>CM044323.1:6381666-7792500 GCA_024291935.2 Okapia johnstoni | reverse complement strand
GGCAGTGGAGGCGGAGGGGTTATTCTTGAGGGATGGTGTACAAAAACTAGGTGTTTTAGGATTTATTCATAAAAGCACATTTCAGCTCTTCTTTTTATGCCCAAACAATGTTCCCTGGGAAATGCTAGCAGAATGTTTGGGAATTGTGCTTCTCGGAATCTGGATGAACATAAACCTAGCACCTCAGGGCTGAGCATACAGACATGAGTTCAGCTTCAGCTGCATCTCTGTGAACACCCCAGTTCAGAACAGACACATTTCAGGGAATTAGTAAATGCAAGGTTTTGCTTTTTACTGTGTGTTCAAACTACAGGTAGCAAAACCCTTTTAAAACCCCTGGAGCGTGGTTTTAAAGTTGCCCCAGGCATATATTAAAAAAGTTTTGCTGTTGTTCTAGGCAATGCCTTTTTAGGAAACAAGTGATTCTTGCTATTACTGCCTCACATTCCCAAAGCTCCAGCCCTCTTTATGTGGCAGAAGTAAAATTGAATTATTTCTCATTTTTTCTCCCTTAAAGGATCCAAATTTCTATACAACTAAACTGTACAGAACAACATCCTCTATACATGCTGGTCATGCTGGAAAAAAACAAACAAACAAAGTGATGAGAAATCAAAAACACAATTTCAATTATACCCACTGAGACCAATTTTAGCCTCAGACAGGCAGGCATATTTATGGGTCATGCAGAAGTCACCATGTTTAGAAGTTAAAGGCACAGTTGGGTCTAATGTAAGAATCCCCATAAACTGCCAAACATTCAACAGATAAATGAATCTGCTACACAACTTGTTGGAAGGATCAATATAAATCAGTATGCACAGCAGCATCCTTTTCTCAGAGGACCCAACCTTCAGTAAATGGGGAAACATCCTCCTAAAAGGCCAAAAGCATCCAGTGGAGAGAGATGTCCTCCTAGAGTGACATGTCACAATCACAGAGGATGCTGTTTCACGCTGGAATCCTCCTTCACAGTTCTACAATAGGCCCCTGGGGTGAGGTTCCACAAGAGTTCTTCCAAGAAGATGGGCTGAAACAAAACATCTTTCTGGTCTCCTTGTTCTAGGCAGAATGAATCACAGCCTACAAGTACATTGTGCATTTCTGGGCGTCTGACTTTGTGGGATCAGTATGAGAAGATAAGAGTAGGTACCAGTAGCATAAATGTCTATAGAGGAGATGTCTATACAGTCTCTTTCTCTATGGAGGAAATAGAAACCAGGCACCGATTTGGAACCAGAAGATGTGAGACACAGGCCTGTATCTGCTGGCTGACCTGAGGGTCATCTCATACACCTCTGAACTTTGATTTCCCAACCCATAGAGGAGGTGTGTGACCCACCTCCAAGTCAATAGTATGGACTGCAGTAGAGAGCGTCTCTCGAGACACTGTAACAGCTATGCATGCGTGCACGTGTGCTTAGTCATGTCTGACTCTTTGTGACCCCATGGACTATAGCCTGCCAGGCTCCTTTGTCCATGGAATTTTCCAGGCAAGAATACTGGAATTGGCTGCCATTTCTTACTCCAGGGGATATTCCTGACCCAGGGATCGAAGCTGCATCTCTTGTGCCTCCTGCAGTGGCAGGCAGATTCTTTACCACTGAGTTTTTGAGGAAGCCCAATTATAGCTGTAGAGCAGAAGAGAAGGACTCGTGATGGCTATACACAGAACTATTCTTTGCTATTAGTGGTCGTTAAGGCAACCTAGTCCTCTTCTCCCAGAGCAAAGCCCTGAGACCCAGCCATCAGGGGATGAAGCTCTAATTCTTGAGCAGCTTTCTCTGCCTTTTGAGGATGTAGATCATGAATGCAGGGAGTCAATCTTGATTCTGTCATCACCATTCAGAACATCCAAGAGCACAAACTGGTCATCACACCGATGTGCACAAGTAAAAAAAATAAAGAAGATCAGAGGGAAATGGAGAGGAGTCTGTCTAAACCTGGGCCTGTGACAGAAAGCAAGCAATCTGATGGTAAAATAGCAGCAATTTCTTACTGAAGGGTAAATTCATGTAGAGTGACACAGGTAGACCTAGGTAAAATCCATAGGTGCAAGATAAGTTTTTCAAAAGGTAGATTCTCCACTGTAAAATATAATGTTACATTTAATGAAAAAAAGTATAATCTACATTGATAAATAATTTGTAAATAACACAAAAGCAAAAAGAAACGAAGACTTTAGTGTTGGACAATGTATGTACATTTTTATTCTAAATCTTTATTACAGCTTGGCAAGGAGAGTGTCACTGGCTCCAAGATGAGGGCACTGAGGCACACGGAGATTGGACCACATGGGAAGCAGAAGGAGGATTCAAAGGGAAGACTGCCCCTGGAGCATATGTGGTCCTAACAGCCACATCACTGGCATCAACCCTTTGTTATCCTCAGCATGCAGTGGTGGTTTAGTCATTTAGTCATGTCCGACTCCTGTGAACTCATGGAATATAGCCCGCCAGGGATTTCCCCGGAAAGCATACTGGGGGTGGGGGTTGCCATTTCCTTCTCCAGGGGATCTTCCGGACCCAGGGATTGAACCCAGATCTCCTGCATTGCAGGCAGATTTTTTACCATCTGAGCCACCAGGGAAGACCCTTAGCACGCAGGGCACAGTGCAAAAAGTACCAGACAGAGTAAATGGCGCACAGAGAGTAAGAACTGGAGAGATTCAGTCTTTTCTGACTTGGAGAAGTTTTTAAAGACATGATGGTATTCAAGCAGGGCCTGAAAGAAGACAGCTAGACTGAATGGCCAACTAGAGATTCAGCAACATGAGGACTGCTCTGAGTCAGGGCTTGAGGAATTATCCACGTGTCTCAGAGCCAGTGAGATGGGTGACCTTGTGCAGGGATTGTTCATCAAGGGCATGCTGTAGGGCTCCCCTTCCACAGGCAATGCTCTGCCCCACATTAAAAGAGGATGCTGGCACCCTCAACGGGACTCAGCCCACAGAACTGGGGCATCCGACAAAGGAGAGCCTAGGAGGAGGTATCAGCCTAGCCGATCCTCGGTCCCTGCCTCCAGCAACGTGGCACAGACCTGCCTCAATTCCATTAGAGGGTTCCATGCAGACTGGGCTACAAAAGCCTGCCTCACATCCCTCCAGCCCCTAGAACACGGCACAATCATAGCAGTGTTTCTGTGGTCAGATGAGAAGGTCCTTTGCAGAAAGTAAATCATGATGCTTGTGGGAAATTTATGTCTAATGGCCAGGCTGTTGTTTAAAGAGAACCATGCTATAATAAATATCCATTAGTTCCATTAAATGATGTCTGGAGGTGGAAAAAGCCCTATAGATGCGGCTGTCGATTCTGTTCATGCTACACAATTAACCTACCTAATGTTGATGCCGAACAGACTCTAACGGGTAAACTGTGCCCCTCGTTTTTAACTTTCCTCCAGCCTCTAGATGTTTCTACAGACATCAGAACACTATAGATCATTCTGTTGTTTCAGTCGAATCTCAATTGTCCACTGCAATAATGACTGTGTGTCACAAAACACACCAAAATTCTCAAGTTACTCCCAGTCAGATTTTGAACAGACACAGTTTAGAAATAAACGTTTTCAAACTCTAGTGTTCGAAGTTCATTCCCTCCTTCCCTTTCTTCTTCTCTTTATTTATGTATTTTATAAACTTGCCACATATTAGGCCTGAGCGGTAGAGGGGAGGAGAGGCAAAAATATGTAATTGGGGAAGCTTGAAAAAACTTGACTGAGTAATCTTGGGCATGTTAATTAAACTCCCTGGGTGGAAGTCCCTCCATATGTCAAGTGTGAAAAAATAGAATAACATACCTTTGTCTTAGACCAAGGATTTTTCTAGGAATAAAATAAGCCTGTGCTTCTAAACATGTACTGCTTAAACCCCTAAACTTAAAGAATCAAAGGGATATAAAACATGATGCATAGGAGAAAAGCACAAAAACTATATGAAGATAATATGCTGCAAACACAGAGCATATATCAAAACACAATGAGGAACAATAAGGATTGCTATTAAACACAGTAAATGAGCTATGTGTGTTTGTCTTTTATTTGCAATAATATTTAAAGAAATAATAGAAGAGGAATTTAACAGGACATGCCAACAAAGCCAAAAAGGAAAAGCAGAAATGACAATAGTAAAGAAGAAATCTGCCCAAATTTGAGGAAGTTGGTAAGGAAATGGACTGATACTTGATTAACAGAATAAAGGAAGGTGTATGTGAAGTGCCTGCAGAAAGGAAAGAGCAAAACAAGCTTTAGTTCAGAGACAGGTGTAGAAGGTGGAGGATCCAGGTCACAGGGAGGGTCGACTGAGACACGCACCTGAACACAGCTGAAATCTGTCAAGTAAATACTGCGGTTTCCACCCACCCCATCACTTTGACAAGAAGCTTCCTCACTACGAGGATAAAATAGCTCCATAGAAAACATCTCCAGACAATGACGTTGACTGATAATTCTCCAATGAAAAGCTTTCTCTGCTGCTGCTGCTGCTGCTAAGTCGCTTCAGTCATGTCCGACTCTGTGCGACCCCACAGAGGGCAGCCCACCAGGCTCCTCCATTCCTGGGATTCTCCAGGCAAGAACACTGGAGTAGGTTGCCATTTCCTTCTCCAACGCATGCATGCATGGTAAGTCGCTTCAGTCGTGTCCAACTCTGTGCGACCCCATGGACAGCAGCCCACCAGGCTCCTCTGTCCACGGGATTCTCCAGGCAAGAACACTGGAGTGGATTGCCATGTCCTTCTCCTTTTCTCTGCTGCAGATCACCTTAAACTGAAACCACAAAGTTTATGTCATGTGCCTGGAAACAGTTCTGAGTGAGCATTTTTGTGCCTCCTTCTTAAAAATAAAATGGCGAGCCAAAGAACATCAACAATTGAATACCATGTTCAACATTAAAAAAGAACAGAAACCCAACCAAATATAAAAATAGAAACCCAAAAGACACAGGGAAATGTAGAGAGAGAGAATCACATAAGTAAAACAAATCAAGAGACGCTATCATGAGAGCAGAATGCTCTAAAGTAAGTAATTTTAAAAATAAAAAAAATCTCATAGATGTTGAAAATCTTAAACAAGGAACTTATTTAAACCTACAATGCTCTGAATCTCAAAAGTGCAAGGGCACTTCTAAATAATAAAATTTAAAAAAGGAGAGAGACTGAAAAGAAAAGATATGATACGAAAATGAAAGGATAAAGAGAAGAGGAACAGAATAATTAGAATAAAATTATAAAAGAATCTTTATTACATTATTGAAGAAAAAATACAATAAAAATTTACAGTATTGAAGGACAGGAATCACCAGGAAAGAAATAGGAAGAATTGAGATTCCAAGACAACAACAACAAAACACATCACATACACACACACACACACACACACACACACACACACTACTGCATATCACAATGACGCTGCAGAGCAGGGAGCCTGAAAAGAAGCTCTTAAAAGCTTTTAAAGCTGAAAAGTTAGGCTGCATGTAATACAGTAGGATCTAAAATGGCACAGGGTTTTTCAACAGCCGCACAGGAAACTAAGAAAGAATGAAGCGTCATTGTCAGAATTCTGATTTTCAGCTTAGAATTCATATTCAGCCAAACTGCCCAACAATGTAAGGAAAAGAAACTCAAACAAACAACAGCCCCTCTAAAAGAAATGACTGGAAGCTAGGGACTACCAGAAATGAGTGTGCCACCTTAGACAGACATGGGTGCAGGGTATCCAACAAGACTGTGGTGAAAGGAAATCAGTATCTCCTGGAAGGAGAGGAAGAGGATGCTCTCTGATAAGACTCAGAGCTCGTCCCACGAGTCGGTGTGTGACAGATCTACTGAACAATTCATAAGAGAAGCAATTTATAAGAGATACGAGGTTAAATCAGTGAATGAAGTAAATTAGATAAATGTTAGTTCTAAAAATTTTAAACTATAAAAAGAATAAAAAAGAATCAATTGGCAGAAGACATCATATATGTAGAAATAATAAAACACTGTGGTTGGGAGAACGAGTGGGGGGAAATTAGAGTGGGGGTATATGCAGGCAAAATAAATTCATAGGAGCCATCACAGGAAGGTGATGAACTTGATAAATAAACCGGACCCTGATGGTCTGGTGGCTAAGACCCTATGCTCCCAATTCAGGGAGCCCGGCTTCAAGCCCTGCTCAGGGAACTAGATCCCAACTAGATCCCCACTAAAAGATCCTGAATGCTGCAACTAAGATCTGGCACAGCCAAATAAATAATTAAAAGCATGATATTTTTTAAAAGCCCAATACAGTCACAGTTTTTAGAAATATGGAGATACGAATCAGGGAAGAAATCAAGAAGTGCTAACAATGTAATCCTCTGTGGAGAAGGATTGAAAAATAGGGAAACATTTTTCACATTAAGCCTTTTGGTGCCATTTGATTTTAATTAATGTTTACATTACTTGTATAATTTGATAAAGAAAAATAATTGAAATGTTTCATCAGTATTAGGTTCAATTTGTGACTGACTCAGTAATTGGGATGTTGGACATTTAACTTCACTATGATTCAGTGCCCTTATCTATGAAATAGAGGGGACAATAACCCCTGCATCAAAGAGTTGTGACTGAGATTGTCTATGAAAATACGCAAAAAGTATAGCAAGAGACCTGGCATTCTGTAAATGTTCAGACAAAGAACAAAAACTTAACCATCATTTCATCTTCCCTACCCCCTCTTCCTTTTTTTATTTGACCTGAATGAACAGCCTTCATTGAACAACACAAGCTTAATCAGGCTCATAGGTGCATAGCCCTGAACCCTATCTCAGTCTACCCCTCAGAAGCTATTTGTAAAATAGACAGCTATTTTCACCCTGAAAGCTTTGCTGTGTGCTGGGTCTACTCAATGCAATAAAAAGAAACAGTGACAGAGGAAGAGAATGAAAGAAAACATTAAGACATCAAATATCTTCTACAGGTTATAAATTATCTCATAAGGAAAGTAATTTTTCAAAGGTCAGCACTGTAACATATATTCTGTCTACAACTCCACAATGCAGAAGTTATATTAGGTGCTACAGTAGCTATTTCTGAAAAGAAATACACAAAAATGACTAAAAAGAGTAAAGAGACCACTTAACATTTAATAATGTTGTTTTTGAGTATTTTCGAGACCACGATAGAATATGGGTTCATTGTCCTTGTTCCAAAGTACATGGGTGCTTCTTGGTGCAGGAAGAAATGAAAGGGAAGATCCCAAAGAAATGTTTTAGACTGTTATAATGGGAGAAATGAAGAGCATGTTTATGCTGCCCACACTCTCTTCTTTCTATATATTTAGGCTCAGTTTAAGAAGTGTCAGCCTCCTAATGCTGCCTGGCAAAGACCCACTCGAACCCCTGAAGGGGGCCCAGGGGAAGGCGTCTCCCTGTCACAGGAGTCCTGGTCAGGGTCCTGTTTTACACTGAATGACAGCCTGAGAATAGCAGAGGTCCCCAGAGAGCGGTGCTGTGCTTGTCTCTGCCACAAACACAGCTCACGCAACACATCATTTGTGATTTCTCTTCTCTTCCAACCCACTGACGTTAACCCTGGTTTGGGAGGCCAAAGTCTGAAGTTAATGGCTCTCTATCACCTCCAGTCCCTAAACGCTGTCAAGTGAAAGCCAATGCTTGGTGACAAAGCTTATGCTTTGTCCACTGTTGCTTCCATGTGCCATGTTCTGGGCCTTTCTTTAACATGCTCTCGTGCTAATAAAAATTCCTGCTTGATGTCAGAAGGAGCTGCTGCTGTCACTGTACCAGCATAGGGATAGCTTCTTCTGAAATTTGCAAAGTATTCAAAACTAACTTCTTTTTAAAGCTTTGGAAAGTTCCAGACATTTTCTTTAGAATACACATACACAGTTCCCCGTATCTCCTGACTGCCTCTGTGAAGTCTGTAGCACCATCATCCCCCAGGGAAGGAAGGTACTTGGGGTTATTTTTAGCTTCATTCAAAGCAAAAAGTTTCAGGACCCTGGAGAGAGACTCAAGTTTCCAGGAGCAGCTACCTTGTTTGGCAAAATTTTTCAGAGTATTATTCGAAGAAGTGGCCAAAAGTGGAGGTCATTTTCAAAACAACAGCAAAGCCCTCTCTCCCCACAAACTGTGGTACACATGCACAAATGCATATGCCATGCTATATCCTACCGTGCATACTGACTAATGTTTGTCATATCTTGAGCCAGGCTCTTTGCTCTAATCCGCATGACAACACAGTAAGCTTGTTGTATTATTAACACTCCTGTTTTTTGAGACAGGTTGGTATGCTTTAGGCCATGGGGCTTACACATGGCAGTATGTATTCAAACTCAGGCAAGCCTGGATTCCATGTCTTTTCATTCTGATGCTTTGACAACTGGCAGCCTCACTGACCTGGAGGGACTGCCTCCTCGGGACCAGCCAATTAGTAGAGCCAGAAAAGGACTGCTTCCCCACGTGAGCCCTGGATAGTGTGGCATGCCCCCTCCTTTCTGGAACTGTGAGTAACAAACCATCTTTTCAATGGCAATCATCTTCTGACCTGTTGGCCTCACAATACTGAAATAAAAATAAAACCTACATTTAAAAATGAGGCCCAGGGACTTCTCTGGTGGTCTAGAGGTTAAGAATCCACCTGGCAATGCAAGGAACATGGGTTCAATCCCTGGTCCAGGAACTAAGATCCCACATGCCATGCAGCCACTAAGCCCATGAGCCACAACTACTGAGCCCACACTCTGCAGCCTTTGTGCCATAACTAGAGAGTCCCTGCACTGCATCGAATGATCCTGAATGATGCAACAAAGATCCTGTGTTCTGCAACTAAGACCCGATGCAGCCAAATAAACAAATATTAAAAAACCCACAAACCCCAAATCCAAAATTCAGCATTCGATCACATCACTGGCTTTGCTACAGGATTATTTGCTCAGCACTCTATCCAGTGGGGTCTGGACTAGAGGGAGGCATGCAAAATACCCAGAGGACCAAATGTCAGGCAGCATCACACTCTGGTCCACTCAAATGCTGGCCCCACAGGACACAGTGTGATCCCAGGAAGGAATGGCTTATCTCCCTTTGGTCTCAGCCCTGATGCCCACATCCTGGGGCAAAAGAGATGAAAGACCTAGATTCTGCCCTCTGTCTTCTGGAGGAGGGAGGCAAGAAAATCGCCAAGTATAAATAAAGCAGTGCAGTGGCTTCTGTGCTTCGGGTTTGGACTGATGCTGTGGGAGACCCAAGGAGGGGCCCCTGACTCATGCATGTGTAGGAGAAAGGAGTGTACTCCTCTTAGCAAAAGAACCCCCCGGAAAGAAATTCCAGGCAAGGTTTCCAACACCATTAGGGCTGGGGGTGCAGAAGCACTAACATACATGTAAACAAAGCGTTCTCTATTAGCAATGAGATTTTCATTTCCAAAATCCATAAGAAAGTTTAGTTAAATTACCTCCCACCCCCTCCTGTGATCTTTCAAACTTTTAAAAATGTCTTTTACAAAGCAGTATTTCATTTTGACTTTGAAGAATATCAAAACTGTCCTGATTGCGATGACAAATTATATGATTTACTCATCTGTGAATGATTTCAAGACCACTGAAGAATGGAACAAAATAGTACAGTATAACAGCATCCTTCTAACAGAACCTCTGAGAGTCTTCAGTGTCATTTCATCAACTCTCTCAGCTGGCAAATGTGGATACGAAGGTCCCAGGAACTTAAATAATTCATAAATCATCATTAATTGAAGAGTTTAGAATTAAATGAAGATTTCTCAGCTGCAAGTTGTCCCGTGCTTGAAAACCTCCCTGTGAAACCTCTGAACAATCTGTGTTCTTTCAAGTCCATGGACACCTTATTACAACTTCACTGATGCTAAAGACAAAAATGAAATACCCATACTCGTAGCCAATAGCTTATTTCAAATTATGATTAACATCAGAAGCAGATTCAATAGTAAAAGGAAAAAGCTCTCCATATCTCATAATAAGATGAGAAAATGTTCATGTGTAAAAACCATTCGCTATCCTTTTCCTTCTTTTCCCATCTCTTTCTCCTTCCCTCTTTGATCTTTATCCTTCCTATCTAAAATTTTAATAACACCTTTCTGACAGTCCCCTTTCTCCAGAAGAGAGCTATAGGATCTATTTGTCATGGGTCCATGACTTAAGTTTTGAACTACTGTGTTGAAGTCCTAGCAGCGGGAAACCTCTCTCACCTGATTTTGAAGATGGACACCTCAAGCTTTCAACACATCCACAATTACAGAAACAGTTTAGCTCGGAATTTTCCCCAGCAGCAACTCAGAGGACACCTCAGGTGGTATGAAAGAAATTAGACTGTCAGATTGCAGTGTCCCTGGGTCAAGCTGACCTCCAAATGGTCAAATCACTGAACACAGAATGCCAGAAGTCAACAACACAGAGTACTGGAAACTGTAATAAATAGATTGAGGGCTAATACAAAGCCTGAGACTGAGAGTTAATGTGAAGTTTGTGGCTAGCTGTCCTCACATCACTCTGTTATCAGGGTAATTCTCAGCAGCACCACACGCCTGTCAAGTATGTTTGAGTTCTGGTCTTATACTGTTTCTTAGGGCTTCCCTGGTGGTGCTAGCAGTGAAGAACCCGCCTGCCAATGCAGGAGACATAAGCGATGCAGATTCGATGCTTGGGTCAGAAAGATCCTCTGGGGAAGGAAATGGCAACCCACTCCAATATTCTTGCCTGGAGAATCCCATGGACAGAGGAGACTGGCGAGCTACAGTCCATAGGGTCGGAAAGAGTCGAACATGATTAAATCAACTTAGCATGCACACACTATTTCTCAGTGAACCAAGGAAACCTCATTGCTGGCCAGAAGATGTAGTTCAAGTGGAGGGAAAACATAAGCGCTGTGTTTTGAGGTGGGAGATACTCTGGAGAAGGGACAAAAGCGATTACAGAAATTCATAAATTATATTATGTGGGCCAAAATGCATGCACACATCTCCTGTGGATTGTGTGATCAAGTTCAAACACGAAGATGGGCTGGAAAAAACCATATCAAGAGGGATAAACTGGCCAAATCAGAGGGCTGGATCAGAAAGCAAGGCAATATGATCTCTATCCACCCTTAGCCAGGTTTGTGAGCAGCGAACATACATTGATGCCAAGTAGTTGTTTGGACTGAATGTTTGTGTCCCCCTAGAATTCACATACTGAGGCTCTAAAGCCCAATGTGAGGCTATTTGGAGACAGAACCTTGGGGAGGTAACTGGATTGAGGATTTAACAAGAAGGCAGCCACCTGCAAGCCAGGAAGAGAGCCCTTACCAGAAACAGAATCATCCAGCACCTTGACCTGGGACTTCCAAGCCTCCAGAACCATAAGAAAATAAATTTGCATTGTGTCAGCCACCCTGTATTTGATATCTTGCTATGGCAGCCTGAGCAAACTAATACAGAGCTTGATACCAAGAAGAAGATACTGCTGTAACAAATATCTGAAATTGTGAAAGTGACTTAGGAACTGGTAATGGTTAGAGGCTGATCATGTTTTGAGACCTGGGCTAGAAATATGAAAGCTAAAGGCAATTGTGGTCCGTTCTCAGATTGGAAACTGGAAGAAAGGAGATCCTTGTAGTAAATGACGTGGCTAAAATATGTTCTGGTGTTTTGTGAAAGAGAGAATTTGTGAGTCATAAAATCAGATATTTAGCAGAGGCGCTTTCTAAGCAAAGTATTGAAGGGGTAGCCTGGCTCGTCCTTACTGCTGATAGTAAAATGCAAAAGGAGAGGCATGCATACAGTATAGTTTAGCAAAAATGAACCAGAACTCACAGATATTGCAAAATCATGAGTTTATCCATACCACAAAAAAAAAAAAGAAAGAAAGAAAGAAAGCTTGTTCTGAAGAGAACACTAAGGGGAAGACTGAACAACCATTCGCAAAAGAGATCGTGGGCACCATTTGCAAACTTAAGCCACCATCTCAGCAGAAGCCAGGAATAGAGATGGGATTATACAAGTGAAACGTTACCATCTGGTAATCAAGGGGACAGAAAAAACAATTTTCAAAATTCTTTGGTTCTAGAGGACTGAACCATAGAGCTCTTCAGCTGTCAAAGTGTGTTGTGTGTGCATGCGCTAAGTCACTTCAATTGTGTCCGACTCTTTCTGACCTTATGGACTACAGCCTGCCAGGCTCCTCTGTCCATGGGATTCTCCAAGCAAGAATACTGGAGTTGGTTGTCATGCCCTCCTCCAGGGGATCTTCCTGACCAGGGATTGAACCTGAATCTCTTATGTCTCCTGCACTGGCAGATAAGTTCTTTACCACTAGTGCCCCCTGGGAAGCTTGAATGTGTGCTACGCTTTGAGAAAAGAAGAGAATCATCCTGAAGGTGATTCAGAGATGACCAGGACTGCCTCCACTGTACTGGCTGCTGTCCAGAGACTGGGGACAGGGCGGCTCCATCCTTGGGGGCTTCCTGCCACCTGGCAGAGCTTTGAGGGATGGACCACCAATCAGGGGGTCTGAAGATGGGACCACGACCCCCATGAGTCTAGAAGATGGAACCGCCAACCCAGTGGGCCTGGAGGTCAGAGCATTGAAATAAGTGAGAATTACTCCTGAGCCTTAAGATGAGGTGGCATTTGCCTTGCCAGGTTTTGGCCTTTCCTGGAACCTGTCACCCTTTCTTTCCTACTTCTCCCAGTGGGATGGGAATGTCTAGGCTATGCCTATACCATTATTGTATTTTGGAAGCACATAACTTGTCTTGTTTGACAGATTCACAGCAGGAGCAGAACTTTGCCTCAGGGTGAATATACCTCCAGTCTCACTTATGTCTAGTCTAGATATATTTAGATTAGATTTTGGACCTCAGACTTTAGAATTGATGCTGGAAAGTGAAAACTTTGGGGACTGTTGGGATGGAATGAATGTATTTTGCATGAGAGAAAGACATGAATTTGGGGAAGGGGGCCAGAGGTGGAATGTTCTGCACTGAATATTTGTTTTCTACCACAGATTCATATATTGAGGCCCGACCCCCCACTGTGATGGTATTTGAATGTAGGGCCTTTGGGTGGAAATCAGGTTTTGACTAGTCGTGAGAGTGGGGCCCTCATGATGTCATTAGAGGCCTTATAAGAAGAGGACTGGAGAGAGCTATTTCTCTCCCTCTGTGTGCCTACAGAGGAAAGACCATGTGAGGACATAGTGAGAAGGCAACCATATACAAGCCAGGAAGAAAGCTAAACCAAAAATCAATCTGTTGCAACCTTGACCTTGGACTTCCTAGCCTCCAGAAATGTAAAAGAATTAAAATGTGTTTTTTAAGGTGCCCAGTCTATGGTATTTTGTCATGATAGCCAGATAAAACCAAGACAGTAGACACGTTGTCCAGTCGCTAAGTCATGTCCAATTCTTTGTGAACACATGGACTGCAGCACCCCAGGTTTCCCTGTCCCCTACTATCTCCTGGAGCTTGCTCAAACTCATGTTCATTGTGTTGGTGATGCTATCCAACCATCTCATCCTCTTCTCCTTTTGCCTTCAATCTTTCCCAGCATTAGGGTCTTTTCCAATGAGTCGACTCTTCATATTAGGTGGCCGAAGTATTGGAGCTTCAGCTTCAGAATCAGTCCTTCTGATAAATATTCAGGGTTGGTTACCTTTAGGGTTGATTGGTTTGATCTCCATGCAGTTCAAGGGACTCTCAAGAGTCTTCTCCAACACCACCGTTCAAGAGCATCAATTCTTTGGCAGGAGAGATGATATTTTTTGAAATCAGTTTTGAAATAAGTAGGACAACCATGGTAACTCTTGGCATCCTGCAAGAGCAGTGGGCCCAAGACTGAAGCAAGTGGGTTTCTGGAGAAAGATCCACACTTTATAGAAAGGATCTACAGAAACTAAAGGAGAGCAAAGAAGTCTGGATCCTACACAGGGCTAGCTTACAGGTTCCTTGGGGATTTCTGGCAAGAATCTGGTGTTGGAGACCCAGAAAACTGTCCACTGGGTCAGTGCCCACTGGGTTAGTGAGACTGGCAGTCTGCAGTCAACTTAGGTCGGAGGATGAAATTCTCGAGATGAATGTTTTTCTTTCTATGTCTGTCAGGCATAGAAAAACCATGGACTAGACCATCTCCAGAATTCACTGATTGTAGGGAATGAAAGCAGTTACAATGTTTATTTTCTTTTGTTTCCTTTTCTCTGGGAGGGCCTAGATGGAGAGCATCCTGCAGCATTTTAGACTGAAGAGGTACAGACTTTTTAGGAGGTTTACTGTATGGATCATATTCAAGAATGTGAAATAACTCAAAGTGAAATTTTAGGAACAGAGACTTGAAGATAGAGATGTGAAATTTAAGTACAAGGATCATATAAGAATAAAGTGCTGAATAAAGTGTTTGCTTATCTGTCTAAAGAATAGATTTATCACACCTCCTAGAGTCTTATCAGACCATGGGCAGAAGTCCAGGTACTCATTGTCTAGGAGGTTCCACTATGGTGCAACCCGTTTGTACCTCCACTTACCTCTACTCAGGTGTAAACCTGGAGAGTGAGCTCCTGAAGATAAGGGATGGCTGGACCAGTCTGACAGTGCTGGGCAAGGTCTTTCTTCATGACCACTAGCTGGTTTGGGTCCAGTCTTCAAGTTCATCTTACCAGTCTGCTCCCCAGCCTATGGACCCTGTTATTTGCGCAGATGTCCACGCCTTGTTAGGATCCATGGACTGTCCACACCATGAGGCTGGCCCTTCAGTCTCTGTACAACAGCTCTGGAGAAGGTCAGCTGCTCATCTTTAGCTCTTATCTGCAACCAGGTGTCAGCAATTCTCAACACCACACTCAAAAGTGGACTTGAAGAGGCAAGATGGCTGTTGCCATGCAGGGCCGCAGCCTTCTCTGGCTGGTGACCACTCTGGAAGCGGGCTCCAGGACTCTGGTGGCCAGATCCAGATGACCCCTGACCTCTTGCTGGCAGCTGGGGCCATGCTACGAGTCTCTGGGGTGGCTTCCTTGTGGCCATGGTGGGAACAGCTGCAGGAGCCCAAGGCTGAGGAGCGCGAATGTTACCCGAGCCTGGAGGCTGCCTGGGAGCCGCTGTGAATGCGGCTGGTAGCAGGGGAGCAGAAGCCTCAGCTGGGGAGCAGCTCGTGGAAGAGCCCAGGGCCAGGATGCTCCAGAGGAGTGGCAGCTGGTGGTGGCGGCAGGAGCAGAGGGAGAAGCCAAGGGAAGAGGAGTGAACGGCCCGGCTGCAGGCTGAGGCCAGGAGCTCCTGGGGTACCATGTGGACCCGAGGAGCCTGCAGGACTGGGAAAAGCAGCGCTGCAAGCATGTCAAGGAGGAGAGACAAAGGAGGACCCAGTCCTGCACTGAGTTCTTGCCAATAAAACCTGCTGTCTGATTGTCCCTCCCCTCCAAAAAAGGACTTTAATTGCTACAACCTGGGCAGCTCTGTCTCACTTCCCGTAATTCTCGTAAGTGAGCGCCTTCTTGGCTCTACCCCCATTCAAGGTCAGCATGTGTGTCAAATAGCCAGGCTGGACCATGTAAGGGGAACACTCTTTGCTGGGATGTTGCAATAGGCAAGATCACGTCTGCTCTTGTATTTCCTATCTTTCACTGGAGTCTACTTAGAGCTGTTTGAATGTGTGTGATATTCAACCTGATTTATCTTATTTTGACTGCACTGAAAAATTATTTAGAAGATCTAACTTACTGAAGCCAGAGTCTGAGATTGCCAGATGAAAATCAATGGCTTTATATGTTAGACAAATACAAGTGATTCTGTGGGTAAATATTTTTGTACATCTGGCTAAATATATGAGGAAAAGTAGTGATCTACTTCATTGTGCCTTCAGTGTTGTTTCTGAGCATCCCTTCATTAAAAAAAAAATTCAGATAAATTTATTTTCTGCACTAATTTCAAACCTATGAAGCTCATAGCAATTGCTTTTATTTAAAAAATTAAAAAAAAAACCACAAACATAGCCCCAAATAATAAAACGCTGTGAAGTATTAACACCCTGTGTGTCTGTCCATTTCTTCCTCTTCATTGCCCCCCTCCCCAGGGAGAGCTTTCACCTATTCTGCTCAAAGATGTTGTGACTGTTCATTCTTATTTATTCTTTAATTTGTCCATTTTAGGACACTGTCTATGAACTTCCTGCTCAATAATCAATTTCACATTCTTATACCCATTCAATCTTGTCTTTCTTGTTCTCCCACCTCCTAATTTTTATGGTTCTATGAATATTTTAGCTTCCATTTCAGCTGTCTTTATAAAAATTTTAAAATACATCCAAACTTCTCTTTCTTTTCATCAATGTGAACATCATATCTGGTGTAATCATATTATAAGATGATAATATTGGGGGAACCCTCTTCCTCTTGCCCTGCCAGATACCGACAGTTCCCATTATGCTTTGTCATTGCCAAGGCAGCTGACACATCACACCTGTACCTTAATTGTAGACTCTGGGCTTAGTAGGTTGATTCACTCGAGTATTTGAAGACTATTAAAGATCCCTGAACTGAGTCACTGGCCACTGGTACAATCAGGTGAGCTCTTCCACTTTAGAGCTGTGGGACACTGGGTACAATTCAAGAACTTTCGAGACTTCCACTATTTCATTCAGAAGCCTCTATCCCTATATGACTATCTGAATTTAAATTTAAATTAAAGGCAAATAAAATTCAGAATTCAGTCACACTAACCATATTTCATGGAGAAGGCAATGGCAATCCACTCCAGTACTCTTGCCTGGAAAATCCCATGGATGGAGAAGCCTGGTAGGCTGCAGTCCACGGGATGGCTAAGAGTTGGACATGACTGAGCGACTTCACTTTCACACATTAGAGAAGGAAATGGCAACCCACTCCAGTGTTCTTGCCTGGAGAATCCCAGGGACAGTGGAGCCTGGTGGGCTGCCGTCTATGGGGTCGCACAGAGTGGGACACGACTGAAGCGACTTAGCAGCAGCAGCAACCATATTTCAATGGACATAAACTTGAGCAAACTCCAGGAGACAGAGAAGGACAGGGAAGCCTGGTGTGCTTCAGGGGGTCACAAAGAGCTGGACACGAGTTAGTGACGGAATGAAAACAACCATATTTCAGGTGTACAACAGCTACGCGTAGCTAGTGGCTACCATATCAGAGAGTGCATATTTGGAAAACTTCCATCCTCATGGAAATGTCTATTTCTGCATTCTTCTCCTGTCCTCTTGCCTGGAAAATCCCATGGACGGAGGAGCCTAGTAGGCTGCAGTCCATGGGGTCGCTACGAGTCAGACACGACTGAGCGACTTTCACTTTCACGCATTGGAGAAGGAAATGGCAACCCACTCCAGTGTTCTTGCCTGGAGAATCCCAGGGATGGGGGAGCCTGGTGGGCTGCCGTCTATGGGGTCATACGGAGTTGGACACGACTGAAGCGACTCTGCAGCAGCAGCATTGCTAAACTACAGTTTCTTAGTAAGCGAGATGAGGAAGATGGATCAGATGATTTCCAAACTGCCTCCTGACTCGAAACTTAAACAGTTTTGTCACTGAATGCCGTTTTTCCCAAAGTTGCTGAGGAACCCCTCCCACAAAACCAAGGCTGGTTTTCTAAAAAGTGGCAGAAAAAAATAAGAGGTGTTTTCATGGAAAGAGGGCTCAAGACAGAGGAAAGAAATTTAATCCTATCAGAGATCTCCTTCAGAATAAGGGAGTGGGGGACTCACCAAGTGTTCAGGCTCAGTTTATAAGCTGCCTTTCCATCACTATTATGTGTGTTCAGGAAACTTGTTCACGGTTAGCCTAGCACACGCCATGGGATGTCTCATTTTCCCTTTTCAAAGCCCTCCCTTCACTTAGCCATTTTTACTTTATTTTGTATTCAAACTTGCGTGCCTTAAAACAAATGAGAACCACATAACCCAAGAAGACTAAGACTTAGTGCCAGCAAAGTCAGAAATCTGAAATGATTTTTTTTTTGTTAGTTTCATGACATTCATTATTCTGGTGGCAGCAGCACTGAAAGCAGAGAACTGATGTGTGCAAATAAATTAAAGGAGATTATGTGTGTAATTTGCCTGCTTCCGTGCCAAGTACCTGGAGACGCTTGCTAATTAGCTACATAGTGTTATATCCGGAGGACCAGTGTGTTCGGAGCAACAGGGATATCTCAGATCCCTGTGTCAAGAGACAGCCTCATCCTGGCGCGGTGTTTCCCTGGAACTACTGGCTCCCAGGCCTGTGGGAAGGCAAGTGGGGGTGAGGTGGTATGGGTAGGATGGAGGAGATGGAGAGAGAGAAGGACTTAAAATGATATCACAGAAGGGTCTGAGACAGAGAAGGGAGAAGATTATTGAAGCAACTGAGGCAACAATCTCTTTTCCACTATCATGTTGTTGTTCAGCCACTAAGTTGTGTCTGTTTTGTGACCCCACAGACTGTAACCCACCAGGCTCCTCTGTCCATGGATTTCCCAGGCGAGAGAGAGAAGTTGCCATTTCCAGTTGCCATACTGGAGAGAGTTGCCGTTTCCTTCTCCAGGGGATCTTCCCAACCCAGGGATCAAACCCACATCTCCTGCTTGGCAGGTGGTTCTTTACCACTGAGCCACCTGGGAAGCCCTCCCACTATTATAAAAATAGGAAAAACATCATTAGCACACCAGCAGTACGCAGATGGCAGGCACTCTTAAGTGAAGTCTCTAAAAGGATTCAAGTTTCTGATTCCATGTCTTACTGCCATTCTGTCGTTCTATGCACCTAACACAGTGCCTGGGACATACTAGGCGGCCAGTAAATACAGAATGGAATTGGTCCTACTGCACTGGTCTCATGGCATTCACAGAGTTTCATGGCTGTACAGAGGTGTGTTGGCCATCAGGGAGTTCTGTAACCTTAGCATCAGACCTCACTGTGATGTCATTCTAGGGATATGAACCGACCTCAGCTCCTGCAGGGTCACTGAGCTTCCTTTTCAGTGAAATGGAGATCATATTACATGTCAGCACACACAGAAACATAACAGATATGTTTTTTGGCTTTTGCTTTTTCTTTTTTTTAGCAATGCATACAAATCTCTGCAATCCTACACTCAGAAATTATTAAAATAATATGAATGTATTTATGAAATATGTCATCTCGAAGGCCTTGCCTTTGATAAGCATAAGATTGTTAAAGGCAATGAGGGTAACTGATTTGAAGAAGAAAGTCAGATTTATAAACTAAATGATTTTCAATGGCTTTTATCACGCTACGGGCTTCCCTGGTGGCTCAACAGTAAAGAACCCACCTGCCATTGCAGGAGATGTGGGTTCAATCCCTAGATCAGGAAAATCTCCTGAAGAAGGAAATGACAACACATTCTAGTATCCTTGCCTGGGAAATCCCATGGACAGAGGAGCCTGGTGGGCTACAGTCCATGGGGTCGAAAAAGAGTCAACACAGCTTAGGGACTAAACAACAATAGCCATGTTATAGATTTTTATATAATTTTCCACTAGTCCTTCATCATATCCAAATCCTACCTTCTCTGCTAGGCCCTGGTCACCAGTGTCTGACCCCTTACCCTCTGGGTTCTGATTAGATTTCCTAGTGGGCTATCCCAGCAAGAGTCTGGGACAGAGCGAAATCAAGGCATGTTTCCCTAGCTGTCTCCCCACCTCAGTGTCTCAGTTGTAATAGGAACCCTGCACCTCTAGAATGACCTATGTCACATGGTCTCAAGTTCACAGCTTCAGCTCTCACCAGCCTTTCTTTCCTCGCCTTGTGCCTTCAGGCCTCTGAATGGTAAGCAGTTTTCCACTTTCATTCGTCCTTGGGAGCTTCAGCATCACTTGTACAACCTAACTTCAATCTCTATAGTCACTTAATTATGTTCTCTTTGAAATTCCAGCTTTCTGTTGTATCCTGCGGCCCTATGGGATCTTTGAAGTGCTCAGCTTAGAAACAGGTCCACAGTCCACTTCTGTTTGTTCTCATTGCTAGGTTGGAATGGTGCCAAATAGGCTCTACCAGAGGGAGAAATGGATGGAAGCAGAGTTCCAGGTATGCAGAGCGATTTTTATATAATGAATGTCACAGGGCTGGGGGTGAGAGCAGTTCAATTCAGCATCAAAACAGAAGCATCAGTGTGATGACCTGGTGAATCTAGTTTTAACCTTGTATCCAGGTCTAGTAAATTTTTTGACCTGATTTTTGAACCAGGTCCCAGTGTTGCTCCACAGTATAAGTCCACCCCTTCCTCTGCACATCTCTGTGAACCCGCAGATGTCCTGCTCGTATTTCCCATTACAATCCTCAAGCCACCCAACAACTGAAGCCAAGGGCACCTCCTATCACCACTTCTCTCGGGTCCCGGTTGGTTGCTTAGGTGTCCACTACTGGCCTTCTGCCATTGCATCCAGAGTCATCCTCACGCTGCCAAGTATTAATACATTTGCACCTACTCACACAGGGAAGGAACAGGGATGCCTGACGTGTGGCAATCCATGGGGTCGCAAAGAGTCAGATGGGACTTGATTGAACAACAACAACAACTCTTACTCACACACTGAAAGTTTAGAAAAGCAACTCCTCCAGATTCAACCAGGTCACAAGATGTCTTGCTGGTCTCCCAAAAGATGCATGAAGCTTCTTATTCTTCCTGATTTAATCTTCTTTACCTCTCCCAGGACAGAAGCTGTCACTGATGGATTCCAGAAGGGTTTGTGATATTTTTACTTGAATTTAAGACACGGAGGTCTCTCCACTGACTGTCCCCAAAAAGCAATGAGGGAAGCTGTTTTGAGTCTGAAGCTAAAGGCAAATTTATACCCTAGAAAAGACTTCTTACAGTTACAAATGCAAACATCCATGAGAAATGGAACAGACATGAACCCTCTGAAAGAAGCTGTTATGTAACATCTGCTGACCAAAATCTGATTCCTTCTCTGATTCTAATACTGCAATTTAAAGGAAGGTTAAAGGAACATTTATATTCAGAACTCTCTTGAGAGTTTGGGACATTTTAACACCGAGTAGAATTTGATGAGTCTTTAGATATTAATAATGTCATTTTCTGCTCTTTACTGTTCTGTGGATGAAATGTTTCCCAGGAAATGGACCTTGAAAGTGGGACCAATAAGGACTTGGGTTCTCAGATGAAACAAACAACATCTGTGCCTCCTGGAAAATAATTGCTCGTATAGTCTTAGTTGTCATATGGCAGCATATAATGGCCTAAGATGAGATGAAACAAAGAATATAGAATCTTAGAATTCAGTCTCCTGACTTCAGGAGGAGGTCTCCTTGAACATCATAAGGGAAAATTCCTGAAATGTGAACACTGAAAGAAAACAAGTGAGTGAGTGAGTGCACCGGTCAGAGTAGAAAGCAGAATGGAGCTTTGGTGAGTCCTAGGTCATCTACTTTATCATTTTCATGGTGGAGAATTGCACGTGCTTTTCATCATTCAGTTCTCACAAGGACTCCATGTACTGGGAATAATGTAGTTTAACAAGAATGAAAATAAAGAAAGAAATTAAGACTCAGATTATAAATAAATTGCCCAATTTCACACCATTAGTGTCAGATGTAGAATTTAAAATGTGGTCCATTGTCTCCGGCAGATTTCATGATCAACCTCAATTCTGCATCCTCTGTACCCACATCTTTTGCCACTGAGCACTGCAGTGCTCCATGGAGAGCAGGGCACTCCTCTTCTGGGTTCTACCATCCAGCCTCATGTGGGCAGTAGAACGCTGCAAGTGATGGTCTGTGAGTTCAGACTCTGACCTCAGCCAGACCTTATGTCTTTATGCTTGTGCTCCAGAGTCTCTGTCACCATGAAAAAAAGACAATGCCTGGGCTGCCCACAGGAACCAGGAGAACGATGGGAGAAAGGTGAACAGACAGAGGCTCCCTAACCAAGTCCAGCCTAGACGTCTAGACGGCTAGTGAGTCTATCCATGGTTATTTCAGACTAGAACAGTTTTTACTCTACATTTAGATGTATTACTGCATGTCATCGAAATTCATAGTGGTTCATAATGGATGAAGAGCTAATGAATGCATTGTTTTGGAGTTAGACTACTGGTTTTCAAGAGGTTAGCAATGACTCCCATTCATCAGATCAATGTTTACTAAGAAGCCTGAAGTGGGAAGCAGATATAAGTAGAAAATTATTATGGTTTAAACCAAAGGTAGCTTTATTCCTAGCCACCCTGAAATGTGTTCTAACCTAACTCTTTCCATCCATGTGGATACAAAGAATGGCCTGAAGAACCCTCAGCTCAAGAGATGGTTGAGAATGTATCACTTTTTGCTCACATCCTAGGAGTGAAAGTTCATCCTCAGGACTATTGGATGCTATGATAGTGAATCTCTGATAGACATTCTGTCCTAGGTGACTTTACTGCAAAAATTCAATTTCCAATCATTCTGATTCTGCTTTTTTTGAGCCACATTGATGAGACCCAAGTAGGCTTGGGATATAATTACAATTGTTTTGTGAATTTAGTAGCTTAATGGCTCAGATACAGGCATTTTCAGAACCTCTACAATCTCTCATCTTAAACCAAAGATATGTGCCCATGAGAGAAAGAATGTAGAAATATGATAAAGATCATGGACCTCAGAGCTGAGAATGAACCCTAAAACTGTCCCAACCTGTGTGGCTTTGGGCAAAGCATTTACCAGTTCTAGACCTCGATTATTCTCGTCTGTAAAATGGACATAAAAATACCATACTTCCTCTCATATGAGATAAAATAAGGGAAGTAATGAACATGGTTCCTGGCACATAGTAAAGGCTCAGTCAGTGTAACAAAAAGGAAAGATAATACAGCTAACTCAATGTGGGCAAGTGAGGGCAAACTCAGAATCCACAGCCTAGGCTCTTCCATGAGTTGTCGATGGGGCAAACGGTGAGGTTTTGCTTTGGGAATTCTTCATTCATGCAGAACCTTTACAGACCTCCCCTCTGTCACTCATGTCTATGCCACCTCCTCGATTACCAAAGAGACAACTCTGCTTACAATATGTCATCCCGGGACTTCCTTGGAGGCCCAGTGGTTAAGGTTCCACGCTTCCACTGTAGAGGCAAAGATTTGATCCCTGATTGGGGGAACTAACATCCTTCATACCATGTGATGTAGCCAGAAAAAGAAAATAAAATAGGGAGTGACTAAAAAAATAATATGTGAGCCGCATTAACTGTGGCTCAGTGTATTTCAGAGGGGTGAGCATGCTACTTAAGTTGACATATATAGATATAAATTAAATATATTATATATAATTATACATTTATTTATGTATTATATATATTTATATATTAAATCTATGTTTATTTATTGCACACTTTATTTAATCTGTATTGAGTGAGCCCCCTGGAGGAGGGCATGGCAACCTACTCCAGCGTTCTTGTCTGGAGAATCCCATGAACAGAGGAGCCTGGCGGGCTACAGTCCATGGAGTCACAAAGAGTTGGACACGACTGAAGCAACTTAGCATGAACACATGCATATCAAATTATATTATACTAAATAACGATGACAGTGGTGGTTTAATTGCTAAGTCACGTCTGACTCTTTGTGACCCTATACACTGCAGCCCACCAGGCTCCTATGTCCATGGGATTCCCTAGGCAAGAACACTGGAGTGGGTAACCATTCCCTTCTTCAGGGGATCTTCCCAACCCACAGATCACAGCCACGCCTCCTGTGTTGGCAGGAGGATTCTTTACTGACTAAGCCACCATGGAAGCGCATATTAAATAATATTATATATCATATATCTGCACTTCATAAATTAAAATTGTATTCTGATTACCCTGAAGTTCTAGATTTTTTGTGACAATGCATCTATTAATTGGTTCAAATAAGAATAAAAACATCTGCATACGTTCTCTTAGTTGCATGTGCCTCCCTTTCTGTCTCTCTCTCATAATCATACAGCAAAGTGTAACTGGGAATGTAAAATTAAACTGACATCAAATTCCACCACAGGTTACAAGTCAGAAATGTCCCTATGCATGTAATGCTTTCCATTTAAAGGTAGATGCTGAGATACAGTTTAATAACCAAGAAATTGATGGAAGTTGCTGTCCAGCACTGGCTCACATTATCATGTGCCCACTCACTTCTTCATTACCCCGGCCCTTCACACCAGGGGAGCAGTTAGATTTATGAGAAATAAGCCCAAGAATTAAGTGAAGAACAAGGTTCAAAGAGCTAATAGTAGATTTCCAGCTGGTCAGTCCCCTTTAATGGTGAGAGGGAAGTGAGAGGAAAGCCAGGCGGAGTGACTCATCAGATCCCAGGACGTGGGAGAATTAGATTTAAGTGAAAAAGGATGTTTCCTAGGAAACTACATGATCGGCTGGTGAAACATCAAACAAGTGCAATTTCCTCACAACAACCATGACTAAATTGATCTACCTCAGCCGGCCTTATCAGTAGGGGGGGATTAGTTGCCTTTTGTGTTTTCTTAGTTACCATCATCAAATTGTCTATTATGAGACAGCTTCAGTTGCTGTGTTTCTGACCTTCTGTAAGGACAGCCATGGCATTTGCTGTTATGTAATTGGAAAACAGGGTTTTTTTCCTCCCTATTTCCCATCTCTCCCCCAAGCCCCCTAAATCCTTGGAACACACACCTCTTCATCACCCGCTTTCTAACTTCAGTATAAGCTTCTGATACTGTCATTGCAGCAAACCACAGGATCCAGTCACTATTATCACTAAAAATACCTCCCAGCTTTAGTCATCCAAGGATCTAGATTAACTTACTCTCTTTTAACCATGACAGTGAATAATCTGTAATTCACACTAATAGGGCAAAGGAGGTCGGTCTGGATGAGAAAATGGTCTGAAAATAAGTGGAAATGCTTTGAAAAAAATAGAGCTCATTACCAAAAGCACATGGAGTGTTTAACTCAAATACATTAACCATATAGAGTCTAATCAAAATCTTTAGTTTAAAAAAAGGTTGATAATTAGCATGCTAATTGATCAGAAAGCAGAGCCTTGTTGTTCAAAGGAGTTAATTACTTATACAATTCTGGTGATTTTCTGAAGCCACAGATTTGAATCCTGTGGTTTGGAGAAGGGAGCCACTGGCCTCTCACCACCTAGGGAACAGCTGGAATTCACGCCTGGGATAGGGCTTTGAGGCTCTCTGCTTCTTGAATGACAACAACTGTTATTGTATTAATGGAGATTTACAACTGAATCCACTTGCTCAGTCAACTAAAATTTGTTCAGTGTCTAGCATACATTGGACAACGCTTTGATCGTTAGAACTAAGAAAGAGACAACCTCCCCTCCCCCAAATCACCCTCTAGTAGAAGGAGGGAGACAAGATAAAAATTCAACAAACATGTCAATTTCAGATACTGGTAACTTCTACAAAGAAAATAAATGAAGGTGATCTGGTCAAGTGACTATGATCGTCCTTTCTGACGTTAGGAAACAAACGGTTTTCACACATGTGCCTAGAGGTGTCATTTTTTCAGTTACATTTTTTAAGCTCTCAGATTATGTAACTGTATCACCAGGATGAAAATTGGACACTCTCAATTCTGCCAGTGATGAAGTTCACTGAAATTCCGTTGGTTACCTGTGAAGTAGTGTGGAGAGTCCAGAGAGTGGGAGGAAGCCGGCTCTGCTTTCTTCCCTTCTCAGTGATGGTGGGAGATCCAGGAGGAAGTTCTACCACAGACAGTAGGCAAGTGCTGCAGAGTTACGTGGAGTTCAGGGAAGTGGCAGTTGGACCAGGGGCATTAGCCGAGGGAAGGCCCTTCTCTAGATTTATTTGCTCATTTTTATACTCCCTTTATCACCACGGTTCTTTCCTCCACTCCTCCCTGGTGTGTTCTAACGGCTTCAACATGTATCCTTTTATGTGTGTGTCTTCTCAGCTCAACCAGTGGCGGGTTCTAAACATTTCTCTTACGCTTTCGTTCTCTCAGCATCCTCTCTTAAAATCAAACTGCGTTACTGTGTTACTGCTAACCCTTGTGGACCACTGCCATTTACTTTAACCAATATCACAGAAATGGACACCTACATCCACTTTTATAGAAGCAGAAAGAGCTGGGTCAGGTGGTACATGCACACTTCCGTGAAAATTGGTCAGTACAGGTAAATTGTTCCCCAGAAAGACCACTCAACATCCCCACTCCCTTCGGCAGAGCATGAATCCACAGGGACTTCCCTAGTGGTCCAGTGGTTAAGACTTCACCTTCCAAAGCAGGGGTTGCAAGTTCAATCCCTGGTCAGGTAGCTAAGATTCTACATGCCTCACAGCCAAAAAATCAGAACATAAACAACAGAAGCAATGCTGTAACAAATTCAGTAAATAATTTAACAATGGTCTACATCAAAAAAAAAAAAAAAACTTTATAAATTTTTTTTTAAAAAATTAAAAAAAGAATGCTCTATAACTTCACATTTCTTGATCTCTCTCAACCTCCTCCATAGCTATTGACCTTGGACTTCCCTTTTCCATTATCACAACAATATCTTTCTCTTGTGTCCTATGTTATGGCCCTTTTTCTCAGACCCCATATCGTCCTCTAACTTAACTTATTCCTTTGATGGAACACAAAGTCCAGTAGCTTCTGGAAAATGACATGGTGATACACATTTTGAGAACGTGCTTGTGTGAAAATATCCACTATTTTCTAAATGCTATGACTCAGACAGTTAAGAATCTGCTTCCAATGCAGGAGACCTGGGTTCAATCCCTGGGTGGGGAGATCCCGTGGAGTAGGAAATGGCAACCTACTCCAGTATTCCTGCCTGGAGAATTCCATGGACAGAGGAGCCTAGTGGGCTACAGTCCATGGGATCACAAAAAGCCAGACATGACTGAGCGACTAACACTTCCATTCATAGTTTGGATGGTTACAGAAGTCTGGTGGATATTTTATTTATCACTCAAAAGTCAGAGGCCACTGTTTCCAGTGCTGTTGAGGAGAAGTTCCAGGGAATTAGGGTCCCACTTCTATGTGCATTATTATTTCATTCTCTCTGTGGGAGTTTGAAATCTTGTATCTGTTCCTGGTGTTCTGGAGAACAAATATATATTGGGATGATGTTACTTAAAATAAGTGACTTCCATTTGTTAGGCAGTTTTTTTGTTCTTTAAATGTTCATTTTTCTCTGGTTTTTACTTTAGGATATAGTGACCTCTATATTTTATGAAATACTTATGAATTTTTTCTAGTTTTATTGATAATCGACATGTATCCCTGTATAAGTTTAAGGTATACAGCCCAAGGCTTTGATTTACAAATATTGTGAAAATACTTCCAAAATAAGTTTGGCTGGTATTCATAATCTCATATAGATACAACAAAAAGAAAAGGAAAAGAAAAAAAAAATGTTCTCCATGTGATGAGAACTCTTAGGATTTACTCAACTTTTATAATATATATTTAACTTTCCTAAACATCATACATCAATGTTAACTATAGCCATCATCTACATAACAGACACACTTAGTTGTTGTGCTTTCCTTTATTATATTTCACATATTTTGTGTTTTTTATAAACCATATGTTTAAGGCAACCCTGCATTGAACAAGTCTATTAATGCTATTTTTCCAACAGTATTTGCTCACTTCATGTCTTTGTGGCACATTTTGGTAATTCTTACAATATTTCAAATTTTTCATTTATTATTATTGCATATTTGTGATGGTGATCTGTGATTAGTGACCTTTATTTTACTACTGTGATGTCCTGAAGTCTCAGATGACGGTTAGCATTTTTTAGCAATAAAGTGTTTTTGATTAAAGTATGCATGTTATTTTTTTAAAGACATAATGCTACTGTACATTGATAGACTACAGCATAGTATAAACATAATTTTTATATGCACTGGGAAATAAAAACAAAAATTGTGTGATCTGATTTATTGAGATATTTGCTATATTGTGGTATTCTAGAACTGAACACACAGTATCTCCAATGTGTGTCTGCATTTCTAGTTCTATTTACCTAATACCTGGGAGATCGCATCATTTCACCACCTTCCTCCAATTCTTCATCCTCCTACCCTCCACCTCTGGTAACCAGAAGTTTGATTTCTTTTTCAGTGAGTTTGCTTTTATTTTAGGTTTCACATATGAGATCATACAATATTTGTTTCTCTGTGTCTAGCTTATTTCAATTAGCATGAGTGCTGAAGAACTGATGCTTTTGTACTATGGTGTTGGACAGTCCCTTGGACTGTAAGATCAAACCAGTCAATCCTAAAGGAAATAAACCCTGAATATTCATTGGAAGGACTGATGCTGAAGCTGAAGCTCCAATACTTTGGCCACCTGATTTGAAGAACTGACTCGCTGGAGAAAAACCCTGATGCTGGGAAAGACTGAAGGTAGGAGAAGGGGGCAGAGGATGAGATGGTTGGATGGCATCACTGACTTGATGGACATGAGTTAGAGTAAGCTCCAGGAGTTGGTGATGGACAGGGAAGCCTGGCATCCTGCAGTCTATGGGGTCACAAAGAGTTGGACATGACTGAGCAAATGAACTGAACTGAACTGAATACCTTAAAGTTCGATCGGTTGCATCCGACTCTTTGTGACCCTATGAACTGTAGCCCACCAGGCTCCTTTGTCCGTGAGATTCTCCAGGCAAGAATACTGGAGTGGGTTGCCATTCCCTTCTCCAGGGGGATCTTCCCAACCCAGGGACGGGACCCGGGTTTCCCACATTGCAGGCAGATTCTTTAGTGTCTGAGCCACCAGGGAAGCCCCCAAGTTCTATCAGGGTTGTCTCAAATATCATGACAGTCTCACTTTTCATAGCTAAATAATATTCCACTATTGTACATATATATGTACAACTTCTTATCCACCAATGAACATATAGATTGTTTCCATGTCTTGGCTATCATAAATAATGCTGTTATGAACATGGGGGGAGTGCAGATATCTTAGTGAATTAGTGTTTTCATTTCCTTTTGGACATATGCCCAGAAATGGAATTGCTGGATCATATAGTAGTTCTACTTTAATTTTTTGAGGATCCTTCACACTGTTTTGAATAATAACTATACCAATTTACATTCCTACCAGCAGAGCACAAAAGTATTTTTAAGGTTTCCTTCTGTGTTATCTCCAGTTTCTCCGTCTTATTTTCACTGTTTGCTTTGGTCTCTGAATGCAGTGTTGTTCCTCAACTGTGCGGTGGCCCTTGCTTTAGTATTTACAACATAAGAACTCTCTTGGCCACTTGTGTATGAGGATATGACTTTTCATGGGTAGCTTCACTGGCCGGTAGTTTGGCTTCTCCATTTGGGGAGGACTCCACAACTTTCTGTACCTCTCTTTTCTTGGACTTTTTAGTTTCTCCAGAGGGAAATTCTCTCTTGGTAAGGGGTATAAGTTGGCTTTCCAGTATTTTTTCTGACTATCATTTCAACCCCATGATTTTATTCTATCCCTTGACACTCAAGTACATGTTGCATTCCCCAAGACCACAGTCCCTCTTCTTTCAGCTTTCCAGCCAATAAGCCCCCGGCCCTCTGCTGAGATAGGGAAGTAGGTGCCCAGGTGAGCATGATCAGGGAAGGGACCTGGGTGCATGTTTTTATATAGACTTTCGGTCACTTGTCCTGCTGTCAGTCTACCTGCTCCTGGACTCTTAGGCCGTCTTGAAACCTCTAATAAGTAGGATCTGTGTGTATATGCAGTAGGGCAGGCAGGCTTTGAACTATGAACAGACTTGCCTCTGGACTTCTACACTGAGGAGTTAAGATTCAGCTTTCCCAGGTCTGTTAAGTCCATGATTGCTCCTGTATCTCCTCTCCAAGCTTCTGAATTTTATGGCTCTTGTTTCCTCTCCTATATCTTTATCATACATTATTTCTATTTTATTTTATCCCTTTCCTATTATTTCTGTAAGATTTCAGAAAGGTATTGAAATAAATGCCCATTTGAATCCACTTCTATCATTTAGCAAGAAAAGAACTGCAGTTGTTGTTTTCTTCTGTTTTGTTGACAGATTTTACAATGCATTCTTGAAATAGTACAAGATCACTTTGCCGTAGCTCTTTATCCACGGACAGTTTTTATTAGTGAAAAAAGAAAAGATGATAAAAAATATATGTTATCTAAAACTGTTGATTTTGTACTCCAAAATGTATGCTATTGGGGACTTCCTGGTGGTCCAGTGGTTAGGAATCCACTTTCCAATGCAGGGAACATGGGTTTGATCCCTGGTCGGAAAACTAAGATCCCACATGCCGCGGGGCAACTAAGCCTGTGCACCACAACTAGAGAGAGAAATCCATGAGCCACAACTAGAGAGAAGCCCACTAGCAGCTAAGACCCGACACACCCAAATAAATATATCAGTGTCTCAAACAAAAACAAACGTGTGTTGAAGTCCTAACCCCTAGTAATTCAGGAAGTGACGTTATTTGGAAATAGGGTTGTTGCATGTGTAACTAGATGAATACTTGTGTGGCAATAAGGTGGGTCCCTAATCTAATAGGACTGACCTCATAAGAAGATGGCCATGTGAAGACAGAGATACGGAAGAATGATGTGAAGATTAGAGACTAGAATGGTCTAGCTACAAGTCAACGAACGATACGAAGGACTGCCAGGCATCATCAGAAGCTGGGAGAGAGTCATGGAACCAATTTCCCCTCAGAGTCCTCCAAAGGAACTAACCTTCACTGACACCTTAATCTCAGACTTCTAGCATCCAAAACTGTAAGATGATACATTTCTGCTATTTTAATACACCCAATTTTCAGATTTTGGGAAAAGGTCAGTTTTCATTCCAATCCCAAAGAAAGACAATGCCAAAGAATGTTCAAACTACCACACAATTGCACTCATCTCACATGCTAGCAAACAAATGCTCAAAATTCTACAAGCCAGGCTTCAACAGTACATGAACCAAGAACTTCCAGATGTTCAAGCTGGATTTAGAAAAGGCGGAGGAACCGAGATCAAATTGGCAACATCCACTGGATCATCGAAAAAGTGAGCGAGTTCCAGAAAACATCTGCTTCTGCTTTATTGACTATGCCAAAGCCTTTGAGTGTGTGGATCACAACAAACTGGAAAATTGTAAAATAGATGGGAATACCAGGCCACCTGACCTGCCTCCTGAGAAATCAGTATGCAGGTCAAGAAACAACAGTTAGAACTGGACATGGAACAACAGACTGGTTCAAAATTGGGAAAGGAGTACTTCAAGGCTGTATATTGTCACACTGCTTATTTGACTTATATGCAGAGTACATCATGAGAAACAATGGGCTGGAAGAAGCACAAGCTGGAATCAAGATGGCTAGGAGAAATATCAAGAACCTCAGATATGCAGATGACACCATCCTTATGGCAGAAAGCAAAGAACTAAAGAGCCTCTTGATGAAACTGAAAGAGGAGAGTGAAAAAGTTGGCTTAAAGCTCAACATTCAGAAAACTAAGATCATGGCATCTGGTCCCATCACTTCATGGCAAAAAGATGGTGAAACAATGGAAACAGTGACAGACTTTATTTTCTTGGGCTCCAAAATCTCTGCAGATGGTGACTGCAGCCATGAAATCAAAAGACACTTGCTACTTGGAAGAAAAGCTATGGCCAAACTAGACATCATATTGAAAAGCAGAGACATTACTTTGCCAACAAAGGTCCACCTAGTCAAAGCTATGTTTTTTCCAGTAGTCATGTATGGATGTGAGAGTTGGACCATAAAGAAAGCTGAGCACCAAAGAATTGATGCTTTTGAACTGTGGTGTTGGAGAAGACTCTTGAGAGTCCCTTGAACTGCAAGGAGATCCAACCAGTCCATCCTAAAGGAAATCAGTGCTAAATATTCATTGGAAGGACTGATGTTGAAGCTGAAACTCCAATACTTTGGCCAACTGATGCAAAGAACTGACTCATTGGAAAAGACCCTGATGCTGGGAAAGATCAAAGGCAGGAGGAGAAGGGGACGACAGAGGATAAGATGGTTGGATGGTATAATTTACTCTATGGACATGACTTAGAGTAGGTTCCTAGAGTTGGTGATTGACAGGGAAGCCTGGCATGCTGCAGTCCATAGGGTCACAGAAAGTTGGACATGACTGAGCGACTGAACTGAGACTGAACTGAATTCAATTCAGACTGAACTGAACTGAATTTACAGATTTTGGTGCCAAGAAGTAGGGTGGTGTTATAATAAATACCTGAAGATGTAGAAATACAGTAATAGTTAGCGGCTGGAGAAATTTTGGGGGACTTGATAGAAAAATCCTACATTACTTGAAAAGATTGCTGATAGAAATATGGACATAAAGATGGCCCTGGTGAGGTCTGAGATGGAAACGAGGAACATGTTATCGGATGCTGCAGGAGACAGAATCCTTCTTGTCTTTCCGGTGTCAGAGAACATGAAGGAGTTTTGGTCTACTGTTTTTGAAAAATAAAACTTTGCAAGTGATGAACTTATAAATGTAGCTGAAGATATTTCTGTAAGGCGAATGCAGAGAAAAAGAGATCGAGCCGGGTAGGCAGGCAAGAAAGAAGAAATTTATTAGGGGGAAAAGAGAGGGTGACTGGCTCTCAAGGAGGACCAGTGTTCTTCCTTTCTGATGGAGTCCTTCTTATACCCCACCAACGAAAAATTCTCTGAAGGGATGGTCACATAGCGGAGGTCTGAAATCTGGTGGTCTCACAGCTTTGAGAAGATAAGTGCCAGTGAGATAACAGGAAGCCATTTGGGCCATTTGGTCAGTCTCACAGATCACTGTGATTTTATTCTTCATTTGCAAGGTCAACATAGCAAGCCATCTTATCAATGAGACCCCATCTGGGCCCTATCAATTTCCAAGCAAAGAGTGGAAGAAATGGGCTGGTTTCTCCTTGCTGATGATAATAATATGTGAAAGAAAGGAGATAAATCAAAGGAGAACTGCTAAGTAGAAAGGAACCGGTGCTTAAGGATTTGGAATACCCAGATACCTACTCTGGAGACAGGGTCAAGGTTGCAGCTGGACAATCATTTGCTAGAGAGATTAGGTATATGACTCATTGATCCCATCAACCTCCAATCAGCCATCTCAGCAGTAACTAGGAAGAGAGGTGTGGTTCTCTGAGAAGGCTCTGTAGGGACCACTTGTTTTATGCTGTGATCCCTCAATATACAAAGAAGACCAAGAAGGTTTTGAGAATTTTCTACCAGCAGAAATACTGCATGTCTCGACCGAGAAGGATGAAGATGAGATGAAATGAAGAAGGAAGGACTCCTGGGACAGAGTCACAGATGCAGAGACCTGGCCCAAGGGGAACTCCTAGTCTCTAGAGGGCAGGGCAACCCAGAGCCAGTGGAAGTGGGGCCACTCCAAGTCAAGTCAGAGGACAGAGCATCAAGTCATAGAGAATTATTCTTAGGTCTTGAAATCTAATGGAATTTTGCCCTGCTGAATTGCAAGCTTGCTTTAGACCTGGGATGCCCTTTTTCCCTTGGAATTTCTCCCTTTTAGAATAGGATTATCTAGCCTATGCACGCCCACCATTGTATCCTGGAAGCAGACATCTTGTTTTCTGAATGCCACATGAAGCAGGCAGAAATGCATCTACCAGTCAAGGAACACCAAGGATTAGGAGACACCGTCAGATGATAGGAGATAGGCATGGAGCAGAATCTTTCTGAAATCCCTCAGAAAAGAAGCAACTCTACTGACCATTAGAGTTTTTATATCTAGCTTCCAGAATTTTGAGACAATCCATCTCTGCTGTTTCAAAGCACACAGTTTGTGATACTTTTTAATGGCAGCCCTAGGAAATGCCCACATTCAGTCTACTTATGCCAGTTATTGTTCTTGGTTTGTACTGAATGTGTTTTCATTTTTATAATATTTCTCTGATTTAAATTGATAGGATGGTAACACTTAGGAGGGGTTCAGCTACGTAGGTAATGATCAAAATGCTGTGAAGAAAGATTTTTAGAACATGCTTTCATACTGTGTCACTAGTAAATATAAAAATCATTTTCCAATTGTTATGATAATATCCTGTGTGTTCTTCCCCTCAGCTTCTTTCCCCTGCTGTCTCTCTTAACACTTAGGAATAATTTTCACAAGGTTACCCACTCTAAGTGTGCCAATAAATGTAATTATATTTCTTTCAGAAGGCAGAGTTAAATTTATAGAAGTAAAAAGAACACCATTTTTTATTTATAACCACGGTAAATTTTAATAGTGAGTTTACTGTAGCAGTGCATAATGTGATGTCTGATGTGTTTAACAAGATTATGACTCAGTGTAAACTCTGGGGAATTCCTCAAGAACCCTCTCGCTCCAGTGTTTCTGTTTGTAGTTTAGGAAAAGAGCACTGAATTAGAAATCAAAGGATTTGGGCAAGTTCTCTGCCAGGAAGCAACAGCTCTCTCCCCTGAGCCATCTATTGTTCTTGAGATTGACCTTCATGATTGCACTTCCCACACCTTTCTGCATTCACTGACTTCTTCCTCAGGGTGCATGCTTAGTAGCTTTGGGTCATGGACTATAGCACACCCGGCTTCCCTGTCCATGGGATTTCCCAGGCAATAATACTGGAGTGGGTTGCCATGCCCTCTTCCAGGAGATCCTCCCAGCCCAGGAATTGAACCCATGTCCCCTGCACTGCAGGTGCATTCTTTACTGCTGAGCCACTGGGAAAGCCGACTGTAATTAGTGCCTTAAGCTCAGAGCCTGGCTTATCTGCCTTAGCAAAGTGCTCAATGAGTATGTGTGTGCTAGGTCACTTCTGTCACGTCCAACTCTTTGCGACCCTATGGACTGAAGCCTGCCGGGCTCCTCTGTCCATGGGAATTCTCCAGGCAAGAATACTGGATTGGGTTGCCTCATTAGCTCTTTGTTAAACAAGTGAGTGAGAAAACAAAATGTGAGATATTGAATAATGTCATGGACTTGTTTCCACAAAGGGAAAGGAGTGCCTCAGAGCTGCCAGTTCAGCTATATTGCTTCATAAATGTTTATATGGTGTAGATGAAAAAGTGTTGTCTTCCATACCTGCAAACAAAGGATAGCTGTGGCCATCAAGCCATTAGCACCACTGCCCCAGGAGTGCACCCTTAGGGGACTTAGGCTGGGAAAAAAAAGGATACAAGCCCCAGATAGCTAAGGTGCATATCAAAGGATTTCAAACAGCCCAGACTCTTGCATCTTCCCATACACAGAAAAGCGCTAAATTCATTAACTTGAGATGTCTGATTTTCTTTAACTATCATAATCTTTTGATGTTCCATCTACCTGGATTTTGTTGCAAATGCCCCCATATATCCTGGCTCCTCCCTTGTCTCTTTGGAGCAGTCCCTCAGAGCATCTGAGAGGCTGCCTTCTGGGCTTATGTCCTCAGCTTTGTCTGCCAAATAAAACACAATTCTCAACTTTTAGATTGTACATTTTTATTTCAGTCGATAATATTTTATACCAGGTAGTGCTAGCGGTAAAGAACCCGCCTGCCAATGCAGGAGATAGTAGAGATGCGGGTTCAGTCTCTGGGTTGGGAAGATTCCCTGGAGGAGGGCATGGCAATCCACTCCAGTATTCTGGCCAACTGCTTGGGGTTTAACACAATGTTATGACTCACAAGATAAAACAGACAGCATTGTAAAAAGGTTGAAGTGAAACCAGAGTTGGATTCTGCATACAAACTGATGATGATAACAGTTTGCAGCCTGGGATTATAAGTGGGGTCCCACAAAACTGCAATTTGAAGTCTCATCCATGGAGTGGAAGCACTGCCCAGATTGCTGTTAACAAGTGATTTAGCGCTGTTTAATCTGGATGTTGGTCAGCCCAATTTGGTGATGTATGTCCTATTACTCTTCTATTGCTTCTGTTTCTCCTTTCTTTCAATGATTGTACCTTGAAATTAAGTTAAATAATCATCTATTAAATATCAAAACTGTTTATTCTGTGTGTGACAAGTAGTTTTTTTTGTTAATGAATCCTTCAAACCTAAAACAAAAGTAAATGTTCAGCCAAACAATCCTGCTGGACTGCAAATCCTGTACTTGCCCAGCCTCAAGACTAAGGAAAGAGCCTTGAGTGAGCAACAGAAACATCAATTGCTTAATGGATAGGGGGGGTCTTAAATACATCTGAAGCAAGGTCCTACAGCAGACAGTGGGTAGGACATGGTAACAGTCTTGATTCCCAGGGAAAGAGGGAGATTACCAGTTATAGGGGAAACTGACATCCAGTTGGCTCATCCATTGTCAGGGAAACCAAGCAGAGGGGCATGCCACTCGTTGTCCCTTTGATAAACTACCATAGTGGAGATACTTCTGATTTTAATATTAGAACAATCACTAGCTGGGGCCAAGGGCAAGTACCTAGGCATTTACTCATTTACTAATTAGGCTTTAAGACTAAAAAGGAAGATCAGTCAGGTGACTAGGGACTGGTCCAGCAAGCGATCTACAGAGAGCAAGACAAAACAGCCATCACAGGTTGCCTGGTACAACCAGATTGGTGCAGCCCAAAATGGGGGGAGCCCTTCCTCCAGCTACCAGTCAGAAGGCCACCTCCTTGGGAAGGGCAGAGTGTCAGCAGTCCTCAGCCTGCCCCAGATACCTGCTGACGTTAAGGTCCTGGTGAGTGCAGCCCAGAGGTGGGGGCTCCCTTCAGCTGCCCAAACTTCCCTCATAAGACAGGGATCCTTGGGTCTGGCATAGCTGAGAATACCAAAGGCCCTTTCTCCATCTCCTGGGCTGGTGGTGCCACCCCAAAATAGGAAAGCTGAGGAGACCCAGACTGCAGACCACCCATCCATGCAGTCTCAGCTCCTAAAGCAGGCTTGTCACCTAGAGAATAATATTCCATTTTACCCACTGCTAGCATGTGAGCTCTGGGTCAGAGATATCGCCTGAGGGAATACGCAGGCCATAGACCAGAGTTCTTAACCCGACCCCCCACTGCCCGGCCCAAAAATACTGACTTCATTTGAAAGGTCAAGCCTAAAAATGATTTTGTATGTTTTTTAAACAGTGGAATTTGTGTTAAAAGACAACTGGGAGGAGATGTATGGATTCATTGGTGATGTGTCAGCCACTGAGCAGCAGGCCAAGAGACCAGGAGGAGCCCTGCCAGTATCAGAAAAATCTCTAATGTGGTCCTGGGCTGGTGTGAGAGTTCCTGTCTCACACATGATCTCTGTTGACACCAGGGACATATGGCCTCACTGCCAGAACTGCTTGTTGTTTGCCCATTGACTCATCTAGATATTAATGACTCAGGTTTTTGAGTCACCTTACAAGGTCAAGGTGCAGCCAGAGTCATAGGACAGAGTACGGCAGCCTCCTTAAGCCATCAAAGGTCTGTAAAAAAAAGAGAGAACTTGGAATCTAAGTTAAAATACTATAAGGGGCAAGAAAGCATCAAGCCTTTGCATAATCCTTTAGCACTGCTTACTTACAGGGAGCTGCCGATTTAAAGAGTGTGGAGAAGATATCTTTGGAACCATTTTCACAGCCTTCCAATTGATTCATTGCTTCTGCCACGTTGAGCTACAAGGCTATGGGTTTAGAAATCAGCCGTCTACAGTGTATGTCTATCTCCATCATGTTCTTTTCTTAAGATACTCTTGCGGGTTTAATAAGTGTTTATATTTAAACTGTTATATCTGTCAATCAAATGTCCCCAGTCAGTCATATATCTAGCTTAAGATGGAAGAGGGGCAAAAAGCTGTTAAGATGACTTGGCTGACACAATGTGTGTGAGATCTATTCAGGGAACAGGTTAAAAATGTATTAGTTATACTCAGTTAAGTTTGGGACAGAAAGTTTGTCCTCTTAAACCAGCCACTGGATAACTTCAACGACTCCATCATTTTTCCTTCTTCCCTTTAAGACTTATGTATTAATAAATACATATATAAGACATTTCTCCCACTCAGGTCAGTGTAGTTTTGACTGCAAATATCAATGCACTGTATTGCGAAGCAACCATTTTATATTATTACCTTTAAGATTATCAAAAGCATTTATTATGTGAGCATGTAACATGTAATTTGTAAAATTACCAGGTAACTGTGTTAAAAATGTATTGGGGCAGAATTATCTATGTCATGCTCACCTTTTACTAATGTGGGACTTGGGTAAATTACATCAGTTCTCTGAGTCTCGTTTTCTTTACATGCAAAATAGAGTGTGGCTTTTCTTCCTCCATGATTCTTTCCTTCCAATCAACATCCATTAAACAACCACCAGTATGCTGTGTGAGTGCTGTGCTTAATCACTCAGTCCTATCTGGCTCTTTGCGACCTCATGGACTGTAGCCCGCCAGACTCCTCTGCCCATGGGGATTCTCCAGGCAAGAATACTGGAGTGGATTGCCATGTCCTCCTCCAGGGGATCTTCCCAACCCAGGGTAACTTTTGTAAATGTTTATCAGGTCATAGCACCCAAATGATTTAAAATCCTCCAGTAACGCCTCATCACCACTAAAACGACGTTCGGATTCCTTAGACTGATCTTAGAACACTCTGAGATCTGCAGATGTACTTCCATTTGACACATGTCATTGTAGGTAGTCTGTATATTATGCTTCTCCATTAAATTATTAGTCCCTTTAGTGCAAAAATAATGTTGCAATGTTCCATTCATTTTCAACAACGAATAAAAAATCAACGTTCCATCCGTCAACAATAAATGATGTCAGTGATAGTAGATTCTTCATTATGTCGTGTGAAATGTTTATGATTAAGAAATAGCTATTGATATCATAAGTTACATCCTAATCACTGGGTTAGGCAACTCAAAAAAGAAAAAAAACAAAAAACAAACCCCAAAACCCTATTCAGTCTTTAAAAAAGTAAAGATGATAGAATCAATTCCAAATGAATAAATAGTTAACCCAACGGAAGACATAAAAGTATAAAAAGACGTAGAAAAGGGGAAAAAGAGTGGCTGACAGAGCGCAGAGTGATAGATGACGGCAGATTGAACTCCAACCGCACCGGAGTTACATTAAATATGAACAGTCTGACTGCTCAATTCAATGCACACATTTTCAAAATGAATAAAAAGCAAGACGCAACTATACGCTATTTAGAAGACACACTTCAACTAAGGCATAGACAGACTGAAAACAGAATGATAGAAATAGATAGATATGCAAACTTGAAGCCTAAAAGGAAGCAGATGTGGCTGTATTGGTATCAAAGTAGAATTCAAGACAAAGAATACAACCAGGGAAAAGAAGATAATTTCATAATGATGAGAGTCTCATTCTTTAAGAAAATCCATTTTGCATATGAGGAAACCCAAGTTCAGAGAGGATATATGTTGGCATTTATGGGTTGGATGAAAGATTTGCCATTACTTGAGATCATGTATTTTTCTTACTGGCCTGAACAGGGCACCTGTTTGTTTTTTGGCTGTGCTGAGGTCACAGAAAACTCTGATAAAGCTTCCCTCTCAAACTTCTAGAGTTGAACACAAGAGTTGAACACAACTGAGCGACTTTCACTTTCACTTTTTCTTGGGATCTTAGTTCCCCAATCAAGGACTGAACCCAGGTCCCCTGAACCTGGAAGCATGAAGTCCTTACCACTGGACCACCAAGGAATTCCAAACCTCTTCATAATTCTGACGTTCAGTTTCACTATCATAAATTTTACTTTAATGCTTAAAGTTCTCAAAACTGGGGAATCAAGTTCGTTGGCCCTGGATCCTGGCCTTTCCGCTGTCACCAGTTGAGATTCATGGCACAGACAATGTGACATTGTGCTTAAGTCATATTGCTGAAAGGCTTGACCTTTGACCCAGAGAGAACTGAGGTTTATTCCTAATTATGTCACTACTAATGTGCCTTTGGATAGCCATTAGCTCCTTTAAATCTGTTTCCTTCTCTGTGAGATGATTATAATACTTACATCAAAGTAGGCAAGACATTTTATCTAGATTACATGGCATAGTATTTAACACAAAGATAGCACTTAACACATGATATTTTGAAACCCAGAAGCAGAATGAAGGTGACTCAGCACTTTACAATCACTTGCTGGAAGTGATTGTAACAGAGGTTGTGTGTCCAACAGAGGTTAGTCACGGAATTGGGGTCACCGAGATAAGGAGTGTCCCAGCTCACTTCTACTCCTGGCTTCTGAATGTCTTTGAATATGTCTTGTTAATATTGTCACTGACTCACCTACTGGGGTGTTGCAAAAATTGAATGAAAAATGTGTATGAAGGCAATTAGAAACAAAGAAAAAAAAGATGCCCCTGGACATGATAGTCTGGGCTACATCATGGTGGTGAGATTGGTCAATTCTCACTTGAAGGAAACCTCCCCAGCTTCTATGGAAATTGTTGTGCTGTCCACTGAACCAAGAACACAGTGTATGAGTCAACGGGAAACAGAACAGTTTGAGGTTTGCTTTTAGGAGGAAAGTTACATGGAATCTCAAACTTCATCTCTAATTACTCCCAGTCACTGACAGACGTAATGTGGGAGAACCTGGACGCTCTGTAAGTGAAAAAAAATTAAGATCTCAGAAACTTAAAAAAAATCATAATCTATTCTAAAAGTACATGAAATTAGCTACTGTTCCATTCATTCTGCAACACTAGAAGCAGTGAAACATTTTCATCATGCCAGAGGATAAGAAACTGGGAAAGACCATAAGGGGTACTTTGGCCATACCGTAACTCTACGCACAGGTTCTTCTTACCCCTCACATGAAATTCTTTACTTCACATATTTAATGGCTTGGTACACACTTTCTTATTACCCACTTGTGCTACATGCAACTTGAACTGATTGGAGTACTTTTTCTTGACAATTGTGTTACCAGCGATAGCTTCTCTTTTGTTCGTCCTAACAAGTGTGTTGATAGCTCTTTTTCTCTCTCCCTCCTCTTCTCTCTCTACCTTCTCTTCTGCTCCACAACTCTATTCTCATCTCCTCATCTTTTATCTATCGGGGAGGTTTGCATAAGTTATAAAAGTGACAGCTAATTCTGTCCCTTCTTGCATCTACATATTTATGCCATCACATGGTAGAGTTAATTTCTCCACCATTTGGTCTTGTGACTAACTGTGACCCCTGAGACAGTAGAAAACTGACATAAACAGAGGTCTTAAAAGTCTTGTGGGGGACTTCCCTGGTGGTCCAGTGGCTAAGACTCCGTGCTCCCAATGAGGGGGACCTGGTTTCCACCCCTGGTCAGGGAACTACATCCCACATGCTACAACTAAGAGTTCTAAAGCCACAGTTAAAGATCCTGCACGCTGTAACTAAGATCTAACACAGCCTAATAAATAAATAAATAATTGTTCTTTAAACTTAAAAAAAAGTGCTTGTGGGACTACTGTTTACAGGAAAATCAGTATTAGTCACCAAAATCAAACAAAAGTTTATAAGAAAGAATCTATAGACCAATTCCCCTCATAAATATAGACAGAAATCTTTAACCAAATATTTACAAGCAGAATTCAGAAATATATTAAATGGATTGCACATCATTACTATGTGAGGTGAATTTTGGTGATAAACGGTTTCAAAATTTAAAAATCAAAGCTTCCCTGGTGGCTCAGGGATGGAAAATCTATCTGCCAGTGCAGAAGACATGGGCTTGATCGCTGGTCTGGGAAGATCCAACATGCCATGAGCAACTAAGCGAGTGTGCCACAACTATTCAGCCCATGCACCACAACTCCTGAAGCCCAAGTGCCTAGAGCCTGTGCTCTGCAACAAGGGAGGCAACTGGAATGAGAAGCCCAAGGACCACAACAAAGAGTATCCCCTGCTCACTGCAGCTGGAGAAAAGCCCTCGCGGCAGCAAAGACCCAGCACAGCCAAAAATAAATAAAAAATTGCTTAAAAAATTAAAAAGCACTCAATGTAATCATCATATTAACAGACTAAACAAGAAAAATCACATGACCCTGTAAATTGGTAAAGAAGAAGCACCTATCTGATGAAAGATTAACACTAATTCATAATAAAAACTCTCAGAAAATGAAGAAGGGAATTTATTTGACCTAGTTTTAAACATTTTAGCCAGTGTAATAACATAAGAAAAGGAAATGAAAGATAAATGAGCAAAAAAGGAATACAATTGTCCTTATTTGCATATGACATGCTTATCTACATAGAAAACCCCCAAATATCTCCCCACAAAAATATCTGCTAGAATTAATAAGTGAGTTGAGTTCAGCAAAATCACAGGGCAGAAAATAAATAATCAGAAATAAATTATACTTTTATATACTAGCAATGAACACTTGGACACTGAAATTAAAAACACAATGCAGTTTATAATTGCTCATAAAATGAATTTCTTCAGTGTAAATCTAACAAAACACGTATACTGAAAACTACAAAATGTTGCTCAAAGAAGTTCTAAACAAATGAAGAATCACCTAGTGTGTATAGACTGACAGATTCAACAAAATAAAGATGTTAATTTTCCCCAAATTATCATGGTCTTAAAAATTATAATAAAAATCCCAGCAAGATTTTTAATAGAATAATAAATATTTTTAAATGCATGTGGAAAGGCAAAAAGATAGAATAATTAAAACAGTTCTGAAAAGGATAATAAAAATGGAGCAAGAACTCTACCTGGCTTCTAGACCTATTATATTATACAGCTACAGTAATAAAGAATGTGGTATTGGCAGAGAGATAGACATAAATATGTCATTACAATAAAATAAGAGAACTCAGAAATAGCACAACACAAGTACAGCCAACAGCTTTTCTAAAAAAAAAAAAAAAAAAGAGGTGCAAAACTCTAATTTAATTGAGGAAGAATAATCTCTTCAACAAATGATGCAATTGGATATCCATAGACCAAAAATAAAACCTTGACCCAAATCCCCAACTGATATAAAAATTAACTCAAAATGGATCATATATATAAATATAAAGCCATACTTTTAGTAGGAAACAATCTAGAAAGAAACATAGAAAAGAATTTTCAGAACCTAGCACTTGGTAAAGAGTTCTTATGCATGATACCAAAAGACAGATACTTTTTAAAATTGACAAACTTGACATCATCAAAGTTAAAAACATTTGCTATATACAAGATCTTGGGAAGAAGATGAAAAGATAAGCTTCAGACTAGGAGAATACATTTGCAAAGCATGTAACGGACAACGCCTAGTACATGACTACCTAAAGAACTCTCAAAACTCAGCAGGTTTAAAAAAATCCAATTAGAATATTGGCAAAAAACATGAAGAGACATTTCACCCAAGACAATATGAAAATGGAAAATAAGCACATGAAAAGATATTCAATATTGTTGACTATTAGGAAAATGTAAATTAATACCAAAGTAACACATCACTACTGACCTCTCAGACAACATGAAATGCTGATGAGGATGTGGGGAAATGAGATTACTTATACATTGATGGTGGAATGTAAAATGGTACATCCAGTCTGGAAAACATTCTGAAATGTTCTTTAAAAACAAAACATGAAAATATCATATGATTTGACAATTACACTCTTTAGCATATAATCCAGAGAAATGAAAGCCCATGCACAAAAGTTTATGGCAGCCTTATTCAGAGTATCCCAAATCTGGAATCAACCTAGAGGTCTTTCAATGGGTAAAGAGTTAAACTGCAGTATCATAAATCCTGTGTGTGTGCTTGTACACACGCTCAGTCACTAAGTTCTGTCAGACTCTTTTGAGACCCTATGGACTTTAGCAGGCCAGGATCCTCTGTCCATGGGATTTCCCAGGCAAGAAACTGGAGTGGGTAGCCATTTCCTCCTCCAGAGGATCTTCCTGACCCAGTGGTAGAACCCACATATCCTGCATCACAGAGAGATTCTTAACCACTGAGCCACCAGGGAAGCAGCATCACAAATCCTACTCAGCAATAAAAGGAAATACCTATTGCTACATGCAACAACCTGGATAGATCTCAAGCAAAGTTTACAAACTCTGTGATTTCATTTATATAACATTCTTGAAATGACAAGATGCTGCTGCTGCTGCTAAGTCGCTTCAGTCGTGTTCGATTCTGTGCAACCTCATAGACGGCAGCCCACCAGGCTCCCCCATCCCCGGGATTCTCCAGGCAGGGACACTGGAGTGGGTTGCCATTTCCTTCTCCAATGCATGAAAAGTGAAAGTGAAGTCGCTCAGTCGTGTCCGACTCTTCGCAACCCCATGGACTGCAGCCCACCAGGCTCCTCCGTCCATGGGATTTTCCAGGCAAGAGGACTGGAGTGGGGTGCCAGTGCCTTCTCCGAATGACAAGATGATCAAACTGGAAAACAGACCAATAACTGTGAAGAGTTAAGGAAGGATCTGGTGCAGGAGAGCAGGAGACACGGCTATGAAAGGAACAATAAGAGTCACCCCCGTGGTGATGAGAAGTCCTGTCTTGATCGTGTCAGTGTTGATGTCCTGGCTGTGATATTGTACTATAGTTTTGTGAGATGGTGTCTTTGGGGGGAAACTTGTCCATTGAAATGTACCCTTTGTTGCTGCTCCTAGTACTCTAGCTCATTCATCAGGAGAAACAGCCTGGACTAACCTGCTGAATAAAGAATGACATAAGGTTTAGTCACCTCTGTCAACCTGGACAACAGCTGGCCATCTTCCAGATGTGGGGGCACAGCTCTCCTTCTTTACTCAGCTACTAGCTCACCTGCCAGGTGATGACAAATGCTTGAGGTTTCCCAGGAAAGATCAGTCAAACCAACCTAGCCTTGGAACGCCACTCAACTGACCCACAGAATTATGAGCTAAATAAATGCTGCTTGTTTTAAGCTCCAACATTTCCCAATAGTTTCTTATGCAATTTATAATATAGGCTAATATAGAGCCTAAGCAGCACGTTCCTTGGTTTGCCACAGTCTTTATCACCCAGCCTCCCTCTGGGCTGAATGCCCAAGACTACAGGGAATGGCTTCTGTGTCCAGAAAACTGTGAAGCCTCTTGCGATCTAGAGACACCAGGTCTGACAGGATCATGCTCCTTGGATGCAGGTCACAATGTCCTGCAGCCTGTGTCACTCTTAGCTCCTTGCCAGAGGGACAGTCTCTGGTGTCTCCTTAAACTGGAGTTAAGTTTGGGATGCTCATTCCTTTCACTGAATGCATTCTGAGTCTGAGAAACCCAAAAACCCTCCATCCCTTTTCATCTGGCTCAACATCCCTTGTTACCTTGTCTTAGTATCTCTTCACTTTAGGGAAAGTAGAAAAAAAAACATTTTGAGACATTGCTCCTCTTCACTCTCCACTTTTCAGCAGGATGATCTTGTTATAAAATCAAGGCTCTGAAATCAGAGCAGGTCCTATTCAGATATTGGTCCCAACACGAAATAACATATTGTTTTGGGCAAGCCACTTAACCTCTTTTAGATCTATCTTGTTCATCTGTAAAATTTAAGGACAATTGTGTAATACAACGGAGCTTCCCTGGTGGCTCAGATAGTAAAGAATCTGCCTGCAATGTGGAAGACTCGGGTTTGATCCCTTCGTTGGGAAGAACCCCTGGAGGAGGAAATGTCAACCCACTCCAGTATTCTTGCCTGGAGAATTCCATGGACAGAGAAGCCTGGCAGGCTGCAGTCCACGGGGTCACAAAGAGTCAGACATGACTGAAGCAACTTGGCTTCAGTAATGTAATAGATATGAAAGAACCTGAAGCTTCACATGATTTATGGTTGGTGTTTTAGAAACATGAATTCCCTCCCTCCTAAATTTACTTCTCGGGCATGTGCCTGATTAACTCTAACCATCAGAGATGGAGCTAGTTAAAACCTCGTTCAGTAATTAATGTCTCGGAGACCTGCTCACTGCATTTTCTAAATGAGGGTGTTTCTCATACAGCAGTGTTTCATATTGGTATTGGATCGATCTATGAGAAATCAGATTATCAGTAATGACCACAGAGGGGCCTTACACAGAGAAGAAGACCACAGAAAATCAGGGCCTCTCTTGCCCAGCACACTATTATTGACCCACGGAGTCAATAACAATAGAATGGCTGCAACAGCTTGACCAGAGACACAAATGCTCTTCAATTTAAATTGAAACTGGAAAGGGTTGTCTTGCTTACTCCACTGTACTCCCTGCTGAGTGAGGAGCAAAGTGGAATTGTGTAACTGCCCCTTGCGAGCAATCCCTGTGCCCCCATCAGGCTCAGTGACCTGAGCCCTTGCTGCTGAGATGAGATGACAAAGGGACACCAATCAGTGACTCTTCCTGAAGGTGTGTGGGGAAGGCAAGACCTGCATTCATCTACTGGGTGACAGGAAATGCAAATTAAAAATTAGAGCCGCACATTCTCCACCACCAAACAGGTCACCACTGTACTCATCAGCAAAAAAACATAACTTTTATTAATATAAAAGGGCAACAGAGATGATCTGATCTCCATTTAAATTGTGTCTGCTGTCTTAGCTTTAGGTTCCTCCAGAAACAATTACTGAGACCACTATTGTACAAAAATGTACTTAGGATGTGAAGGTAACACTGGTTGGGAGAAGAGGAAGTGAAGGGAAAGGAAACCCATAAAGGGTGCATTATTAAAGCTGCTACTACACTGAGCTGTGCTATGCTTAGTCGCTTAGTTGTGTCGATTCTTTGCGACCCCACGGTCTGCAGCCTGCCAGGTTCCTCTGTCCATGGAGATTCTCCAGGCAAGAATGCTGGAGTGGGTTGCTGTTCCTTTCTCCAGGGGATCTTCCCAACTCAGGGATCAACCCAGGTTGATCTTCCCAACCCAGGTCTCCCACTTTGCAGGCGGATTCTTAAGCCAGCTGAGCTAACAGGGAAGTTCAGTGAGCAAGGGAAACTTAATCACATCGGAAAGTTGTAGAGTTATTACGGCCAAGAGGTGAGGGAGCTATGATACTTATACCCACACCCAGAAGCCAAACCAAACAGAAAATCCATCAACAAATCCTCTTGTCTCCATCTTTAAAATACATCCAAAATCTAGCCTCTTTCCTTATCATCACCCAGGTCCTAGCCACCAGCATCTCTTGCCTGGGTTACTGCCGTAGTTCTGTTTGTTTTTAATCTGGTCTCTCTGTTTATTTGCTACCGTACCATTTATTCTTTAAAAGGACCCAGAACATTCCTTCTCAAATTTAGCACTATCATGTCATGCTTCTGCTGTACCACTCCTTCACTGAAGACAATGAAGCCACTGTCTTCAGAGAAAAGGCTAAGATTTTAATGATTCTGCAAGGCCCAGCTTGGTGTGGCTGCTCTCCCCCCTGCATCCTCCCCCACCAGCCAGCCTTTCTCCTATCACCCTCCTCCAGTGGCGCCCACTTCCTTGTTGGTCCAAGGCTCCTGGGTCGAGCATACTCCCCGCTCATTTCCTGCTTGCTTGTTTTCTCTGCCTGCAATACCTTTTCCCTCATAGCCACATGACTTTCTCTTTTTCTTCTGATTTCTCAGATGTCTTTTAATGAAGAGGTCTTCCTACGACTATTCCATACAGAATAATGCTCCCAACTCCATCCTCAGTACTCTGGATCCTTTTTAAATTACTTTATTCTTCTTCAGATCACTGATTGGCTTCTATCACACCACATATTTAACTTCTTTTGTTCACCAGACTTCCTGCATTAGAAATTGAGCCATGGGACTTCCCTAGTGGTCCAGCGGCTAAAACTCCATGCTTCCAAAGCAAGGGGCCCAGGTTCAATTCCTGGTCAGGGAACTAGAACCCATATGCCACAACTAAGAGTTCACAAACCACAACTCAAGATCCTGCATGCTGCAACTAAGACCTGGCTCAGCCAAGTAAATAAAGACAAATAAATATTTTTTTTAAAAAAAAGAAACTGAGCAGTAACTGTCCTTTTTAGGTTCAGCATTGATCCTTCAGCTTTTAGAACGTGGGTGCTTAATAAATATTTGTTGAGTGGATGGATAAACATAAAAATACTCTCTATAAACTATCAAAAAAATTTCTAGTTAGGATGCAAGACACTGAGAAATGAAAACTTATCTCTTTGCTCACATTCACAGTTCTTGGCCCAGCATAGAAGCTTAATAAATGTTGGCATAGGGGTTAGAATCAGCAATTGATAAAGTTGCCCTGAGCTTAGCTAAACAATTTCTCAGAATGGCTTGGTTCAGCAGTGAGAACATGCAGTGAGGTAAATGGATTATGCTTCCTACTGTGTATTCGCTTTGACGTTATGAGGCAATGTGGAGCAGTGTTTATTTTTCTTAATTAACGTAAGTAACAGATACCCTTTGAATAATGATCCTGAGTGTCAAAGTGTTAGGCAACTTCCATTCGGCTGAATTGTTCTTATCAGTTTTAAATATTATCCCTAGTCTTGCTTTAATAATAATGCCACTCCTTTCCTAGTCCTGAGCTCTCTCTCTTTCTTAGGAATAGGTGGGGGCATCAAGGATACAGCAGATGATTCCCTGTTTTGGGTAAACAATGCTGACCTGGGCAACTTTCCAAGTGGAATCAACCACAACTATGGTTCACTTTGAATCTATAACCTTTCTGTCTCCAAGAATGATTAGTGGTGGACAATAACACCACGGCACAGTTCCACTGGGCAGCACCCCAGCTTTCAAAAAAAAAAAAAAAAGTAGGTGTCACATTTATTTCACTACTCAGCTTTTCAACAGCCTGATATGAAAAATCAACTTTTCTCAAACCAGACAGCCAGCTTTTCAGATGCAATGTCATTGTTTTCTCTTTTGAGAGAAGCGACTAGATTGTCAACCTAACTAAGCATCAGATGACTTTATTACTAGATCATAAAGGAAAAAACGTATTAGGAATCTGTGCTTTGGCATCAGGCTGCTATAAAATAGCTCTAATTAGGGTTGTAAAAAATGATGCTTTGGGAAAAAAGCATTTGGTCTACAGCAGCTTCCCAAAAGGTCAACACCAGTGCTTTCATTCAGACTCTGAAACCAAAATTACCGCCTTTAGTGTTGATAGAAAAATTTGACAAAAGTGTGATGTAGTGAAAATACCTCTGTGCTGGGAGTCAGAAAGTCTGAATTCTGTTACAGCTTCAGCACTAAAGAAACCACATGTCTCTGAAGGAGGGGAGGGCTAGCTTTGGACTGAGTTTAATTCCAACTCTATAAACCTGAGAAACAGAGTCGGGCCTCTGTGCTCCAGGCATGTTTGAGATTTCTCTTGCAGGGGCTTAAATATCATGTAACACATCCTAGTCTGCCTGTGATCTGATCACCTGCAGCTATGGTGTGGCCACTGGGAGGAAGAGATTTTGTCTTACTCATCTCTGTATCACCACTATTTAGTTTTATGAAGAATTTAACAGATAATAGATGCTTATTAAACAGCTACAATGTTTTAACTGTGTAGCTGGCAGAATACTCAGTACCTTTTCAGAAGTAATCTCACTTAGTGTTTGCCATAACCCTGTGACAGGGGTATCACTGTACCCTTTCTGCAGATGAGGAAACAGGCTAATGTTACTTTCTTAAAATCTGACAACCAATAAATGGTCTTATTAGTAGGAGGCTGAGAGTTCTAATCCCTTTGTTGCTAGTCTGCCAGCAGAACTGATGTGCTTGGGGCTCAGATCAAGCACTGTGGGTCTGAAAGAGACCACTCCAGGCTCTCAATACAATCTCCCCTTCCAGCCTGAATGGTGACATAAGATTTCAGTACTCACACATATCATGTTGACCAAGACAGACTGTTTCCTGAACACAGGAGGGATATTTTCTCTGCAACCCTTTTCATACACTCAACAAGCTCTTCTCCTACATGTCCCTGGGTTTTGGCCAGTTGCAGGAGGACTGTGACCACTGCCAGCTGACTGAGGCTGACTATGACCATTTCCTCACTCTTGGGTTGATCTCTCTCAGTGTGTCTGGGCTTCTCACAGGCTTGTCTGCACTTTTCTACTAACAAGCCCTATAGTTAGTCTGAGGACATGTCCCTGGGGTGCCCTTGGGTCTCTCCACCACTTGTGGTCCATCCACTAGACTCTGGTGAAAGTGAAAGTGTTAGTTGCTTAGTCGTGTCTGACTTTCCATGACCCAATGGACTGTAGCCTGCCAGGCTCCTTTGTCCATGGGATTCTCTAGGCAAGAATACCACATGTGCACCTAAAACTCTTAAGCTACCTTGAGATGAGTACTACTTAGCTTAAGAGTCCAGGTCTAGGTGTAAAAAGAAGGAGTAGCTGCAGGGTCAGGGTCTCCAGCCTGTGCATCAAGGAAGCTCCCTCAAGCCAGCTTCATAGTGTCCCCTCCCCTAGGGGCTGTACTGAATAGTCCCAAGTTCTCAGCTTGGACTTGCAGGCATGGTTCCCAACTCTTGTATGTGTACACATTCCTGCACATGCGCTCATGTAAGTATCTTTCAGTATCTGTAGACTCCCTCTGGGCACAAAGGTGCCAGGTATTGTGCATCTGGCTCCAGAGCTCCCTGCCCTGGAATCTACAGGAGCTGGCTTTCTTTCATCAGTCCACTCATCTAGCCCAGCTGCAGCATGCATCCTCCCGGCTCAGGCCTTTTCAGGCTTGGAAGCTTCTCCACAGTGTGTTACCAAGACAACCTGGGACCCTGGCACTTTTATAGCCAGATCCATGATGGGATAACATCCTTGCTTGTACTCATGGCTTGTTGGTGTGACTCAGTATATCACTCAGCAAAGATACCTAATGTTCATGAAGATAGGCCACCTTCCTGTTCTCTCTAGAGGAGACACTGGTTCCTAGGGTGATGCCAGTGTCCTTCTGTTTCCAAACCCACCTGTGAGTCATACCTTTGGAGACACCACCTTCCTGTTACCCTCAGACTGTGAAATAGGGATGTATAGGGAGTTTGGTGCCCTCACCAGTAGGGAAGAAGTGCAAATAATGGCCACCTTCAGAAGTAGGACCTCAGGAATAGAACATTGCCTCTGACTGAAACAAGTTAGGGCATTTAAGGGGCACTCAACAAATGTTAGAGCTCAACTCATGGCACATGATGGTATGTCAATAACAGAGAGCAACACAAGCCACCATGGAAGCCTAAGTCAAGAAGAATCAGGGTCAGTGCAAGCTCAGGAGGGAGTCAGGAACTTAGGAGCATCTGCCAAGAGAGTGACATGAGAACTGAGTCCTAAAGCTTGAGTAGAGTGTTCAGGAGGAGAAGGGCATTTTACACATGGAGAGTGGCTCAGTTTACTAAGCTCCTGCTGTATTCTGGGTCACCCAATCATTCCTCTGCAAAAAGTCAAAGGAATTGATTGCACTTTGTACAGTATGGTGTGAGAGGTGTCACTTCCATGTTAGAGACTCAGTTTCCCCATGTGACTAACAGAACAAGTAGTTCCCTTTATCTTTCTCGCTTAGTGGGTTTCCCTAGAAGGGCCTGACTCAAAGAATCTCATCAAAAACTTCGTGGAGGGGGAGCACTTAGGTAAAATATGTGAGGAAGGAAAGGCAGCAAGGGAAGAATGATGTCTTCACAGAAGAGGCACTTCAGCCTGATCCCATGGGGACCTCTGGAGCATGACCTGCACCGCAGTCAGTTCTCGCGTGGAAGGAAAGGGGCTGGCAGTTTCAACCCTACGTCAGTCAATCATTGATCAAGTTCTGACTCAGGGAAGAAGTGTCCTATAAAATCAAGTAGCTCCTTTTAGAGCAAAGGTAATTCTTTAGAGAGAGGAGTGGCTATGGGACACTAATAGCCGGTGCTCTCAGTAGTTATGCCATGGGGGTACCTGCTGGCAAAGTGGACTTGGATGGGGTTCTGATGGCTTCCATGAAAACCTTATACCCCAGGAAGACACAGAGAACAGTTGGAGGTGCCCAACTGTCCCATTAAACCAGCCAGGCTCTCCTACATACCTGCATCAAAAACATGAACCTGACTGGAAACAGTGGTCAAAACGGTGCTTCTTGGCATCTGTATTCTGTCTGTTCTTTTTCTCCTGTTCTTGCCAATACTGTGCCTTTTTGATCCCAAGCTTGGTTCTCATTTCTGAAGTGAATCTAAGTTTACTCCTTCAGGGGATGGCCAGGCTGATTCCTTAAACTTCCAGGGCCCCATGGATAGAGAATGGCAGCCTCAACATCAGGCCCTCGAAACTTAATCCCCTGTCCTGTCTACTGTTCACAGGTGCCCTCGGCAGTCTCTCTTCCAGGCAAAACGGACATACCAGATGACTCATCTGAAAGTTTACAAGCAGAATTTCTTCAAACATTCTTTGTCGTCATGCCTGTAAATTAGCATTTTTATAGTCTCTCATTTCATGGACACCAAAACTGAAAGTATTGTTTTCACATGAAAAAAGCAAACTATTTTTAGTTTGCAGAGGGAACAAGATGATATATGCTGCAGTTGTCAACTGTCTTTTAAAATGTATGTAGCACACTGGAACTCATAAATATTTAAAAGGACTAAATAATTATCTAATGTTCTCCAGCCTTCTTCTTAAAACGATCATTTCCAAAGGGAGCAAGGGAGCATTTGTTCTCTGTCAACTGTCCAGACACAATTATCATCTTGGAAAACTTGTCCCTCCTGTTTGTTGCTGGTTTTGTCATTTTTGACTCACTACTCAGGCCCCCTTCTTCATCTCCCCACTGGTTTCAATGCCACACATTTGGCATGTGTACAAAATACTTCCATCAAAGGCTCCCTGGTAGAGGCTCTGACCATCTGGGGGACCTGCTAGAGAGCAGTCATAAGCAGAGGTCAGGGATACAATGAGTAGAGGTTTCCTGTTCCTGAAATGTCAGGGGATCCCCTGGGCAAGGAAGTGTGACAGATAATGCCTCGGCCATCTGGGACATTCTTAGAACGTGTCTATAGGATAAGAGGTTTTCCTGAATGAGAAAGAATAGGAATAGAAAACAGAAAGAGCAGAGGAACTGTAGTTCTCTCTTGGTCACTTACTAACTGTGTAACTTTAATGCATTTATTACAAAGCAAGGCTTTATAATAGCTACCTTGCAGGTTAATTGTGGGAATTAAACTAATGTGTTAAAAATTAGGTAAAAAAAAAAAAGAGCCCAGTACCAGACACCTAGTAGAAGCTCAATAATTGGAAATGATGTTCACTTTTATCTTATTATGATCTACTCTTTTAAGTAACATAATATTGAAAATTATTTCAGGAAAAAAGGTTTTAAAAATACTTTACATATGTTACTATTGTCAGTACAGTGAAAAAAAAATTATATGTTTCATTTCCTTGATGTCAACATTATTAGCACGAGTTACAGTTTAGCTATGGGACATGGATGACCCTCAGGCTTATTGAAATATGTAGAGCTGACTGTCCTGTACTAACTATTGTTGGGCTTCCCTGCTGGCTCAGTGGTAAAGAATACGCTTGCCAATATAGGAGACATAGGCTCATTTGCTGGGTCGGGAAGATCTCCTGAAGAAGGAAAGGCAACCCACACCAGTATTCTTGTCTCGCAAATCCCATAGACAGAGGAACCTGGTGGGCTACATGTCCATGGGGTCACAAAGAATCGGACACAACTTAGTGACTGATCAACAGCAACAAACTGCTGTTGGGCTGTGATGTGCTCTATTTTGGTCTGCATCTATGTTTCCTCTCTTCTCGATTTCTATGTTATGTCTCAGGCATGTGTTCGCTCACAGCAAACTCTCTTATTGCATTTCTGCCTCCAAGTTGATATGCATGTATAAAACAGATCTCCAAGCTTGGTAAGTTTGCAAATATTCAGGATTTCTGTTCCTGGGAATTGGGAAGACAATATATCATATAAGTCCTACCAATAAAAACACCTAGAAAAAACTGGGTGAAAAATAATAAACAAGATTTTATTGCATAACAGGTCTCTAAAGAATATGAGAAATATCGAAGGACCAAAAGTGATGGAGAATTTGAAATCACACATGAGTAGGCAATGACATTTCAGCTACTGTGAAGGTAGCTGAAATTCCAATAACTGAGAATTAGGGTTTTAACACCCACATATAGTTAGGAGAAAAGGATGAGCAAATACTAATATTCCCATAGAAACCTGGGATGCTAAAAACACTTCATCTTCCTGTGATAAGACAGACTAGGATTTTTTTAATGGCATCTCAGACATAAAGGTAGGTAGGGGTGGGGGGAGGGAATCTACTTTGCTATGAATTCTGAGTAAGGGAAAAGAAAAAAATGTCCTCTAAGAATTTATAAATATAATTCTCTGTTCATAAGGGTGTAAATTTGAAACTTGCAATGTCTGCATAGTGCAAGAAACCCCAAGGTAAAATACATTCAGACAAAAGGTGGGCCTAGGCTGGTAATACCTCAGGAGGGTCAGACAAAGGCATTTATTTATCTTACCCTGGATTCCTTAGAAAGCAGAGCCTGTGGCAAAGGACTTTTAGGCTACTATTTTTTTAGGGTCAGTGAGAAACAGGGAGTGAATCTGTGAAGAAAGCAGAGCCATCAACTGGAGGACGTGCCGAGAGGTATGCCCTGAGAGGTACAGCTGCTTTCTTGATGCTTCGGGGAGTGTTCTTTGAGTAACCACATAACTACATCTCACCAGTCTTCCCAGAAGAAGCCAGGGAAGTTCTATTTCTTGGCTTTCATATTTCATTTGTTAAACAAGTACCCCATGTTAACAATCCCAACGTCTCAATGATTGCTGAGCCTGGTCTTTGAGGTTCCAAATGCTTACAACAAAACGAAGCCCTGGAGAAGAGACAAAAGGCAAGTGGTGTGAGCATGAAGCTAAGTGATGTGGACTGTGTCTATCTACATGAAGTCAGTAGGATCCAGGGAGAGCTAGTGACCACAGCGACAGTGGGAATAAGAGGTAGTTTAGGCTGAGAGGCTCTGAAGTGAGTAGTATCTTATTAACACATGCATGATTACCACAGATGAGATCCCTTTGACAATGCATTTGCAATACAAAATTACAGAACACACAAAGAAGCAAAACACCATGAGCAAAGCAAATAAGCCATGATAAAACTCAAGAAAATTTGTATGACAAATATTCAGATGCATGTTTAAAATCACTATATACATGTATACACAATGGAATATTGCTCAGCCATAAAAAAGAATGAAATAATGCCATTTGAAACAACATGGATGGACCTAGAGAATACTGCAGGTGAAGAAAGTCAGACAAAGACAAATACCATATGATATAGTTTATATGTGGAATCTAAACTATGCTACAAATGGGCATTATTTATAAAACAAAAGAGACTCACAGATATAGAGAATAGACTTGTGGTTGCCATTGGGGGAGCAGGGGGAGGGGAGGGATGGATTGGGAGTTTGGGATTAGCAGATGCAAACTAGTATATACAGGCTGGATAAACAATAAGGCCCTACTTTATAACACAGGGAACTATATTCAGTATCTTGCAACAAACCATAATGGAAAATAATATGCAAATGAATGTAGATGTATGTATAACTGAATTACTTTACTGTATAGCAAAAGTTAACACATTATAAATCAACTGTATTTCAATATTTTTTTTTAAATCACTATATATGGTGAAGGGAAGAGAAACAATCCTAAAATCAAACTTCCAAATAATTTATGTATGTACTACCCCCTCCCTCTTAATGCACTCCTTCTGTCCTTAAATGTAGGCTGGGCTTAATGATTTGCTTCAAAAAACCATAGGGTGAAAAGGAGTGGAAACATGACTTTATAGTGGAGAAACACGGCAAGAATCCCCTACGTTATCTGATCAAACTTAACATCATCAATGATAAGTCACATCAACAGGATGCACCCTTGACGTGATATGATGAGAATGGCTCTCTATCTGTTACGTGTGTGTGTACTTGGTCATTTGTGACCTTTTGGACTGCAGCCCACCAGGCTCCTCTGTCCATGGGATTGCCCAGGCAAGAATACTAGAGTGGGTTGCCATTTCCTCCTTCAGGGGATCTTCTCAACCCAGGGATTGAACCTGCATCTTCTGCATCTCCTGCATTGCAGGTGGATTCTTCACTGCTGAGCCACCTGGGAAGCCCAATTCCCCTCCCCCAAACCCAGAACCCATATTCCACCTTAGGAAAACCAACAGATAAACCCCAAATAAGGAATATTCTAAAATACCTAAACAGTACTCCAAAACTGTCATAATGAGCTAAAGCTGTCACTAGTCTAGAGGAGCCCAAGGAAACATAATGACTAAGTACAATGTGGTCTCCTGAATGGACACTGAGTAGAAAACTTGTGAAATCCAAAGGAAGTGTTGTGTTTACTCAACAGTAATATACCAACTTTGATTCACTAGTTGTGACAAATATACTGAGGGAAAAAAAATACCATAATACATGCCACTGAGTAGTGTCTTCAGAAGACAATCACTTAATAGTGGGCTTAAATCAGTCCCAGGATAAAGGCTGGACACCACATAACAAAGCTTGAAAGCAAGTCTAGAAATGAATATACTGTCCCAGAACAAACTTCGCAAGTATTTAAAGGAACATAGCAAATTCCAGCATCCCCAAAATATAAAATTTAGAATGTCCAGAACTCAGTAACAAATTACTGGGCACAAAAAAGCAGCAGTATATCCCCATACCTACAGTAGAAAAAAACAGTCAGTACAAATAGATTAAGAAAGGTCTCTGAGATTACAGAAGCAGAATAAAAGTAGTAATAGAACAAATATTACAAATCATCATTATATGTTCAAGAAGATAAGAAAAGCATAAAATAATGAGAAAAGATTAGATGAACTAATTCACAGAAATGTGCAATTTATTAAAATGAACAAAAACTGATGAAAAATGCAATAATCTTCTGACTACTGAAGAAAAAAATTAATCTGTGATTTTTAAAAAAAAAGCTTCTCATAAAATATTTCTGGTACTGGTAATTTCACTAGTAAATTTTACTAAATATATATGGAAGAAACCAAAATCAGTCTAATATATACTATTCCAGTAGAGAGACAAAGAAGGAATACTTTCCAGACAGTTGTATGAGGCCTGCTTGAACTTGATATCAAAGCTCTCAAAGGCATTTACACAAAGGAAAATTTCCTTTATAAACATAAATACAAAGAATATTAAAAACATCAGGTAATGATAACCAAAAGAATATATATCAGCCGACATCTGTATCCTTATCCGTGTGTCCGTGTGTGTGTGTGTGTCATTCAGTCATGTCTGACTCTTTGTGAACCCCTGGATTGTAGCCCACCAGTCTCCTCTGTCCATGGGATTCTCCAGGCAAGAGTACTAGAGTGGGTTGCCATTTCCTTCTCCAGGAGCTCTTCCTGACCCAGCTATCAAACCCACGTCTCCTGCATTGGCAGGTGGGTTCTCTACCACTGCGCCACCTGGAAAGCATCCTTATCTTTATTCATATCTATATCTAGGGATACATCATGACCAATTTTAAAATATTTCAGGAATGAAAGTTTGGTTTAACATCCAAAAATATGTCGGTGTAATTTTACATGTTAACAGAATAGAGGAAAAATATTACAGGACTGCTCAAGAGATGCAGAAAAAGTGTTACAAAAGTCAACATTCATTCATCATAGAGCACTCTCAGCAAGTCAGAAATAGAAGAAAACTGATAAAGCATATTTATAAAATGATAACTGTGAAGAGAAACTTTAGATATAATGGGCATTGTCTAAAACATTTCTTTTAATATAACAGAAAAAGAAGTCTTTTATGCCCATTCATCCACACCATTCATTTTTTGTTTACCATGCCTCCCGGCTTGATCTTCGTTAACTGGATCAGGGATCCAACCCTGCCCCCTGCAGTGGAAGCACAGTGTCCCAACTACTGGACCACCACGGAAGTCCCTACCAACACCATTTTTATTCAACATTCTATTGGGCCAAAAATAGTCAAGATATTCTTGAAGAAGAAGTGGACAAAAAAAGAAAGTGAAAGTAATATCCAAGATGTATTATACAGTTACAGTAATGAAGACATGTTATTAGCAGCAGGTAGAAAAACTGACCCCGTGAATAGACTGACAGTACCGAAACAGACTTATGTGTGACCCCTAGATTTGATTGATTAGGCAGCATTCAAGAACAACAGAGGAAAGGACAGTTTTCAACAATGGTTCTTGGAAAACTGATTATCCCTATGGCTAGAAAAAGTCCCGCTCCCTATTTTATAACTCACAGACAATATATTTCCAGTGGATTTTAGATATAAATGTAAAAAGTAAATTTAGGGGAGTCTAATACGAAACAATATAATCACAACCTTGTATGTGAACAGTGTTTTAAAGGAACCTAAAAAAATCCCAACCACAGGGAAAAACTGGACTACTTTTATTCACTGTCAACTTTCGTTCATCACGATATTCCAGTAAAGCAATTTAAAAGTAAAGCACAAAGTGGGAAAATACATTTTCAATATACATACACAAAAAGTGTTCCTATCAAGATATATAAGGAATACTTCTAAATCAATTAAAAAGTTTAACTTAAGATCAATTACAAATCAGTGATACAATCTAACAAAAAAATTATAAGGAATTTAGAAAGGTACTTCACCAAATGGGCAGTAATTATATGAAACTATATTAGTATCAGTAAAGTTAAAAATAAATCAATAAAGAGATACCAGTTCACCTTCACCAAAATACCTAAAAATAAAAATTTTGATAATTTAAGTTTGATGAGAATGTGGACCAATGGCATCCTTTTCAATACTGAGAATTTGCTTCAAACATTTTTAGAAAATATGATGCCATTATCAACTAACTTTGAACATGACATATAAACTGGCAACGTTTAGTAGAAGTACATTAGTACATATAAGAATATATGTGAATAAGAATACCTATAGGATTATTGATTATAATAGCCACAAACCAGTAACCACACAAATACCCACTCATTCCAAATGATAAATCAATGGAACACTTCACAGCAATAAAAATGTTAAAACCACAAGTACATGTGAAGAGATAAATATATCCAACATCATGGGCTACATAACACAAACGCAAGAGATGACTTACAAGATCCCACCACTTATGTGAATTTAAAAACAGAAAAACTAATGTACAGTGTTAGAAACCATGGCACTTACAAACTTAGAAGAGAGAGATGAATGTTTGGGAGGGAATGTGATGGAAGCTTTCCAGTCTCCATATTCTATTCCTTAGACTGGATCAAATGCAGGTCTTCCATATTGCAGGCACATTCTTTAACATCTGAGCCACCAGGGAAGCCCACGGATACTGTGGTGGGTATCCTATCCCTTCTCCTGGGGATCTGCCCAACCCAGGAATTAATAAACCAACGTCCCCTGCATTGCAGGTGGATTCTTGACCAGCTGAGTTACCAGGGAAGCCCAATATACTGAACTCCATATATATTTTATGCATTTTCCTCTATGTATTTCTATACAGAGAAAAAATGCAACTTTTAAAATTATGTTTGGCATAGTTTGGAAATTGGAACAAGAAACTGAGTTACAGATGTAGAAAACAAAACTTACGGTTACAGTGGGGTAATGGGGAAGGGATAAACTGGGAGATTGGGATTGGCATATACACACAACTATATATAAAATAAATAATTTGATAATGACCTCCTATATAGAACAGGGAACCCTACTCAATATTTTGTAAAAGACTACATGGGAAAAGAATCTAAAAGAGAGAGAGAGAGAGTGTGTGTGTATATGTATATATATAGGGACTTCCCAGGTGGTGCTAGTGGTAAAAAAAAACTGCCTGCTAATGCAGGAGACAAGAGACATGGGTTCAGTCCTTAAGTCAGGAAGATCCCTTGGAGAAGGGCATGGCAACCCACTCCAGTATTCTTGCCTGGGAAATCCCATGGACAAGAGGAGTCTGGCGGGCTACACTCCATAGGGTCGCAAAGAGTCGGACATGACTGAAGCAACTTGGCATGCGTATGTATATGTATAACTGATTGACTTTTCAGAAACTAACACACCATTGTAAATCAACTACACTCCAATTTAAAAAAAAAAGAAATTGGTACAAATGTAAATTCCCTTCAATATATTAGTGGTGAATCAATTTTTGGTGCAGAGCTTATATGGAATAATATCCAGTCATTTAAAATACTGTGATACCTGCTAGGCATATACACCGAGGAAACCAGAATTGAAAGAGACGCGTGTACCCCAATGTTCATCGCAGCACTGTTTACAATAGCCAGGACATGGAAGCAACCTAGATGTCCATCGGCAGACGAATGGATAAGGAAGCTGTGGTACATATACACAATGGAATATTACTCAGCCATTAAAAAGAATACATTTGAATCCGTTCTATTGAGATGGATGAAACTGGAGCCCATTATACAGAGTGAAGTGAGCCAGAAAGAAAAGCACCAATACAGTATACTAATGCATATATATGGAATTTGAAAGATGGTAATGGTAACCCTATATGTGAGACAGAATAAGAGACACAGATGCATAGAACAGTCCTGTGGACTCTGAGGGAGAAGGTGAGGGTTGGACGTTCTGGGACAATAACATTGAAACATGTATATTGTCATATGTGAAGCAGAACACCATTCCATGTTCTATGCATGGGACGGATGCTCAGGGATGGAGCGTTGGGATGACACTGAGGGATGGGAGGGGGAGGGAGGTGGGAGGAGGGTTTGGGAGGGGGAGCACATGTGAATCCATGGCTGATTCATGTCGATGTATGGCAAAAACTACTACAATATTGTAAAGTAATTAGCCCCCAACTAAAATAAAAAATAAATTAAAAAAAAAAAAAAAGAAATTGAAAAAAAAAAATAAAATACTGTGATACTATGATAAGGCATTGAGGTGGAACATATGATAAGAAGTAAAGAACTTACTCCTTGGAAGGAAAGTTATGACCAACCTAGACAGCATATTAAAAAGCAGAGGCATTACTTTGTCAACAAAGGTCCATCTAGTCAAAGCTATGGTTTTTCCAGTGGTCATGTATGGATGTGAGAGTTGGACTATAAAGAAAGCTGAGCACCAAACAATTGATGCTTTTGAACTGTGGTGTTGGAGAAGACTCTTGAGAGTCCCTTGGACTGCAAGGAGATCCAATCAGTCCATCCTAAAGGAGATCAGTCCTGAGTGTTCATTGGAAGGACTGATGTTGAAGCTGAAACTCCAATACTTTGGCCACCTGATGGGAAGAGCTGACTCATGTGAAAAGACCCTGATGCTGGGAAAGATTGAAGGTAGGAGGAGAAGGGGACGACAGAGGATGAGATGGTTGGATGGCATCATCGACTCGATGGACACGGGTTTGGGTAAACTTCGGGAGTTGGTGATAGACAGGGAGGCCTGTCGTGCTGTGGTTCATGGGGTCGCAAAGAGTCGGACACGACTGAGCGACTGAACTGAACTGAAAGTGTTTAGAATGTGATTCCTCACTCTCCCAGCAAGAAACATTTAAAATCCTAACCTCAAATTACTCTTGGATAAATAAAGGTAATTTCTTTTCCCATCTTAAGTAGCCTTGTGCATCTGTGCTAAGTCTCTTTACTCATGTCCAACTCTTTGCGACCCCATGGACTGTAGCCCACCAGTCTTCTCTGTCCAGGGGATTCTCTGGGCAAGAATACTGGAGTGGGTTGCCATGCCCTCCTCCAGGGGATCTTCCCGACCCAGGGATCGAAAGCATCTCTCTCATATCTCCTACATTGGCAAGCAGGTTCTTTACCACTAGTACCACCTTACTGGTACTCAAACTCAGGAATTCCCAGGGTGGAATCTGAAGCCTGCAGGCCCCGTACCAGGAGGGCAGGGAGAGACTTAAAGAAGAGGCCACTCCAGGTGAGTAGCTGGTATTTTTAACAAGCAGAGGCACTTACGTAGGAGGTTGGGCTTGGGTGGCAGCAAGAAGGGAATGGGGTTCAGTCACTATTCAGTCCAGAGGATCTCCACAGCAAATGACTCTCAAGGCTCATCCTGGATAAACCGCGAGAACCGGGGTGGGCAGAACGCACATTCCAAGGATGGAAGGAGGGGTGAGGATCCTCTAATGACACAAGCCCCCTCTCGGTTCAACCAGTGGTCTTGTCCCCTCCATGACCTCCTCTAGCAGCCTCTTCAGAAATGATGGAACTATGTAAGTCAGCTCAGAAATACTGATTTTTCCTTGTTTTCAGTAAAGTGCTTATATGAGACTAACTAATGACCTTTTTAGCCAGGAAAGGTCTCCTTTCCTTATTTCACCTGGGAAAATGGTGTCTGTTGCAGAATAACTTTAATATTTTGCAACATTCTTATGATTTAAGATACTTTAAAACCTTCTTTTATTTATCTGATTTGATAACATCAGACAAAACACAGACCTACCAAAGGGAATGATCTATCTTTACTCTGATGGTTAACTCTTGTAATATTATAGAAATAAACCTTTGCTCACAGACTGATTATCAGTACTGACTGCTCTGGCCCCTTTTCATTTCAGTGGAGATCATGGAGGTTTTGCTTATATACTATTAAGAGGAGAAAGCAAGCTGAAGAAAAATAATATAATGATCATGAAAGAAAGTGAAAGTGAAGTCACTCAGTTGTGTCCAACTCTTTGCGACCCCATAGACTGTAGCCTACCAAGCTGCTCCACCCATGGGATTTTCCAGGCAAGAGTACTAGAGTGGGCTGTCATTTCCTTCCCCAGGGGATCTTCCCAACCCAGGGATTGAACCTGGGTCTCCCACACTGCAGACAGGCGCTTTACTGTCTGAGCCACCAGGGAAGCCCGATAATAATCAAATACACATAAAATAAAATTATATAGATTTACACATACACTTTCATGTGTGTGAGTATAAATATGCAGTGCAGTCCCTACAGATCCTGGTTTAGGCCAGTGGGCAGTACCACTTAGACTTCAGATGGAGGATGAAGAAGTGATGAAGGAATATTTATTCCCATGGCTCCCTTCCTGCTGCTCTGTGAATTGATATTAGCAGGGTTCCTCCCATCAAAGGCTGTAGATACAGCTCTCCTTTTCTTTCAGTAACAACACCTCCCCATTCAAGCCTACCCAATGACAGAGAACCTGTTAGAATAAAAAAGCTGATCTTGAGCCCCACAGGGATTTAGAAAGATGTTACATGCTTGGAGCAACAGCTGGAAACTCCCCACATCAATTCCCCATTGTTGTGTGTTCACAGGTATGATGATGGTGTTGAAGGAGAGACACAGTGGGCCACTTCACGTTTTCTGTAGAATGTACAATATAAAGAAATGGGAGTTTAAATAGAGGCCGGAGGTGATTTCTGTGTGGACCTAACTGAGACTCACCCAATGCAGACGAATAATGGTTTAGAAAGTCCGTGGGGTCATTTCTGGGAGATGGTGGAAGGCAGACAGGAAAGGAGAGGGTTAGAATGTGCATCTTTGCAGGCAGCGACAGACCAGCGGTTCCCGAGAGACAGGGTCAGGACTTGAGCCTTTCCAAAGAGCAGGGAGGCAGAGAACATGGATCAGTAAGGGAAGCCTTGCCTCTAACTCTGAGCTCAAATGTTTGCCTTTCTCAGAGCCATAGAATCAGAACTAATGGGCCAGCAAAGGGGATGATGAAAAGAAAAACACAAGGACTGGTGGGACATGGGAGCAAAATCTGCACTTGCTTTCCTTCTCCCATGAAAGCTCTGTCTCATACAAAGAACGGATCTTAAAGTCAGACCTCTTTTACATCTTAGAAAGAAGCCACGGTACACATCTTGCTTCTTGTTTAAATTTTCTGCTTATTATTGGCTTCCATGAGTGTTACCCTGGGCCGTTTTTTTGCTGGATCCTCAGAGACCTCGGCGGGGTGAAGCAGGCCCATAGCTCCCAAGGGAATTTGCCAGAGCATCTTGGTTCCCCAGCAGCTGTAGGTGGGGTGAGCAGTGGCTAAGGCTGTTATGCATCACTAACCATTTTTCTTCGTATTTTGAATTGGTTTCAATGTTATGTTTTCCTAAATATCGCCTCCTCACCCCAGGCTGCTCAATGAGAATAGATCAAATCGCCTGTGAGGCTGCAACACTCAGGGGGCAGCTGCCTGCCAATCACCGGGCACTGAGAGATCTGGACGTTTCTTTGTGGGACGGCCAACGTCTGTCTTGGGATGCAGAGAGAAGAGAACCAGGAAGCCAACCTCTAATCCTTTCTCTAGAGAATCCTATCATGCTTTGCCTCTTCCATTATTCAGACAGAAACAAATTTTCAAAAAGCAACTAAATAATTTTTTGTTCATGACTTTAAAGAATAACATGTTGATTGTAGAAAATTGAGAAAATCAAGGTTTACATAAGAAAATAAATATAGCCCATAAACCTAACTCATGGATTCACTGTTTATGTATTAGTAACATATTTCTTTTCAGTCTTTTATCTCTTTATATATATATATAATATACATATCCATATATGTGGATATATATATATTTACATTTTAAACTGCTACTATTTCTCTGAGATATAACTTAAGACTATTTAAAGAACCGTCTTTCTTTCATCTCCATTTCTGTCTTATATGTACATGTGTGTGCTTCTGACTTATTCATGACTTTGCTATTTTATTCTTGTGAATTTTCAGCTGCTGCTGATACAGTTGCCTCTCTATCACCCATTTATAGCTTCCCCAGACCTTGCCATTATTTATTTACTTAAGTTCAAAAATCTTTCTAAAACTCCTTACAGAAGACGACACACTCTGAAAATAAAATCAATCCCACTTTAAGAACACTCACCCTGACCTTCCTATTGGCCTCAGTTCTGGCAGAAATCATTCTCCATTGAGCCCACATGAATCTTGCAGTTAACAACCCTCTCAGCTCTGGTGGATCTCTGGTCTGTGTGCAGAAACTTGGGGTTGACCATGACACAACCCCTTTGCAGCGCTCATACACATCCTGACTAATCTTCTTATCATTCTCCCACCCTGTTTCATGATACAAATGATACTCTCATTCACCTTATTACCAAACTACAAATTCTGAGAGATCTAAGACTCCTCTCTTACTTTTATTCCCAACATGCGGCCCCAAATTATCTAATTCTAACTCCTGAATCACTCTGAATTAATCCCTTCACCTCCTCCTCCTTCGGTGTCACTCTGGTTTAGACTTTGCCCTTCTCTCCTAAATTACAACAAAAGCCTCCTCCTTGGGCGGCTTCCCTTTAGCCCAGCCCTTCTCTCATGCAGCCTCCATATGGCTTCTTTCAGAACACAACTTGGCTCCAAGCTCATTGTCCCTGAAGTCTCTAACTCCACACTTTGTCTTTCTTTTAACCTCCACCCCCGAGGTGCCTGAGAAGCAGACTAGAGTCCTTACAATGTGGTTTCGAGACAAGGAGTATAGTCATCAACCCAGGAACTGGTAAGAGATGAAAACTGCCAGGCCCTAACCAAGACCTCTGCAGTGGGACCTAGAAATTTATGTTTTAACACACATCATTTATTAGTTTTCTACTCAAAACCTCCAGAGGCTAACTTATTAATATTGTTCATAGAGCAAATCATAATTTCTGTATTTTTATTTTTTTACTCATAGCCTCCTAGAAACTGACTCCAAACTCTTTTCTTCCAAAATGCTTTTTGTCAATTTCTGTCTTAGTTAAATGAGCCAATCTCTGCTCTCTAGAGTATCCCCACTCTCATCTTTTTTTTTTCCCTCTATTGTGTTTGATTTATTAAGGTTTAATTTATGTACAGTAAAATGTACCATCTGAGATGTGAAACTCAAAGGCATTTTATATGTGCGTACACCTATGTAGCTCTCACCCAGTTAAAGATGTAGAACATTTCCATTATCTCAATATGTTCTTTAATTCCCATTTCCAATTAATCCCATCCACAACCCAAGAGTGAATCACTTTGCTAACTTTTGTCCCCACAGATTAGTTTGCCTCATTCTGAATTTCATGTGGATGGAATCATATAGCTCATACCCTTTGTGGATAGTTTCTTTTACTCATCAAAATGCATTCAAGATTCATCAATGTTGTTGTTTGTGTCAGTAGCTTATATGTTTTGTTTTTTTTTTAATCACTGAATAATATCCCATTGGGCAAATATACCACCATTTGTTTAGCCATTTTCCTGTTGATGGACACTTGGGTTGTTTCCAGTTTTTTTGTTTTTTTTTTCTTTTAAAGCTTCATTAATTTTTGCAAACAAGCCATACCATCTATTTTATTTTTTCCTTTCCTCCAGACCCTTGCATATTTGTTATTCTCAAGACCTCACCCAAACCCAGACATCTTTTCTAACCAAAACAAACCCCATGGCTACCTTCCTCCTTTTATCCCTTACTGCCAGTAATAATGGTGACTTCTGCAGTCGAGAACTATTATATACTGGAGTCATGTTCTGTGTTAAGTTATTGTTTCCTGAAGCAGAACTCCCCAAACTAGACAGAAAACTCGAGCAAGGCAAAGGCAGTGTCCTGTTTCCTCACAAGCATCATAGCCTCTAGCTTTACACCATAGGCAATATTTGTTAAACACATAAAATTTTAACTTCACATAACCTTCATAATAGCTCAACAGCATATTCATATTAACGAATTTCATCAACAGCAACATAATTACTTAGGGGCCTCCTGTAACCCCAACCCTCATGCCTGAATTCCATAGCCAACTTCACCTCCACATAGCTAGGGTTACCTGGCATGTTACTCAAGTTACACAGCTCCTCGAAGTCTCAGTCACAATGAGACTACTAGTCTGTAAAATGAGACTATCAGTCCTTATTGATAGGTAGTTTATTGAAGGCATAGTGCTTTGGATAGTGCCAGGAACCCAGAAAACACTTAGTAAATAGCAGTCCTTATCATCTGTTTTAGTTTTCACTAATATCATTCAATTGTTAATCAACAAGGACCTACTGTATAGCATAGAGAATGATGCTCAATATTCTATAATAACCTAAGTGGTGAAGAAGTGGTACATATATACAATGGAATAGTACTCACCCATTAAAAAGAATGAAATTATGCCCTTCTCAAGAACATGGATGGACCCACAGATTGTCATACTGAGTAAAGTAATTCAGAGAAAAAGAAATATCGTGTGACATCACTTATATATGGAATCTAGAAAGAAACGATTAAGATGAACTTATTTATAAGACAGAAATAGACTCACAGACTTAGAGAATGAACTTCTGTAATAACCTAAATGGGAAAAGAATTTGAAAAAGAATAGATACATGTATACGTATAACTGAATCACTTTGCTATACACCTGAAACTAACACAACATTGTAAATCAACTATGATTCAATTCAACATAATTTTTTTTTAAAAAACCATTCAATTTTATTTGATACCACAGGTTTGACAACATTTCCAGCATCATTCTCCATCCCTTTATAACAGTAGTATCACATGATAGCCACTCCTTAATTGGCTTGTTTTCTTTCTTTCCTCTTTAAAATACATGCTCCATAAAGACAAGGACTTCACCTCTTTCATTAATCATTGTATCTCCATCCCTAGAAGAATGCCTGGCACACAATGGATTCCCAGTAAAAATGAATATGCAAATGAATCAATATCATATCCACCATTTTATGGGTGTGAGACTGAGGCTGAAAGCTTTAACTTAGTAAGTCCTGTGGCTCTGAGGTGGACCCTCCATTCATCTGATCAGCAAGTCATATCTCTGCTGAATTTGGCCAGTAGTGGAACCAAACAATCTGTCTGGTGACCAGTAGTTCTGAGTTTCAGAAAGTTATCCCTTATCCTGTGCTGACAGCTCTCTTCCTCTGCAAAAGTACAGTGTCTCCAAGTTGAAAGGGACTTCAGGTAAAGATCCTAGTGCCGGAGCACCCAGCAGTTCCTGTTTGCCTGAAATGTCATGCTGGAGGCAGCATTTAATTCAGATGAGAAGTGACACCCACATCCTGATGCCTCAGCTGCCAGCAAAGGGCCAGTGACAACTTCCATTACATAGAAGGGTGAGCCAAGTGTCCTAGAGAAACTCCAGCTCTTCCTATCCCATCTCCCTAATTAGATTCTCTCTGCAGAGTTAGCCAGATCCTTTCCTGTGTCAGGTCCTAAATTGTACTTTAAAATTGTGCTGCTTCAGTGCTGCAGTGTTGTAAAGAAAGAGCTTGCAGTGGGGGGCTGGAGGAACAGCAGTGACAAGAAGCACCCAGGGAAAGAACTTGGGAGAGGGAAAAAGGAATACTGAAATGTACCCACTTCCATATTTAGCAGAAGGTGTTTTAAGACACTAATTTATGGGAAGTGTTCAACCTTACCAAATTTATAATTTTGAGATTTGGGAGAAAAATAATTCTCTCTATCACATCTTTTTTTTTTTTTTTTTTTTTACCTCATGGCATAATGGTTTTTTAAAAAAATTATTAGAGTATAGTTGCTTTACAATGTTGTGTTAGTTTCTGCTGTACAGCAAAGTAAATCAGTTATACATATACATATATTCTCTCTTTTTTAGATTTCCCTCCCATTTAGGTCACCACAGAGCATTCAGCAGAGTTCCCTGTGCTATAAAGTAGGTTCTCATTGGTTATCTATTTCATTATTATTTTTTTTAGTTACCTATTTTATATAGTATGAATAGCGTATATATGTCAATCCCAATCTTCCAATTCATCTGCCCCGCCCCTATTGCCCCAGTAACCATAAGTTTGTTCTCTACATCTGTGTGTCTATTTCTGCTTTGAAAAAGTTCATCTGTACCATTATTCTAGATTCCACATATAAGCAATATTATATGGTATTTGTGTTTCTCTTTCTGACTTACTTCACTCCGTATGACAATCTCTAGGCCCATCCATGTCTCTGCAAATGGGACTATTTTGTTCCTTTCTGTGGCTGAGTAATGTTCCATTGTATATATGTGACATATCTTCTTTATCCATTCTTCTGTTGATGGACATTTAGGTTACTTCCATCCTTGTCTACTGCAGTACATAGTGCTGCAATGACTTCAGACTATACTGCAAAGTTACAGTAAACAAGACAGCATGATATTAGCCCAAAAACAGAAACATAGATCAACAGAGCAGGATAGAAAGCCCAGAGATAAAACCAAGTACTTGGGGTCACCTAATCTATGACAAAGGAGTCAAGAATATACAATGAAGAGAAGACGGTCTCTTCAATAAGTGCTTCTGGGAAAACTGGATAACTACAAGTAAAAGAATGAAATTAGAACACTCCTAACACCATACACAAAAATAAACTCAGAATGGATTAAAGACCTACAGGCAAGGCCAGATACTATAAATCTCTTAGAGGAAAATAGGCAGAACACTTTTGACATACATTGCAGCAAGACCTTTTTAGACTCACCTCCTAGAGTAGTGAAAATAAAAACAAAAATAAATGGGACCTACTTAAACGTAAAACCCTCAGAAAGGGGCAAGAGATTGATCTCCATCACTTCTTGGGTTCTGGAGGATGCTCAGATGTTTGACTTTAGAAAAGCTTTAAATGAAGCTGTTATTTTAATTCTAGTCATCTAGGCCTTTTTTCTCTTCTTGGTTCTGAGAACTGTGTGCCAGCAGTTGGAAAGGTGTGTTCCCAGGCACATGAGGCATGCATCAGACAAAGAGCTACATATCTGCAGATAAGAAGGGATGGCAGCAAAGACCTTTGAGATAGTCACAAAGAAAAGCTGGACTTTGTATGGCCTCTTTCACAGATGTTACAACACTGACATCCAAACTGTATATTTGCGTGTTTACCTGCATGTGGGCTGGAGCAACTACAAATCAAAAACAACTTAGGAAAAAAATAAATCAACAGTTGTTATGAGTTCAGAGTAGAAATAATACTTCTATGCTGAACATTATGTTTTACATGAAGACAAATGTAATACACTCATGTCACTCTATTTTGCATCTAGAAGTCAAGACATATGATGTGGCAATGAGACATAATTTTTGAAATTGAGAAAAAAATCTCAGAAAACCTGGGCCATATATGAGTGCCTTCTGTATGCAGGAATCCTCAGCAAACACAACAGAGCTCCTATGTTTCCTATCAGTCACTTCCAATGAGTGAAGGATTTTTGGTTATTTTTTTCAGCCATGTGTAAGTTCTTGGGGGGGAGATTCAGACAGAAGTAGGAATGTGTAGCAAATGGCAGAAGTGATGCTGATGCAGGTAACCATAAGACAGGGTCTAGTGATGAATGTGTTGTGAACCGTCACAGAGAAATTAGACTAGAACTTCCCAAGGGAAGAGATTATATGTTACTGTTAAATGGTGACTGATGACTCATAATATAAACCTATAAAATCATTTTAATGTAATTAAGGAATGAAAAAGGAAGGTGCCCTGAGGGATATGTGAGTTACACGAGTGAAGGAGGCTTTTCCATGCGCTTAGGTGTGAGGGGATCTAGCGTGGTGTTTGAAGGCCAAGGACAGTTGTGGGTATCAGAGGAACAGGGCATATAAAGAACAAGGCAGGCCTCCATGGAGAGAGTTTGAACTGCCAGGCTGAGGATTCAAGCCCAGATGTAGGAGGTGCTGAAGGAGACACTGAGGACTTTCGATCAACAGAGTATAGGAAAAGCCTGTGTTGGGAAGGTCCCTGAATCGCATTTATGGAGACCAGTTTCTGATTCCTCTGCCTGTTTCTGCCAGGTGAGGAAAAGACCTTTTTCTTGGAAGAGGTGACATTTGATCTGACTGTGGTGAGCAGAGAAGATAAACCTGATATCAAGGAGAACAGAGACAAGTAAGGAAAGAAATATCTAGTCTGCATTCTCTTCAGTAAACTTTCAGTCAAGCCCGCGTTAATCCTCCAACATCCGAGTTGCGGCTATAAACACACTCAAATGGAAATAACTGCTCACGAGACAAAAGCAGCTTCTGGGGTCTCCAGCCCTCAGCCCACTCAAATGCCTCGGTTCCAGATGCAAGCAAGAATCTGTCACCCTTTCCCCAAAGTTCTTTGGTGGGAGGTAAAAGAATGTTTTAAAATACCAATGACTCCTATGACAAAATTCAGATATAGGTTCAAATTAAAGCATCAGTTTAATTCCACATACATGAGGTGTGAATCACTAGGGCCCTGTGTTTCTCCCTTCTGACAAGGACCGATTCTATACTTCCATTTTAGGAAAATAAAGCTCTTCAAACTTTAAGAAAGGTATAACAGTGTTTCTTAAGAACAATCCAAGGTCTTCCCTTTGCGGCTGTATCAGTATCAAATGTCAAGTTCATCTTCTGGTGCTTATGCATAGCAAGTCATTAGCGAGAAGATATCACACCTACTCATACCGTAATAATAGATTATCATTTTTTACTGATGCAGTGTCACCTCAGCATATTATCTTCCATTTTTATTCAAGGGCAAAAGTTAAGCATGCATTCATACTTGAAATTAAAATACTTTTGAACGTAAGAAATGTACTGTGTGAAGGAAATATATCTTCACCACGGTCAACAGGAAGCGAAATCTATGTGGAAGGCGCAGAGCATGTGGAGAGAACGTATGTGTTGAAATCCTTTCTCCATTTCCTACCTTGTGGGCGGCGTTAGCCAAGTCCTGGTGGCATTTATGAGTCTCTGAAGCTTTACATAAGGACAGGCAGCATCAGTCTCCTGTGATTCACATCACTGTGGAACAGATTAAGGAGAAAATTCATGAAAAGCTCTTTCATAGTCACCTAGTAGATTTTCAAGAAAGGTGGGATACATCTGATCCACTATACCCACTAACTAGACTCTTTAAACTATGTATAAAACAGAAAAGGTAAAAATTGCTGTGGTCACACAATTTATGTAATCCATGTGGATAAATTTTCAAATTAAAACATGTCATGGTCAAGTTTGAAAAATTCAAATAATGTAGAAAAATACAAGTAGTGAAACAGCATGTCCTTCTCCACATTCCACATCCCAGTGTTTAAAGTCCCCATGACAACAGGCTCATGTGGTTCTTCCAAGACAATTTTTTGTGCATGCGCCAATATACACTTGTTTATGAATATACTGATAATTGTTCATATTTATGCAACAGTTAATAGCGTACATCTTTGTTTATTGTACTTGACGATACAGGTTAAAGATTTTTTCCATAAAGCATATATACATATATACTTCCCGGGTGGCACTAGTAGTAAAGAACCTGCCTTCCAATGCAGGAGAGATAAGAGGCATGGGTTAGATCTCTCGGTCGGGAAGGTACCCCGAAGGAGGGCATAGCAACCCACTCCAGTATTCTCACCTAGAGAATCTCATGGACAGAGGAGCCTGGTAGGATACAGTCCATAGGGTTACACAGAGTTGGACACAACTGAAGCAACTTAGATTACATATATATATATATTCCTATAAAATAATTTATTGTAATATTTATTTAGATTTTAAAATACATTTTATTTGAAAATTTCTTCTTTTCTGTTATTTGTTATATCATAAACAAAGCTGTGGTGAACATTCTAGTTTCAGTAACTTGGCCAACTCTTCCAGGAACAAATAAAGAGACTTGAATTTCTGAATCTAAGCACTAAGCTTTTTAATTGCCTCTGAAGAGAAATAATAATTCCTCATCTTTTCAGTATCAATATTATAAAATTGAAAAGTTTTTCCAGCTGAATAAATGAAAAAGTTTGTCTCACATTTACTTTTGTATCAATGTCTTTAATTAGGAGTATTTTTAGCATATTTTAATTTTTTAAAATTTATTTAGTTGAAAAGCATTTAAGATACTTTCCCATTTATTAACTGCATTAGATTTGTACAGTACTTGTATAAAGTCTTTGTAAAATAAATGTTGCAAAATTTATTCTCTATTTTCTCATTATATTTTGATTTTGTGATGCTGTTAACATGCAGAGTTCAAAGATTTTATGTGGTTACTTCTGTTATTATTTTAATTTAAACCTATGAATTCTGGGTCTTACATAGAATACTTTGTCTGCTTCAAGGTAATATATTAGTCCAGTTCAGTTCAGTCGCTCAGTCATGTCTGACTCTTTGCGACCCCATGAACCGCAGCACGCCAGGCCTCCCTGTCCATCACCAACTCCCAGAGTTTACTCAAATTCATGTCCATTGAGTCGGTGATGCCATCCAACCATCTCATCCTCTGCCATCCCCTTCTCCTCCTGCCCTCAATCTTTCCCAGCATCAGGGTCTTCTCAAATGAGTCAGCTCTTAGCATCAGGTCGCCAAAGGATTGAAGTTTCAGCTTCAACATCAGTCCTTCCAATGAATACTCAGGACTGATCTCCTTTTGGATGGACTGGTTGGATCTCCTTGTAGTCCAAGGGACGCTCAAGAGTCTTCTCCAACACCACCGTTCAAAAGCATCAATTCTGCGCTCAGCTTTCTTCAGAGTCCAACTCTCACATCCATACATGACCATTGGAAAAACCATAGCCTTGACTAGACACACCATTGTAGGCAAAGTAATGTCTCTCTTTTTTCATATGCTGTCTAGGTTGGTCATAACTTTCCTTCCAAGCAGTAAGTGTCTTTTAATTTCATGGCTACAGCCACCATCTGCAGTGATTTTGGAGCCCAAAAAATAAAGTCAGCCACTGTTTCCCCATCTATTTGCCATATCAGTTCAGTTATCCTTAATTTTAGCATTTTTGTGGTCTATTTTTTAGGTTACAATGTGTCCAACTGAAAATAATTTTGGTAGAAAGTTAGAAAAACAACTTTAAAATATACTACTACAAACAATTAGAAAATTTAGGAGTACTTTTAAGTAATAAAATTTATAAATAATGACAAGCCCTCAGCAAGTACAATGGTTTTCTATTTATTTAATTATTTAGTGTGTGTTTAGCAGAATTACAATTTTTTCTTCATATAAATTATTTTTGTTAAATATATAAAAAAGCATTGTTTATATGTGTGCATGAGTGCTCAATAGCTCATCATGTCTGACTCTTTGCGACCTCATGGACTGCAGCCTGACAGGCACCGCTGTCCATGGAATTTTCCAGGCAAGAATACTGGAGTGGGTTGAGATTTCTTCCTCCAGGGGATCTTCCTGGACCAGGGATCGAACCTGCATCTCCTGCATTGGCAGGCAAATTCTTTATCACTGTGCCATCTGGGAAGTCCCATTGTTTATATACGTGATTGCTAAGTGCATAATTTGTATTTATTTTATCTTTGCTACTTGTTTATTGCCCACACAGACACTGTCTGAAAAAATGCTTTTTTTAACATTTATGTAGACAATACTATGTTCTTTTATTTTACAACACATTCATATGGTGAATTATATTTATTACTATCTTCACCCATCAGAGTACAGTTGTAGATAATGGAAACCAATGTCATGATTTTAAGCAAAAATATTCAAAACCAGGAGACCAGGTCTGAGTTAGTCTGCCTGGTCCTCTCAGAATAATTATGCAGAACTGACCCTCAAAAGCAGCTGCTGCCTTAGTCATTCCAGGAAGCAAGAAAAATTGAAAACCTCTGAGCCTGCAGCTGCCTTCAGAATCACATCACCTTAGCAGTGACCCTCTAATCAAAATGCTGCCTCCACTCCTGGTGACTTGAGAGAATCACCATTTAAGCTGAGATATAGATCAAAGGCAGCTCTAGCATTAAAGAATCTGCCAGCGATGCAGGAGATGTGGGTTCGATCCCTGGGTCAGGAAGATCCCCTGGAGGTGGAATTGGCAATCCACTCACAGGAAATATCTAGTATGCAAACAGACAAATGAAGCTCAGGAAAGGCAAAGGCTCTTTCCGTCTCAATAATAAAGACTATATCTCATCATTTTCATTTCCCAGGCTTTTAGAATTGCCATAGTAGGCACTCACTCACACTTGCTGTATGTGTGATGTAGTATTACTCATATCCTTAGAATTATCTTGGATCAAATCAGCACCTTTTATCTCCAAACAGCCATTCACAACTCATACTACTCCATATTTTACAATTCTTCTACAACACCATTGTACCTAAACATTTGATTTACCAGCCATGCTGTGAATTGGGTAGAGTTAGTTTTGTCTTAATTTGTGAGCTTTTTTCCAGGAAGTTCAATTTTAAAAGGTCAGAGTGATTCCCTGCAAGCAGTCAAGATGGGCAGAGTCATGAAATTAGAAGATGCCTGGAGATGATTCCAAAGTGCTGGCTTTGTCCATGCTCTTCCCTTCCTCTCAAATATACTATATCCTAGTCTCTGTCTTTCCGGTCTCAGCTCAGTGCCCCTGCCTGTGCACAATCTCTCCTGATCTCTGACACCCAAGGAACAGAATCTATAGCTTCTGAAGCTCCACAATGTCAGCTGTGTGCCTCTTCTGTCCTGTTGTTGACTCAACCATGGCTATTTATAAGTTTGCATATCTCTCTGATAGTTAATGGTGCTAATGGTAAAGAACTAGCTCAGGTGGCGGTAGTGGTAAAGTACCCACCTGCCAAATGCAGGAGATGTTAAGAGACCTGGGCTTGATCCCTGGGTCCGGAAGGTCCCCTGGAGGAGGGCATGGCAACCCTCTCCAGTGCTCTTGCCTGGAGAACCTGATGAACAGAGGAGCTTGGCAGCTCCATGAGGTTGCAAAGTGCCAGCAATGACTGAAGCAACTTAGCCCCCAGGCACTGACAGTCAATAAATCCCTCATAAGCGATACGTACCCCTCCACAAAAACTCTGACTTCACATCTTGCATACAAAAGACAACAAATGATGAAATTCAGACACTAAGTGATGAAACTGATGGAACGGAAGTTTTCCACAACAGACTCTTACAGGTATGGCAACCTCTATCCACCAATTTTATTTCACTAAAATTTGATAATAAATATAAAAGCATCCTCCCAAGAGCTATAATTTTCAGTTAAAGAAGATTATACTACATGAATTTTAATCATTAGTAACTTTTCTAGTTTGCAACATTAATTGGATTATTGATGGTAATTGTAACTGAAATGACATCAAATTCTGTACCTTTAGTTATATCACACTTGCTATTTCCAGTGTGAATGCAAACCTAAGTGTCAGAAACACATTTTTCAGAGAGTTCAATGATTTCTCTCCCCAGTAACACATCACAGGTTTGGAAATCTGGATGGTATTATGTTCCTCTTTCCCAGAAGTGTGTTTTGAACTTGTTTCACAGAATCTGATAGAATGTCAAAATGGTCAAGGGATTAACACATGTTTAGCAGTTACGACCCAATCTATTTCACCGCTTTCACTTTTTTTTTTTTTTTTTAGTGGACCAAAAGATTTTTTTTGAGATGGTGAGAAAAATATTGCTCTGTTCAGAGCTTATTCCTGACCTACACTGCAGCATAATGTCTGAACCATTTGAGGATGATTTTTGTAAGCCTAACAGAAAATGCCTGCTGGCTGACTTTCACAGCATCGTACAAAACACTTTCCTTCTTTTTAATTTTTCAGTCAGTATAAACTATTGCAAATAAGTTACAATAAGAAAGATTAATGTACTTACATTTAAAAGTTTGGGGTTTTTTCCCTCATTTCTCTGATTAAATTTGCTCTTTGGAACTTGACAAAGGTCTAGGAGGCTAAAACTCTTTTACAAACAAGGTTGGGGTGTGGGAATGTTTGTCCCTGAGAAGACTCTGCAAGGTCCTGGTAATTTCATTTTCAGCCAGTGAGATGTTACTGATCTAATGGATATGATTCAAACAAGCTGGCACCTGGGGAGAGGATCCATCTCCATGTCCTGCAAACTGGCAGCCCCCTGAGGGCATGGGTCGGGCAGCCTTGTCTTATTGTTTCCGTATTTCCAAGGCAGACTGGCAAGGATCATATCAGGACGATTTCATAAGCCAACCCAAGAAGAGCTGGATTTCAGGAGTGCCAGAGTCAATGTGTGAGTGCTAAGTCATTCAGTTGTGTCTCACTCTTTGTGAGCCCATGAACTGTAGCCTGCCAGGCTCCTTTGTCCATAGAATTTTCCCGGCAAGAATACTGGAGTCGGTGGCCATTTCCTCCTCTAGGGTATTTTCCCAACCCAGGAATCCTACATGAATCTCTTCTGTCTCCTGCATTGGCAGGCCTCTTAAACAAATGTGACACAATCAGATTTATATTTAGAAGCCTTATTATGTTTCAAGGGCTTCCCTGTTGGCTCAAATGGTAAAGAATCTGCCTGCAACATGGGAGACCTGGGTTCAATCCCTGAGTTGGAAAGATCCCCTGGAGAAGGAAATGGAAACCCACTCCAGTATTCTTGCCTGGAGAATCCCCATGGACAGAGGAGCCTGGCGGGCTACAGTCCATGGGGTCACAAAGAGTCAGACACAACTGAGTGACTAAGCACAGCATATTATGTTACTGATGTTCAGGTAAATTAAGGATGTTGTAGTGACAAAGGTAGATATAAAAATACTATTTAAAATATATTTTCATTAAATAAAAAAGAATTGTCAAATTTCTAAACTGAGGCAATAGTGGTCAGAATGCGGAGGTGGGAGACAAGACTTGACACTGGTTGGTTCGGGTGGATGGGAATCAGGGTACCAGAGGCTCCTTGAGGTGACCATGTAAATGAAACTGCTGGACAAGTAGAGAGAAGGAATGTCTGGTTTCCTGTGGAATTAACAGTTCAGAAGAACCTGGGACTGACCCTAATTCCCCAACTAGGCACAAACAATGGTTGTGCCATACAAACAATAAGAAGACACAGTCATGGCTAGACCATCTCTAAAACAGAGTGGAGTCAAGGTTACTCTACAACCACAAAGATAGCTAAACAGCTCCCTGTTCCAACTAAACTGAAACACAGAGCGGTAAAGTAACTTGCCCAAGACGGCACAGCTAACAAGGGGTAGTGCCAATATCCACGCGTGGGCAGTTCGACTCCAGATGCTTTCCTGCCTAGCCACCGCTCCGAGGCACCTGTCCCATCAGTGAGAGCCATGATACAGAGATCATGGACAGGTTTTCAGAATGCATGGGAGGGACACCTAAGCTAGCCTGTCAGTGATGCACGTAAAAGGCAGATAGTCAAGAAAGCAGTGAGGTGCTCGCCTATTATTCCTCTACAAATTAGAGAGGCCATGATGTCTTATAACACTAAAAAATCTTCCCTGTAATGAAGAACTTCCCTTGCTTGACTTTTCTTGTTTAAATGACAGGTCAAAACCTTTCCATTCTCGCTAATGGTTGCAGATTCAATCGATCCAAGGACTTCTGGATAATGATGAGATGCCAGACTCAGTCCACCCGAGGCACTGCCTGGAGGTTTTAGCTGCCAGGCCATCCTTTAATAACTGGGACAGCAGGGGCATTTCAGTTATTTTTAACCTGCCGTCTTGACTCATTTTAAACCTTTTTAATCAGGAGAAGTTTCCCTAAGTGTTACAGTGTTCTAAAAATGCAAGCAGAAAGGCAGGAGTAGGGGTGTGCTGGGGCATGGGTGGACAGGCTTGTTTCCAGCAGAGAAGGGAACTCTGACCCACGTGAGGGCAAGAAATAATGAGAACTTGCAGATTTCAAAAAGGAAAAAGTTAAGTGCCAGCCAAGAGCTGTTTAACTTTCCCATGATTTCTGCAGGTTTAATGAGAGGCCAAAAAGAGAAAGACATTGCAAATGTCTGCAGGTGGATGTCAAGAGCAAGTGTGGGCTTGCATATCTGAGTCATTCCAGATTGACTCTCTTACATCCACCACTTCTCTTCGATGGGAAGACATGAGGTAGGTACTCCTAGCTTTCAGAGTTTTGCCTCCACTCGGTCTGAACAACAGGCAAAGCACTCTTCCTGACACAGGATACAGGGGATGGTCTTTGGAACATGTAAAACAATGACAGGCAGAGACCTCCTTCTGTGGTGCATTCATTTGTTCACTCACTAATTCATTCAAATATATACTGAATGTCTGCATTGTGCAGATCACCGGAACACAGATCAATGAGTCACCAACCCTGTCTTCAGGAAGCTCCCAACCAGATGGGGAAGAACAATGTGTAAACAGATAATCACAAGACAGGGTGCAAAATCAAAAACTCAGGGGTTAGGACAGGACAGAGAAGGGGTGATGAAACCAGCCTCAGCAAGTTAGGGTCCCTTCCCACAGGGAGGGAGCCTTAATTCATGGTTCAAACCAGGGACAGCTCGCTGAAGAAAGACAGAAACTATTCCGGAAAGAGAAGTAGCTTGCAGAAAGGCACTTTCAGGCAACTTCCAGGAACTTAGTAAAAATGCAGGGCTCGATTTTGTTTCCTACCAAGATTTATACCAGTGAGAAGGTAATCTAAATGAATTCCCTCCATATCACTCACTGCACCTATCAGGAATTCCTTATACCTGATGTGCCACTGCTTCCTATGGAAATTGTTATTTATTTGGTTTCCCTAAAGCAAGAATTTCTCAGGGATGTCTTTTATGGTTTTCTACAACATCATGTGTGTATATGTGTGTAAGTAAAATACCAACATGAAGAAAGATGAAAAGAGAAAGAAAAAGAGATGCAGAGAGGCTAACAATTATTGGGTATCTAATGTGGACTGTATGCAGAAATCTGTATGCTGGTCAAGAAGCAACAGTTAGAACTTGACATGAAAAAACAGACTGGTTCCAAATCAGGAAAGAAGTATGTCAAGGCTGTCTATTGTCACCCTCCTTATTTGACTTACATGCAGAGTACATCATGAGAAATGCTGGACTGGATTAAGCACAGGCTGGAATCAAGATTGCCAGGAGAAATATCAAGAACCTCAGATATGCAGATGACACCACCCTTATGGCAGAAAGAAAAGAAGAACTAAACAGCCTCTTGATGAATGTGAAACAGGAGAGTGAAAAAGTTGGCTTAAAACTCAACATTCAGAAAACTAAGATCATGGCTTCTGGACCCATCACTTCATGGCAAATAGATGGGGAAACAATGGAAACAGTGAGAGACTTTATCTTTTTGGGCTCCAAAATTACTGCAGATGGTGACTGCAGCTGTGAAATTAAAAGATGCTTTCTCCTTGGAAGAAAAGCTATGATCAACCTAGGCAGCATATTAAAAAGCAGAGACATTACTTTACCAACAAATGTCAGTCTAGTCAAAGCTATGGTTTTTCCAGTAGCCATGTATGGATGTGAGAGTTGGAATATAAAGAAAGCTGAGCACTGAAGAATTGATGCTTTAGAACTGTGGTATTGGAGAAGACTCTTGAGAGTCTCTTGGACTGGAAGGAGATCCAACCAGTCTATCTTAAAGGAAATCGGCCCTGAATATACGTTGGAAGGACTGATGCTGAAGCTTAAACTCCAACACTTTGGCCACCTGACGCGAAGAACTGACTCACTGGAAAAGACCCTGATGCTGGAAAAGATTGAAGGTGGGAGGTGAAGGGGATGACAGAGGATGAGATGGTTGGATGGCATCACTGATGGTGATGGACATGAGTTTGAGTAAGCTCTGGGAATTGGTGATGGACAGGGAAGCCTGGTGTGCTGCAGTCCATGGGGTCACAGTGAGCAACTGAACTGAACTGAAGTGAATGTGAACTGTGATCCTGAAAGTTCAAAAAATTATAAATACTTGTAACTTTATTAACACATTAATTAGTGTACCACAAAGTTAGCTCATATAAAACCAACCGGACTTAGTATAACAGACATAACAATAGAAACATGTTTAAAGTATAAAGATTATTCACAGGAATGACAGAGAGTAAGAAGGGAAGGTATTTAAGCTGGATTTTACCAGAAGGAACACAGAAATGAAATGTGGAGAGATATGGGGATATGCCTGGACAAAGAAATTAGTTAGCCCAATGAGGTTCATTAAATGCAGAGTAAGACAGGAAAAATTATAGTTGGAGGCAATAGCCAGATTGTAAAAATGTTTACATATCATGAAAAGCCATGTAGCCTTTACTATAACTTTGATAGCTATATTGATGGGCTAGGAATTGAATCAAATATGCAACTGGGAAGAATACAGTCTTGAACAGGTGAAAAATAAGTGGGGAAGGAGTGTGAGATGAGAGGAGAGGACACCAACTCAAAGGCCACTTCAGCAGTTCAGGTAAGATTTGGTGGAGGTCTGGTGTAAAGTAACGGCAGGAAAAGATGAGCAGATCGTAGATTTAGAAGATACTGAGTGGAGAGAATTGAAAAAGTCTTACTGACCAGTTGGGTGGGAGAGGCAGAAAGCAGAGAAAGGGACATGCCTGGTGGTCCAGTGGCTTAAACGCCAAGCTCCCAATTCAGGGGGCCCTGTTTGATCCCTGGTCAGGGAACTAGATCCACATGCCCCAACTAAGACGTGGCACAGCCAAATAAATGTTAAAACAAATATTAAAAAAAGAAAACAAAGACAAAGTGAAACTATTTTACAATCACCTCTCACCCTCTCTCCCCCTTTTTTTTTTTTTTTTAAACAAGAACCGTGAGATGGAGAGAAGTTAATTGTTTTGCTTGATGTCATATAATTATTCATACTAAGTGGACAACTTGGGATTCAAACTAGGTCTCACTGACCAAAACCATGCTCTCTCCCAGGCGTTCGGTGAGATTGCTGCTCTAGAATTAGTGAGTCGGAACAGAGTGAAGGAAAAAACCATAAACATCCAAGCTCATCAGACCATTTGAAGAATATAGGGCAGATAAAAATCACAAAAAGTCCAATGGGAGGGGAAGAGGTGCCCAGAGCTGGCCCATTAGTTTTATTATCCATGTTTACAGTTTGGTTTTCTTGGAATTACCCACCAGTGGCTTCACAAATCTTTTCTGGTTTGATCCTCTTCATTCTTTGACGCTCATCACAGTGACATGGAAAATGAAATTAGAAGTAACTCACACTAATTATAACTGCTTTGGCTATACTGAATAATGAGAGTGGTATCATCCTTTTCCTGCCATGAGAACCATCTGTCCTCTCCTGCCCCCCCTCCCCTTTCCATGTCCAGGAACGTTTAACCCATCAAAGAAGTGTTCCTGCTCAGCAAAATGTCATTTGAGAATTCTTTCTATCAAAATAAGAAAATGAAGTAAGAGGTGAGTGTAAGTTATAAATGAAGACCCTTTAAAGCTCACACGTATTTCTAGGCAACAAAATGAAGTCATTAATCCATGAGGACTTCATCCATTTATCTCTCTGCTCTTTTCTCATTTCATAAACACAAATTTTCTGTTACATTCCCAATACATTTGTTGGAAGAAGGGGGTGAGAGATGAATTAAATGAACACCCACTCAATAATTCCTGACCTTTCCTTTAGCGTGACACTTTTATCAGTCAAGGAGAGAGATAATATGATGAGGATAAAAAGCTAATATTCTCTCCTGGTGAAAAAGAATCAATGACACTTTCACCCACAGCTTTATTGAAAAGTGGATGATAATGGCTCAAGCACACCTACCAGAGTGAGTTGCTTGAAGCTACATTTAGCAAACTTCTTAGAAGATGAAATAGAACTGAAACTGTAGGGAGGCACTCAAAAGAAGTGCAGGGATATTTCTCAAAATCAACGCAACAAACCCATTTCCCCCAAGCCTATGGAGGAGCAATGAAGTGCTGTTTATGGAAAGGAAGAATGAAAGTTGTAAATTGCTTGAGCTCACTGCATTTCACAGTGAACGTTCTTGTTTGGTGATCCTAACGGTTTTAGCCCTTGGGGAAACTTCAGTCAACTTCTGGACTATGGCTATTAGACTGGGGAGAAGAGAGAAATGCAGTCACCTATAGGACTCACTGGGGCTTCCTTCATAGCTCAGTCAGTAAACAATCTGCCTGCACTTTAGAAAACGCAGGTTCGATTCCTGGGTCAGGAAGATCCCCTGGAGAAGGAAATGGCAATCCACTCCAGTATTCTTGCCTGGAAAATCCCATGGACAGAGGAGCCTGGCAGGCTACAGTCCATGGGGCCGCAAGAGTCAAACATGACTTAGCGACTAAACCACCACCATCACCATAGGATTCACTGGAAAAGACCGTGATGCTGGGAAAGACAGAAGGCAGGAGGAGAAGGGGACGACAGAGGATGAGATGGTTGGATGGCATCACCAACTTGATGGACATGAGTTTGAGTAAGCTCCAGGAGTTGGTGATGGACAAGGAAGCCTGGTGTGCGGCGGTCCATGGGGTCGCAGAGAGTGGGACACGACTGAGTGACTGAACTGAACTAATAAGACTTACATCATTGATGAAAACTAAAGTTTTAAAATTCATGTATATTATAAGAGGATATTTCTGCCTCCAGGGAAAAAGAGTCAAGAACATACTTTCTTTCTTCCTTCAAGATGCCTAATTAATTCACCTCCAGGAGTATTCATCTCATCGGTCAGAATGCAAAACACTGGTTGGGCTACATTCTTGAGTTATAAATAAAACTATTTTGTAACTCTTTTCTTGCTGCTGAAAAATGTGTAGGATCTGCAAAGTGTCTGAATTTCGGGAGGGGAATGGTTAAACAGGGGCTTCCCAGGTGGTGCCAGTGGTAAAGAATCCACCTGCCAATGCAGGAGACACAAGAGACATGGGTTTGATCCCGGGTCAGGACGATCCCCTGGAGGAGAGAATGGCAACCCACTCCAGTATTCTTTCCTGGAGAATCCCATGGACAGAGGAGCCTGGCAGGCTACAGCCCATAGGGCTTCAAAGAGATGACATGACTGAAGCAACTTGTTTAAATAGCACACATGGTTAAACAGAGCTTCCACTTGTGTTCTTCTATATTGCTGGAGATTTGTACTGGAGTTTGGGTCTAAAGACTTGATAACATTAAACATTTAGACTAATTTCCTTGTTTTCTTATGAATGTTCAGAAACTATATTGGCTGGGTCATAGGGTCTCACCTTAATTATTTCCAATAGGTTCTCATTTGTTGATAAACTGTAAACCTAGGCGGTCCTATCTCTCTTCCTAAGTTTCTCTCCCCTTCTTATTAGATTTCTGTATCATAAGGGGGGTCTCTGGCCACCCCAACTTCATGAGAATAGGAAGAACCCAAAAGTCTGATCTTCAATTAAAGCTTTGCAAAAAAGAAGGATCAAAGCAATCCTCAGAGTTTCTAACACCTCTAGACACAAGGGATCTGCACCTGTCATGTTCTGGTCAGGACCAGCTACATAATTTTCAGGGCCCAGTGCAGAGCGAAAACACAAAGCTCCTTGGTTCAAAAATGATTCAGAATCTCTAGATGGTGACAGTAGAGCCTGAAAACGAGCATTCATGGGTCACAGCCCACGAAGCATGGATCAACTTCACCTGCAGCCTTGACCTTCACCAACAAGTCTCCTCTACTGCGTGTAGGCTAAAGGGATGGAAGGATTTTGGACTCATCGTGGACTCTGAAGACACTCCCTAACATTCCACTGTTCTGTATTTTTGTTCCCATGATCAGCCAGAATTGAGGCTGTTTGGGGGAGGGGAAGATATTAGTAGGTTATCACAAAAAGTAAGTATATTTTATTAAATTGTTCTTACATTCTTCCCCTGCTCCTGTGCATCTACTTGGGACCAATGACACACACAGCTCACATCTTCATAAGTTCATGAATATAACTCTGACGCTGATTCCAAAAACTTGAGGAATCAATAGGCTCATGTCTCCTACTATATTTGGTACATGGTCATACTCCATACTAGGTTAAAAAAAAAATCACCTCTTATTCCATTTTCTGTTGCAAATTTGATTTATGTCATTAAGTCATGTTCTTTATATTATTAATTGCTAAATATTGGGTTGGCCAGAAAGTTCATTTGGGAGTCTTCCATACCATTTTACATAAAATGAACATTTGGCCAATCCAATATAATATCCTTAGAATATGATGGATTTTTCCATGACCTCACAACATATAACACAGTAAGGGCCATCTGTTATCAATTCAATCCATTGTCCTGATAGAGAAAATAATATACTCTATGAACAGTACATAACTCATCCAAGCCAGTCCTGAATCCACCTGTGTCGTGACCTGGATCACAGGCCTCATCTTCAGAATGTACCACTAGAGCCGCCTTTGTCTGAATCTGATGCTGCTCCTTTAACCTTACCCCAAAATGGGCTACTCTATTCCTGTCTCTTCCATCTTCCACATGCTTCCAATGACCCAGTGAGTTTTGATAACACCAATTCTTTGTTCACCCCTCCACATCCTAAATTGAGACCCAGAACAAATGAGATAACTACAGGACCTAACAATCTCGATACATATAAACCAGAGAGCAAGTAATACACATGAACATCTTTAAAAACCTCACCCCACATCAAGAAAAATACTTACTGGAGAGATTTTGGATACATTCTCCTTTAAGATAACAGAACAAGAGCAACCTTTCACGCTGCTGTTGCTTAACATAATTTATCTCATATTATGACATCTCATACAGTCAATATTGACTATAATATTTGTAGTCAATGCTATATATCTGAAAACATGGCAGAAATGTCACATTTGGAAAGGGGTAAAATTCTCATTATTAGCTGATGATATGATCTCCTACATAAAAAAAAAAAATAAATAGAATAAACAGTATCAAAACTAATAGAAGAATTCATTACTATTGCAGATATAATCAACATAGAATAAACAATTCTCTATTTCAACAAAACTCACCCAGAAAACAGGATAGAAAGTATGATATTATTTAACAAAAAAACTGTAACCATCAAGAAGTATTATAATAACATCTGAAAAGATACAGAATCTCATTAAAAACCATGAAAATTTACATAGAAGCACAAACAAGAGAGAGAATCAAGAGAAATTTCTGCAAAGATAGCAAAGCTGGATGTCTTGACTGAGTTGGTGGTTACACAGATTTATTCATTTTTCAAACTTTTTGAATGCACATTTGAAATCTGTACTTTATATTGTTAGCAAATTATACCTCGATAAAAAATGAGAAAAAAGATACAATGTTAAACCTTTGAGTTTATGAAAGATGACAAAGGTAGGTAATATTCAGACCTGGCAAAGGTGTGAACAAGAACTCCTGTGTACTACTGGCAGTAATGTGAACTAACATAGCTATTCTGAAAACAATTCTGGGAAAATCAAATGACTTTACGTGTGCATATGTACTAACCCAGATATCTCTCACCTGGATATGTAGTTAAATAAATACTCTCAGAGATCTATAAGAATGCCTTTAGATGGATGTTTAACATAATAGTGTTAATTCTTCATAGCACAATACTGGAAGCCCCTGAGTTTTAATCAGTTAAGGAATGAAAAAATAAAATGTCGTGAATTTATGTCACAGAAAACCAGTAGTTAGAAACATGACTAGAAAAAACAGTAAGATGAATAGATGTTAAATATAGTTGAAGTTTTTATAAATAAGCAGAGGTGATTTCTAGCATAATACCAAAACAAACTTTTGAAACAAACACAAACTAATATTCTTCTTACTCAAGAAATGCATGCATATTTACTTACAAACACATGTCAGACACATCAGAGTTGATGCTCATAGTTAGACTAGGGATCAGGAATGAAGGCAGGAGTAAGGTAAATAAAAGCAGAAAGGAAACTTGACTAGGCAAATAATAGTAATGGAACGAAGGAGAATGAGAAACACCCTTTTGTACCTGAGATCCCCAAACAGAGAAATGTAACATGAAGGAATGGGGCCAATGCAAAATGTGGGCTGAATGTGTCCTAGACTTCAAGTCCATGATTTTTCCATTTAACAGGCCAATTGGCTAAAGCATTTTACAATGTGCCATTGTTCCTAAAACTGTCACCTGTTTGGCTTAGGGAATTAGTATCCCATTTATCTACAATGTCTCTGTGTGGCTATATTTTATACGACAGAACCAACAGAGCCAGGATGCTGTAATAGGGGGAAAAAAACTACTGAGCTAGGAGTAGGAAACCCTCTCTAACAAATTGCCTTTTGAGCAAGTCTTTTAACATCTGGAAAGATGTTGTTTTTAAAGAGATGCTCTTCCAGACTTTCTCTTCTAAAATATATTTATATCCAGAAATAAAAACCTGGGAAAATCCAGCAAAACCATTCTTAACGTTCACACACATATACTAGCACATGAACCCTCAGTTTTACCAAAAGTCAAGACACTATTTAGAATACGAAAGAAATAAGTGAAACTGAAGTTGCTCAGTCTTGTCCGACTCTTTGTGACCCCATGGACTGTATTTTCCAGGCTCCTCCATCCATGGGATTTTCCAGGCAAGACTACTGGAGTGGGTTGCCATTTCCTTCTCCAGGGGATTTTCCCAATCCAGGGGAAATTCTGCATTGCAGAATAAAAATTCTGCATTGCAGGGAAGACTCTGCAATTGCATTGCAGGCAGACTCTTCACCATCTGAGCCACAAGGGAAGCTATTTAGGATATGAAAATATACAAAATTCCATCCTAAGAAGTTAAGAAATCCAGCATAAGAGAATGACAGAAAGGAATTTTTTAAATATAAATCAAATTAATCTTGAATCCTTGTCATAGTGTCTCTTATCGAATAAAGTAATTTCAAGATCACAGAAATATTTGTTGCTATTAATTTCTCTAGCCAAACATTCATTGATTTATTCTTTTAAGAACAAAAATCTACTAAGGGCCAGGCATAGTTGAGAATTCAACATTGCAGAGACTCTGCCCTCATGGATTTTACAGTCTAATGTGAGAGAATAACTAATCCAATTATTACATAAGTAACAAACATAGTTAATTCACTTTGATATGTGCTATGGATGAGGTTTTGTAAGAGTACAAAAGATCAGGTTCTTACCTATTTGGAGTGACAGCAGAGAAAATTTCCCTTATGAGAGAGGCATTTAAGTTGAGGCCAGCAGGGGGAGTATAAGTTGGCTGATTGAAAGGATTGCATAGTAAAGGGAGAAATGTTCCAGAGAGAAATATCAGACAGAAAGGAAAAGGTCATGCAGTTAAGAATATTAGAAAACATTGTAAAGAAAATGGGAAACAATTAAAGGACTGTTAAGAAGGGAGTTGACATGATTAGATTTGCATAGTTCAAACATTTCTCTGGCTGTTGTGTGGAGAGTAAATGCTATCTCCAGAGTGTTTTGTAGAAGAAAAGAATGAGTGTGAAGAGATAGTTACCGAAGTCAAATTTAGATACAATAGGATAGGTTAGAGATCATGGCAGGAGCAATGGAGAAGGTAAGAAGTTCATGGATTTAAAATATCTCTAGGAAGTGGGATTTACCTGACCTGAGTGCTGACTTGCTGTAAAAGAGAACAGAAGAGAGAAGTTAGGAATTATTTCCAGGTTTCTTGGAATTGGGTGGGTTCATTCAGTAAGATTAGCTAAGACTGGAAGGAGACAAATTTAATGTCAACAGTCATGTGGCTCTTAGGAGCAGAAACATATCAAATGTAACTAAAGTGCAAATTATAGAAACAAAGGGTTCTTAAGGATGCTATCAACCAACCCACTAACAATAAAGCCTGATAGAAGCAGCGACAGATTTTCTCTTCTAACATCACTGCAGATGGTGACTGGAGTCATGAATTTAGAAGATGCCCGCTTCTTGGAAGAAAAGCTATGACAAACCTAGACAGTGTATTGAAAAGCAAAGACATCACTTTGCTGACAAAGGTCCACATAGTCAAATCTTCGGTCTTTCCAGCAGTCATTTACGGATGTGAGGGTAGGACCATAAGGAAGGCAGAGCACAAAGAACTGATGCTTTCGAACTGTGGTGCTGGAGAAGACTCTTGAGAGTTCCTCTGACAGCAAGGAGATCAAACCAATCGATCTTAAAGGAAATCAGTGCTGAATATTCATTGGAAGGACTGATGCTGAAGCTGAAGCTCCAATACTTTGGCAACCTGATATGAAGAGCTGACTCATTGGAAAAGATTCTGATGCTGGGAAAGATTGAAGGGAAAAGAAAAAGGTGGCAACAGAGGATCAGATGGCTGGATGACATCACCAACTCAATTGAGATGAATTTGGGCAAACTCTGGGAGATAGTGAGGGACGCGGAGGCCTGGCGTGCTGAAGTACATCGGATTGCAAAGCATCGGACGTGACTTAGTCACTGAACAACAACCACCACCAACACAGTAATCCACTCCCCTCTCCTTCAGGACAGTGCTCCACACCCACATCCCAGGCACTGTTTGTAACTCCTCCTGTGTAGGTGAACCTGCATGCTTCGTCTTCTTTCTGTAGATTTCCCTCATCTTAGCACAACCAAGACTGTCTGCCACCTATGTTAATTTGCATATTTCTGTCCACTTAAGTTAATCTTTTCCTCCCCATCCAATCCTCTTATGCAATATAGTTCATGTTTTATGGCAAGACAAGAAAAATCTAAACGTAAAACTTCTCTGCCCTTTCGCTGCCTATCTCCCCTCTACCGTGCATTGCGTGTCTGCGTCACACATGGACCAAATCTCCCCCACTGGCAGGAATATCTGCTCAACCATAAAGAACAACATTCTCCCAGCATTGACAAGACAACTCCTTAAAAGATTAACATTCCTTCTAGATCTTGAAAGGGGCCAGAGGACCCACTAGGATGATGCTTACATCTGGACTGTGTAAAATGGTCAATAATAATCTTACATAACTGTGCCATTATTTCTAACGAGCAAAAGAATTCTGAGTTTTCTGAGATGCTCTTCCCAGGTTATAATCCTCAAAGTCGGCACATAGTCTTTCAATCCTTTCTTAGATCAACTAGTTCTTTTGTTGACACTAAGTAACCTTAGTTTTCCTGAGGCTGTCTGTCCTTCCTCCAGGTTTCAGTCATCTCCACGAGGAAATACAGATAAATGCTCTCCAACAGGTCTCAATTTCCAGAGACCCAGGGGGAAAAATGAGTCAGCAAAGTCTAATGCGAGTATCGTTTGACTGTTGAAGTAAATGAGTCGCGCTGTACTTAGACAAAAATATTTTTAATATGGCAGTTTCATAGTGGGAATGAGACGTGGTTATTTACATACAATGGTGCTACTTTAGGAAGGGCACATTTACAACTGACATCTCTCTCAAAAGCGGCTTCTCTTGGGCCAAATATTAATTTTGTGGAACAGATCTTCAGCAGCAGTAAGTTCCTTCTTATAATGAGATCTCGGCTTTCACTTTCCAGTCAAGTCTCCTGGCTGGCTATTATACATGATCCATTGAGTTAGTGCCTACTGGTCTATGAGTCTGTCACCAATGCAAGCAGCATTACTTTCTCAAACTTAAAAAGAAATCTAATTTGTTTTAAAGTACTTTCATTTTTTTTCCATAATAGAAGGATTTCTTTCTTTAGAAAAGATGGTTCTTGTTGCAATGAAATTGTCTGCTAAACAACATAACCCATTAGATTTGCATGAGTCAATGATACTGAAGGCTGCATTTTCTCATTCTCCTAAGTGGATGAATCCTGATTATGGTTGAAAGTGAAATCGCTCAGTTGTGTCAGACTCTGTGACCCCATGGAACTGTAGCCTGCCAGGCTCCTCTGTCCACGGAATTCTCCAGGCCAGAATTCTTCAGGGGATCTTCCCAACCCAGGGATTGAACTCAGGTCTCCTGCATTGCAAGCAAATTCTTTACTGACTGAGCCACCAGGGAAGCCCCTGATTATGGTTAGTCTAACTCTATCTTATTAATTTTAATTCTTACATCTTTCTCATATGTGATAGTTAACACTGATTATTTATTTAGCAGCATAATATAGGCAAATGAATTTTTACCTCTATATTATGGATGGTGAACTTCTAATGGACATTAATATATCGTGAAAGACTGAACAGTGATTATGATTCCTAACAGAGAAGAGAAAAATGTATTGGTTAATAGTCTCCTGTTTATACCTCAGATAGTAAATAAAATGTGTTAGTTTTACTGCTCATGATTTGATTATAGGAATTATCAGATAAACATGATGACAAAGCATCTCAACATGTGTTGAAGCTAAAGATATGAATCACCTGCAGAGCCACAAATGCAGCTGCCTTTGCTAAAATACAGCCCTCATCTTTCAGGAGACGTGGCCCACAACTAAGGCCTAAAATAGGCAATACTGGCAATGCTGAGTCCCAAAAGAGAAAACAGAAAATAATAGTATCTGGGTAGTAAAGCAGATGAAGAACTGACCTTCGGTCTATTTTGGCTCACTTAGAACCTAGCCTAAGGCCTCTCCTTTATTACCAAGCAGGCTAACATTTCTCCCTAATTATGATTTTCTTTCCCCTGAGCACAAAAATGCTCAGTCTTCTCCTAACTTGAGAACAAAACAACAAACAACAAGGACTTCCTTGGTGGTCCAGTGATTAAGAATCTGCCTTCCAATGCAGAGGACATGGGTTCAACCCCTGGTCAGGGAATTAAGATCCCACATGACACAGGACAACTAAGCTTTCATGCCACAATTACAGAGACCTGAGTGCTGCAACTAAGACCCAGCACAGCTCCAGAATAAATAAATAGACAAACAACAAAAATCCCTCCAATGATTCCTCACCCACCTACCTCAGCTCTGTCTTTCCCTCCACAATAAAGCCTATGTTAAGAAACCCTTCCTCCTCACTCTCCCACCCATGAACTTCAGCTACAGCAAAGATTTTATCACCACTGAAACTATTCTTATCAACTGTGTTTATGACTCATGTGATTATATCTTATCATTCAACTCAGGATGAGAGTAAAAAAGGAAATTATTAATAATTATCATCAACTTGGACTGCCCTATTTAGGGCATAAGGTCATGACACACACATGACACCTCCTAGTAGTAAAATCTGACGGCCTGATTAGTCCCTGCAAATACTGACCTTGTTGGCTGTCCCCTCTGTGTAGCTCCGTCCCCCTTTATCTTAGGAGACAATCCAATATTCTGTATTTCCGCTCAACTATTTTGTTGTCTCCCTGCAGGACTGTTTCGTGTGTTGTTTTTTTTTTTTTTTCAATTTCTTCAGTGTTTCTGTTCCTAAGGTATTATGCTAGTCACGCTAAACCAGAATGGAAAAGAATATATATATATGCATATATATAAACTGAATTACTTTGCTATACAGCAGAATTAACACAACATTGCAAATCAACTATACTTCAATAAAATTAAAAAAAAAATCAATATCTCCCATCCAAAAAAAATCCATCCTACTGTGTTCCAGAGTTTGTGAAAGATATTATTCAACCACTTATGTTCTCAGGCCATAAATCTGAATGACAGCTGTATTAGTCAGGGTGATTATAATATAACTGCTAGAAAAATGATACAAGTTAAAATTTTGAAGTTCACAGCACACACACACGCATATACACTCTCATGCTATTTCTCATTCACATGAAAGTTCATATAGAGCAGCAGGGGCTCTGTTTCACGCATTTATTTGGGGATACAGGCTGCTTTTATCTATCGGATCTACTGTTTTCTAAATGTGGTTCCAAGGTCATCCTGACATCATCCAGTCAACTAACTGGGAATCAAAGACAGCATGGAGAAAGCAGGCACTCTGTAACTCCTTTACCCACAAATCACTTCCATTTATAGTCCACTGCCAAGGATTTTTCGTGAGGCTCCATCCTATTGCAGGATAATTAAAAACATCAATTAACTCTATGGGAAGAAAGAGGGACAGGCTTAGTGAGCATCAAGCCAGTGTCCACCATACCATCTTGCTTGCTCCTCCTTCTTTACCATACATCTAATCATCTACCAGGTCCTGTGCATTATGTCTCTGTAAAACCTTAAAGACATTGCTATTTTCTATTCTACATTGCCAGTTCTTTAGTTAAGATTCTCAAAACTCTTACCATGATGCTGCAGTTGCCCACACTTTAATATCTGCTGGTACAATGCTGATTTTTCAAAGTTTGAACTGATCCTATCATTATCCTGGTTGGAATCCTGAGACCTGAAAATAAAACTCTAAGTCCCCAACCTGGAGTAAAACTATGTTCATATTTCTCATAAGGTTTGCACAAAAGTACTCAAGCCAGTCCAAAATTCCTATAAGGCTCTGTGACTTGAACATCTTAATCTCTTCCTATGTCTTGAAATGTTTAGCCACCATTCATTCATTCTACGTCCAACATCACTTTCTCAAGGAAGGCATCTCTGACTTTTCCCCATTGACTCTTGGGTTAGACTCCCCATGCCATACTATTTCTCCACACAGTCATGTTTCTCTATAAATTAGGACATTTCTTTCATTTATAGTTGTTCACAAGTGTTTATTTGATTTTGATCTAGAATACGGCATGTAAAAAAATGACAAAAGAGCTGGATGACATCACTTGAATCTTATCACTGTCACCCAGCCCAATCAGTTATCATTACTGTTTACCTGAAGGATATACTGACTCAAAGACAGCGCTCCATTCCTCTAGACTAGATGTTTGAAGGCATCTAAAACTGACCCTGTCTTTTCTATACATCAGTTCAGTTCAGTCACTCAGTAGTGTCCAACTCTTTGAGATCCCAAGGACTGCAGCATGCCAACCTTCCCTGTCCGTCACCAATCCCAGAGCTTACTCAAACTCATGTCCATCAAGTCAGTAATGCCATCCAACCATCTCATCCTCTGTTGTCCCCTTCTCCTCCTGCCCTCAATCTTTCCCAGCAACAGGGTCTTTTCAAATCAGTCAGTTCTTAGAATCAGGTGGCCAAAGGATTGGAGTTTCAGCTTCAACATCAGTCATTTCAATGAACACCCAGGACTGATCTCCTTTAGGATGGACTGGTTGGATCTCCTTGAAGTCCAAGGGACTCTCAAGAGTCTTCTCCAACACCACAGTTCAAAAGCATCAATTCTTCGGCACTCAGCTTTCTTTATACTCCAACTCTCACATTCATACGTGACTACTGGAAAAACCATAGCCTTGACTAGATGGACCTTTGTGGACAAAGTAATGTCTCTTCTTTTTAATATGCTGTCTAGGTGGGTCATAACTTTCCTTCCAAGGAGTAAGTGTCTTTTAATTTCAGGGCTGCAATCACCATCTGCAGTAATTGTGAAGCCCCCAAAAATAAAGTCAGCCACTGTTTCCCCATATATTTGCCATGAAGTGATGGGACCAGATGCCATGATCTTAGTTTTCTGAATGTTGAGCATTAAGCCAACTTTTTCACTCTCCTCTTTCACTTTCATCAAGAGGCTCTTTAGTTCTCCTTTACTTTCTGCCATAAGGGTGGTATCATCTGCATATCTGAGGTTATTGATATATCTCGAGGCAATCTTGATTCCAGCTTGTGCTTCATCCAGCCCAACATTTCTCATGATGTACTCTGCACGTAAGTTAAATAAGCAGGGTGACAATATACAGCCTTGACATACTCCTTTTCCTGTTTGGAACCAGTCTGTTGTTCCATGTCCAGTTCTAACTGTTGCTTCCTGACCTGCATACAGGTTTCTCAAGAGGCAGGTCAGGTGGTCTGGTATTCCTATCTCCTTCAGAATTTTCCACAGTTTATTGTGATCTACACAGTCAAATGCTTTGGCATAGTCAATAAAGCAGAAATGGATATTTTTCTGAAACTCTCTCGCTTTTTCAATGATCCAGCGGATGTTGGCAATTTGATCTCTGGTTCCTCTGCCTTTTCTAAAACCAGCTTGAACATCTGGAAGTTCACAGTTCACATATCGCTGAAACCTGGCTTGGAGAATTTTTTTTGTTTGTTTTTAATTAGTTTATTTTCTATTTTTTAACTTTACAATATTGTATTTGTTTTGCCATACATTGACATGAATCCACCATGAGTGTACATGTTTTCCCCTTCCCGGACCCCCCTTCCACCTCCCTCCCCATCCCATCCCTCCATTAAAAAGAATACATTCGAATCAGTTCTAAAGAGGTGGATGAAACTGGAGCCTATTATATAGAGTGAAGTAACCCAGAAAGACAAACACCAATACAGTGTACTAACACATATATATGGTATTTAGTCAATCGGTAAAGATAACCCTCTATGTGAGACATCAAAAGAGACCCAGATAAACAGAACAGTATTATGGACTCTATGGGAGAGGGTGAGGGCAGGATGATATGGGAGAATGGCATCGAAACATGTAAATTATCATATGTGAAACAAATTGCCAGTCCAGGTTCAATGCATGATACAGGGTGCTTGGGGCTGGTGCACCGAGAATTTCAATCATTACTTTAATAGCGTGTGAGGTAAGTGCAATTGTGTGGTAGTTTGAGCATTCTTTGGCATTGCCTTTCTTTGGGATTGGAATGAAAACTAACCTTTTTCAGTCCTGTGGCCACTGGTGAGTTTTCCAAATTTGCTGGCATTTTGAGTGTAGCACTTTCACAGCATCATCTTTTAGGATTTGAAATATCTCAACTGGAATTCCATCACCTCCGCTAGCTTTGTTTGTAGTGATACTTCCTAAGGCCCATTTGACTTCACATTCCAGGATGTCTGGGTTCAAATCTGAGAACTATTTCAATTTCATTGTGGTCATAGATAATACTTCATATAATTCTTTCATTTAACAGTGTTTTAAATTCCTTTAGGTTTCTTTTTCTTGTACGGTCTAGGATATGGACTAGCCTACTAAAGTTTCATGTGCACTAGAATTAATGAGCCACTGATTTCATCTTCTCTTACACAGAATCATATGTATTGTGCTATTGTTGTGTGGAGTGTTCTATAGATGTCTGTTAGGTCTAGTTTGTTTACAGTGTTGTTCAAGTCTTCTATTTCCCTGTTAAGTCTTCAGCTTAGATGTTCTATCTGTTACGGAAAGTTGCATGCAGAAATCTCCAACTACTACTGTGGAATTTGCTTTTTCTTTCTTCAGTTCCATCAGGGTTTGTATGATGTACTTTGGGCTCTGTTTTCCAGTGCATATATGCTGATGATTGATTCATCTTCCTTTGCTTTTCCTCTTTCATCATCACAAATAGCCTCCATTTTTTTGAATGAAAAACTTTTATTTTAAAGTTGATTTTGTTTAATGTTGATACAGTGACTCCAGCTTTCTTTAGGTAGCTGTTTGCATAGTATACCATTTTCATCCTTTCACTTTCAACCAGTTTATTTCTTAGACTAAAAAACATGACTCTACAGGTAGAAGATATTGGTATCATGCTTCTGTAGCCATTCTGCCAATCTCTACATTTTGTTGGATTTCCTGGTGGCTCAGACCGTAAACAGAGAAGGCAATGGCAACCCACTCCAGTACTCTTGCCTGGAAAATCCCATGGACGGAGGAGCCCTGGTAGGCTGCAGTCCATGGGGACGCGAAGAGTTGGACACGACTGAGCGACTTCACTTTCACTTTTCACGTTCATGCTTTGGAGAAGGAAATGGCAACCCACTCCAGTATTCTTGCCTGGAGAATCCCCAGGACGGCAGAGCCTGGTGGGCTGCCGTCTATGGGGTCGCACAGGGTCAGACATGACTGAAACGACTTAGCAGCAGCAGCAGACAGTAAAGAATCTGCCTGCAGTGTGAGAGATTTGGGTTCAATCCCTGAGTTGGGAAGATCCACTGGAGAAGGGAATGGCTACCCATTCCAGTATTCTTGCCTGGAGAACTCCATGGACAGAGGAGCACGGCAGACTAAAGTCCATGGGTTACAAACAGTCAGACACGACTGAGCAACTACCACTTTCACATTTACATTTAATGCAATTAATTATAAAGCTGTATTTACATCTGCCATTTTGTTATCTCTTTTCTATCTATTTTTCTATTAATATAACATTTCCTTTGTCTATGTTAAACACATACACTTTGGAGTCCCATTTTTATTTTCTTATCTTTTTTTAAACTATATTTTCGAGCTATTTTCTTAGTTTCCCCAGTAACAACAATTAGCACATTAACATGAAACAATGTAGTTCAGATTACTACCATCTTAACTTCTGTAGTATACAGAAATTTGCTCCAACATATCAAAAAAACTTTTACAGGTTCTTTGTAAAGACTTACACATATTTTTCTTTGAAAATATACATAGGTGCATGATATATGCATTTATAAAGAGGTGCCAGTAACTTTGTTAGAATTTATTCATAAATTAGAGTCAGTGATCTCATATAGATGAAGGATTTATTTTACAGCTAGTAGAAGATGTCACACAAATGAAGTTTCTCCCCCCAATCATTATATGTTACTGATATCAGTGCTAGGAGATCTTATCCCTGGACCAGGGCTCCTTCAATCACATGAGATAATGGAACTTTCTTTCATATATTTTAGTTAAAAAATGAATTTTTATGGAGACGTATCACTGGTAATTTCAAAATTCTACAGATCTAGACATGCAAGAGATTCAAATGTGAGTCTTTCACTCTCCATAACTAACTCTCTTCATTTGAACATTACCTTGAAAAAAAGTGAAAGTCTTAGTTGCTTAGTCATGTCCAGCTCTTTGTGACCCCATGGACTGTAGCCCGCGAGGCTCCTCTGTCCATAGAATTCTCCAGGTAAGAATACTGGAGTGGGCTGCCATTTCCTATTCCAGGGAATCTTCTCAACCCATGGATTGAGCCTGAGTCTCCTGCATGGCAAGCAGATTCTTTACCATCTGAGCCACGAGTGAAGCCTGAACATTACCTAAGTCCCCATGAGAAGCAAGAATCCAACCTGCAGGAGACTTCCTCAGAAGCTGGCGGTTAAGGGTCTGTCTTCCCATTGCAGGGGGTGCAGGTTCAGTCTCTGGTTGGAAAGGTAAGATCCTACATACCTTGAGGCCAAAAAACTAAAACATAAATCAGAAGTAATACTGTAAGAAAATCAATAAAGACTTTAAAAGAAAAAAGAAAAAAAAAAGAATTGAACCACAAAGAAATGATGATGTTTAATCTTCCTTCAGTCAATACAAGAATCCAAGGATAAAATTTCCAACAAACAAAAGTCCAGGACTGAAAGGCTTTACAGGACAATCCTATCAAACATTTAGAGAAGACTTAACACTTATCCTTCTCAAACTATCCCCAAAAATTGCAGACAAAGGAACACTCCCAATTTCATTCTGTGAGACCACCATCACCCTGATACCAAAACCAGACAAAGATATCACACACACACACAAAATAAAATTATAGGAAAATATCACTGATGAACATAGATGCAAAAGTCCTCAGCAAAATATTAACAAATTGAATCCAATAGTACCTTAAAAGGTCCATACACTCAAGTGGGATTTATCCCAGGGATGCAAGGATTCTTCAACATATATAAATCAATCAAATGTGATACACCACCATTAACAAATTGAAGAATAAAACCTATACAATCATCTCAAAAGATATAGAAAAATGTTTGACAAAATTCAACACCCACTTATGACAAAAACTCTCCAGAAAGTGGATGTAGAGGGAACATACCTTAATATAATAAAAGCCATTCACAAAAAGCCCACAGCAAGCACAATTTTCAATGTTGAAAAACTGAAAGTACTTCTTCTAGATCAGGAACAAGATAAGGGTGTCCACTCTCTCCACTTTCATTCAATGTATAATTTTGGAAGTTCTAGCCATGGTAATCAGAGAAGAAAAAGAAGTAAAAGGAATCCAAATTGGAAAAGAAGTAAAACTGTCACTGTTTGCTGACAACATGATACTATTATACACAGAAAATGCTAAAGATGCTATCAAAAAACTATCAGAGTTCATCAATGAATTTGGTCAAGTTGTAGGATACAAAACTAATCACAGAAATCTCTTGCGATGAAAGATCAGAGAAAAATTAAGGAAACAATCCAATTTACCATCACAATGAAAAGAACAAAATGCCTAGGAATAAACCCACATAAGGAGGCAAAAGAGCTCTACTCAGAAAACTGTAAGGTACTGATGAAAGGAATCAACGGTGACACAAGCAAATGGAGAGATATACCATGTGCTTGGATGGGCAGAATCAAGATTCTCAAAATGACTACACTACTCAAAGTAATCTACAGATTCAGTGCAATCTCTATCAAGTTAACAGTAGTGTTTTTCACAGAATTAGAACAAAAAATCTTAAAATTTGTATGGAGACATAGAAGACCTCAAATAGCAAATGCAATCTTGATAAAGAAAAATGGAGCTGGAGGAATCAGGCTTCCTGACTTCATGCTATACTTAGAGAGAGTTACAGCAATCAAAACAGTATGGTACCCGCACAAAAATATAACTAAAGATCAATGGAACAGAGTAGAAAAGTCCAGAGATAAACTCATGAGCTTGTGGTCACCCAATTTATGGCCAAGGAGGCAAGAAAGCAGAATGAAGAAAAGACAGTCTTTTCAATAAGCAGTGCTGGGAAGCCTGGTCAGCTACACGTAAAAGAATGAAATTAGAACACTTTCTAACATCATACACAAAAATAAACTGAAAATGGGTTAAAGACCTAAATGTAAGACCAGATACTATAAAACTCTTACAGGAAAACATAGGCAGAACACTCTCTAACATAAATCACAGCAAGACCTTTTTGTGATCCACCTCTGAAAGTAATAAAAACAAAAATAAACAAGTGGGACCTAATTAAACTTAAAACATTTTGCACAATGAAGGAAATTGTAAACACAACAAAGAGATTACCCTCAGAATGGGAGAAAATATTTTCAAACAAAGCAACCAACAAGGGATTGATATCCAAAATATACAAATATGTCAAAAAAAATCAAATATACAAAAAAAAAAAAAACCCAAAAAACCCAAACAAAAAATGAGCAGAGGACCTAAACAGACATTTCTCCAAAGAAGAAATACAGATAGTCAAGAGGAACATGAAAAGATGCTAACAACACCATGAATTATTTGAGAAATGAAAACCAAAACTACAAGCAGGTATCTCCTCACATCTGTCAGAGTGGCCGTTATCAAAAATCTAGAGACAGTGAATGTGGGAGAGAGTGTGGAGAAAAGGGGGCCCTCTTCCTCTGTTGGTGGGAATGTAAACTGGTATATCCACTATGGAGAACAGCATTGAGGTTCCTTAAAAATACACATAGAACTACCGTAAGAGCCAACAATCCCACACGCATATATTCAGAGAAAACCTTAATTCAAAAATACATGTGCACTCCAGTGTTCACTGCAGCACTATGTACAATAGCCAGGACATGGAAGCAATCTAAATGTCCATCATTAGAGGAATGGATAAAGAAGATGGACTATTGTTATTGTTGTCATTAAGCTGCTGAATCATGTCTGACTCTTCTGTGACCCCATGGACTCTACCCTGCCAGACTCCTTCGTCCATGGGATTTTCCAGGCAAGAATACTGGAGTGGGTTGCCATATTTCCTCTCCAGGGGATCTTCCCGGCCCAGGGATCAAACCCACATCTCCTGCATTGGTAAGTGGATTCTTTACTACTGAGACACTAGGGAAGCCCACAGTGGAATACTACTCAGTCATTACAAAGAACAAAACCATTTGTAGCAACATGGAAAGACACTTACTCCTTGGAAGGAAGGTTATGGCCAACCTAGATAGCATATTTAAAAGCAGAGACATTACTTTGCCAACAAAGGTCCGTCTAGTCGAGGCTATGGTTTTTCCAGTGGTCATGTATGGATGTGAGAGTTGGACGGTGAAGAAAGCTGAGCGCCGAAGAATTGATGTTTTTGAACTGTGGTGTTGGAGAAGACTCTTGAGAGTCCCTTGGACTTCAAGGAGATCCAATCAATCCATCCTAAAAGAGATCAATCCTGGGTGTTCATCGGAAGGACTGATGTTGAAGCTGAAACTCCAATACTTTGGCCACCTCATGCGAAGGGTTGACTCATTGGAAAAGACCCTAATGCTGGGTAGGATTGGGGGCAGGAGGAGAAGGGGACGACAGAGGATGAGATGGTTGGATGGCATCACCGACTCGATGGACATGGGTTTGGGTAGACTCCGGGAGTTGGTGATGGACAGAGAGGCCTGGCGTGCTGCAATTCATGGGGTCGCAAAGAGTCGGACATGACTGAGCGACTGAACTGAACTGAACTGAAGTGGATGAACCTAGAGACTGACATACTGAGAGAAATAAATCAGACCAAGACAAATATCATATGGTATTGCTTATATAAGGAATCTAAAATAATGTTACAAATGAACCTATTTAAAAACAAAAATAGAGTCACAGATGTAGAAAAACTCATGGTTACCAAGGGGGAGGGACGGGAGGGACAACCTGGCAGACTGAGACTGGCACATACACACTACTGTATATAAAACAGAAAACTAGTAAGAACTACTATATAGCACAGGAAACTCTACTCAGTACTCTGTAATGAGTGATATGGGAACAGAATTTTAAAATACTGTGTGTGTATAACTGATTCACTTTTGTGTACAGCTGAAACTAACACAACATTGTAAATTAACTATACTCTAATAAAATGAATTAAAAATTTAAAAACTAAAGTTTACAGATAGCATATTAAAAAGCAGAGACATTACTTTGCCAACAAAGGTCCATCTGGTCAAGGCTATGGTTTTTCCAGTGGTCATGTATGGATGTGAGAGTTGGACTATGAAGAAAGCTGAGCACCAAAGAATTGATGCTTTTGAACTGTGGTGTCGGAGAAGACTCTTGAGAGTTACTTGGACAGCAAGGAGATCCAACCAGTCCATTCTAAAGGAGATCAGTCCTGGGTGTTCATCGGAAGTACTGCTGTTGAAGCTGAAACTCCAATACTTTGGCCACCTCATGTGACGAGTTGACTCATTGGAAAAGACCCTGATGCTGGGAAAGATTGGGGGCAGGAGGATAAGGGGACGACAGAGGATGAGATGGTTGGATGGCATCACTGACTCGATGGACATGAGTTTGAGTAAGCTCCAGGAGTTGGTGATGGACAGGGAGGCCTGGCGTGCTGCGATTCATGGGGTCGCAAAGAGTCGGACATGACTGAGCGTGTCTGAACTGAAAGTTTACAGAATGCTAAAAAACAAGGAAACCAAGTATAAAAGTAATATAATAGAATAAAATATCAAACTGAGAACCTGAACTTCCTTTCCCTCTACATCTCTTCCTCAGGCTGAGAAAGTCATTAACTTACTGCCTATTTTATCTCAAGTCCTTAATGCCTTACTGTGACTCATATTTATTATTACTCCACTGACCTAACTGCAAAATATAAAGGTAGTATCGAAATGGAAAAAAAAAATTCTAAAAATAAAAAGAGGAAAGCCCTGTGCAGACACCAGAGAGGTTATTAGAATAAATGAAAACAGTCCCTTGACTGCAGAAAGCATGTCTTTTCACACAGAGGGCTGTTCATCTGAGGGCTATTCACACCCTGGGGATGAAAATCACTCAGGTTCTGGGCACTTGATAATAGAATGAACTCCAAAAATACACTCTTGTTCTGTCACATGGCTTACCCAATTCACCCAGGGGCAAACCTTTCGTTCTTTGTATAATATGTGAACCTGTTGTCAACTGCATCGCTTGGCCTGCTCCTGTTATACTGGCTTCCAGCCCAGTCCTACACAGACTATCACTGATGAAAATCACTTAGCAACCCTGGTTTCATTTCTAAAATAGTGAAAGAGAGTCCATATTTCTATCAGTCAGCCTAAGTCAAGTGGGTGGAATAATAAATGATACTAAAAATAGAGAATGGAGACATTAAAAGGGTATTTTTCCTCCACATTAAATATTGATTATGGATGTGTTCAGCTCTGCTCTAGGTCACCTTCACTCAAGGACCCAGAAGCAGCCACAGTTTCAAATACTGCTTGCCTCATAACTGAAGGTACAGACCTCATGTGAAGTACACACTGGTTATTAAAGTTCCCTCTTAGATGTTAACACACATTGCTTATCTTCATAGTTCATTGGACAAAGCAAGTCGATGGCAGTGGATCAAAAGTATACATAATTCTCTTGTAAAGAGTAGCACTATATGCAGGGTACCCCAAGAAGAGACATATAACGGAGGGGCAAGGAATGCCATGCAAAGTAATATAATCTACCACAACATTCACTAAGGGATATCTTTTCTAGGAAATCAAAGCTCTGAAGCAATGCTGCCCAATGAAACTTTCAATGATGATGGAAATGTTCTACATCTGAAATGTTCAATATGGTGTGTGCATGTGTGCTAAGTTGCTCAGACATGTCTGACTCTGCAACCATATGGACTGTAGCCCGCCAGGCTCCTCTGTCCATGCACAGGCAAGAATACTGGAGTGGATTGCCATGCCCTCCTCCAGGGGATCTTCTCGGACCAGGGATCAAATTCACGTCTCTTATGTCTCCTGCATTGACAAGCGGGTTCTTGAACACTAGCGCCACCATCTGAAATGATCAATATGGCATCTGTATCGATTGTATCTAGTGAACTGAGAAGCCCAAGTTTTAATTTTATGTGACTTTTATAAATTAAAGTAGCCACATGTAGACAGCAATGACTATTTTGGTTGGTCCTAATCTAAAGTTTAGATTTAGAAAAAGAAACCACAGTGACAACAGGGCCTTAAATAAAATAAGCATCGTAATGATGCTTGAGGGAAACAGAATGGAGGGAAGTGGTAAGGAATCCTCCAAGAATGTCTCCACATGGATGGTAAGAGCTTAGTGACAAAGCAGAGTCTGCTCTTGACAAGGGCCTCTGCGAGTTGCTGTTCTTGTGGTCATTGTTCAGTCCCTAAGTCATGTCCAACCCTTTGCGACCCCATGAACTGTAGCATTTCAGGCTACTCTGTCCTCTGCTATCTCCCAGAGTTTGCCCAAACTCATGTACACTGCGTAGGCGATGCTATCCAACCATCTCAGCCTCCACTGCTCCCTTCTCCTTTTGCCTTCAATCTTTCCCAGCATCAGAGTCTTTTCCCATATGTCAGCTCTTTGCATCAGGTTTCCAAAGTATTACAGCTTCAGCATCAATCCTTCCAGTGACTATTCAGGGTTGATATCTTTTAGCATTGACTGGTTTGAGCTCCTTGCTTTCCAGGGGACTCTAAAGAGTCTTCTCCAGCACCACAATTTGAAAGCATCCATTCTTCGGCACTCAGCCTTCTTTATATCCAAGTTTCACATCTGTACATGACTACCAGAAAAAACACAGCTTTAACTATAAGGACCTTTGTTGGCAAAGTGATGTCTCTGCTTTTTAATATGCTGTCTAGGTTTGTCATAGCTTCCCTTCCAAGGAGCAAGTGTCTTTTAATTTCATGGCTATGGTCACTGTCTACAGTGATTTTGGAGCCCAAGAAAATAAAATCTGTCACAGCTTCCACGTTTTCCCTATCTATTTGCCACAAAGTAGTACTCTTGCCTGGAAAATCCCATGGACAGAGGAGCCTGGTAGGCTAACAGTCCATGGGGTCGCTAAGAGTCAGACACGACTGAGCGACTTCACTTCCACTTTTCCCTTTCATACACTGGAGAAGGAAATGGCAACCCACTCCAGTACTCTTGCCTGGAAAATCCCATGGACAGAGGAGCCTGGTAGGCTAACAGTCCATGGGGTCACTAAGAGTCAGACACGACTGAGCGACTTCACTTCCACTTTTCCCTTTCATACAGTGGAGAAGGAAATGGCAACCCACTCCAGTATTCTTGCCTGGAGAATCCCAGGGACGGTGGAGCCTGGTGGGCTGCCATCTATGGGGTCGCACAGAGTCAGACACAACTGAAGCGACTTAGCAGCAGTAGCTGTAGCAGCAATGGGACCGAATGCCAAGATCTTAGTTTTCTGAATGTTGACTCTCAAGCCATCTTTTCACTCTCCTCTTTCACCCTCATGTGAAGGCTTTTTAGTTCCTCTTCATTTTCTGCCATTATAGTAGTATCATCTACATATCTGAAGTTGTTGGTATTTTTCCCAGCAATCTTGATTTCAGCTTGTGATTCATCCAGCCTGGAATTTCACATGATGTATTTCTACACAGAAGTTAAATAAGCAGGGTGACAATATACAGCTTGTCGTACTCCTTTCCCAACTGTGACCCAGTAAGTTGTTCCATGTTTGGTTCTAACTATCGCTTCTTGTCCTTCTTGTCCTGACAGGCTTCTCAGGAGACAGGTAAGGTGTGCTGGTACTCCCATCTCTTTAAGTATTTTCCACAGTTTGCTGTGATCCACACAGTCAAAGGCTTTGGTGCAGTCAATGAAGCAGATGTTTTTCTGGAATTTCCTCATTTTCTCTATGATGCAGTGAATGTTAGCAACTTATCTCTGGTTCCTTTTCTCTGCCTTTTCTAAACCCAGCTTGTACATCTGGAAGTTCTTAATTCACATACTGCTGAAGCCTAGTTGAAGGATTTTGAGCACAACAGTATTAGCATGTGAAATGAGTGCAACTGTACTATAGTTTGAACATTCTTTGGCATTGCCCTTCTTTGGGATTAGAATGAAAATTGACCTTTTCCAGTTCTATAGCCACTGCTGAGTTTTCTAAATTTGCTGACATATTGAGTGCAGCATTTTAACAGCATCTTCTTCTAGGATTTTAAATAGTTCAGCTGGAATTCCATCACCTCCACTATTTTTGTTTGTAGTGATGCTTCCTACGGCTCACTTGACTTTACACTCCAGGATGTCCGGCCCTAGGTAAATGACCACACCATTGTGGTTATCTGGGTCACGTTAAGACCTTTTTTGTATAGTTCTTCTGTGTATTCTTGCCACCTCTTCTTAACCTCTTCTGCTTCTGTTAGGTCTACAAGTTAGCTGGTTGTTTATAGAACATGGGGAAAACATTGAGGAGTCACTGCAAAATGTTAAGTTGACCTTGTAAAACAAACTTGGAATGAAGACCAAGAACATGTCTCTCCAAAACCAAGAAGACAAGGGATACTGTGGAATTTCTGGTAGTTACCCCAGTCACAGAATGAATTTCTCTGCTTGTAAGAGGTCTTGCAGCTTTAAGCAATCCAAAGGTTGCATGCACATCCTTGCTGAAACAGGGTTTCTAATCCATAGTCATTTCCCACAGTGTGAGAGTAAACACTTGAGGGCTTCTCCTTATTGTGGAATATGCGTTGCTTTAAGGTCTGTATTCTGAGGCTGTTACCATTTTTCATATTTAATAGAAATGCAGCCCTGTCTCAGCCTTACTCCCAACCCAGGTCCACCCTATCTTCATTCCCAAGCCATTAATTAAACCCAAAAAAGCTAGTCTTGGAGTGGAGTCTGAGCTTGTGTTACAGAAGAGAGTGGTGGTTAAGGATGTGGCTCTGGAATTAGAGACCTGGTTTGAAACCTATCTTTTCCACCTAAAGCTAAGTTGATGAACTTTTCAGAGTCCAACTTACCTCATCTGTAAAATATGGACAATAGGACCCACATCATTCCTTCTGCAGACTGGAGAATCTAAAGCATCTAAAGTGCTTACTTAGCTCATTGTCTGACATGAAAAAGTTTTTCTTCGTGAAAGGCAAGTTTATGACCACAATCTATTCCAACTCTTCAGTTTTAATGGAAATTGGCAAAAAAGGGGAAGAGTAATTTAAAATTCATTTAAATCCATTCATTTAACTCAAATATTACCACACTTAATAGATCAATAACATTTCATTGTTCTCCCCTTGAAATTTGTCTGTTGTGTATTTGGGGTTTAATTAGGATGGCAGAAAGACCTGGAAATTAATCCCAACACACTAGCATTTTCAAGTTGGATGAGTATGCACGCACTACCCTCCAAGTGAGTCTCTTATGTTTGGAGTGGAGATGATCATACTCAACTTGCTATGTAGGTGTGAGGATTAAATTATTAACCACACATGAACACCTACTCTTCTGTCTAGAAAAGTTGCTCTATGAAAGAGATTGTTTTTCTGGCTTATTGTCCTGTTGTTGTATTCAGAGAAAAAGATTCCAGTTAGACAAAACCATTTAATATCCTCTAACCCTACAATTAACTTCTCACTTGGCAAGAACTGAAGATCATTGATCATTCAAACTGTTAGTTTGAAACAAAACTAAAAAGAGTACATCTTTTTTTTTTTTTCTCATGAAGAGTACAACGTAATAGTATGGAGGGAAGCCCTATACAATACAATATATTTTTGTAACTATATTATTGAAACTCAACATGCAAGGCACTGCACTGTAGCAATCTCTTTCAAAGAGGTAACATTGAAATGTCTCTAGGAGATTTAATTGGAGAATAATTCATTCATTTACTCACTTCATTTTTCAAATATACATTAGAAGGCTCCTGTATGCTAGGTGCTAGAATAAGTATTATGGATACTAAAACAAACCAAACTTATTTCTGGTTTTAAAAGAGCTTTATGTGTATTCAGGAATGCTTCCTCTGGAGAGGACAGGCAGGCACATGAACAAATAAGTCAAAAAACTATTACTACAATGTGAAAATCAGTTAAAGGACAGTATTAGTAAACAGTAGGGGAACTCAGCCTAACTTCTGTCTATAGATCCCAGCTAGCTCTGTACAAATGCTGGGGCACCAATCCTCAATCCAGCATACTGTACATTAACACGAGTCAAAGCTTAAGGACAAACCAGTTCAGTCTTTTTTTTTTTTTTCTCCATTTCCATTTGCTCTTGCACCTAAATTTTTATAATAGTTGATTCTAAAAAGGCAAATCTTTGTAAAACTTATAAAATGTGGGAAATGGGTACTCATCTGCTAGGACCGCCACAATACAATGCCACAGAAAAGGTGCCTGAACCAACATGCATTTATTTTTCAAGGTTCTAGAGGGGAGAAGTTCAAGATCAAAGTGCCCTGGGGGGAGGCGGGGGTTCTGGTGAGGGCTCTGCTCCTGGCTTGAGGACAGCTGCCTTCTCACTGTACTCTCACTTTTCCTTTCCTCTGGGGGTGCTTTACCGTGTTAGTTTTTGCCATACAAGGACATGACTCAGCCATATTATACACACATCCCCTCTGCTCTGAGCCTCCCTCCCACCTCCGCATCCTCCTAGGTCACCTCGGCTCACGGAGCTGCGCCCCCTGTGCTATGCAGCAGCTCCCACTAGCTGTCTTTTTACAGAGGGCAGTGTATGCACGTCACTGCTACTCTCTCATTCGTCCCACCCTCTCCTTCCTGCCCTGTGTTCACAAGTTCGTTCTCTATGTCTGCATCTCTATCTCTGCCTTGCAAATAGTTTCAGAAAGATGAAATTTTGAAATTGCTTTGTGCATGGGCCAGGAAGGACCAGAATCTTAATTAGATGCGCATTCCAGAAACTATATCCACTAAAGACATTTGTAATCACTTAACTGAAGCAACTCACTTTTTAAATAAGCTATAAGTAATACATTCCTCATCAGGGTTTTGAAAGTAACATTTGTTTTCTGTTCCCAGAGCTCACATTTGATTGTACTGGCAGGAAGTCAAGACTCACAGAGCCACCTCCTGTCTAATCAGAATTAATATACAGTAATAATTGGAGGGAGACTGACACGTAACGTTCAATGCCAGTTAGAAGCAGATATCACATCAAGCTCAAAGTGTGGTATTAAAAAAAAAAAAAAAGACTGGAGAAAGCAACTTTAGTCTCTGTGTCAACAAGCAGAAATTGTTTTTGAAAGTAGAAAGAGAAGAATTACTGGAAATCTTATCTCATCAGTGTATATTTATGAGATTTCCAAGGCCAAGCTATCTCAGAGTCTGTAAGGTATCTCATGATCCAGAAAAAAGCAAAATTTATGAAAAAATTATTATGAAAAAGGCAAAATATCCTCACAGAACGAAAACATCTTATAGTTTTGCAATTTTTCAGTAAGAGTTTGCCAAGAGAAGAACCTGATTACAGATTCAAGTAGAGTCGTGAGAAAAGTCATCTCCTTTCCATTTAGGGAAGCCAGGAATTATTCTGTATAAACTGAGTCAGCCATCTTGAGGCTCCTTCACTGATTATTAGAATTTTTAAATCAGTTTCATATAGTTTACATTAAAAGCAGGATCCATAAAAAGGACTGATGATTACATGGACAAGCAACCCATGTCCTGGTCAGAAGGGCCACACCCATGGCATAAAGCTCTGATATCACTGTCTTGTGATTCTTAATGTTTTTTTAAATGAGACGCCCCATGTTTTCATTTTGCACTGGCCCCCACAAAGTTATGTTGATCGCCCAACTCCAAAACCACCCAGAGGATGCCTTCAGCTGGACTTCTGACTCTAGCTCAGGGAGGACTTCATAGGAAAAAAAAAAAAAAAAAACGCCCATTCACTCAACTCTGCTTATGTATTCAATACCTATATAATTCATCATGTTCAAGAAACAGTTCAGAAGAAACTAATGGGGACAATTGCTGTGACCCCTTCATTGGTTACTTTTCAACTGACCCTAACAGTGATTACTCAGCATCTTCCAACTCAGATATCAGCAGGCTGATGGAGTTTCGACTCCAGTTCTGATCAGAGATTGTGATTTGAATCAGGAAAAAAATATCTGGTTTATTCTATTCACCACTCCCTCCCTGGATCTCCTAACCACAATCCAACTCTGCCCAAGTTGAAACAAAGGTTACCAGATTGAACCAGATATCTTATTTTTGGCTGAATGTTGGGGTATCTGGGCTTCCTTGCTGGCTCAGACAGTAAAAAAAAATCTGCCTACAATGCAGGGACACGGGTTGGATCTCTGGGTTGGGAAGATTCCCTGGAGAAGGGAATGGCAATCCACTCCAGTATTCTTGCCTGGAGAATGCCATGGGCTAGGAGCCTGGCAGACCACAGCCCGTAGGGTCGCAAAGAGTTGGACACAACTGAAGCGATGGAGTGCACATGCACAGCCTGAAGTAACAGTGAAATAAACATTCTCTCTGAGAAAGCAATTCAGTGTCAAAACTAATTCTGTTTCATGCAAAAAATAAAAACAATAATTACTAGGGAGTTAAATATCAGACAGTTACTATTTTCATCTTGTTCATCAATAAAGAACAAAACTCAAATGTCAAAAGAGTTGACAATGCATATCAATGCCTATACTAATTTCAAAAGAAAATCTTATTTAAATTCAATGAAATCCATATTTCTTTGTTAAATAGCATATTAGCACAAAGATTCTTTAAGCAAGTGTTACTGACAGATGACTACGCTGTTAGGAAAAGCTTATACAACAACAACTTGAACTATAATATGAAAGCTAGGAAGCTAGTTTTTAAAGAAATAGTAATGTTTATTTCTATGAGAGAATCTCACATTAAAAAAAAAAGTTCTAAGAACTTCGGTATTCTCTAAATTCAACATAAGATACAGGTTTTCACCCAAAGGGGGGAAAAATGTAACTTTTTTTTAAGATGCAGAATTAGATGTCAGGCTTTCCATTAAGTGTAACTCAAAGTTATCAGAAATAATAAGAAAGTGCTGTCTGGTGTCACTGAAGAGGACTGGTGATGTGGAATAGAGCAGGAGAAAGGACAAGGAATATGGTACAAAACCTGACCAGGATGACCAAACAGCTCCACCTGGGTCAGGAAAGACACACGAGCCCATCATGTACGGGCCAAGCAGACAAGATGAGGGCAAAGGCAGAGCAGCTGTAAGTAAACAGGGCAAGTGGACCAGGAGGACGTAAAGAAGTGAGTTCTGGAGAGGAAGCTGGGTGCCAGAAACAGATCACACTAGAGAATGGAAGGAAGTAGTAGAAAGCAGGAGTGTAGTTTTTCACAACTCAAAACTCAGTCTACAGACTCCTCCTCACCTGGGACACGACGGAGAAGCAGAATCATCGGCCCACTCAACAGCTAGCGGATCAGAATCTACATGTAACAATGTGTCCAGATGATACGCAGGCACCTGAAAGTCTGCAAAGCACTTCTCTAGTGTTTGGTTCCCATCCAGTCTTTTGCGAAGGTACTTCTGCTCTCTATGACAGTGCTCAGGACCTTGGACACTCAGTCTTCTGTCTACTCTTCCCAAAATTAATTTTTTTCACCTTTACTCTTTAAGAATACATTTCCCTTCTTCTCTTAAAAAGTATATTCAAATTCTTATTGAAAAGCTAAAATACACACTTATGTACCTTTCTGATCTTGGTATCTAACTTTGGTTAAATGATAAGTGAAGAAAATTATTTATTAATAGCTATGAGATTAAATAATTTCTCATTTGGAAAAAAAATAATGAATTTCTCTCTCCACTTTACATGGTATATAAAACAACTGACAGATAGATTAAAGTTGAATGTGAATTAAAAAGCAATAAAAATCTAGATAAGATATGTCACGTTATTTAAAAGGAAAAAAGGCTTTTCCAGACATAAAATATATTTCTACATATGAGACAAAAGGAAAATATATATCATTCTTACAACATAAAAGTTGGAGACCACTGCAGGTCAAAATACAATAAGCCAAAGTAAAAGAAAAAATACAAACTGTGCATAAGTATGGTAACTAGAGGAATAATACAGTTATTAAATCAAAAGCTTTTATGCACTAGTAAGAAATATAAACACTACAATAGAAAATTTTTTAATGAAACAAGTAATCAATTCACTAGGGAAAGAGTCAATTGCCCATATCTGGAAAACCATTCAAGTCTGTTAGTTAAAGTATATATATATATATATATTTCAAAAATAATGAAGCACACTATTAAGACCATTATATAGTTACAGTAATTATGACAACATGATATCGGCTTAAGTGTGTATATTAAAGGATTCTGGAAAAGAATAGAATCCAGAAAACCATACTTCTCTGGTCAACAGAATTACAAAGGGGACACTGCAGTGAAGTGAGGTAAGTATGGTCTTTTCCAATAAGTGATATTGAATGTCCCAGATATTCTAGTCAAAAAGAAAAATCACCCTACCTTCATTCCACAAATAAAAGTTACTCCACATAGATTGCAAACTTAAATATGAAAGGTAAAGAAATAAAAATTGTAGGAGAAAACATAGGAGATATCTTTGTGTCTCTGGAATAGGCAAAGATTTTTAAACAGAGCAAAGATCTGCAAATTATAAAAATTTATATATCAGATTTTATTAAGATTAATGCAGTTCAAGTTCATTATCAAGTACCATTAAGAGAGGAAAAGGATAGGCTGCAGATGGAGAAAAAATATTTGATTGCATCTATCTCACCAAAGACTCATCTAAAATGTATAAAGAATTTTATAAATCAGTTCAAAAAAGTAGTTAAAATGAGCCAAAGATTTAAATAGAAACTTCACAAAAAGGATATCTGAATTTCTAGTAAATAAGAAAATATGCGTAACTTTATTATGAAACCCCAGTGAGGTGTCACTAAAATTCCACCCAAAAGCCAAAATAAAAGAAAAAAAGAAAGATATTTCAAAGGTATCTAAGATTCATGTTTTCTTAAGAAAAAATTGACTTCCTTGTATTTCTTCTTTCTTTTTTTTAGTATATTTATAAATTATGAACCTAAAGAGTGGAAAAGTTTGGTTATATTTGAATCTTTACAATAAAGGAATTATGTCTAATATTTTAATTCATAATGTTACGCTTAATATAGCATCATAAAAATCCAAGTCTAAACTAATTTTTATCCATGCAATTAATTAAAATTTTATTCTTAGCATGAAAGTGAGTTAATGGATCCAACTGTCCTGTTACTAAGTTAATCATCAAGTCAGCAGATCAGCTACATATCAAATGCACAGTACTATAGAACACACCTCTCAGTATAACTAGCCCAACAATTTAGATAATCAGCCTCAGTTAAATTCTTAAAAATATGTGAAGGTACTGTGATAAGATTTTAATTTGGAAAAGAATAGCTTTTCTAATCTTTTTCCATACATTTTGTCATTAAATGATACTCTTCAAACCTCAGCCCAGAAATTAAATAGTGCCTTGTGAAAGTCAAGACAGGAAACTTTGGACCCAAATTGCTTTGGGATCTTAGAAGATCACCTGATAGTCTGTCCCACATCAACCTAGATGTAGGCAACTAAGGAAACCTGGAGATAAGAGTGGTCAGATCTCAAAATCCCAGAGGTTAGCTTCTCTGAGATGCTCTTAGGTCTGTAGAATATGCTGCTGCTGCTGCTAAGTCGCTTCAGTCGTGTCCGACTCTGTGCGACCCCATAGATGGAAGCCCATCAGGCTCCGCTGTCCCTGGGATTCTCCAGGCAAGAATACTGGAGTGGGTTGCCATTTCCTTCTCCAATGCATGAAAGTGAAAAGTGAGAGTGAATATGGGATGACTCCAAACTTGAGTGTCAGTAATCCAGATAAGGAGAAATGGGTAGAACGCCTACCAAGACTACCAAATGAAAGTCACGGCAGAGACATTTGGAGTATAAGTAAAAGAGGTGGTGAGGATGAGTCAGCTAGGAAGAAATACAAGACAACAAGCTGAGAAACTAGAAGAAAATAATTATTTCAAAGGATGTACTGTTGTATAAGAAACCACACCAAAACGTAGTGGCTTATTTGCTTGCAATTTCTGTGGATTAGGAATTCAGGAAGTGTGTCCAGGGGACATCTTATCTCTAAAGAATGAAGAAGGCTGAATGCCGAAGAATTGATGCTTTTAAAATGTGGTGTTGGAGAAGTCTCTTGAGAGTCCCTTGGAGAGTAAGGCGATCAAACCAGTCAATCCTAAAGGAAATCAACCCTGAATATTTGTTGGAAGGACTGATGCTGAAGCTGAAGCTCTAATACTTTGGGCACCTGATGAGAAGAGCCAACTCATTAGAAAAGACCCTGATGCTGGGAAAGATTGAAGGCATGAGGAGACAGGGATAACAGAGGATGAGATACTTGGATGGCATCACCGACTCAGTGGACATGAGTTTGAGCAAACCCCAGGAGTACAGTGAAGGAGAGGGAAGCCTGGCATGCTGCAGTTCATGGGGTTGCAAAGAGTCAGACATGACTCAGCAACAGAACAACAACAAAGGACTTCTGCAGAGGAGGCTTAAATAGAAGGGCTGGTGAGATCACTGGATGGATTCATATATGTCTGAGGCTCATTCTAAACCAGCTTGTTCCTCTTCCAAGTGGCCTCTCCATACAGTTTGGACTTATCCACATCACAGTGCTCACAAGGTTCTAAATTGAAGTGTTCTAAGATGACTAGCCCCATAATACAGGGCTTATCAAGAATTTGCTGACATCACACTGCTCACATCAAACTGCATGAACCAAGTTACACAACCAGTCAGTGTAGCTAAGTTACACAACCCTGTCAAAGTGGGCAGAGACCATCCAAAGATGAAAGGGACTCACCTGGAGGCAGTGGCATGTTGGTAAGAGTTTAACAACCAGCTCTTTGAGAAACAGTTCAGACTTATAACGTTTGCCAGTTTCTAGAATACAAATTCTCCTACTATGGCCCTTGAAGGGCTTCCCAGGTGGTGCTAGTGGTAAAGAACCTGCCTTCCAGTGCAGGAGACATAAGAGACGTGTATTTGATCCCTGGGTTGGGAAGATCCCCTGGAGAAGGGCATGGAAACTCACTCCAGTATTCTTGCCTGGAGAATCCCATGGACAGAGGAGCCTGGTGGGTACAGTCCACAGGGTTGCACCGAGTCAGATATGAGTGAAGCGACTTAGCACATGGCATTAGCACGCCTGGCCCATGAAAGCTTACCAAAGTGACAAACCAAAATGACAAAGCATGGAGTTGGGAAGAGATGTACACAATCGCCTCTGTAAACTGGTACAAGGGGGCTCAAGCTCACCACCATCTGGAAACCTAAGTTGGGAAGGCACTTAGTGGGACCAAAACTTAGAGGAACAGGAAGACAAGGAATACTGTTGACGAGATCAGAGGAGCTAGAATAAAAAGTGCAGATCTTTTCCGTCCACACTCCTCACCTACCTGCCCAAATACCACCACTCAGAGGAGAGAGGTGGAAAGGATTCTAATTCTGAAACTATGAACATTCACAAGTCTAACCCACTCATCAGACGAGATTCAATGATTACAGTAAAAGAGAGCAATCCCTGTGCTCCAGTGGGATGTGGGTTTGTAACACAAATCAGATCAATTAGGAGAAAAAATTACAAAATTGTATTTTGAATGAAGATTTTTATTAAAACAGACAGTGCTTTTCTTATGAAGTCTAGAACTATTCCTAAAAGCAAAATTTGTAATTCTTATTCCAGCAAGTCTAGGTTGGTGGTGGGCAGAAAAAAAGATTAATCACCTCTCTGAATAATAATGGGAATTAATAAATCCAAGGAAAAGAGTAAGTATTGATACTAACTCTGAGACAGTGAAATAACTCATTCCTTCTTCATTATGAATGTACTCAAGTATTTAGGCCTAAAATCCCGAGACCTGCGTGTACATGCGTATGCCTATGTGCACACACGCGCGTGCACACACACACACACAGGCAATACATTACACTTCAAACTTAGCTTTAGGGCCTGGGAGATAAAAGGAAATGAAAGAGATGACATGGCAAAATAGAGACCATATAGCCAGTCTGGGGGGCTAGCCTCCTCCCAGGCCTATTTCTGCCTAGTTCATTGTGAGTTTCTATGCTGCCTGATATTCTGCTTCTCAAGAGAACCTGGACATACAGATACTTAAATGAAATCACCAGGGCACTTCTCTGGTGGTCCAGTAGCTAAGACTCCCTGCTCCCCATGCAGGGGGCCTGGGTTTGATCCCTGGTCAGGGAACGAGATGCCACATGCTACCACTAAGAGGCAACTGAGTGTTCACAGGCCACAACTAAAAGATTCTGCACGCTGCAACAAAGATCTCGCATGTGACAACTATGACACAGCAAAGCCAAATAAATAAATATTTTAAAAAAATAAATGAAGTTGCCAGAATTTTAAAGTGTGTTCAAGTAACTCAATTTCTGTTCATTTCTTTCTTTCATCTTTCCTTCCTTTTCTCTTCTTTGTTTAACATCAGCTAGTTTCATGTTAAATGCTAAAACCAAGTAATTTTGCAAATTTTGTTCAACTGGTTTGACTTCTGGTTCAGATGGCACTACACCTGAGGATCGATTTTTGGGCTTTAAGGGGTGCATCTGTACATTTGATCTAATCTCCATGAAAGTTTACAAACACGTGTGCTCATACCTCAGTAACTGTGCTCATACCTTAGTAATTAAACTCAGGCTTGGGCAACTCCATAACCAGTAATACTTACACTACCATAGGCTATGCCTTAGGCTATAGAAATATAATTCTCCTACTATTATTAAAAGGAGGCATCAAAATGTATTTGACAGGAATACCAAATTTAAGGTCTATGGTTATGATTAAATGATGTTATGATTTAATTGATGTATTAGGCACAGAAGCAGAAGCTCTTCCATACTAAGATGGGTAAGGAATATTCTGTATCAGCCCCATATCCTTTGTCATAGAGGATCACACAAAGTTCAACAATGACACCCCTGCTGGATCTCAGGACCTCGGATGCTCTCTGAACCAGAGCAGCTGCCAGAATAAGGCTAATGATGGATCAAATTCCAACTCCAATACTAACCAACGATAGGACTTTGACAGTGTTTCAACCTCCCAAAGCTCTATTTCCTTTAAGATAAAGGTAATAATAAATATTAGCCATCTCAAGAATGTTAATTAGCAGGAAAAAGGAAACAACAAATATAGAGAATTCAGAGTCTAACATATACTAATCACTCAAAAAATAATATTGTTTTCAGTGTTATTTGATTCTAGAACGTGTGGATCTGCTTTTGACAAAAATTCCAAACATATGGATTACTCTAGGAAGAATTGAGACAATTACACTTGGCACACACATCACACTCAGTCAGAAGACAATGTAATTTCTGTTTTTACTGTTGCTGCTTTCCATTCTGATTTTATATATATACACCCCTACCCCTAAAAAAGAAAAAAAAAAATAGTCTGCAAGAAAGTCCTGTGATAAGGTAATTGTGTGTATGTGTAACCCATATCTGTATTTTAGACCACACTCAGAAGTCTTCTCATTTACATATAGAGTATATTTCTCTCTGCAGGAGGCCAGTTGGACCCTGTCTGAATTTGGAAAACCATTTAAGGAAACTCTAAGTCAGCTTAAATGTCAAACAATTCTTTCTGGATTGATGGGATTATAGGCTCTTTTTAAAAAGTTTCTTCTTTATACTTTTTTTTTTGCACTTTCTTCTTTAATAAAAATTATATTTTTAAAACCAGGAAGTTGCATAAAGTGCAGATAATTAGCTTAAGTATTACAACATTCGCAAGTGTTTAGTTGTTCCTGATACGAATTCATATAATTAAATAAAACTCTATTAGTACTTGTAAATAATATTAAGGTGTTCTTGGCTTTGAGAATTTGACCAGGATGACCTTGAAAAGCAGACTGCAGTTTCCCTTCAGCAAAAGGGAACGAAAATTCAAGCCAGCACCTTTACCTTGAACTGTATAACAACAAAGCAGTATTTCTTGGAAAATGTAACTTATATGGGCCACTACTCAGAATAGGTGTTTTAACTATTCTCGTTCATAACACATTAGTTTAAATTGTGCTTCACTTAACTGCTTCTGTGTCATAAATCACTCCAAGCTTCAGTTCAATTCAGTTCATTCGCTTAGTCTTGTCCGACTCTTTGCAACCCCATGGACTGCAGCATGCCAGGCCTCCCTGTCCATCGCCAACTCCCTGAATTTACTCAAACTCATGTCCATTAAGTCAGTGATGCCACCCAATCATCTCATCCTCTGCCGTCCCCTTCTCCTGCCTTCAATCTTTCCCAGCATCAGGGTCTTTTCAGATGAGTCAGCTCTTCGTATCTAGTGGCCAAAGTATTGGAGTTTCAGCTTCAACATCAGTCCTTCCAATGAACACCCAGGATTGATCTCTTTTAAGATGGATTGATTGGATCTCTTTGCAGTCCAAGGGACTCTCAAGAGTCTTCTCCAACACCACAGTTCAAAAGCATAAATTCTTTGGCGCTCAGCTTTCTTCACCGTCCAACTCTCACATCCATACATGACCACTGGAAAAACCATAGCCTTGACTAGACGGACTTTTGTTGGCAAAGTAATGTCTCTGCTTTTAAATATGCTATCCAGGTTGGCCATAACCTTCCTTCCAAGGAGTAAGTGTCTTTTAATTTCATGGCTGCAATCACCATCTGCAGTGATTCTGGAGCCCAAAAAAATAAAGTCTGACACTGTTTCCACTGTTTCCCCATCTATTTCCCATGAAGTGATGGGACCAGATGCCATGATCTTAGTTTTCTAAACGTTGAGCTTTAAGCCAGCTTTTTCACTCTCCTCTTTCACTTTCATCAAGGGGCTCTTTAGTTCTTCACTTTCTGCCATAAGGGTGGTGTCATCCGCATATCGGGGGTTATTGATATTTCTCCCGGCAATCTTGATTCCAGCTTGTGCTTCATCCAGCCCAGCATTTCTCATGATGTACTCTGCACATAAGTTAAATAAGCAGGGTGACAATATACAGCCTTGACGTACTCCTTTTCCTATTTGGAACCAGTCTGTTGTTCCATGTCCAGTTCTAACTGTTGCTTCCTGACCTGCATACAGGTTTCTCAAGAGGCAGGTCAGGTGGTCTGGTATTCCCATCGCTTTCAGAATTTTCCAGTTTATTGTGATCCACACAGTCAAAGGCTTTGGTATAGTCAATAAAGCAGAAATTGATGTTTTTATAGTAGATCTCTATATAATATTGTTGTTATATAGTCCTTAGTACAGAGTTTAAACTGAAGTGTTTGCTGTGTAATCATCAGCTTGGGCTTAAAGTAAAAAACGTTTCATGTGACCATGACCAAGGAATGTAGAGGAAAAAAAAAGACGCTTGTCCTTTCCTCCTCCTTGAGAATTCCAGACCCCTGTCTCCTCCTTGGGAGCCCTAGACCCCTTTCTCCTCCTTGGGGACCCTGGACTTCTTATCAACCTGCCTAGGAATTGACTCTCTCTATGGGAAGACATAATAGGTTGAAAACACAACATTTTCAAACCTTAATATATAATCCCAATGTAATTCCATTCAAAATCACACAGGGGTTTTCATGAAATTTAATAAGCTTAATCTAAAGTTCACGCAGAAAAAAAGACCAAGAAGAAAAAAGAAATTTTGGAAGAAGGATGGGGGAGGAGCATGTGTGAGTGCTAAGTCACTTCAGTCATGTCCGACTCTTTGTGACCCCATGGACTGTAGCCCGCCAGGCTCCTCTGTCCATGGGAGTCTCCAGGCAAGGACACTCCTAAGGGAGGAGGGGAGACAATTTATTATCTCAGACAGAGAGAGAAAGAAAGGAGAATAAGTAAACTAATCAATAAGTAGGACAGAGGTGACTAGATAAATGAGAGCTGACTTCACAAATATGAAGGAAGGGTAAACACTTCAGTATCCACAGCTATATGGGGAAAATGTCAAATAAAATAGCTATTTCACACGGTAAACAGAAGCAAAGTCCAGGTGCATCGAATTCCATAATCTGAAACTGAAACCTACTTTAGAAGGCAATATAGGACAATATCTTTATGATCTTGACATCCCATATGATTCATTTAACAACAACAAAAAATAATCCAAGTTTTAAAGAGTATTGCAATTAATCTCAATTAAAGTATTTTAATGATATGACACACTATTAAGCAAGTGAAATGGAAACTCATCCACTCTGTCTATTCATAGGAAAAACAAAGGTATATTCCAAAATAAGCTTTTCTGGAGCCAGATAAATTGCTTAAAATTTATATCTTTATCACTGAGAGCTGTGGGATCTTAAGCAAATAACTTAATTCTTCAATACCTGAATTTCCTCATCCATTAAATGGAGATACTACCTATCTCACAAGGTTATTGAGACAATTACTGTATTGAAATATCCAAAATACTCAGAAACACAAAAGGCAAAGTTCTGTAGAGGTTAGTCATTATTGTTGTTACCCAGAATATATAAAGAATTCCTCTGGAGAAGGAAATGGCAACCCACTCCCGTATTCTTGCCGGGAGAATCCCCATGGACAGAGAAGCTGGGGGCTGGCGGGGGCGGAGGTGGGTGGGCTACAGCCCATAGGGTTGCACAGAATCGGACATGACTGAAGTGACTTAGCACACAGATGAATAAGAAAAATATAAAGAATTTCAACTTTAACATGGTCAAAGCATATGAAAATGCACTTCACGGAATGTAAAAGTCAAATGGCCAATATTCATAAGAATAGCCTCAAGCCTCCATAATCAGACAAATACAAGTTGAAAGAACATTGAATTTCCAGTTCATAGCCCTCAGATTGAATGAAAAACTTAGGTATGGCAATACTGAGTGCTAATTGACATAATGTCTTTGGAAATGACTTTGAAAATATATAATTAAGGAATTGCATTATTCATAACCCAGAAGTTCCACATCTAGGCTCATAATATAGAAAACCTCACAATGTGCTGAAGAAGATATATACAAGGATACAAAATCAGACCACTTAGTTACTCATTAATGGGAGAATAGGTAAATAAATTTTGAAATAACAGAATTCCCAATCATGATTAAAATAGATGAAAAACAGTGTAGCAACTTTGGAAGACAATTTGGCAGTTTCTTACAAAACTAAACATACTCTTACCATACAGTCCAGCAATCCGTTCCCTGGTATTTACCCAAAGATGTTGAAAACTTATGTCTACACAAAAATCTGCACATGGATGTTTATCACAGTTTTATTCATAATTGCCAAAACCTGGAAACAACCAAGATGTCCTTCAGTAAGTGAATGGATAAATAAAATGTAATACATCCAGACAATGGAATATTATTCAGTGCTAAAAAGAAATGAGCTGTCAAGCCGTGAAAAGACATGAAGGAACCTTAAATTCATATGACTAGTGAAAGAAGCCAATCTGAAAATGCTACATACTCTGTGGATTCCAACTAGAAGACATTCTGGAAAAGGCAAAACCATGGAGACAGTGAAAAGATCAGTGGTCGCTATGAGTTTGGTGGGGAGAGAAGTTGGGATGAATAGGATTTTTACGGGAGTGAAACTATTCTGTATGATATAGTTATGGTGTATAGTATGTGTGTGAAAGTCGCTTAGTCGTGTTGGACTCTTTGTGACCCCATGGACTATACAGTCCATGGAATTCTTCAGGCCAGAATACTGGAGTGGGTAGCCTTTATAGTTATGTATCTAGTATAGTTATGGTGTCATAACTATACTGTGGTAGGTATATGATACTATGCATTTGTCAAAACCCATAGAACCAATAACAAAAAACAAATCTAATGTAAACCATGGACTTCAGGAAACAATAATATACCAATATTTGCTCATCAGTTGTAAGAAATGTACCACCCTGGTACTAAGTTAATTGTCAGGGAGGATGTGTACGTATGGGGGCAGGGGGTGTAAAGGAACCCCTGGTACTTTAGGTTCAATTTTTCTGTGAACCTGAGAGGGTTTTGAAAAATATTAATAAAAGTCTACCTAAAAGGGAGAAATGAATGAAATAGAATTCATGTATGGATTTGGATAAATGTCCAAAATGTTTTGCAAGTGGAACATATGTTGCAGAACCCTCCATTTAGAGCAAAATTATGATAAAATTTTGAAAATTGAGAACATTATTTATTGTTTTGAAGTATGCTTACGGAGTGTAATAATATGAAGTTATGCAAGGGCTGAAGGAATATCAAGTTCAAGATGGTGTATTTTTCCATGAAAAAAAAAAAGGAATATGGAATACAGGACAGGCCCCCGGGAGATGTCAAAGAATATATGTCATATGTTCATTCTTTAAAAGCAAACCAGAAGGCACAGAGTCATAAAACCTTGCTTAAGTGGTTGTAAGACAATAAAAGTGGAAACTCAGGACTGCGCCTGACACAAGGTGGCCCCTAATTAAATGCTCTTCCCCTGACTGTCCATCCAGTCCTACTTCTTCAAGGTCACACTCCCTCTCTCGGAGGCCTGTGGTTCTGCCGGAGCAAAGGGAAAAGCTGGTTAAATGGAAGCAGAAGGGCACCAGGAGCAGCCCATCTAGACTGGAGTATCTGGCCTGCCACCAAGTCTCTGTGTGCCCCTGAGCAAGCCACTTAACCCACAAACCATTCTGAAATTAGAAGGTTGCCTTGGATCATGGGTAGCATTTCTTTTACCTTTAATAGTCTACAGCTCTGTTAAAAGAATCCCACAGCTGCATTTAGGGGTTCCTCCATTTCAGTAGGTTAGAGATTCACAGAATATTCAACAACATTTCAGAAAAGCATCTGTTAAGCCATAGAGTAACTGGTGGTGCTCTCTACCATTTAACAACTCTCCTTCAAGGCAGTGTTGTGATCAAGACCCGGCAGCTGCACTGGCCTGAGAATCATATTTCTGAGACTCTGTTCATCTGACATGAGAAGATCTGTGTGATCTATTCAATGATACATATATCCATATCACACACCACAAACACCATATCCCCCTTCCTGGCTTGATCCTTTTTTCCCTTTAGCACTCTAAAACATATCGGTGACGTTGTTCAGTCTCTAAGCTGTGTCTGACTCTTTGCAATCCCATGGACTGCAGCACGCCAGGCTTCCCTGTCCTTCACCATCTCCCAGAGCCTGCTCAAACTCATGTCCATTGAGTCACTGATGCCATCCAACCATCTCATCCTCTGTCCCCCTCTTCTTCTCCTGCCTTCAATCTTTCCCAGCCTCAGGGTCTTTTCCAATGAGTCTGCTCTTCACATCAGAAGGCCAAAGTATCAGATACATGTAATATATTTTAATTTTTTGCCTTGTTTATTGTTATTGGATCAGTCCATAACTCTCTCATTTCAACTTCTCAATTGTAGTGAACAAAATATATAACAAAATATATAATGCATGGTATTGTATAATACGATATGATATCATATGATCTTATAAGAAGTGGCCATTAAAGAGTGCTTCCCTCAAAATGAAAATTTTCTTTCATAGAATGGAAGAAAATATTTGCAAACGAAGTGAGTGACAAGGGATTGATCTCTAAAACATATAAACAGCTCATGCAGCTCCATATCAAAAAAAACAAACAACCTAATCAAAGAGAGGACAGAAGGTCTAAATAGACGTTTCTCCAAAGAAGACATATGGATGACCAGAAAACATATGAAAAAATGCTCAACAGCACTAACTATTAGATAAATGTAAATCAAAACTACAACGATTGGTATTACCTCACACCAGCTGGAGTGGTCATCATCAAAAAGTCTACACCAACAAATGCTGGAAACGATGTGGAGAAAAGAGAACCCTCCTACACTGTTGGTGGGAATGTAAACTGGTACAGAACAGTATGAAGCATCCTTAAAAAAACCTAAAAATAGAACTATGATATGATCTAGCAACCCCATTCCTGAGCATATATTTGTATAAAATCATAATTTAAAAAGATACATGGACCCCAATGTTCACTGCAGCACTATTTAGGACAGCTAGGACATGGAAGCAACTTAATTGTTCATTAATAGAAAAATGGATGTGGTACATGCAATGGAATATTACTCAGCCATAAAAATGAATTAAATGATGTCATTTTGCAGTGACATAGATGGACCTAGATACTGTCATACTGAGTAAAGTAAGTCAGACAAAGACAAATGCCATATGATATCGCTTAAATGTGGAATCTAAAAAATGTACAAATTAACCTACTTACAAAACAAAAATAGAGTCACAGATATATAAAACAAACTTATGGTTACCAAGGGGGAAAAAGGAAGGATAAACTGAGAATCTGGGATTGACATATACACACTACTACCTGGGCTTCTCATGTGGTGCTAGCAGTAAAGAACCCATCTGCCAATGCAGGAGACACAGGGGACTCGGATTCGATCCCTAGGTCTGGAAGACCCCCTGGAGGAGGAAATGGCAACCCACTCCAGTATTCTTGCCTGGAGAATCCAATGGACAGAGGAGTCTGGTGGACTACAGTCCACAGGGTTGCAAAGAGTTGGACACAACTGAAGTGACTTTGTTGCACACTGTTACATATAAAGCAGATAACTATTAAAAACCTACCATATAGCACAGGAAGTTTACTCAATACTCTGTAAAGACTGATGTCAGAACAGAATCTAAAAAAGAGTGGATATATGTATATGTAAAACTGATTCACTGTGCTGTACAGCAGAAACTAACACAACATTGTAACTCAGCGATACTGTAGGAAAAATTAATCAAAAACTAAATGAACAGCTCTCGCCTGTAATCAGGTAGTGATTTCTTCACAAGGCCCTGATTATATTCCATCCCATCCTAAAGAAGCTTTTCAGATGTTTATGTCTTTCACCAACAGGTGGTAAAAGTATAAATGTAGACATTGTCGGTGAAGAAAATAGTAACAGACTTTCATGAAGTGTTGCTAATAAAATTAAGAACCAATATGTATCAAGTCACTTTTACATGGTGAACAGGGTCCAAAGTACCTTGCAATATTGATTCCTCTTATCCTCACAGCCTACTCCTGAGTTAGTTGCTCTTTATCATTCCCACTTTACCAATGAGGAAACTGAGGCCAGAGGAGTTAACTAACTTTCCATCATCACGTAGGCTGCAATAGAGCTAGGTAATCAATTTGGCTACAGAACCCGTGGCTCCATATACATCTGACTATGTCTCACCCCTTTCGTAGCTCAGTAGTCCATGTCTTCTACTCGACTGACCCAGGTCCTCTCCCCTCCAGCTCTGAGGAAACCCTCTCCTGCCCTATTTCTACCCCATACGATGGGCTCCTCAAATCCACCAGGACTGACACAGGTCCTCTCTCCTCTAGCTCCGAGGAAACCCTCTCCTGCCCTATTTCTACCCCATACGATGGGCTCCTCAAATCCACCAGGTCCTCTCTCCCTCCAAGACTCTAAAGTTCCTGGCTCCTCTACACAGAACTGTTCTCCACACACCGGTGTGAGCACCAATTCCTCTCTCTCCTCTCAGCTATGAGGACAAGGCAGCTCAGGTACCACGGGACACCCAAGGACCACCTTACGATTGCCGATTTCCCTGCCTACTTGCTCCTTTTAGGCTTCAGGTTCTTTTCCAGTGTTTGCACCTTTCTCATCTCTCCCTATTATCCACTTTAGCCTTTTTTTGTTGTTTACTGAAGTATACTATAATTGGCTCTAGAATTCTTCAGGTGATAGATGGTTGAAAACATACATAAAAAAAAAAATGGGACATTTTAAATTTCCAAATCAGGTGACTTGGGAGAGGAAATAAAACAGATAATCAAGTTATCAGACTTTGTCACCAAGCTATTTTAGTGACAAAGCAAATTTAAAGATGTGATAATCTTGCAGTTTTCTTTATCTTCTGGCGAATCCTTTGGTTTCCTTGTGAAGGTAAAGGCAATCTCTGGTTGTCTCCCATCACCACAGTGTCTTGCACTGTTGGGAGTGAACCAGTCACTTAGTCTCCATGTTGTAGTTCCCTCAGCCATGCTTCTTTCTCCAGACATTTTATACTGTGTGTATTGACTCTATTAAAAGGTGATTTCCTTCACGGTTTTATTCTGAGAAAGAAGGTGACAATCTCCATTCTAGGGTTGAGGACTTAAAAGTAGAGGTGGTGGAGTGTTAGTCACTCAATCATGTCTGACTCATGGACTGTAGCCCTCCAGGCTCCTCTGTCCATAGAATTCTCCAGGCAAGAATACTGGAGTGGGTTGCCATTCTCTTCTCCTGGAAATCTTCCCAACCCAGGCATAGAACCCAGGTCTCCTGTATTGCAGGCAGATTCTTTACCATCTGAGCCACCACGGAGACCCTCTGAGCCACCAGAAAAGGAGGCGGAACCCTAAAGGAGAAACCTGGAAGAAAGAAAGTGAGGCTTAATTTTGCATCTAGAAAGGGGTGATGCTGCAGTCCATCACCAGTCTGCCTCTAGGTCAAGTGGCACTGCCCCAGCTCTCACACACAAAAGATGTCTGATGATACAGTGGACAAAGAACAAATACTGCATGTACTGCAATTGCAGGATACTTTTTATACATTTTCGTGTCCATATCTCTTCCCTTCACAATTATAATGGAAAATTCCTCAGTAGGATTGGAAGTCATTTTCTCGTCTCCTTTTAGGGAGATTTCAGGAAGAAGCTAGAGGGGAGCCAACCATTATCTGAGGATCAACATTAAGCTGTTAGGGGAGATTTTTCTATAGAAGTTCCAAAGCACTTCAGCAGTCTTCTTAGAAAAAATTTCCAGGTTTGCAAACTGCCTGAATTTAATTACGGAGACAATAAAACACATTCTTTTTATCTCTTTCACGAAATAAACAGAGTCACTCATTGCAGCCTTATTCAGGAGAATCCTATATAACCTAAGTCTTACTGTCTTTCATTCTGCCCTAACCCCTGTCTGAATTCCCATCACAGACAGCAACTGGAATACAGAAAACTCTGGATACGCCCAACTAACTGTACTTTCTGACTTTTCCACAGAGCTGGAGTTAACACTGGAAGGAAAATAACCATTAAATTATTTCAGTAACTTTAATCTCACTTTTCAAATTCTGACCAAGTTTAACAGTGTCAGGAGGGCCACAGTAATCAGGAAATATGAGTTCCTCTAAAAACAGACACTTCACCACATCTCTTTGGACATTAATTTTCTTTTCTCCAGGTAATAGAAAGCCCTGTCCTAGATAAAAATGTGTGTTATTGATACTGGCTGAGCAGTAAGACGGTCAGAGAGACACCTTGATCATCTTTGAGAGGAAGAAACACTGTGAGACACAAAAGGAATAAATACCAACAGGGGAGACTCGTGTGGTTTCCATTTCAGTAACAGAGCACTGGACAGATCATTTGGAATGACTTTCCCATCGCAGCCAACTTCAGACCTGGACCAAAAACACAGGCTTAAAAACACTTTCACGTGACAGGGGGGAATTACAGTGTTAATTGCGGGATCTGCCCTTCTTTGGGGACACCTGCCAATCTTGAAAGGGGCAACTTAGACAAACTGTGATTATGAAGAGTACGGAGGGGGCGTCTGGGCTATAGATACATCTTGTGCCTTGACCTGGATCATGACACGTGAGTGTCTGAGACATAAATCATTGATCTGTTTGTTTAAGTTACATGTATTTTTCTGTATATGTGCTCTGTCTTAAATATTTTTAAAAATATCTTTGGTCCATTAGTCCACAACCCCTTTAAAGCAACTGAGTTACATGGGAGAGAGAATGAGGAATGATTAGCCTTTCATGTTAAGCTGAGAAATTAAGAAGACACAAAGTGAACTTCCAACCAAACTTCCTCTTCCAGATTATTTGTGGCATGAACATCAAGTCCTTTGAAAGGTAATTTTCTCTATATTTTCTTTTTCAGAGAAAGTAGATGGTTTCATCCATTAACAGGTCAAGAACTTGAAAGTACAGGTGATAGGACCTTAAAGAGGGAATCTGGAAGGAAGTTAAGCTTGATTTTGCTTCTGAAAAGGAATAATGTTTAGAACCCATCACTTCCCTGATGAAAGCAGCCCAGGGTGAGAAGTCTGTCTGCTGCCAAAAGCGGGGCTGCGCTTTATCCCAGCTCCTGGACTAGAGGACGCAGAGCCAGTGTTCACCCCAATGGAGGCTGCCTTGGCCACTTCTCAGTCTGTTATCAGTGCTCCAGCACCTTTCAGGCTTGTCATCTGGGTCACCTTCTGAGAAGGAGCCTCGCTCGTTCCAAATTTCAGAACTACCTTTGGCCAGTTCTCCTGGCTGTTTTGGATGGGACTTGAGTTCTGAACTCTGCGGATGGACAGCTACACAATGGTGGACCCCAAGCTTGGGACTGCAAGAAGGAGAACTGAAACATCTTGGAGGACATTTTACATCAAAGATATTTTAAAAAATATTAAGATAGAGCACATATAGAGAAGGAGGACTGGCCATCTTGAATATATTGCAGGGCTGAGCCAGATGTTCTCCAAGTTCTCTTTCTTATAACTATGACTTTTCACAGACTCAGCTTCTTCCTTCCACTTTCCCTTCCCTATCATCATTTTTATTTTTGTTCTCAGCTTTCTTTACCTCAAGTGAGGTTAAAATTGGAGATCTTCAGTAAGAATTGACACTGTTGATTCATTAACATGTATTTGGTTTTTCCCTACTTCAGCTTTTGTTACTATATTTAAAAGACTCCTTCTAAGACATAGTGAGCAGGCTGCCTTAGTCCCTCAGAAATGTGAAATGGTCCATTTCCAAGTGGTAACTTTTCCAAATAATAAAACTTATTGAACTATAATTATCAGAGGTAGATTATTTGTGGTTGTCGTTATTAAATTAAATTTAACCTATGAAAAATAGCTATAACTTGGGGGGAATAGAGAGTATGTCTAATATTTACCATTGAAAGTAACTGTAAAGTTATCTCATTTCCTTGCATTGGTCAGGTTTGTATTCTAAAAATAATTGCATTGAGTTCTGATAATTACCATTAATGCTATGAGTCAATCAGAGTTACGTCATCATTGTGTAGTAATGGAAGATGGAGATTCAATCTAACAAATCTCCATCTAGTAATCAGCCACAAGATAAATGAAGTAGACCTTCCCTTTTAAAAAGAGAAACCTCTATACATTTAACAATAAAATGATGTAATAAGCATTTGCTATGTAAGTTTTGTGAAGAAAATAGTAACAGAGCCTGAAGAAGGGAAAGACTGAGCCATCTCTGTGCATACGTTACAGAAGGCATGGATCGGTCTCAGTGCTGGTTGTCAATATATACTTATTGAGGGATAAATTGATTAAGTTTTGGTTGAATGAATAAAAAATAGTTTACTGAGGGATAACTGAATTATGAAGAAATAGTAAAGGGAGTAAAAATGATGTTAGGCAAATGGTGCCAGGAGCTGGGGGATGATGGCAGAACCCAGCGAATATCTGGAGAGACTAAACACTTGGTAAAGAAATATTTTCAATGAAAAATTTAGCTGATTCAAGTTGAACTACTGCCAAGAATATCCCCTACATATCTGAAACAAATACGTAAGCACATTGTCATAAAACCATAACACTTCAGAGCAAAGGAACTTCAGTTTATCTCAAACAAATTTTCTGTATTATAGCAGAGGATCCTAATATCCAGAAAGAATAAATAAGAGCTGAAGAAATTAAGCCACACAGAAAAAAATATATATATATATACTTTCATAAACTATTTTAAATTAGATCAAGGTGATTTTTGTTTTTTATGCCCTTTGCGTCGCTCTTAACAGTTTTGTAAACGTTGCATGGTAGTCCTGAGAGAGTCAATTTCTAGGCAGGTTGATAAAAAGTCTGGGGTCCCCAAGGAGGAAAAAGGGGTCTGGGACTCTCAAGGAGGAGACAGGGGTCTGAAATTCTTGAGGAGGAGAAAAGGACAAACATCTCTTTTTTCTCTACATTCCTTAGTCTTAGTCACATAAAACATTTTTTTCTTTAAGCCCGGAAGTGATGATTACACAACAAACAACTCAGTATCCTGCTTGAGGATAGTTTCTCCTTCCTGAAAACCTTCTGACCAATCGTGGTATCTTAGAATGAATGTATACTATGGCAGTGGGTCTGGTAAATTCTTTCTGTTGTTAAGTTCTAATCCTGTCATGTTAAAATGTAAATTGTGGGAATGGGTCTACAAAAATTTTACAACCTTGAGAGATTCCTTTGATTTATTGTAATAACTAAATTGAAAAGTATATAATTCCCTTGCTAAAGGCTAGTACTTGGATGCAATCTCAAAAACAACAGGATTATCTCTGCTCGTTTCCAAGGCAAACCGTTCAATATCACAGTAATCCAAGTCTATGGCCCAATCAGTGATACTGAAGAAGCTGAAGTTGAACGGTTCTATGAAGACCTACAAGACCTTCCAGAACTAACACCCAATAAAGATGTCCTTTTCATTATAGTGGACTGGAATGCAAAAGTAGGAAGTCAAGAAACACCTGGAGTAACAGGCAAATTTGGCCTTGGAGGAGTACAAAGTGAAGCAGGGCAAAGGCTAATAGTTTTGCCAAGAGAACACTCTGGTCATAGCAAACACCCTCTCCCAACAACACAAGAGAAGATTCTACACATGTACATCACCAGATGGTCAACACTGAAATCAGATGGATTATATTCTTTGCAGCCAAAGGTGGAGAAGCTCTATACAATCAGCAAAAACAAGACGGGGAGCTGACTGTGACTAAGATCATGAACTCCTTATTGCCAAATTCAGACTTAAATTGAAGAAAGTAGGGAAAAACCACTAGACCATTCAGATATGACCTAAAATAAATCCCTTACGATTATACAGTGGAAGTCAGAAATAGATTTAAGGGACTAGATCTGATACACAGAGTGCCTGAAGAACTATGGACAGAGGTTCGTGATATTGTACAGGAGACAGGGATCAAGACCATCCCCAAGAAAAAGAAATGCAAAAAAGCAAAATGGCTGTCTCAGGAAGCCTTACAAATAGCTGGGAAAAGAAGAGAAGCAAACAGCAAAGGAGAAAAGGAAAGATAGTCCCATCTGAATGCAGAGTTCCAAAGAATAGCAAGGAGAGATAAGAAAGCCTTCCTCAGTGATCAGTGCAAAGAAATAGAGGAAAACAATAGAATGGGAAAGACTAGAGATCTCTTCAAGAAAATCAGAGATACCAAGGGAACATTTCATGCAAAGATGGGCTCAATAAAGGACAGAAATGGTACAGACCAACAGAAGCAGAAGATATTAAGAAGCAGTGGCAAGAATACACAGAAGAACTATACAAAAAGCATCTTCACTATCCAGATAATCACAATGGTGTGATCATTCACCTAGAGCCAGACATCCTGGAATGTGAAGTCAAGTGGGCCTTAGGAAGCATCACTACGAACAAAGCTAGTGGAGGTGATGGAATTCCAGTTGAGCTATTTCAAATCCTAAAAGATGATGCTATGAAAGTGCTACAATCAATATGCCAGCAAATTTGGAAAACGCAGCAGTGGCCACAGGACTAGAAAAGGTGAGTTTTCATTCCAATCCCAAAGAAAGCAATGCCAAAGAATGCTCAAACTACCGCACAATTGCACTCATCTCACATGCTAGTAAAGTAATGCTCAAAATTCTCCAAGTCAGGCTTCAACAATACATGAACTGTGAAATTCCAGATGTTCAAGCTGGTTTTAGAAAAGGCAGAGGAACCAGAGATCAAATTGCCAACATCTGCTGGATCATTGAAATAGCAAGAGAGTTCCAGAAAAACATCTATTTCTGCTTTATTGACTATGCCAAAGCATTTGGCTGTGTGGATCACAACAAACTATGGAAAATTCTGAAAGAGATGGGAAATACCAGACCACCTGACTTGCCTCTTGAGAAATCTGTATGCAGGTCAGGAAGCAACAGTTAGAATTGGACATGGAACAACAGACTGGTTCCAAATAGGAAAAGGAGTACATCAAGGCTGTATATTGTCACCCTGCTTATTTAACTTATATTCAGAGTACATAATGAGAAATGCCAGACTGGATGAAGCACAAGCTGGAATCAAGATTGCCAGGAGAAATATCAATAACCTCAGATATGCAGATGACACCACCCACATGGCAGAAAGTGAAGAAGAATTAAAGAGCCTCTTGATGAAAGTGAAAGACGAGAGTGAAAAAGTTGCCTTAAAACTCAACATTCAGAAAACTAAGATCCTGGCATCTAGTCCCATTACTTCATGGTAAACAGATGGGGAACAGTGGAAACAGTGAGAGACGTTATATTTTGGGGCTCCAAAATCACTGCAGATGGTGACTGCAGCCATGAAATTAAAAGACGCTTCCTCCTTGGAAGAAAAGTTATGATCAACCTAGACAGCATATTAAAAAGCAGAGACATTACTTTGCCAACAAAGGTCCGTCAAGTCAAAGCTATTGTTTTTCCAGTAGTCATGTATGGATGCGAGAGCTCTACTATAAAAAAAAAAGCTGAGCACTGAAGAATGGATGCTTTTGAACTGTGGTGTTGGAGAAGGCTCTTGACAGTCCCTTGGACTGCAAGGAGATCCAACCAGTCCATCCTAAAGGAGATAAGTCCTGAATGTTCATTGGAAGGACTGATGCTGAAGCTGAAATTCCAATACTTTGGTCCCCTGATGCAAAGAGCTGACACATTAGAAAAGACCCTGATGCTGGGAAAGCTCGAAAGTGGTAGGAGAAGGGGATGACAGAGGATGAGATGGTTGGATGGTTGGATGGCATCACTGACTCAATGGACATGAGTTTGAGTAAACTCCAGGAGTTGGTGATGGACAGGGAGATCTTTCGTGCTGCAGTCCATGGGGCTAGAAGTAGTCAGACATGACTGAGCAACCGAGATGAAGTAATTGAACTGAAAGACTAGTGAGGGGGGGGTTTCTCTGCCCCCTTCTGATGTCTGTGTCAGAAGCTTTCTCTGTCCCTTTTTTTTACTTTAATAAAATTCTGCTGCACAAAATCTTTAGAGTGATCAAGTCTGGTCTCTGGTCCCAAAGCTAAATATTCTTCAGAGATCATGAATCCAATATCATTCACCGTAAGCTATCAGTCCCGGCAAAAATTCTGCAGCTATGGATTTCCTTGGTGGTCCAGTGGTTAAGAACCCACCTTCCAAACAGGTAAAGGTAAGAGATGCAGGTTCGATCCCTAGGCCAAGAAGATCCCCTAGAGGAGGGCATGGTAACCCACTCCAGTATTCTTGCCTGGAGAATCCCATGGACAGAGAAGTCAGACAGACTGCAGTCCACAGGGTTGCACAGAGTTGGACACAACTGAAGTGACTTAGCCAATGCAGGGGAAATGGGTTTGACCTCTGATCCAGGAAGGTCCCACATGCCGCAGAGCAGCCAAGCCTGTTCGCCACAACTGCTGAAGCCGGTGCGCTCTAGAGCCTGTGCCCTGCAACAAGAGAAGCCACCGCAGCAAGAAGCCTGTGCACTGGACGTAGAGAGTAGCCCCTGCTTGCGGCAACAAAAGAAAGCCCACACAGCAACGAAGACTCAGCACGGCCGCAAATAAATAAAATAAAATAAAGTTACTGTCAAAGGCATTTCTTTGACAATATTTCATGGATGAGCAAGCGGGGCACTTATGCTGGTATCTAAAATTTCCAATCTCTTTTGCTAAACATAAATCTTATTAACTTTTGCATCCAGAATCATATAATTGGCATAAAGGTCACAAAAGTTCAAAGACAAATACCATCCACCCACCTTGTAGCTTCTACAATTTTGAAAAAGAAAACTGAATAAATGAGGGGAGGAGAACATCAAGAAAAATAATGTCTCTCTTTGGCTTTGCATGTAATTCTGCTGTTACCAGATGGAAACTTGGTGACAAGTAGTCTATTAGCAACAGATTTTATGATGGTTTATCTAATACCTGGAAACAAACCTCAATAACTGCTTTCCCTAAACATGGCCTCTCTATCTACCTACCTACTAGAATGCCACACGGTCCCAGGCCCATTCCTATGGACTGATAGTTTTTCAGAAAGATAGCTCATAAAGCACAGTGCCAGTTATGTCCAATGGTCTCCAGAATGACCGTAGCATGTGTCTCTATCAGTAAGGCAATAGCCCCCCAGAATAAGTTCACATCCTCGATTCATGCTTATTACAAGCTACCAACATTTGCTGTGGTACTAGTATAACATGTGTACTTTTAAATAAACAGGCTTTCCAGATGTCGCAGTGGTAAAGAATCTGCCTGCCAATGCAGAAGATGCAGGAGACAAGGGTTCTATCTCTGGGTCGGGAAGATCCCCTGGAGGAGGGCATGGCAACCCACTCCAGTATTCTTGCCTGGAAAATTCCACGGACAGAGGAAGACTGGTGGGCTACAGTCCAGGGAGTTGCAAAGAGTCGGATGTGAGTTAGCAACCGAGCACACTTTCAGATAGATACAAAAATAGAAATGTTAAAAATTAGATAAAAATAAACACCAAGAGAAATGTGCTATTTTCTCACTGCACGCTATCAGAGAGGCTCACAGCCTCCTTGAGGAGGCTCTTCCCCCATTACCTGCTATCAGAAAGATGTTAGAAGCACTGACTCTCCAACTACATTGTAAGCTTCATGGGGTGATGAGACCTCATCTTATCTTGGTTTTTCTCTGCATCTCCATGAAAAATATCTAGCATAGATGCTTGTGTCTCGTTGGCACTCCGTTGTGCTGAGAAGAGATTTCACGTGTGGACTCGCTTTGCATTGATAGACAAGAGAATGAATTGTGAAGAAAAGATCCTCAAGCAATTAGTTGGGCTGAGTTTTTAGGCAGAAGACACAGATGTCTGAGGTTGGGTTTCACTTTCAAAGCACTGCAGTGTCTGCTGCCTTTCTATGGGTACAACTTGCTTTCTCCAGAAAACTTTAAACCACACTTCCTTCTTAATGTGCTTCAACTTCAAAATCCGGGGAATTATATTTCAGAAAATAGCATTTGTCAGTCTAGTAGATAAAGAAAGTCATTAAATCTGCCATAGTCTTTTTACTCTCTTGGTCTCTCAAAAAGCAGGGAAAGGATTATATAGTAAAGACGCTTCACATTGACAATAATTCATAAGCTCTGTCTTCACCAGGAAATAATTTTTTGGCTTCTAGATTATTTTTAGTCATATAAATAATTTCTCGTTTTATTAAGACAGACATTTATTTTACTCATCTGTGACAAACTATGAGATGTGTGCTTCATCAGCCCATAAAAACAGGCTTCTTTGTTCATTCCTAGAGGCGACAAAGCTAGATCAATGTCTTTAAAAGAATGAAGCTTAAAAAAATTAAAATCATACCCAAACCCAATAGGCCTTGTTCTCACACTGGGGGATTTGTTCACACACCAGTTCATAAATTTAAGCACCAACCGCGTGTCAAATTCTGAACTACTTCCCAATTAACCATTAACCTTTGAACATAAGGATATGAACAATCTAGCTCTAAGGGAACAATTTACCGAAATATGAAAAAGGAAGATGCACGCAGTGCATGGAACTTCTGCCATTACCTTTCCTCTCTACGTGCCAGATGTGCCTCCTTTTATCTTTTACTTCTTTATTGGAGTAAAATTGCTTCAAAATGTTGTGTTAGTTTGTGCTGTACAACATGAATCAGCTATATGTGTACATGTATCGCCTCCCTCTAGCATCTCTCTATCCCCCCATGCCATCTCTCTAGGTCATCACAAGCACCAGGCAGAACTTCCGACTAGTCATCTTTTTTTTTTAAATTTATTTATTTATTTATTTATTTTTTACTTTACAATATTGTATTGGTTTTGCCATACATTGACATGAATCCGCCATGGGTGTGCATGTGTTCCCCTTCCAGAAACCCCCCCACCTCCCTCCCCATCCCATCTCTCTGGGTCATCCCAGTGCACCAGCCCCGAGCACCCTGTACCATGCATCAAACCTGGACTGGCAATTCGTTACACATATGATAATTTACATGTTTCAATGTAGTATTCCATTGTGTATATATACCACAGCTTCCTTATCCATTCATTTGCTGATGGACATCTAGGTTGCTTCCATGTTCTGGCTACTATAAACAGTGCTGCAATGAACATTGGGGTACACGTGTCTCTTTCAATTCTGGTTTCCTCGGTGTGTATGCCCAGCAGTGGGATTGCTGGGTCATATGGCAGTTCTATTCCCAGTTTTTTAAGGAATCTCCACACTGTTCTCCATAGTGGCTGAACTAGTCTGCATTCCCACCAACAGTGTAAGAGGGTTCCCTTTTCTCCACACCCTCTCCAGCCTTTATTGCTTGTAGACTTTTGGATAGCAGCCATTCTGACTGGCGTGATGGTACCTTATTGTGATTTTGATTTGCATTTCTCTGATAATGAGTGATGTTGAGCATCTTTTCCTGTGTTTGTTAGCCATCTGTATGTCTTCTTTGGAGAAATGTCTGTTTAGTTCTTTGGCCCACTTTTTGATTGGGTCGTTTATTTTTCTGGAATTGAGCTGCAGGAGTTGCTTGTATATTTTTGAGATTAATTGTTTGTCCATTCCTTCGTTTGCTATTATTTTCTCCCATTCTGAATGCTGTCTTTTCACCCTGCTTATAGTTTCGTTTGTTGTGCAGAAACTTTTAAGTTTCATTAGGTCCCATTTTTTTTTTTTAATTTTTGCTTTTATTTCCCATATTCTGGGAGGTAGGTCATAGAGGATCCTGCTGTGGTTTATGTCGGAGAGTGTTTTGCCTATGTTTTACTCTTAGACATGTCATGCACAGCATTAAATTGTTTCTGTCTCTTTGCTACCCCTAGAACTATAGCCCACCAGGCTATAGTTCTGTAGCCTGTCCATGGGATTCTCTAGATAAGAATACTAGAATGGGCTGTCATTTTCTCCGTCAGATTTTATACATGGAAGTATGTATACGTCAATGCCACTCTCTCACTTCCTCTCATCCTCTCCTTTTCCAACTGTGTCCACTCTCTACATCTGTATCTCTATTCCTGCCCTGCAAACAGGTTCACCTGTACCATTTTCCTGGATGTTTAACAGCAGAAGCAGCTTCTCAGGCACAGGCTCTCCTCAGCTTATGTCTTCTTGCCAGGAATACAGTGGAAGATTGGAGAATCAGATGGTTAGAACAGTAAACCTGAAAAGGTCATCAAGGGGAATCTTTATTTTTCATGCTCTGTACAATGCAGTCTTCATCTGTACAGTGAAGTTTCTGGAAGGGCTTCCTCTCCAGGGTTAGCTGGCAAAAAAACAGCCCTTTAGGCAATAGCTTCTAGTCTCCACTTGATTTCTGCATATTTCAGCAATTGTTTCTTATCTCCATAAGGGTCATTTTCCATAAAAACGTCTCAAAAAACTTGGATCCAACAGCTTAGCTGCACTCTGATTTTTAAACAAATATAGGTGCATATTAAGGAGAAGGCAATGGCACCCCACTCCAGTACTCTTGCCTGGGAAACCCCAGGGACGGAGGAGCCTGGTGGGCTGCCGTCTATGGGGTCACACAGAGTCGGACACGGCTGATGTGACTTAGCAGCAGCAGGTGCATATTAAGTGTCATTCCATGAACTGTTCTAGAACTTAACTCTATGCTTTGTTCAGTTTAGTTCAGTCGTTTAGTCACGTCCAACTTTTTGCAACCCCATGAACTGCAGCACGCCAGGCTTCCCTGTCCATCACCAACTACTGGAGCTTTCTCAAACTCATGCCTATTGAGTTAGTGATGCCATCCTACCATCTCATTCTTTGTCATCCCCTTCTCCTCCCACCTTTAATCTTTCCCAGAATCAGGGTCTTTTCAAATGAGTCAGTTCTTCGCATCAGGTGGCCAAAGTATTGGAGTTTCAGCTTCAGCATCAGTCCTTCCAATGAATAGTCAGGACCAATTTCCCTTAGGATGGACTGGTTGGATCTCCTTGCTGTCCAAGGGACTCTCTAGAGTCTTCTCCAACACCACAGTTCTAAAGCATCAATTATTCAGCACTCAGCTTTCTTTACAGTCCAACTGTCACATCCATACATAACTACTGGAAAAACAATAGCCTTGATGAGATGGACCTTTGTTGGCAAAGTAATGTCTCTGCTTTTTAATATGCTGTCTAGGTTGGTCATAGCTTTTCTTCCAAGGAGTAAGTATCTTTTAATTTCATGGCTGCAGTCACCATCTGCAGTGATTTTGGAGCCCAAGAAAATAAAGTCTCTCGCTGTTTCCACTGTTTCTCCATCTATTTGCCATGAAGTGATGGGACCGGATGCCATGATCTTAGTTTTCTGAATGTTGAGTTTTAAGCCAACTTCTTCACTCTCCTCTTTCACTTTCATCAAGAGGCTCTTTAGTTCTTCTCCACTTTCTGTTATAAGGGTAGTGTCATCTGCATATCTGAGGTTATTGATATTTCTCCTGGCAATCTTGATTCCAGCTTGTGCTTCATCCAGCCCAGTATGTGTCATGATGGGCTCTGCATATAAGTTAAATAAGCAGAGTGACGATATACAGCCTCGATGTACTCCTTGCTCGATTTGGAACCAGTCTGTTGTTTCATGTCCAGTTCTAACTGTTGCTTCTTGACCTACATACAGATTTCTCAGGAGGCAGGTCAGGTGGTCTGGTATTCCCATATCTTTCAGAATTTTCCACAGTTTATTGTGATCCATACAGTCAAAGGCTTTGGCATAGTCAATAAAGCAGAAGTAGATGTTTTTCTGGAACTCTCTTGCTTTTTCAATGATCCAGCGGATGTGGGCAATTTGTTCTCTAGTTCCTCTGCCTTTTCTCCATCCAGCTTGAACATCTAGAAGTTCATATGCTTTGTACATATATACATTTTTTGGCTATGTTTTTTTTTTAACATATATGTGTTCTTTATGGAGGAGATACACATCTCATTCAGGTAAGAAGAATTATGTATATTGTTATTACCTTAAAATTTATACTTTATGTTTAATTTTTTTTTTTTGTAAATCAGAAAGCCTTCAAAACAAAAGTAGAAAATCCAAGAGAACTGACCAAAAGGAAAAAAAAAATCCTCCTGAAACTAATAAGCAACCATAACATGCTTGCAGGATATGAGGTGTACTATTTTGCTCTAGCTGCCATAACTAAATAGTCACAGACTTTGTGACTCAGAAAACAAGCATTTACTTTCTACATTTCTGGAGACTGGAAGTCCAAGACCAAGGTGCTGGCAGGATGGGTTCATTCTGAGTCTATTCTCTGTAACTTACATATGGCCACCTGTTTGCCACATCCTCACATGTTCTTTCCTCTGTGTACACACGTCCTTGGTGTCTCTCAGTATGTCCAGATTTCTTCTAAGGACCATTAAAGAAGTAAGTAAGTGAAAATGAAATCTTCAGAGTTGGCCCTAAGCCAATCTGACTGGTGTCCTTATAAGAGGAGATCATGGCATCTGGAGAGACACCCAGGCTGTACATTTACAGATTAAAGATCACAAGACGTGGCAGCAAAATGGTGCCCATTGGCAAGCCAACTCAAGAGGTCTCAAAGGAGACGAAGCGGCTGGCACCTTGACTTTGGACTTCTGGCCTCCAGAACCATGAGATAATAAATATCTGTATTCTAAGCCACCGCGTCTGGTGTTTTGTTATAGCAGCCCTAGGAACATAATACAACAGTCAACACAACACTGAAGAAGTCAAACAAAGTCAGAGGACTGACTACTTGACTTCAAGATGTGCTCTAAAGTTACAGCAATGAAGATAGCGTGACACTGCTGAAGGGATGGACAAACAGATCAATGGAACAAAATAGCACCCAAATTGATAAACACGGATATAGTAAGCTGGTCTTTGACAAAAAAGCAAAGATAAATAAAGGGAGAAAAGATAGTCTCTCTAACAAACGGTACTGAGACAACTCTAAGAATGGTATCCACACACAAAGAAATACAAGAATCTAGTTCCAAACCTTAGACTCTGCACATAAATTAACTCAAAATGAACTTAAATGTAAAGTGCAAAATTATGAAACTCCTTGAAGATTATGTGAAAAAAAAATATCTAGACGACCTTGGGTTTGGTGATGACTTTTTAGATACAGTACTGAAGGCTTGAGCCATGAAAGAAGAATTGATAAGTGAAGTTCATTAAAATTTAAAACTTAAGCTCTGTGAAAGATACTCTGTCAGAATAAGAAGACCAGCCACAGACTGGGAGAAAATATTTGCAAAAGAGACACTGATAAAGGACTGTTACCTGAAATATTCAAAGAACTCTTAAAATCCAAAACTAAGAAAATGAAGTACATGATTTTAAAATGAGCAAAAATTTTAAACAGAAAGAAAACAACCTCAGAAGAGTACAGAGTATGTGATTCTAACCATAAGACATTCTGGGAAAGGTAAAACTATAGGGACAGTAAAATGCACTGTGATTGCCAGGGGTTTGGCAGGCGGGGAGGGATGAATAGGTGGACTATATGCAGGGGGGGTTTCTCGGCAGTGAAATTATTCTCCATGACACTGGAGCTGTGGACACACAGCACACGCATGGCATTGTGCGTGCGTGTGTGCTAAGTCTCTTCAGCCGTATCCAATTCCTCCCAACCCTATGGACTGTAGCCCACCAGGCTCCTTTGTCTGTAGGATTCTCCAGGCAGGAATACTGGAGTAGGTTGCCATGTCCTCCTCCAGGGGATCTTCCTCACCAGGGATAAAACCCATGTCTCTTGCATCTCCTGCACTGGCAGGCCATTAGCGCCTTTACCATTAGCCACCTGGGAACCCCACGTGCCATTTACATTTGTATAAAATCCATATAACATCCAAAACTGAGAGTGAACCCTAATGTAAACTATAAGCTTTGATGGATAATAATGTGTCAGTGCTGGTTTATTAATTGTAACAAACATAGCACTCTGATGCAAAATGATGATGGGGGGAGGAGATTGTGTGTATTTGAGGTAAGAGTACCCTCTCATTCAGCTTTGCTGTGAACCTAAAATTGTTGTAAATAATAAATTCTAAGTATTTTTTGGAAGTTAGCGTCTTGTTCTTCTGACCCTCACCAACACTTGAAATAAAGGGAGCTCCAAAATTTTCTTGAATTTTTTTCCAGTTAAAATATGTAAGTATAAAATACACACACTCAACACAAAGTTTATCTGCACAAATGAGATCAGTCAATGCAAGAGACCTGTACCTTGCTTTAATCATTTATTAATATATTTGGAAAAAATCTATTAATAATACAAGATACCAATGTAGCACGCTTTTGAAAGCTGTATAGAATCTTGTTGCTTACATGTATTATATTTTATTTAAAAAATACCTTATAGATTATATTTACATTAATTTTTAAATGATAGATTCTATATTCTATATTCCATATCATGGGGAAGTTTTGAAAGAATATCCCTGGGGCAAATTCTGGTAATGAAATTCTTGGGTGGAAGGATGTACAGATTTAAAATTGTTTTAGATATTGCCAGATCACTCTTTGAAATGGTAGAGTTTGGACTTCAGTCAAATGAGAGTGCCCATATTCCAAGATCTTTGTTAGAGTTATATTATCTATATCAATATATTCAGTTTTTTCAATTAGAGAGGCATAAATGCTGCATAGTTTTATTTTCACTCATTTAATACAAGTGAGACTAAGTATTTTTATGTTTATTAGCTGTCTGTCTTTCTGCAAAAGAATTAATTTATGAGTGGAATATTTAATAATTAAGTAGTATTCATTATTTTAATCGCACTTACAGGGCTATTGTATATAATACAAATATAAATATATTAGGCACTTTATTTTGATTTTCCAATATAACCATGCTTGCCATGATCTAGCTTTTAATTTTAAGTAACCAGTTTTATCAATATTTCTTTATAAATTCTGTGACTTTTTTTTTTACCACCCACATCTGCTCTTAATATTTTTAATATTATATTTTTACCACCCATGGTATTTTTAAGATTTCTGTTTTTACATTTATACAATTAAAACACCTCATATTCATACTAGCACTAAAGCAGCCACCCAGGTTTTTCTTATCCACAAATGTCAATTCCACTTTAACAATACCATTATTTTTAGCCAATGCATCTTTCCCACTGAATAAAATACTGTCTTTAGTATATATAACATATTCATGTACATATGGATGAATATTTTCTAGATTCCTGATTTTGTTTCACTGAAACTAATTTTTCTTTTTTCAGAATAATTGTAGCAATTTTGTACATGTATTGCTCAAAAAAACTTCATTTTTGCAAAGTCTTCTGCAAAACATCTCATTGGTATTCTAATTTGGTTGGCATAGGCTCCACAGATTACTTTTAGAAGATAATATCTTTATGATATTGAAACTATTTATCTAAGAATAAGTTATGACTATTTTTCTAAGTCTTTTTTTTTTTATAATCCTCACAAGAGTTTTAAAGTTTCCTTCACATAAACTTTGAATGTTTCTTGTTCCAAGGATCTTTTTTTTATGTGTTTTTCTTGGTATTGTAAATGGGCTATTTCCTTCATTAAATTTTCTGTTTATAGTTGGTACATAAGAAAACTAATGATTTTTATATAAATTTTGCAACTAGGGAATTTCTGGATTCTCTTTTATATTTCTAATAGTTTTTCAAACAATTCTCATGAATTCTAATAATATGCAATCATATTGTCTGCAAACAACAATAATTTAATGTCTTCTATTCTCACTTTTATAGTTCCCCTCCTCCCACGTAACTTCACTAGCTAACACTTTTAGAGCTAACATAGTCATAATATTGACCTCCTTGCCAACCTGGCTTTAAATTACTTTTTAAAGTTAGAGCATATGGGCCAGGTTTTTCAGAATTTGTCCCACTCACCTCCTTTCCCTTTGCAGTGCTTACGGGGTGGAAACACTACTAGGAACATCTTCAAGCTTTGGGCATTTTTGCACTCTTCTTTCTCTGGTTCATGCTTTTCAAAGACTGTTGTGTGGAGCTGTGCCATTCCCTGTCTTTGACTATGGCCCATACAACAGGGGGGATCCACTTCTGTTAGATCTTTTAGGCTACACGGGCGGAGGTTGTGACCAAACTTCTCTTTCATGACTCATCCTTGCAGAAATGCCACTCTGTTATTGACTATGTTTATTAGCTACAGATCCTTCATCGGAACATTTAACAATCACAACAAGCCTAAGAGATGGTTATGATCCCTAATCTACTGATGAAGACTAGAAAACAACTCATCTTAGTTATATGGTTAATCAGTAGCAGAAGCAGGACTTAAAGACACATGTCTCTGTCTCCAAGCCCCCCAGTCTTCCTGCTACATGTCCTTGCATCTCAAGAAGGCTTTGACCAAACAAGCGATGGTCAAAGTTCTGGGTAAATGTGAATGAAGGAGAGATCAATTCTGCTTAGGGAGGATGGAGAAATGCCTCTGCTGAAGAGTGACACTGAAAAGGATGAGCAACAACAACAAAAACCTGATCTCCCTCCATGATTTAGAAAATACCACCCCTGCCTCCCAAGAGAAGTAAGCACATCACAATCTCACGATAGCCCTTGACTGATTTCCCTCTGGGATCCCTGCAGTTCCTCATTTTCAAGCTTGGCCCCTTATTTTCAAGTCCAAGCTTACTTGCCCTAAGAGTGGGCACATGCTCAACAAGGTTCTTTAGGGAGAAAAAACTACTTGTTTTTTCCCGAGGAAACTTAATTCAAGTTTTGAACTCATTTCTCCTTTCAAGCAGTACCTATTGCAAACCCAATTCTGTAGTGGGATTTATTAAAGCACAGAACAGATAAGACATTTGCTCAGAAGTGACTCAGGGATATGATGTGGATTAGAACCAGGAAAAATAATAAATCATAAAGCTACTGAGTCCTAAAAACACAGCCATATATGAAACCAGACAGAGATTTGAACCAGTGAGCTATTGTTAAATGAACATGAGTATGTCAAGAACTATATGAGTCACTTCCCATTTTAGAAGTTTTATTTAGCCTCTAATTTTTCTCTTAACTCTTTTTAACCCTATTAAAGGAAACATTAACTTGTCCTTTCACTATCTTTTATAGATGAATAAATAAAAGGATAATTGAATTTCTAGGAGTTATTTGGGGGATAACTAACGGTCTTTAATTAGAATGGATAATTCCTGATTAAAGAGTCCTTAATTCACTGGTTGAGGGTTGAATTTATCATGCCTTATTAAGAGGATCCTGGGAGTCTGGAGTTCATCATGGCCATTTTCCTTGTTCTTTCATACCATCCACTCTCTAGAGCTGCAGCTAATTAGAGCTTAGTTACCTTTACAGGTTCAGTTCAGTTCAGTTGCTCAGTCGTGTCTGACTCTTTGTGACCCCATGGACTACAGCACACCAGGCCTCCCTGTCCATCACCAACTCCCGGAGTTTACTCAAACTCATGTCCATCGAGTCGGTGATGCCATCCAACCATCTCATCCTCTGTCGTCCCCTTCTCCTCCTGCCCTCAATCTTTCCCAGCATCAGGGTCTTTTCCAAAGAGTCAGTTCTTCGCATCAGGTGGCCAAAGTATTGGAGTTTCAGCTTCAACATCAGTCCTTCCAATGAACACCCAGGACTGATCTCCTTTAGGATGATCTTGTTGGATCCCCTTGAAGTCCAAGGAACTCTCAAAAGTCATCTCCAACACCACAGTTGAAAAGCATCAATTCTCCAGTGCTCAGATTTCTTTATAGTCCAATTCTCACATTCATACATGACTATTGGAAAAACCATAACCTTGATGAGATGGACCTTTGTTGGCAAAGTAATCTCTCTGCTTTTTAATATGCTATCTAGGTTGGTCATAGCCTTCCTTCCAGGGAGCAAGGGTCTTTTAATTTCATGGCTGCAGTCACCTTCTGCAGTGATTTTGGAACCCCAAAACATAAAGTTTCTCACTGTTTCCACTGTTTCCCCATCTATTTGCCATGAAGTGATGGAACTGGATGCCATGATCTTTGTTTCTTGAATGTTGAGTTTTAAGCCAACTTTTCATTCTCCTCTTTCACTTTCATCAAGAGGCTCATCAGTTCTTCATTTTCTGCCGTAAGAGTGGCGTCATCTGCATATCTGAGGTTATTGATATTTCTCCTGGCAATCTTGATTCCAGCTTGTGTTTCTTCCAGCCCAGCATTTCTCATGATGTACTCTGTATATAAGTTAAATAAGCAGGGTGACAATATACAGTCTTGACGTACTCCTTTTCCTATTTGGAACCAGTCTATTGTTCCATGTCCAGTTCTAACTCTTGCTTCCTGACCTGCATACAGGTTTCTCAAGAGGCAGGTCAGGTGTTCTAGTATTCCAATCTCTTTCATAATTTTCCACAGTTTATTGTGATCCACACAGTCAAAGACTTTGGCATAGTCAGTAAAGCAGAAATAGGTATTTTTCTGAAACTCTTCCTTTTTTGATGATCCAGCAGATGTTGGCAATTTGATCTCTGGTTCCTCTGCCTTTTCTAAAACCAGCTTGAACATCTAGAAGTTCACAGTTCGTGTATTGTTGAAGCCTGGCTAGGAGAATTTTGAGCATTACTTTACTAGCATGTGGGATGAGTACAACTGTGTGGCTGTTTGAACATTTTTTGGTATTACCTTTCTTTGGGGTTGGAATGAAAACTGACTTTTTCTAGTCCTGTGGCCACTGCTGAGTTTCCCAGATTTGGTGGCATATTGAGTGTAGCACTTTCACAGCATTGTCTTTTAGGATTTGAAACAGCTCAACTGGAATTCCATCATCTCCACTAGCTTTGTTCGTAGTGATGCTTCCTAAGGCCCATTTGACTTCACGTTCCAGGATGTCTGTCTCTAGGTGAGTGATTACACCAACGTGATTATCTGGGGTCCTGAAGAAGTCAAGTCAAAGCCTTAGAATTATTCATTGGAAGGACTGATGCTGAAGCTCCAATACTTTGACCACCTGATGTGAAGAGCCAACTCACTGCAAAAGATCCTGATGCTGGGAAAGATTGAGGACAGGATGAGAAGGGGGCAAAAGAGGATGAGATGGTTGGATGGCATCACCAACTAAATGGACATGAGTTTGAGCAAAACTATGGGAGACAGTGAAGGACAGGGAAGTATGGTGTACTGCAGTCTGTGCATGCATGCCTGCTAAGTTGCTTCAGTCATGTCCAACTCTTTGTGACCCTATGGACCATAGCCCACCAGGCTCCTCTGTCTGTGGGATTCTCCAGGCAAGAATACTGGAGTGGGTTGCCATGCCTTCCTCCAGGTGACCTTCCTGACCCAGGGATCAAACCCACATCCCTTATGTCTCCTGCATTAGCAGGGAGGTTCTTTACCACTGCCCATATTGAAGTCTATGGGGTCACAAAGAGTCAGACCTGGCTTAATGACTGAACAACAACAACAACAGATAGGCACCTGGAAAACCTCACCTTGACACTCAAAAAAAGGGTGAAATAATCAATCACTGATTTGCTGGCAAGAAAATTCAGTGGTTACCTATTGATCACTTCACCAGCCCTGACACAGGTATAATCTTGCCCAGAATACTTAAAGGAAAACTTGATACATGGCCTTCTCTAACAGAACTTCTAATCTAGTGTGGAGACAAACTGTTACCCAGAGAATGTAGAGAACCATGAACATAGACTAGTAAGAGTAGTCATTTAAATGTGTCATAAATATCAGAGTGTGATTCAGAGCTAATACAGGAGAAGATGTCAAGGTATCTACCATTGTAGTTATAAAGAATGTCTGCAAGGTGGGGATTTGTTCCTAAAACAGCAAGTGTTTTGTTTTTGTTTTGTTTATCAGTAAGAGTCAAATTTTGAATTATTAGTTTATTTCTAGCTTACATTTCTATCATGAAATTGAGTTTTCTGAATAATAGGGACATAAGATTCATAGTTTTATTTCCTCTATTGTAAAGGAGAGTTTTATATTAAGTGGTTTAGGTAGTTTTATCATGGACAGTTATGGAAAAACCAAAGTATACACACAGACCATACCAATGAGGAGACCTTGCTGCATATTTCCATGCAGAAGTGATTCCTACAGTCCTCCCTTAGATGCCCAGTGGTCAGTGACTCCATCCTTGTCAAATGAAGTTCTGACCACAGTGAGAACCACCACTTCCCATTCTCAAGGGAGATTTATAATCTTCTGGAAAATCTGGCTGAGCATCGTTCTACTAAACAGGTTCTAGCAACTATGAAAACCAACCCTGAAAAACTTAACCTCTGAATAAGTCAAAATTGGCTCCCCAAGCCTGCCAAAGATCCGAATTTCTACAAATATCAAACTGATTCCTTGCTTTCTTTTCTTTTTTGTTGTTCTTATTCCGACTAATTCCCCTATTTCCATGCCTTTTATGTACTTTTATCATCTTTTACTAAATGCAATCTTTCAAATGGCCTCAAAATCTTATTATAAAAATATATGGTAAGAACAAAGGAAATATATAGTAACAACAAAAGAACATAGGAAATTAGATTAGGGTAATAGTCTGAAAATACATGCCTCTATCATTTACTTCCCTAGAGGAGACATAAAAAATTGTATTAGAGAAAGCAGAATTATAACATTAGCAGTAAACAATAAAGAGTCTCTTCAGTGAATCACACTTGCTGAAGAATCCTTGAAAGTAAAATGCAAGAAGAATTAGTTTGACAAAGAAGTGTGTGTGTGTGCTCAATTGCATCTGATTCTTTGCAACCCCATGGACTGTAGACCACTAGGCTCCTCTGTTCATTGAATTGTCCAGGCAAGAATACAGGACTGGGTTGCCATGTCTTACCCCAGGGGATCTTATCAACCCAGGATCTTGATAGTGAAGACCACTGATCAAAAAACACAAAGAAAGGACAGCTGTTAAAGCAGGAGCATTGCTAGGGGTTTGTCACGTCAGAGGTAAAAGATATGAGAAGCAAAAGAGTAAGCTGAGAACAACTGTCAAGGTATTTTTTCACAGAACTAAATTTACAGCTGTTGGTCTTCCCAACTTTTGTAACAGACAGTTTAGGGCAGTGATGTGGATACTTATGTGGGAGAAGTCAGCAAGTGCCAAGATGCGTCGTGACATCCTGAAAGAACACAGAACATGCTCTTTTCAGTTACCAGCTACTGGTGACTCACACGAATACACTTAACCCATAACAAACCCATAATCACTATAAGCGGGCTTTAGTTTAAACTGAAATGGAATTCCAGAAGAAAAGATGAAAAAATATTAAAAAGCATATTTTGAACAAAACCAAGAGTATGACACAAAGGAGTGAAAATGTAAATAAATAATATTTCATTTACTACTTTAATAAAAATTTGTTTATTTAAACAGTATTTAGTTAATAGGGAATATTCAATAAGCTAATGCATAAGAAATTAGATTTATTATAGAAAATATAGGAAACAACTTATTAAGCAAAGGTCTTAAGAAAAATATTCTTAAGTTTAATTTCAGAAAAGTCATAAAATCCTTTTATGAATTGTATCATACATAAAATAATATTAAAATAAAATTGGTAGGTCTGAGAATATACTCTCAATATATGTAATAAATAATTTATATGAATGCTATTTGAAGAAATTCTATAAATGAAAAAAATTAAAAAAACCGAAGTCCCTGGCAAAGTTACTTAGGAAACTTAAGAAAATACAACTGTACAAATTACCAAGGAAATAAAATGAAAACAATGACATAGTTTTTTCACCCTCTAGACTGGCAATAAGGACTACCATAAATTTATCTTTCTTTGTGTAGCTCCCGATAATCAAGAAATTTTCTGTCAAACTCTGTTTAAACACAAGAGAAAGTAAAGAGACATCAGTGACCTCAAATGACAAGGAATACAGTCTTTGCAAAAATAGTCTGGCAAAGCCAGTTAGTAACTTGACTATGCCAAAGCCTTTGACTGTGTGGATCACAATAAACTGCGGAAAATTCTGAAAGAGATGGGAATACCAGACCATCTGACCTGTCTCTTGAGAAACCTGTATGCAGGTTAGGAAGCAACAGTTAGAACTGGACATGGAACAACAGACTGGTTCCAAATAGGAAAAGGAGTACGTCAAGGCTGTATATTATCACCCTGCTTATTTAACTTCTATGCAGAGTACATCATGAGAAATGCTGGGCTGGAAGAAACACAAGCTGGAATCAAGATTGCCGGGAGAAATATCAATAACCTCAGATATGCAGATGACACCACCCTTATGGCAGAAAGTGAAGAACTAAAGAGCCCCTTGATGAAAGTGAAAGAGGAGAGTGAAAAAGTTGGCTTAAAGCTCAACGTTCAGAAAACTAAGATCATGGCATCTGGTCCCATCACTTCATGGCAAATAGATGGGGAAACAGTGTCAGACTGTATTTTTGGGGGCTCCAAAATCACTGCTGATGGTGATTTCAGCCATGAAATTAAAAAACACTTTCTCCTTGGAAGGAAGGTTATAATCAACCTAGATAGCATATTGAAAAGCAGAGACATTACTTTGTCAACAAAAGTCCGTCTAGTCAAGGCTATGGTTTTTCCAGTGGTCATGTATGGATGTGAGAGTTGGACGGTGAAGAAAGCTGAGCGCCACAGAATTGATGCTTTTGAACTGTGGTGATGGAGAAGACTCTTGAGAGTCCCTTGGACTGCAAGCAGATCCAATCAATCCATCCTGAAGGAGATCAATCCTGGGTGTTCATTGGAAGGACTGATGTTGAAGCTGAAACTCCAATACTTTGGCCACCTCATGCGAAGAGTTGACTCATTGGAAAAGACCCTAATGCTGGGTAGGATTGGGGGCAGGAGGAGAAGGGGATGACAGAGGATGAGATGGTTGGATGGCATCACTGACTCGATGGACATGGGTTTGGGTGGACTCCGGGAGTTGGTGATAGACAGAGAGGCCTGGCGTGCTGCAATTCATAGGGTCACAAAGAGTCGGACACGACTGAGCGACTGAACTGAATTGAACTGAACTGAAAATGGATCAGGACAGCCTTCAGTAATCCATTCTTCAAGACGATAGAACAATTATAAATATATACATGCACAAAATAACTGAGCCTCAAAATATATGAAGCACATATTGAGAGTATTACAACAGAATTTAGAAATAAACATTTCTAAAATAATAGTTGAAGACTTTGATGCCCATACTTTCTATAATGGGTTGATGTTCTAGACAGAAAATCAATAAGGAAATAGAAAACTTGACACTATGCTATAAATCATTAGACCTAACACACATACATAGAATATCCCCTTCAACTACAGTAGAGTACACATTCTCAAGTGCACAGAGCATACACAATCTTCTTTATTGAAAAAGAAGAAACTAAATTCAAAGTTAGCAGAAGGAAGTAATAAACATCAGAAATAAATTAATGGAAAGTAGAAAAACAAGAGATAACTAACAAAATCAAAAGCTGATTATGAAAAAAAATCAATACTTTGATAAAGAAAACACAGTGAAACACCACTTTGAACCTGCTAGAATAACTAATTTTAAAAAGTGTAAGTAAATGTTGGTGAGGATGTGGAGAATTTAGGACACCACCCCTTGCTGGTAGGAATGTAAAATGCAGCTACTGTGGAAAAGAGTTTGGTAGTTCCTTAAAAAGGTAAACATAGAATTACCATAAAACTCAGCAATCACACTCTTAAGAATACACCAAAGAATTGAATTCAGGGATTCAAAATGTACACAAATATTCATTGCAGCTCTGTCCACTACAGCCAGTATGTGAAACAACCCAGGTGTCCATCAACAGATTACTAAACAGAACATGGTACATACATGTAATGGAATGTCGTGCAGCCATAAAAAGGAAAGAAGTTGTAACACATACTACAACACCAAAGAATCCTTAAAATGTATACTCAGTGTAATAAGCCAGATACAGGTCAAATATTGCAGACTAACCTAAATATCTAGAATGGGTAAATTCATACAGAGAGAAAGCAGGGTGGAGATTGTCAGAGGTTAGGTTAATGTGAGAATGAGGAGTATTATTTAATAGTTACAGAGCTTCTGCTGGGGGTGATGAAAAAGTTTTGGAAACATAATGGCAATAGTTGTAGGGCATTGTAAATGTAACTAATGCCACAAAACTGTAGCTTTAAAATGCTTAAAATAGCAAACTGTATGTTACATATATTTCCACATAATAAAAATTTGAGGAAAAAATCATTGCTATTATAAGGTGAAGAAATTAATATTAATACACAGGAAGGTACTTCTTGATACTTCTTTGAGGACAATTTGTCACTATCAAAATATAAAATATTTATGGATGGATACAATGTATTTTTCTTTTTTGATGGATGTGTAGGACCTGAAACATACCAAGTTACTTCCACTCTGGAAAAGCACAGCCTTGAGTGTAAGGTTCAATGATTCACCACAACCTATTTCTGCCTACTGGTTGGGGCTAAGGGTGTCAAGGAAAGGGGAATCATATTAAGTGAAAATCACTTTCTTCTAATGACTCAAAATGGTTACAATGTGGCAAGTATGCATTTGATCTCTTACCTCATTGCCTTCCTAGAATAAGACAATATTCTACCAACTCTTCCTGGGGCAAAATACAAGACCAGCCAGAATCACAGTTGCAATGCAAATGAAAACCAAGAATTGGAGAGTTTGTAACTGTTGTTTTATTTTGGTTTTCTCTTCTGTTTTTTTTTTTTTTTTTTTTTTTTAGCATAAAATACTTGGCAATAGGAGAAGTAGTCCTGTATTTATTTGGCCCAGGATAGTCAGTTTTCATTTATCCCTCTCCTATATTCTACTAAATTGGAAACCATCAGTGACAATGCACAGGGAGAAAGAAAAAACCACAATTTGAAACACAGTCGAGAACAGAACCTGAAAGCTAAATTGTGGGTCAGAGACTGAAGGAGCAGAGGGATTGAAGATACTCAATGTCCTCTGGGAAAGAAAAGAGGGAGCAATTCAGAAAGCCCAGGGTCAGGGGAAGATACTTGATTAGCCCAAGAGTCAAGGAAAACCCTCAGGGCCCATCTAGGGAAGAACAGACCAAGATTTGTATATTTGACTACTCACATCAGTTAATTTTTTCCTGAGTATAAACCATCTCAAAACATAGTGATTCAACCTACTGTACAGCACTGGGAACTCTGTTCAATGTTATATGGCAGCCTGAAAGGAGGGGAGTCTGGGGGAGAATGGATACAGGTATGTGTATGGCTGAGTCCCTTTGCTATCTATCTGAAACTATCACAACTATTAACTATTATTAATCATCTATACTCTAATGTTAGAGAAGGCAATGGCAACCCACTCCAGTACTGTTGCCTGGAAAATCCGAACAGAGGAGCCTGGTAGGTTGCAGTCCGTGGAATCGCTATGAGTCGGACACAACTGAGTAACTTCACTTTTGCTTTTCACTTTCATGCATTGGAGAAGGAAATGGCAACCCACTCCAGTACTCTTGCCTGGAGAATCCCAGGGACAGGGGAGCCTGGTGGGCTGCCATCTATGGGGTCGCACAGAGTTGGACATGACTGAAGCGACTTAGCAGCAGCAGCAGCATACTCTAATATAAAATAAAAAGTTATAAAAATTAAAAACACACACACAGTGACTTTAAACAACGTTCATTTAGTTGATATATCTATGGATTAGCCATTTTGGTTGGGTTCAGCTGGATGGTTTCTCTGGTCTCATCTGCATTAATCATACATATGTGTGCAGCTGCAAGGTCATCTCCAGGGCTAATGAGCGGGTAAGACTCAGACAGCCCCAGCTGAGATGTCTTCTGGTCTATGTTGTCCCTCATCTTCCAGAAGCCTCGCTCAAGATCACTCACAGAATAGCTGAGCAACTTGCCAAGAGAGCAAGCACAAGAATTCAAGTCCTTCCACTGTGTTTTATTAGTGAAGCAAGCTTCAAGTTCAGCCCAGATTCAAACAGCAGGGAAACAGACTTCACATCTTACTGAGAGAAGTGCAAAGTCACAGTGTAAAGGGGTATTGATACAGGACAGGAATAACTGTAGCCAATCAATACAAGACTTCATGTCCTCAAACAATCAGGAAGCAGAATCTGAATGTATACCCTGTGTATAAGACTGTCCCAGGAACTACAATTTTTAAAAAAGTAAAAATAAGTTTTTATTGCTTTTTGGTGAGTGCCTGTTCTCTGTGCAGATTTTTTTCTGCATACCTATGGAGAAAAATAATGGTCTGGGATTTATAGAAGGTGCATATGTTCCTCTGAATGTATTCCAAACAACTATGATTTTGGAGCTATAGCTACAGAATGAATGCCCAGTTGTTGCCTTTTAGTGGTTTAGAGTCTTTGGGGAACCCCAAGTGGAAAATGTGCCTGGGAAACAGAAATGAAACAGGGATCCATTCTCTTTTAATAAGGTGATGATTTGATTAGAAGTTTAAGGATTAGTAGAATTTGCCAGACCATTAAAGTCAGAAAAGGTAGTCCCAATAAAGAGGAGAATGTAGTAAGAGATAACAAAGTACATCGTACTCAGCAAAGGGTAAGTGATTCAGTGCAGAAGGCTCAGCTGTAAGAGCCCCAGAAGCAGTGAAGACTGGCTATAGACTTTTACCAAGTGCAGAACACAGGACTCTCTCCCACTGGATGCAAAAGTGTCTGTGCAGGCTCCCACACCTCACTCTGACCACTTGTTTTATTACGGCATAATTCATGTCTGAGACCATATTGTTGTTGTTCAGCCACTAAGTCATGTTCGAATCTTTGCAGTGCTGTGGACTGCAGCATGCCAGGCTTCCCTGTCCTTCACCATCTCCCGGAGTTTGCTCACATTCATGTCCATTGAGTCAATGATGCTATCCAGCCACCTCATCTTCTCCTCCTGCCTTCAATCTTTCCTAGAACCAGGGTCTTTTCAAATGAGTCAGCTCAACTGAAAACCCACAATTCAAGCAGATCACCTTCAGGTTTCTATGAAGGCAGGTACCCCACTGCCACATCGTTCTGTCTACCAGTTTATCCCTCACCTTCTCCTGCAGAATGGAGGTACTGTTGGCTTCATATGTGTCCATGTGTCTCTCAGTATTAGTCATCCCAAAGTTGAATGATCCACTTGGAGTTGGGATGATACTCTTCTACAGCATTTCCCACACTGTCACTTCATGCCAGAAAAGTTACTTTTCTTCAGAGATTTGTTTTTGGTATAAAATTGCATCCTGGCACAGTCTTGATTCTTATTGACAAGCTTCCTTGTTTACTGTTGTTCATCCTTAAGATGCTGCCTCATTAAAGACGGAAAGGTTAACAACTGAACCCTGTTTGCCTCGAGTAAATCAGACTCAATTTTCTGGAGCTCACTGCAAACAATCTGCTCCAAAAGAGCTAATTAGGGCTGAGAATACAAAATGGGAGTCCGGATGGCACTATTTGCATCATCTCAATTGCAGGCTTCTTTTTTGCCTTCACATCAAAAGAGTCATTCTGTGAAAGTCAATCTCTTTTTTTTTTTTTTTCCTTGAAAGGAAAATGTGCGCTGAAGATAGAGATCCATACACTGTGCCATTCTGATGTCAGTGATGGCTGCAGAGGCAGAAGGAGGGCTGTAGAATGTATGAAAACACTTCTCAGCTTCCTCGAGCTGAGCTCATGGTTGCTGACAGACTCCTAAAAGTGCTGGGATGGCCATCCATTTGCTTAGGAACCACAGAGAGGGATTTCTGGAGGCAGCTCTGGTAGAAGCACCCTGCTCTGTGTGTGTGTGTGTGTGTGTGTGTGTGTGTGTGTGTGTGTGTGTAGGAAGGGAGAGACCCATCAATAGACAGAAGTAGCTCTTTTCTCCTGTGTCAGTTTGGTTTTGTGGTATAACACACCAGCCCAAACAAACTGATTTCACTCAACAACACTTTATTAATGTTGTGATGTCTGTAAGGTGACAGGGTAATTCTGCTGATCCGAGCCTGGCTCAGCTAACCAAGGCTGGACCTACTCGTGAGTTTGCAGTCACCACTAGGTCCCCTGGAGACAGGGCTCAGCTTGGATGGCTCATCTCTAGTCCATATGGTACTTCATCCTCCTACAGGCTAACTCGGGCTAATTAGCATGGCAGCTCGGCAGGTTTCTCCAGGAGTAAACCAAAGCACGCAAGGCTTCTTGGCCCAGATTTGGAACTGGCAAGGCATTCCATCCACCACATTCCATGGGCCAATGCAAGTCCCAGGGCCAGGCCGGATTTAAACAGTGGGGAAAATGACTTCAGCTCTTGAGGAGTTACAAAGTCACTGAAAAAACGGGCATAGAGATAAAGAAAGACGGAGAATTTACCCAAGTCATAAGGGATTGCTAACTTTGTTATGAGCAAAATCTCAAGATGAAACAAATGATAGGTTCTTTAGTTATTTTTATAAACAAACAAAAAATAAATGTGTTCTGTAGTTATTATATCAACAAATAGGGTGGGTTAGGGTTGTGTCGGGATATGAAGCAGGGTAGGTTGATGTTCCATTCACTTTTCCAACTTAATCTTGCTTGCTGGTTTGGGAAGCCCTTTGATACGATTTTTAAAGTACCAAATTGTGATGGATAACTTTAGTAGGTGTGAATAAATAGTTTCTCTGCCTAACAGCACTTAATAAACCTTTTGTAGTCTATCAGACACAAAACAACTCAGAGAAGCAGGTTAGGACAGTTTTGTGAGACAGGGCATCTGAGTGAGCAGTCGCTCAGACAGAATTGGCCCTTTGCCTCTATCTCACTGTGTTAGAGAAAGAAGTGGTGAGGTCTTGAGAGTTTTGGTTTTAGGGACTCCAAAAGAATGTATAAGAGTAGCTAAAACCTGATATTATTGATTAGACAAACTTCAGGAAATTCAAAATTAAATTTTTAGAAGATTGAAAGGATTATGGCTAGTTTCACTTAAATAAGGAAGGAGATCTTCATTCATGGTTAGCCTTGACAAAAAGCATCACGGCACGATGGGAAAAAGATAAGACTCCAGTTTAGAGTCTAATCTAAACTGAGTTTGATAAGTTTTAATTCTAGCAATTACATTATACTTAGATAGAGGGCAGGGAATTCTGAAAAGTAAATAATAACAGTCAAATCGAAAAAGAAAACTTTATCCGAAAATATCTATGAACTGAGAGTGAGTTTACCATCCCTCCCTTGACTATGGTAATCCTTGGGCTGCATTCAAAGCAGCCCCAAATGCAGAAATACTCATCAACACGAACAGAAAACGCTCCAGGAGAAGCCTTCTAGTTTTGTTCTCAACTGTTATTCACATGTTAAATTACTCCAGAAGAGTTCTATTACACATATTTAGAAATTTATCTTTTTTTATCTCTCTTCTTTTATTGCTGAATGTTCCTAGTTCCCTACTTTCTGATGTCATTTACCTGCTGTCTAAAGAAATTCCTTTAGTCATCTTTTTTAGAGTACATCTATGGCAAAGACTTCTTTTAGCTTTCCTTCATCTAAGATGTATTTATTTCAGCTTTATTCCTGAAGGATATTTTTTCTGCATATAAAATTATAGGTGAACCATTCTTTTCTTTCAGCATCTTAAAAATGTTATTAAACTGCTCCAGACTCCATCCCTTTTTATGAGAATTCTGTACTCATTTGAATCATTATTCATTTATAACTGAGTCATGTTGTTTCTAGCTATTTCTAGAATTTTTCTTTGTCTCTGATCTTTGACCATTTTAAAAATAATTTATCTTGGTATTGATTTCTTTGCATTTTTCCTGTTTGAAGTTTGCTGAGCATCTTGAAATTATAGGTTTATGTCTCTCAAAAATGTGAGATATTTTAGCCATTATTTCTTCAAACAGTTTTTTTCCCTTTTTCTTTTTTTTTTAATCATCAAAGATTATAATTGTACAATATTGAGAAGTGCAGAACAAAATGCAAGTGCTGGAGGACACTTGCTCTACCATATCGTGTTGGGCTCTGCCACACATCAGCACGAATCAGCCACAGGTATACATACGTCCCCTCCTTCCTGAACCGCCCTCCCATCGCCTTCCCCATCCCACCCCTCTAGGTCATCACAGAACACTGGGTTAAGCTCCCTGTTTTACACAGCAAAGTATCCCTTGCTATCTGTTTTACATATGGTGATGTATGTGTTTCCATGCTATTCTCTCAATCCATCCCACTCTCTACATTCCCCGCTGTGTCCACAAGTCTCTTCTCTATGTCTGCATCTCCACCGCTGCTCTGCAAACAGGTCCCTCAGGACCTTCTTCCTAGATTCTATGCACATGGTTAATATACAATATTTGTCCTTCTCTTTCTGACTTACTTCACTCTGTATAACAGGCTCTAGGTTCATCCACCTCATTAGCAGTGATTCAAATGCATTCTTTTTTATAGCTGAATACTATTGATGCCTTCGATCTGTGGTGCTGGAGAAGACTCTTGAGAGTCCCTTGCACTGCAAGGAGATCAAACCAGTCAATCCTAAAGGAAATCAACCCTAAATATTCATTGGAAGGACTGATGCTGAAGCTCCAATACTTCGGCCACCTAATATGAAGAGCCAACTCATTAGAAAAGACCTTGATGCCGGCAAAGATTGAAGGCAAGAGGAGAAAAGGACAATAGAGGACAAGATGGTTGGATGGCATCACCGACTCAATGGACATGAGTTTAAACAAGCTCTGGGAGATGGTGAAGGACAGGGAAGCCTGGTGTGCTGCAGTCCATGGGGTCACAAAGAGTCAGACAGGAGTGAGCGAATGAACAACAACAACAACAATATTCCATTGTATATGTACCACAATTTCTGTATCCATTTATCTATCAGTGGACATCTAGGTTACTTCCATGTTCTAGCTATTGTAAAAGGGGCTGCAATGAACATGGGGGTACATGTGTCTCTTTCAATTGTAGTTTTCTCAGGGTATATGCCCAATAGAGGGATTGCTGGGGCATACGGTAGTCTATTCCTATAACTACTTTAGTTATTATTTCTTCAAATAGTTTTTTAATGCTCAGTCCATCTTCTTTTCCCTTTTTTGGAACACAAATGCCATTTCATGATTTAAGTTGATTATTATCTTTTGTATTTTAATATAGTGCTACTAGATTATGTCTTATCTGTCACCATATACTTTTGAGTTTTACTTCTCAATTTTCTATGTAAATACAGACCAATTTGCAACCAAATTGACCTTTTTAGTCTTTTTTTCTTTGACCACACTGCATAGCATGCAGATCCCAACCAGGGATCAAACCCATGCCTCCTTCAGTGGAAGCACAGAGGCTTAACCACTGGACCACCGGGCAAGTCCTCAAACTGACTCTTTTAGTTTAGATAAAAACTAACTTCTAAGATTAGGGTTAAAATAAAGGAAGCATGTGGAAGGTATTAAAAAACTGAGTATTGAGAAAAAATGTAACCCCATTTAGATTAGTGTCTGGCACAGAATGATGTCTCCATGAGCCAGAGAACATGAGGGTCTTTTCTGTACATTCCTACATATAATTCTTCAACCCAGAAAGGTAGACGGCAATATCAACCATATTATGAACAACACTATCATCTATACTGGTATTTTTATTAACAGACTATTAGCATTGAAAAATGAGTAGCCAATAAAAACTGAGAATAAATTAGCATGCATTCATATAATGAAATGCTGCAAAGTCACTGAAAAATATTCTACTCTTTGAGACTATTTAAAGATATGAGAATATGCTGCAATGTATGTTGTTAAGCAACTAAGGAAGACGTGAAATTTTTATATCAGATAATCACAATTTTTGGTAAAAATTTGTAGGGGATTTCTGAAAGCAAATAGACCTAGGTGGTTACAGGATAATGAATTTTCTTTTTTTTTTTTTAATTTACCTTTCAGTTTTTTCAAATGTTCCATCTTAAACATATATTACTTTCTAATCAAGAAAATGAACAAAAAATAAATAACATTCAGTACATTCGTGTCTGATGTGATGAGGGTATTCTGATGCTGTTCAGTGCTGCTGGTTTCCTGTGGGTAAATACGTAAACCACTTTAGATGGACAGCTTTGTTCTGCTCTGAAGGGTCCCTAGTGCTGAGGAGTTTCACATATAGAAAAGTTTAAAGATTTTATTTCAGAAAAGCCTTTTTGTCATCTGTCCAGTCAGGTATTTAGGTTGATTCTTGGCCTGGAGTCCAAGAGGGCACAAGCATACTGCCTTCTCTGAGATCTCCCAAGTTTATACTCCAAAGCAGTTGGTAACAATAGCTGGTCCTAGGTCTGGAGACAAGTATTTCACTGCCCCAGGATACTATTAATTGTGCAGATCCCACACCTGCTCTGATTTCTAGGAGTTCTTTATGAACTAGGAGATTGGACATTTGTTGTGATGTGAGCTTCAAACATATTTTCCAATGACATTTATCTTTTGACATTGTTTAGTATGTCTTCTTTCTGCAGGCAATGTAATCAATTATTTCTGAACTGATTTCTGCTGTATGAGTGACGGTTTAAAAAGACTCCTACATTCTGAAAAGAATTTGTCTACGTTCACATCTGATAACATTATGCTTTCATTTTTGTGTTTAAACTGTTGAACTTTCCATTGCAGAATAAGATGCATATGTGAATGTATATAAACTATAATTATAAAGCTGACTGAATTTTTAAAATGGAAAATACCTATGTGATCAGCACTCAGATCAGCACGTTAACAGGTTGCCTGAAGCCCCCAAGACCTCTCTGTCACAAGCACCCACCTCCCAAGGTTAAACACCATCCTGACTTTAGAGAAAACAATCTTGAGATTCCTCACAGAATTCCCTTCACTTCACACTCTGAGTGTCCAGAAAATTATTCAGCCCTGGATAATAGTTTATTGAGCAGAACCACCTACAATAATCAGAATAATTACCCATATCGCCAATAGGAATGACTTTGTACACACAGAGGAGAGGGTATGGCAGGCATTTATGGATGAATCAGACATTGATATAAAATACCTGGGACACTGTGAAGATAAAAACTACGTCAACTTAAAGATTAAAATGAAATCCTGAGGAGGCTGCCTTTCCCATCCCCGCAAAATAATTTTTATTCTTACTGAGTGTGCCATTCCTTTAATGAATGACAAGGTTTTTACTACCTTCATTGTTGTTCAAAATGAACCAAAATCATCAATAATGTATCTTTCCTTCCTTTAATGTCCATCTAACTTGCACAGCAAACTCCAGAATTTAGGGAGGCTTACTGATAATACCTTGAAGAAAAGCATGGTTTATATGCTCAAAGAAAGGCAAGAAAACCAATTTTGATGAGGCTGGAAGTTAGTCATTGTTTGCTGTGTAAAGTCAGAGGAATCAAACATTTAGGGGTTCACAGATAAAAAAAGGAGTTGGAAGGGAGTATAAGACAAGGTCAAAAAAAATCAATTAATTAATTAATTAACTAATTAAAAAAAAAAGACAAGGTCAGAGAAGTGGGCTGGTGAGCAACTCCTGAGAAAGTGGCATGTTTTTATCATAAAATGGGCAAAACAAAATGTAGAAGACAAAAATATGGTTAAATTGTGTTTCACAATTATTGAAATATTGAACGGATGACTTCTCTGAGTGGATCAAAAATGTTAAAGCTTATAGCCTGTAGATGGAGATAATAAGGAATTTTGTAGCTCAAAACTAGAAGAACAGAAGTTTTGAGCAAATTTCAACAACATAAGAAAAATCTACCTTCTTCATTGCATTGACAGTTCTATTCCAAGGGTACCTGCAACTTTCCAAGTACTAAATCTGATTATTTTCAATTCTCATTTTACTTGACCTCTCTCTAGTTCTTGATGCTATTGATCACCGTCTCTTTCTTGAAATTTGTCCATCCTTTGGCTTTTGTGAAATCACTTTCTCCTTTTCTTATCACTTCTGCTCAATCCCTGTTAGCAAGGACTTGTGTCCAGAGATTACTCAGGAGTGACCCAGGGAAAAGAAGTGAGAACAGGGGAGGGTCGAGTAAGGAGGAAAAGATAATAAAAGGAAATGTGATTTAGTTTGCTGCTATGGGATGCTAGAGGGCGTCCCTGGTGGCTCTTTGGGAAAGAATCCACCTGCCAATGCAGGAGATGCAAGTTTGATCCCTGGTCTGGGAAGATCCCCCAGAGAAGGAAATGGCTACCCACTCCAGTATGCTTGCCTGGGAAACCCCATGGACAGAGGTGTGTGGAGGGCTACAGTCCATGGGGTCACAAAGAGTTGGACACTACTAAGCACATGCACACACACACACACGCACACAGGATGCTAGGCTCAAATCCATTGTTAGCACCACATTTAATACTATTTTAATTGGGTTTCCCCCAGAAGCAGAGTCAGACATAAGGATTTGTGGGCAGGTAATTTAACTTGGAGTTTTTCGAGGAGATAGGAGCAAAAGATCCAAGAGACAGAGGGAAAAAGAAAAACCTCCCTATGAAGGTCACCACAGAGGGTGACTGGGGCTTGATTCTTTCTGGAATCCTCTAAAGAACACATAGGACACTTCTCAGAATCGTCCACCTGAGGACTGTCCAGAAGAATTTAGCCATCATCTCCTATACCCTGGGGTCATCAACTCCTTGCATTTCCAGACTGTGCACAGATAAAAATTTGACAGACCCCTGCCAGTGTCTGAAGTGTTAGAGAAACCTGGAATATGCAGTGGAACACGTGGCAGAGCCTGAAGCTGAAATGCTGTCCACATGCAGCGTATCAGAGGCCACAAGGAACTGTCTGCTGGAGGACACCTAAAATCAAGTCATGTCCAGTACACAACTTTTCTATAAGATGGTATGAAAAAAACCCAAATGAACATTTTGGCCAAATATATACATATGTATAGGAGTATATAAGTATTCCAAAAGAAGGAGGTCAAGAGATACCTGGAGTAATAGGCAAGTTGGCCTTGGAGAAGAAAATGAAGCAGGGCAAAGACTAACTGAATTCTGTCAAGAGAATATATTGGTCACATCAAATTCTCTTTTTCAATAGCACAAGAGATGACTTTACACATGGATGTTACCAAATGGCCAATACCAAAATCAAATTGATTATATTCTTTGTAGCCAAAGATGGAGAAGCTGTATATAGTCAGCAAAAACAAGACCTGGAGCTGACTCTGGCTCAGATCACCAGCTTCTCATAGCAAAATTCACGTTTAAACTAAAGAAAGATGGGAAACCACTAGGCCAGCCAGGTACAACTTAAATCAAATCCCCTATGAATATGCAGTGGAGGTAACAGATAGATTCAAGGGATTAGAACTTGTAAACAGTGTGCCTGAAGAACTATGGATGGAAGTGCATAATACTGTACAGGAGGCGTTAAAAAAGAAAAAAAAAAATCCCAAAGTAAAAGAAAAGCAAAAATGCAAAATGGTTATCTGAGGAGGGCTTACAAACAGCTAAAGAAAGAAGAGAAGAGAAGTGAAAAGCAAGGGAGAAAAGGAAAGGTATGGCCAACTAAACACAGATTTTCAAAGAAGAGCATGGAGAGACAAGGCCTTCTTCAATGAACAGTGTGTGAAACTAGAAGAGAACAACAGAAGGGGAAAGACTAAAGATCCCTTCAGGAGAACTGGAGACATGAAGGGAACCTTTGCCCAAAGATGGGCACAATAAAGCATATAAAAGGTAGAGACTTAGTAGTTGCTGATGAGATCGAGAAGGGATGAAAAGAATACACAGAAGAACTGTATAACAAATATCCAGATGAACTGGATGACTGAGATGGCGTGGTCAGCCACCCAGAGCCAGACATTCTGGAGTGCGAAATCAAGTAGGTCTTAGGAAGCACTGCTGTAAATAAAGCTAGTGGATGCGATGGAATTTCAAGAGAACTATTCAAAATCCCAGAGGATGATGCCATTAATGTGTTGCATTCAATATGTCAGCAAATCTGGAGACGCAGCAGTCGCCACAGGACTGGAAAAGGTCAGTCCTCATCCCAATTCCCAAGAAAGGTAGTACTAAAGAATGTGCTAACCATCAGACAATTGCACTCATCTCCCATGCTGATAATGTCTTGCCTAAAATCTTGCATGCTGGGCTTTAGCATTATGCAAACCAAGAACTTCCAGATGTCCAAGCTGGATTTAGAAAAGGAAGAAGAACCAGAGATCAAATTGCCAACATTCACTGGATCATAGACAAAGCTAGGGAATTCCCAAAAAACATCTACCTCTGTTTCATCAACTATGCCAAAACCTTTGACTGTGTGGATCATAATAAACTGTGGAAACCTCTTAAAGAGATCGGAATATCAGACCATCTTACCTGTCTCCTGAGACACCTGTATGCAGGTCAAGAAGCAACAGTTAGAACCCTGTATAGAAAAACTGATTGGTTCAAGATTGAGAAAGGTGTACGACAGGGCTATCTGCTGCCACCCTCTTGGTTTAACCTACACGCTGAGCACATCATGAGAAATGCTAGGCTGGATGAGTTACAAGCTGGAATCAAGATAGGCAGGAGAAACATCAACAACCTCAGATATGTGGATGATACCACTCTAAGAGAAGAAAGCTAAGAGGAACTAAAGAGACTCTTGATGAGGGCAAAGGAGAGTGAAAGAGCCAGCTTAAAACTAAACACTAAAAAACTTGGATCATGGCATCTGGCTCCATTACTTCATGGCAAATAGAAGGGGAAAAGATGGAAGCGGTGACAGATTTCCTCTTCTTGGGCTCTAAAATCACTGTAGATGGTGACTGCAGCCACGAAATCAGAAGATGCTTGCTTCTTGGCTGGAAAGTGATGACAAAACCAAGACAGTGTGTTGAAAAGCAGAGACATTACTCTGCCGACAAAGGTCCATGTAGTTAAGGCTATGGTCTTCCCAGTGGTCACATACAGTTGTGAGAGCTGGATGGTAAAGAAGGCTGAGAGCCAAAGAATCGATGCCTTCAACTATGGTGCTGGAGAAGACTCCTGAGAGCCCACTGGGCAGCAAGATCAAACCAGTCAATCTTAAGGCAAATCGACCCTGAACATTGGTTGGAAGGACTGATGCTGAAACTCCAATATTTTGGTCATCTGATCTGAACAGCTGGATCATTGGAAAAGTCCCTGATGTTGGGAAAGATTGAGGGCAGAAGGAGAAGAGGGAATCAGAGGATGAGATAGTTGGATGGCATCACTGAAGTAATTGACATGAACTTGGGCAAACTTTGGGAGATGGTGAGGGACAGAGAGGCTTGGCGTGCTGCAGTCCATGGGGTTGCAAAGAGTCAGACATGACTACACAACTGAAGAACAACAAATACATATACATATATATATATTTTTCCCTTTCATTCACCAGTCAATCAAAGTGTATGTGCTGATTATTCTTATCTATGGTCCTGACCAATGTCCATCTTGGAGTAATTATTTCATTAAGCACATCTATGCTTCTGTAATGAGGATATATATTAATGATACTATAATGCAACTGTTTTGCTGAAATATCTCTCCAAATTCTGTTGATCTTCTGCACACTGATGAACTAATTCCTTTTATATGGGAAAAAGAAAATACTTCTATCGCAATTATTATGAAGAGTTGACAACCATAAAAACATACTCATAAGCTCATAATCTTCTTGCTGTTGAAGGATGGATGCTAAAGTGGTCTAGACAGCATGTTAGCAGTTGTAAAAATGGAATCTGAAACTCCATATTTGTTTTAATCCTTGAGAATTGGTCACTGGGGTAATAACTGGCTGAGGTTTCCTGCTTCTTGCTTGCTGATATGCCAGGTTTTGAACCTCTCCTCCTTTTCTCTTTCCCACACATCTTTCCTCCAGAGAAGACCCGCCTCCAACCTACTGATATATTTTCCTGCTTTTTTAATGCTGGATTTTCTCTCACTGTCCTATGTTTTCTAATAGGGAGGGTAACACACAGACTGCTATGTGGATTCCGATCTAAATGATGTCTCTTAAACATATGTACAAGCCACTAATGACCTATGTTCCCCCAATGACCTATCAAGTTACAGTTAAGCACATATTGTACTAAATATGTCAGTACAACATACTCAGGAAAGTCCACGTGAATGTAAAGGTAAGGAATACAAAACTCATATAATACTTTAGCAAAGGCTTAAAATACGACAACCAAGATGCACAGGGTGAGAAAGAGCATTTTGTTTGGAAGCAGAGAAAGAAGAAGGAAAGAGATCAATAAAAATCTAATCTGGAAGGGCCGCCTAGCTTAAAGGATCAGTGGTGATTGTGGAGATTTGAAGGGATCCACAATAAATAATAACCTAAGACAATGTCAGCCTGCTGTGCCTTATGTAAAAGAAATCATGATACATTTGTATTTGTGAGGAACTGTGCATCTTCTTTGCCTACCAGGAGCCTTTCTCTCTATGTCGCTTTGAGATCATCTTCTCTCAGAATTGACACCTTCCAGAATAGCTCCCGGTTGTGCTGATTATTCTCTGGGTTTATCAACAAAGATTTGTTTCATGTCCTCTCTTTTCTTGCTCTTGAAAATGAAGAATGCCTCCTTTACCTCTTCCTCAGACTTCTCCACGTGGTCTCTGAAGCTTATCTTGTCTTTGAGTCTGGGTTGGTCTGAGTGAGATGCCTCGCAAGGGGACTAGATCTGACCCAGAGGAAAGACAAACAGACCACAACTTCTGGAGTACATCCGGGAGTAACATGCTGTTCACAACTATGGCAGCAGAAAAGGCATGCAAGTCAAGGCTGGAGAAGGTAGATGCTGGCAGTAGCTGCAAGGAGTTGGTATTTGTCAGGGCTCCTGAGAAAGCAGAGACTGATGTAAAAATGTGAGTTCACAAGATTTGCTGAGGGACATGTCCTTCAGGACAATCCTTTAAGAGGGATGGGAAAAGGAACTGCATGGAGAAAGAACCAAACAAGCTTGTGATCTGAGATAAAGGCATGAAGTGTAAATCACAAGACTGTGGGCTTGGGTTCTGAACTTCCATATCACTCATTCATGCCCACTGGTTGCCCCTATGTGTGGAGGCAGGACATCACCTCCAGCAGTAACCCAGTTTTCCATTGGTCGAGGTCAGTTCACCAGAGGGGAGGCAGCTGTAGGTCATCAGCAGCCCCTATTCACATGGCTGGAGGATGGGAGCAGCTGCTGGCCTCAGGGATCAGGTACTTTCCCAGATGCAGTTTCACATGAGAAGTTGACATCCGCTCTATTGAGGGCCTTGAAAGTCCCTGACTACACCATCATTATTGTAATGAAGCAACCTATGGGACCGTGTTGAGCTCAGTATTAGGACTCAGAGCTTTCCCTCTTTCCCTCCATCCATCCCCAACAGGATATTTACAGAGATTTTTCAGTCTGCCCCTAACAGTGTGCTGTCTAGAGCAGAACTCTCTGCTCAGTTCCATGTGAGTAATTAGACTCGAGCCCAGATCAATCATTATTCCTAAAGAATTCAAACAGGACCTGAGACAGGGTAGGAAAAGTTTTGCTACCTAAGAGGAGAAAGTGATTCAGAGATCAGGTTGCCTAGGATTTTGAGTACAAAATGGCAACACACTCCAATATTCTTACGTGGAAAATTCCATGGACAGAGGAGCCTGGCGGGCTACAGTCCATGCGGTCACAAAGGGTCAGACACGACCAAGTGATTGAGCATACATGCCAGCAGCAGGAAGAGGCAGAGGGTGCATTGTAGGGTCACACCCTAATCACAAGATGGGTGATAACCCGAAGCCAATGAAAGAGGAGGACAAGGGTCTAAAACACTCTCCTTTATTGTTGTTTAGTTGCTAAGTTGTGTCTGAATCTTTGCAACCTCATGGACTGTAGCCCGCCAGGTTCCTCTGTCCATGGGATTTTTCTAGGCAAGAATACTGGAGTGGGTTGCCATTTCCTCCTCTAGGGATCTTCCCAATTCATGTATTGATCCCATGGCCCCTGTATAGGCAGATGGATTCTTTACCACTGAGCCACCACGAAAGCCCCAAAATACTCAGCTAGGGAGGACTATATCTCAAGTTTAGTTCAAGTTCATGACAGCAGAGATCCTACCAAATGTCTGGGCTGAAGAAGAGCTAACATACTGAAGACATCACCTGTAGCACCAGCCTGAGCTTACCCCATCTCCTGCTGGGGCTGTTCACGGGAGGAGGAGAGGGGCAGGGGAAATAAGCTGTGCAGTGGCCAGTGCAAGAAAGAGCTGAGCACCTCTCTCTGCAGCCGCTGCCTTTCGGGAGAAAGGGATAGAAAGGGGAGGTTAGAATGGCAGTAGTAGCCTATTTTGACACCTCAAGCAACCTGCTTTCTCCATTAACTTTCCCATTCCAAATAATTCTAATTAATTTGAATGATCATCTTGGAATCCCTGGTTACCATTAGGGGAGCCAAAAATTATTCCATGGCAACAGGACTTGATATTTGGTGAAAATTTTGAATCAACATCAATATCTTTTAATGAGAAAAAGCCTTGGAACCCAGCAAAGTCATAATGCACACATTAGCTTTGGGTCTGAACATGCTGATAGTTTCAGGAAAGAAAAAATCTCCAGAAATACAACTAATGGGTTCCATCGGAGCTAGAAAGCCATATTTAAAAGCCCTAATACTCTCTTGCCAGCAGCTCCAAATACCAAGCTACTCCCACTACCCCTTGAATGTTCTCTGATTATGACATGTTTGTGGGCTTAGAGTGTAGCTCTATTATTTAAGCATAATTGATCTCTTGGTACAAAAGCTGTCATCCTTCTTCCTAACTTGTGCTTATGGCCCAGAAGGGAAGGCTCTGGGTCATTTGGGAGTGTGATCCTTCTCTGATGATGTGTCTGTTTTTTTTTTTTTTCCTAATAATCACATTTGTGAATCTTACCTACATCTTTGGGGACCTAGAATGGCTGGAGGTCGCCATCACTTTAGAAGTGATGCACAGGTCACCTTGTGGTAACTAACATCTCATGGATTAGGGGCTTCCTCTTTTTTTTAAGAAAAAATTCTATTTTTTAAGCTTTTAAATATTTCAAAAAATTCTACAGCATAGTTTATTTTGTTACTGTTGTGCAGCACTGTGAATTTTACTAAATGTTTAGAGCCATGGATCCACCATCACAATCCGCATACAGAAGCACCCAAAAGTGGCATCACTGAATCATACGGTAAATACCTGTTTTGCTTTATAAAAAGCTATCCAACAGTTTTCCCCTGCGGTGCTCTCATTTTGAATTCCCACAAAAAATACAGAAGAATTTCACTTGCTCTGCTTTCTTGAAAACATTTGTTTTTCATAATTTTTTGGTTTTTCTATTTCCTTTTCATCTGCTGAATGTTTGTGCAGTGTTATCTCATTGTGGTTTTGACTTGGAATCCCTAATAAATAATGATGGAGGGTATCTTTTCGTGGCTCTCTCTATATACATATATATGTATATGTATATAAAACCCTCTGTCCATGGGATTTTCCAGGCAAGAATATTGGAATGGGTTGCTATTTCCTTCTCCAGGGGATCTTCCTGACCCAGGGATCAAACTTGGGTCTCCTGCTTGTCAGATAGATTCTTCACCAGTGAGCTACCCGGGAAGCCCACCATTACATTTTGTTTATGTCCAATTTATCATTTTTTACTAGATTGCATTTTTTGGTATCTGATATAAGAACTTTTTGTCTACCCAAAGATCACTAAGATTTCTTTGAGAAGTTCTATACTTTTATGGTTTACATTTAGTCTTTGAAGAGAGAGATGATCACGCTTAAGTTGTCCCATATTGGGCCTAGGTTAAATGGTGAGGTTATGTATAGCATTAAAAATAATGACACACTCTGTGTCATGCCACACCATTTTAGATGATAATGTCACCAAAAAAAATTGTAAATATCAGAGATGTTGCCAGGAAGTTCCTTTAATGTTGAACACACACACACACACACACACACACACACACACACACACACACACACACTGCTTTATCTGCCCCAAACCTTCCAAGCATAAATTTAGTCGTGATTCTAATGTCAGCTTGGATTTTCTCTCCATGCTGGTGCCCAATATCATGTCAGATGACAGACTACAATCTGATCTAATCTAAGTCAACATATATGTCCCTTTATGTGACAGATTAAAATAAAACAGGATTTTGAAACAGTTTATATAGAGATTAAGGAAGGATTTGTTCCATACCAGTTTCACTTTATCAATATGTCATCTCTTTCGGGATTTATTTTCACCCTTTCCATTGCAAGTCCCAGGTAGACATGAACTGGCTATGATCAACATTAGAGAATTCTTAAATAATTCAGATAAAGTTGCAGGATGCAAATTCAATTCCATTCAACTGCACAAATGTTCATTGTGCCTCTGTTATTTAAGCTAGGCTAAGTGGAGGACTGGGCTTCCCCAGTGGCTGAGTGGTAAAGAATCCTCCTGCAATGCAGGAGACAGGAGACTCAGGTTCATTCCCTGGGTTGGGAAGATCCCCTGAAGGAGGGCATGGCAACCCACTCCAGTATGCTTGCCTGGAGAATCCCATGGACAGAGGAGCCTGGTGGGTTCTAGTACATGGGGTCGCAAAGAGTTGGACACGACTGAATCGGCCGAGCACATGTGCACACAAGTGGAGGGTAATCGGGAGTAAAACTCTAGCCCTGTCTTGACAAAGCTGGTAAACTGGAGAAAGAGACAGATACTTTACAGTAAAGATAAGTCAGCTCCTTACCAGATTTAATTCCTTTTCTTCTTTGGGAGAGGACAGTATTCCATTTCTCAATCTCATTTTCAGTTAGATGTGGCTCTATGCTTGAACGTGGCCACTGGGAAAAAGTAGAAGCCATATGTGCTTTCATACCTTGCCCACGAAAATCTCCTACAAGAACCTCCAGCTTTTATCTCTACTCCATCTTCCAACTAGACACCAAGACCTGGGGTGATCTTGGAATCCAGGTGTTCAGTACGGCAAAGGCTCTATCAAGTCAGCCTGTGGATGACTGACTCTAAGCTTCCCTGCTGTGGTACTCCCTCATGCCAGTGAACTTCACAGGAGCAGGAAATCAGTTTCTACTGTGTTAAGCCATCGAGATCTTATGGTTTGTCTCTGAGGGCAAGTAATGTTTCCCTTAAATATTACAGACTTTCATAAAAACAACTTTAATATTGAGCAATGGACTGACTCTAATGAAAGTTCAAGGCACTATTTGGAGAACATATATTTAGAATTTAGTGTGGTGGTAGCTTAATTTTCAATTTCCTATTTTTTCTCCAAAATACACTGATGCAAAAGTTAAGAGGCAGAGCAATTCTGTAACCTCCAGGTTAGGTGACCAGTAGTTCAAAAGCTCTTGAATGCAAGAGAAACAGCACAAGAAGCCACAGAGTTAGACCACAAGTGGACACGGGTAACAGGTAGGGCCCTGGTCATGGAAGGTTCCACACATCACTCGGTGACATTTATCTACTGAAAGAGAGGACAAACCCTGACTCAGAACTGCTGTGAACTGGGCTGTGAATGAACAAAGCTTGAGCATTTGGGGAGAGACATGATATAGTAAGTTTCCAGGGGGCCTAGAGGTTCCAGTTCTCAGCAATGATCACCCTCTAAAAGAGAGAAGGAAACTCGGGAAGGCAGTGGGAGTCTTCATTGGAAACAGCAGCTGGTAAAGGGAATTCAGAAAATTCAGGAAAGGTGGTAGAAGCCATCTTAAACCAGGTTAGATATAAGGCAGAAGGTGCCATATAAAAAAGAAAAGGGGGGAAAAAAAGTAATTTTGATTAAGAAACCACTTAGGTAAGCTAGGTAAGGAAAATTCAACACATTTAATAATTCTATATAAGTTTTTTTTTAAGGTATAACACACCTAAAGATACCATAAGAGAACCACCTAAAAATGAGCAGGAAAACATCTCTTTAGAGAACTCTCACTATACAGTAGATAAAACTTGTAACTCAACATTTTAACATGAAAACCAACAATAACAACAATTGACTTTATCAAGAATTCCAGCTATGAGGAGGAGACCACAAAACAGAAATATAAAAACTTTGGAAAACAATAACCATGTAAAAAAAGATGATGGCCAGTCAAAAGTAGGAGGTAAAGTGGAAGCTGATAATAATTTAAAAGAGAAATGGAAACAAAAAATATTAGAAATTAAGAATGACAACCACATTTAAAAGAAAACAAGGGATAAAAGAAAGCTGCCCCCTCCAACCCACATAATTTAAAAAGACACACGTGCCACAATGTTCATTGCAGAGCTATTTACGATAGTTAGGACATGGAAGCAACCTAGATGTCCATTGACAGATGAATGGATAAAGATGTGGTGTATATATATGTACACAATGGAATTTTACTCATCCATAAAAGGAATGAAATTGGGTCATTGGTTAGAGACATGGTTGGACCTAGAGTCTGTCATACAGAGTGAAGTACATCAGAGAAAAACAGCGCATATTAACACATATATGTGGAATCTAGAAAAATGGTACAGATGAACCTATTTTCAAGGCTAGACTAGAGACATAGATGTAGAGAATGGACATGTGGACACGGTGGGGGGGAGGGGGGGGGCAAATTGGGAGACTAGGTTTGATATATATACACTACCATGTGTGCAACAGGCAGCTAGTGGGAAGGTGCTCCCTAACACAGGGAGCTCAGCTCTGTGCTGGTGATGACCAGGAAGGGTGAGAGGGAGTGGGAGGGAAATCCAAGGTGGGGTGGACACATTTATATACATGGTTGATTCACTTCATTGGATAGCAGAGACTAACAGGATGTTGTAAAGCAGCTACATTTCAATAAATAAATAGAAAAGAAAAAAAGAAACATACTTGCAAAGAAAGACAAGGAGAATAGAGACAGCCACAGAGAAGGAACCAGTTGAAGAAAGAGGAGAAGGCTTAAGAGACAGAAGAGTAATATACAAAGTAGGCAACACAGAGACTTGAGATTTCTGAAGGAGCAAAGTCAAAACACGGGTACAGAGCAAATATTTAAGCTAAACAATGTTCCTAAAATAAAGGGGATTCTAATCTACATATAGTAAGAGTATACTGTAGTCTAAAGAAAAATGATGCCCCAGAATTCAGCACAAAAATAATTCAAATGTATTAAACCTGAAAGATAAAGACAGACCACAGAGGTACAAAGATTACATTATTCTGAGGAAATAAAATTGAGTTAACCATCAGATATTAGAGAGATACTAGGACAACACCTTCCAACTAAAGAAAAGTGGGTGTGAGCCAAGAATTTTATATCCTGCCAAGTAGTAATAGCTACAGGCAATTTGGCTTCACAAAGTCTCAGGAAATATTGTACCTACATGCTACTTTGAGGAATGTGGACTTAAATAATAAGAAAATCTTCAGTTAGACGACCAATGGTGAACACTAAATGCATTTATCTACACAGAGAATTAAGAATAAGCCAAAAGGACTACAAAATAAAATGCAAATAGACACTTCTCAATTACAGAAAACAAGAAAGAAAACAGACAATATTGGCAATGATGTAATGGGCTATTAGAGAATATAAATTTTTAGGTAGAGTTACAGAATAAGTCACAATTCTCTGTGTGATATGTAAGAGACACCTCCAACCAAATGATCAGACAGTCTAAAAATCAAAAAGTAGACAAGGCAGAAGGACAACTGCAAGCCACACCAAGAAAGCTTGGGGCATGATCTTAATATTAAACAAGGTAAATCTGGGGCAAAAACACATTAACTTAATCAAGAGAAGGATTAAACTGCTACAAGGTAACATACTGTGGAAGTCTAAGTAATACCACCCCTGGAAGATGTCTATGTCCTAATCCTGGGACTTTGTGAATAGGTTACATTATATTTCAAAGATATTGCAGATGAAGATGTTGAGATGAGAAGATTATCCTGAATTTTCTGGGTGTATCCAACGTAATCACAGGGGTCCTTACAGAAGTAAGGCATTTGGTACCTATTCAGAGGGAAAAGATGTAAGGATAGAGATTCTTAAATACTTCCCTGATGGTCCAGTGGTTAACAATCTACCTGCCAAAGCAGGGGACATGAGTTAAAACCCCTGGTCTGAGAAATCCCACATGGTGTGGGGCAACTAAGCTCCTGCCACAACTACTGAGTTCACGCTCTGGAGGCCATGAACTGCGACTACTTAAGGCCGCATGCCCTAGAGCCCACATGGATGCGTGCGTGCCAAATTGCTTCAGTCATGTCCGCCTCTTTGTGACCTCACAGACTGCAGCCCATAAGGCTCCTCTGTCCGTGGGATTCTTCAGGCAAGAATACTGGAGAGGGTTGCCATACCCTCCTCCAGGGGATCTTCCCAACCCAGGGATTGAACCTGTGTCTCTTATATCTCCTGCATTGGCAGGTAGGCTCTTTACCACTAGCACCACCTGGGAAGCCCAAAGGAGGGATAGGTTTCTGGCAGATTTTGGCTTGACTTACATATCTATTGTTGACTTACACAGAGTTGCTTACTCTGTGCAACGTACAATAATAAATATTATTTATCACTAAAAACAATATCAAAAGGTATGTATTGTCACAATTTAGAGTAGAATCACGTAGAACACTGCTGTTCATAAAAGGAAAGTAATTTCCCCCTAAAATAAGCTAGAAATAAGTGAAGCTAGACTTTAAACCTCTCTCTGCTTGGCACCCACAGTCACGCTCTCTTGAAATACTGTGTATTTTAATTACTTGCAATTTTCCTTCTATCATGATGCTTACATCCTGGATGAGGACAATGCAGGGTGGTAAGGAAGGAAAATTAGGATTAATTGAGCACCAAGGAATGTCTTAGTCTTTTTCACATGCATGTAATTGTATTCATTTCTCTAATTCCAGAAATAGGCTCAATAATAACAAGAGAACTCTGGATTAAGAGGTATATCATCAATGCAAGTGACCTCAATCCAAATCTATAGCTCACAGCTCCCAAAACCTCAGTGAAATAAATTCTATCTAATGGTACGTGACTACAGAACTAGTGAAGGGTGTTAGCCACTCACCCGAAGCTTAAATGAACTTCAGGAAGAAAAGCATAAGATACAATAATATCCTTACCAGCTGCTACTAATCCACTGTGGAGCAGAACAGTAAAAAAAAAAATGGGGGGGGCAGGAAGGAACCCCAAGGAGGTCTGGCCAACACTCTGGGTTCGGCATTCCAGAAACCAAAGGGCAAGTGGCTGATGGGCAAACCTCAGAGTTCCTGGAGCCTCTGGCTTGGTCACCAAGATTCACCTGGCACAAAAACTCGAGAGTAATAATATTCACAGCTTATGCTTGCAACCCACCTCAGCAGATCTACCTGTGCAAGGAAGAGGATATGCTTTGAATCTGGCTTCTTCCAAGTAACAGAGGGCCTTTGGAAAGGCAGTGACACTCCAGGGAGCTTGGTGCTCTCAAGGCAGACCAGATGTAGCAGTTAGACAGCTGAGGCACCACCCTCCAAACATAGCCATCATCCTGGATCTCTAAGTTGGCAGCAAAACATTATGATGGATTTAAACTGCTCCTAATTACGCAGTAATTTCCCCAATAATATGCTAGACATTCATGGGCTAGAAATGTAAACCTAGCTCTGCCTGATTCTTAAGCCCATGCTCTTTTCAATATTCTCCACTTTAAATATTCCTATTTCTTCTTCTATTCTGATGCTCAAGGCCAAGGACTCTGGAAGAAAGAAAGAAATGAGAAGGGAAGAAAAAGGAAGGGAAGAGAAACAGATATCCTTCCACAGCCTGAAAGAAACTTGTGTGAGATCCCAATGCTTGAGACTATCATTGTCACTCCCCTTACACAGATGAAAAGAACGGGCAGAGAAAAATCATCAAATACACGTAAAGACACAACATATCAAGAAAGAGAAAGTGTGAACAATGAAAATTTTCTCCCAAAGAGTCACCCTTGATTCCACTGTTGAAAAAGAAAGTCCTTGACTAGAGACAGGGCCAGGGAAAATAAGCTGTTAATTCACGTAAGAGGAACTAGATGGTGGGGGCAGGGGGTAGGAGAGAGAAGTATGTGTGAGTTTGAATTCAGTCTCCATCATCACCTGACTAGCCTTGGACAAAGGATTTAATTTAACCGAGCATCAGTTTGCTCAAATTAAAATGAGAATCATAACACTTGGCATTATTTTTGGGTTCTGGCTAATGTAAGCAGAAATGCACACTTGTTAGAAGGATATTAATCTTTACAGAATGAAAAAAGAAGCACAGGAAACAAGATAATGTTGTGGGCAAGTTAGCAGGAACACGACAGCCTCAGTGAGAACTGCCACGAAACAAATGCTAATAATTTTTAGTAACTGTAAAGCTCAGCTGAAGATTGATCTACCCAGGGTTAACTGTGAGCGGCCTGGTTGGGTTCACAGTGCTAACACGGCGATGGCATCTTAATTTACTGTCTAACTGGATAGTATAAAATGGGAAAAAGGTAATTTACTAAAAGGAAGTAAGGAATTAGTGCCCCCAAAAAAGTGGAATGGATGTTTAGGGGGCCAAATAACAAGGGTCTAACATACATACTCTTCACGTAGCTATAAGTTAATAACAGTTAATAAGAGATTGTTGGCAGAGCACCCAATAAATGAAAACTGAACTGAAACAAAGAAGGAGCCAGATTTTACAGATTTTGTTAGTTAGAGGACTTAGCTGCTTTGACTATTTAAAACAGCACCTGTGAGCTTTTGCTTTCAATTAAGCCACTTCCGTGGGACCCGAGTTGGTTTAGCCATTTTCCTTAACCTGATCTGAAAAGAATCAACACAACCTGCTTTACAAACCTTCCCCCTTCCCTTCTAACACGTACGCAGCAAGAACAACTTTTCCTCTAGCCCGTCCCCTTCCATGGTTTTGTTTTAATGTCCCTCCAAAATTAGAAACAAATTGATTGGCGGGCGACAATTCTAACTGTGGCAGTATCCTTGGAAACCACAGAAAACGGGCTATTTTAGGCTAATTTGTTATTGTGATTTTCATGACAACAGCCAAGGGTGTGTTTTAACTACTGTTTTTACTCTAATGCAATTAGAAAATAAAAGATGTTTAACGCCAAACAGCTCTTAGACTCTCTAAGGCTGTTTTGGTTTCTTTATATGCCTCAGTGGTGAGCGTATGAGAAGCCAGAGGCTGAAGCCAATTCAGACGCCTCTTGCCTTCTGGGTTTAGCTACAAGAGGGCTATCTCAATTATCTGGTGAGAGCAAGGTACTTTACGGCCAGCACTGTTTCCAAACGCTCTGTGGGAGGCCCGGGGCCGTGGATTCAGACCTGCCCTGGCCAATCATCTGTCTCCTGGGGGTGTGTCTGACTAAAAGGAAACCATTTCCTCTGGAGGTGCAAGTTTGGAGTCACTATCAAATTCTTCCAGGCAAGAAATATGGAATTGTTGCCAAATACCAGCTGAAACCCACCCTACTCAGTCTAAGATTGCAGCACTGCCTGGATTGGAGGGATAGACTCCATACCTTCTCCGGGTTCATACTAACTCATCAGCATGAGGAAGAGGGGTTAACAGCCATGAAGTCTTGTTAATTATTGTTCACATTTCCACCCAGCCAGAGAGAAAACTGGTGGAAAAAGAAAAGGAACGCAGTTATCTTTTTACTGTGAATATACAACATCATGGGGCTTCTCAGGTGGCGCTAGTGGTAAAGAACCCACCTGTCAATGCAGGTAGATGTAAGAGACCCGGGTTCAATCTCTGGTTTGGCAGATCCACTGGAGAAGGAAATAGTCCACTTCAGTATTCTTGCCTGGAGAATCCCATAGACAGAGGAGCCTCGTGGGCAACAGTCCATAGGGTCGCACAGAGTCAAACACGATTGAAGGAACTTAGCACTCAAGCACACATACATCACTGTTTCCCAGCTGGTAAATCTCAACATAAGTTGAAGGCAGGGTCCTTCCATCTATAAGTTCCAGAAAAGAGACATACCCTTCCCCAACCCCTAGCATAGGAAATACAGACACATTTCTTAACCCTGGTCTGCCCACAGCTCGCGCCTGTGAACCTGAATCTCTAGGGTAGGATGTAAAAGCACAGGCTCAGTTGGAGACGAGCCGCCTAGACTCCCATATGTAGTTGAAAGTCAAATAGCAAAGCAGCAATTACCCTTTTCAGCAGAGCTCAATGGTGCATGGTCTGTGGCCACCGCTCCAGTGATATTTTCAGCTGTAGTGATGTGGCTCCAGGGGTGAATGCCCTAGCATGGCTTGCTAAGTAGTGATTCCTGCAGGGGGATGGGTGTAGGTCTCTGCCTCCATGACTTCCCAGCCCTGCTTCTCCAACCTGAAAAGAGAAGGAATAAAAGGTATGGAGGGTGAGAAAAAGAACAGCTAATTTTTGTCATGTGTGTTTTATACTATGTGCATATTAAAAAGTTTATGGATAAAGCTTTAACAAAATTAACACTTGGTGATCAAAAAGGCTTTGGGAGACAGAAACGAGGGAGTCAGTTTATTTTATACAAACTGTTCACTCACTCCTAAATGTATCCTACAAAATCCTATAGAAAGGACCAGAAGGAACTTCCCTCATGGAGTATTCAAGAAATGGGAGGAGAGAAAACCAGCATTGCTATCATATATTCTTAAAGTTGCTGGTAGGACACGCTGATTTTGAAATTGACCACTTGACTTTCAGTAGGGCTGGAGGATGCTTGGATGGTATAACTGTTTAGGAAGGGGTAACTGCCTGAGGGGAAAGGTGTGCATGGCTAAAATAAACAACAGTGAGGTAAAATGATGATGACAGTGGTCTGAACCACAGAAATATATGGCTATTGCTGATTGATAATGGTGTTCTGTGTGGCAGGAAAGGACAGGCAGGCAGCCCTCTGACATTCTGCTTGAGATTCAAAACCTCCAATATTCTGTATCCATCAGAAACAATACCTGAGCCATCAACATAGAACCCCTTTACACTTGAGTTACTTGCCAGATTCAGATCCCTAAGAGAAGGCTGGATATCCAGGAGGGAGGATTCTCTAATAACACAATAGGTAGTTACCTTGAATCTTCTCCTTGCCTTCCTCAAAGGGTCTTATAGCCATTAGCCACGCTAAGTGGGCATTGAGTAAAGTTTCACCCAGATGAGGAGGTTGTGGGAAGCTCAATTTAAATCAAAGCTTATCCCTAGGGACCCAGAGTGTCATCGTGATTCATAGGAACTAATGAGGGCTTTACAGAGGTCAAGTATTAAATAGACTGTGACTTGAGTGTACCTCAAAGTAGCCCCAGCTGGGTCTTCATCTACATCATGTGTATTTCCTTGGTTCCCAAGTATATTTTAGACTAGTTATCATCAGCAACTGGCATAATCACAGTTGTCATCTGACCGATGGAGGAAGGTTTATTTTGGTAGGAAGTTGAATGAAAGTTTCTAGAGCTCCATTTCTGTATGAAAACACGAAACCCAAATATAATGACATCCCTGGGGAAATCTCACAAGTATGTGCCACCAATGGAGATTTTAGAGGGTTGATTCTTCTCATGGAGCCATCTGACTTACCAATTTGGTTGATACAAAAGACAGATGAGTCCTTAAGGGTGACAAACAATAGTCTCATGTTTAAGTAGATGAGACTCATCTTACAACTGGTTTGCTAGATATGGTCTGCTTACCGGAAGAAATAATCTATAGTAGCCAGCATGCTGCTATTAATCTAATCAATTATTTAGTCTTACCCCAAAAGAAGAGACACCAGGATCCATTGCTTTTATCTAGCAGAAAGAGCCAAACAACTTTACCCTTCAGACTTAGTGTCATTTTGATATTCTGTGCCTGTTTTACAATTGCACTTTCAGGGACCATGATCTTTGTACCATCCCAGAAAACATCATGCTGGTTCATCGTGTGAATGAGACTAGGAAGATAAAAATAGCAACTACAGCAAATGCCTTAGAAACACTTGCACAATAGTTCTGAGAAGACACACTTCTTACAAATGCAGAATGTCTTTAATTTCTGGGGATGCAGTGATCTGGGGCAAGCCAGGATATTCTTTCTTAGGAGAAAAGGTCCTGAATCTTGCATTCCCTATCATCACTAAAAAGGAGGCAAAGTGGACTTGTGGTTTTCATAGGCAACATATACCATATTTAGTTATGCTTTTTCCAATCTATTTGCCAGGTTATTAAAAACGTTCAGTGCTGAGTAAGTGGCAAGAGCAAGAGGAAGCTTCCAGCTGATTTCAAGTTGCAATGCGAGCAGCCCTGCCACTTGGCTCACAGCTCAGCTGAACCCAGGCCACCTTGAATCCGCGGTAGACAGGGATGCTCTCTGGGGTCTGTTGACAACCCTGATGGGAAAAGCACAATTCTTGGGATTTTATGAGTAAAAATCCCCTATGTTCTTTACAAAGTATTACCTGGAAAAATACTCTTGCCTGCAATTATGCTCTGGTTGACACTTAATTTGTGTGCCTGTGCAAACAGGTAGATAGATGTCCTGGACTGTGCATTATCTACAGTGTCTGAGGTGTGAAGTCAGAGGCATACAGCAGCACACACTTTCATCAAATGGAGAAGGTGTGTGCAGGACTGGAGTCACGCAGTTCCTGAAGCATGAGAAAGTCCCGTGAGCAGACGTCTCACATCCACAGCATGACTTCTCTTGGCACACAACCACCCCTCCATCAACCCACACATTTGATCTCATGGGGAGTCTCTTATGACTAGAGCAACTATAATTTATCATATAAACGGGGACACATTTGAGCTAGAAAGCAGGCCAGGATAACAGGCCTGAAATGGGACTGTTCTAGTCAAATGATTTTGCATTCTCACCCTACCTGAGTCATTTTTAACTGGGGGTGATCTTGCTCCCCCCCCCACAAGAACACTTGGTAATGTTCAGCTACACTTTTGGTTGTCATGACTCGGGGGAAGGTGTGCTGTGGGCATCTAGTGAGTAGAATGCAGGGATGCTGCTAGACATCCTAAAATGCACAGAAACATCTCACCCACAAGAAAGAAGGATCCAACCTAGAGTAAACAATAATGCTGAGACTGAGAAACTTGTCTGTAATTATTAAACACTTAAGATTTATGGAAAGTTTCACCACAAGAGAACAGCTTGGCATTATAACCACATGCTGAGGTGGACTGGATGTGAAAGAGTTCAGGAAAGAAAAATATCCCTATGAGGCAGAAATGTAAGGGTTACAATGCAAGGAGATATGCAGAAGTAACACGAGGACTTCCCTGGTGGCTCAGACGGTCAAGCATCTGCCTACAATTCGGGAGAGCTGGGTTCAATCCCTGGCTCGGAAAGATCTCCTGGAGAAGGAAATGGCAACCCACTCCAGTATTCTTGCCTGGAAAATCCCATAACAGAGGAGTCTGGTAGGCTACAGTCCATGGAGTCGCACAGAGTCGGACACGACTGAGCGATTTCACTTTCACTTTTCTTTCATGCAGAGGTAATGACCCACATAGATCTATAAACACGGGGTCCATCCAGCCCTTGGAAAGAAGACTGCTGGGAAGGCAATTTGGGAGCAATATAGATTAATGTACCACTTGTAAATGGGCCTCAAGACCTCACTGCAGAAGAGGCCCTTAATTAACAGAACCCCTATTCTGAGTCATGTGTGTGTATATATGTAAAATAATTTATTTTTCAAATATCTATTTTATTGGGATATAATTGCTTTACAATGTTGTGTTAGTTTCTGCTGTCTGCTACAACAACATGAATCAACCATATATACACACATGTCACCTCCGTCTTTAGCCTCCCTCCCACCCCTTCAGGTCATCAGAGAGCATCAAGCTGAGCTCCCTGTGCTATACAGCAGCTTCCTGCTAGCTAGGTGTTTTATACATGGTACTGTATATATGTCATGCTACCCTCTCAGTTCATCCCACCCTCTCCTTCCCTCACTGTGTCCACAAGTCCATTCTCTTTCAACTGACCAATTTCTGTCAGTTGGCCCAAGGTCCCCAATGCGGTTCTAAAAATGTGACCATAGTAACTGAGATGAGGACTATACATAAACTTTAAAAACAAGGGGTGCTTATCTGTATACCACTTTTGGTTGAGTGTCTGATTCACTCTAAATTCATCCATAGCAGTGACCCCTAGGAGTCCCAAGCATGGTACTATACTCTAAGATCAACCAGTCTCCTGGTGGCAAGGTGATTACATTGGATCCCATCAATCATAGAAGAGCCAGTGATTTATCTTCATTCTCAACAACACTTACATTGGATTCAAGCTTTCTTTACCTGCTAAAAATGCTTCTGTCAGCATCATTTAAAAGTCTTAGACCATTAACATGGTATGCTTCCAATCACAAACACAATGATGCTTCCAATCCAAAACATAACAAAATGAATGGAAAACCACCTGATGTCTGTGGGACTGGATTTAATTGGAGGCACCCTATCATCCAGAAAAGCTTGTCTCAGAGAATACAGCCAACTGAAAAGTCAGTTGCAACACCAGCTGGAAAATGACCCCTTGCAATTTCAGGGCAGTGCTCTAGAGGAAATGGTATATATTCTGTACTGAAGATAAACATATGGTGATTTTTTTCCCCACAAAGCCAGAACAAACAAGTCCATGAATCAGAGATTTCAAAAGGAAATGTCAATTCAAAATGTTATATCTAGTATTATTTTATCGTTGTATTTCTGTTTTCTACAAGCCAAATTAATCTCTTGCTCAAACAATATTATATTTGGTCCTTTCTTGTTGTAATTATCACATTTAATAATGAATGTATCCTATAATGTTCTATAAGTAATTTTCTATAGGTACTATATCTCTCTGTTTTCACAGTACTTAGTGAAGAGTGGAGGTACTCAGTAAATATTTATTTAATAAATGCATGAATTAAAAAGCTGAGTCTCTAAGTAATAAATAAAGCCAAATCAGATATTCCCATTTTTTTCAAATAACCTCAGAGGAAATTTGCCTTCATTTGTGAATGTTCTTACCCAAGCCAGAAGAATTATTAAGTCAAAGATATAATCACTTGTGTTCATTGATCTTACTCTTCACTTTTAGAGAAACAAAATGAAAAACAAAAATTCAGTGTGAAGGCTTTTATAACATAACCTTCTCAGTATGATTTGGTTGCATACAAATATAAATTATTATTACTTTTTTGGCCGTTTAGCATGTGGGGTCTTACTTCTCAGAACAGGGAGTGAATTCACATCCCCTGCATCGGAAGTGTGCAGTCTTAACCACTGGACCGCCAGGGAAGTCCTTTAATCTGACTTATTTTAGTACAATCAGAATGCCAATGATTGTACGACTACATGACCTAATACAACCAGAATATAATTTATCACACCTGGAGTTATACTGTTTATCTATCACCTTTCTGTCCATTTTGGTTAGCAAACAGCACGGAAGTGAGCAGGCAATAATCACATAACATCACTTCCAGTCACATTCTTCTGTGACACTCAATGCACTCTTTCCTTCCACCACGACCTTTCTGTCTTCAAAGAAGCCCTTTGTTACTGCAATGTGACATGACTGGCAAATCAAAACAGGGAAAGTGGACTCTACCTAACCTTTGGCGGAGCAGAATTTTCAATTTAAAGAGAGAGATTCAAACCTTGGATAGCCCCCTGCTCAAGAATCATTTTCAACGAGACACTTTGAACACATTTGAAGTAGAATCCAATTTTACTGGATACTTCTGAAAGAACAGAAGTTCTTCAGTAATCACAGTGAAGGATGAGAGAGGGATCAAATACATGGGTGCCTAAACAGTCAAGCGACAATATTCAGCACCCTCGTGAGTCACTTAGCTTTTGATGTGCAGTAAACCATCCCAAAACTCGGTGGTTTAAAAATAGAAGCTTTCCTCAGCTCATACTTCTGCAGATCAGCAGTTTGGGTTGGGTCTATCCCGATGGCTCATCTGCTCTTGGCTGGGCTTAGTCATGCACCTGCAACCTGCTGCCAGAATGGCTGGTACTAACTATCCTAGGATTCCTTCAGCAGGACCACTTGGGAGTCTTTCAGAAGACTATCTCAGACTTGCTCACATGGCAACTGGAAAGAGTTCTGAGAGCCATCACAAGAATGCAAAGCCTCTTGAGACCTAGGTTACAACATCATTTTGCTGTATTCTGTTGGTCAAGGCAAGTCACGTAGTTCAGGCTAAAGAGGAGCAAAAAATACATTTCAGGCTTTGAAGGGAGGAGCTGCAAAGTCATGAGATAAACTGCATATTTTTGCAATCTACTGTCCCAGAATTCCGAGAGAAAGCTGACTGCTTTACAGAGCACCGTGGTCCATTGGTAACAAGTGACATAAAGAGTCTCATCTTAATACATTAATGGGTAGAATCTGGAGTTTAGAGTAAGAAGACTCTGCTGAGACCAGATGATTGACCTTGAAGAAGTTCCTTAACCTCCCAGAGCTTCTATATCATCATAGTTAAATGGGGATAATGATACTATTTAACTCCCATGATTACTAGGAAGATAAATTGTGCTAACTAATGAGAAAGCAGTTGAAATCTGTTAAACATCAAGTCAAATGTTAGCATAAGCAGTGAAGTGTGAGAGTTAAGAGCACTGACCTTGGAGTCAAACTGTCTAGGTTGGAATGCTATGTCAATTGCTGACTGACTTCTAACCATTAGGCAAGTTCTTTCTTGTTTTAATTTTTATTACAGTGTAGTTGATCCACAATGTTGTGTGAGTTTCAAGTGTATAGCAAAGTGAATCAGTTAAATGTATACATATATCCACTCTTTTTAAGATTCTCTTCCCATATAGGTCATTCAGAGTCCTGAATAGAGTTCCGTGCTGTACAGTAGGTCCTTCTTAGCTATCTATTTTATATATAGTAGTGTGTATATGTCAATCCCAACTTTCCAACTTATCCCTCCCCCGACTTACCCCTGGTAACCATAAATTTGTTTTCTACATCTGTAACTCTATTTCTGTCTTGTAGGTAAGTTCATTTGTACCTTTTTTCTATATTCCACATGTAAGCGATATCATATATGTCTTTGACTTTACTCAGGATGACAATCTTTATGGCCATCCATGGTGCGGCAAATGACATTATTTTATTCCTTTATGGTTGAGTAATATTCCATTAGGCAAGTTCTTATACTCTCTGGGACTCAGTTGACTCATCTGTAAGTGATAAGTATTGTAATTTTTACTGTTAGAATACTCAGTGAGGCACTCTGCTAGAATTTGAGGACAAAGAATGTTAAGACTTGGTGTAAAACTTGACAAACCTCTCTTGTTAACAAAGAACATTATGCAGACTTTAGGCAGGTCACTTTCTATTTTCTCATGTATTAAATAGGAAAGCTTCAGCTTTGTTACTTGCAGATATATAGTAAGAAGTAATTAACACATGGTAGTTATAGATGTTGAGTGATGAAAACATGCTCCTTTAGATAAATTTAGGTCTGTGGAAGATTGTTCAAAGGAACATAGCCTGCTCCATGCTTGCCGGAAAGTGGTTTGCTGTCAATTTAAGAGGCTCACAAGTTCTAAAAGCCCTCAGTGACAATGGTAGAGCTCTGGTCTGGAGGACCCTCATGATTTCAGTAAAGGCAGTCAAAGAAAATAGTCAGGCTTTAACATCTCATGGAGCCAGATTCAACCTCTAAATATTACTTAGCTTTATGTGACTTCTGTCAGATGCTAAAAACTCCCAGATCTTTCATTTCCTCATCTGAAAAATGAGTCTGGGACCCTGGGTGTTTATTCAGGGTTTCTACCCTTCCCACCTTTCCTAATACTAATAGCCTAGCTTCTACAGTAGTTCCTATGCTTGACAACTTGATTGGCTTTCAACCAGCAGTCTGAACTCCTTGAAAAAAATATGCCACAAAGATTGCCTGAATATCAACCCTCTCAGCCAAATGACATAGCTTGTGTGGCCCTCCTGACGCATCTTTTTGGTGTGGTTCTTAAGCGAGAAGATTGGTGTTAGTGCTGATATGACTGAAGCCCCATGGAAACCTTAATTACCGAACTCCATTAGATCTCCATCCAACCTGAGCTACTTTCTAGTGAGTGAGTCTCCAGAGCCATTTTCTGTTAAATTATGACTTCATCAAATGTTCCTTCTCCTTTAACCCTTATCATCTCCAATCCCATTCAAAACCTACTGCTCATGCCTCCTATGACGGAGGCTTACGACTCAACTTCGCTAACAAGTACGAAAGTCACAAGAGACATGGGAGAGACCTAAGGTCCTGCAGCAGCCCATGATATGCCTGCTGACGTTTCCTTACATCACTATTTGAGTACACTGACCCAGACTTGAGGGAGAACCAGGCTGGTGATGAATATTCCTAAAAATTTCCATCCCCCTCTAGTATGTCTCCTACAGCATAAAATTATCTGGCTTAAGAGTTCTGGTTTTGTTATTTGCTGCCTGTGTGCAGGGGTTCAAAAAAATAGATTCAGAATCAGATTTAGCCATATTTGGAAAAGTTAGATAAGTATGATGATATTACACAATTATTTAGCTTTATTCACAGGGCTTTGATTCTGATAAATGTAAAGTTTTGTTAATATTAAAGACACAACTGAAGTTCTAATGGGTTAGATTATGCAGCAAACTCTGTAAGTGCAGTATTAAGAGGAAGCAATAAATCTAGTCTTAATTGTCATTATCTCTTTAGAAGAACATTCAAGTTGAACCTCTTTGCCCAGGCTCTTGATTCCATGCTCCTGACTGTCCACGTTTTGCTTTTCTCAATAATTATATTAAATTAGATAAATTGGAGTCTAACCAAAACTAATTTTGCATAATATCCCAGTCCATTTGTGTCTCTAAAAACCTCTAAGCTATTTCTCAAGGCAGTAGGGTAGCTAATTATTTACCCTCCCAGCAGCCTCCAAGGCACTTCCGATCCTATGTTTGGAATACAGAATGATCCCATTCAATTAGGGAGAAAAAATACCCACAGCTTTCCTAAGATAACATGAAAATTCCATCTGTCCAAGGGGACTAAGTAATTTACTCTCTGCAGATTCCTCTGGATCCGGAAATAATGCACAGCGATGCACAGACACGTGGTCATTGTGCCCCAGATTTCCTCATTTAGGAAATCAATTCTTAGGCATCGGGGATATGCAAATTCAATTAGCCCTGAACTGCAGAATGATAACCAAGCACTGAAATCTATATTAGCATAGCCAGGTAGAGCAGGCTGCTCCTCCCCCAGGGGTCTCTGCCACCTGTTGAATTAATTTGATCTCATCCTTAAACATCCATCAGGTTCCACATATGACAGGGGCAAACAGATTTCACCTACTGTCAGAGGAAACTGCAAAGTTACAAGAGAGAGTCACATCTCAGCAGAATACTACAGAGAAGAGGCAAAAATTGGAACAAATGCTTAGCCAACCAGTCACCAGATATCCTTGAACAATGCACCTTGACAAACAAGGATCACTGAAATCTAATTAAGAAGTTTCCCATCTGGCCCACTGGGGAGCTGCACAGCGACCCTAGAGCAGTGCTTAACTGGCAGGTGCTTGCTAGGCAAGCATTTGGGAATTACATTCTTTTCTCATTTTTTTTTTTTTAATATTTCTGAACCACAGGGAAATTCTGTTGTCTTGATTCTAAAAGAGCAGAAATAAATTTCATTCTCAATCTGATTGCAATTGACAGGCAGAGGAAAACATCTTGTATTATAGTCATCACTCTCTCACTGATTCAAAATCTTCCAAAGACTTGGGACACCTGTTATGTATGGACAGACATATAGATGGACAGATAGATGACAGACAGAAGGAGAGACAGTTGATAGATAGACCACATAACATTTCCTGTCCCAAAGAGTTAGCATATGACTATACTTGCCAGCAACTGTCTTGACCCATTTTGGTGAAAAAAATTTAGTTACCTAATATCTACTTTCAAACACAGTATTTTCTCTTGCTTCCCCAACAAAACAAGCTCCTCTCTCATCAGCCTTTTCCCTAGCTCCCCTGCTGTAAGGAGCCTACCTCTGACCAATGATGAACCCCACATAAATAGCTTCTTCTGAATTCAAAGTGCAGACTGATACTAAGGAGGGCCACACATCCTCAGCGGATGGAGAAGCTCCATGAGCTCACATTTGTTATTTAATACTGAACTCAGCCACACCCTCCTTTAGAAATCTGCTATAATAGCCTGTGGAAGTATCCACCCATAGTTATGTTACAGGGCTACTCACTAAACTGTAAGCTTGCTGAAGTGAGTTATAAGCTTCTGATTGATCTTTGTATCTCACACGTGTAGCACATATAAACAGAAATAATTCTGTAATAAATTAAGGAAACTGAACTTACACATGGTAAGAATAATAAACTATATAATTCATGACAATATATTACTCATTCTAGCTTGTTCCATATACACAGCACTATATTATACCACCACAGTATCTTCTAGAGGTATAAACAAGTATAACTTGAATATGATCAACATTTGAAATGTTGGTAGACTATGAAAACTTCATTTAGACTAATTTCAGAGAAGAAATAAGTTTATGGCCTCTTATAACCTGTCCATAGGTTTTTCTAGCTGATAATCACAGTCATCTCTCCACTCCAGTATCAAACTTTTGTTTTGCTTTTTTGACCCCAATCCACCCAGGCACTGATTCCCTTTTCCCCTTTCAGTGCAGCTATAGCCTGCACATCCCCCTCGTGTTTTTGTCCACTCTGCTATTTTTATTTTCCACCAAAGCCTCTGGTCTGTGCAGTAGGTTTTCATATATTCCTTCAGGTACCTTAATTTCTGAAGAATCCATTCCTTACACAATCGCTCGAAACTTTGTGTAATGGAGACGGTTCTTTTTCAAATGTATGAATGACTTTTTTCTTTTAAATGTTTGTGTACATTGTCTTTTCCCTAAGCAAGCAGCAGACTGCAAGAGGTAGAGATAAAAAAATAGAGTTAAAAAAATAGTTTTGGTTATCTAAAACAGACATAAGAGTTGATTGCAAAAGAACAGATGAGAACTAGGTTTTACAGCAAGGAAGAAGGAATTTCTAAGTTCCTCTCTTGTAAACATATCTAGAGAGTGTCTCGGTGGATAAGGTCGCAGTGTTTCCTCTATGCCTGCAGGGAGGGGGAGGGTGTGTGGTGGAGGAAACCGGGCCTTTCTAGTTTGAAAAATTATTTGGTGGATTGAGTGGGGTGCAGGCGGAAAGGGATGGATCATAGATTCAGATACAAAGTATAGATTTTCAACAAAGGAAAAGAGATCTATCTTCTCAATCCTGGGGTAGGTAAAGATTTCTAAGATAGAATTCATAAGGCACTAAGTAAAGACAGAGAAATTGATGAAGTAGTCATGCAGAAAGGACCTCCGTTAGGTCTCCAAGCTTCTTTAACTTGGTTTGGGAGCCTAAGAATTTCCTGTGTGACCCCTGACAGAGTGGACAGTAGTGTGGCAGCAAGTCACCCCCTCTGTGATGAGTGTGAGATGACCAGACAACAGAGGTGAGCCGGGAGCAAAGTGAGGATACGGTCAAGGTCCTAGGACTCTGCAACCCTTGAGACTGCTGTGGTGATGAGTTCATTACAGGAATTACCAATCCTTGACTGAGCTGAGTTACAGCAGTCAAAGGCTTCAGTGACAAATACCAAGAGAACACCCAGGGATGGACCCAGTCCTGCTTTATAAGCCACAGGTCCAGTGAACAGCAGCCTACACTAGGTCTCCAAGGCACAAATCAGGAGGAAAAGGCAACACCATGTGGTTCTAATGTCACCTGGGCCATGTATCCCACATCCATGTAAACAACATATTAAAGGAGGATGTGGAATTCATACAGTAAAAAAAAAAAAAAAATCCTGAGTCATCTAACCAGGGTCTAAGATAAACATAGAGATCAATTTAAATTGTGGGATTGAAGTGGGATGACTGAGTGAATGAAATGTTGTTTTTGCCCCTTTGAATCCTCAAGCGAGGTTAAAGTTTAAAAGCAAGGACCCTAGGGACTTCTCTGGTGGTTCAGTGGCTAAGATTCCTTACTCTGAATGTGAGGGGCCTGGGTTCGACCCCTGGTTAGGGAACTAGATCCCACATGCTGTAACTAAGAGTCTGCATGATGCAACTAAGAGATCCTCCACGCCTCAACGAAGACCAAAGATCCCAGGGGCCACAACTAAGACTCGAGGCAGCCAAATAAACAAACAATGAATAAGATAAATATTCAGTTCAGTTCAGTCACTCAGTTGTATCTCACTTCTTTTGACCCCATGGACTGCAACACACCAGGCTTCCCTGTCCCTCACAAACCCCTGGAGCTTGCGCAGACTCATGTCCATTGAGTCAGTGATGCCATCCAAACATCTCATCCTCTGTCGTCCCCTTCTCCTCCTGCCTTCAATCTTTCCCAGCATCAGGGTCTTTTCCAATAAGTCAGTTCTTCTCATCAGGTAGCCAAAGGATTGGAGCTTCGGCTTCAGTGTCAGTCCTTCCAATGAATATTCAAGACTGATTTCCTTTAGGATTAACTGGTTTGATCTTGCAGCCCAAGGGACTCTCAAGAGTCTTCTCCAATACCACAGATCAAAAGCCTCAATTCTTCGGTGCTCAACTTACATTAAAAAAATAAATAAAATCAAGAACTCTAGTACTGGGGGGAGGGAAGGGAGGCTCAAGGCTCAATTATATATGTATAATTATGGCTGATTCACATTGTTGTATGGCAAAAGCCAACACAACATTGAAAAGCAATTTTCCTCCAATTAAAATATCAATTATTAAAAAAAGAACTCTAGTATCAGTTTGCTTGAGTTCAAGCCACTGATCTACAGTTCACCAACAGCATTACCTATGTAAGTTATACCACTTTTCCAAACTACAGTTACATCTAATCCATAGAGGTTATATTAATATTTATAACATAGAATTACGCAGTAACACAGTTCCTGGCATACACTATGTGCTCGGTGAATGACCATCAGTAAATATTCCCTGATGATAAAATATGCAAACCATGGAGAGAAATTACAATCACACTGGAAGGTATGGAAGGTGTCTCAAAAAAAGGTGGCACAAGGCAAACACTGAAAACTATGTGGAAACTGATGACAGGAAGAGGCTGTATGGGAAACTGTAAGAAAGAGTTCACTCAGGGTAGAGGAATGTGCACCTAAGTACTGCTGGGAGATGGGGGCAGATCACAGAAAGCTTTACGTACTAGAAGAGTCTGACTGTACAATGAGTAAGATGATTTGGAAGGATAACTGGCCAGTATGTAGATGAATGTTTTTTCAAAATGGTAGCTCTGAACCTGGACCGATGTAGCAGATCCTGATTGACATATTCTTGAATAAAATAGAAAAAAAAGAATGGAATAGATTATAATCTTTCTGCATATAAATTAAAATTATGTGTGTGTGCACCAGTTGGTGGTTCATTAAAATGTAAAATGTATCTATTAATATAGATCAATCATAGTGACTGGAAAAGAGAATGGACTGGAGAGAGCTAGTGCTTACCATTTCAGAATCTCAAAAAGTGGTTATATCTTGGGCTTCTTAATTAAATAAGAGGAAACATTTTACTTTGGTTTCTTTTGCAGTCCAGCACCAGCTTTAAAGTGGTGAAATTTGCAATTCTATTCTGTATCAATCAATATTCCTAATAAATGAAACTTTATCCATACATGAATGTGCTTTTCCCCTTTGATGCTTGTGAAAGCATTGTGCTCCACACCTAAAATATTATGACAGTATGACCTAGGAAGCCTGAACCTTGGATCCTAGACTTGTTCCATCCTGCCAGCTGTATGAGTTGGGCACCCTCTCTGGACTTCAGGGAGAATACTAAACAGTGTGATCTAAGAGGTCCCTTCCAACCCTCAACAGGTGATTCTACTAGGCCAGTTTGTTCATGAATGCAAATATGCTCTGTGAGAATTCATATTAGAACTTGGGGTATTTGCATTGCTAACCCCTGGCATCCATGAAGTTAGGCAGCCACTCCTGTCCAGCATGCAAACAAATATAAACGTGTCGATAAAGTGTCCCAACATGGGTTCTCAGTGGAGTGACTGACTCTTCTAATCTCTGATTGGAACACTATCTGCATGTAATAATGTATGTTATTATGTCTCTAACACCCCTTCAGATGGACTCTCTTTCTAGAGAATGGGACAGTTCATCATCCCATTCACAGTATATAAGACAGTGGTATATTGATAGTAGAAGCATACAATTAGCAGTCAAATAAAACAGTAGCCTTTACTTCTAAACCTCCAGGCAACAGGGGAGCTGAGTTTTGAAGACTCTGGAAGGGATTCAAGAATAACCAAGGCATCTAAGAGGGCTTCCTAGGTGGCACTAGTAGTAAAGAACCCACCTGCCAATGCAGGAGGCGCAAGACACACAGGTTCTATCCCTGGGTTTGGAAGATCCCCAGGGCAGGAAAAGGCATCCCACTCCAGTTTTCTTAACTTGGGAAAATCCCATAGACAGAGGAGCCTAGTGGGCCATGGACTTGGACATGACTGAGCGCGCGCACCGCGCGCGCGCGCGCACACACACACACACACACACACACACACACGACATCAAAGATTTGAAGGAGTCAAAATGCCAGGTTGATAAAAACCTAAAAATCTTTTCAGCATTTCCCCTAGAAATGTGCTTCAGTGATTTCTACTTGGTGACAGAATATGATTCTAAGACATCCAGAAGATAGTTGCAGCTAAATGAAATTGTATATACAGTTTTTGACAGTCTCAAAACATTGAGAATGTTATTAAAAAACAGAGTTCAAGGCCTGGTAAAGAGGACCAGTCTTTCTGTACACCCAAAATTTTAGTCCAAGTATTTAATGTTCTATCCCACCAGAGCAAAACAAACTGAAAAGGGACCAGCACTTACCAAGAATGAAGTCTTAGATTAGTTCTTATAAAAACCTCTTAGCAGACCATTAATGCAAGGGAAGGGGCTTCATTAATATGATAAAAGTTATATACCAAAAAACAACAACAAAAAGCCCACACATATAGCAAACACACTTCATGCTAAAATATCTAGAGATGTCTTTCTGATCCAGAATGAAACAAAAATGTTCTCTCCAACTACTCCTGTTCAATATTGTACTGAAGGTCCTAGACAATACTAAAGGCAAAACACACACATTGTGTGTGTGTGTGTGTGTGTGTGTGTGTGTGTGTGTATATATATGCATATGTTTGGGAATGAATTGAAAAGGAAGAAATGAAACTTTCACTTTCACCAACATGGGTATATCCATAGCACATGTTTAAATATATATAGATAAATTTATAAATATATACATGCATTTAGCAAGGTCATTGTTTCCAAAGTCAACATAAAATGTATGTTTTTTATCTACCAGTAAGACAATAAGAAAATGAAAATCTTAAATGAAGTAAGCCAAAGATAAATATCACATGATATTGCTTATATGTGGAATCTTAAAAAAAAAAAAAAAAAAAGATACAAAGGATATTATTTAAAAAATACAAGTGGACCCATAGACATAGAGAACAAATTCATAGTTACCAAAAGGGAAACGGGGGGAAGGGATAAATTATGCGTGTTTGTGTGTGTGCACACATGCATGTACACATAGCTGAATCATTATGTTGTATGCCTGATACTAACACAGAATTGTAAATGTACTACAGTTCAATTGAAGCAGTAAATATATAAAAAATGAAAATCTTAAAATATTATTGTCAAAGACATCAAAAACATCAACTACCTTAGGACTCAATCTACCAAAATGCATGCAGTATTTCTACATAGAAAAAAAAAAACACCTTCAGGATAAATCAAAAATCTTAAATAAAAGGAGAGCTATGCTATGTTCATAAACAAGAATATTTAAAAATGTGAAACTCACCAAATTAGCCTATAGATTCGATGCAATCCCGATCAATATTCCAGCATATGGATGTGTTTGCATAAATTTACAAGTTGATTCTAAAATGTATATGGAAATGCGAAGGACCAAGAGCAGCCAAGACAATCTTGGAGTGGAGGAACAAATGGAGAACACTCACACCACCAAACATCGTGTCTTATTATAAAGTTCTGCAGGGAAGTGAAATTCACCAACTCAAAATGTGTCTTTCTGGCATACTGACATATTTCAAGCTGGCTATTTTCTATGAAAGAGTAGACATGGGGAAAACTCTGAAAACCAAGTAGGTTGTCCCTATTCTTTTGTAAGAAACATTTACATTTATAAGGGAAATCCATTTGTAAGGTTGTCTCCCTCCAAGGGAAGAGGAGGCGGACAGACCTCTAGAAACTCTCTCAAGTGGGAAGGTAATGATTAAATCTGTGTAACAACCACAACTTTATTTTCTGTGCTTTCCTGCTCACCTCCCATAACAGACTCTTCCCCACCCTCAACATCTCAATATCCTCTTTTTTGTGAGTTATTCAGTTCTCCTGGGTCTCTCCCATTGTGTGTGTGTGTCTGTGCGTGTGTGTGTGTGTGTGTCTGTGTGCACGCATGCACATGCATGCACTCCGAATACTGTAGCCGGTTGCCATTTCCTTCTCCAGGGGATCTTCCCAACCCAGGGATCAGACCTGCATCTCCTGCAATGGCAGGCAGATTATTTACCACTGTGCCCCCCATTGTATATATGTTATTAAACTTAGTTTGATCTTCTCCTGTTAATCTATGTCATGTCAGTTTAGTTCTCAGACGAGCCAGAAGAGGGCTGAGGAAAATTGCTTCCTCTCCAACAGTTCCAATAATTAAGACTAAACACTAACACAACATTGTAAATAAATACACTTCAGTTAGAAATAAAAGACTGAATGGCTTTGGCATATGGCTAAGCAACAACTTAAAGAGAACAAAATAGAGTGCAGACCCAGGCTATATACATATGGTCTCTTGATTTATGTCAAAGTGACTCTGCAATGAAGTGAGAGAAATACATGTATCAAAAAAGCATGCAGATCCAGGTGATAATAATACCTATGGATCATTAAAAAAAAAAGGCAAAATCTACCATTAAAAAATAGGGAAAAGTCTTAAGCAGACATTTCACAAATAAAAGAGTATCTAAGTGTTCATGTGAAAGGGCTCACCCTCTTTAGCCATGTCAAAGAAAAAATGTGAGTGAAACAGGCAAGGGAGGTTTCACGCAAGCCTACTGTAACAGAGGCCAAGACAATTGCAACAGGGGAGAGACTGGACTCCCCCCTGCTGACACAAAAGGGAGGGGCATTTCTGAGCAGTGTGAGCCAGGGACAGAAACGCACTGGAGGACGTGAGGAGGGAGGCGGGTCAAGGTGATTAGGCCATCTGCTTTATTAAATTTTATTCTAGTTGCTTTACAATGTTGTGTTAGTCTGCCGTACAGCAAAGTGAATCAGTACTCATACACACATATGCACTCCTTTTTAGATTCTACCCCTGCATACATCATTACCAAGTGCTGAGCAGTGTTCCCTGTGCTCTACAGTAGGTCCGTGCTGGTTACCTACTTTACGTATCAATCTCAATCTCCCAATTTACCCCTCTCCCCTTTCCCTGTTGGTAATAATGTTTGCTTTCTACATCTGTGACTCTAATTCTGTTTTGTAAATAGGTTCATTTGTATCATTTGTACAGATTCTACATACAAGCAATATCATATGATATTTGCCTTTCATTCAGTGTGACAGTCTTGAGGTCCATCCATGTCACTGCAGATGACATTATTTCATTTTTATGGCTGAGTAATATTCCACTGTATGTATCATATCTTCTTTATCCATTTCTCCACTGATGGACATTTAGGTTTCTTGCATGTCCTGGCTATTGTAAATAGTGCTGCAGTGAACACTGGGGTATGTATATCTTTTTAGATTATGGTTTTCTCTGTATAAGAAATAAGCATTTGTTACTTATCCATTTAGGTTTGTACCTTCCCATAGATTCCAGGAAACAGGGACTCTATCTTCCTAATTACATTTCAAAGGTCACTGAGACAGTCCTGGCTGTAAAACTGGAGGAGATTGGGAGAAGGTTTACATCTCAAAGGACCTAAAACACAGGGAAAGGGGTTATGGTCAGAAGAAACCTCAGTAAAGTTTAGCCAAGCTGAAGGGAACTTGAAGGCCACCTTGATGAGTAATCTTTGGTTTATTTACTTTTTTTCTTTTTTTTTTTTTTTTTTTTTAATTTGCTTGTCTGTTTTTACCTCAAAGCTGCTCCTGAAGTTCTGGAATTGGTGGTAGAAATCTGAGTGCCCACCACAGTATCTAGCTTTAGGCATGTGTGTTGAATGAAACAAACAAATGACTGGATTATAACTGGGTTACTGGTAAGTTTGTACACACACATTATTAGCAGAATTTAACTGGGGTGAATAAGGTACCGTAAATACGTGTTAAGTTAACCTCCTAAATGTTCATCAAATGTGAAATAATGTCCTCCTGCACATAAAATTTAATCAAAGAGTGGAAAACTGGAAGAAGATGATGATCTAGTTGGGACTGCCTCCTTCAAGCCGTGGGAATGCATTTTCATTTGGATTGTAAATACTAACTGGGGTATTGGAAAGGCACACACAAAAAAGACAACCAGGAATTGACAGCTTGCCTTTGAAAGACAAATATTTAATCCCCATCTCTTCTCACCATCCCAAACCACACCATTACTTCTAAGCTATAGATTGAGTCATAGCCAGGAATATTAAAACAATATTATTTTAAAATTCACATTCATCTTGAAAAGAGTTTTATCTACATACTAATAAGGAAACCATTAGTCAAAATGCTATTACTTACAAAGCACATGTAACAAAGTTAAAGATGTGGAATTTGAACCATACTTTTCTGATGTAAGCCAATGTTTTTTCTCTAAAAATAGTAAAAGAAAAAAAAAACGGGGGGGGATTCCAGTGTTGTTTTACTGGGAGCATCTGAAAGGAAAACTAGGAAGCGCTCTACTTCCCCTGTAATGCGATAGCTTAAAATACGCAAAGTGAGAAAACGCAGTGAACTCCAAGCTCCAGAAGCTACTTGCCTCTAATTTTAGAATGCCTGCAATGAAACAACAGTAACAGCAAGAGTGACAGCTATCATCACCTTCCCTGTGCAGTGATGGCTCCACGTTTGTAAAACAAGTTAAGGTGATGATTACTCAAGAACTGGACTTTTTTTAATGCACAAGTGGCCTGCCTGCTTGTGATAAAAATGAGCCGACAGTCTTTGGCTGTTTTCACTTAAAATCTGGGTCTAGATTGTCCTGAATTAACAACAGCTAAACTTTAGGTAATATGCATTTTTTTTCCAATGGAGGAATAAGAATTCTTAGACTCAGCAAGTTAATTTTCGTGCTATCACTTACATACAGAAAAATGGACAAGTCCTAAGGGTACATTTTCACAAATGGTAAGCACTCATATCAGTTATAAATACCACTCAGATCAAGAAGAGAATATTGGAAAACATCCAAAGCCCTCCCTCAAGCTCACTCCCATCATGACTGAACATCTTCATTAAGTTGAGTTGAGTTCAGTTGCTCAGTCGTGTCCGACTCTTTGCAACCCCATGGACCTGCAGCACTCCAGGCTTCCCTGTCCATCACCAACTCCCGAAGCTTGCTCAAACTCATGTCCATTGAGCTGGTGATGCCATCCAACCATCTCACCCTGTCATCCCCTTCTCCTCCTGCCTTCAATCTTTCCCAACATGAGGGACCTTTCCATTGAGTCACTTCTTCGCACCAGGTGGCCAAAGTATTGGAGTTTCAGCTTCAGCATCAGTCCTTCCAATGAATGTTCAGGACTGATTTCCTTTAGGATAGAGAGGTTTGTTCTCCTTGCCGTCCAAGGGTCCCTGTGGAGTCTTCTACAAAAACACAGTTCAAAAGCATCAATTCTTCAGTGCTCAGCTTTCTTTATGGTCCAACTCTCACATCCATACATGACTACTGGAAAAACCGTAGCTTTGACTAGTCAGACATTTGTTGGTAATGCCTCTGCTTTTAAATATGCTTTATCTTCATTAGGCAAGCCACAATCCCAAATTCTATGCCTATATATTAGTTCTGACTGTTTATGAATTCCATATGGATGCAACCGTATGGTATATACTCATCCATGTTTTGCTGTTTCATTTGATATCATGTTTGTGTTCATTCACTTACACTACTATATTATAGGACTATAAACACCATCAGTTTTCCATTTTCCTACTAATATGTGGGTGATTATTCAAGTACACAACTACTATAAGTAAACTATGAACATATTCCATGATGTTCCGTGTACCCACATACATGATGTGTTTCCTGAATATATACCTAGGAGTGAAATTGCTGGGTTTGATACGTGTGCATATTCAGCTTTAGCAGATACATCCAATCACTTTCCTGAAGTGCTACACTCTGACCAACAGTTTAGGGATATTCCAGTTGCTTCATGTTCCCAACAAAATGATGTTTCCTGTACTTTACTTGTTAAAAAATAAAAATGCTAACACCCCAAAAGATGTCCTTTTCATTACAGGGGACCAGAATGCAAAAGTAGGAAGTCAAGAAACACCGGGAGTAACAGGCAAATTTGGCCTTGGAGTACAGAATGAAGCAGGGAAAAGGCTAACCAAGATTTGCCAAGAGAACGCACTGGTCATAGCAAACACCCTCTTCCAACAACACAAGAAAAGGCTCTACACATGAACATCACCAGATGGTCAACACCGAAATAAGATTGATTATATTCTTTGCAGCCAAAGATGAAGAAACTCTATACAGTCAGCAAAAACAAGACTGGGAGCTGACTGTGGCTCAGATCATAAACTCCTTATTGCCAAATTCAGACTTAAATTGAAGAAAGTAGGGAAAACCACTAGACCATTCAGGTATGACCTAAATCAAATCCCTTATGACTACACAGTGGAAGTGAGAAATAGATTTAAGGGACTAGATCTGATAGACAGAGTGCCTGATGAACTATGGATGGAGGTTTGTGACATTGTACAGGAGACAGGGATCAAGACCATGCCCATGGAAAAGAAATGCAAAAAAGCAAAATGGTTGTCTGAGGAGGCCTTACAAATAGCTGTGAAAAGAAGAGAAGTGAAAAGCAAAGGAGAAAAGGAAAGATATATCCATTTCAATGCAGAGTTCCAAAGAATAGCAAGGAGAGATAAGAAAGCCTTTCTCAGTGATCAATGCAAAGAAATAGAGGAAAACAACAGAATGGGAAAGACTAGAGATCTCTTCAAGAAAATCAGAGATACCAAGGAAACATTTCATGCCAAGATGGGCTCAATAAAGGACAGAAATGGTATGGACCTAACAGAAGCATAAGATGGTGGCAAGAATACACAGAAGTGTACAAAAAAGACCTTCACGACCCAGATAATAACGATGGTGTGATCACTCATCTAGAGCCAGACATCCTGGAATGTGAAGTCAAGTGGGCCTTAGGAAGCATCACTGCGAACAAAGCTAGTGGAGGTGATGGAATTCCAATTCAGCTATTTCAAATTCTGAAAGATGACACTGTGAAAGTGCTGCATTTAATATGCCAGCAACTTTGGAAAATTCAGCAGTGGCCACAGGACTGGAAAAGGTCAGTTTTCATCCCAATCCCAAAGAAAGGCAATGCCAAAGAATGCTCAAAGTACCACACAATTGCACTCATCTCACACACTAGTGAAATAATGCTCAAAATTCTCCAAGCCAGGCTTCAGCAATATGTGAACCATGAACTTTCAGATGTTCAAGCTGGTTTTCGAAAAGGCAGAGGAACCATAAATCAAATTGGCACCATCTGCTGGATCATCAAAAAAGCAAGAGAGTTCCATAAAAACATCTATTTCTGCTTTATTGACTATGCCAAAGCCTTTGACTGTGTGGATCACAATAAACTGTAGAACATTCTTCAAGAGATGGGACCACCTAGCCTGCCTCTTGAGAAATCTGTATGCAAGTCAGGAAGCAACAGTTAGAACTGGACAAGGAACAACAGACTGGTTTCAAATAGGAAAAAGAGTATGTCAAGGCTGTATATTGTCACCCTGCTTATTTAACTTATATGCAAAGTACATCATGAGAAACGCTGGGCTGGAAGAAGCATAAACTGGAATCAGGATTGCTGGGAGAAATGTCAATAACCTCAGATATGCAGATGACACCACCCTTATGGCAGAAAGTGAAGAGGAACTAAAAAGCCTCTTGATGAAAGTGAAAGAGGAGAGTGAAAAGGTTGGCTTAAAGCTCAACATTCAGAAAACTAAGATCATGGCATCTGGTCCCATCACTTCATGGGAAATAGATGGGGAAACAGTGGAAACAGTGTCAGACTTTATTTTGGGGGGCTCCAAAATCATTGCAGATGGTGATTGCAGCCATGAAAATTAAAAGACACTTGCTCCCTGGAGGGAAAGTTATGACCAACCTAGACAGCATATTAAAAAGCAGAAACATTACTTTGCCAGGAAAGGTCTGTATAGTCAAAGCTATGGTTTTTCCATTGGTCATGTATGGATGTGAGAGTTGGACTATAAGGAAAGCTGAGTGGTGAAGAATTGATGCTTTTGAACTGTGGTGTTGGAGAAGACTCTTGAGAGTCCCTTGGACTGCAAGGAGATCCAACCAGTCCATCCTAAAGGAGATCAGTCCTGGCTGTTCATTGGAGGGACCGATGTTGAAGCTGAAACTCCAATACTTTGGCCACCTCATGCGAAGAGTTGACTCATTGGAAAAGACCCTGATGCTGGGAAGGATTGGGGGCAGGAGGAGAAGGGGGTGACAGAGGATGAGATGGCTGGATGGCATCACCGACTGGATGGACATGAGTTTGGGTAAACTCCGGGAGTTGAGGATGGACAGGGAGGCCTGGCGTGCTGCGGTTCATGGGGTCGCAAAGAGTCAGACACGACTGAGAGACTGGACTGAAACTGAACCCTTCTAGTGGCATGGTAGTTAAATCTCACTATGGTTTTGGTTTTTCATTTTTCTGATCTCCGACCAATTGACTTAAACCTCATCTCAGTTTGACTAATTTTTATAGGTTTCTTTCTGACTGTAGGGTCGTTACCTCCATTTTCTGAGAGAATTTCTCTTCCTTTGAGACAGAATCTCTTCTCCCAGCCTCTTCTCATTTCCAACCGCAAAACAAAGTGTCTCTCTCGGGGACCTGGGAGCCATCCTGTTGAAATGTTAGCTTCTGATTTTTTTTTCCATTTTTTTACCTGTATTTTTTGTCTGTTTCATCATGGGTTGTAGGTCTTGTTATTATCACTTAGATTTGAATTCTTTGCCTGGTAAGTGTATTTCCTCCACTGCATTGTGAAATGAAGGGAAGGCATTTCTAGAATGAATTACAGCCATTTGCCTCTGGTCTTTTGGCATCTCTGATAGGACTGGGAAATTGCCAAACATCAAGGGACTTGGCGGCTTTGGCTCTAGTCTACAAGGGACCTGTGTTGAGTCTTTGATGTTCCTTAAAGGTAATTTCTATTTCCTCACTTTCTGCATTTCATGAGGTGATCCACACTGTCTCATTCTAGATTGTCATAAAGCCTCCAGTCAGCACCTGTGCATTCATGATCATTATCAACTGCATTATCTTTTATTTGCTTGTGCAAGAGCCTTTAAAGAAGGACTCAAGGTCAAAGCTCTATCTGTTGGAGGAATTATTTGCTTATTTAAGGAAAAATATTTGTTCTGCATCTGAGTCACAGTGCCCAAGAGAAATTAAAACTTTTATTTACTTTAGTGCATGGAGCCAGATTCAATTAAGATTCCTCTTATAGGTGCTATTAATTAAGAACTAAGGTCTTTTACCTAAAAGCTGATTTTAAAAAATGAGTAAAACACAGAAAGAGTCATTACATGAAAAAGAGATAAATTGTCCTTTAACATACGAAAATTTGTGCAACTTATAATTAAAAGGAACACAAATTAAAACTAAACTGAGATATCATTTTTCACCTACCAAATTGGCAAAACTTCAAAAGACTGACTAGCACAACTCACTCTGTTGATGAGTCTGTTGGGAAAGGCATATTCATAGATCACTGATGCAGTAAGAAATGGGAAAAAAACCATGGGGGTGAGAATTGGCAATGTTTGCCCAAAGTGCATATTCATTACTTAATCTTTGAGTTATCCCACTTCTGGAAATGCACCTTAAAGTTTCACCTTCACAATGGAAATAATACAGGCATACTTGTGTTATCATACTTTGCTTTAATATAACATGCAAATATTGCATCTTTTACAAAGGAATATTTGTGGCAACTCTGTGTCCAGCAAGTCTATTTGCACCATTTTCTAACAGCATTTTTTTAATGTGGTGTCTCTGTAATTGGTAATTCTTGTAATATTTCAAGCTTTTTCATTATTTCTATGTCGGTTATGGTGATCTGTGATCAGTGATTTTTGATGATACTATTATAATTGTTTGAGGGCTAGGTGAACCAAGCCTATGTAAAACAGTCAACTTAATCTAAGAATTGTATGTGTTTCAGCTGCTCTACTGACCAAGCCATTTCTCCATCTCACTCCTTCCCCTATAGCTGTTCAAAATATGACTGCTTATTGACAATGTATTTGGTCACCCAAGACTTCTGATGGAGATGTACAAAGAGATTGCTAATACAATATCCATTCTGCAGCCCATGAATCAAGGAGTCATTCTGACATTCAAGAGTTGTTACTTAAGAAATACATTTCATGAAGCTATAGCTGTCACAGATAGTGATTTCTCTAAAGGATCTGAGCAAAGTCAACTAAAAACCCTCTGGAAAGCATTCATCATTCTAGATGCCATTAAGAACATCTGTGATTCACAGGCAGAGGTCAAAATATCATCATTAACAGGAGTTTAGGAGAATCCTCATAGATGACTTTGAGAGGTTTCAAGACTCCGGTGGGGGAAGTAACTGCAGATGTGGTGGAAACAGCAAGAGAATAGACTTAGAAGTGGAACCTGAAGATGTGACTGAATTGTTGCAATCTCAAGATAAAACTTGAACAGATGAGGAGTGGCTTCTTAAGGATGAACAAATGCAACTGGTTTCTTCAAATGTAAATTCAAAATGGTGGGGCTACTGTGAAGCTTGTTGAAATGACAACAGAGGCTTAGAATATTATGTAAAATTAGTTGATAAAGCTGACCTAGGGTTTGAGAAAGTTGACTCCAATTTGAAAGAAGTTCTACTGTGAGTAAAAGTTGACTCCAATTTGAAAGAAGTTCTACTGTGAGTAAAATGTTATCAAATAGCACTGCATGCTCTAGAGAAATTGTTCATGAAAGGAAGAGTCAATCAACGCAGCAAACTTTATTGCTATCCTATTTTAAGAATAAGACAGCCACCCAAAACTTCAGCAACCACTACCCTGTTCAGTCAGCAGCCATCCACACGCAGGCAAGACCCTCCACCGGCAAAATGATGACTCACTGAAGGCTCAGATGACGGGTAGCTTTTTTTAGCAATAAGGCATTTTTTTTTTAAATGAAGGTACATACATTTTTTAGACGTAATGTTATTTCACATTAATAGACTGAAGTACAGCATGAAAAACTGGGAAACCAAAAAATCTATGGGACTCACTTTATCGAGATAGCAAATACAAACAAAACAAAGGAACCTAGCATATGTCACACTGATCAAATAACTACAGGGGAAAAGGAATTAATTGAATAACTTTTGAACTCAGTACCCTGTCTACAGTATTGATGTATTTTTGAAATCGCTTGGTATGTATTACAGGAAAGAACAAATGAGTAAATATATAATTTTTGTTGGAAAACTGGTTTTCTTCGCAAAAAGGGAGTTACAAATGCATAATGGGGGAAAGTCACGGGAAATGTACGGTGCTGAAATTGAATTGGTGGTAATAGTATATTCAATATTACTTTCAAAATATATTTCCTTAGCTCTATATGCCGAGAAACATTGATTTGAAAACATTTTTTTTATAAAGAGATATGTAATGAATTCTTTAGGCTTCAAGGGCAATATACAATCTCTGTTGCACACTCTTCTTTTTAAAAAAATATTTCTTTGTATGTTTGCTTGTTTTTTTTATGTTTTGTTTTGCTTTTGCAACCCTTTAAGAATGTTAAAATCATTCTTAGCTCACAGGCTGCACAAAAATAGGCCATAGGCAGCATATAGCCTACAGGCTATAGTTTGCTGAATCAGGGGCCTAGAAACAAGAATACTACGATGTCAATGAGCATACCAAAAGCAGTCAGATATTGTTTCCAATGATTCCCATGTAAAGAGATCCAGGACCTTGTGGAGCAGCCAGAGGTTCCAGGTTTAGAACCAGGTAATGGCAAGGTAGTCCCGGGACAGCTTGTGCTAGATAGCAAGGAAAAAATAGCTAGGACATAGGAAACAAGAGACAGCGCTTCCAGGACTTACCTGGTGGTCCAGTGGATAAGAATCCACCTGCCAATGTGGGGACACAGGTTTGATCCCTGGTCTGGAAAAATTCCACATGCCACCAAGCAACTAAAAGCCCATGAGCTGCAACTACTGAAGCCTAAGGGCCCTAGAGCCTGTGCTCCACAACAAGAGAAGCCACTGCACTGAGAAGCCCACAACCCACAGTGAAGAGTAGCTCCTGCTCACCGCAACTACAGAAAGCCCTATTGAAGCAAAACAAATACAAACAAACAAACAAACAACAACAAAAAAAACCCAGTGCAGCCATAAATGAATAAATAAATAAATTTTGAAAAGAGAGACAATGCTTCCACTGGCAAAATTAGTGCAAGTTAAGCATGTGAATGAATTACAACATAAGCATCCATGAGCGGTACCAAAACAGTTATGACAGAAGGATAAAATCACTATTTTGTGGCTAGAACATGATTAATTCTGGTAGTGATCATCAACAGAAAACAAATGAGTAAAGGTTGTGGAGGAGTAAGAGAGTCACACATTTCAAACTGATCACACAGATATCTCATCAATTACAAAGGATATAAACTATGATGAAGTGAGCTGGGAAAACCTTCTTAAGTGAGTCATCCTCAATAATCCTAGAACCTGAAATCCCATTGCCTCCTGATGGGATGCAATGAGAAGTAACAACATCGCCTATGCAATAATCTTGCAAGAAACTTTTAACTTGAATCTAAGCCTGAGGGGACAAAAAGAGAAAAGTCCAGACGGTGGGATGTTCTATAAATAACTGGCCTAAACATTTCAAGCACGTTATGGTCATGATAGCAACAATATGAAATATCCAGAGAACTGTCCTAGATTGAAGGAGACTTTCCTGGTGGCTCAGAGGGTAAAGAATCTGCCTGCAGTGCAGGAGGCCTGGGTTGGATCTCTGGGTCAGAAAGATCCTCTGGAGAAGGGAAAGACTACCCTATCCAGTATTCTTGCTTGGAGAATTATGGACAGAGGAGCCTGGTGGGCTACAGTTCATGGGGTTGCAGAGAGTCGGACATTACTGAATGACTGACACACACAGACTGAGAAACACGCCAATTGAATGCAATGCCTGAATCTGATGTGAAGAGCAATAATAACTGCTATAAAGAACATTTTTTAAAATAATGAGAAATTCTGAATATGAGCCATACACTAGGTAATATTATCATATTGGTAATTTCATGGTGAATTTCTTGGATGTGTCTATAGCATTATGGTTATATAGGAGAGTGGCCTAGTTCTTAGGCCATGGTGATGTATTTAGCAGTGACATGACATAATGTGTTAAACTTACATTCAAACAGTTCTGCAGGATGCATAAATACCAACACAGAGTTAGAGAGAAAGCAAAAATGGTAAAGTGTTTACTTTTGGTACTCTAGGTAAAAGAAATCTGGAAATTATGCGTTTCTTTCAACTTTACTACAGCTTTGAAAATTTCTAAATAAAAAATTGGCAGCAAAAAAAAGTATGGCTTTTACTCAACTTACAAAATAATGTCAATTATGTGTTCAAGGGTATTTAGAGATTTAGTAACAAATAAAAAAAATTAAAGGGACTCCCCTGCTGATCCAGTGGTTAAGACTCCATGCTTCCACTGCAGGGGGCACAGGTTTGCTCCCTGATCAGGGAACTAAAACCCCACATGCTGCACCATATGGCCAATAAATCAATAAATAAAATTTTTAAAAAATCTACTGTACCTCAACAAGAAAGTCATTGAATGCATTACGTGATATGCATGTAATAAGATATGTAGCCATTAAAATATAAAGTAGATTCTGTATGTGCATGTATGTACAATCACACATATATATATGAAATATATATTTTTATATATTTAAGGGGGGAAGGAAAGGTGCAGAAGAATGTGAATAGCTGTTCATCCCTATTACAATAAACAATATCTAGCAGGATATACATGAACCCATTAACAATGACTTTCCCTGGAGAGTGAGATAGGGGTCAGGGAAAGGATTTTTAATTTTCACGTTAGTCACTTCATCAGTGTTATAAATTTGTTTACCAAGAGCATATTATCACTTTTATAACAAAAATAAGTAGCTACCCCTTCCCCTAAAATGAACAAGATCTTGTTACACTATATAAAATGTTTAAAATAACGACCAAAACCTTCTCTCTTACTTACTAGTAAGCTTGCTCTTTTGATGAGTTAGGCAGTCTTTGGTCTCTGGCCACACTGGGAGTTCAGCCCACAGCTACAGTAACAGTTGGCATGTGCTGCTATAAGTTAACACACATAATTTAGTGCTCATACATACTGCCTGGCTAAATTAAAGGCTGTGAATACATGTCATGTCTAGATTCTACACGATCCTAAAAATAAGAAGGGAAGTGATCAGCTTCAGCCTCCCCAGATATTGCAAAGCCCTTGTAAACCGTAAATTATGGCACACATGTGCACCGTTTCCTTGGGGCTTTAGTGTGACCCTGAAGTCGAAGCAGTTATTACGGTCTCCATTGTTTGGAAATGGGGAACATGAGTTCAGAGAGATTCAAGAATTCATTCAAGATAGTGTTTGTTAAGATGATATCAACTTCCTCCACAATATTCTTGGCTCCCACTAATGATTGGTAAGTATCATCAAGAGTATCAGAGGTATTTTTTACCATGGAGGCCAGAGCCCAAGAAATATGAGAGAGATTTGGTCCTAAGCTTAACTTAAAGGGGAATATGTGTCTCCTTTCAAAGTGGCTTTTTCATTTTTTAGGTACTCATAATCACATCCTCAGATGAAGCAACTAACTTTCAACATTGTCCAGAAGTCTGTAATACATCTCAGGTGCGTGTAGGGCAAGTAACTTCCATTGCCACTTTCAAGACTTTATGCAATTTACATGAGAAGTTAAGTAGCACAAGATGTATAAACATCACAGATTTAATACCATCTTTTATTCATTTGTGGGGTTTCCTTGATAGTTCAGTTGGTAAAGAATCCACCTGCAATGAAGGAGACCCTGGTCTGATTCCTGGGTCGGGAAGATCCACCGCAGAAGGGATAGGATATCCACTCCAGTATTCTTAGGCTTCCCTTGTGGCTCAGCTGGTAAAGAATCTGCCTGCTAGTGAAAGACCTGGATTCGATCCCAGGGTTGGGATGACCCCCTGGAGAAGGAAAAGGCTACCCACTCCAGTATTCTGGCCTGGAGAATTCCATGGACTGCATAGTCTGTGGGGTCGCAGAGTCGGACACAACTGAGCAACTTTCACTTTACTTCACTATGTTCATTTGTGGATAAATTTCAGTGGGCAGGGAAGTTTAGGCAAACAAAGTGAGGCAGTTGAGATAATTTGTATGAAGAGCGCGGTTCAAAGGCATTAGTTAAGCCAAAGGCAGCTAGGCACCCCTAAGCAAGAACGGCTAGGACTGTAATCAATATGTTACCTCTGACATTTGCAAACACCCTTTAGAACAAAACACTATTTTAAAACTTTTTAATGTCATTTTATGAAGTTGGCTTGCCCTTTAAATGTCTCTTCATTCCTCCTGAGAATTAAATCAGTTTCAGGGAGGGTCCCTTTTTGATTACTTGAACAGCAGTTGGGGGTAGAAAACTTAAGAAAAGGCTCTTCACCTGTCCATAATAGCCTACTGTCATTGTGACGCCAACCTTTCATCTCTTCTGCTTTCCTTCTCTCAATGATTCATGAGAGGCAGTGACAGCTTCTTTCTCTGATGGAAGTTCCTGCTTGAGAACCAAATGGGACTGCAGATCGATACTAATAAGGCTCTTCTGAATATGAGAGAAACATGGCCCTACCAGCTTCTGGAACCCAGGAGATGTTCATTATCTGGGTGCAAAGTGATACATCCTAAAATAGTCTCCAAAGGTAAGGATCCCTCTGGTGAACATGGGCAGGTGTTATACAAGACACTGCAGCGAAGTCAAGGGGACTGAGCAGAAGCCATTAATGAGTGGAACAAAGGTTGGGCATGCCAGTTGTGGCCTATAAGTGGGATACACATTAGCATTAATGGGCTTGGAGGTATCTAGATAAAATGTACTAGGCCCTACATAAGTGAATACATGATGCTGTGATGGAAGCCTGGAAGCTCACTGTCTCAGAAGAACTCAAAACAGAGAAGATGCATATTCAGTCTCCTGAGGATGAAGCCAACAAGGACAAGACAAAGTAGCTGAACTGCTTTAGCAAATTGAAATAGGGTAGTTGGTATACATATGCAGGTTCAAAGAAAGACCCACAGCTCCCCCTTTTAAACATACAGCCAACACTAGGCCCTTCAGAATGGATTTCTCAGGACTCTGCAGATGAATAAAATGCAGGATCTCTGTGCAAGAAAACTGAGACAGAAGCCAGATATAAGCCAACCATCAGGATGGGATTTAATAACTTAAACCTAAACACCATGCTCTGCCCTGAGAATCTTAAATCAGGGTTTTCAGCAAATAATAAAGGATGGGGATATCCCTGGTGGTCCAGTGGCAAAGACTCCACACTCCCAATGCGGGGGACTGGGTTCAATGCCTGACTAGAGAACTAGGTCCCACATGCTGCAACTAAGAGTCTGCATGCCACAACTAAAACTGCTGCATGCCACAGGTAAAGATCCCACCTGCCACAACTAAGACTCAATGCAGCCAAATAAATAAATATTTGAAAATAATAAAAATAAAGAATGAAACTTTGAGGCTCTATCTGTTCTACTTAAGTACGTTAGGGCAGCGGCTTCTCTTGAAAGACACAGCCCTGTAGAAGTATAGAAAATGAGCATGCTGCTGCTGCTGCTGCTGCTAAGTCGCTTCAGTCGTGTCCGACTCTGTGCGACCCCATAGACAGCAGCCCAGCAGGCTCCCCTGTCCCTGGGATTCTCCAGGCAAGAACACTGCCATTTCCTTCTTCAAAGTATGAAAGTGAAAAGGGAAAGTGAAGTCGCTCAGTCATGTCCAACTCTTAGCAACCCCATGGATGGAAAATCCTCCGTCCATGGGATTTTCCAGGCAAGAGTACTGGAGTGGGGTGCCAATGCCTTCTCCAAGAAAATGAGCATATGAGCAATAAATCAGCTACTGCTACAACAGACAGATCTCTACTCAGGAATAATCTCTGGTGACTTTCAAGTGGGAGAGTCTGTCTTGGACTGTTTGCATGTGGCCTTCCCAGGTTAACACTGTTGAAGACCAAAACTTAGTTGGAATCCAGTCTGGCACTCAGGATAACTCGTAACAATTACTGGACCAAGGCACACTCTCATCGGCATTGTTTATAAGGGTCATACTCATATTTATCAGTAACCTTGTCAGTTAATTAGGTTGCACTTGCCTCTGTCTGTTTGCTTAGATTTTGAACCAGAGAATTTTAAAAATCGTTGTTTCTATCCTCATATTATATATAAGGAAATTCAAGCCAGTTCAAGGACAGAATGATTTGCCTAAATCTCCAGAGTCAATTCAACTAGAAGAAGGTGAAGTATTTCTGATTTCATAATTCCCTTCCAGTACCACAGTGTTATCTCAGGCAACTGTCACAACCCAAAGTTCCTGAATTTCAACTACAAAGAGGCCAGACATATTAAGTGTGTTTCCTTTAAATAGAGATTTCATTTTAAAGAAGTGGCAAGAATAGGAAGCAAGCTATCCACTACTATCAGACCATTGATACGAGAGATCTTGCTTTGTTTTTCCTATAATTTCCCCTCTTTGAGTTCGCTTTGATTCCCTGTGATTTCTTTCCAAATATGAACTCTTTCCATATGAAGTTTGCCTCAACTGCACTCAGAGCTGAGTGAAATGATGACACAGAAGGTTACAACGTACAGAATAAGAAGTGAGCTCAAGTCTAGATTCTGAGGCTCTATGTCTGTGGCATCATCTAAAATGATAGAAATTATTCCAAATGAGGGATCCAGCATATAAACACAGATGTACCCACCACCTGATCTATTTAAATAGGAGGCGCATATACTCAAGCTGGAAACAAGAAGGGGGCCATCAATGGACCAGAAACTTGGAGGAAGGTCTAGAAGACAGAAGACAAATACAAGATACTAACAGGACAAATGAAACAGAAAATCACAACTTAAAGCATCATCACAACATTGGGAGCAAGAGATCTATTTCAAAATGGAGTCTCAGAGAAGCTCCCAACATTATCAACTTATGCTGAGGAGGGCTTAACCCTGGGCTAATCAGCATGGTAATTAATTAGGTACTTGGTCAGAAAAACAATTCTCTCCTGTCTCTTCTCCTCTCCCTGTTTAAAGAGCACCTATAGCAAACAGTAGTTTAGAACGTCAGGGTGGATTTATCTCTAAAAAAGAAGGCAAAGATAACCCTGTATGCCAGACATCAAAAGAGACACAGGTAAACGGAACAGTATTATGGACTCTATGGGAGAGGGCGAGGGCAGGATGACATCGGAGAATGGCACTGAAGCATGTAAATTATCATACGTGAAACGAATCGCCAGTCCAGGTTCGATGCATGATACAGGGTGCTCAGGGCTGGTGGACCAGGATGACCCAGAGGGATGGGATGGGGACGGAGGTGGGAGGGGGGTTCTGGAAGGGGAACACATGTACACCCATGGTGGATTCATGTCAATGTATGGCAAAACCAATACAATATTGTAAAGTTAAAAAATAGATAAATAAACTAATTTAATTAAAAAAGAGCAAAAAAAAAATCCTTTAAAGAGCAAAAAAAAAAAAAAAAAAAAAAAACAAGAAGGCAATGTGCATGGATCCTGGAGTCTGTAAGAGAAGCAGGGTGAGACAGAGATAATTCTGGACTTATACTTCAAACAATGAAGAGAAAACTAAATAAGTGAATAAATAAATAACTCCTCCTAAAGGCAAAAGCACCCATGTGCCGACTTAGTTCAGTTCAGTTCAGTCGGTTAGTTGTTAGACTCTTTGCAACCCGATGGACTGTGGCATGCTAGGCTTCCCAGTCCATCACCAGCTCCCACAGCTTGATCAAACTCACGTCCATCAAGTCGGTGATAACATCCAACCATCTCATCCTGTGTCATCCCCCTCTCCTCCTGCCTTCAATCATTCCCAGCATCAGGGTCTTTTCCAATGAGTCAGTTCTTCACATCAGGTGGGCAAAGTATTGGACCTTCAGCTTCAGCATCAGTCTTTGCAATGAATATTCAGGACTGATCTCCTTTAAGATGAACTGGTTTGATCTCCTTGTGGCCCAAGGGCTTTTCAAGAGTCTTCTCCAACACTACAGTTCAAAAGCATTAGTTCTTTGGCACTCAGCTTTCTTTATAATACAACTTTCACACACATACATGACTATGTGAAAAACCATAGCTCTGACTAGATGGATCTTTGTCAGCAAAGTAATGTCTCAGCTTTTTCATATGCTGTCTAGGTTGGTCATAGCTTTTCTTCCAAGGAGCAAGCATCTTTTAATTTTGTGGCTGCAGTCACCATCTGCAGTGATTTGGGGCCCAAAACAATAAAGTCTCTCACTATTTTCATTGTTTCCCCATCTATTTGCCATGAACTGATTGATGGGACCAGATGCCATGATCTTTGTTTTCTGAATGTTGAGCTTTAAGCCAACTTTTTCATTCTCCTCTTTCACTTTCATCAAGAGGCTCTTTAGTTCTTCACTTTCTGCCATGAGGGTGGTGTCATCTGCATATCTGAGTTTATTGATATTTCTCCTGGCAATCTTGATTCCAGCTTGTGATTCTTCCAGACCAGCATTTCTCATGATGTACTCTGCATATAAGTTAAATAAGCACGGTGAAAATATACAGCCTTGATGTACTCCTTTCCCAATTTGGAACCAGTTGGTTGTTCCATGTCCAGTTCTAACTGTTGCTTCCTGATCCACATACAGGTTTCTCAGGAGGCAGGTATGGTGGTCTGGCATTCCCATCTCTTTAAGAACTTTCCACAGTTTGTTGTGATCCACACAGTCAGAGGCTTTGGCATAATTAATAAAGCAGAAGTAGCTGTTTTTGTGGAACTCTCTTGCTTTCTTGATGATCCACCAGATGTTGACAGTTTGATCTCTGGTTGCTCTGGCTTTGCTAAAACCAGCTTGAACATCTGGAAGTTCACGATTCATGTATTGCTGAAGCCTGGCTTAGAGAATTTTGAGCATTACTTTACTAGTGTGTGAGATGAGTGCAATTATGTGGTAGTTTGAGCATTCTTCGGCATTGCCTTTCTTTGGGATTGGAATGAAAACTGACCTTTTCCAGTCCAGTGGCCATTGCTGAGTTTTCCAAATCTGTTGGCATATTGAGTGCAGCACTTTCACTATTTAAAATCTTTTAGGATTTTAAATAGCTCAACTGGAATTCCATCACCTCCACTAGCTTTGTTCATAGTGATGCTTCCTAAGGCCCACTTGATACCACATTCCAGGATGTCTGGCTCTAGGTGAGTGATCACACCATCGTGGTTATTCAGGTCATGAAGATCTTTTTTATATAGTACTTCTGTGTATTCTTGCCACTTCTTCTTAATATTTTTTGCTTCTGTTAGGTCCATACCATTTCTGTCCTTTATTGTGCCAATTTTGCATGAAATGCTCCCTTGGTATCTCTTTTTTTTTTTCTTGAAGAGATCTCTGGTCTTTCCCATTCTACTGCTTTCCTCTATTTCTTTGCACTGATCACTGAGGAAGGCTTTTTTTTAATCTCTCCTTGCTATTCTTTGGAAATGTGCATTCAAATAGGTATATCTTTTCTTTTCTCCTTTGTCTTTTGCTTCTCTTTTCACAGCTATTTGTAAGGCCTCCTCAGACAACTATTTTGCCTTTTGCATTTCTTGGGGATGTTCTTAATCACTGCCTCCTGTACAATGTCAGGAACCTCCATCCATAGTTCTTCAGGCACTCTGTATATCAGATCTAATCCCTAGAATCCATTTGTCACTTTTACTGTATAATCATAACGGATTTGACTTAGGTCATACCTGAATGGTCTAGTGGTTTTGCCTACTTTCTTCAATTTAAGTCTGAATTTGGCAATAAGGAGTTCATGATCTGAGCCACAGTCAGCTCCCAGTCTTGTTTTTTGCTGACTGTATAGAGATTCTTCATCTTTGGCTGCAAAGAATATAATCAATCTGATTTCCATATTGACTATCAGGTGATGTCCATGTGTAGAGACTTCTCTTGTGCTGTCGGAAGAGGGTGTTTGCTATGACCAGTGCATTCTCTTGGCAAATCTTGGTTAGTCTTTTCCCTGCTTCATTCTGTACTCCAAGGCCAAATTTGCCTGTTAACTCCGGTACTTCTTGACTTCCTACTTTTGCATTTCAGTCCCCCATGATGAAACGGACATCTTTTTTGGGTGTTAGTTCTAGAAGGTCTTTTAGGTCTTCATAGAACTGTTCAGCTTCTTCGGCATTAGTGGTTGGGGGACAGACTTGGATTACTGTGATATTGAATGGTTTGCCTTGAAAACAAACAGAGGTCATCTGTCTTTTTCGAGATTGCATCCAAGTACTGCATTTCGGACTCTCTCGTTGACTATGAGGGGTACTCTATTTCTTTTAAGGAATTCTTGCCCACAGTAGTAGTTATAACAGTCATCTGAATTAAATTCACCCATTCCAGTCCATTTTATTTCACTGATCCCTAAAACGTCAGTGTTCACTCTTGCCATCTCCTGCTTGACCACTTCTAACTTATCTTGATTCATGGACCTAACATTCCAGGTTCCTATGCAATATTATTCTTTATAGCATTGGACACGTGCCCCCTACTCTCCAGTAGAAAGCTTTCTATTAGGCTACTCTGGTACCCCAGCAAATTGTTCTCTGTCTAGGCACCCTACAAAGACACTGCATATCTGAGGTTATTGATATTTCTCCTGGCAATCTTGATTCCAGTTTGTGCTTCTTCCAGTCCAGCGTTTCTCATGATGTACTCTGCATATAAGTTAAAGAAGCAGGGTGACAATATACAGCCTTGACGTACTCCTTTCCCAATGGCATAACAGAACTCAAAGTCAGTCCTCTCATCCAAGCAAGAGCTGGGTATGGAAGAGGGAGATCTACACAGCTCCAGGGAAAAGTCCAGCCTCCTGGGTGTACTAATCACTGTTTTTCTTTAGATGCTCACAAAGTTGACCTTGATACAAGAACATAGGTGCAGGTACGTATTTAGGAGATGATTTCAGGCAGCAGGTGTGAACAGACTGAGTTAGGAATGAGAAGATTCAAAAATAGTATGTAATTTGAGGGTTGCTACTGTAGGTGATTAGGAATGCATCCTGCCAGGATCCTCCTGGGAACAGAATTGCATTCCTGAAGAGCAGGAAGGAAGCTGAAACATTTATCCTCTGCCTCCTCCACTGATACAACTGATGAGGAATGCTCCTGGAGGCAATACCCAACCCACATTTCCATGCTATCCAGTGAAAATCCCCAAAGCAGAACTATGGAGAGAATTGGCAGGCCTTTAGGACGTCTTGGTGGTCCAGTGGTTAAGACTTTGCCTTCCAACACAGGGAGTGTGGGTTCCATCCCTGGTCAAAGAGCTAAGATTCCACATGCCTCTTGGCCAGAAAAATTAAAAAAAAAAAGAAAGAAAGAAAGAAAGAAAGAAAAACAGAAGAAATACTGTAACAAATTCAATAAAGACTTAAAAAAAATTGTCAGGACATTGGCAGGGTGAAGGACCTGTCCACCAGGGCAGAAGCTAAAATCCACAGGAGGCAAAGGACATGGTAGGGACACAGAAAAGTATCTGTTCATTCATGAAACTGAGCAAACAACTAAGGATCCTGAGATATTTGGGGGAAAGTTATAGCACAAAGAAAGAAAGCCCCAAATGGAAAAAAACAGTATTTGACACCACGGAAATTAAAGCTGATCAAGGAAAAGAACTTTGAAATTATTTTAATAAGTATCTTCAGACAGAACAAAAGTTGTGTCTTCCAAAAACAAAAATAGGCATCTGATCTGGGGAAAGGAAGTGAAGAAAAAAATAGTTTTATAAAAGTAAACATGTTAGTGGGAAAAAAAATTCAGTCATTAGACTGAATAATAGACTAGCTAGGACTAGATGCCAAGATGAAGCTAGAAGAACATTTCCTTGAACCGAAAAATAAAAAAAAAAGGAGTTTCAAATTGATTCAAATGACCATCAAAATCTGTGGAGAGAAAATCCACACACTGAAACCACTCAGGGAACTTCAAATGTCCTAGAACAAAGAGGAATCATAAAAGCTTCTAGAGTCACAGAAAAAAAAAATCAAACTAACATCAAATTTCTCATCAGCAATGGATGCTGAAAGACATTACAACTTTTTCAAAATTTCTAATTTTTAAACCCTGACATCTATACCCAACCAAATCACTAAACAAGTATTGAACAAAACGCTTTTCAGACCTTTCTGATCTCATAAAACATAAAAATCAGATGATTAATCTTTAAAAAGAAACCCATTGGGACTTCCCTAGTGGTCCAGTGGTTGAGAATCTGCCTTTCAATGCAGGGGATATGGGTTTGACCTCTGATCAGGAAATAAGGCAATGGCACTGTACTAAGAGATGATGTAATTACTGACTCTATTCCCTATGCTGCATATTCATACCATCAACGTATTTTTTCTGTAACTAAAAGTCTGTACCTCCTAATCTCCTCCACTTCTTTCTTTCCTCCCACATCCTCCCCTCCAGCAACCACCTGTTTCTTCTCTGTATATATGATTCTGTTTCTGTTTAGCTATGCTTGTTTGTTTGCTTTTTAGATTCCACATATAAGTGAAAGTGTATGGTGTTTGCTTTTTTCTTGTCTGACTTGTGCACTTAGCACAATTCCCTCTAGGTCCATCCATGTTTTCACCAGTGACAAAATTCTTTTTGATGGCTGAGTAGGACTCCACTGTACATATACACCACATCTTCCTCATCCTTTCATTTACTGATGGGCACATAGGTTGCATCCATATCTTGGCTACTGTAAGTAATGTTGCAGTGTACATAGTGGTGCGTATCTTTTCTAGTTAGTGTTTCATTTTGTTTGAATAAATACCCAGGAGTGGAATTGCTGGGTCATATGGTCATTCTATTTTTAATTTCTTGAGGAATTTCCATACTGTTTTCCACAGTGTCTGCACCAATTTACATTCCCCCCAACAATGCACTACGGTTCCCTTTACTCCACATCCTTGCCAACGCTTGTTGTTTGTTTCCTTTTTAATGACAGTCACTCTAACAAGCATAAGACAATCTCATTGTGGTTTTGATTTGCATTTCCCTGACTGGAAAAGGTCAGTTTTCATTTCAATCCCAAAGAAAGTCAATGCCGAAGAATGCTCAAACTACCACACAATTGCACTCATCTCACACACTAGTAAAGTAATGCTCAAAAATCTCCAAGCCAGGCTTCAGCAATACGTGAACCGTGAACTTTCAGATGTTCAAGCTGGTTTTAGAAAAGGCAGGGGAACCAGAGATCAAATTGCAAACATCCACTGGATCATCGAAAAAGCAAGAGAGTTCCAGAAAAACATCTATTTCTGCTTTATTGACTATGCCAAAGCCTTTGACTGTGTGGATCACAATAAACTGCGGAAAATTCTGAGAGATGGGAATACCAGACCATCTGACCTGTCTCTTGAGAAACCTGTATGCAGGTCAGGAAGCAACAGTTAGAACTGGACATGGAACAACAGACTGGTTCCAAATAGGAAAAGGAGTACGTCAAGGCTGTATATTGTCACCCTGCTTTTTTAACTTCTATGCAGAGTACATCATGAGAAACACTAGGCTGGAAAAAACACAAACTGGAATCAAGATTTCGGGGAGAAATATCAATAACCTCAGATATGCGGATGACACCACCCTTATGGCAGAAAGTGAAGAAGAACTAAAGAGCCTCTTGATGAAAGTGAAAGAGGAGAGTGAAAAAGTTGGCTTAAAGCTCAACATTCAGAATACTAAGATCATGGCATCTGGTCCCATCACTTCATGGGAAATAGATGAGGAAACAGTGGAAACAGTGTCAGACTTTATTTTGGGGGGCTCCAAAATCACTGCTAATGGTGATTGCAGCCATGAAATTAAAAGACGCTTACTCCTTGGAAGAAAGGTTATGACCAACCTAGATAGCATATTTAAAAGCAGAGACATTACTTTGCCAACAAAAGTCCGTCTAGTCAAGGCTATGGTTTTTCCAGTGGTCATGTATGGATGTGAGAGTTGGACGGTGAAGAAACCTGAGTGCTGAAGAATTGATGCTTCTGAACTGTGGTGTTGGAGAAGACTCTTGAGAGTCCCGTGGACTGCAAGGATATCCAACCAGTCCATCCTAAAGGAGATCAGTCCTGGGTGTTCATTGGAAGGACTTATGTGGAAGCTGAAACTCCCAATACTTTGGCCACCTCATGTGAAGAGTTGACTCATTGGAAAAAGACCCTAATGCTGGGTAGGATTGCGGGCAGGAGGAGTGGGGATGACAGAGGATGAGATGGCTGGATGGCATCACCGAATCAATGGACATGGGTTTGGGTAAACTCTGGAAGTTGGTGATGGACAGGGAGGCCTGGTGTGCTGTGATTCATGGGGTTGCAAAGAGTCGGACATGACTGACCGACTGAACTGAAGTGAACCGATGAGTAGTGATACTGAGCATCTTTTCATGTGCCCGTCAGTTATCTGACACCTTCTTTGTAAAAGTGTCTTTTCAGGTGCTCTGTCCATTTTCCAATCAGGTTGTTTGAGTTGAGTATTTTTTTTTTGATGCCCAGTGTTTGAGTTCTTTGTTTATACTGGATATTAACCCCTTATCATATATGTCACTTGCAAGTATCTTCTGCCATTCAGTAGGTAGCCTTTTCAATTTGTTGATAGTTTTCTTTGCTGTGCAAAAACATTTCAGTTTGATGTAGTCCTATTTGTTTATTTTTGCTTTTTCTCCCTAGCCTGAAGAGATATGTCCCCCAAAATATAAGACCAGTGTTGAAGACTGTACTGCCAATGTTTTCTTCTAGAAATTTTATGGATTCAGGTCTTACGTTTACATCTTTAATTCATTACTCTTCTACTTGGGGAGAATTTTAATCGTGACAATTAACCTACAGACAAATAGAAGAAACTAATTTACAGATACTGAAGAAAAATAAAAGTGCTATGAACCTTGCCAGTATACAAGTTAAATCACCACCACCACCAACAATGAAAGTTAGCAAGTGAAGGGAAGAGAAGAAACCAAAACAATTATAAATGTACGAACTTATTCTCCCCTCAAAAGTACTTTTGGAACTTCATGGTGGTCGCATGGTTAAGACTCCACTCTCCCAATGCAGGGAGCTTAGGTTTGATCCCTGCTCAGGGAACTAGATCCCACATGATGTAGCTAAAAAAAAAAAAGGATCCTACATTCTGCAACAAAGATCCCACATGCAGCAATGAAGATTCTGTGTCCCACAACTAAGGCCCAGCACAGCCACAATATAAAACACCAAAATATACACACCCCAAAAAGTATCATCTAAAGTTGATAAATCAACAAACGCAAAGGTGAATATTTATCACTTACAGTTACAGAGGGAATTATTAGAAGAACTAAAATAATTACAAAATGACAAAATTTAGGTATGGATCAAGAAGATGAGGTACAGAATAGTAAAAATATTGCCAAACTCTTGATTTCATTGTACACAGTAGGTGGGTGCTGTCTAAAGATGGTATCTCAAGTAACAGAAGCAGAAAAAGCATTTAAAATTCTAATGTGCTTAGTCACTCAGTTGTGTCCCACTCTTTGTGATCCCACAGACTGTAGCCCGCCAGGCTCCTCTGTCCACGGGGATTTTCCAGGCACGAATACTGCAGTGGGTTGCCATGCCCTCCTCCAGGGGATTTTCCCAACCCAGGGATCAAATCCAGGTCTTCCACATTGCAGGCTGATTCTTTACCAGCTGAGTTACCAGGGAAGCCCAAGAATACTGGAGTGGGTAGCTTATCCCTTCTCCAGGGGATCTTCCAGACCTAGGAATTGAACTGGGATCTTCTGCATTGCAGGTGGATTCTTTTATCAACTGAGCTACAAGAGAAGACCTAAAATTCTAATGGGAACATCCAAATGTACTAAAAAGGATAACAGTTAAAAAATATTTGCCTTTAGACTGTGGGGGTGGGGAAGGAGCAAGTGGAGATTAATTCTTTTATACTTAACTTTAGACAGTTTTGAAAAATTAGATTTTTTTTTTTTCAAATTCAGACATTGTTTTTAAAAAGAGGACTGTGATAGATAGGCTCACAACCCAACAGTGCTCCATCTGCAAATGGAGTTTCCCCACCCCAGCCTTGGAGTCCCTGTGATTAATAACAACCTAACCAGTGTCTAGGATTTTGGAGAATAAATAACCTTGTCATTTCCAAGCCCCAAGTGGTGGCATCATTTTATGTTAATTCCACTTGTAACCCCCACGAAGTGCAGGGACTTCTGTTACTTCTTGTCTTTAAGCCTCTTTTATCTCAGCTGAACCCAAAAGGATCGCTTTTTAAAGGAGCTGATGGGGTAGAGAAAATCAAAACAATAAGAAATGACTAGAGTATTGGGAGATGAAAAGGAATAATGATGATTAGGTGAAAATAATTAGATATTTATTCTTCCCTGCATAATTCAAAAGGATCAACATTTCTCTTGTGATAATGAGAATTTCATATATCTCTCAATTATTTTAAGAAACCCTTGTTTTCACCAAAAGTACATCAAATCTTAAAATATTCAACAATATACCAAGTCAAAAATATATAAATTTGACTCCTTACTTCAGAGGGGAGACCCTGTTCTTAACCTTCTATATCTTGAGAAGAGGGAAGAAACAGAACTCGGACAATGTTGAAGTGGATGGTGAGTCTCTGGTTGAAACAGAACTCAACTGGTTCTCCTAGTTGGTTTTGAGTGTGCTCAGATGTCTCCAAAATCTAGGTCCCCACTGGCATTAAAGAAATGAATTTAATGAATCTGATGATCAAATATTGATTTCCTCCATTAATAAAAATCAGCTGGCTCCTGAATTATCTGGGCTTCTACTCCTTGGGGCTATTTCTAAATTCTACCAGAATTTAGAAATAAATGTATTTTTCTGTGAGGCTGCCAGATTTAGGAATAAATGCTTCTTTCTTTGAGGGAGGGAAAGAGGGAGAGGTAATGAATATGTCGCTGCCAACTATTTCCTACTTGCTTCTTGGAAAAATGTGAACTAAATGGATGAAGGCTCTTGAATGCCACTCTGCCCCTAACCTTGTACCTCCCATGCTTGTTTCCTCCCCACACATATACCCGCCCTCAGTAATCTCTCACCTCCACTGCTTGTGGACAAGAAGTGTGTTGGCCTGAAAAGGTGACTTGAAGAGTGATGTCAGCAAAATAGTGACCATGAAACTCCAAGTTCTAGTGCCTGGAATAGTCACACCCAGCTGGGAAAGACTGAAGGCAGGAGAATGGAATGAAATGGTGGGCTGGCATCTCTGACTCAATGAGCATGAGTTTAAGCAAGCTCCGGGAGAAGGTGAAGGACAGGGAAACCTGGCATGCTGCTGTCCATGGGGTGACAAAGAGTCAGACATGAATGAGCAACTGGACAGCAATAGAGACTGAAAGTAGACCAGTGTTTCCCAGGTGCTGGGGAGAAGTGGGGGTTGGGAGTCATTATTTAATGAGTACAGAGTTTCAGCTTGGGATGATGAAAACGTTCTGGAGACGCTTAGTGGTGATGGCTGTACAATGTTAATGTACTTTAAATATCTTAAAATTTTGTCAATTATACTTCAATAAAACTGAAAAAAAATAGATTTATCCATCCTAAGTAAAAAAAAACAAACCACACAAAACAATGTGAATATACTTAATGCCACAAAACTGTAAACTTAAAAGTGGTTAAAATGGCAAATCTTGTGTTTTGTATAGTTTATAACAAGAACAACAATGAAGCTTGGTGACTTGAAGCTGGTTCACGTAGGCAGATCATTCTACTTGCCTCACTAGAATTTAAATATATCACAGTGCAGTTTCTATAATGTATGTGTATTCAGAAAGGGTTAATAGTTTAGTAGGGCAGGACAAGTAAAATATACCAGCAATTTGATCAAGTCAAATTATTTTTCATTTAAGAGTTTGGAAATTGAAAGTGTATAATTCAGATGCCTGGAAAATTCACAAATGTGTGTGTATATGTGTACAGAGAAAAAGACAGAAAGACAGAGAGACAAGAGAGATTCAAGGCAGATATTACTGTCATATTTAGAAGCTCTAGAAATTAGGCAGATTATATTTTAATTCCTAGCCCCTCCCTGCCTAGTTTTATGCACCTGGGCACATCTTATACGTTTATGAATATCGTTTCAACTGTAAAATAAAAACTCGTAATCTGCATTATATGAGTTGTTATAAAGATTAAATGCATGTATAGTACTTAATACCAGTGCCAACCTCTTCATACACAATGAAATTTAATCACCATTGTCACTGCCCCTTTCTTCCTGCCTATCCAGCAACTGAATCACAAAGCACAGTCTCTTGAACAAAGCCAAAGTGTTGGTAAACTCCTCTCAAAGACCTTTGATCCCGAAAATCAAGTCTCTGTCAGCTCTGGGGCAGAGTTCCTATGACCTGACTTCCCAGGAGTCAGCTCATCTACCTAAGGGGTGAAGATTCAGAGCAAGCTGTCACATGGGAAGATGAAAGGCTCAGACGGAAAAGCACGAGTGGGCACCACTCAGGACAGCAGGCTTCCTTGCTTAGCTTATCGGCTGCAGTGTGGCGGACCCCTCTGATGGCTCCTAGACATCCTGTGGCTGGTCTAAGAAAGGGGAAATGAGAATTTGAAGAGTTGAAAATGATGTATGTTCCTCCACTGTACTGAAGGGAATGGGAGGAGGGGAGAATGGAATTCATGAGAATAGACCCTGGTCTCCAAATCTGGAAATTAGATTCAAGTGACAAAATAGTCTGTAGCTGCCCTCTTCAACACTAGCCAATGTGGCTACTTATGTCTGCATTTAAATTTCTTAATGTTAAATTAAATTTAAAAATCCATTCCTCAATTATACTAGCCCATTTCAAATGTTCAAAGGCTACATGTAGCTACTGGCTATCATGCTGGATAGCACAGCAAAAGAAAAGTAACATTTTCATCATTGCATAAAATGTTATTGGTCTTTGATGACCTATAGGAAAGAGACCAAAAGAAACTCTATTAAGTATATCTAGCCAGGCAAATTTTCTTGACTTCTTCTGCAAGAATCTTGGTTCTCATGTGGTCTGGGAACTCTGGGAAGCCTACAAAGGATTCAATCAGAATTCTTGGCAAGTAAGATCCCCTTGACTTGTGACAAACTCTACAGCCCTTAGTCAAGACAACGTGAAGGAGGACTCTGGGCTGCCAGATGGGAAGCCATTGGCAAAGGAACCATTTTTCAATGAGCCCTTTAGTTTGCAAGGGAATCTGCAGAGGAACACTTTGACCACCTTCCCTTTCCTGGATGACATCTCCATTATGGTTGGCAGGTGGGACTCCCTCCTGGGTTTCAGTACTCTGGTGGAAGGAGAACTGAGCTCCTTGGTATCACTTCCAATGTTAACTTTCCTCTTCTGGATATTCTTCCAATGTGACATCAAAATGCCAGCATTAAAGACTCATTCATAATTTTCCTGCAGGCCAGAAGAAGGATTCAGGGTCTTAGTAGGCAATTTATCAGAAAGGGGGCCACTTCAAAGACCACCAGGCCAGTGAGTAAAAGATGTGGCTTCAAGAGTCAAATCATTCTACAAGAAAAGTGGGTTGCGCTCTTTAAAAAAGTCAGTGTCATGGGAAAATCGGGACAACTGTTTTAGGTTACAGACATTTTTTTAAAAAGACATAACTGAATGTAACATTTATACCTTGATTGGAAGACTGGTTCAAAGACTAAAGAAACATAGCTATAAATGGCCAGTTGAGAAATGTTGATTATGGATTGGATTTTAAGTGAGGATGTGGCATTAACGTTAATATTCTCAGAAGTGATAATGTCCTTAGGCTGATAAAGCAAAGTGTCCCTATTTTTAGAAAATGCTTGCCAAATAAAATGTTATGCAGAGGTCTCATGTTGTCTGCAACTCTTAAACGTTTAGATGCTTATATTTTTAAAAGGTATAAATATGGAGAATTAGAACAAATATGGCAAAATATTAATTGTTGACCCTAGATGGTATAAAAATGGTCATTGTTTTATTTTGAAACTTTTCTCCACGTCAGAAAATATTCAGCATAAAAGTCTGAGTTGTGGAAGAATAAGAATGACTTTCACAGGAGTCAAGGTCTAAGCAAGAAAATGTCCAAAGAGGATCTCAAATCTAGAAAGATGGCGTATATAGAGTAACAGATGCCATAACCTGATCCAGAAATAAGCCAAATCCAATTGCATTATTCTACTGAGTATTTGTTGGGTATTACCATGTGCCAAACTAGGCACTCCATGTACATTATTTAATTCAATCTTCATGCTTCTTCCCAGAAGAATCATTATCCATATTTTGCTGATAGACAAAAAAACAGGCTGGTAGAATTTTAATCACTCAACCAAACTTACACAACCATGAAGACGCTTAGGTAGGATGCAAATTAAAATCTGTCCAGTACTCAATCCCATGCTAATTGCCTCTTGTTAATTTAACATCAATAGTAACTCTTCTCCATTAGATTCAGTAGTAAAAGAGAATGAATTAAGTCTTAATTATATAAGAGATAGGCAGATGGAGAGAGTGGGGGAGATAATTGATTCGGCTACCAGGGCTTCAGTAAATATTCCAGATTCTGGTCATTGGAATTTTACGGGGAAAGTGATAGGTTCTCAAAGCATACTGAAGCTCTAGTACCCTTTATCAAGCACCTGGGTGCCCCATGGATTGAGGCTGTCCATGGTATTTTAGAACTCTAAATTGGGGGTTGCCAAAATCAGCTTTCTCCCTTACTACCCTAGAAATGAGTCAGGTTACTGCCTCTATGCCAGGCACAGCTCCAATTTGCTAACAGCTACCCATTCTCTTGAGAACTTTTTCTCTTTCTCTGACAAGTTAGCAACTTTTTGAGATACATCACTTATCACTGAATGCTGCTCTTTCCATTTTTCTCTTAAATATGAAGGCTTGGTAAATTTTATTTTATTGATTTTTTTTGTTTATTTTTGGCTGTGCTGGGTCTTTGTTATGCATGTAGGCTCTTCAGTTGTGGCGTGTGGGCTTAGTTTCCCCAAAGCATGTGGGATCTAAGTTTCATGACCAGGAATTGAACCTGCATCCTCTATGTTGGAAGGTGGATTCTTCACCACTGGACCACCAGGGAAGTCTCTGATTTGTTCTTAAGACAAACTTTTTAATGGGATAATCTGGCCAAGAATCTCTTGAATTCTAAACATTTTCCTTGAGCCTTTGCCATAAATACCTTTCATGCACTGTTTATTTTCTATAAATATGGTAAGGCACAATCTTATAATCTTATCAGCACATATGTCAACTTGCATTCCAAGCACAAGAAGTGAAGGAGATGATGGTTGAGAATGTTCATATGCCAACAAGTCCCGATATTCTTGGAATGTAAATACTTTGAGACTTCTGAGGTTTCTAATCAATGGGAAATCCTACACAAAGTGATCCTTGGATTTCCATTAATAAATAGCTTCCCCTAGACACAACCTTGTACTTGGCATGCGGTAAACACTGAGATGACTCACACTATGTAGAGTATGATTTCTTGGTGGTAGAGTACCCCTTCTTCTTGCAACTGGTTAATTCTGCATGAACTTCCATGGCTGCACTTGTTAGTGAACTATCACCTTTTCACAGGACAACGACTGGGACCTTTTGGCTTCTATGCTACCATATGTAGTAAAGCACCAAGCATACATTCTCATTTGGCTGAATGAACCAATGGATTCATGGAGATCAGTTTTGCTGGAAAAGTTGGGATACAGTATGACATGTGAAGAACAGTATAGATAACAAGCTTCCAAATTCTTGCTTCCTAGTATTGGCATTTTGATGACTCTTCTGCTAAATCAAGTTGCCAACATCTTTTACCTGGATTGTTGCCACAGCCGCAACTACTTCTGCCACCCCACTGGCACACACATTCTCCACAGAGTGGCCATAAGAGTCTTTTTCCAAAATGAAAATCAGGGATTTTTCTGGTGGCCCAGTGGTTAAGACTATGCACTCTTAATGCAAGGAGCAGGGCTGATCCCTGGTTAGGGAACTAGATACCACATGCTGCAACTAAGACCAGGCACACTCAAATTTAAAAAAAAAAAATGCAAATCATATACTAGGACACATGATAAGTTTAAAAATGTTTAAAACTTTGATGCTTTCACACTGGACTTGAATAAGATCCTAACTCCTTGTGATGATTTCATCTAAAACCTGTCCTTATACCAAGTAAACACCAAACCTCATTTCTTACCCTTCTCTGCCACATCTGCCCCCTCCACCCACTCTGCCTTCCTTTCCATCATCAGAAACGCTCTCCCCTGCACAGCCTCATGTGGCTTGCTCCTCATCTGTCAAGTCTCACATTAAATGTCACCATCTCAGAGAGACCATACATTACCACCCAAAGGAACAGGACTCATACATTTTTTCTCCACTGCTGTGCCTTGACCCTTTTCTTCATGTGATTATTTATTTTGTCCTTCTTATACTTGCTTGTTTTCTGTCTTTGTTACCACAGGTTTGGCTTTAGGAGAGCAAGCACCATGCCTGTGCTCAGCCCATGACACACAGAGGACAGCTCATGGTTCATATTCAGTGAATAATTATGGCCACTGAAAATCACTGACGTGTTAACAGTCACTGCATGTCATATGTGCATATGTCAGGGGCTTGACCAAAGCAGATGGAAAGAAAGGAGACCATTACCAGGCAGGATGAGATCTTGGAATACTTACTCATCAGGAGAAGATGGAGCCATTCCCCCTCCCATCCCACCTCAAATCCCTCAGGGAAGACTGCTGTTTTCATGCCCCAAATAAATAAAGGGGTTAAGGCAACCTTATGCCAGAAGGCAGCAGATCCCCTCTCTAGCAGCTTCTCTTCTCTCTCCTAGGAACTCTGTGTTCCTAGACGCTGTTACTCCAGCTCTTTTGCCAGGGATTGCTCCATTTCTGTAATGTCAAGACCTAATTCAAGGTCTGATCCAGAGGAGGTGCTTAGAATATGTTTGTGGAAATGATCACAATATAAAATCGCTGTTTCTAAAGGTTCCTATTCCAGAGGATTATGAGAAAGAAGTCAAGAGGAATGCAGGAATCAATAAAATCAAAACAATTAGAGAGTAAGGACACATAGCAAGTCTTGAACTTCAGATAAACAAAGGAAAATTCAGACTTCTTTAAATAACTCATTGCCAGAAGTATTTTAACCTATATAGAATATTTTCATACGCAAAGAAGCAAATAATGATTGAAACAATGTTATTTTCTGACTCTGAGGGGGCCTTATTAAGTCTACAAATAAAGTCTATTCTAGGTTGTGCTAGAAAAGAAAAGAAAGACCTCACTGTGGCAAGAAAATGGAGCCCTATGGATCTTAGTAATGTCAGAAATAAAACAGTGCATTGAATAGGAACCTGATTGGAAGGGCTAAAAACGAAAATTTGCTTGATTGTAATCTTTGTATATGACAGAAGTTGGATTTTCTCAGTCCAGTTGTGCTCTCTGGGTATCTGACAAGTCTAAAATGCCTGCTTAAAGGCATTCAATAAATTTCAAGTTGTTTTTATGTCAAAGGGTTGAATTTAGACAAGCTGTGTTGACTTGAAATTGGACAGCTGGAATTTGTATTTTCAGTCGTTGGAAATTTCAGTGTCGATTTGACAAGTATTGATGATTCTCTATTGACATAAAGCATTTGGACAAATCATAGGATACTATAAAGTACCATTCTTTTTGCTTTTTGATTTGATGTTTTTGCTACTGAAAAAGCCCATTTTCTACTAACTCAAAATAATCTTCAGAATAGAAGATAGAATACATTGGTAAGGAAGTCAAGATCCTGTGTAGCTTAGAAGAAGCTAAACTTATAATGAAGCTGTTATTAATGGTAACTTCCATGGTAGCTGTTCTCTGTGCACTCACAAACTATATACTTTGTCTTGTGTTTCTAAGCTGAATTTACTGGTGGTGCAGTGTCAGTAGTGTGATAAGAGCTGTGATTACAAACACAAATGTGTGATTACGAATATTCTGACCACAGCACTGGTCAGTGTTTCTTCTAGAAAGCCAGAGAGAGGGAATATGGAAGTCTCCCTTCCACAAGGTCTACACATTAAGCAAGGCTTGTTTGCTCCTGCTGAATAGGCTCCCAGATAAAAATGCTTCCTTTGGAGAGTTCTTCCCCACTTCTTCCTGAAACACGACTCTCAGAGGAGGGCTGAGACTAATAGTGCATCAGGTTATGCTTAAACTTCTCTCAATATTTCATTCTGCTTTAATCCTGTAATATTTGCATTTCTGAAATTAGGGTATCTGATGCATTGACGTGGGACCCAGAGGCCTGGTTTGGGTTAGATTTATTATCTACTAAATGACTTTTTTAGTGGGTCTCTTTGTCCCCATGTCTGGCATCCAATCTCAATGTTCTATCATGAGCAGATTCTATTATGTGAAAATGTATTATTACTTTTTTTCCAATCTTCTACTTTGCTCTCAGATACTTTATTATTAATAGTAAATCCTAACTAGCACATTGCAACATGGTAAGGAGAGATGGTCAAGTACTCACTTGGGAATGAATATATGTAAGAATCTTTTGAATCTTCACATGTCCCCAAGTCCATGGTTTCAGAAACAGCTCTCAGTATCATCTCTAAATTATTTTTTCAGGCCCAATGAGTCAAGTTCCTGGAATAGGGGACATTGATAGGAGTTGGTTTCTTGGGAAATCTCATGCCTGGGCAAAGAATAATGGAAACACAAGCCAGGGAAAGTGGTTTAGGTCTTAGGTAAAGGAAAAGCTATGTTTAAAAAATATGTGAACAGAGACAGAGCTGAGAGTCACAAGTGGCAGGAAACAGAAGAAACAGAAAGAGACGGGGGCAGGGTGGTGAGCAAAGGAGGGATACAAGGGAGCCAGGGCAGCACCTAAGCAGCTTCCTGATCATCTGCTGCTCACCTAGCTTAACCTTGGACCTTGACTGACTCCACAGCATACACAATACTGAATGCCAAGGAGTTTGGTTGGGAATTTCAGGACAGGTTAGCACCTGGAGCCGTCCTATGACTGGGGGAGGTAGGGTACAGGAACCCACAACCAGTATTAGTAGATGGAGCTGAGGATGCTAGTATGGATGGAGGCAAAGATGGAGATGAAGATGGGTGTGCACTGAAGATAAGAAATGCGATATAGATAAGGATGGAATGATGGAGCTGGTCAACACTGGCTATGGGAAGGCAAGACTAGGCAGATCTTTAACCAAAAGGTCTAAACCATGGAGAAAACCACAGTGAAAAGCATAGGACAGATTCTAGTTCCAAGATAGAAGCTTCTAGAATGAGCTAGTCAGAATATCAGCAGAACACAAATGACTTATTGCTCAGGGAAGGGCTCTAGACCTAGTGAGGAAATTGGAGTGCCACAGAGTAAGATGAGGCTGAAACTAAGCCTTTGTATGGACCAAAAAGGCTGAATCACATTGTTGCTGGCTGGATACCAGATGCTAACTTTAAATCTACCAGGCAGCAGACCTACAGCTGCACAAGGAATTCAAGTCTGATGACTAGAAGACTACTAAGCCCTTCTGCTAGGTCTGGATAAGCTCAAGACATGGGGCAGGATGAGCTAGAATTTGTAAAGGAGAAGTAGATGTGTGAGAAGCGGGTATGTAGGTGGTGTATTTATATGTCCATTCTCAGACAGTTCCAAGGGCAAATAAGTCATGAAATCTGTTTCTCATTAAACTCAACTTTATCCAACAGAACACCCTAAAACACACTTGCCCCTGTATGTGCTGTGCTGTGCTTAGTCGCTTAGTCGTGTCCAACTCTTTGCGACTTCATGGACTGTAGCCCACCAGGCTCCTCTGTCCATGGGAATTCTCCAGGAAAGAGTACTAGAGTGGGTTGCTATGCCCTCCTCCTGGGGATCTTATGTCTTTTATACCTGCCTAATTCCCAGATTAGGAATCGTTTTCAGTAACTGTAACCAGAAACTATTTGTAATTGCATTTTATGATGAACCAAAATGATGATAGACAAGGGTTAAGTCAATTTTTTAAATGTAAGCAAAAAATATGAGCACATTAGGGAAAAAAAAGGCCTTTCAAATATTTAAAATGGAAATATTCACTGGTTTTATTCCTGAGAATAATTAAAGACTCTCACTTGGGGGAATGTGGACCTCACTTGAAGTTAAATTCTGTTGAGCAGCTACATGAAAACAAAATATGGCTCGAGTCAAGTGGAATATATATTTTCAAGGGCTGCCATTGTTACAGCAGACTTGTCATAGATGTAAATTTATTGTTCCTTGTGTGTGTGTGTTTCACAATAAGGAAGTCAACATCTGTCTGTCCTTTCAGTCAAGCAAATACACTATGGAAGACTAATGGAAGACAAAGATACAGAGATGGAAAAAAGATATGTGTCAGAAAAAAGAGAGATGAAACACAAAGGAAGAGACAGGCCCCGAGAGAGAAACCAGAAAGGAAAAAAAGAGGATTCACAGCCCCAAACTGTTAAGAAAAAATTCCTAATCAGAGTGTAGTTTACTAAAGATTTGTGACTGCTGATTGTGGTGACATTCAAATGCAGGAAAGTGAGAGACTCATGTTCAGCACACCTTAAGTGGTTCAGCCGTTACAGACGTGTACCCCTCCTGCGTTTTTTGATAGAATGACAAAATCAGAGGTCTTTTGTGGTCCTTTATGGTAACACTTATTTTAGGCAAGTAACAGTTAAAAAATTGGACTGGTAGAAATCCAAAGAACAAACTGTTAGCTTTCCTCTGTTCCCTGCTGCTTCAAATATGAAGTCTTCAAGGACAAGAAGAAGGAGCAAGTGAATTTTTAAGAACAAAGTGCTTTTCTCTCATTGATAGAGATTAATATGCAGCTCAGACTTCAGGGTCACTTTGGGTGAGAGTCCAGTTTCTCAAAAATGAAATGTTGACCTCCTCCTGGGAAACACAAGAAAAAGGTAGGCAGCCAGGGAGCTGCTGGAGACAGCCACCATATGCAACAAAGCTGCATGCACCACCCGCCCATCCACCATCTCCTAACCTGCCAAAGTTAACCCAGTGGCTCCCATAAGTCATACTGAAGAGCCAAGTGACTTCAGGGAAGAAAAACACACTAAGAAATAACATAGTCTGGCTTCTGGCCCACACATAATCTCATTTCAGGAAGCCATGATCCTGATTTTGAAGATCCCTATTGAAGATTTCATGCAGGGAAGCAACTTAAAAGAAATAGTGATGGCCTAGTAAAACATACAGAGAACTAGATTCAGAAGTCTTGAGTTCTGTGAAATGGGGCACACTCACTTCACCTCTCTGCACCTCGGTTTTTCTCATCTGCAAAGGAGAAATAACAACACCTCTGCATTAGGGGGTCACACATGATAAAGGAGACTATATAACCTTTCTGAAATAAGCTTTGCCAATGCTAAAGATGAGGGCTCCTGTTTTTCTCTCACTGTACTTCATCTTTGCAATATAAATCCAAGGAAATCAACAGTGATTCTCTCAATCATTTAAAAATAGCTATTGTCCCCCGTAAACTTTCTGTCCGTGGTCCTACTCTGACTATGTGACTTTCTGCTATTTGAGGGGGATAAGCATGGAACACGATTCTATGTTGGACATGTGAATCCTGAATGTGCAGTGAGACAACTTACCAGGTTGCCAAACCCACCTCTAATAAGATGTCTCTCTATGAGCCTGGGCAGTTATTTGGTCTTTGCTATTTTCTGCTTCAGTTTATATTTCTCAGCTCTGAGCATGCTCCAAGAGCCAACCAAAGAACCATTTTACCATGGAAATCACTCTGAAAACCAAAGCCACATTCAAAGTTGGCTTAGTTGCAGTAAAATCACATGAGAATGCTCATCCTAACGAGTCTATCGTGTCCCTAACTCAGTGCCCACTCCATGAGAAGCACAGCAGGAAGACACAAACCCCTGTCTCCTCAACACACCTCACAGCTCTGAGCTTCTCCAGTAGTAATTGTCAGTATGACGGTCTTCACCTTTCACTGAGAGGCTGAACAGAAACACGTAGTTCTAAGTGCCAATCTCTGTATCAAATGTTCCAAGACAACACCTCTCACTATGACTCAATGACTCTTTATGCAAAGACCCATAAGAGAGGAATCTTTCTAGATCCACAACTGAGAAAGCATGTATCTTCCACAAAGTCAAGACAAATTGTTCTTTGTTAGAAAGAAGTAACCCATCCGGCTGTGCGTTGGCCCCTAATCTGTGCCTCCAGGAAACACAGAGTGCACCCTGTGATTGTGTTATTTTCTGCAGCTTTATTATGACTGCCTTTCCATCCCTGTCTTTATGAGCCTTTGGCCATCATCCTTACTATATACCGCATAGAGATACTTGTATTTTTAAAACATGTTTTGAAAGATACATAGATCTTCATATAGAAATAATCAAGAATGAGTGTCCAAGAGGTAAAAGCCAAAGTGCTAGCCGGCATTCCAGAGCCTCATGACTGGTCTTGGTCACCCTGCATGTTCCCTAAATTATTGCCATACTGACTTCACTTGCAGTTTTCCTCCTGTACCAATTTGTTCATAGCAACATACTTTTGTCCTCATTTTCCTCTCTCCTCCCTCTGACACTCTTATCCTTAAGCGATGTGCCAGATTACTGCTTGTCCTTCAAGTTGTGGTTCAGATTGAGCTTTCTCTGTGAATACTCCAGGACTGCCCTAGACAGAACTGGGATTTGGTTTCTTGGTTTTAAATCCTCTGAGATCTTACTGCATTTTAAAATTCTGTTATGATGCTTTTAATGGTTCATATATCTGTTCACGGTCTTTTTTTTCTTCCCTAGACTAGAAAGTCTTATAGAACTTATAAGACATGAACGTCTGTGCCTCCTTTATCCCGAAGGTTAGCACAGAGACAGACACAGAGGAGGGTCACAATTAAAACAGAGAGTAGATAATTCAGAAAGATACACACACCCTTATCTTTATAGCAGCACTATTCACAATAGCTAAGACATGGAAACCACCTAAATGTCCATCAACAGATGAACAGATAAAGAAGCATATATTCAACTGAGTATTGCTCAGCCAGAAAAAAAGAATGAAATAATGTCATTTGCAGCAACAGGGATGGACCTAGAGATTATCGTACTCAGTGAAGTAAACTGGAAAGAAAGACAAATACCATATGCTATCAATTGTATGTGGATCTAAAATATGAGACAAATGAACTTATTTACAAAGCAGAAATAGACTCACAGACATAGAGAACAGACTTGGGATTGTCAAGTGGGAGGAAGGGACAGGATAGACTTGGAGGTTGGGATTATATATAGAATGGATGCAAACTATTATATATAGAATGGATAAAAAAAACAAGGTGGTACTTTATAGCACAGGGAACTATATTCAATATCATATGATAAGCCAGTATGGAAAAGAATGTATATATGGGTATAACTGCATGACTTTGCTATGCAGCAGAAAATAATACAACATAGTAAATCAACTCTACTTCAATAAAATATTTTTTTTAAATATCATCATTAAAATTATCATCACCATTCCTTCAAAACTGTGCTACAGTCCCCTGAATTTCAAAAGATGTGAAATTTCAACAATGGAACAAAGGCATCTACTTCCCTGTCATTTGTGACACCTTTACTCTTGGCAAATTCCATGTATTTGGCAGGCGTGGGGGAAAGTTATTGTTTCTTGGATACTTATGGTTAAAAATCTCATATTACTCAATTGGGAAGCTTCAGGTCGTTTTAGTGCCAGATGGGAACATGCCCAGAAACTGTACTTTAAAAAGCTTTATGAAAAACAAAAACAAAAAACAGATACAGCCTGTGGAGGAGGTTCAACAGGGTGCTTGGAAGCTAAATGGAATAAATGAGATCAGGACCTCAGCATTTGGGTAGAGTCCTTGGTCAGACTTCCTTGGACATTAATCTACTCTTTTGCCACCTTAGTATTCATATAGCATCGCTGTACACCGGACACTGTTCCCCAGGTACAGAAGAGAACAACAGGGCCAGACACCTTGGCTCTCATGCCACTTCCTCCTCCCTGTACTTGAACCATTTTGTGCATCAATTCACCTGGGGGACTTGTTTTCAGATTTTTCAGCAGAATGTCTAGAAAAGTCATTCCATCTGATTCATGGATACACAATACATACCAATACCCAATAAACAGATAATAAAGAGTGAACACAATGAATGAGATAATTTTACAGCAGGCTAAACAGTGGTGTTATGAGAAAAGATTGTGGAGGAGCATTAGGGAGCACGATTGAAGAGGGTGTTCAGGATTGTTCTCAAGGGAAAGCAATGGCATCCGAGGCAGCAGGTAAGGAAAAGTCCTAGGGCTGGAGTATGCCTGGTGCATCCAGAAAATGGCAAGGAAGCTGGTGTGGGTGAGAGAGACTGACAGAGGAGGATGTCAGAGAAGTGGCAGGAGGTGACGGAAAGGCAGAGGATTTTTCAGGGACTCTAACTTTAACTCTGAGAGCAACCGGACACCACTGGGAAAATCTGAGAAGAGAAGTAACATGATTTAATTTATACTTAAAAAGTTCTCACTGGCTGTTGTGTTAGGACGAGACTACAGACAGGGGCAAGAGGAGGACCTTGGACTCTGTGGCTGTGATTATCCAGGGAGAAATGGTCAGCAAAGTGTTGGTCTGGGAGGGGAAGACTCATCCCATTCTAGATATTCTGAAGCTAGTGTCAACAGGACTGGATGCAAAGTGACAGAGGAAGTGGTTTCAAGGATCAGGAGCAGACTGAAGGATGGAATCATCATAAATTGCAAGCAGGAGAGCTGAGGAAGAGAATGAAAGATCAGACAGATGGGAGTTTGAGGGCAGGAGGAGAGGAGAGAGAAAGATGACTTACACTTTGTTTGAAGGTGGTCAGGATTTAAACAGCATTTAAATGTCCTGGACTCAGGGATACTACCTAGGCAATGTCATTAGGTAGAGAAGAAAAGCTGTCCAAGGCTTGAGCTCTGGGGCACTGTGAACCTAAGAGGAAGCATCACAGTGAAGACTTAGAAAGTATTGCAACTAAGATGTGTGAATAAAAAAAGGAGGGAGGGGAGAGAGAGAGCTGTGTCTTATAAAACAAGTGAAAAACATATACCATCCAGGCAGGAGTGCTGTACTGTAACAAATCAGGGATGGATGAGAACTGAGCCTTGGGTTTAGGGATGTGGAGATGGTCACTAGTGATATTGCTAAGAGAACTTTCTGAGGAGTATGTGAATATGTGCATGCATATGTCAAGTGGTGAGGGTGGGGTTGTTGAGATGTGATACAAGTGAGTTAAAAGCCAATGAGAAGAGAGGAATTATAGAAAGTGAGCTTAACAACTGCTTGAGGAAGTTTTGCTTAAAAGGAGCAAAGAATTGAGGTGGTAGCTGGTGGAACATGCTGATTGAGCCTCTAGAAAACAGATACAATGATAGAATTTAAAGTGAAACTATGATGACTTCCCTGGTGGTCCAGTGGCTAAGACTGCACTTCCAATGCAGGGGTTCTGGGCTCAATCCCTGGTTGGGGAACTAGATCCTGCATGTTGCAACTCAGAGTTCACGTGCCACAATGAAAATGAAGATCCTGCGTGCCCCAACTAAGACCCAATACAGCCAAATAAAGAAACAAGCAAATAAATAGATAAATATTTAAAAATAAAGTGAAACTATGAAATACAAAGGGGAGAGTTAGTATAAGTAGAAAGAACTCTCAGCTCACGATGCAAGTCTGAGATCTACGAAAGATTGGGGAAGAAAAGAGGATTGGGTAGTAAGAGCCTTGGGCTACAGCGCAGCTCTTAGACAGTCAGAGCGAGCCCACCATAGGGATGTGGTAAAGTGACTGCCATCCAGGAAGCCTGTGGCAAGAAGCCTGAGGAGCCCTCCATGCTGAGTCACTGCCTGGGCTCTGCATTGGAAGAACAAAACTTTGGCTCGAAAGCTAAGGAAGGTCCCGACGGTGCTGCCCCTGAAAGCTGTACACCAAACAAACTCCTCATCAAGTTCTCTCTTGAAGGAAGTTCCAAGAAGCACACCTCCAAGTCAAAGGGATTTGTTTGAGAAGAAAAATAACAAAATTCTCCCTGGGATTTTGTCGTTCAAGTTCCCACAGTGTCAAAAGCTCTGAGCTCCAACATATGCTTCATCAGCCCAACACGGCTGCCTCTTTTTCTTCCTGGGCTCTATTTCCCCCCATAGCAAATTGGAAAATGTTTAGTAAAAAAAAAGCTGCAGTGAGTGAGAACCTCATCTTATCTGCTTCCTCTCTTTCAGTGACTGTAGCCCTTCAAGTCCTGCCTGGGTTGGTTACAGTCAAATGCTTTCAATCCATACTATGTATCAGTCCCTTTCATGTATGCTATCCAACCTCCTGAATTGTTCTCAGTGGGAGTCTTAGTTCAGTGACAGCCATAGTCATCATCAGAGTCAGAAGGGAGATCACTCAGCATGGTTGTCAGTCTGTCTTTCTCCGCCACATTCTATTGCATGAATTCAGTTGTGAGGTAACCATAGAATTGAGTTTGACCAAGGCTGTGGTTTTCCCAAGTGAGTTGAGTGTAACCAAAGTCAGAGAAGGACAAGTGAGGTGAAGATCTAAAGAGAGAGATTAAAATTATAGACCATGCAACTGACCAGCTCTTATGTAACAAAGATATTTTATATTATTTTTGTTCTCAGGGTTTTTATAGCTTTTGTGATCGGGGAATGGAGTCATGAGTGCTCAAAGTGTAGTAAACATTCCTCCTACAGGAGAATGATCTGGGGCATTTATGTAAACAGCAGATTTTTTGACCACACTATGGTTTTTCCAGTAATCATGTACAGATGTGAGAGTTGGACCATAAAGAAGGCTGAGCACTTAAGAACTGATGCTTTCAAACTGTGGTGTTGGAGAAGACTCTTAAGAGTCCCTTGGACAGCAAGGAGATGAAACCAGTCAATCCTGAAGGAAATAAACCCTGAATATTCATTGTAAGGACTGATGCTGAAGCTGAAGCTCCACTACTATGGCCACCTGATGTGAAGAACTGACTCACTGGAAAAGACCCTGATGCTGGGAAAGATTGAGGCCAAGAGAAGAAGGGGGCGACAGAGGATGAGATGGTTGGATGGTATCACCGACTCAATGGACATGAGTTTGAGCAAGCTCCAGGAGACAGTGGAGGACAGGGAAGCCTGGTGTGCTGCAGCAGTCCATGGGGTCACAATGAGTTGGACACGACGTAGCGACTGGACAGCAACAATCTCAATCAGAATTTTCTGAGGGGTGAAGCTTAGGAATTTGTATCAAGCTCCCCATGTGATTCATTGGTGGTCCCTCTCCTTCCTCTATTTATTAGTGAGGTTTTGTGTTTCTTTGGTAATGATCCAACTCGGTGGTGAGACGCTGGATATCAAGGAGGACACACATGGACAGTATCCTTTGCTTTAAGACACCCAAGCTTCAGATCCACTTGAGGATTATAATACAGCATTGAAGGACCTAGGCTGCATCTCACAAGAGCTTTCCCCTTTCCCTCCCCCACTCCTCCTCCGCCACAAACCATCCTAGAACCTAAAAAAAAAAAAACACCACTAAAACATCCCACATCTTACCTCTTATGAAAATGTCATTAACTTTTCTTTTTAATACGTATGCGTTGTTCTAAAGACATGTTTGACTAAATTGGAAAGAGAACAGAACAAACTACATACATTAACAAAGAAAAGGGGCCTGGATTATTCCTTTGAGCTGGATTTGATGACACCTTGTCTACCCTTATGGTGTTCTTATTATCAAAAGACAAGAAAACATTCCCGAATTCTGCAATTCAGATTTTATAAGTAACATCAAGGAGTCATACTAGGTGGGCTTGAATAAAAAAGTGAATGTGACCTAAAGTTCATTGAAATTCTGTTTATCGCACTACCTTTGAACTGTTTTGTATATTTTTTGTTTGTTTGTTTGCTGTACTTGCTTTCAGAGTTTAGGCAGGTTTTCTAGAAGAGTTATGCATTCTAATTCATTCATCCATCAGAGAATTTCTATGATAGATGTAGGTTCAAAGTGTTCTGGTTGCTCAGAAGGAATACAATCAGTATGTAATATATCCTGAGGTAGAAATGATATTAATATGGTCAAGATTCACTCCACAAAGAGGTGAAGATGAAGGTGAATCATGAAAGATGATTAGAAGTTTACCAGTGACAGAATATAAAATAGGACATACCAAGTGGCGAAAAATCATGCACTCAGGACCATCAGGGTAAGACTCCTGGCTCGCTCAACAAACAGCCTGTAGCTCCGTGTAGACCCAGCAAAAAGCAAAGGAACAGCAATGCTGGAAAGGCACTGGGGATTATGCCAAAAGATGCCTTTTATGTCATGCTAGGGTTTCCCTGGTAGCTCAGTTGGTAAAGAATCCACCTGCAATGCAGAAGACTCCAGTTTGATTCCTGGGTCTTGAAGATTCCCTGAAGAAGGGATAGGCTACCCATTCCAATATTCTTGGGCTTCCCTGGTGGCTCAGAAGGTAAAGAATCTGCCTGCAATGTGGGGAAACCTGGGTTCAACCCCTGGGTTGGAAAGATCCCCTGGAGGAGGGTATGGCAACCCTCTCCAGTATTCTTGCCTGAGGAATCCCCATGGACAGAGGAGCCGGGCTGGCTACAGTCCATGGGGTCACAAAGAGTCAGACACGACTGAGCAACTAAGCACAGCACAAGTCATGGTAGGTGGTCTGAATTTTAACTTGTCATCACAGGGGAGGGAATAACTTAATCAGAGCAGTAACAAGATTAAGAATTAACTTTTACAGAATTCATCTGACTATCATGTGGAGAATGGATTAGAACAGTGGTCCCCGAACATTTTGGCATCAGGGACTGGTTTTGTGGAAGACAATCTTTCCAAGAACAGGGGCGGAGGGGTGTTTCCGGGATGACTCAAGCTCATTACACTTCTTGAGCAGTCTAATTCTAACCCAGTGCTGCCACTGATCTGACCGGAGGTTGGACACCCCTGGATCAGAGGGCAAAGACTGAGGCAGGATGCTGGTGAGGAGGTCGATGGGGAATATGCAAGTTTATGTGCTCATTAACAGCAGACCTCAATTTCACCAAGGTTGCTGAGGCTCCAGTGGAGACATGGAGGTAGGCAGTAGCTCTTTCAAAACAATAGATCCTACAATATGTCTTCACCATTATATCTCACAGAGAGAAACATATTTTAGTCCAGCAGTTGTATTAAAAAAAAAAAAATTCTTGGACGTATATCATTCAAGTTTCATGGGGTTTCACTGGATTGGATTTTGGGTACAGATGGGCTCACATCAACATTAATAATCCCGATGTAGGGACTTTTTTGGTGGTCCAGTAGCTAAGACTCTGAGCTCCCAGTGAATTGGGCCTGGGTTGGATCCCTGGTCAGGGAACTAGATCCCACATGTTGCAACTAAGACCTGGAGCAGCCAAATAAATAAATAATCCCAACATTGCTTGTTTCTTTCTTCTCTTACTTATGCATAGCCTTCTTCGCCCTGTCTTTTCTCCAAGTCTCAGCCAGTTATGTCTGAGAGTCTTTAGGGTGTCCCTCACAGGGAAGGTTAATGATCCTACACATTTCTGGCCTCACCACTGCTCGGCCAGCCATCCTTCCATGGCCTGTGGGTGCTGCTGCCCCTCAGCTAGAAACTCCATCTATTACAATGAACCCACCCTCCAGCTAGGGTCTTTGATGAAGAAGAGAATGCCTTCCAAACTTTCACTCTGTTTCTGCCACAGGGTTGTCTTAGTTTGGGCTAGAAGCAGAGCCTGAGACAGTTTAGTTGCACATGGTTTATTGATGGTGTGCTCTCAGGAGGTCACGAGTGAGGTCAGCAGGAGAAGATGAGGACCAAGGACATAGTTTCAGCCAAAGGCTAAACTCAGGCTGATCCTATGAGGAGTTCTGGATCTCCAGTTACATGACAGAGTTGGCTTCCCCTCCAGGAAAGAGGGCAGTCTTTTATATTCTCATTTCATCCATCCAGCCTTGCCTCAAGTCTGCTGAAGTGGGAGGTGCAGGAACGTGCCTAACTCTTGAAGCAAGGCAGCCTTGGCTTGGGTAAGATCCTCTGGAGAAGAGGACTGCCATAAGCCACTAGTAGTTCACACGCACGGTATCTGGGGACTGGGATCTGAGTGGGGCACCAACAGCATCTTCACTCTCTGGGCTTTGGTGCCGCACTGCTTGCAGTCAGGTAACAAGGTTTAATGAAAAAACTTCTACTTCCTATATGTATAAGGAATGCAATGCAGGAGACTCGGGTTCAATCCCTGGTTCAGGAAGATCCCCAGGAGAAGGAAATGGCAACCCAATCCAGAATTCTTGCTTGGAGAATTCCATGGACAAAGGAGCCTGATGGGCTACAGTCCATGGTGTCACAGAGTCAGACATGACTAACACACAAACACACACTTCCTATATACACTAGAACACTGCTTGTTTCTGCACAGAGCTGTGGGGCCAAGAAACACTTGAGAGTGGCATACACAGTGACAAGTCCAGGGCTGTGAAAGGAAGAGATTCATGTGTATCACATGGTAGAAAAGAAGGCTTAAGCTTAAAGAAACTTTGGGTTTCTACAAACATGTATGCAGAACTGGCATAGAGTAAATGTGGTGGACTGCAATGACGATGCTGATTTTTTACTCCTTTCCTATGCCTTTGTTAGATTCCATGTGACTTTGCAGTTCTTCTCACTAAAAAGAGCAAGTTTCCTCTCCTCTCCTCTCCTCTCCTCTCCTCTGAATGTGGACTAGTCTGTGTCTCCCACTGGCCGAAAAAAGGCGACAGAAGCGCCAGTGTTCTGGTTCTAGACCGGCATTTCAAGAGGCTCTGTGGGTTTCTGCCTGCCCTCTTGAGCTCTACCATAATGATGAACAAACACACCCAGGCTAGACCAGTGAAGGATGAAAGACACATGGAGGAGAGTCAACTCAGCCCAGCTGGCCCAGCTGGCGCCATTCTAGATCAGCCAACAGTCAACAGCCAGCCAGCTAACCTGAAGACTCACGAGTGAGCCCAGCCAAGATCAGCAGTCACTGAACTGTCCTCCAGACACAACAGACACTTATTCTGCTATACTACTGTGACCTGTGCTTATTTCACAACATCACTGTATTAAGAGCTGACTGTTACAGTAGGTGTGCAATAAATATTCACTGCATATGGATCAGTATGTTACACCATCATGGAAGAGCTGGGCTGTGGCAGAGAGGAGTGATTTTTATTTCTTCTTCCCACCCCCAAAACTATGTTCAACTGAAGCCTCATCAAAAAGGCTGGGAAATACTGAGTGATATTTCTGGAGAGAGTTAATGGATAGAATTCCCTCAAATGTCCCCTGCTCTAGCAATCCATGATATCTGAGCATTGGCCTGAGCCCGACCAGAAGGAGGATGCAGAGCTGGGGCAGAGCTCAGCTGCAGAAGGGCAGCCACCAGCATGCACAGAGCCCAATGCTGGCTTGAGACCTTCTGCAGGTATTTCCAGCCAGGCCTGCCTCTTCCCCTTCTCTGCCCCTCCATAGCCGGCAACAATTCAGGGGAAAGACATTTAAGAGCTGAGCCTCTAAAGAAGCTTTACATCTGTCTCAATCTCCCTAGTTTCACGGGCCCACTTTTAATTTTGTCTGGCAGCCACTACAGGAAACAAGGAAGGTAAATCAAAGAGTTACTTTTTATGAGGCCTTAGAGACTCCACCAGTAAGTAATTTCTGCCACTTTTTATTTCTTCTCTTGCTGAGGGTAATTTAGTTTTTTTCTCTTGGATTCTTTCCTCCTGTCACTTTGGCACCACTTTTTCTCCCACTCTCAGCTCCATTATTTCCAAGTAGAATATGGTTTTGGTTAAAATAAAGACAACACACACACCACCTCCAAGAGTTCATTCAAGCTGCATTAGCAATTCGGCCCTTCGCTTCTGGCTGTGCCTATTAGGGTTCATACTGAGGAGGTCTGAAAAGAAAATTTCCTTGGTGAGAGATAATTTTCTACCTTATGACTCCCCATACATGGTGACTCTTGTGAGCATCCAGCCATCATTTTTTTCCCTTTTTTTTCCCTAAAATTATAATTGGAAATATGAGTTTCCCAATTTATTTTTTTTAGTCCCAAATGATGCTGCCTCCGTGTGAAAGCACGGAGTCAGAGCATGGAAGCACTAAGTGAATAATTAGTCCTGGTAAAACACAGGTCACTGTGAAAAACTCTGTGATTTTAAAACTGGAGAAAGAAGAAGTGCATACCAACCTTCTACCCCACCTCTTTCCCTGCATCTGTCTCCTGCTGCTGTTAACTTGTTCTTAATCTAACTGATAGGGACTCCAGACCACAACGAGAGCTACCAGAATACTGCTGTAACCCAGGTCCTTGGCAAACATCACAAACACACACGTGCACGCGCCCGCACAGGCGTAAAGGCTGAAACACTCAAAGGGAAGGGTACCCCCTCGGCTAAATCCATAGAACAGAAAGGAAAGGGCAGGAAGGTAAAGACCCGAAGTAGGGGCCCTGCTTGGGAGGAGAGAGAAGAACACGGGGCATGAGGCTTCCTTCTCCCAGGTGAGCATAGCCTGGGAGTAGACAGCTGTCCAGGCCACTTCCTTTGCTTACTGAACCCACTATACTCTTTCCATCACTTCACTCCCATCTGCAGCGGGGACTGCAACCTGTCATGAACACACGACACTCTTGGAGACTCTCGGGAAAGTCACAGACATGATCTGAAGATACATGGTACATGCCACCAAAAGTCTGCCTGCTACTTCAGTTGTCCCATTAATCAATGGCACAAGAAAGCATTTTCTGGCCAAAGAACAACACACAGCTATCGTTCAATGAATGCCGTGGATGTCATCACCCCTAGATCCTATGGAAAAGGGCTTTCTCCAGCACTTGGGATCTGCACAGCACAGGACTCCCTTCAGGGTGCCAAACGATGGGGATTTTACAAACTGAAATTCATTTCAAAAATGAGAAGAGTCTCTAGAGACAGACTGCCTTGGTCTAAAATCTTGCACTACCACTCTCTAGCTGTGAAATACACCTGCTATGGCTCAGATTCCTTATATTTAAGGGGGGAATATATGTATACTGTGTATATAAATGTATATAAATAATACAGCAACATTTATATTATATAAATGTATATTATATAAAGAATAGCTCTCACCTGGTGTTTTTGTGATTAAATGAAATAATGTTAAAAAGTGCAGTATTGTTGATTTACAATGGTTCAAGTGTATAGCAAAGTGATTAAGTTATACATATATACATATATGGAGAAGGCAATGGCAACCCACTCCAGTGCTCTTGCCTGGAAAATCCCATGGGTGGAGGAGACTAGTAGGCTGCAGTCCATGGGGTCACTGGGAGTCAGGCACGACTGAGAGACTTCACTTTCACGCTTCACTTTCGTGCATTGCAGAAGGCAATGGCAACCCACTCCAGTGTTCTTGCCTGGAGAATCCCAGGGAAGGGGGAGCCTGGTGGTCTGCCATCTCTGGGGTCACACAGAGTCAGACACGACTGAAGCGACTTGGCAGCAGCACATACATATATCCTTTTTCAGATTCTTTTTTCCTTATAGGTTATGACAAAATATTAAGTCGAGTTCCCTGCACTCTACAGTAGGTTGTCGTTGATTATCTATTTCATATATATTAGTGTATATGTTTATCCCAACCTTCTAATTTATCTCTCTCCCCTTGAGACCTTTCCCCTTGGGTAACCACAAGTTTGTTTCGTGTGTCTGAGTCTACTTCTGTTTTGTAAGTAAGTTCATTTGTATTTTTTTTAATATTTCACCTATAAGTGATATCATATGGTATTTGGCTTTCTCTGTCTGACACGTCACTTAGTATGATCATCCAGGTCCATCCATGTTGCTGCAAACAGCATTACTCAAATAAAATGACTCTTGGAAAAGAGCTCAACATAGAGTCTAGCAACAAATGATCACTAAATGAACTTTATTATTTTACTATTGTTGCTGCTGTTATCATGGAAAGTCTTTAAAAATTAAATTCTATTTAGCAATAAAACAAATAATTAAAATAAATATCTATGTGCTGTGCTGTGTGCTGTACTAAGTCAATTCAGTTGTGTCCAACTCTTTGCAACCCTATGGACTGCAGCCCTCCAGGTTCCTCTGTTCACAGGTGTCTCCAGGCAAGAATACTTGGATGTAAGAACATGTCAGTGGTGATCACATGTGGGCAATTCCCCTAGCCTTTTGAAGAAACTGAACTGAAATGACTCAGGACCCTTCCATGTCTAACTTTGTTTCTTCTGTTCATAACACAAATCTGTCTCAAGTTGGTTTTTTTTTTTTCCTTGTGCTCCCATTCTAAGGTCTTGGAATGAATGTTCTGCTGGCTTTTGAAAATAATTTGGAAACTCTCCTTTTTCCTCTCTGCTTGGGAACAATTTAAACAGTATTGAAGTTTCTGTTCCTTGAAGGTTGAAAGAATTCACCCAGGAAACCATCTGTGCCTGGCACTGTTTTGAGGGAGAAAGAAGTCTTTAAAACTTTCTCAGTATCTTGTATGTTGGCCCATACAGAGTCATCCACATATTTCAGGTTTAATTTTAGTAAGTTGTATTTTCCTAGAAAATTATCCATTTCATCTAACTATTCAAATTTATTTCAAGAGAGTTTTGTAAAATATTCCTATGGCATTCTCATAATCTCTTCTGTACTGATGGTAATTTCTACCTCTATGTATGTATACCTCTCTCTTTATTTACTTGATTAGGCAAGCTTGGGGTTACCTACTTTGTTTCACTTGGTTTTCCAAATAAGCTCTCGGGTTTGCTTACTAATTCTGCTGTTTTTATATTTTTTAAAAAAACAATCTCTGTGTTAAGTTGATTATTTCCTTACTCATGCTTTTCTCAAAATTATTTGGTCTTCTTTTTGCTAACTTTTTGATAGAGATGCTTGCACATTTGTTTTCATTTATTCTTGTTTCCTAATGTCAGCTTCTAGCTGTTTTACATGGCTTTTAATGCATAGTATCATGACTATTACAACTATTGTTATTTTTTATTATTATGGTTACATGTACTAAAATACCCACTTTTATTACCTTTGCGGTGAAAATTATTTGAAGGAATTTAATTTTTTTTTGAAATAACAGTTTTAATTATTTTTGTTTCCAAACTAATTTCAAGTTTTTTTGCCTTGCAAAGAGAAGAATTTGAACTATTCCCTATTACGGTATTTATTGGGATTACATTTCTATTAGAGTAAGTATATTTCTATTAGACCAACCTCATGAATTGTTGTTCAGATCCTCTATAGCTTTCCTATGTATGTTTCCCTGCATTTTGTTAGTCCTGGTCTAAGAGATGAACTCTCCTCCCACCACAGGGTTTTTGTCAGTTTCTTCTCTATTTCCTAGAGGTTACACTTTAGGTTGTTGAAGCTCAATAACTCAGTGCATGAAGATTCATGGGACTATATTCTGAAAATGCCTATCATTGATACATTTTATACATTTTTTCCCTTGAATTCCATGCAGAGTTGGAACCAGGTCTAGAAGGACCTGAGGTTTTTGCTATTTTTTGAACCCTTCTTAGGAAATGTTTAAAAGTACTTAATTTTTTTTTAATTGTTCTTTAAACCTAAGTGATGTTTTGCTTGTTTCTAATTGAAGTATAATTGAAATACAATGTTGAGTTAATTTCTGCTATACAGCAAAGTGATTCAGTTATATACATATATACATTCTTCCTTATATATATTCTTTGATGTACTCAATTTGGAATAAAATTTTAATTACAGATTCTTAGAAGAGGCCTATGAAGTGAGGGGCCCTGAAATTTCAGCTTTGTTATGTGCATATTCTGAAGCTATTTTTTTGTTTTCTAATGTCTTTCCCCCATTCGTCCTTCTTTACCAATTCATTTATTAGCTTGGTGCAAAAGTAATTACAGCTTCAGACCCGGTAATTATTTACCAATGAGAAATACGTTTGTTTATTCCTGCAGCATAAAAATCCACGCTTCAGGATTCAATGAAGTCTTGGAAAGCATTTTCTGTGTCCTCCTGGTTGTGGAAGCATTTTTCCTTCAAGATGTTGTCAAGATGCTTGAAGAAGTGATAGTCTGTTGGTGAGAGGTCAGGTGAATATGGCAGATGAAGCAAAACTTTGTAGCCCAATTCATTCAACTTTTGAAGTGCTGGTTGTGCCAAGTGCAGTTGGGCATTGTCATGGAAAAGAATTGGGCCTTTTCTGTTGACCAAAGCCAGTTGTGGGCACTGCAGTTTTCGGTGCACCTCATCCGTTTGCTTAGCATGCTTCTCAGAATGTAATGGTTTCACTGGGATTCAGAAAGCTTTAGTGGATCAGACTAGCAGCAGACCTCCTAACAGTGACCATGACTCTTTTTTCAGTGCAACATTGGCTTTGGGAAGTGCTCTGAAGCTTCCTCTTGGTCTAACCACTGAGCTGGTCACTGCTGGTTGTAGTATAAAACCTACTTTTCATCCCATGTCACAATTCAAACCACAATCAAGAAATGGCTTGTGGTTGTTTCACAGAACAAGAGAAAAATGACACTTTAAAATGATGATTTTTTTGATTTGTGGTTGGCTTACAAGGTACCCACTGATCGAGCTTTTTCACCTGTTTAATTTGCTTCAAATGCCAAGTGACTGTTGAATGGTTGACGTGGATTTTTTGGGCAGCTTCTCATGTAGTTGTAAGAGGACCAGCTTCGATGATTGCTCTCAATTGGTCACTGTGAACTTCCAATTGTCACTGCGCTCCCCATCTTTGAGGCTCTAGTATCCTTTACAAAACTTCTTAAACCACCACTGCACTATATGTTCATTAACAGTTTCTGGGCCAATGCATTGTTGATGTTGTGAGTTGTCTCCACTGCTTTATGACCTATTTTGAACTCAAATAAGAAAATCGCTCAAATTTACTTTTGTCTAACATTATTTCCATAGTCTAAAATACATGTAAAACAAGCAGCAAGGAATAACTCATTAGCAAAAAGCATAAAGCAAGAAATGCATTCAAGTGATGTATAACATCACCACATTTATTTAAGAATGCATTCCGATATCAAATAGCAAAGTCCAATAATGCAAAACCAAAATTAATTTTGCACCAACCTAATTTTGTTCTTGTTCAGTTGTTCTGTAGTGTCCACCTCTTTGCAACCCCATGAACTATATAGCACGCCAGGCCTCCCTGTTCTTCACCATGTCCCAGAGCTTGCTCACTCATGTCCATTGAGTCGGTGATGCCATCCAGCCACCCCTGTCAGCCCCTTCTCCTCCTGCCTTCAATCTTTCCAGCATCAGGGTCTTTTCCAATGAGTTGGTTCTTCCTATCCAGTGGTCAAAATATTGGAACTTCCGCATCAGTCTTTCCAATGAATATTCAGGGTTGATTTCCTTTAGGAGTAACTGGTTTGATCTCCTTGCTATCCGAGGGACTCTGAAGAGTCTTCTCCAACACCACAGTTTGAAAGCATCAATTCTTCAACACTCAGCCTTTTTTATTGTCCAGCTCTTGCATTCATACATGACTACTGGAAAAACTATAGCTTTGAATATATGGACCTTTGTTGGCAAAGTAATGTCTCTGCTTTTAAATGTACTGTCTAGGTTTGTCACAGCTTTCCTTCTAAAGAGCAAGCATCTTTTAATTTCATGGCTTCAGTCACCATCCATGATTTTAGAGTCCAAGAAAATAAAGTCTGTCACTGTTTCCATTGTTTCTCCATCTATTTGCCATGAAGTGATGGGACCAGATGCCATAATCTTCATTTTCTGAATGTTGAGTTTTAAGCCAGCTTTTTCATTCTGCTCTTTCACCTTCATCAAGGGGCTCTTTAGTTGTAGTGTCATCTGTGTATCTGAGGTTATTGATTTTTCTCCCAGCAATCTTGATTCCAGCTTGTGCTTCATCCAGCCCATCATTTCACATGATGTACTCTGCATATAAGTTAAATAAGCAGGGTGACAATATACAGCCTTGACACACTCCTTTCCCAATTTGGAACCAGTCCATTGTTACATGTCCGGTTCTAACTGTTGCTTCTTGACCTGCATAGATGTTTCTCAGGAGGCAGGTAAGGTGGTCTGGTATTCCAATCTCTTTAAGCATTTCCACAGTTTGTTGTGATCCACATAGTCAACCTAATACCAGATATTTAATGGAGTGCCTACCCTGAGCAGTGCACTTTACTTGGTGTTAAGTGTACTAAGACCTTTTTGAAGGAGTCCTTCTGTCTACCTAACCTTTGAACATTGGTGTTCTTCAGGATTCTGTCCTACATGTATTCTACCCATACTCAACAGTTTTGGTGAAAATCTCATTTGATTCAAAACTATCCATAAACTACACTGATGGCTTCAAAATCTTTGCCTCTGGTCTAAATCTACATACCATCTCTCTGTTAATGATTGTCAAATTGCTAGATCCCATCCAGATTCTCCCAATTGAGTTTGAGATCCACAGTAGTCTACTCTTTTCTGGACATATCCACTGGACTATCACAGATAGGTCATACTCAACATATCTGAAGCCTGTTGTAATTCACTTCTCTCTCTTTTTTTTTAATCATCACCCACTTGCTAAACCATAAACCTTGGCATCACTTCCAACTTCCCCTGTTCTATGATCGACAAAAATCTACCCTCCTCTTCAGCTGACCACCACTGTTAGTGTCCTGGGTTCCTGGTCTCTCTTTAATCAACAGAAAGCAGTAAGGGGCCAGATGAGACTGTCAGGGGAGGCTTGTGCTGCAGCACAAGGGTGAGAATCTCCTCCGCCTGGAATGCTCCTCTCTCCTTCTTTCTATTCATGCTGTATTAATATGGTCTGCTGTTTCTATTATCCTATTATTTTCTGTTCTCAAGTGTCCTCACTTTTCCTTTGGTTTGGACCTTTTGCCATAGGCTTGCACAGTTTTAATTATTTTGTCTAGAGATTAAGAAGGTAGGCTTCTCCTAATGGTACCCTTTAAGCAGCAGTGCATTAACAGGCTCTCAGGAATTAAAATAGGCTCCCTGACTTGTAGCATCTGTCAGTTTATTGGTATAAATATTAACATTGTGGCCAACTTTAAGCTACCAGCACAATGTCATTGTGTGAAAAGATACACACAATTGGCTCTCAAAAGCCAGTACAAGCTTCAGCACCTCACTACCTTTAAGGTTTATAAAATGTAATTGAATCTACAATTCTCTAATAACTGTATGAAGAATCAACTGGTAGCTATTGAACTCACCCATGCAAAAGGAAGAATTTAACACACAATTTCTTTGCTAACGGCTTTTCCTAGCTTCCGAGTTTCATTATTCAATTTGGGAATATAGATTATTATTACGTAATTATGTTTACATTATGCACTATCTCTTCCAAGTAATATTATTTTTGACAGTGGCATACAGATTGAATAATCTGTTTAAACCCATTATTTTCAGATGTAACTCTGTGCTTGACTGATTTGAATTAGTTTTGCCATAAAGAAGACAGATCATTTATACATACTCAGTCTCTCCCTAATTTACCATCCAGCTTCTGTATGATGCTGGCAACATTGTTTTTTTTCTCATGACTTGGTCCTAGGGTGAGCAAAATCCAAGCAACAGGTTACAACACTATGTTGACTCATAGCCCGATCCTCTCTCCCACTGTATGTTTTGATTAAAACAAAGAAACCCTAGGACATATTAGCAGGAATAGATGCACAACTCGTTCTTAAATTGAAATTTTGTGTCAAAGCACTCGACTTGGTCTGTGTAATTGCTGAGTCCGACATTAAGTTAAATCAGATTTTGTGTTGGAAATGTTTAAAATGTAGATAAGATACTTTAAGCTTCCTTGGCATCCTCTGGTAACTTGGCTATGTCTGGCAACATCCTGCCTAAAAAAAATAATTTCTATACCTACATGTTTCCAGAACAATCTGTTAGAGCCACAGTTGGCCCACACGGAAATCAAATATTTCCTCACCTTGTTGAAGGAATATAAGCTTTGATTCTGTCTCATTTTTCTCTTATCTCTGATAATGATAATATATATTATAGACAATTTACTATTGAAGATAGAATTATTCTTGCCCATTATTATTGACTAAATATTTACGATATGTGCTTGACTATTTGTAAGATACTAAATTTCTTGAAGGTAATGACAGTGTAGTTTAGTGAAAAGAAAAGAAAATGTTTTAAATCCAACAGAACTGGGTAAGTGAATGCCTATGTCCTGTTTTAGCTGTGTGGCTTTGGGCAAAGTGATTTATCTCTCTGATCCACCAAGAGATTAAAGGAGATTTTTAACATAACTCTCTGGGTAGTTATAAGGATTATATAAGATAATATATGTAAAACACCTATCCCTGTGCCTAGAATTCTCATCACTAAACATGAGCTTTTATTTTCCCTTCCACATTTTTGAATTCTCCTTCAGCATATTTCAACTGATTAATGACAGAGCTGTTATGACATCTATTTTATAAAAGTTTGGAATTTCCTTTTGGAGCCATGTTTCAGGATGAAGGATCTGACAAATATTCCTAAGTCCACACAGTATGAACTGGGTCACCCTAAGAGAAAGCACTCCTTTATGCTGTCTGCCCTGGCATAACTCCACTGGGTGCAGGAGTTCATTGATTAATAATGCTTATTTGCATTTGCACACCTAGCTGTATAGTCAGCAAATTATTTAATTTCATTAAGAATTACATACTCCTTTATTAATAGTGAAAAACCTGAGGCTCAGAAAGGTTAAAAAATTTCTTCAGGATCACACAACTTGGAAGGGTCAGAGCTCACATAGAAATAGAGGTCCCTTGGCTCCTATTCCTAGAATCTGTTCCTCCTGTAACCTGCAGTGTTCATGCATTAGTTATTATTATACCTAAGTATATGACCATTTCAAAGCTGGCTATTAGCTTATTTTTGCATGCAGTCCATTTCTAGAATGTTCTACCACTTCCTCAGCATCAGCATCTGTTACTGCCATGCTAGGCGGAGTTCACCCAGTCAAGGAATGATTATTTGAACTCCACTAGACTCACTCATCTCTGCTGAACCCTGCTAAGCCATAAACCAGATATACTTTTTTCTGAAGAAGAAAAATCTCCTTGCAATTTCTCTGTGCTTACGCTGCCAGTAACTGCAGTGCAGATGTTGTTAAATAACTAAAAGAGCAAACAAGCCTGAGATCACTAGAAACTTGAAGTCAGGCATTCAAGAAATTAATAGCATCAACTTTTCAGCCCTACCCTGGCCAGACTCACTACATGAGCATGGTAGCCAATCGAATTATCAAAAACAAAAGCAGGTCACTGGTTAAATTACTCTGATATTTTTTCACAAGGAGACAATTAAACCTAATTACAAGCAAGGCTGCAATGCTGCTTTCCTAGTGAAACTAAAGGGGCAGGTATAAGTTCAGGATCTCATTATCCAGCTACAGTAAGGCTTCTAAATATACCACTAATATACTTCCTGCTGGTATTTTACTACTGTATTGATCTGGAACCAGTAAGGTCTTCATGAGGGTTCGCTGAAATCAAAGTCCACTCTGGCGGTTGCTGCCTATGCGTGCCTTTTGGAATTCTGCTGATACATATAAAACAGAAATAAGGGGGGAATAATTATGACACTGTCAGTGTGTCTTCTTGCATTTGTGGCAAAGAAAGGGTCCTGCTTCCATCTGAGTAAGCTAGGTTTCATGAGCTATTTGAGGTAATGATGCAATAGATTTCCTTGTCCAACTTTATTCCATAATTTCATTTTTCCAGCTAAATATTTGGTTAGGATTTTTTATTGGGGGAGCTACCAAAGAAAGAAAACACTTAGGTACCTGGGCATGAGATTAATACATATTAGATAATGTGCATAAAAACTGAGGATCAGATTTAAGTGGATCTGAATACTATTTGCAGGAATGGTATAAAGATAAAGCTTCTTTTTATCTGGCAAGGAGAAGGATGCACAAATAGAATGGTAATTCTTGGGTCCATGAAGAATTTTTTTAAAAATACAGACCTTTAAAATCAAATTCTACTTGAAATAATATTCCTTATCATTGAAATCAGACGTGAAAAGGGGAAGTAATCCAAGGTTAAAGGAGAAAGGAACTTGCATAAATGGGAATAACCCTAGATAAGAAGGGCTTTTAAGAGACCCTGAAAAATAAGAACCTTTTGGAAAGGTCTGGATAAGTATATAATTTTGGCAGGCAAAGAATGGGGGCTTGAGATGGAACAGCATAAGAAAGCACAAACACATGGAAACTTCCATGGTTACAGAGGGAAAGAAGAGACCCTCCCATGAAAAACAGAATTGTGGGGCGTGGATTTGGACCTAATCTATTTGTACCTAATATAGAAAGAGAAATGGAGCCAGATCAAATTAGATGCTGAAAAACAAGTGTCAACCCTTGAACAGAGAGGATTCATAAAATAAACTTTGCTTCAACCTAAGGGTTTCCCTGGTGGTCCGGTGGTTAAGACTCCACGCTTTCACTGCAGGGGGAGCAGGTTCAATCCCTGGTTGGGGAACTATGGTCCCAGATGCCCTGCCGTGTGGCCAAAAGCCAAAACAAAGAAACAAAGAAAAACCAAAACGATGAACTTGGCTGTGAAGGGCAGGTCCAGAACAGACCAAAGAAGGCTGGAGGGAAAGGCACTTGGGGACCTCTGCCATGCTCTGAGGCGGCCTTGGCAGAGCGAGGGTCCAGATACAACTTATAAGGGAGGAAATCTCTGATGGAGACAGACCGTGAACTTCAGCAGAGAGAAGCAGCGTCTGAAGGTCATGTCAAGACTTGTCCTGTAGAGGACGACAGTTCATCTCTGCTCAACAGAGGTGTCCAGAGAGAGAAGCGGAGAAGAGTGAAAACGACCCTCAAGACTGCTGCGGTCCTGATGGGCTTGCAGGTGCTGGAAGGCTATTATGCAATTGTAGGTCTTGAACATTTAAATTAGGGTTCAGACTCACTACTGTGAGAGGAATGAGAAGTGAACTCAAGTCTCAGAGGGATGATGGCAGTGAGACAACATGATCTAGCCTGAAAAGTTGGCCCCACATCATGAGGTTTTGAGTTAAAGCAGACGTATCTGAAAGAATAAGGGCCAGAAGGGTGCCGGGGGTGAGCGGGTGTGTCAGTACTGCTTTTCTATGAGGAATCTTTAGGCTGGGTGAACGCAATTCAAGATAGCTTTGCTTCTATTAATTTGGAGTCTAGTAAAACTGGAAAAGATGGATTCTCTGCCTAAGTCTAGGGGTGCCTACAGGAGGCGAAAACAAGAATAGCACTGAACCTCAGAGAGGTCACACAGGTATGTGTGCAGAGCCCTCCCCATGTATATCCTGTATGCAGGCGCAGTCTAAGAAAAGGAAAATAAAACCCCACTGTAGAAAACAGGTAACTACTACAGCCTGGGAGCAGAAGATCAATAGTGCCTTCCCAACGCATCCTTTTGTTTTGAATTTTTCCAAAACAGTGGCCAAGGTGCAGGACATTAAGCTGAAGGCAAGAGGAGTGGGCAGACGATAGCTCCACTCCAGTCTCAAAGAGGGTAGATGAATGGGATCTCTATCTCTGGTTACTAGCTCTTGAAGCTAAACTAACAGAATTAAATGAAAATTCAACCATTTTTATCCCAGGAATGCAAGGTTTCTTTAACATCCAAAAATCAATCAATGTAATTCACCACATTAACAAATTGAAAGATAAGAACAATATGATTATCTCAATAGATGCAGAAAAAGCCTTTGACAAAATTCAACATCCATTTATGATAAAAACTCTCCAGAAAGCAGGAATAGAAGGAACATACCTCAACATAATAAAAGCTATATATGACAAACCCACAGCAAACATTATCCTCAATGGTGAAAAACTGAAAGCATTTCCCCTAAAGTCAGGAACAAGGCAAGGGTGCCCACTTTCACCACTACTATTCAACATAGTTTTGGAAGTTTTGGCCACAGCAATCAGAGCGGAAAAAGAAATAAAAGGAATCCAGATAGGAAAAGAAGAAGTAAAACTCTCACTGTTTGCAGATGATATGATCCTCTACATAGAAAACCCTAAAGATTCTACCAGAAAACTACTAGAGCTAATCAATGAATATAGTAAAGTTGCAGGATACAAAATTAACACACAGAAATCCCTTGCATTCCTATACACCAATAATGAGAAAACAGAAAGAGAAATTAAGGAAACAATACCATTCACCATTGCAACAAAAAGAATAAAATACTTAGGAATATTTCTACCTAAAGAAACAAAAGACTTATATATAGAAAACTATAAAACACTGATGAAAGAAATCAAAGAGGACACAAACAGATGGAGAAATATACCGTGTTCATGGATTGGAACAATTAATATAGTGAAAATGAGTATACTACCCAAAGCAATCTATAGATTCAATGCAATCCATGCCAAGCTACCAATGATATTTTTCACAGAACTAGAACAAATCATTTCACAATTTGTATGGAAATATAAGAAACCTCGAATAGCCAAAGCAATCTTGAGAAAGAAGAATGGAACTGGAGGAATCAACCTGCCTGACTTCAAGCTATACTACAAAGCCACAGTCATCAAGACAGTGTGGTACTGGCACAAAGGCAGAAATATAGATCAATGGAACAAAATAGAAAGCCCAGAGATAAACCCACGCACCTATGGGCACCTTATCTTCGACAAAGGAGGCAAGAGTATACAATGGAGAAAAGACAATCTCTTTAACAAGTGGTGCTGGGAAAACTGGTCAACCACTTGTAAAAGAATGAAACTAGAACACTTCCTAACACCATACACAAAAATAAACTCAAAATGGATTAAAGATCTAAACGTAAGACCAGAAACTATTAAACTCCTAGAGGAAAACATAGGCAAAACACTCTCCGACATAAATCACAGCAGGATCCTCCATGACCCACCCCCCAGAATATTGGAAATAAAAGCAAAAATAAACAAATGGGACCTAATTAAAATTAAAAGCTTTTGCACAACAAAGGAAACTAGGAGCAAGGTGAAAAGACAGCCTTCAGAATGGGAGAAAATAATAGCAAACGAAGCAACAGACAAACAATTAATCTCAAAAATATACGAGCAACTCCTGCAGCTGAATTCCAGAAAAATAAACGACCCAATCAAAAAATGGGCCAAAGAACTAAACAGACTTTTCTCCAAAGAAGATATACAGATGGCTAATAAACACATGAAAAGATGCTCAACATCACTCATTATTAGAGAAATGCAAATCAAAACCACAATGAGGTACCATTTCACGCCCATGAGAATGGCCGCTATCCAAAAGTCTACAAGCAATAAATGCTGGAGAGGGTGTGGAGAAAAGGGAACCCTCTTACACTGTTGGTGGGAATGAAAACTAGTACAGTCACTATGGAGAACAGTGTGGAGATTCCTTAAAAAACTGGGAATAGAACTGCCATATGACCCAGCAATCCCACTGCTAGGCATACACACCGAGGAAACCAGAATTGAAAGAGATGCGTGTACCCCAATGTTCATTGCAGCACTGTTTACAATAGCCAGGACATGGAAGCAACCTAGATGTCCATCGGCAGACGAATGGATAAGGAAGCTGTGGTACATATACACAATGGAATACTACTCAGCCATTAAAAAAAATACATTTGAATCCGTTCTATTGAGATGGATGAAACTGGAGCCCATTATACAGAGTGAAGTGAGCCAGAAAGAAAAGCACCAATACCGTATACTAATGCATGTATATGGAATTTGAAAGATGGTAATGGTAACCCTATATGTGAGACAGAATAATAGACACAGATGCATAGAACAGTCCTGTGGACTCTGAGGGAGAAGGTGAGGGTGGGAAGTTCTGGGACAATAACATTGAAACATGTATATTTTCATATGTGAAGCGGAACACCATTCCATGTTCTATGCATGGGATGGATCCTCAGGGATGGAGCGTTGGGATGACCCAGAGGGATGGAAAGGGGAGGGAGGTGGGAGGAGGGTTCGGGAGGGGGAGCACATGTGAACCCATGGCTGATTCATGTCAATGTATGGCAAAAACTACTACAATATTGTAAAGTAATTAGCCCCCAACTAAAATAAAAAAAATTAAAAAAATTAAAAAAATAAAAATTCAACCATTATTTTCAGAGTTTTTCATTTCCAAAAAATACTTAACAGTTTGTATTGCTCAAAATGGAAGGGAATCCCTAGATACCTAAACTTCAGAGACATAATACCAGCAGAAGGGGGATCCTTCTAATTCCCTCCCACATGTGGCCACATAAAACAAATGACGAGGAAAAACCTGCAAGAGAACAGAAGTGGGAAAAGGAAAGGAAGACCAGGGATCTCATTCCATAACCAAGGCAGTGAGTCCTGGCTATTCCCGCCAGCGTGACATATCTGTTGTACACCACTTTCCACTGATTTTGTTCCCCATCCTCTTTCTTTTCAAAACGGGAGATTTTGTTACAACTACTGTTTTTTCCTTAGGGAGGCATATGAGGTTGACAGAGCAATGTAAACTTCTATTGTAAGTTGCCAGATCATAAACAGAGTTATCTGTGCGATAACCAAGTCCAGAGACAGGAGTTAAGTTTACATTCAACTGTGAAAAAAGATGTTCATGCCATCATACTATAAGCAACTGTTCCTCCTGTCACAGTCACCTACAGATTTGTGTCCTTCTTCAACCTTTTTAGTTGTTAGCTCCACTAAAGCTCATATCATAATTCCTGGTGAGCCACTGGTTTTTCAGAGATAAATTCAGTTTCTTGACCTCCTGTCTCCCAGTGAACTTATTCTTCATCCTACTTCTCCATTTAGCCCTCTGGTCACACCCTAGATCTTTTCAGTATCTAGATTTTAGGTGTCTAAAACAAGGTAGGCAAACTCTCTTTTAGTACCATAAACCTAATCTATTAAGAGTAAGTAATAAAAACTCTCTTGTATAGTTAAATAGGATAATGACATGATCTTAGCACAGTGCCCAGAATATCCAAGATGCTTAATCAAAGTAATTTCTATTATAATTTCTGTTATATTTAAATTATACAAGGATATAAAAGTCATACAGCTTACCAAAAGACTGTTTGCTGACCAGCAATTACATACAAGCTGGACCTATGACAGTAACCTAGTATGTTACTGTCTCTTTTCTCAAGAAATCTACCTTCTAACAGAAGAAATACAAAACAGCCACGCAAACAAATACATAAGGAAGATAATCTGAGGCTGTACAGGAGTGTGATGAGGACAGGAAAAAGACATTCTAGTTTGGATGGTTGTGGAAGAACTTTTAGAGGAGGCACTTAAGATCAAAGAGTGAATGGCAGCCATTATAAAATAGAGGAGGAGCTTTCCAAACAAAAAGGCAAAGATGCTGGGTCAAGAGTAAGCTCAGAGTGTTGGATGTTCAGAAGGAAGTCCAGTGTGGCTCAAAGGTTTCATCAAAAGGACAGAGGACATGATGTTTAAGAAGTCAGAAGTCAGATCAAGTAGGGCTTTGTTACGTTAAAGACTTTTAGTCCTTTCCTAATAAATGGTGGGAAGTGTAAGAGATCTCTAGCAACCAGTGAATTTCAGAGCGGCAAAGATGAAAGCCATACATCCTTGTACTGCTGTAAAGCAATACAGTTTTAGCAGGCTTCAGTAAAAATACTGTTAAGAGATAATGGTGTTTTGAATTTATATGGAATGTGCTAGACAGTGTGAGAAGGGTAAAGCCAGGGATGTATTCTGAAGTAAAGTTGACAAGATTTTCTGATAGATCGAATGTGGGGTGTGAGGGGGAAAAATAGGGTCTAGGATGACCCCTAGATTTTTGTTACCAGAGTAAGTAGATAACTGAAGACATCTTTTACTGAAGTGGAGGGGATGGATGGAGAGCTCTGCTCTATGCTAACTTCAGGGAGTTCTTGATATTATTTTAAATTGGTAATTTCAACTCTGAAGTAATTATTTAAGACAATCCTTATTGTCAAAAAATAAAACTAATAGAAACTCAAGGCTGAAGACAAATCTGAGTGTTTCACCAGAGAGAGGTTTCAGGGAGGAGGTAATAAGAATAAAGAAGCAGCCAAAGAGGTGCATTTCTAAATTGCTATGAAAACAAAGGTAAAGATTCTCCTTAATGCACATTCAGTGTTTGCACCAAGGAGAGAATAAGGGAAGAATGTCAATGCAGGTCCCCAAAGCTGACTGAGAAGAGGGCTGTTATCTAGATCACTGAGTTCAGATCATCCTAGAAAATAAGTGTTAACCTGATTCCCAACACCTGTCCTCCCAAACTTTTCAGACCATCTGACCGACAAGTACAGATGACAGGCTACTTTGGGAGGGCCACAAATCCAAAGCCAGAATATCAATTATCTTTTGCCAGCCACACATGCTTTCTGCTGCACAGTACCTCCAGGATCATGTGGCAGATAGCAAACACTTAGAAAATGTAGATAGTTAGGATCTCAAAGAGTTTGGGATTCAAGTCCACTCAAGGCTACTAGCCTACTGTAACTGATATCTATAAACACTTTTTGCAACATTCTTCACTGAAATCAACTCTCAGATCAACCCTAGCTTCAATGTGGTCCCTGGGGGATGGTGCAGAGAACACAAGGCTGTATAAGCTTTAAAGCTTACAACCCCAGCTTTAAATTCCATTGTGTGACCTTGAGCAACTTCCTTAAACTCCTGAGCCCTGATTAACTCAACAGTAAAATAAGAACTATTTTATCTCCCTTTCAGAATCGCCCATGACTGCGAAAGCTATAAATAAAGTGTCTTATATGGTTCAAGGCACAGAGCAAATGCTCAAAGGGTGTTTATTTCTCCATAGCCCTTCTCTCTATTTCTATAGCATAATGTTGGTGGCTCTGCTTATTTCTTTTTATCTTGCATCCTAATTAGTCCCCTACCTTCATCCTTCCCCACTATAGAGTAGCCTCCTAGAGGGAAGAGACCCTGTTTTTATTCAATTCTAGATGTCCATGCTGTGGCATGGACACCCCACCCCATGATCAAACACCAGTGATCAGAGACTGTGGACCATCACCTTTATCCCCACTCCCTCTGTCTTTACATTCCAGCCATCTCTTCCAGATGGAAGGCAAATAATAATTGGGTGGGGGTATGTGAGCATATATATGAACTTTTCTCCCAGGTGCTGATGTGCCCTATTCATTTAACATAATTGACTTTCATAGACACAACTCTTTCTGTCCTGGGATTCTGACACTATTTCTCCTGATCCCTACACAGTCAGCTTTCCTTTCAGATGCTATAGTCAAGTTTCAACTTCTCCTTTTATTTTAAATTAAAGTCCCCATCACCTATTGACTGCAAACTCTTTTGAAAGTGCCTGATGAGACAAAAGGTTCATAACTTTTTGTCTGGTTCGGCTTCCTCTCAGTCAGTGGGGCTGGAATCCTGTGAACCTTTCCCTGTAGCACTGCACAGAATGCACAGGCTGAATATTTAAACAATTCATACAGTTCAAGAGCAGTTGCTCATCACTGCTTCCCCAAAAAGCCAGGCCATATTCCTTGGATTCCAGCAAAGTCTTCTACTTCTCATTGATCTCACTCCTTTCCCTACTGTAGGAAACATTAAGTGACAAAGACGGAAAAAGTAATCAAGGGATGCACTCATAACTTGTCCCTCATTTGGCAAGGGAGAATGCTGGACCTGATAACCTCTGAGACCTGGCAATTCTATACTGCTCATACACTCACATAAAACTAAAGTTTGAAGGGATCTTAGAAATTTTGATGCGTAACACCCTTTTTTAAGGAACATGAAACAGAGGGCAAAAGATATTTTTGATTAGTCATCCAGCCGTGAATCCTATATCTAAGCATTAAAAAAAAATGTTGACAAACATGTTGTACCCACAATGGAATATTAAAAGAAAGGAAATTCTGACACATGCTACAAATGGGTGAACCTTGAAAACATTATGCTAAGCGAAAAAAGGTCAATTATAAAAGGACAAATACTACATGATTTCACTTAATGGAGTGAAATTCATAGAAACAGAAGGTAGACTGGTAGTAGGCAGGGGCTGGAGGAAGGAAGGAATCAGTAATTGTTGTTTAATGGGTACAGAGTTTCAGTTTGGGGACACAAAAAGAGTTCCGGCGTTTGATGTTGTTATAATTGCATAACAGTGTGAATATACTTAAAGCCACTGAATTGGACAGTTAAGGATGCTTAAGTGGTGAATTTTAAGTTATGCATATTCTACTACAATTAAAAGATACATCATTTTGAGGGAAAAAAACTGTCGAGCGTCTACTATGTGGCCGGAATTTATATCCCTGTTTATAGGTGAGGAAACTGAGGCTCAAGAATGCATAGATGACTTTTTATGGCCCCAAAAGGGTCAGGATTAGGCACAAGTCCTCCTATGTAGCTAAATTTATTATACTCTCTTCTATTCTAATTAACTGGTAATCATATTTTTCTTCCTTAACAGAAAGAAGCATCATTTTCTCATTTTAATTTGGAAGTCAGCAAATAAGGTCATACCTCAGTGCTTTCTTCTGGTGTGTGATTCATTTACTTCCCCCCAGTTTGTGTTTATTTAAAGCTTCATTAACCAGGCACCCTCATGAGCCAAGAGCAGATGGACCAAACCAATGAACAAATTCCGAAGAGGGAGGAAGGCACTATGTGAGCATTCACCTGCTCTTCTTCTGAGTGGCTTGCCTCCTTGACCTGACTGTATCTGGGGTATCACTCCTCCCTGGATGCCTCCATTACAAACTGAGGTGATGCCATGTGTGCAGTTCAGGGTAAGGATGCATGGAGATAAAGGCATCTGCATGTAAATATATGTTATGAATGACACTAGCTTTGGTTCTTCCCAAATTTCTGCTCAATTACTATGGCTAGTGGTATTCCTTGATCTGAGAATCACAGCCAGACTAGAGGATGGGAAAATGTCAGTGAAATGCCCTCCCTGAGCTGTGAAGTTTAAGGAACACTGTCAGGTGTTGTGTTCAAAGATCAGTGTGGTTTTACTTTTTTTATATGCACAAATACATCCATTACCTAAACTACTTTCATTTTGTATGGTACTGATAGTCTATAAAGAATTTTCTTTTGTGTCCATTCTTTTTTATCTTTACATTAACCCTTCAAGATAAACAGTTTGTAGGTCAATTTATATATATATATATATATATATATATATATATATATATATATATAGGTTAATAGCAATTTTATAGGCAAAAGCCTGAAAGTCAGGAAGATTAAAAAAACTTACACATGTCACATAGCTAATAGGTAAAAGCTAGGACTAGACATCCCAGGATTCTGCCTTTTAGTTTGGTGCTCATTTCATGTTGTTGTATTTTCACATACAGAAAACACACACACACACACACACACACACACACACCCCAGAGAGACAATTAGCATGTGTCCATAACTACAACGTATATATTACATTATTGTGAATGTTTGCACATTCATTTTGTTTGAATGTCACAAGAAATAAGTATTATTTCTGCCAAAGGTAAAGTGGAAATTAAAAGTCGGACATCATCTCAAACAATAGCTTTATTTCAGTCATAGAGGGGCCTACTTTATGAAGGATTTCTCCTCCTGTCTCCTCAGAGGGCCAGACAATACAGTAAACTGTGCAAGGCTTACATCTGTATGAGAGCTTAAGTGCCTTTAAATTCTGCAATTAATGTTTATACCCTAACCATTTCTGCTAGGACCTGACATTTCTCTTTTTCGAAATTTGAAACTCATGCCAAGAGACTATGTATTCTTTCACAAATAATTTTTATTTTGCCTTTTCATAATGGTATATCAACTATCCTATACAGCAGAGAACAGAGGTCAAAATGTTTCAAAGTGATCCTACTTGATACCCCCAAGGACTTGGGTGTATATCTGGATTTAAAATGTGTTCCACGGTGCATTTTTACCTTCTCTTTTCTCCAGTAACTTGATTGCAAACTTAAATATTTAAATAAACCTAAAAGAAAAAAGACTTCAAGGTGCAAAAAAACCCTCAGCTTCTGATACATAAGTTCCTACTCTCCTGCTTGTGTGTCTCCTGGTTTTATCATTTCCCTTCTAACATCTCTAGTTCCCAATCTTTGGAGCCTAGAATACAAATACCATCAGGTTCATGGAGTAATACTGTTATTCTCTTCTACTCTGTGTATTATGTCTAAAGAACATCCATGAATAGTATCTTCCCCAAAATGATGCTGAATACCACAGGTATATGAAAAATGGCAGAAAGGACCAGATATTCCTCTATAGTCAAAATCAAGGTTGATTCCTCATCCATATCAGCAAAAGCAGCAGCTCCAGGGAATATCAGGATCAGACAGCCAAAGGTCTGGGGAGGGAACTCATGACTCATAAAAACGGAACACATTACAGATACTGTGCTAGGAATTCTCACATACAAATTCATTTGATACCCATATTGACCAAATTTAATAATGGGCATATAATGATTCATATAATCTAAATAATTTGCTCGGTATAGAGGTACTGAGTGGTAGGATTTAAGTCCACTATACTCAGTAATGACAACTGCTAACTGCAATTTCTGCCAGTAGCTCTTACAGCTTCCCTAGCTGCCCTCACATCTTTAATCATCAGCTAAGAGCCTCAGGAGCTTGATGGCTCAATGCTTTTCACAGTAGCTATTTCAGTTCCATGATTGGGGACAGCTCCCATTATCCAGACAAAGGATAAAGGGCTCATTCAAGGGACTTATTTTAAAACTACAAGAGAGAGTTAGATTAGTGATATCAAAACCTTTTTATACTATGTTCCTAAATGCCTCTGCAACTCTGTCTTTAGATATTTGACACAGGAACTAAAATCCAAATTTATGGGCTTCCCTTGTGGGGCCATCTGATAAAGAATCCACCTGCAATGCAGGAGACCTGGGTTCGATCCCTGGGCTGGGAAGATCCCCTGGAAAAGGGAAAGGCTACCCACTCCAGTATTCTGGCCTGGAGAATTCCATGAACTATACAGTCCAAGGGGTCACAAAGAGTTGGACATGACTGAGCGACTTTCACTTCACTTCACTTCAATACACCCGATATTGATTCTCTAGTGAGACACTTACATATCCAAAAAGCTTTGTCAAAGGACTTCACCTTTCTTCACATGTCTTTCCATCTCTCCGATATGTGTCTCAGAAATCTACCACAGGTTGCAGAATGTTTCAACAAATTTTAGAAGTGACCATGTGAGACAATGAAAAAGTCTCTACGAGAAGCAGCATTTCCTTTCCTTCCAGACACTGAAGGAATTTAGTTTCCAGTATCAATTTTATCCTGTAGCTTTAATGAAGGTCCCTGTAGCCTATTGATTCATGCAGTATGAAGATTTGCCTTGGGGGCAGAAGACTCATAAGCTAAACGAACAATAGTAAGCAGGGTGTCAGGAGAATCAAAGAAAGACTCAAGCTTGATCCAATCGATGTGTTAAAGACAGAAGCAGGAGCTGCAGGAGGGGAAGGATGAGCTTGCCAACTTCCCCAGTGCCCTTATTTGTGTGTGAATATTCCCGTCTGCTTGCCCTTCTGTCTTCCTGTGTCATTGACGGAGATGAGACATGGCTGGTCCTGAGAGGACCAGCAGCTTGAAGTCTTCCCTTGGGAAGCTCATGGGGAATCTTTCACAAGCACTCCTGACTACCAGGACTCGAGGTTTACTGGGACTGTCATTTCAGGCCTGTTCGCTGTACCACTAACACACCACCACCAAGCAAAACTCCTAAGGAATTCTGTCCTCAATCTTAGAGAGACAGAGTAACCTTACGTGTGTTTGTTTGTGTAGCCTTACTGAACCAGGGTGACAGCACGTATGATCAGAGAATGATCAGAAGGCCTGGCTCATAAATCAAAAGAGGTTTGAGTGATAACATCCAAGAACCTTCTATGCAGATCACTGTGTCAGGGCCCTACAAGATATAACTTTCAGGGATTTCTACCCATGAATGAGCACTTAGCCATATGACATTATGCACAGATGGGCCATAAGCACTTACGCCAGAAATGATATTGAGAACATTTACCCTTTGGGAAAGAATTACAGTAACCCTGTAATTCTTGTAACAGGGTAACCCTGTAACCCTCCCTAAGGAAGCAAAGGCCTCTGGTTTAGGGGAAAAAAGTAGAACTGTACCTGAAGTACAGTTCAGGTAAAAGGCTGAATTCAGCCTTTATCTCTAAAGCCAATGCTCTTAACCACTATCAGGAAAGAGAAAAAGAAGAAGGAAGAGGAAGAAATGGAGGAGGAGGTAAACTTAGACATTTTTGGGGTTTAAAATATTTCAAGAGATTTTCATCTATGTCAGAGCACTGTGAAAAGAACTCTGACACAAAACACTTACTGTGTGACCCTTTACAAAAAATGTGTGCCAACCACTAAGATAATGTGCATGACACTTAAAAAGAAAGGTAGTGTAATGCCTCTGAACAGGCATCACCTAAATCCTTGCTGTTTCCCCTTCTCAACATGTTAGGCAATTCAGACAGAAATGCAAATACAGGTATCTACGAATTTTTAAAAAAGCAAATGCATGCTACATGCCCATGCAAAACTCTAGAGCAGCTGAAATCACACTTTTAATTGTGAAGTAGCAACTTGCAAAATTCATGTTTCTCTTCATGCAAAGTCCAGGAAATCTGTCTTTCCTCACCAGTTTTTCTGGGACTGTAAGCCACGTGGGTGTCATGGGAATTCCGAACAAACTTTAGGATCAGACCAATAGGGTGAATTTCAGAGCGCCACTACTTCTTGGTTGTACAAACTTCACCTCTTTGAGTCTGTTCCTCCCTCTACATATAAATTTCACCCACTTCTGAGCCCAAATTTAAATCTTCCATAGAGCTTAACTTTTGGCACCTTCTGTATAGCCATAATTAATGAAGAACAAGTGTGTAGCAGCAAATGCTGAACATATGGGTATTCCAGAGACATATCAACATCATTATCAGGAAAAATGAGATGTCACTCGGGGTAAGCATTGCAGTTTTTAGATTCAACCCAAATGAAAATTAATATCCCTCCCTTTGGTACAATATGGGCCAAATATTATCTGCTCAAATGTCAGCATGATAGGTGGCTTGGTATAATGCAAAAAAATATATAATGGGACATGGCTGTATGCCCTTTCTATGTTTCTAAGATGTGGACAATCTCATGAGCCTGTATTGGTGCCAAGAGAAAGGACATGAACTAAAGAATTTTATTAATTTGCCCAAGTTTTCATTTCTTCAAATAATTTTTAATTTTCAGCAAATATATATGTGTGTGTGTGTGTGTGTGTGTGTGTGTGTATACATGTATATTTGTACAATATACACCTTTGGCAATCCAGTAATATATTTTAAATAAACAGAGTCATTAAAAGATTTTTCACATGCTGAGAAACCAGCATGTTTCTACATGCAGCTTCTATGTCCTCACGTGAAGACACAGCAGTGCTATGAGGAAGCTTGTTCTGCATCTTCTTCCAAATACATCTGCCCCAAACACTCAGTTCCTAATGGAAAGGAAATCATCTTTGTTCACAACTTCCTGCTTGCCAAGCATCCCACAAATGCACTATAATTTTCCCCTCATTATACCCAGGTTTACAGATGCAAAGCCTGAGGTTCATTGAGATAAAGAACTGGCCTAAGATCACAGAAGAGATTAAAAAAAAAAAACACTTCTGTTTGTGAGATGATAGGCCTTCAAGTATAAAATGAATCTCTCATGGGACGACTCATGCACCCATGACATGAAGTGGAGGGTTAGAAGTACCATTTGGGATTAAGAATTCTTACTAGGAGATCCTCAAAGTATGAAAGGTTCTACTTCTCTTTCAAGCAATGTATTTGTGTCAGCCCAGCATATCAGCATTTCTGATTCTCTTGGTGGTTGGAGGAGAAAGATGGGCTGGTTCAACAGGAGTTACCAGCAGGAAAAAGGACTAAGTGGAAGCTCTCCAGACCCTACAGCAAGGAGAGTTGGATGGTATCTTGCACCTTGTACCCCCCTTTGAAATCAGTTGTCTAAACCAGAGAGAAAACAGCCAATACTGTTTTTGTTTCTTACAGAAGTAACCATGGAGATAGGACCTGGAGAAGGGGACTGAGATTCTGGACTTTGGTTTAGGTTTTTGACTGTCTGTCTCTATCTCTATACACAGTGGGCAATATACTATAACAGTATATACATCCTAGATAACCAACAATTGAAATATGCATGAAAAAATTAACGCAAAAAATGCATGAATGAAAACTTGTCCACAGCTATAACCAGCAAGTCAGATAATCCATAGACTTCGAGCTAAAACCAGGGAAGGTCTATAATGACGGTAATGAAACTTAAATTTCAGAAATTTTCACTTGCACAGGGCTCTTTCAAGGCCCTAGGAGGCCCTAGAGAAATGTGTTCACAAGATCTTAAGCTTTTGCAAAATTTGCAAAAGATGGCTAAATCACAAGTGCTGCATAAAGACGATGTGGTACACATACACAATGAAAGATTACTCATCTATAAAGAATGAAATAATGCCATTTGCAGCAACACGGCTGGACTTAGAAATTATCATACTAAGTGAAGTAAGTCAGACAAAGACAAATATCTTATGATATTGCTTCTATGCGGAATTTAAAAAAATGGTGCAAATGAACTTATTTACAAAATAAGAGCCACAGATGTAGAAAACACACTTATGGTTACAAATGGGGAGAGGAGGGGAGAGATAAATTGGGAGACTGGGATTGACATATACACACTGCTGCTGCTAAGTCGCTTCAGTCGTGTCCAACTCTGTGCGACCCCATAGACGGCAGCCCACCAGGCTCCACCGTCCCCAGGATTCTCCAGGCAGGAACACTGGAGTGGGTTGCCATTTCCTTCTCCAATGCATGAAAGTGAAAAGTGAAAGTGAAGTCGCTCAGTCATGTCCGACTCCTAGCAACCCCATGGACTGCACCCTACCAGGCTCCTCCGTCCATGGAATTTTCCAGGCAAAGAGTACTGGAGTGGGTTGCCAGTGCCTTCTCTGATATACACACTACTATATATAAAATAGATAAGTGATAAGGACCTACTGTAGAACATAGGGCACTCAACACTACTGTAGGGACCTATATGGGAAAAGAACCTAAAGAAGTAGAAATACGTATGTGTATAACTGATTCACTTTATTGTACACCTGAAACTAACACAATACTGTCAATCAACTATAATCTAGTAAAAAACAATTTAATTATTTAAATTGTTAAGTACATAAATTACTTTATGTATTTACATACATAAATATAAAATAATGATAAAACCCCCACAATTGCTTAAAACTTCAGTCTCTGCTCTCTCAGGCACAGTGACCTTAAGGTGGTTATCTTTATTTTTAAATCAAGTAAGAAAAGACATATATTTTATTTGGGTTCAGTAGGACACAATTTATGTGGCTCTCAGTCCCTTTCATGTCAAGTTATTGCTGTAAGAAAGTGGGAAGAACTTCCAGGAATACTTTTGTTGTGTTGAACCACCTGAAATCAAGACATGGGGCTCAAGATGGAAATGTACCACTCTTCTGTCTCAAAGCTCTGGGCATCAGAAGTATGTAGGCAATGGAGAAAAAAAAAAAAACTGGTTTAAACTGTGCTGTGTCAGAAACTAGTCGGTGGAAACTTCTTCCAATCAATGGACATGCACATTCGTAAGCAAAAGATTTTATTCTAATCAAATCCGTGTCAAAATGAAAATGTTCTCCTGTCAGGGATATATTTGCTAATGTATCTTAAACAATTACAAATGTGTTCTTTATGCAAAATTAAATATAGCAAACCAGATCTCTTGGTATGTAAGTACAAACCTAAAGCAGTACAACAATGGATATAGCACTGTGTCCAGTTGCATTGTATATATCCCAATGAGTCAATTCAGATCTTAGCATATTTATACAGCAAACAAAGTCTGCTGATCTCAGACAAACAGGCACACAAGAAGGTCTCTGATAGCACAAATCTAACTGAAGAAACAGTGTTCCAAACTACCTACACGTCTGTAACCATATGCCAAGAGATATAATATGAGTTATTTGATAACCTAACTATGGATCTCAGTAAAACGTGGCAAAAATTTTAATGTACTTATTTGTATCTATTTATGCCTTAATTTCAGAATAATCTTGTATATTTTATAGAATTATCTTAAAGATATGCATATATAAATATGTAATTGCAGTTAAAATTATTAAAAATAAAAATTGGCAGGTAGTCAGTAAAATTTATATTTTCTGGGTTTTATGTGTTTATGGTGTTTTCCAGCATTTTAATGCTATCATCTGTATGACTTACTTTCCCAATAAAAGGAAATATTTATTTCTATACCTAATTTTGGATTTAAAAGGTTATTCACTTTGAGAGACCTGCACACATGTGCATACACATACACACAGACTATGTATATAAGCATTCAGTCCAACAAAACCAAAACCCATCTATGAGCTCAGAAAGGTCAACTTTTCAACAATAGCGCAGACTGAATTGTTTTTGATTTTTTTTTTTTTTTTTTTTGCTCTTCCTGCCTTGAGTAGCAGATGATTTAGAGTTTGTCTACAACAAAGAGCCAAGGCATGTGCTGGGAACACTGGGGCTGGCCACTGATGGAGCAGCCAGTGGGGAGGGGTATGTGGTCCTTCTGACCCTTTTATCCCCCTCCACCTATTCCAGAAAATCCATGCCTGAAAACACTCCAGATCCATGGAGCAAACATCCCACCACAACTGCGTTCCTGATTGGTCAGCTCTCTGTTCCATCCTCCCTGACACATTTCTGTGCAGGCTTTTGCACATGTCTTGGTTCATGTCCTAGTCACAGATGATTCCTGGTTGAAGGTTGCTGGCCCGGGGTAGCATTTATTAGCATCAGTTTTCCTTCATAACTGGAAGAAGTCTGAGGGAGGAAAACAGCTACCAGAATGAGTCAAGGGGACCTTGGGGGGGTATGAACAGAGTCATAATCGAGCACATGCCCGCACAGCCATCAGTGTGGCATGCCTATTTCACCAGCCAGCCTCAGAAAGATTCTCACAACAAAAGAAAGGGAAGAAATAAAATCTCTTCTTAAACACTCCTTTCAAGTAGGTATAAGCCCATGTCTCATTTTTCCTATGTACTTCCGTGTTCCCCAGCAACTCTGCACAGGTGGAGTTACTGATGGAGACCCAAGGGCAAACTTAACCTGCTGGATAGGTCAGTGGTAGAACTGGTTTGGTTTTGATGCTCAACAGGTGGAAATTGCTAGTTAAATCGGCCAAAACTGGCACTACCTGGTGGTTGGATTGGTACAGGTATAGGCTACAACATTCTTCTTTATAATCCATGATGGGCATAGAGACTCTTGCCTGGTCTTTGCTACTGGGTCACTTAAACCTGGCCTCTCTGGAGAAATATAGTTTACCACTGTGAATGCACCACATGAGGATACAATGCTAGACAGAAGTATCAAGGGGAACAAAGTCCATCTTCAGAGTTTCAACTGGTGTTGGGAAAAAGACAGATAATTAGCAATCCCAAGACAGTGAGTTTCCGATTGTGTGACATGAGAAACTGCGTGTGTGCGTGTGTGTGTGTATTAGTCACTCAGTCATGTCTGACTCTTTGTAGCCCTATGGCCTAGGGCCAACCAGGCTCCTCTGTCCATGGGATTCTCCAGGCAAGAATACTAGAGTGGGTTGCCATGCCCTTCTCCAGGGGATCTTCCCAACCCAGGGATCAAACCTAGGTCTCTGTCATTGCAGGCAGATTCTTTACCAATTGAGCTACTTGGGAAGCCAATGAGAAACTATCGAAGGAAGTAATCACATAGGGTCCTCAGTGGTGCTTCAGTAAGAAGGAAGCACAGGAAGTTTCCTTAATAATCAGTGGAATTCACCAGGCAGACAAAGGAGAAGCATGTCCTGGGAAGACAACCACAACACACAAGAGAAAAGGCACAGGACAAAAAAAATTCAGTGTATCCCAAGGTATATAAGGAATCTGGTGTGTCTAAGGTGCAGGGTGATGCCAGAAGATGCTGCTGTGGGTCTAGGCTGAGGCTACCTCCTACATCACGTAGTGAGGGCATCATTTAAGGCATGGCCTGCATGCGCAACTCATGAGCCTGCCAACCAACAGTTATGTTTCTCATTTTTAAAACGTAAGATAGTTAGAGTCCTCAACTTGCTGGGATTCTATTTCAGGAGTTACTTGATCCAGTTCAATCAATGATTCCTTTCAGCTCCACCTGGCAATACTTCCTTACTGGAAGCACCTCAAATAACTGACTCAAGCTTCAATTAAATGAGGAAATTGTAAGCATAGGCAGCACAATTAGAGGACAGCCCGGGTGAAGTAAGGTGGGTAGGATTACTTCTCTAGACTGAGCCTTGGATTCAGGGTTAGTTAATTAACTCCATAGAGTTGTGGCTTCTTCCTTTGTCTAAATGTAATCACCTCCCAACTAGTCAACAGAAACACAAGAAAATAAGATTTTTCAGAGGCATAAAAGACCTAGGACAACTTGCATTAGGCATGTAGGCAAATCTTGTGAGACCACAGTTCCTATTTCAGGCCTCAGCCACCACTGTCCTAGTCTGAACTAGGTAATTATTCCAGTATTGGAGTCTCTCTGGCCTTCTTATAGCTGAGATTGCCAGAAAATCTGGGTGGGTACGTGAATTGCATGTATATAGAGGAGAAATATTTTTGACAAAACTGAATCCAGGGATCCTAATGAGTTTTATCTCCACAGAAATAATTTCCATGAGAGGTACAAAAAGAATACATATACTCCAATGATATTTGCATGGTCAAATGTGCTAACTTTATCTTTTAATTTGTTGTTGAAAGGTGTTTGCTTCTAGAGCCTGAGAATTCTACTGAATGCCATCGAAACCTTGTTCTGCTAACCAGCAAATTATGAATCCCTCAGTCCAAGGGTTAGCCATGCCTGCTAAAGAAGTGGCATATACTTCACTTCTAACAGAATTCTGCTGACATGAATTAGTACCATAACCCTTCCCAATGCAGGAGAAAATGAGAAATGGTCTTGCTGTGCCCATGCAGAAAAAGGAAGAGCTTTGAGGAAGGCACAGGATTCCTGCACTGCTCTGGGCTTTACCAAAACGGCGCCCATTCACACACTCCCGGATCAGTGAGCAACTTTGGGCCAGGAAGCCTGAGATGGATTTCCCTCCTCCAGCTTGGCCACTACACACGTAAGTCCTGCTGAGTATTCCTATTGGACATCTGTCAAATCGGCCTCTTTCCCTTCACGCATTTCAAATAAAAACAAACAAACTCTCTGTGTAGTCCATGCCCTACTTGGAAAGTTTCAGAAACTTTTGACCTTGTCTTCTGCTCAGAGTCTTATCTCCATCTTCAGTATAGTTTTCACGTAACACAAAGTGAAGTTTCAAATAACCAGAGCAATCCTGAGAAAGAACAAAGCTGGAGGCATCATACTTCTTGACTTCAAACTATACTACAAAGCTACATTAATCCAACAGTAAGATATTGGCATGAAGCAGTCATTTAGACGAATGAGACAGAATGGAAAGCCCAGAAATAGACCCTCAAACCTATGTTTCAGTTAATATTTGACAAGGGAGCCAACAATACTCAATGGGGAAAGGATAGTCTCTCCAATAAATTGCAATGGAAAAACAGAATAGACACATGCAGAATAAAGAAATGGGAATGCTATTTCCACTTGCAAAAATCAACTCACAATGGATTAAAGACTTAAATGTAAGACCTGAAGCTACAAAACTCTAGAAGAAAACACAGAGAAACCTCCTTAATGCTGGTCATGGCTACAATTTCTTGGATATGACACTCAAAGCAACAAAGCAAAAATTAATAAAGACTATATTAAACCAAAAAGCTTCTCAGTAGCAAAAGAAACTATCAACAAAATTAAATGGCAACTCATAGATATTTTTCCTTCTGTTGGAGTTCATGTTGCTAGGTACCAGGTAGACCAGAAGTACAGGAGAGTCACTGACCCTGCAAGTAGGTTTCAGGTATGTAAGTACTCTGGCTTCCTCAATCTACAGATGGGGAAAATGCAGTATATCCTACACTGTCTCCTCATGTACTCCACTGGAGTTGAGCTCATAACCCACAAAGGGAAACTCTATTGCTTCCTTTCCTCTCCTATCTCACTTCCTCACTCCTTTTTTCAGAATCACCTCACAAATAAGCTACTTACAATAACGTTCTTATCTTAGAGACTGCCTGAAAAAGGACTCACTCTAAGATATTTGATAAGCTTAAAGTCAGCAAACTTTTTCTTAAAAGGCCAGATAAGAAATATTTTAGGCTTAAGGATCATATGGTTTCTGTCACAACTACTCAACTCTGCAGGTGTATCAATAAAGCAGTTGTAGGCAATATTTTAATGAATGAACAGTGATGTTTTCTAGTAAATGTTCATTTAGAAAAAAATAAGTGGTAGGTCAAACTTGTCCTACTCCTGTGATAACAGGCTAATAAAATAACTCTAGGTAACTTACCCCAAAAGGAATTAATTGGAAAGGCACTTTGCAACTCTTAATCAATGGAGGACTTAGAAAAGTAGGATTATAAAGGCGTAAGAATGAAACTTTAGGAAGCAGAAAATGATGGATGGTCACTTCAGGGCATGCTGCTAGAATTAATCTGTTCCAACTGATTTTTCTACCATTGCATCTTTTTACTCAGGATTCAGAGAACTAGGATGAAGAGATCAATCAGCATGGCTTGGGCCATGGGTATCCTTACCTAGAGAAGTGCAGTGCAACAATCCTAGACTGATAATCCCAACAGATCACATGTCATGGAGGAAGAAATATTTCCCCTATGGAAATCAGAGTGATACTGCAAAAAAAAAAAAAAAAAAAACCTGAATAACAAATGACCAACACACAAAAAAATGCCCACCACATTTACTGCAATTTTGTTCATCTCCCATATTTTGTTGGTTCCACCTTAATAGCTGTGTTTTACAACTGGCCATGTGGTCATTAATTTTTTCCTTCTCAAGTTTAACCTTATTCTTTAATTTCCTTAACATTTTCACAATCGCTAGTACTTAAGGAAGTTTATCCATTAAGTAATATAATTCATTTACTACATTGGAAAGCTGAACTTTTTATTTTATAATAATGCAAACATTAAGATGGTTAATACACCAATAATTTGTCCCCTACATTCATCCCTTGACTTGTATCTGTGTTGTTCTCTAGTGTAAGACTCATAGAGGGCAACTCTGGGCTGTCCTAACACCGTATTTTAATCGGTCACACCAATATTTTCTGATTCTACTGACGAATCAGTGTGGAGACCCACAGGCTCTCCAGAAGATTCGTGACTTGAATAAAACAGAGCTGCCAAAATGTTGGTACCAACCTCCTGTTCTAGCCCAAACGGTTTCCTCTAATTATACCATCACTGACAATACAGAGTCACTGTTCTGTGCAGACCAATCTTAGCATCTCAACCCTCTGTGTGGCAATGCTCCATAAATCCATGACATTTTATAACATTTCTTAAGTGACTCAGGATAAATGTCACTAGGTTATTGGAAAAGTAAATGAATGACCTTTAAGTATGATCATAAGTAGCTCTTTCCTTGTCCAAGCATGACTTTCTGCCCTCCTACACAAATTCCAGATCTGAGACCTATCTGAACCTGACTACCTTAATTAGCATAGGCCAAATCTGGCTGTGGTCATCTCGTGTTCAGAGCTTGAGACGCTGTCTATCAAGTGCCATGGGACTGGACTTTTGCAATTCATTCAGCATGAGATTTTCATTTTGTTCATGAGGACACTTAGGGTGATTATAGATGGCTAGAGATGTATTGAGACAAGATGTTTTTACTGTGTTCAAATAAAATATACTATTAAAATCAATTTTGTTTTTTTGTACTTTTTAATGTGGCTACTAAAAAAAATTTAATTACATATGCGGTTCACATTACATTTCTTTGAGATAGCACTTCTCTGGGCTATTGAGAGAATAATTATTTTAGAGGATCTGTGAACTGTGGGCACATTTGCAAAGTACATAAAGGCTTCTGTCTATATAGGACATACTGGTTGTGCACCACTCAGAGCTCTGGCTGCTGCTCTTCCCAAGGGTGTTTAGTCATGTGGTGGGTAAACTAATTTAAAAAGAAGTCTGTGAACTCAACTGGAAACATTTCACGGGACCCTTTCAATGTTGGTAAAGGAAAGAAGGCTGAGATCATAGGCAGTTGCATTATTAATAATATTCATTATAGCAATTACACAATCACAATGCCATCTGTTAAGTAGTGACAATGTGGGACACACTACAGAAAAAAGAAAAAAATCTTCCTACTGCATTAGTCATAGGACTGATCTTTTCTGTTTGTTTTTTCCCAAGGCTTACTTTGGTAAAAAGCATAAGCAGAGCTCAACTTATTTTTGGTTAACCTATGAATGTAAGGGTTTTGATATACAAAAATAACAAATCCCCAAACCCTAGAAGAATTTCAGTGTGAGAACTGTGAGCTTACTGAGAGGAACTAGTACATGAAGAAAAGAAGGAAGGAAGGAAGAGAGGGAGGAAGGAAGGCAAGAAACATTCAAACCAGTGTCTTCATGCTAAAGATAACTGAGACTTGAATGGGACCTCTAAGGTAGCTTTAATCTTTGGAATCTTTGTTTTTAAGGCAATTAGCCTCAAAACAATACTTTCAAGAATGTTTCACTCAAATTTGTGAATGAAAAGATGTACTGTAGGAAAGAAAGTGAAAAAAGTTGAGAATGCAATAAGCAGAGAAGAGAAAGGGGGAGATGCAGAGGAGATGCAGAAGATAGAGAACATGGGTATCTGTATCTTCTCCATGTCAGGTGCACACTCAACCACCACAATGAGGTTACACCAACTACTGGCCTATTGACACCTCTTCCAGTCTAGGCAAGTCTTTAATCCTCAACCACACCATGTAAACATTATCCCATTTCCCATTTGAGGAAACAGATTCAAATAAATTGGGGTTAAATACATTAGCCAAGATTATTACAGTGGAAGAATGAGAATTTAAATCCAAGTCCACCCACTACAAAGTCCACTATTTCCCCACTTCTCCTAAAAGATACACCCATGTCTTCTTGCTACTTCCTCAAGTGTATGCCATACAGAAAAAATATAAGCAAGATTTGTTGTTTGATTAAGATCTGACAACAAGGTGATGCCTTTGAAGTCAACCACCCGTTTAGACTCTGAGGTCCAGTGCTGTCCAATATGGTAGCCACTGTCCACGTGAAAAATCACCTCAGATTTCACAGGCTACTACAAAAAGAAGAATATAAAATATCAAATAATTTTATATCAGTTACATGTCAACACGGCGATGTTTGGCTATATGGAGGGAAAATGAAATACATTGTTAACCCTGACTTGTTAATTTTTATAAGATTTTTTCATGTAGACCATTTTTAGAGTCTAGAGAATTTGTTACAAACATTGTTTCTGTTTTCTGTTTTTGTTCGTTGGCTGAGAGGCATGTGGGATCCTAGCTCCCAGACCAGGGATCGAGCCTATACCCCCTGCAGTGGAAGGTGAAGTCTTAACCAATAGACCACTCAGGAAATCCTGATGCTTTACTTTTTTAATGAAGCTATTAGAAAATTTTAAATTACATACATGGTCCATTTTTTTTTATTTTGTGTGTGTATGTGTGTGTGTGTTTTAAAAAACAATATTGTTTTATTACTAACAGGAGTGACCTGCCTGGGGTGGTGGGTGTGCCGGGCTCAGGATATGTGGGGGCTGTGAAGAGCAGATAACTGAGAGGCTGGAGAGAAAGGGAGTGGGTCTGGAGACCAGGCCCAAAGGCTCCTCCAATTTACTTCTGGCAAGAGGCAGACTTAACAAAGGATTCATGGCAAGCAATGGCTAGGCCACCAGTAAGATTAAGAAATTCTTGGAAATCTAGCTGCCCATCAGAATTGAGATCCAATTTCTTCATCCTGCAGTCAAGGACACCAGGGTCCTTCTGGTTCTTTGTGAAGGCATCCAGATCTGTATTCATGAAGATTAGGAACTTGGCCTTGGAGAGTTTGCTGTTGTTACCATTCCTTCTAGCATGCCTTTGGAAACAGCAATCAGAGACTCAATGCATCGTTCAGTCTCCATAGGGCTGGATACTCTTGCCATGTCGGAGAGGAGTGAGGCACACGGATGCCAGCCCATTTTACATTTCTAATGGGTAGTGCTGCACTGGGCTATCTATAGAATGCTTTCCACTGGCAGCAAAACATCTGACATAGTATGGTGTTGCTGGCACATGCCATAAGACATGTGGCATTTTTCAAAAAAGTTCATTCATCCACCTCATGGTGGGTAGGTTCACAGCACCTCCTTTCTCTGGAAAATTCTCCCTGGCTGATAGGGAACACCTGGCCAGGGAAGACAAATCTCCCTTACCTCCCTACCCACACAGGAGCTGCCAATGACCCATGCTAGATTTAAGGGTCAAAACACAGCCAGTCGCAAGAGCAGGTTGTCAGCTCTGCTTCTGATCAACTGGCTATCAATCAGATGTTTCCAAGACCCCCTCCTAGGGTTTGATTAATTTCCTAGGCTCACAGAACTCAGAGGAATATTTTAATTACTAGATTGCCAGTTTACTATAAAGGAATATAACTTAGGAACAGTCAGATGGAAGAGATGTCCAGGGCAGCAGGGAAGGGTATGGGGCAGGGGTGCAGAATTTCCATGTCCACTCCAGGTGACCCACTCTCCCAGCACCTCCACATGTTCACCAGGTTGAAAGTTCTCTATGACCCACCTCCCAGAATATTGGAAATAAAAGCAAAAATAAACAAATGTGGCCTAATTAAAATTAAAAGCATTTGCACAACAAAGGCAACTATAAGCAAGGTGAAAAGACAGCCTTCAGAATGGGAGAAAATAATAGCAAACAAAGCAATGGACAAAGAATTAATCTCAAAAATATACAAGCGGCTCATGCAACTCAATTCCAGAAAAATAAACGACCCAATCAAAAAGTGGGCCAAAGAACTAAACAGACATTTCTCCAAAGAAGACATACAGATGGCTAACAAACACATGAAAAGATGCTCAACATCACTCATTATCAGAGAAATGCAAATCAAAACCACAATGAGGTACCATTTCACGCCCATGAGAATGGCTGCTATCCAAAAGTCTACAAGCAATAAATGCTGGAGAGGGTGTGGAGAAAAGGGAACCCTCTTACACTGTTGGTGGGAATGCAAACTAGTACAGCCACTATGGAGAACAGTGTGGAGATTCCTTAAAAAACTGGGAATAGAACTGCCATATGACCCAGCAATCCCACTGCTGGGCATACACACTGAGGAAACCAGAATTGAAAGAGACACATGTACCCCAATGTTCATCACAGCACTGTTTATAATAGCCAGGACATGGAAGCAACCTAGATGTCCATCAGCAGACGAATGGATAAGAAAGCTGCGGGACATATACACAATGGAATATTACTCAGCCATTAAAAAGAATACATTCCAATCAGTTCTAATGAGGTGGATGAAACTGGAGTCTATTATACAGAGTGAAGTAAGCCAGAAAGAAAAACACCAATACAGTATACTAACACATATATATGGAATTTAGTAAATCGGTAAAGATGACCCTATATGCAAGACAGCAAAAGTGACACAGATGTATAGAACAGTATTATGGACTCTGTGGGAGAGGGTGAGGGTGGGATGATATGGGAGAATGGCACTGAAGCATGTAAATTATCATATGTGAAACGAATCGCCAGCCCAGGTTCGATGCAGGATACAGGGTGCTCGGGGTTGGTGCACCAGGATGACCCGGAGGGATGGGACAGGGAGGGAGGTGGGAGGGGGGTTCTGGAAGGGGAACACATGTACACCCATGGTGGATTCATGTCAGTGTATGGCAAAACCAATACAATACTGTAAAGTTAAAAAATAGATAAATAAAAAAATAAATAAACAACAACAACAAAAAGAATAAAGAGGAAAACAACAACAACAAAAGTTCCCTGTAACTGCTTTTTATGTAGGCTCCAATACATAGGCACAGCTGATTAAAACACTGGCCATGAGAGATTGAACTCAACCTCCAGCACCACTCCCCCTCCCCAGAGGCCATGGGAGGACTGAAAGTTGCATCCCTCTCATCACTTGCTTGTTTCTGTTAACACTGCCACATCCATTGGTTACCTAGAGGCTTTCTCAAAGTTTCTCATTAACATAAAAAAATAAATATTTACCACTCTTATCAAGGAAATTCCCAGAGTTTGGGGACCTGTGAACCAGGAACTTTGGAAGAAGACCAAGTATATATCAGAAATATATAAATCAAATAAATAGCAGTGACCACAGACCCAATTTTTTAAACAATGTATTTCTACAGGTTTCTAACATTCTGTAAATGTTATACATGTATTAGTACCAATAAAAATGTGGCAGGTAGAGCAACTGTCTACTGAAAGTGAAAAGTGAAAGTGAAAGTCACCCAGTTGTGTCCGGCTCCTTGTGACCCCATGGACTATACAGTCTATGGAATTCTCCAGGACAGAATACTGGAGTGGGTAGCCTTTCCCTTCTCCAGGAGATCTTCCCAACCAGGGATTGAACCCAGGCCTTCCACATTGCAGGTGGATTCTTTACCAGCTGAGCCACAAGGGAAGCCCAGCTGTCTACTAGCAACTACAAATAGCTTCAAGGACAAAACCTCTTTTCTCTATGCCTAACTCCAGTATGAAAGATACATTTCATGATGACTGACAGCCTCCATTCTGGTTTCAAATGAAATAAGAAAAAATTAAAGAAAATTACAAATACCTTTCTGGGATTTATTTTAAAATCACCTACCTAATACTGGATTACAGAAACAAACATATAAAATTCAAAACAAGACTGAGTAAACAGGGAAATTAAGAATGCTAATACTTTCTTTGTACACAAATTATGCCACAAATGAAGCTAGATGCCTTAAAACTATTTCCTTTAATCTCTGACACTACTGTCCCTATTTTACAGATGAGAAAACTGAGTTGCACCAGTGCTCTGTAACTTGTTCTGTTCATCCATCTAACAAATATACAGGGTCTGGTATAAACACATATCTAACTCTAAAACGAATGGTTTCTCTGCTCTACCAGTAATTTCGAATTTTTCCAGAGTGTTCAGTAAAAAAGTATTAAACAGAAGCCTCAATTAAATAGAATTGGGAGACCAGAAGCTCTTATGCCTGACAACCAGTAAAGAGCCCAACAGGAAAAAGAAAGGTGTCCTTTTCTTTCCTACCAAGCACTCAGCCGATGAGACACTGTCACAAATCAGCCAATAAGAAACCATGGCTTCTGTTTACTACAGCCCTCCCAATTTCCTTTTCCCTCTATAAAAGAGTTCTCCTTTTCATTTTTGCAGAAAACTTGAAAGGTGGTTTGCTTGTTGCAGACCCTGAAGTGCAATTCTTGGTTGATCCCAAGTAAACCTACTTTTGCTGGAGAAAAATTGGCAGTCTATTTGTTTCAGATCAAAACATTTCTAATAATCTCCACGCTTAATATATGAAATTTCAATTACTGTTAGGACATTTTTAGAATACAAATATATTTTTACAACATCATAATATTGGTGACCTTGCTTATTTAACTTATATGCTGAGTATATCATGAGAAACACTGGGCTGGAAGAAGCACAAGCTGGAATCAAGTTTGCTGGGAGAAATATCAATAACCGCAGATAGACAGATTACACCAACCTTATGGCAGAAAGCGAAGAACTAAAGAGCTTCTTGATGAAAGTGAAAGAGGAGAGTGAGAAAGTTGGCTTAAAGCTCAGCATTCAGAAAACTAAGATCATGGCATCCGGTCCCATCACTTCATGGCAAAGAGATGGGCAAACAGCGGAAACAGTGGCTAACTTTATTTTTCTGGGCTCCAAAATCACTGCAGATGGTGATTGCAGCCATGAAATTAAAAGACGCTTGTTCCTTGGAAGGAAACTTATGACCAACCTAGACAGCATACTAAAAAGCAGAGACGTTACTCTGTCAACAAAAGTCTGTATAGTCAGGGCTATGGTTTTTACAGTGGTCATGTATGGATGTGAGAGTTGGACTATAAAGAAACCTGAGTGCCGAAGAACTGACGCTTTTGAACTGTGGTATTGGAAAAGACTCTTGAGAGTCCATTGGACTGCAAGGAGATCCAACCAGTCCATCCTAAAGAAGATCAGTCCTGGGTGTTCACTGGTAGGACTGATGTTGAAGCTGAAACTCCAACACTTTGGTCACCAGCTGACTCATTTGAAAAGACCCTAATGCTGGGAAAGACTGAGGGCAGGAGGAGAAGGAGACAACAGAGGATGAGATGGTTGGATGGCATCACCGACTCGATGGACATGGGTTTGGGTGGACTCCAGGAAGTGGTGATGGACAGGGAGGCCTGGCATGCTGCGGTTCATGGGGTTGCAAAGAGTCACACACGACTGAGTAACTGAACTGAACTGAACATTAGTGAAAGAGTAGGAGTAAAGGCCATATCATCTTGCCATTTTGTCATTGTTTACTCTGCTTACATGGTCAGAATGCCCTTTAATTTAATCTTTACAATCTAATCTTTACCATCACATCAAAAAGAATAAAATATGAAAAAATAAATCTACCTAAGGAAGTAAAAGACCTACTCTCATAAAATTATAAGACATTGATGAAAGAAATTAAAGACAACACAAGCTGACCAAAATGTATATCATGTTCATGGATTGGAAGAATTAATATTGTTACAATGACCATACAATCCAAGGCAAGCTATAGATTCAATAAAGTTACTGTCAAAATGCCAGTAGCATTCTTCACAGAACTAGAATAAATAATTCTAAAATGTGTGTGCAAACACAGAAGACCCCAAATAGCTAAAACAATCTTGAAAAAGAAAAATGAAGCTGGAGGTATCACACTCCTGATTTCAAACTACACCACAAAGCTACTGTAATCTAAACAGTATAATACTGGCACAAAACCAGACACAGAGATCAGTGGAAATAAATAGAGAGGCCAGAAATAAACCCACACTTATAAGAGCAATTAGTCTCCAACAAAGGAGGCAAGAATACACAATGGGGAAAAGACAGCCTCTTCAATCAACGGTGTTGAGAAAACAGGGCAGTTACATGCAAAACAATCAAACTGAACTACTCTCTCACATCATGCACAAAAATAAATTCAAAATGAGTTAAAGACTTCAATGTAAGACCTGAAACCATAACAATTCTAGAAGAAAACACAGGCAGCATGCTCTGACAATGGTCTTGACAGTATTTTTTGGATATGTCTCCTCAGCCAAGGGAAACAAAAGCAACAATAAACAAGCGGGACTACATCAAACTGGAAAGCTTTGCACAGCAAGGGAAACGATTAATATCGACAAAACGAAAAGGCCACCTGCAGAATGAAAGGAAATAATTGCAAATGATATATCCAATGATGGGTTAATATCCAAAATGTACAAGGAACTCATACAACTCAATACTTTAAAAAAAAAAACAGATTTAAAAAATGGGCAGAGCTTCTGAATGTACATTTTTCTAAGAAACATACAGATGATCATCAGATACATGAAAAGAGGCTTAACATTACTAATCATCAGAGAAATGTAAACCAAAACCACAATGAAGTAGAACCTCACATCTATATGGCTATGATCAGAAAGAAAACAAATGTTGGCAAGGATGTAGAAAAAAAGGAAGCCTCATGCACTGCTGAGCTTCCCTGATGGCTCAGATGGTCAAGAATCCACCTGCAATGCGGGAGACCTGGGGTCGATCCCTCGGTTGGGAAGGTCCCCTGGAGGAGGGCATGGCAACCCACTCCAGTACTCTTGCCTGGAGAATCCCCATGGACAGAGAGGAGCCTGGTGGGCCACAGTCCATGAGGTCACAAAGAGTTGGACACGACTGAGCGACTAAGTGCAGCACAGCACATGCACTGCTGGTGGGAATGTAAACTGATGCAGACACGATGGAGAACAGTATGGAGACTCCTCAAAAAATTAAAAATAGAACTACCATATGATCCAGCAATTCTACTTCTCTGGCATTTACCCAAAGAAAGTGAAACACTCACTAGAAAAAAATACACGCACCACTATGTTCATTGCAGCATTATTTACAATAGTCAAGACCTGGGAGCAAACTAAATGCCTATCAATAGATAAATGGATAAACAAGATGTGGTATTTGAATACAATACAATATTATTCAGCCATAAAAAAAAATGACATATTGCCATTTATGACAACATGGTTGGATCTAGAGGGTAATGTGCTAAGTAAAATAAGTCAGACAGAGTAAAACAAACACTGTTATGATTTCACTTGTATATGGAATCTAAAAAACAAAACAAATGTTTTGTTAAATATAACAAAACAGAAACACGGTTATAGATCCAGAGAGCAAACAGGTGGTTGCTAGAGGGGTAGAGGGAGGGGAGGAGATAAATAGATGAAGGAGATTAAGAAGTCCAAATTTCCAGTTGAAAAATAAGTGGGTAAGGGGTATGCAGTAGTCAGGTATGGATGTGAGAGTTGGACCTTACAGAAGGCTGAGCGCCGAAGAATTGATGCTTTTGAACTGTGGTGTTGGAGAAGACTCTTGAGAGTCCCTTGGACTGCAAGGAGATCCACCCAGTCCATCCTAAAGGAAATCAGTCCTGGGTGTTCATTGGAAGGACTGATGTTGAAGCTGAAACTCCAATACTTTGGCCACCTGATGCAAAGAGCCAGCTTATTAGAAAAGACCCTGAAAGTTGGAAAGATTGAAGGCAGGAAGAGAATGGCACAGCAGAGAATGAGATGGTTAGATGGCATCACAGACTCAATGGACATGAGTTTGAGCAAGCTCTGGGAGATGGTGAAGGACAGGGAAGCCTGGCATGCTTCAGTCCATGGGGTCACAAAGAGTTGAACACGACTGAGCGATTGAACAAAATAAAAGGGGATACGAAAGAAAAAAAAAATCTCTGAAATAAGAACCCTCTCTAATCTACACTTTTCTTTGTAGAAGTCTTGTAAAGTCAGTTGTCTATTTCATGAGTGTTGGTTTGGTTGAAACTAAGCAGTGGCTAAGAATCCACGTAGCAGTGCACAATACTGTCAGCAAAGGAATGCACAGGGGCTCACCCTCCCCTCGGGAGGCCCTGGGCATCTCACATACAGCCTAAATGAAGGCATCTTTCTCAATCTGTACATTATATATATATATATTAGAAAGGCTTTGCTATGCTTATGTACTCCAGATAGCAAGGAATTTTAGATAGAGCTTCTATAACCTACTTTTTACAGAAGGCCTTTTGTGCTTGAGTCTTCCCACTATATAGACCACCCTCTATCCCATAATGCTTCCCAGGAGTATTAGCAACCAGTCATTGCTTTGCAATCCCATTATTTGATTTCAGCCATTAGATCTTTTCCCTGGAAACAGTGTTTGCATTTCCCTGCTGCCTGATAGGAACCAGTAAGATCTCCTGCTTCATTCAAATGCATGGAATCAACCCACCTCCTAATACCACTGGGCAGAGACTAAAACAGAGAACTAGTTTGACGACCCACTCTAATGTCTTTGTTTTAATTTGATTTTTAAAGCTGAAGGAAAGAGTGCCGATTCAGTGTTTGGTGATTTTTCATCATGTCGAAAAATGGAATTGAGATGCCTGCAACTCAGAGGTTTTTTCTGTTCTCAGAGCCCTGAGCAATGAGAACAGGTATACACAGTCTTGGCCATCTTAGGGCCTCCCATCCCTTGGCCTTTGGGCTGCCTACTACCCTGAACAAAACTTCCTCTCAAGGACTCAATTCAATATATTTGTGTAATGGCATACATGAATAATAACACCTGAAGGTGCTGCCCTTACCCAGTGAAATGTTCATTTAATAGAATATCAAAATTCTAAATCCAAGAGCAGGGAGCATAGCAGTCACCTCTGAAGAAAGGTCTCAGGGTGCTGGTTTAGCAGAACAATAACCCTGTCAAGAATCTTTACAAAATGGTTCTGTTTGCAAGTGTATTTGGGAAACCCTGAACTCCAGGTTTCTCTGCTGGATATTCATGCATAGAGCACATCTGGATGTACAATTAAATCCCATTTAGTAACCATGTCAGAGAAACCAGTTAAATTTGTTTAATTATTTTTCTCCCAAACTTACCACATGATTACCTTGTCCCTCCCCTGCCCCACCAGAACACTAATAAATGTCACAGGGAATCTCTCTTGTATAGAATGCACTGCTGGAAAGGTTAAGGGTCCAGTTTTAGATAGTCCATGAGGAAAGCACTTCTCTCAGGCACATCTCCCCGGGCCACGTGGAGGATCATTTACTCTGCACTTGAGAGCTCGAGAACGTCAAAGACAGAGCTTTTAGGGCGGCTCTCAGTGGAGGCATAGTATCAGTCTGCAGAGTAACTATGAGGATTAAAGGATGTCTCTAAGTCAGCCACACACAAAAAATATGCTAGGCCATATTTTATATTTTTACTGTTATTGTTTTTTTCTTTTTTTTAAAGAAGAATGGGTTTGGGGATTCTGGTCAATCTTCCAGAGTTTAGGTTACACAAAGCTCTTAGTTTATAAGAGTATAAATATCAACATGATAATTCAGAAGTTCAGAAGTGAGTTCCACCTCTGTTAGAGGCCTCCTTGGCACACACAGCCCCTCTCCTGTAGCCTCTTTCAACTCTGCACTCATTTCTGAGAATTGTCCTTAGGTCTCCCTTCCCCCTATAGATCCAGATCACCCCCTTTACTTTTAATTCACACAGGTAGCCCTCTACCTGCTCAGGTGTTCTTACTGTTCCTTTGATGGGACAGAGTGCAAGAAGCCTGGGGAAGGGGAAGTGGGAAGAGTCAGGGCAAGCACCCAGCATCACTTTCTTACTCCACCACTCTTTTGAGTATGAAAGTGAAGTGAAAGTGAAAATCGCTCAGTCATGTCCGACTCGTTGCGACCCCATGGACTACACAGTTCATGGGATTCTCTAGGCCAGAATACTGGAGTGGGTAGCCTTTCCCTTCTCCAGTGGATCTTCCCAACCCAGGAATCAAATCGGGGTCTTCTGCATTGCAGAGGGATTTTTTACCAATATTATGCAACTTACCCAAGCCTCAATTTTCCCTCCCCTAAAATGTGGTACGGAGAAGGCAATGGCACTCCACTCCAGTACTCTTGCCTGGAAAATCCCATAGATGGAGGAGCCTAGTAGGCTACAGTCCATGGGGTCGCTAAGAGTCGGACACGACTGAGCGACTTCACTTTCGCTTTTCCCTTTCATGCACTGGAGAAGGAAATGGCAACCCACTCCAGTATTCTTACCTGGAGAATTCTAGGGACGGCAGAGTCTGGTGAGCTGCCGTCTATGGGGTCGCACAGAGTCGGACACGACTGAAGCGACTTAGCAGCAGCAGCAGCAGCAAAATGTGGTAATGGCAGCAGAAAGCAATTGGCAGGTAGTTGTCTCTTTCTTAATGTTAGTTCAATCTAGAATTCTCTTCTCTCCACTGTACACACACTTATTTTCCAAAATACCATTGTGCCTTCTCTCCTTGTGACCATGCAAGTACTGAACTTTCTCCCAAAGATTTTATGTCTTACCAGTCAATGACACAGAGAAGGCAATGGCAACCCACTCCTGTACTCTTGCCTGGAAAATCCCATGGACGGAGGAGCCTAGTGGACTGCAGTCCATGGGGTCGCTGAGAGTCGGACACAAGCAACTTCACTTTCACTTTTCACTTTCATGCATTGGAGAAGGAAATGGCAGCCCATTCCAGTGTTCTTGCCTGGAGAATCCCAGGGACGGGGGAGCCTGGTGGGCTGCCATCTATGGGGTCACAGAGTCGGACACGACTGAAGCGACTTAACAGCAGCAGCAGTCAATGACAGGTAATGCAGAGGAACACAAAGCCAGCACCCTTGCCTCAGTGTGAACCAGCTCTGTGATGGGCTACACTCTGTGATGGGTTGGACTACATGTCAGTCATACCTACATCTTTGCCCAGCTTCCTCCTGGCCACATCCTGTTTCCTTCATGTGCTTTTAAGTTTCCCCTTAAATCACTACCTCAATAAATTAAATTTAAAAGAACCCCCACTTTGGGCTATTTTTAGGGAACCTAAACTGAAACACTTTCCATCATTTTTTCTCTTTTATTAACCTCTCCTCTTCATTCGGTCGTCTATCATTGATCTGACAACTGGTAGAACACATGTTTCCTCTCCCTAGACACCAGTGGTAAATAGAGAAATAGAGCATTTTTCTTTTGAAGCTTTGTCTCTTGAAATCTTTCTACAATTTCAAGACGCTCTAAAATGTACCAGTTTTGGAGTTATTCCGGTTCAAGATTGTGGAATAAAAAGGATGTATGCTCATCTCCTTCTGCAAGAGCACCAAAATTGCAACTAACTGTTGAACAACCATGAACAGGATGATGCAGGAAGCCAACGAAATAAGATATCCCATCTCCAAAGACAAAGAAGAAGCCACAGTGAGATGGAAGGAGGGGCACAATCATGATAAAATCAAATCCCATACCTGCCAGGTGGGTGACCCACAAACTGGAGAACAATAATAACAAAGTAGTTCTCCCATTGTTGTGAAGATTCTGAAACCCATGTCGGGCTTCCCAGCCTGGGGATCTGACAAAGGGACTGGGAATCCCCAGGGAATCTGACCTTGAAGCCAGCAGGATTTGATTATAGGACTTCCACAGGACTGAGGGAAACAGAGACTCCAGTCTTGGAGGACACAAACAAAATCTTGTGCATGCAAAGGCCCAGAAGAAAGGAGCAGTGACCCCACAGCAGACTGAAACAAAACTACCTGCTAGTGTTGGAGTGTCTCCTGTGGAGGCAGGGGTCAGCAGGGGCTCACCACAGAGACCAGGCCACTGGCAGCAGCTGGCCCTGAAAGGTCCGCCTTGGCATAAGCCCTCTTTGAGCTCACCATTAACCGTGCAGCCCAGGGCTGGGTCGCCTCAAGCCAAAAAACTAAAAGGGAGGGGGCAGAAACCCCACCTATCAGCAGATAATTGGATTAAAGCTTTACTGAGCAAATCCCTGCCCATTAGAGCAAGACCCAGTTTTTCCCACCACCAGTCCCTCTCATCAGGAAGCTTACACAAGCCTCTTAGCCTCCTCCAACAGAGTGTAGACAGAAGAAACAAGAAGAACCACAATACCACAGTAGCTAGAACAAAACCATATTACAGAAAGTTAATCAGGATGAAGAAGCAAAATGTCACAGATGAAGGGACACGGTAAAACCCTAGAAAAACAATTAAATGAAGTGGAGATGGGCAACCTTCCAGAAAAAGAATTCAGAATAATGATAGTGAAGACGATCCAGAATCTTGGGAAAACAATGGAGAAGATGCAAGAAATGTTTACCAAAGAACTAAAGAACAAACAAACAGGGATGAATAACACACTGCTGCTGATGCTGCTAAGTTGCTTCAGTCGTGTCTGACTCTGTGCAACCCCATAGATGGCAGCCTACCCGGCTCCCCTGTCCCTGGGATTCTCCAGGCAAGAACACTGGAGTGGGTTGCTATTTCCTTCTCCAATGCATTAAAGTGAAAAGTGAGAGTGAAGTTGCTCAGTCATGTCCGACTCAGCCACCCCATGGACTGCAGCCTACCAGGCTCCTCCGTCCATGGGATTTTCCAGGCAAGAGTACTGCAGTAGGTTGCCACTGCCTTCTCCAAATAATACACTAGAAGGAATCAATAGCAGAATAACTAAGAGGGAAGAATGGATAGATGACCTGGAAGACAGAATAGTGGAAATCACTGTTGCAGAACAGAATATACAAAAAAGAATGAAAAGAAAATGATGACAGCCTACGAGACCACTGATGCTCAGACGCTCAGCCATGTCTGACTCTTTGGGACCCCATGGACCATAGCTTGCCAGGCTCCTCTGTTCATGGAATTTTCCAGGCAAGAATACTGGAGTGGTTTGCCATTTCCCTCCTTCTCCAAAGAGACCTCTGGGACAACATTAAACACACCAACATTCGTATTATAGGGGTCCTAGAAGGAGAAGAAAGAAAGGACCTGAGAAAATATTTGCAGAGATAGTAGAAGAAAACTTCCTGAACATGGAAAAGGAAATATTCAGTCAAATCCAGGAATCCCAGAGAGTGCCAGGAAGGATAAACCCAAGGAGGTACATACCAAGACACACAGAAATCAATTTGACAAAAAATTAAAGACAGAGATAAAATATTAAAAGCAACAAGGGAAAAATGACAAAAACATACAATGGAACTCCCATCAGGTTATCAGCTGATTTCCCAACAGAAACTCTACAAGCCATAAGGGAATGGCATGGCATATTTAAAGTGATGAAAGTGAAGAAACTACAACCAAGAATACTCTACCCAGCAAGACTCCTTCAGGTTTGATGGAGAAACCAAAAGCTTTCCAGACAAGCAAAAGTTAAGAGAATTCAGCACCATCAAACCAGCTTTAAAACAAGTGCTAAAGGAACTTCCCCAGGCAGGAAACACGAAAGAAGGAAAAGACCTACACAAAATAAAGCCAAACTAGTTAAGAAAACGGTAATAGGGTCATGCATATCGATAATTACCTTAAATGTAAATGAATTAAATGCACAAACCAAAAGACATAGACTGGCTGGGTCTATGAAAACATGTGCATGAATGCACTTCTACTTACCATTTCACTCTGCTTGACCCCTCTAAACTGTATGTAATTATTTTATATTGTTAGATTAATCATGTTCCCATTATGGCTTGCAATTGTAATTATCTTTTTTTTCCCCCTCTGGCTGTTGATTGTGAAAACTGATAAACATCTTTTACTATTGTGATCAAAAGTGCAAGTGTTAGTCGCTCAATCATGTCTGACTTTCCGACCCCCACCAAGCTCCTCTGTCCATGGAATTCTTCAGGCAAGAATATTGGAGTGGGTTGCCATTCCCTTCTCAAGAGTATCTTCTCAACTGTAACTATTACTCACTTAATACCACTGTATCATGATTGGTTAACAGAAAAATAAGCCTATATCACCAAAACTACCATTTAATAGAAAAATTTCTAATTATTTTTTAAAACAGATGCATATCAGAATTATCTTGGAATTTTTTGAAAAATACAAATGCCCAAGTACTGCTTTTTCTCCAGAGCTCCAGATATGTTTTAAATGAGCAGCTATGTTTAAAAACAACCAAACTATTATGATGATCTTTTATTTTTAGCTAGTTTGTTTCACTTTTTCTATTTCATATTCAGTGCTCCCATTTCATTTAGTTTATGTTTTCCAATTTCTCCATATTTTCTTTTCTTTTGATATTCTTTCTCAAGCCTTTATCAAGCATAGTAAAAAAGCTTTATATATATATATATATATATATATATATATATATAGACAGAGAAAGTGTATATAATATATATATTTTATAAAACTTATGAATTCTTGCCTAAATAAAAAATTTATGACATTTTGTTTCCACTTGTGTGACTTAGTATGAATAGACTGCTAGACTTCTAATTTAAAAAAATGGATATGCAACAAGCAACAAAGGTTTACTGTATAGCACAGGGAAATATAGTCAATATCTTATAATAACCTATAATGGAAAATAATCTCAAAAATAATATATGTGTATATGTATAACTGAATCATCTTGCTGTGCACCTGAAACATTGCAAGTCAACTACATTTCAATAAAATATATATATTAAGAAAATAAATACAATGCACTGATTAGACAGAGCTAGTTAAGCCCTACTTGACCAGCAAATCCAGAAACAGAAAACTTAACTCTCAATATAGTTGATATAACTAATTCAAGTTCCAAAATTGCTTTTTAGATTTGTACTCATCAACCTTCTACTGGAAATCCACATCCCCGCTGTCTCCTCTCCCACCGCCACTCGACTCAGAAGGGCACTAGAGGAAAGACCATCTGCCTGTGTAGGACTCGATCATCTTTGTTCCTCCCAGCATAGATAATCCCCAGACTTCACCATCCCAAGTCTCTGATCCACTGTTACCTGGTAGCTCTGCTTTGCACCTCTCTGAGGTCCACACAGGATCAGATCTGTGCCTGGTGCACCTTGGCAAATGCATTCTGTTTTCAGGTATTTATAGGAAGCCAGGTAGCCAGATCCCTCCATTGTATACACCCTCAATTACTCTATACATGCCCAAGTCAAATGCACAGCATTCGTATTCTCAGATGGGATAGATGTAGTAGGGGAAGGGAGTAGGAGACCCAAAGTGTCTCATTTTGCTGTGGCCGTTGATCTACTCCACCAGACAACTTTCCAGTTTCCAATCCACTGATACTGAGCTCAATACCAAATGAGGCCTGGCCTCTTGTCTCCTAAGCTACATTGTGGATCTGTACGAATTCAATCCCTATGGACCTTTGGAAACCTTCTCTGACCTGAAAATCTCTTTTCTCTGGGAAATACTGAACAAAAATCAGCCCCCATTGCTTTGCAGACAAATGACCTGAAATCATCACCCTTCGAGTGCTTGAGGAGGTGATGCATTGACCTGTGACACATAGCTCCTTTGCATTCAGATCATGGCTCACCTTCTCCTTCCAAAGAATAAATATAAAACCTGTTTTCTTCCACCTTTGTTTAATTAATAGAAACACTTTCCAGAGGATTAACTCCTTTAAAATTTTAATGGAGTTGCTGAGCTCTCAAGCTGCTTTGCCAAGATTCAGCTCTGTAATTGTTATGTTGCTTTAGTTCTTGCAATCATTTGACTACAACGTTCATACACACTAGAGGGTTAAATGGGCTGAAACATAACAAAAGAAGTGGTTAATGAAGAACAGAGCTTATGGACCCAGCCTTTCTTCTAACCTACCTAGACAGTAAGTGCAGGATTGTGTATCTCTGAGCTCCATCACTTTTGTGTTCACGGTTGAGGTGGGACTGGAGGGATCACCCCACGTTTGGGAACATAGTTTAAGTGAAAGTATAGCTTTCTGCTCCCTGTGAGGAATGAAGTTCCAGAAGCCAGGATTCCCTCTTCCTGGTTCTGCAAATCTGGGTGTACAATCAGCTCTTCCCACTCCGTGCAGTTTAAGTGAGCAGATTATATTTTGTCACATCAGAAAATGAAATCAATAAGGCACTTATGCAATGTATGAACAAGGAATGAGGATGACTTGCTTGAATTTGTCCGAAGATCTGACTCTTCCTTCCTAGATAAAAAATTTTAGCATCATTAATTGTGTGACTAGGGTGTTCCTATTTTTAATGAGAATAGATGTAATTTGGGTTTCAGTTAAAAGGGGATAAATTTTGTTTCAAAAAGTTTAACAAATTCTTGGATAAAATAGTGACATTTAGTTAGGATAAAAGTGAGACCCTGGAAGAAGATGATGGCTATCTTAAATATCTGGAAGATGTGTCTAGAGGGTAGAAATAATTCAGTGATTTAAAGTTGCATTGAGGTATATTTTTGCTCATTGTTTAGAGCCCTTCAAAAGTCAAATGAATGGTTTGGGTAGTTAATGAGTTCCTCAATAACAAAAGTAGTCAAGCACAGGCTGGATGCCATCTGGCAAGAAATTTTTAATGTTGAGGAGGTTTGTCCAAGATCATTCTAAAGTTGCCATTCCAGGATTCCAAGTATGGGCAACAAGCCTAAGGCTACTGTTGAGAGGGGGCAGACACACCACTGTGTCTGTCTTCAGATAACATCAGCCGTGGAAGCCTTCCCTGGAGGCCCAGTGGTTGAGACCTCATCTTTCAAAGCAGGGGATGCAAGCTCAATCCCTGGTCGGGGATCTAAGAGCCCACAAGCCTCCCAGACAAAAAAAAAAAAAAAAAAAAAAAAAAAAAAAAAAACATAAAACAGAAGCAATATTATAACAAATTCAATAAAGACTTTAAAAACGGCCCATAGTAAAAATCTTTAAGAAAATCAGTTATAGTATAAAAAAGTTTCAAAAAATTATTTTTAAATCTACTTTGTGCTTTTAATAAGAAATAATAGAATTTCAGGTGCTTTCATGGCTTGGAGCAAAATTATGTGTCCTGGAATATGCATGAAACTAGCTACCTATGAAACCAACTCCTAGGCTGTCAGAGAACCAACACCTACCCCTTCCTATGTTTCCAGTATTGTCCCGAGGATTCCCACTGGTGTAACTGAAAATTCAATCCTCTCTTTTTCTCATTATTTCTTTTGTTGACTTCATGGACTTCAAATGAGATTCTTCTTGGCCAGTTAAGATATCTCTATGGAACAGTGGGCTCCAGCAACCTGGACTGATCTCAGAGAACTAAGTCTGTATAAATAGCAGTAGAACAGAAGCAGAAGACTAATCAGGTGCCCACAACTCTCTAAAACACTGTCAGAAACTATATGTGGCATTAATGATATCATCTTTGTCCTTAAGTTTATGGAAGTGTTGCGAGTACTATCTTCTATGGAAGATAGTATGAGTTAGGTTCTAAAGTAAGAACACATGGTACAAATTTTACATCTTCAGAATTAATCCTGAAAATATATCGTACAATGTTAAACATTAGAGGCACCTATCTTGGTAAAATGCTCAAACTTTGAGAACAATGGCTAGGTTCTCAAGTCCTTGTCTCTCATCTCAGCACTCAGCACACAGTGGCACAAAATGGAGTGGTGGGAATCTCTCTTTTTTCTCTTTTTTTATTTAAAAGTCAATTTAGACGAATTCAAAGCCAGTAAGTATGTGTATAATGTAACTTACAATGTTTTAAATAATGTAATAAATTGGTTCAAATAGTGCATATGGATATTTCATATGGAAAAGCAGAATAACAAGACAGTATTGGTAAAGAAAAACAAGCTGTAGGACTCACACTTTCTGGTTTCAAAACATATCAACACAATCAAACACTGGGGAAAAGGCCTAAACAGACATTTCCCCAAAGAAGACATACAGATGGCTAACAAACACATGAAAAGACGCTTAACATCGTTCATTATTAGACATGCAAATCAAAAGTACGATGAGATACCACCTCACACCAGTCAGAATAGCCACCATCAAAAAGTCTACAAAAAATAAATGCTGGAGAGGGTGTGGAGAAAAGGGAACATTCTTGCACTGCTGGCAGGAATGTAAATTGATGCAGCCACCATGGAAGATGGTATGGAGATTCCTTAAAAAAAAACACAGGAATAAAACCACCATATGACCCACCAATCCTACTCCTAGGCATATACCCTGAGGAAACCAAAATTGAAAAAGACACACGTATCTCAATGTTTACCGCAGCACCGTTTACAACAGATGGGACATGGAAGCAAGCTAGATGTCCATGGTCAGATGAATGGATAAGGAAGCAGTAGCACATATATACAATGGAATACTACTCTGCCATAAAAAGGAACTCATTTGAGTCAGTTCTAATGAGGTGGATGAACCTAGAGCCTATTATACAGAGTGAAGTAAGTCAGAAAGAGAAATATAAATATTGTATACTGACACATGTGTGCGGCATCTAGAAAGATGGTACTGATGAATTTATTTTCAGGGCAGCAATGGAGAAACAGACATAGAGAACAGACCTACGGACAACGGGGGAGAGGAAGAGGGAGAGAGAGAGGGCAGGATGCACGGAGAGAGTAACATGGAAACATACAGTACCGTATGTGAGACAGCCAGCCAGTGGGAATGTGCTGTATGACTCAGGGAACTCAAACAGGGGCTCTGTAACAATCTAGAAGGGTGGGATGGAGAGAGAGATGGGATGGAGTTTCAGGAGGGAGGGGACATGGGTGTACCTATGGCTGATTCTTGTCGATGTTTGACAGAAAACCACAAAGTTCTGTAAAGCAAGTATCCTTCAATTAAAAAAATAAAGTGTAGAAAAAAAAAATCAAGACTGTGTGGGACTGATATAAGGATAGACATACAGGCAAAATGAATAGAACTGAGAATCCAGAAATAAACTTTGACATTAATAACCAATTAATTTTCAAAGATAATTCAATGAAGAAAAATGCTTTTTAAACAAACGGTGCTACAACAATTAGATATCCTCACTCCAAAAAAAAAAAAAATTGTCATTCCCCTACTTCACAACACATGTGAAAATTAATTCAGAATTACAGACAATGGAAGAACTAAGATTGGTTGATCATTTCTAGTTTTCTATTGCAACAAAATGCTAAGCTTCATTTAGTATATTTTCTCTCTGAAGCAAGAATCAACCATGTCTGGGGAGTTCTGGTTCCATTAGTGGGGAATAGATACGACAAGTGTGCTCTAGAGGTGTCCATTACTATTTTGCTGTCTTTGATTCTAGAACTTTATAAGTCTAGACAGATTAGCAGACACACTAATAAACTGGTATTATTAAGACAAAACAATCACGAAATAATACACAGTTCTGCTTCAAGGTTTATGTCACGGAGTGTTTATTTAATTTCTATTTATATCCCTTTTCTCTTATGTCAAACTATCTTGATTCCTTAAAAGATCAACACAATTACTTACTACCAGGAGAGATGAAAGATCAGTGATCGCGTTCCTTCACCGAGTCAGTCAGCGTGAGAAAGGATACAGAATGGAGCAGACGCGGGAACCTGCTCTGACCCGCATCTGGGGGTGATGTGCCTGCGAGTACGATTCAAATGATAATGAAAGGGTAACAGAAAAGAAGTGAGACCAATCTCCATCGAAGGACCCCTCCATGGAGGGGGAACCTATACTGAAAACTGGCAACAGTGTGAGCCTCCAGTTTGAGGACATGCTATCAAACTCAGAATACATCCCTGAAAACCCCAAAGGGGATTAAAAGGGCTGGTGGCGCTGGTTTAGTCACTAAGTCATGTCTGACTCTTGAGAACCCATGGACTGTAGCCGGCCAGGCTCCTCTGTCCATGGAATTCTCCAGGCAAGAATCCTGGAGTGGGTTGCCATGCCCTCCTCCGGAGGATCTTCCCAACCCAGGAATCGAACCCAGGTCTCCTACGCTGCAGGCAGATTCTTTACCAACTGAACTACAAGGGAAGCCCTAAAAGGGCTATACCCCTTGATTTTACATAAGTCCTGGCTGTGGTTCTCTCTGGACTAAGCCCCATGCTGAGAACAGGCTGTGGGTCTGTATCCAAGAGGTCTGCTGCTTTGGACTTCCCCCACCTGTCCCCAGTACTAGCACTGGCCACACAGTCTGTGTCTAAATGCCAGACCAGCAGGGTGAGCTGCATCATCCTTACACTTACATCTTATACTGGTAAGAGCAGGGAGCTGTGAAGGCCTTTGAAAGGGGTAAGTAGAACTTCCTGCTGACACGTACATTTGGACAGTTGAGGCCCTGCATTTGGAGACTACAAAGGAAAGTGCCCACACTGCAAACTCTACCCTTGAAAGAAAATGAGTTTTCCATTTTATTTTCACAAGAGAAAACCTCATCGCTTCCTTCTCTTAGTTTGCATCACCCTTTCAAACAATGAGTTGGACACACAGTAACAGACACAATGATCGTGAAGGAAAAGAGATTAAAATCAAAAGACTCCAGTTTCAATTATGCCACTGCCCATCAAATTGTGATATGACCTGATGTATGTATGCCCCATGAACTTGAGCAACTATTGCCTCGGCCTACACATGGGACCTCCCAGTTCAAGGCATGCCTTAAGGATTAAAGAGGGAACGTGTGTGAAATACCTGTACATATTGAGTAATCAATAAACTCCCACTGAATTGCAATCTTCCCTATACAGAAGTTTGTAGCTCCCCATAACTTCCCAGGTGTCTCAGTGGTAAAGAATCTGCCTGGCAATGCAGGAGACACAAAAGACATGGGTTCGATCCCTGGGTTGGGGAGATCACTTGGAGAAGGGAATGGCTACCCTATCTAGTATTTTAGCCTGGGAGATGCCATAGACAGAGCAGCCTGGTGGGCTACAGTCCATGGGGTCACAAAGAGTTGGACACAACTGAGCACACAGCACATACATATACAGAGAGAAACATTTCATTTGGTGGGCTACAGTCCATGGGGTCACAAAGAGTTGGACACAACTGAGCACACAGCACACACACATACAGAGAGAAAAATTTCATTCGGCAACTCTTTTTTGGGTCCATATCTAGGACAGACTATTCCTGAGGGCAAGTCAAAAATAATGATATTCCCCTCCCTTCCTTCCATCCCCACGAAGAAAATAGCTGTATTTTCCCAGTGGCTAGGTTGCTCTGACAGGTGTATTGTAGGGTCTTTCTCATAGCTCTGGCATAAACTCTTGCATGATAAACATTTTGCATGCATACGATAGTCAAGCAGTTTAGATGTTTTCATTTATAATTCAAATAGCCCTACTATTTTCCTTAGGAAACTGAGTATGCCCCAATCTCTACCATATCTGCTGTTTGAAACAAAACCGGAGATCCAATCAATGGCTTTCAAATAGGCCTGATTTATAATGTAAATGATGTGCACAGAATGCTGTAAAAGGTAACAATAATTTAGAACTTCTACATCCGGTCATATATTCTGATGATAGCTACAAGGAAATGGCTAGCCCAAATCTCTTGATGATTTTGTGTGAATAAGCTGAGCCAATCCATTAAGCCTTAATAATGATCCAATTAATTGTTTAGAAACATTACCCCTAGCTACTGTTATGTGGTTTTTCTTGCAGAGAGATGAGGTGTCTGTTTATTTCATGGGAGGAATGACTGAGTTAGATATCAATATTCTCCACGAGCAACCTCTCTGAAATGGATTCACAATCGATCCATCCGTTTGCTATTGTTAGCAATCTTCCTCTACATCGTGAGGCCTCTGAATTTTTTTAACCCTAGTTGGTACTGTGAATTATTCCTCCTCTAACCAACCGAAAATAAAATTAACCTCTGTAGATATACACCTAGGGTTCTTTTCCACAAGTGAAAAAAGTGTACTCTTCTTACGCTTTAATAGCATACAGATTTTTGAGGATTTATATGAGCTATTTAAACTAGTGTCACGTTACAAAACAGAAACAGACTCGGAGACAGAACAAACATGGTTACCAAAGGGGAAGCAGGGGAGGGATAAATTACCACTGGGATTAACATACAGACGCTACTAAATATAGAACAGATAATCAACAAGGACCTGCTGTAGAGTCCAGAGAACTCTACTCAATATTCTGTAATAACCTATAAGGGAAAACAATCTGAAAAACAATAGATATAGATATATATGCATAACTGAATCACTTTGCAGTACAAAGTGAAATTAACGTGACATTGTAAATTAATTATACTTCAAAAAAATTTTAAAAAATTAAAAGAAAACTAAGGTCATTTCATAAGAGTTCAGAGTAACTACAAAACGATGGAAGGAGAAAGCATGTCCTTCCTCTCATTTCACCGGTAATGAGATTGGGGATCAAATAAACCGGGGACACCAACGCTCTGGAGTCAGACCTGTGTGGAACTCTGGCCCTGACACTGATGGCATGCTTGCTGTTTCTGTTCTTCCTTTCTTCTTCTTCTTTTTTTTTTTTTAATATACTTATTTATTTATTTGGCTGTGCCTGGACTTAGTAGCAGCAGGCAGGATCCGTGCTGGGGTGCAAGGACTCTCGAGTAATGGTGCATACACCCGCATAGGCTTGGTAGAGCGAGGCCTCCCGGCTCCAGAGCACACAGGTTCAGTACTTGCCACACCTGGGCTTACTTGCCCCATGGCTCGTGGGAGCCTAGATCTGTAACCAGGGATCAAGCCCAAGTTCTCTGATTGCACGGTGGATTCCCAATCAGACCCCAAGGGAAGTCCCATACTTGCTCTTTCTAAACCTCAGTTTGCTCAGTCACTTCAGAACGGGAATAACTCCTACTCCTCCTTTCAGTGGTGACTGTACAGATTCCCTGCAGTGATTCACATAAAGCTCCTGAAGAATGGCAAGGACTTGGTACTTCTGGATACCCTGAGCTACAGAGCTGCCATGGCTTCCCTACCTTGCCTCTTCCATGGAGCACCCTGAATCACGTGAAACATCTGCCTGTTTTTGGAAATCGAAAACGGTCATACAACATGGTACACTGTAATTTCTTTTCTGCCTACTGACAAAAAGACGTGAGATTTCAAGGCAACAATGGTATCTCCTTCACGTTCATACACTCTGCGAGCCTAACACACAGTAAGCACTGGATGAACCACTGTAGAATGCAAATAATGCAATATAAATAATGTAAAATGTGTATCATGTGTCTTTTTCACTGGATTCCGAATTACTGAACATACACCTCATCATAGTCTTTTTTTTTGATAAATCCTATTGCCAGGGGAAAATAAAAAACAAGTTGTGTATGTTAGTTGTGAGATGACCCATGAATATGAAAGTGTATTTTGTCTGCAGGCTATTTCATGCTTAGCTGAAGAGCATGAAGGATGCCTGAGCAGTGACAGCTCCTGCACAGACCCCAGAGACCTTCACACTATGAGCTCAGGAACACACCACTGCTCATATAAGCTCCGGGAACTCAGGCCTCGGGGCCAGGCTGTGTCGAGCAGAGACAGTAGAGGAGAAGATGGAATATCACTGTCAGTGACACTGCATGGGGCCAGATGCCATCTTGGCAGCCCCTGCTGTTCTTGCAAAGAGGAGGGACTCTTGTCAAAGAACTCAAAGCCCAATTTCAGGTACACACCCAAAGCCCCCCCAAGGGACAGCAAAAATCAACTGAAGAAATAGGGTTGCATTTACTTTTTTACTTCTTGGATAGTCTATAGACCTGAGTTCAAACAAGTGAGTCACTTACCCTTTGTCATTTATAAAGGCTAGTATGATCTCTACTTTTCAGGGTTGTTGTGAGGAATAAATGAGATTATGTCCCCCCCTAAAAATGCAGGAATAATGGAGTCTGTTGTTGGAGTCCACTGTGTAAACATGAGGCTGGTACTTGGAACAGAGGTGCTTCTGCACTGCTGCAGAGCATGGGAGGGACAGAAGCACAGAGGTGGTGATTTTTCAGAAGTCCCTGGACTCCCTCCCATACATCCCTTCCTAACTACCAAACATAACTCGAGCACAAAGCCCATGTTTCTGAGATTTGGCAAAAATGGGCTTAGAACCATTGGATCTTAAAAGAGTCATAGAGAAATGCTAAAGCTCATTGATTCCGGAGGTCGTGGTTTCTCTAATTCTTGGGCCAGGCAGAAGCTTCCCTGCCTCCAGGTCTCTCCAGCACTTTGTACATCCCCTGTTACAGAACATATACCCAGGTTTCAATACACCTATTTACCACTTATTGAAATCCAATTTGGGGCTACATTCTTTGGATGTCACATTTCATTTAAGTCTCACGACAATTCAATTAGATATCTTTATTCTCATTTTGAAAGGAGTCAGAGGCTCTGAGAGCTCTCAGAGATTTTTTAATAACATGCCCAAGTTCACACATCCAACAAGCAACAGAGCTGAGGGAAGTCTGTCTCCACACTTCAGCCTCTGCCGCTGTGACAGGCTGAGAAAATATTTTATTTAGAGGCTGCTTTGGGGGGATCACTATGTCTTATTCACTGCTATGGCCTCGGTGCCTAGGCACTTAGATGTATTTTCATTGAAGAACGAATAAATGAACAATGAACCACTGATTTTCCTAAGATTCTAAAGCACTTACAAGGTTCAGAAGCAGAATTCCAGTTTCCAGGATTGCAGCTACAGGGGAGAACCCTAGGAATATGCCCTGTGAGATGCACGGTTGAGCAAGTACCTCTGGGATCTTGGTCTCATCTTGGTGTTGCACCAAAAGATGAATCCAACTGTGGAATAAGTGCTGTCTGACTTGATGCTTTCCCTAAAAATATTCCAATTGACTGACTTTAGTGCAATAGAAAGTATTAGATTCTACGCCCTTAGGCTGTAGTCACGTGGCCTTGGGTAAGTGATTTTGCCCACATAGGCCTCACCTTCCTTGGCTTAAAAATATGTTCACTAAAAATGACGTTCTCTGATCTCAGGAAGACATTTGGAACAAGTATCTATCTTAGCTGCCAGAGTGCACAGTCACAAGGCAGGGCCATGCAGTGGCCAGGTGAAGGTTCTGGAGCCTGACTGCCTGACTTTGAATCTCAGCTCCAGCTCGAACCAAACATACAATCTTGGCAGTTTCCTTCATCTTCCTCATTGTGATAAATGTTTGTCTCTCATGTCTCAAAGCTGTATTTTGACACAGTCACAAAGAAAATAATGTCATGAAACATTACTGAGAATGTCCAAAAGGATTAACAAAAGTGTCCATTAAAAAACAACAATGGTATGGGATACTTGGTGATGTGTGAAGAGGTAAAGGAGGGGGGCAGTTGCTGGTGATGGAGTAAGGAAGATCATTCTGACCTTTGTATTTAAGTTTAGGGGATACTTTCCACATGGATTCAAGTTTTAGCTGCTTGAGCTTCTCAGAAGCATAAAAAAACATAATGTAGGGCCATCTTGTATCTACTTATTTGTGAAATATCATAAGACTTCTAATAGAAGGTAAATAATTGGTTGTGAAGACATTTGTATTAGTAGTTCAACCAAGAATATTAAAAATAAAGATTATGGACTGGGTGTATTTATTTTGGATAAAATCACTACATGAAGGTTTTTAACCAAAATAGATTGTTCATGATTATTCATTCCTAACATGTAAATTTTATGAATAATTAAAAGGAAAAAAGTACTTCTCCTGCCTTAAACTGAAAACAAAATAAAAGAAACAGGGCACAGTAGGTATTGATAGTCTCCTAACTGAGTAGGATTATCATAACTGCAAGCTTGCTTTTTCAGAAACTTGCAATAAATCTGAATGGCACCCCCAGGGAGAAAAGATTTTCCTCTGTTATATCGGTTTCCTGTTGCTATTGTAACAAATTAGCACAAACTTAATGTATTACTTTACAGTTGTGTAGGTCAGCAGACTGTTGGTGGCTTCAGTGGACTACAGTCAAGATGTCACCAGGGTCGCACGTCTCCTGAAGGTTCCAGGGAGTACCTGCCTCCTTGTCCTTCCAGTTCTTGGGGCTGCCATGACTTTCGGCTCCCATCTTCAAAGCCAGGACAGTGGAGTGAGTCCTTCCCAGACAGCATCATTCTGATCTTCTCTTCCATGTCCTTCTTCCAGTTTTTTTAAGAAAACATTTATGTATTTGGCTGTGGGATCTTCAGTCTTCACTGTGGCATGTGGATCTTTAGTTGAAGCATGTGGGATCTAGATCCCTGACCAGGGATTGAACTTGGGTCCCCTGCATGGGGAGGGAGGAGTCTTAGCCACTTGACGAGCAGAGAAGTTCCCTTCTTCCACTTTTAAGGACCCTTATGAAGAGTCCACCCAGATAATCTAGTGCAATCTCCCCATCTCCAGAGCCTTAATTCAATCAAATCTACAGAGTCCCTTTGGTCACATAAAGTAACATGTTCACAGGTTTTGGAGACGAAGAATTGGAAATCTTTGGAGAGCCACTGTTCTTCCATCTACATATCTCTTTTGAACCTCTGTGTAGGGGTCAAGGGCAGTACTCGGTGGATCTAAAGTCCAGCTTTTCCAATGACCAACTCATAATCAAGTGACTCAACTTTTCTGGCCTCCATTTCCTCATTTTCAAAAGAGTGTTAATAATACAAACATATTTTATATAGTTTGTGAGAATATGAAATTAATTTTAAAAGGTGATTTTACTGGGCATATTAAGTGCTACATAATTGTTAACTGTTAGGAAAGAGAGGTATGTTATTTAAGATAAGCTAAAGAGTTGGACCATAAAGAAGGCTGAGCACTGAAGAACTGAGGCTTTCAAATTGTGGTGATGGAGAAGACTCACGAGAGTCCCCTGGACAGTAAGGGAGATCACACCAGTCAATCCTGAAGGAAATCGGTCCTGAACATTCATTGGAAGGACTGATGCTGAAGTTGAAGTTCCAATACTTTAGCCACCTGATGTGAACAGCTGACTCATTGGAAAAGACCCTGATGCTGGGAAAGATTGAGGGTAGGAGAAGAAGGGGATGGCAGAGAATGAGATGGTTGGATGGAATCACTGACTCAATAGACATGAATTTGACCAAACTCCAGGAGCTAGTGAAGGACAGCAAAGCCCGGCGTATTGCAGTCCATGGGATCGCAAAGAGTCAGACACCACTTAGTGGCTGAACAGCAACAACTTCCATAATATGCAAACCCCCACATTTTGGTGGCTTAGTACAAATGCTAATTTCTTCTCCTGAAAAGTTCAGTTAGTCAGGATAGAAAGGGCAGGCTCTGCATGATGCAGTTATTTTATCTCCACCCTCCTTTAGGGCCTGAGTCTTCCCCATTCAGCCACTGGGAAACAAAGAGAAGAAATGGAAAATCTCCAAGGAGTGCTCACGAACCTAGTCTGGAAACAGTTATATCACATTCCAACTGTTATATTCCATTCCAGTCACTGCAAACAGGTGGGTAAATGCAGTCCAACTATGTTGCCCAAATTAAAGAAAAAAAAAAAGGATTTGATGTAAAGCTAGGCAGTCCCTGCCATGGGGAGCCATAGGATCGGTATCGAGCATAACAATCCAGGGACTCCTGGCCCCTTCTGCAAGCAGATGAGATATTATCCCAAGAACACCTTGGTTACCTTGTAAAAGAAGACATCTGGAACCTGGAAGAGACAGAGGGCTAGGCTGGAGATTTGTACAGCCCAGACTGTGTGCTGCTTTGAATAAGTTGGAAGCTGAGACTGTCAATATAAGGGCAAACATTCCAGTATAAACATAGCCACGTGATTACCGAATGAAGCCAAGACCACTGTAGAGACGACCAACATGCAATTAAGTGAACCCTGGATCTAGAGACAAATGTGGGCGCTAAGTATGGATCTAATCATTATGGGCATAACAATTAAAGGCAGTAATTGAAAACAAAGGGGTGTTAAAGAGCAGGTAGGAAGAAAGTGAAACCAGGGAAGAAGAAGAGGAAGCACAGTCACTGGGGACGTGACCATGAAACGAAATGACGATCACTTTAAGAAACGGAGAGGTCACCGGCATCGTGACCAGGAGCAATATCCGTAGAGTGTGCCACGGAAGAAGGCTGCCAAACAAGATGTGATGTGATAGGGAGCAAAGAAGAAAGAAAAGTGAGGGACAGGAGGGCACACAGGCAACTCTTTCAAGAGGTGATACTGTGAAAGGGAGAAGAAAGCTAGGACAGCGGTGGGACATGGTGGCTGAACGGTTTCTTTTCTTTTATTGCCTTTCGTTGCCCCAGGATAACCTTGAGCGTGTTTGCAAACTGAGGGGAGAGAACCAGTGAGGGAGGGGTTGAAAACAGAGAAGACGGGGATAACAGACCGGCAGGAGGTGGGCGTAAGTGAAGAACCTCAAAGCCTCAGCACTGGCAGTCCCATCCTTGTTGGGATATTGTGGAGGAACATAGGGACAGGGGAGCCCACCCCCGCCGTGTTTGGGGACCTGAAGAAGGCTCTTTGGAGGACATGTAGAGTTGCTTTTATATCACATGGCGTCACTATCTGAAACTATGAAAATGAGCAAATCACCAGATTCATATGCTGCCTTTTTAAAAACTGCAACTGTTGTTTTCATCTGATAACCTGAAACTTCTCACAGTACATCAGAGAACAGAACAGAGCTCAATCCTAATTAGGAGGCTCTTTCATTTATTATACTATGTTGACCCAAGAGGATTTAAAATGATTAATTTAAAAAAATAATCCAGCTATCTCCCTTCTTTCCCCAGATAAGGATTTCATGTTAGAACAATGACAGCAAGCATGGGGTGTAGAGCACGAGGTATGTGGAGCAAGGGGACCCCCCCAATCCCATCACCAGGCTACAAGGAGACCACAACCGAGGACTTCCTGTGACTAAAGCAGGAAACAGGAGAAACACTACTTGTTTTCTTTTCTAAGGGATAAGAAACATTCAATGTTTAACGATGCTGACATGAGAGATTTAGTAGAAGGGTTTGTGTATATTGAAATCTTGTTCTATAATATGGATGACAGTGTTTAGAAGTCACAATTAGTAATAAACCCATGAGTTTTTAAAACAAGAAAAACGAACTGCCTCTGATGTTAATTGTAGGATGGCCAAAGAGGGCTAAAAGGGTCCAGAGGACCTTGTGAAGTTACCCATGCAATTATCAACTCCAGGCATCAGACCTCACATGAAAGCCACAAATTCAAATAAAGTCAGAGTGCCTGGGGAGGAACATCACGTGGCTTTGTCAATTTAGATCCTAAAACTGAATTGAAAGATGTTTTAGGATGTTTAGGATGTTTACCTGGCGGATGTTACCGCCAGGTAACATGAGCTGTGCTTCCATATATCTTCCCCCCAGTTGTTGACATCTCTCTCCCAGGATTCACTTTTCTCCATATTATTGGGCTGTTCAGAATATTCATCCAGATTTTTTTTCCTAAAGTGAAAGTCACTCAGTCATGTCTGACTCTTTGAGATCCCACTGGAATTTCTAGCCCAGAATACTGGAGTGGGTAGCCTTTCCCTTCTCCAGCGGATCTTCCAACCCAGGAATCAAACCGGGGTCTCCTGCATGGCAGGTGGATTATCTACCAACTGAGCTATCAGGGAAGTTTTTCCATAAACTCCTAACTAACTACAATTGAACATGCTGTATATTGTCCTCAATGATCTTCACTGTCTGTCTCCCCACTGTGAGCATGTCCACTCCTTGAGAGGAGGGGATTTTGCCTGGTTTGGTATTACACCTTTAAGGCCTGTAACGGTCTCTGCCAGAGGTAAGCACTTGATAAATACCTTTTAAGTGAAGGAATGAGTGAATCAGTAGAATTGGCTAATATTTTAATCCACCACCATCTGCCATTTCAACCTCATTTTCCAAAGCTCCCTGTGCTCCAGCCACGCACAAATGCCTTCTGTCCTCAAGTGACCCCTATAGGGTCTTTCACACACTTTCTTCACTGGTTTGGCACTTCTCCCCACCTCCCACCACACACACACACACAGTCACACACACACTCACAAACACACAAACATACATCTTCATCTTCCCTGAAGATTCTTATTCTTCAGACATTAAGTATCTTCTCTCACATGGCAGTCCTACTCTTGGGCATATACCTAGAGAAAACCATAATTCAAAAAGACGTATGCACCCCAATGCTCATTGCATTGCTGTTTACAGTAACCAGGAAATAGAAGCAACCAAAATGTCCATGGAATATTATTCAGCCATAAAAAGGAATGAAATTGGGTCATTTGTGGTGACATGGACGGACATAGACACTATCATACAAAGTGAATTAAGTCAGAAGGATAAAGACAGGTATCATTATTACCATGTATATGTAGACTCTGAAAAAAATCAGTATAGACGATCTTATTTAAAAAGCAGAAATAGAGATACAGACAGAGAGAACAAACATATGGACATCAAGGAGGGATACGGGGAAGTGGGGTGAATTGCAAGATTGGGACAGACACCTGCATACTATTGATAGTATATGTAAAATAGATAACTCATCAGCACCTACTGGACAGCACAGGGAGCTCTCCTCAGTGCTCTGTGGTGACCTACATGGGAAGGGAATCCAAAAAAGAGGGGCTATGTATACACGTGTCACTGATTCACCCTGCTGTACAGCAGAAACTAACACAACACAGCAAAGTAAACATACTCCAACAAAAATTTTTTTTTTAAGTATCTTAGCACAAACATTTTGGTCTCAATAAATCCTTTCTTCAGCACCCAGCTCTTTTACTCAATATTGACTTATTCAATTGGTATTATTGAGGCTTTTCCACATGCCTGTGACTTTGATGAGCAAGAAGCAAACACAGGCTGGATCCTGTGCTCATGGAGGGAAGAGCATCCCCATCCCGAGTCTTCCCCACCTCTGTGATAGTATCCATCTACCTCTAGCACAAACGTGTGTCTGTGTCTATCTCACAACTGGACTCTACAGTCCTGCAGGGCAACACCATTGACTATCTGCTCCCATTTCCCCAGCACCTGGGCTTCCCTGGTGGCTCAGAGGTAAATAATCTGCCTGCAAATTGTGGGTTCAACCTCTGGTCCAGGAAGACCCCCTGAAGGAAAATGGCAACCCATTTTCAGTATTCTTGCCTGGGAAATCCCATGGACAAAGGAGCCTGCCAGGCTACAATCCATGGGTGGCAAATGAGTTGGACACGACTTAACGACTGAACAACAACAACCCCAGCATCTAGCACAGCGTTTGCTGCTTGATAAATGAAACAACCTAATGGCCAAAGGATATGAAACATGCCAATTCTACCCTTCATGTTGACAATCTGCTTCTTTTCACTCCTGGCACTAAAGATATCTCCACTGCTGCCGTGTATGTTATTTCTACTCATTTGTTTTCTCCCTCTTCCTCTATAGCTCCTAGAAGCTCCTCATTCATGATCTCCTTTGTTCCAGGCACTGTATGTACTAGACAGACACTATGCATAATAATATTAACTATCTCATCAGATACTCACAACAGCACTGCCAGGCAAAAATGGTCATCCCTATTTTAAAGAAGATCTCCATTTTCCTCTTCTCAGCCCCTTTCCTTTTGGGAACGTCCTCTCTTCCTTTGTTTTGCCAAGGACAACTCAGCTTCCCCTTATCTGCTCCCACCATTGGAAGAAGGCTCTAAAGCCTCAATGTTTCACAGGGAGACTGAGATACTTGCATCAGCTCTGCCCCTCCTGCTCTTTTGCTCGACTTTCCTTGGACTATAAATTGTTCAATACAGATCTTGGCAAGGTAACAAGTCTAGACTATATTGATTTCCTTGACAAGTGACAAATAGAACATCATGATGAGTTATTTCAGTAAAAAACAGAAAGAGTTACAACTTAGGACAGCTGTCACTAAGCCCAATGCCTCCCAGAGATTGATACCAGGTCCTCCCCCAAAGGAAAAGCTAACAGTCAACCCTCATCCCCAAGCCCCTGATTGCCAGTGTTTATGGGCATTTAAGTTACTGGGCAGCATTTATAGTGGCCTTAGTATGTCACAACTCACAAAGACATTACCCTGCACACAAAGTGTTTAGTAACTGAGGTGTGAGAAGAGCCTTACTATACCTTAGCCTCCTATGTTGCAGTACATACAGTGTATGATTCTATGGGGGATAATTCAGAGTATCTTCAGGTTTTGAATGTAGCTAGAATTGTTAGGATCTCAACTCTTCCATTAGCTGGCTATGTGACCTTAAGAAAGCTATTGAATTTTTATTAGTATCTTCTACCTTACTGGTAAAATCAGAAAATTCTATCAGATTCCATAGACTTCTGGGGAAATTAGATGAGACGACATAAACAGAATTGAGCACTTTTTAGTAGAAATTCCCTTTCCTTCCTTTGGCCTATTCTCTGTTCCTTTCACTTTACATCATGGAAATCTAGAACCTTAGAACTGTAAGGGAATGAGATGTCATCAATATCAAATCTCCAAGTACTACAGAAAGAACTCCATGAGAAAAGGTCCTCTGGCTGCCATTACTCAATCCCCCAGAAGGGCTGAAAACGGACTACTGCACCAGGTGATCGATGTTGAATGAAGGAATGAGTGAGTAAAAACATGAACAAACATATGAAAACAAAACACATTCAAATTTTTTCATGTTTCTTTGGATATGACCCTGTTATCCTTGGTAACCCAAATCGACCTATTTTAACATGAGCCTTTCTCTATTATAAGTGGGTGCTTGTCTCCCACATTAGACAGAAGCCACTTCCATCATAGGATCTATTTTCTCTGGCACCTATTCGAGTGCTTGGACAGCAGACTGGGTCTATAACTATTTTGAGGAAAGATGAATGAATGTGATATTTGAAGAGTTCTAGAAATCCTTCTTTATATTAAATAAACATCTTACTGTAATAGCCTACTCCCCTGCTGCTGTGGGTGTATATTTTGTATAGTTACTTCACTGTAACTATATTTTGTATAGTTCTAATGTGTGTAACTATTCAGCACCATGGACAAAGCCCTATTCCAATAGAGGGGGGCTGCAGTCTCCCCAGAAAAGGGTGCAGACTCTCTGTGGGAGTCATAGGAGTTAAAAGTTGACAGTCAGTCAAGAAACTCCGAAGTGGATACCGAGAGTGTCTGATGCTGCATCAGCCTGATAATGCTCATTAATGACTAAAGGAAACTGAAAGAAGTCCCACTGCCTCTGATAAGACCGTCCCGGATCTCTGAGACTGGTAGCAAATGGATAAAAGAAAAACACTTTGGAGCATAAGTTCTTAAAAGTACAGGAATTTTCTTGCTCTAAATCTTGCTCTAATTCTTTCCTTTTTTAAAGGTTTTCTTCCTTCTTAGTGACAACAATCTTAGTTCCACAGGTTTTATTTTAGGGTGAGTCATAAAATATGGTCTGTACAACGTGTCAACCAAATATTATTACTACAGACACTGAGCCAGCCTCAGGAGTACTTGGTCTGGGTGGGCGGAGGGGAAGAGGTACAGCCCTGCCTTTGAAAAGAACTCAAAGTTTCACAAAGTAGGCAGAGAGCAAAATGGCATAATAAAGACTATATTCATTTTCTAAAGCTACTGTAACAAATTATCATGAAGTAGGTGGTTTAACAACAGAAATTCATCTCTCACAGTTCTGGAAGCCAGAAGTCTAAAAATGAAAGTGTCACCAGGGACACAGTCCCTCTGGAGGCCCTAGGGGAGACTCCACTCCACGCTTATTCTAGCTTCTCATGGTTGCTGGCTTCTCATTTGTGCTGACATCATGCCCATCTCCACCTCACCTCCACCTTCACACTGTCTTATCCTCTGTACCCAATACCCTTCTACGTGTTTTTTTTTTTTAATTTATTTATTTTAATTGGAGGCTAATTACTTTACAATATTGTAGTGGTTATTGCCATATAATGACATGAACCAGCCATGGATATAGACGTGTTCCCCATCCTGAACACCCCTCCCACCTCCCTCCCCATCCCATCCCTCAGGGTAATCCCAGTGCACCAGCCCTGAGCACCCTGTCTCATGCATCAAACCTGGACTGGCAATCTACTTCACATATGGTAATATACATGTTTCAATGCTATTCTCTCAAATCACACCACCCTTGCCTTCTCCTACAGAGTCCAAAAGTTTGTTCTTTATATCTTTCTCTCTTTTGCTGTCTTGCATATAGGGTCATCATAACCATCTTTATAAATTCCATATATATGCATTAATATACTGTATTGGTATTTTTCTTCCTGATTTACTTCACTCTGTACAATAGGTTCCAGTTTCATACACTTCATTAGAACTGATTCAAATGCATTCTTTTTAATAGCTGAGTAATATTCCATTGTGTATATGTACCACAGCTTTCTTATCCATTTGTCTTCCGATGGACATCTAGGTTGCTTCCATGTCCTGGCTATTGTAAACAGTGCTGTGATGAACACTGGGGTACACGTGTCTCTTTCAATTCTGGTTTCCTTGGTGTGTATGCCCAGCAGCAGGATTGCTGGGTCGCATGGCAGTTCTATTTCCAGTTTTTTTAAGAAATCTCCATACTGATCTCCATAGTGACTGTACTAGTTTTCATTCCCACCAACAGTGTAAGAGGGGTTCCCTTTTCTCCATACCCTCTCCAGCGTTTATTGTTTGTAGACTTTTTGATAGCAGCCATTCTGACCGGCATGAGATGGTACCTCATTGTGGTTTTGATTTGCATTTCTCTGATAATGAATGATGTTGAGCATCTTTTCATGTGTTTGTCAGCCATCTGTATATCTTCTTTGGAGAAATATCTGTTTAGTTCTTTGGCCCATTTTTTGATTGGGTTGTTTATTTTACTGGAATTGAGCTGCAGGAGTTGCTTGTATATTTTTGAGATTAATTCTTTGTCCGTTGCTTCGTTTGCTATTATTTTCTCCCATTCTGAAGGCTGTCTTTTCACCTTGCTTATAGTTTCCTTTGTTGTGCAAAAGCTTTTAATTTTAATTAGGTCCCATTTGTTTATTTTTGCTTTTATTTCCATTACTCTAGGAGGTGGGCCATAGAGGATCCTGCTGTGATTTTTGTAAGAGAGTGTTTTGCCTATGTTTTCCTCTAGGAGTTTTATAGTTTCTGGTCTTACATTTAGATCTTAAATCAATTTTGAGTTTATTTTTGTCTATGGTGTTAGAAAGTGTTCTAGTTTCATTCTTTTACAAGTGGTTGACCAGTTTTCCCCGCACCACTTGTTAAAGAGATTGTCTTTTCTCCATTGTATATTCTTGCCTCCTTTGTCGAAGATAAGGTGTCGACAGGTGCGTGGATTTATCTCTGGGCTTTCTATTTTGTTCTATTGATCTATATTTCTGTCTTTGTGCCAGTACCATACTGTCTTGATGACTGTAGCTTTGTAGTATAGTCGAAAGTCAGGCAGGTTGATTCCTCCAGCTCCATTCTTCTCTCTCAAGATGGCATTTCAAGGTTTTCTGTATTTCCATACAAATTGTGAAGTTATTTGTTCTAGTTCTCTGAAAAATACTGTTGGTAGCTTGATAGGGATTGCACTGAATCTATAGATTGCTTTGGGTAGTATATGCATTTTCACTATACTGATTCTTCCGATCCATGAACATGGTATATTTCTCCATTTATTTGTGTCATCTTTGATTTCTTTCATCAGTGTTTTATAGTTTTTTATATATGTCTTTTGTTTCTTTAGGTAGATTTATTTCTAAGTATTTTATTATTTTTTTTGCCATGGTGAATGAAATTGTTTCCTTAATTTCTCTGTTTTCTCATTGTTACTGTATAGGAATGCAAGGGATTTATGTGTGTTAATTTTATATCCTGCAACTTTACTATATTCATTGATTAGCTCCAGTAATTTTCTGGTGGAGTCTTTAGGGTTTTCTATGTAGAGGATCATGTCATCTGCAAACAGTGAGAGTTTTACTTCTTCTTTTCCAACCTGGATTCCTTTTATTTCTTTTTCTTCTCTGGCTGCTGTGGCTAAAACTTCCAAAACTATGTTGAATAGTAGTGGTGAGAGTGGGCACCCTTGTCTTGTTCCTGACTTTAGGGGAAACACTTTCAATTTTTCACCATTGAGGATAATGTTTGCTGTGGGTTTATCATATATGGCTTTTATTATGTTGAGGTATGTTCCTTGTATGCCTGCTTTCTGGAGGGTTTTTATCATAAGTGGATGTGAAATTTTGTCAAAGGCTTTTTCTGCATCTATTGAGATAATCATATGGTTTTTATCTTTCAATTTATTAATGTGGAGTATCACGTTGATTTGTCAATGTTGAAGAATCCTTGCATCCCTGGGGTAAAGCCCACTTGGTCATGATATATGATCTTTTTAATATGTTGTTGGATTCTGTTTGCTAGAATTTTGTTAAGGATTTTTGCATCTATGTTCATCAGTGATATTGGCCTGTAGTTTTCTTTTTTTGTGGCTTCTTTGTCTGGTTTTGGTATTAAGGTGATGGTGGCCTCACAGAATGAGTTTGGAAGCTTAACTTACTCTGCAATTTTCTGGAAGAGTTTGAGTAGGATAGGTGTTAGCTCTTCTCTAAATTTTTGGTAGAATTCAGCTGTGAAGCCGTCTGGTCCTGGGATTTTGTTTGCTGAAGATTTCTGATTACAGTTTTGATTTCCGTGCTTGTGATAGACCTGTTAAGATTTTCTATTTCTTCCTGGTTCAGTTTTGGAAAGTTATACTTTTCTAACAATTTGTCCATCTCTTCCAAGTTGTCCATTTTATTGGCATATAGTTGTTGATAGCAGTCTCTTATGATCCTTTGTATTTCTGTGTTGTCTGATTTCTCCATTTTGATTTCCAATTTTATTGATTTGATTCTTCTCCCTTTTTTCTTGATGAGTCTGGCTAATGGTTTGTCTATTTTATTTATCTTCTCAAAGAACCAGCTTTTACCTTTGTTGATTTTTGCTATGGTCTCCTTTGTTTCTTTTTCATTTATTTCTGCCCTAATTTTTATGATTTCTTTCCTTCTACTAATCCTGGGGCTCTTCATTTCTTCTCTTTCGAGTTGCTTAAGGTGCAGAGTTAGGTTATTTATTTGATTTTTCTCGTTTCTTGAGGTAAGTTTGTATTGCTATGAACCTTCCCCTAAGTACTTCTTTTACTGAATCCCATAGGTTTTGTTGTTGTGTTTTCATTTTCATTCGTTTCTGTGCATATTCTGATTTCATTTTTGATTTCTTCTGTGATTTCTTGGTTATTCAGAAGCATGTTGTTTAGCCTCCATATGTTTGTATTTTCAGTAGTTTTTTTTTTTCCTGTACTTGACATCTAATCTTACCGCATTGTGATCAGAAAAGATGCTTGGAATTATTTCAATTTTTTTGAATTTACCAAGGCTAGATTTATGGCCCAGGATGTGATCTTTCCTGGAGAAGTTTCTGTGTGCACGTGAGACAAAGGTGATATTCATTGTTTTGGGGTGAAATGTCCTATAGATATCAATTAGGTATAACTGGTCCATTGTATCATTTAAAGTTTGTGTTTCCTTGCTAATTTTCTGTTTATTTGATCTACCCATAGGTGTGAGTGGGGTATTAAAGTTGGGCTATTAAAGTTTCCCACTATTATTGTGTTACTGCTAATGTCCCCTTTCATACTTGTTAGCATTTGCCTTACATATTGCAGTGTTCCTATGTTGGGTGCATATATATTTGTAATTGTTATATCTTCTTCTTGGATTGATCCTTTGATCATTATATATTGTCCTTCTTTTCACAGCCTTTATTTCCAAGTCTATTTTATCCTATATGAGTACTGCTACTCCTGCTTTCTTTTGGTCTCCATTTGTGTGAAATATCTTTTTCCAGCCCTTTGCTTTCAGTCTGTATGTGTCCCTTGGTTTGAGGTGGGTCTCTTGTAGACAGCATATATAGGGGTCTTGTTTTTGTATCCATTCAGTCAGTCTTTGTCTTTTGGTTGGGGCATTCAACCCATTAACATTTAAGGTAATTATTGATAAGTATGATCCCGTTGCCACTCACTTTGTTGTTTTGGGTTCAAGTTTATAAACCTTTTCTGTGTTTCCTGTTTAGAGAAGATCCTTTAGCATTTGTTGGAGAGCTGGTTTGGTGGTGCTGAATTCTCTCAGCTTTTCCTTGTCTGTAAAGCTTTTGATTTCTCCTTCATATTTGAATGAGATCCTTGCTGGGTACAGTAATCTAGGTTGTAGGTTTTTCGCTTTCATCATTTTAAGTATGTCCTGCCATTCCCTTCCAGCCTGAAGAGTTTCTATTGAAAGATTGGCTGTTATCTTTATGGGAATCCCGTTGGCGTGTTATTTGTTGTTTTTCCCTTGCTGCTTTTCGTATTTCTTCTCTGTGTTTGATCTTTGTTAATTTGATTAATGTGTGTCTTGGGGTGTTTTGCTTTGGGTTTATCCTGTTTGGGACTGTCTGGGTTTCTTGGACTTGGGTGGCTATGTCCTTCCCCATTTTAGGGAAGTTTTCAACTATCATCTCAAGTATTTTCTTATGGCCTTTCTTTTTGTCTTCTTCTGGGACTCCTATGATTTGAATCTTGGGGCGTTTAACATTGTCCCAGAGGTCTCTGAGGTTGTCCTCATTTCTTTTAATTCCTTTTTCTTTTTTCCTCTCTGTTTCATTTATTTCCACCATTCTATCTTCTACCTCACTTATCCTATCTTCTGCCTCAGTTATTCTACTGTTGGTTCCCTCCAGCGCGTCTTTTATCTCCTTTATTTCATTATTCAATATATATTGACTCCTTTTTATTTCTTCTAGGTCCTTGGTAAACATTTCTTGCGTCTTCTCAATCCTTGTCTCCAGACTATTTATCTGTAACTCCACTTTGTTTTCAAGATTTTGGATCATTTTTGCTACATTATTCTGAATTCTTTTTCAGGGAGATTCCCTGTCTTCTTCTCTCTGGTTTGGTTTGGTGGGCATTTCTCACGTTCCTTTCCCTGCTGAGTACTTCTCTGCTTTTCATCTTGTTTAGATTGTTGTTTGGGGGTGGCCTTTCTGTATGCTGGTAGTTTGTGGTTCCTCTTTATTGTGGAAGCTCCTCCCTGTGGGTGGGGTTGGACGAGTGGCTTGTTAAGGTTTCCTGGTTAGGGGAGCTTGCATCTGTGTTCTGGTGGGTGGAGCTGGATCTCCTCTCTCTGGAGTGCAATGAAGTATCCAGGAGTGAGTTTTGAGGTGTCTATGGGTTTGGTGTGACTTTTGGCTGCCTGCATTTTAATGCTCATGGTTATGTTCCTGTGTTGTTGGAGAATTAGTTTGGTATGTCTTGCTCTGAAACTTGTTGGCTCTTGGGTGGAGCTTGGTTTCAGTGTAGATATGGAGGTTTTTGGATGAGCTCTTGTTGATTAATGTTCCCTGAAGTCAGGTGTTTTCTGGAGTTCTCAAGCCTCCTGCCTCTGGCTTTCAGTCTTATTCTTACAGTAGCCTCAAGACTTCACCATCCATACAGCACCAATGATAAAACATCTCCTTTAGAAGAGAATGGGCTGCCTTTCTGGGTGCCTGGTGTCCTCTGCCAGCATTCAGAAGTTGTTTTGTGGAATTTGCTCAGCATTCAAATGATCTTTCAATGAATTTGTGCGGGAGAAAGTCATCTCCCCGTCCTATTCCTCCACCATCTTAGGACTGCCCTATGTGTTTCTCATATGAATACCTGTCATTGGATTTAGGGCACACCCAAAACATCCAGGATGATCTCCTTTCCTCAGGACCCTTAACTCAACCACATCTGCAAAATCTTTGTTTCCAAATAAAACCACATTCCCAGGTTCCCAGGCTTAGCATATGGACACATTTTGGTGGGGAGGGGACAATTCAAAGCTACCGCAATAACCAACCATGCTAAGTGTGGCTGTTTTCTGGGAAGAGAAGAAACTGAGTTTCTAAAAGGTTAAATAACTGGTGCAACATCACTGAAATGGAAAATAGCCAAACTGGGACTCAGACCCAGGCCTGACTCAATGTGTCTGGTCTCTTTTTCTGCACCATGACTCAGCCATGAGATTATAATGTGTTATCACACAGGGTATCAAATGATCCTGAGATCTAACTAATATTAAGTAAGGCAGAACTGTGAAAAGAATTGCTGAGACTTATCTTGAAAGATGGGTGAGTAGTAAAAATGTTATCTATAAAATATGATGATACATACCTGAATAAGAATCAAATGTCACATAGTGTAAAGCCTGCCAAAATGAAGGTGAAGTGCTTTGGGTGCACGGTTCTAAGACTGACTTATTTCAGAAAGAAAGGGGATGCCTGAAGACAAGAGAGGAAGGAGCTGAAAAGCCTTCCTGGGAGGATAGGATCCCAGTTGAGAGGGAATGAAAAGGAGGAACTGGACTTGGATACACCAAGAAGAAGAAGGTATCACAGGCAGTGAAAATGTTAAGACAAAAATTTGGAAGAGAAGAGACATAAATACAACTTGGCTGTAATGTAGGGTTTACCCAAAGGGGATTAATGAGAGAGAGAGAGATAAGACTGAAGGGTTTGGTAGGGGCATCTGGTGAAGCATCTTATGGCTACAGTTAGGAACTAAGACTTGGCTCTAAATGGTGAAAACCACTAAAGACTTCAAAAGTCATAGTGGGAGATGCCAATGCAAAACAGAAGTTAAGGAAAGTGAGATGTGCCTCTGGCTCTTCCAGCTTCTCTGCTTGTGCCTTCTTTATACAAAATACAATCCTAACCAGGACTTCTTTCACTTTTCTTTTAGGGATGAATTTGGTTAAGAGAAAGACTGGCTCTGAGGTACATTCCAATCCTAGGAGTTTAAAATAGTACCATATCAGCCATTTGCTCCCCAGTAGAACCCTGATCAGGCTTCTCTGTTGGCTCAGATGGTAAAGAACCTGCCTACAATGCACAAGAACCAGGTTCTATCCCTGGGTCGGGAAGATCCCCTGGAGAAACCTGACTGTTTCTGGTTCCAGGGCAGAAACCTGTGTCAGCCCTTGTAAGCTGCAGAACAGGTAGTTCATTTCCACTGACCAACTCTCAACCAGCAGACCATTTCTGTTTAAACCCTGCACTGAGGTCCAATGTCTAAAGGACTGGCACATCTAAATGAAATTAGAAATGACATCTGAGCACAACTTTTCTACAATGAAGAGGGTATAGCCTTCATATGCAACAAAAAGAATGTGGAACAGGATGAAACAAGATGAACAGGACACCAGGAGGCTATTTCCCAAAACTAGAGGGACCGGACTAATCTCCACCACTGGTCTCTCTCCAGCCCTGGATGAGTCCACGTGGCCGAGGAAGAGTGACTGCTCACCTCTGAGAGCATAATGAGGCCACGCCAGCAGCTCGTAAGGTCAGAGGCAAAGGAGGAACTGAAAATAAGAACCTAAAAAAGACCCCTTCCAGAACACAATCCCACAGTCCCATGAGCCAACCTGCCTACGTCTCTCATCATCTTTTCCTACTTAAGTGTGCTGAGTAAGAGAAAGCCTGCTAGTGTTTCAACATAAATTAACTTCTGATAACGGAAAGCAGGGAATGGTCTCAAGTGAATCTTAGGAGGATCTACAATAGAGGAAAATACTAATTATGCCTAACATTTGTAGAACATGTGAGAAAGCACTTTCACAAGTACAATTCCATTTTATCTTTCTGGAATTAATGAAACCATACATAAAACATGCTTAGAATGGTGCCTTGAACATAGCAGGTGTTCAATAAATATCACTCTCCTTCTCATTTACCCATGAGCTCTCTCTGCTGTCATCTTTCCAGCCTGCCTCTAGGCTGTTACTTCCCATTACTCTCTGCCGTGAAAACTGGGGCAATAGTGTTCTCTTCCTTTCCTGCTAACAAACAGAATCCTACCAAATCCCTTTCAAATGAACCAGCAGAAGCACAGAGTGACAGTTTTTTGTAAATCAGTTATTATTTCTCCACTCAACATAAACACAGCCTGGGTCTGTTAAACTGAAACAATCAAATGTCAGCCGTCTATGTCAGCTGCCTAAGAACCACACTGCAACAGGACATACTTGGTCCATATAATTGCCTCATGATAAGTTATGCAGATGATTAGAAATAATAGTAAAATCACTCTGTCATGGCTTTGTGCCGTGCAGGTGGGAGGACAGTCCCTTAAGAATAAGTCATGGGGAAACTGAATAATTAGTCTGGCTGGAGTCCCGCCAGGGGTGAGATACTTCTTTCCCTTGCATCTCAGCGAATCTTTTCTCCACAAAAAGAAGATCTATACACGCTAACTTACATGTGTAGTTCTCCTGTCGGAAAACTGTTTAAGAATATGGCTGCTTCCTCTTTTCTGTTGTTGCTGCAGCAGTAAATAGATCAGATTGAGCCCTTCTTCTTGTCTATCAGCATTGTGCTTATCCTTCAATGTCACTTCCAAATCCCCTGCAGTCAGAATTAACCACTTGGCCTTCTGGGTTCCCACAGCTGGGTGCAGGAATGACTAATTAGCCCTTGATTCTTTCTGCCACATGTAATACTTGCTTGTGCTATTTGCTAAGCTTCTCTACAAGAAAGCAAGACATCTTCTTTATCTCTATAGTCTCCCCAGGGCCTCGTGTGGTGCCTGGCACGTGGTGGGTTCTCAGCAAATGTTTGCAGAATTTAAATGAAAGTTGGCAAAAAAAAAGCCTAGAGCAGACACAGTCACTTCCTGAAACCATTTGTAGACCCTGTGGTTTTCGAGCCCTCCTGCCTCTGAAACACAGCAGCCTCACATGGAGACCATGTTTCTTGTCTGATAACGTGAGTTCAAGAGGCTTTCTGATGAAGGAATCTTTCTCGCTATTACATTGATGATTAACTGCATGCATTACCCCGGCTCCAAGATGCTAGGAGGCCTTTCTAAATTATGAATAAGAGACTGGATTGAACTCAGCATGAGAATCAAGGTGATCAGCCTCCATGAGCAAGGAGTCACAGGGATCCTCCACAGGTATATGTGATTCAGGTCTGCCAATCACAGAGCGTTACGAAGTTTCCCTGTCCCAAGTTTCCAGTCAAACACGAAGTTCTCTTTGAGCAACAGTGTGCTGTGGTAGAGAAGACATGGGCCTGTGTCTAGAAAGGCCTGATTCAAATTCCAAATCTACCAACTGACAAGTTATACGAGCTCATGCAAGTTAATAAAAGAAATGGGCTCAGTACCCTTACCTCTAAAATGGGGATAATAGATCCTCCTCGTGTAAAAATATGGGCACTGCCTTCTGTCCCTGGCTTGAAAGTGAAACAAAAGTGTTATTGGCTCAGTTGTGTCTGACTCTTCGTGACCCTATGAACTGTAGCCCACCAGGCTCCTCTGTCCATGGAATTCTCCAGGCAAGAATACTGGAGTGGGCTGCCATTCCCTTCTGCAGGGGGTCTTCCTGATCCAGGGATGAACTCCAGTCTCTTGCATTGCAGGCAGATTCTCTACCATCTGAGCCATGAGGGAATCCCTTAGGATGTATTAATAGTATGCACTCTGGGCCCAAATACAACCATATAAATTCCATTCACCCACCCACTCTGCGGGTATCCGGTGGTCTTCTCAGGGCCTGTGAAGCTATTATAGCATAGCAGAGAGACATTCTCATGGGTGGCAAACACTGAGGCCAAAAAGCACAGACAGCATCAGTACCACCTGGGGTATAAACAGATGATTGCTGTTATAGATTGAAGGAGCAAGCTTTCTGGGCAGTGCTCAGTCAGGGCTCTGAGTTACTGGTCGTGGGCTGTGCCCTCATGTCTATAAGCCCTTGGCCAAGTGGCTCCACCAGCCAAGGTCCATCATCTGGGAAAGGGGCAGCTGTAAGCCTGGAGCATCCAACACTCATGGAAGCCAGTGATGGGTGTCGTGGAGACCACTGACCACACAGATGAACTGTGCCTGCCTGAGAATTACTGATGAGTACTTGTCCCCTCACGGTTACCATCACTCCACAATTACCTGCCCTGGATCTGAATGCCTCCAGTTCCAACCTTATAGCCTGGCAACACAGGACATTCTAAACATAACAAACACTGTTGGAGCTCCAAGCATACCCCTTGGGCATTCACCCTTCCATTTCACACCTGCTGCAACCTAAAGCAAGCACCTGCCCCTCTCTGCCAAGAGGCTCTCTCCTGGACTACAAACTGGGCAGGCTAGGGATTCAGGGGGTCAGTGTTCTAGGAACAGCCCTCGATGATAACAAAGGGGATCTGGAGGAAAAATACTAGTTTCCTCGCTCCTTGGGAGGCATAACTCAGGGATGTGTTCTGTCCTGTCCTCCTACAGTCCCCATCAGGGCTGAGCTCAGGTGCCCAGGTGGTTACTGCCTGTGTTTTGGTTGTCTTCCCTTTCATGCCTCCCCTTTGGGTGCTTCTGTTGATAACTTCTCAGATAAGCTACTTTCTCTTTGGTTTTTTGGCTGTGCTTGGTCTTCGTTGCAGCATGCAGGTTCTAGAGTGAGCAGGTTCAGCAGTTGTGGTGCAAAAGCGTGGCTGCCCCATGGCATGCGTGATCTTAGTTCCCCAACCAGGGATAGAACCCATATCCCCTGCATTGGGAGTACAGAGTCTTAACCACTTAACTAAACTTAACAGGGAAGTTCTGCTACTTTCTCTTAAATCCTGAACTCAGCGTCTTCTGGGGAACCTGGCCTAAGACCATATTTAACCACTAAGACTCAGTATCCATGTTCCCAGCATAGCCTAATTCTTACAAAGAATTACAGGATGCATGATAATTCTTTGTCACATTGTTTGATTAACTACACATATCATTTTCCCACAGGGCTGGAAAATTGAGTTAAGTGCATTTGCATAGATACACACATGCACAGGCACAATCTCATTGTGAATGTTATATTCAAAAGATACCTTATGAAGTGGATGGCTCTCTGAGGTTCCCCTGGCTGATGGTTGTACCCCCAAGTCTTGATTCAAGGCTCCTCCAAGGATGAGTGGCATCTGGAAACTCACCTTTCTCCTTCTCTTCTTCCCCCTCCTCATCCTTTCCCTCCTCTCTTCCTTCTCTTTCTCTTTTCCAAATCAGATAAGCCCCGTAAAATGAAATAGACCTATTATTTCCTGTACTGAGCTAAGAGAGTGACAAATGGGGGACCAAAACACCACGGCAGTTGGCGTTAATTAATACTAAATTTACTGAATTAAACAATGAATTTTAAAGAAATAATTCTAAGATGTCATTTCAATTAAGGCACTGTCACTGGGATGATAGATGCGGATGGCGTCCAAGAAAGTCGATCATGGCAGAATTACAGGAAGAAAGCATTAACTCCAAAGGAGCAAGCAGATGAAAAAGGATGAAAAGCAACTCATGCTTCCCAAGGCTTCTGGAAGATACTGCAGAGTTGCCAGGCTAATAAAACCTCTGCACCTCTCCTGGAGCTCAGCTGGTAAGGAATCACCTGCAATGCAGGAGACCCCAGTTCAATTCCTGGTTCTGGATGATTCCCTGGAGAAGGGATAGGTTACCCACTCCAGTATTCTTGTCCGGAGAATCCCCATGGACAGAGGAGTCTGGTGGGCTACAGTCCATGGGGTCGCAAAGGGTCAGACACGACTTGAGAGGCTAAACACAGCACATAGCACCTTTTCAATAAAGGAAGGTGTATCTTGATTAAGCTTGATCATCTAGAACAAGTCACCTTAGCAGTTCCCCATTTTACTAACGCAAAGCAGAAGCAATCACTTTCCTGGATTTGAGCAGAAATCAGAGCAGAGTATTTAGGGTGAAAGGTTCTAATAGACACAAGCCTTGGCTTTTCTCCCCAAAAGGATTCCCTCTCTTGGGCCCAAAGAAATGAACATCTTTATGACATTTGGAAAACTGGAACATGAAAGAGAGAGGAATCACAGCCAAAGAATGAAGAGCAACAAGAATCTCTTTAATGGCCATCTAGTTCAACCACAAAACTGCCCAAGCAAGAATGAGGATCCAGGGACTTCCCTGGCGGTCCAATAGTTAAGGTTTTGCCTTCCAGAGTAGGGGTGCAGGTTCGATTCCTGGTTGGGGAGCTAAAACCCCACATGCCTTGTGGCCAAAAAACCAAAACATAAAACAGAAGCAATACTGTAAACAAATTCAACAAAGACTTTAAAAATGGTACACATCAAAAAAGTCTTAAAAAAAGATAAATGAGGATCCAGAAATGAGGGCTTCACCCAAGGCCCCGTAGTTCAGACCTCCGACCTACAACCTGTCCGTTTCTTCCACTAGAACAATGTGGGTCTCTGAGAGGGCTAACTACAAAGAAATATCGTGAAAAGACCCTGTAATTAAAACAGACGTAAAATTAGGAGAATAAGTCGAAGCTGTCACTAAGAACAGCAGGCACAATGATCTCAGTCTTAGTCTGTCTATAACATGGTTATAGTAACTACTAACTAAAGGCTGACTCCTCCAGCACATCCTACCCTCCCTCTATGCTTTATTTACTTAATAAATGCCTACCCCACTATATTGAATTTTGAAGAGGCAGAGCTACAGTATGTCTGGAAAACAAGATGAGTGTGTGTGAGCTATGGTGTTGGCCAGAGGCAGGGTGGCAGCACAGAATATGGAGTAAGCAGCCAGGACGTCTTTTCAAAGCTCCTTCCCTCCCCAGAGGAATGCCTCCTATGTCCTCCGAGTCACAGAGAAAGCATGGAAGGGGCACCCTCAGTCTAACAGTGTTTCACCAACCCTTGCCTGGCATCTGTTACAATTTTGAATGCATCACTTTGGAATCTTAGAATTTCCTTAGAATTTTTCTTAAAATGAACAGCTCTTCTGGCCCTAGCCACCCCTGGGGAGTTCTGTTCACTTTCACAATCTGAAAAAAAGGACAATTTCATTTTTAATTATGAATATTCATGTGCTCAATGGAGACTGTGCATGTCATTATAATTCCCAATTTAGTTCAGAAGGAAACTGACATTTTATTCAAATTCCTTTATTCTTCACTGAAACAGAATAGGGTGACATTTTTCTGTGAAAGGAAATGGAAATTTTTCTCTTGTCTTTGTCACCTAATTTCCCATTTCCAATAAAATCCCATTTGCAATCCCAGTGTTCCTAGAAGAATCCAAGCGATCAGGAGGGTGAGGAAATCCCAGTCTGTAAGGGAGGAACCAACCTGGACAAGATTAAAACGCAAACAGGCGGCAACAGTATGAGTCATGCACAGTAGCACATTTAGACCTCACCCCCAGCCTGTGATGGTCCCTCACTCTAGAGATTAAAAAACACGAACAAAACCAGTAATCAGAAAAAACTGAAGAGTTTGCCTAAGATCATATGGCTCTTAAGTAGAATAAAAATGTAACCATGGTTCTCTGGACTGCAAACCCCATTCTCTTTCCAATCGATCATTGCTGCTTATCCATTCCACAAAAGCCCTCGATTATTAATCCCTTTGAAGAAGCCCCTCACCACCCCAAGTTCTTGGCGAGCGCCACCTGGTGGGCCCATTGCCACGCCAGCCACAGAGCCATTCCTGCTTCACAGCGGAACCAAGGAAGCCACGAGGAAATTAAGTGATTTGAAAAAATATCATGCAAAGGCATCTCAAGTTATGTATGTCCTTGTTCTCAAATATCATCACATTAAAAAATACATTCACATTTAAGTAGAGAAACAAAAAATGAAAGAAATTAGGTACAGGACAACTCATCAGCCACACAAGGCATGGCCTAAATTCCTTCCACAAACACGGGAGCTTTATTAGTTTTCTAGGCTGTGTAACAAATTACAAACTTGGCAGCTTAGAACCTGTTGATGATCCCATGATTTCTACAGGGTAGCTGTCTGGGCTCAGCTCCACTGAGTCCTCTGCCCAGGCTCTTGCAGGGCTGTCATCAAGGTACTGGCCAGTCTGGAGTCTCACTTGAAGCTCAGATTGTTGGCAGAATTTATTCCCTTGAGGTTGAAACAACTCCAGGCCAGAAGAACAATCTCTCTGACTTCAGAGAAGTCCTAAGCCATCTTTGAAAGGACTCACTTGATTAGCTCAGGCCTATCCAGGGAATCCTTCTTTGATTAACTCATAGTCAAACTAAGTAGGGACTTAGTGACATCTGTACCATTCCTTCACTTAGCTGTGTAATGTAACCATGGGAGTGCATCCATAACATTCACCAGACCCGCCCACAGTGAAAGGGAAGAGACAGAATCCAAGTAGACTTGGAATGTACACAAAGAGGTGGAATCTTGGCAACCACCCAGAACTCTGCCTACCACACTACCAATACCACTTTTCAACAGGCAGTGTGCTCAGGTTCATGTTTGATATTCTACTGCTAACCCACACAGCACAGTGACAGTCTCCCTGGGTTCTCTGCAGCTTTTTAAATGGATGCCAGCTCACTACTCAATTAGGTAAGCCAGGATAAGTGCCTACTGTCATGCCTGACACAGGACAAAGACATCTAGAAAGGTCAACGTCAAAAGAAGACTTGGTTCTTTATCAGCAGACACTTCCAATCCATGTTGCAGAAAGCTGGAAATTACTACTTGTAAAAACTAGGAGTTAAAATTATGTTTTATAAAACTGATAGGTCACTTCCATCCTCATAGACTGAGTTACCAGTGAAGAACACAGTGACTCACAAGGAAGGGAACTCAGAATAAATAAAGGGGTTGAGTTCAGGGTCTGCAAGATTAGAATCCAGAGTAATGTGGCCTCTGTAAAATTTTTATAAGCAAGAATCTGCCTGCAAAAGCAGGAGAGCCGGGTTTGATCAATGGGTTGGGAAGGAAATGGAGAAGGAAATGGCAACCCAGTCCAGTATTCTTGCCTGGAGAATTCCATGGACAGAGGAGCCTGGCGGGCTACAGTCCAAGGGGTTGCAAAAGAGTCACACACCACTGAAGCTACTAACACACTTAGGAAGAACTGGAAAAACAAAACCCAAAGACCTAGCATATGGCCCTAACTTGCAACACAGCCTGTGAGACCTGAATTTCTCTTTTCCTCTCTTGGGTCACAGCCGCCCTGCATTTCAGTAGGAGGGACCTGCTCAAGCTGAGAAAATATCCCAGGTTGGTCCTCCTCACAAAGACTGGGATTTCTTTCAGTCAGCATGGAGGGGACAGCCCCTTGGAACCATTCAGATTCACCCGGAGGACAGGTCTTACTTCTCAGACATCGCGGCCACTATAGGGTGCGAGCAATAGGAAGGTGTCCACCTTTTTTCTCAGCCATCAGGCATAGTTTTGGCAAGCCAACATCTTCTTTCTTCTTGGTGTTTTTTATAGGTCTCTTGTTCATTCCCCCCTTAAAACAAAATCATGATATTTATGAGCCCAGGTGTAGTTGACAACACCTGTTAAGGGCCTCCTCTCTCCTTATTCACTTTTCTTATTCACTTTTTAACCAACAGAGTCTGTTTCCCACCTAAGTGGACATAATGATGCCGAGACCCAGGGACAGGGTTAAGAGGGTTAACTGACTTGATGTACAAGTCAGCTCCCCAGCAGGGGTCCTGACACGCAGTGGATGCTTCTGTCCCACCCTCAACCCCCTCCATCCCCATAAGAAGGCAGATCTCATCTGGAGGGCATTATTTATAAAAAGCTAGAAGCTGTCTGCCTGCTAAGTGAGCTTACAGAGAATTCAAGTCTGATCATCAAAATTAATAATGGTATTCAATCTAATTTTCCAAGCCAGAGGAGTGGAAGGCTGAGCTGTAATCAATCTTTAGAGGTCAATTCACAGGGGATTTACCAGGTAAAGGGCTTAGCGCCCCCTTGTGCAGGAAAAATGCCATGCTCTTACCAGTCCTGTGCACTTTGAGCAAGATGCCTGTGGCTCTGTTAGATGATTGAAAATAGATCCCCCCTCTCTCACCTGTCCCTAGGCAGCCAACTCTAGGTTAAATTTCAATTCTTTCTTTTAAAGATTGTGAACTGTTCGATTAGTTTCCAAATAGGATAGTCTTGCCTTGCCCATGGAATAAAAATCACAAGGGTTTACCTTAAATTTCCTTTCTGAGTCCAGACAATGAGTTTCCTTCCCCAGGGGCAAACACTGCTGCTAGATTCCTGGAACTCCCACCAGAGATTGTGTGTGTGTACATGCACATATACATATTGCATATCTAGCACATACACATAAATATTTACAAATGTGTGTCTATATCCTTCCACAAATGATGGACTATACACACAGCACCTGGCTTTTCTCTACACCTTCCTTTTTCACAATATATGTTGGAAATCATTCCATATCTGTCTGTTTCACTGCCTCATTTTTTGGTGATTGCATAGTATTCCACCGAATGAATGAAAAATTTATCTAGGTAGTCTTTTTGATAATTGTATAGTATGTACATATGTGTATTAACTGGAGAATGAAATGGCAACCCACTCTAGTATTCTTGCCTGGAAAATCCCATGGACAGAGGAGCCTGGCGGGCTACAGTCAATGGGGTCGCAGAGTCAGACATGACCGAGCATCTGAGCATATATACATATACATGTGTGCATTAACACATGTGCACATATACAAATATTTGTATAAATTTTCTTAATCTTTTGCTATTTCAAACAAGCTACTGATTTCAACAAACTGTGGAAAATTCTTAAAGAGATGGGAATACCAGACCCCCTTACCTGTATCCTGAGAAACCTGTACGCAGGTCAAGAAGCAACAGTTAGAACTGGACATGGAATGACAACTGGTTCAAAACTGGGAAAAGAGTATGACAAGTCTATATATTGTCACTCTGCTTATTTAACTTACATGCAGAGTACATCATGTGAAATGCTAAGCTGAATGAATTATGAATCACAAGCTGGAATCAAGATTGCTGGGAAAAATATCAACAGTCTCAGATGTGCAGATGATACCACTCTAATGGCAAGTGAAGAGGAACTAAAGAGCCACTTGATGAGGGTAAAAGAGGACAGTGAAAAAGCTGGTTTAAAACTCAACATTCAAAAAACGAATATCATGACATCCAGTTCCATCACTTCATGGCAAATAGAAGGGTAAAAAGTGGAAACAGTGACAGATTTTATTTTCTTGGGCTCCAAAATCACTGTGGACAGTGACTGCAGCCATGAAGTTAAAAGACACTTGATCCTTGGAAGGACAATCATGACAAACCTAGCCAGCATACTAAAAATCAGAGACATCACTTTGCCAACAAAGTCCATCTAGTCAAAGCTATGGTTTCTTCCAGTAGTCATGTACAGATGTGAGAGTCAGTCCACAGAGAAGGCTAAACCCCAAAGGATTGATGCTTTCAAATTGTGGTGCTGGAGAAGACTCTTGAGAGTTCCTTGGACAGCAAGCAGATCAAACCAGTCAATCCTAAAGGAAATCAACTGTGAATATTCACTGGAAGCACTGATGCTGAAGCTGAAGCTCCAATCCTTTGACCACCTGATGTGAAGAGCCGACTCACTGGAAAAGACCCTGATTCTGGGAAAGAGTGAGGGCAGAAGGAGAAGCAGGCAACAGAGGATGAAATGGATAGAGAGCATCATCAATTAAATGGACATGAATTTGATCTAACTTGGGGAGACAGTAGAGGACAGGGAAGCCTGGCGTGCTACAGTCCTTGATTTTGCAAAGAGTTGGACAGGACAGTGACTGAACAACAACTGCTTTCAACAAGCTATTGTTATTTCTGTAATTAATAATCTTTCTGTTGGTTTATATTACTGTGAATGTATTTTTTGGATCAACTCCCAGTAGTGAAATTGTGTCCAATGTTCTTCTAATTGCTTTATACATATTCACTCAGTGAATATTTATTGAGGATCTTATCAGGTCTTACTGAAGGTGCTGAGAATGTATCATTGAACATACTAGACAAAATTATTCTTATCATATTTTATATTATAGTGATAATAATTTTTTAACTCCTTACAATAATTGTCTTATATACGCTAGTGGTAAAGAACCCGCCTGAAAATGCAGGAGACATAAGAGATGTGGGTTCCATCCCTAGAGAAGAGCATGGCAATCCACTTCATTATTCTTGCTTGGAGAATCCCATGGACAGAGAAGCCTGGTGGGCTACAGTCCATGGGGTTGCAAAGAGTCAGACATGACTGAAGTGACTTAGTATGTACACAGGGACTATCAGTCTCCCATTTTATAGGTTAAGAAAACTTGCCCAAGATGTACAGTTAGTAAGCAGTGGAGTTGGGATTAAAACCAGGTAGTTTTGTTCCAGAATAGTTGCACCTTGCTATAAGCGATATTTTTACAACACATCTTAAATACGCTACACGTAACAACTCAGCTCAACCTTGTAACAGGCCCTATTATTTTTTAAAATTTTTATTGGGGTAGCATTGATCTACAATGCTGTGTTAGTTTCTGCTATAGAGCAAAGTGAATCAGTATATACATACACATACATTCACTCTTTTAGATTATTTTCCCATGTAGGTCATTACAAAGTACTGAATAGAGCCCTCTACTTTTTTTGTTTTTTTTTTAAAATAGGTTTTACAGAAAAGAACTTGTTATGCCTGGAAACAACCTATCCATGGGGACACCTTCTAAAAGCCTGTCTTATATCAGTTTTCCTCGAAGTAGCTCTGGTCTGAGGCTCTTGTGCTTGTGATTTCCTGAGAGAGGAGGAGATGTGAGCATCAAGTTAGGGCAGGGGAAGAGGCTGCACAAAGATGGGAACTCAGTGGAACTCTATCCTCAGCTGAGTCCTTCGGGAGCTCGGAAGCATAAACGGCATCACAGAGTTGTCCTCCCTGGTAGCAGGGGGATGGTGATCCGCAGCCCCATGCTCAGTCAGTCATGTGCTGTGAGCTGCCTCCAGAGAGAGGTACAACTTCCCAAGCTATTCTAGGTGAGGGAAATGTCCAGAATAAGGATGCAGGTGCGACCAGCTGGCCACCCCTACAGTTAAGGCGGGTGGGGTATGAACTGGCCCTGTAAAGGGAACCTGGGCAAAGCACCAATGGTGTGTGTGTGCCACGTCACAGGGAAAGCATCTCTACTGGATTCTCCTGCAGGTACTTCTGAATCAACAAGTTCAAGGCTGGATGCATCAATGGGTACTGCTTCTGTATCCTCCACCACGTTAAACAGCACCACCTGCCACAATGCTGCCCAGTGCAGAAGCCTCCTGGTCCTTTCCCCGCTCATCCTCTTCAGCTAACCAGACAAAACCTGTAACTCACAATGTCTTACTTTCTCCTAAGGAAGAGCTTTCTTCATCCCAACTCAACTGTTTCCTGACTCGATTACTGCCTTCTCAGATCTGTCTTCCACATGGCAACCTGAGGGATCTTCCAACGCACAAATCTCATCCTGATCCTCCTTGTTGATTAGACCTTCAATGATTCCACTTTTACCCATTAAAGCCAGGAGAGTACTGGCCACTGTTCATCTCTAGACTCTCTGTTCCACTAGCCACACACCTCAACCCACTCACGGACACTGCTGTTCAACCCGACTGCTAGAGCTTCCCCCAAACTCTAAAACTCTTGACTGGCAAGAGTTAGTCTACTTTTGTCCAGAGTCAGGCTAAACATTCTCTGCCCTGGGATAAAGTCCCTCAAGGGCTCTCAAACTTGATAAATATTTAGTGTGTGGTAACTAGTCTCCAAATTTGCCCCCCCCAATAAATTATGCTTCTCAGTATTTGTGCTCCTGTGCAGCCCCACCCTTGAATCTGAGCTGAACTGGAGATTTGCTTATAACCAACAAAATGCAGGAGAAGTAGCACTTTGATTTTTGAGGGTTAGTCAGAAAAAGCTTCATAGCTTCCAGCTTTCACTCTTGGGAGCTTTGCTCCAAGGGAAGCCAGTCACCAGGAAGAAATCCATCTGTCATGCATTGACAGATGTTGAGAGGAATCCCAAGCTAGGCAAGCAGAGAACCCATGTGAAGAGACAGAGGTTTGAGAGAACAGCCCCCACACATCCAGCCATACAGGAATCAGACACATGAATAAAAAAGTCATCAGATGACCATAGTCTCAACCATGGTCAGTGGGCAAAAACATGAGGGGTCCCAAGATGAGTTTAACAGTCATAGAACCATGAGAGATTTTTGAAAATCCCCTGGTGGGAATCCCAGCTGGTGCAAGGTGAAGAATCTGCCTGCCAATGCAGGAGAGAGATGCAAGAGATGTGAGTTTGATCCCTCAGTCCAGAAGATCCCCTGGAGGAGGAAATGGCAACCCACTTCAGTATACTTGCCCGAGAAATCCCATGGACAGAGGAGCCTGGTGGGCTACAGTCCATGGGGTTGCAAAGAGTTGGACACAACTGAACATGCACACATGCAGCTGGTAGTCCAGGGGCTAAGATGTCATGTTCCCCATGCAGGGGGCCTGGTTTCAATCCCTGGTCATGGAACTAGATCCTGTGTACCACAACTAAGACCCGGTCATCAAATAAATAAATACTATTTAATGGCGAGGAAAAAAAGACTAAGCTTTTGGTGAATTATTACTTAGCCACTGATCACTAGAACATGTCTGAATTAGTATATAGGCTACTGTACTTAGAGGGTTTCTCTTTGTTTTCCTAACTGTGTAGTCCAGGATAAGAACCAGACATCACCATAACTGCTTCTATAAAAGTTGAGTTTTATAAACACTAACAGGGTGACTGAAGTGTGACCTGTGAGGTCCTACACATGAGTTCTAGAGTCAGACAAACTCAGGTTTAAATTCCAGCTTTGTCCCTTATGAGTTGCATCCCCTTAAGCAATTGATTTAAACTCTCTGAGCTTCATTTGCTCATCTATGAACTCTGGATAACGAAATGCCTAACTTCTTGATATTGAGGTGAAGACTGCATGAGATGATATTTTAACCCTCACAGTAAATGACTCACTCCATGTTTTCATTAATGTGTTAACTGAATTGACAATATAAGTAAAATGGTTTGTCCAGTCATTAGTAAAAGAACAGATGAACTAACCAGCACACCTTGTAAAGTCTCAGTATATACATTCTTTCCTTCATGCCATTTCCCTCTATCGTAAGGTCACAGATGACCTGTGCTAAGACTAAACATCCATGGTACAACTGAAAACTTGGGGTGGCCAGATTTAGTTTTGAGAAGTTCCTGTATGTCCAGGCATCAGCAGCAGTGAATCAGTGTTCATACCTGTAACCAGCATCAAATTCACATTCTGAACCAAACTTTTCTAAGGAGTGAGTTTCCCTATGAGAAATAAAATCTATCTCCAATATTCCTCTGCTTCCTCTTTCAGGGAAATGTTGGGAAGACTGTGTTACAGCCACTACTTTGGCAAGTTTTGTCATTTGTTTCTCCTCTGTAATGAAGCAAATTGTAGAAATTAGGGTCATTCCTCCGAAAAGAGAAACCTATTAGGCACAACATTCCTGTGCAGTGGGGATATTTATCAGCAAAGAGCATTGGTTCCCAAAGCAGCAAATGAGCCCAGGAAGTGAAATTATGAGGTGATCTGATGCTCAGGCAGAACAGGAAGGGGATATGTCAGCAGGTACATTCAGAGGACTGAGGTCTCTGCAGTGCGTGCTCCCCATGGTGCCCTTAGCATGAAAGAGCTGCTTCTACAAGCATCTCCAGTATATTCTACCTGGGGTAACACAAACACCTACCTGATCATCATAACATAAATGCTCCCATCATCTCAGGGAGAAAATAACATGCGCTTTGATTTCTGGAAAGAAATGTACTCATTAATATCAAAGAGAGGAACACTGGACTGATTGAACACATATAAATTGAAGACCTGTCTAGAGGCTAATACATCCTCTTCTCTCCATTAGTCTATGGCTGCACTTTTTAAAAGCCCATTTCCACAGTGCTGCTTAATAATAAATATAAAATAAAGGGACGGTGATTCTCCTTTCCTAGCAAACACAGAAAATTACGTCTTGTCTCCCACAATGGGAGGTATATTGTCCATATACCTAGTTCTCCTCTCCCCCCCTTGGAGCCAACACACAGATGAAAATTTGTATCTGATTACAGCCAACAGTCAATCTCAGAAAGGCAACATGAGACGTGGGGATAGTGCTGGTCCAAAAGTCTAAGAGCCTTACAAGCATTCCTTTTCTGTCCTCACCCTGGAGGAAGGTGTCTCCCTCCCCTGGACCAGCTCCTTATGGCCTGTCCTCCTCTGTTCTCACCAGCATCTCCCCATCACTTATCACACATTCTTTAAGAATCACCTCTGCAAGAATTCCTCCTGACACTTCCCAGATCTGGTTATAAATCCCACTGTGTGTCCCCAGCCCTCTGATTTGCTTCTGCCACAAGGTGCTATAATTCTTCGTTTGTCTCTCTCCTCGAAGAAAACACTTCATTTTTGCATAGTAAAACTGGGCTGCGTTCACCCGATTCCACCAACTAACACTGGGAGCAGAATGCAGCTGGAGCTTTCTTCATGCTGAATGGGATTGTGTGGATGGGAATAATCCCACGGATCCAAAGGGCTGTTGCAGAAGACCTTGTGCATGCTCCTCATTTTACAGATACAGTTATGAGATCCGAGGAGACAAGAGGTTGCCCAAAATTATGCAGTTTATTAGCTGCAGAGCAGGGACTGGGATTCAGTTGTCTTAAATCCTCATCCAGGGCCCTCTTTGTTAAATGAAATCAATAATACGTATCGACTACCTACTATGTGCAAGGTTCTGTGCCACGAGAATGGCTCATGACCTCAAGGAATTTTTATTTCAAGGACAGACGGAAGTATGGGATACACAAGACACGGCTGAATGTAAAAAGAGCTCATATGGATGTATGAATAAAATGGTTTGGGAGTGTGGGGATTTTGTGACATTGATTCCAGGGGAATGGCAGCAGACACTCTCAGTTACGTGAGGTGTATCACCTTGGCCCTGCTCTGGTTTTAGCTTCAGCTGCATTTAGCCATGCAATCTCGCTCTCATGCTCACAGCATCTCACCGTGAGCTAACACTTGGTTTTCTGCCCCAGTGTCAGGAGCCAGTCAGCTTATACAAAGCCCTGTGTAAAGAAGTTAACAGCCTTCAGGGCCATTGCTCAAAAAACAGAGGACCACAGTCAGCAGATAAATAGCCTGGCACCTCATCCTTCAGGTGGGAAACCCTGGAAGTCACTCTGTTCATCTTTAGGAATGAAAATCCTAAAGAAACTAAATCTTGTGGCCCACCACACTGACCTTAAGAACACATGATTTTATAGACTTCCCTCCCTCTGTCTGTCTGTCTCTCTCTCTGCTCCCTGACATCTGCTTTCTAAGGTCATTTCCCAAATAATCTGCCTGCAGAGGCTTTTCTCAGACTCTGCCTCTGGGGCAACCAAATTTAAGACAGGAAGTCAGAGGTACAGGGCTGCTTTATGACTTCCATGGGCCCTGGGCACTTCTGCCTTCATGGGTTCCTTCTGCATTACAAATAAGAAAATTAATATACAATTATAAATATATAAATCTATATATAAATTATAAATACATAAATATAATTTAATATATAATATAAATTTAATACATTTAAAATTATATTTTACCACCACATTGGTATAAAGACAAAAATAAAATACAATCCAGGTTGTATGCCTTATTATGTGTGCTCATTAACATTATATGCAGCTTTTCCTTCTGATTTTAAAAGGATTTAAAATTAAAATATTATCATGGGCCCTCAGCACTGTGTTCCCTCTGTGCCTAACGGATGAGTCCATCCTGCAGAGGGGAAGGAACAGCAGGACGGCCTTGTGGATAAAGTGTCAAAGGAGCTAATCCTTAAAGAATGGGCTTAATTTGAACAGACACGGAGACTTCCTATCCTTTCAATACAGATCACTGTTTTTCAGTATTTATTCTATTACATAAGTTAATCATGTTTATTGTGGTAAATGTGAATAATACAGAAGTATTAAGGTAAAACTAAAAATCACCTTTAATTTTACCAAAGGAATAAACTCAATATTTGAGGATATTCCCCATGGATGTTTGTGTTTTGTGGTTTGAGTTTTATATTAGGGATGGGTGCAAAATTGGAATATAACATTTTCCTAGTTTGAGGCTTACAACATAATAATTCCATATTTGCATGCACTACAAAGTGATCTATACAATAAGTCTAGTTCTCATCTGTCACCATACAACTTATCCCCTTCACCCATTTCACCCACTCCCAACTGCCCTCCGTTCTGGTAACCACCAATCTGCTGTCTGTATCTGTGAGTTTCATCTTGTTTTGTTTGTTCATATGTTTTGCTTTTTAGATTCCACACATAAATGCTATCATACAGTACTTGTCTTTCTCTGTCTGATTTATTTCACCTACCGTAATGCCTTCAAGGCTTAGTCATGTTGTCACAAATGGTAGATTTTCTTATGTCTAAGTAGTATTAGGAAGAGGTGGCAAGAATACACAGAACTGTACAAAAAAGATCTTCATGACCCAGATAATCACTACGGTGTGATCATTCACCTAGAGCCAGACAGCCTGGAATGTGAAGTCAAGTGGGCCTTAGAAAGCATCACTACGAACAAAGCTAGTGGAGGTGATGGTATTCCAGTTGAGCTATTTCAAATCCTCAAAGATGATGCAGTGAAAGTGCTGCACTCAATATGCCAGCAAATTTGGAAAACTCTACAGTGGCCACAGGACTGGAAAAGGTCAATTTTCATTTCAATCCCAAAGAAAGGCAATGCTAAAGAATGCTCAAACTATTGTACAATTGCACTCATATCACACACTAGTAAAGTAATGCTCAAAATTCTCCAAGCCAGGCTTCAGCAATACATGAACCGTGAACTTCCAGATGTTCAAGCTGGTTTTAGAAAAGGCAGAGGAGCCATAGATCAAATTGCCAACGTCTGCTGGATCATCAAAAAAGCAAGAGAGTTTCAGAAAAACATCTATTTCTGCATTATTGACTATGCCAAAGCCTTTCACTGTGTGGATCAACAATAAACTGTGGAAAATTCTTAAAGAGATGGGAATACCAGACAAACTGACCTGCCCCTTGAGAAACCTGTATGCAAGTCAGGAAGCAACAGTTAGAACTGGACATGGAACAACAGACTGGTTCCCAACAGGAAAAGGAGTACATCAAGGCTGTATATTGTCACCCTCCTTATTTAACTTATATGCAGAGTACATCAAAAGAAGCACTGGGCTGGAAGAAACACAAGCTGGAATCAAGATTGTCAGGGGAAATATCAATACCCTCAGATATGCAGATGACACCACCCTTATGGCAAAAAGTGAAGAACTAAAAAGCATCTTGATGAAAGTGAGAGAGGAGAGTAAAAAAGTTGGCTTAAAGCTCAACATTCAGAAAACTAACATCATGGCATCTGGTCCCATCACTTCCAGGGAAATAGATGGGGAAACAGTGAAGAAATAGTGTCAGACTATATTTTTTGGGCTCCAAAATCACTGCTGATGGTGATTGCAGCCACAAAATTAAAAGATGCTTACTCCTTGGAAGGAAAGTTATGACCAACCTAGATAGCATATTAAAAAGGAGAGACATTACTTTGGCAACCAAGAATCTTCTAGTCAAGGCTATGGTTTTTCCAGTGGTCATGTATGGATGTGAGAGTTGGATGGTTAAAGAAGCCGAGTGCCGAAGAATTGACACTTTTCAACTGTGGTGCTGGAGAAGACTCTTGAGAGTCCCTTGGACTGCAAGGAGATCCAACCAGTCCATCCTAAAGGAGGTCAGTCCTGGTTGTTCATTGGAAGGACTGATGTTGAGGCTGAAACTCCAATACTTTGGCCACCTCATGCGAAGAGTTGACTCATTGGAAAAGACCCTAATGCTGGGTAGGATTGGGGGCAGGAGCAGAAGGGGACGACAGAGGATGAGATGGTTGGATGGCATCACCGACTCGATGGACATGGGTTTGGGTGGACTCCGGGAGTTGGCGATGGACAGGGAGGCCTGGAGTGCTGCGATTCATGGGGTTGCAGGGAGTCGGACCCGACTGAGTGGCTGAGCTGACCGAACCGAAGCAGCGTCCCACTGCAGGCACATCCCCCGTCTCTTCACCCACTTATCTGCCCGCAGACGCTCAGGCTGCTCCAAACCTTGGTGATTTAGACAAGATCGCAGCGAACATCGGGTGCATGTGTCATTCAAATTGGCGGCTTTGTTCTTTTTAGAAAAATGCCCAGAAGTGGAGCTGATGGATCAGACTGGAATTCTATTTTTAATTTTTCGATGAAACACCATACTGTTTCCACCACGGTGGCACCAATTTACACTCCCACCAACAGTGTGTGAGGGGTCCTTTTTCCTTACATCCTTGCTCTTTCTTCCCATTTTGGTTACAGCCTTTCTAACACGTGTGCTTTGATTTGCATTTCCCTGATAACTGGTGATGCTGAACATCTTAAGGCTTCTATGTGGCTGTTCGGTTTTCCCAACACCATTTATTGAAGAGACTGTCCTCTGTGGTTTGGGGGATGCAGAGGTGCATCATTTACATTAGTTAAAATATGTACTCACACGATTTTGCCTCTATGCCTTGGAGATATTTTTATTTTTTTTTTTTTTTAACGTTCTGGCATGTGTTACTGAGGATGACAGTCTGATTTTTGTCTGACACTGACTTCTTTAAGTAATGTCTTTTCTGCCTAGTAACTTTCAAAACTTTCTCCTTCTGCATAATAGTTGTTGCTCCATTACTGTGTATCTAAGGTATATGACTGACTTAGACAGCGTATTAAAAATAAGAGATATTACTTTGCCAACAAACATCCATCTAGTCAAAGCTATGGTTTTTCCCCCTCATAGCTCAATTAGTAAAGAATCTGCCTGCAATGCAGGAGACCTGGGTTCAATTCTTGGGTCAGGAAGATTACCTTGGAGAAGGAAAGGGAAACCCACTCCAGTATTGTTGTCTGGAGAATCCCATGGACAGAGGGGCCTGGCAGGCTGCAGTCCATGGGGTTGCAAGAGCTGGACACAACTTAGCAACTAAAGAGAGAGAGAGAGATGTATGGATGTGAGAGTTGGAACATAAAGCTTGAGCGCTGAAGAATTGATGCTTTTGAACTGTGGTGCTGGAGAGGACTCTTGAGAGTCCCTTGGACTGCAAGGAGATCCAACCAGTCCATCCTAAAGGAAATCAGTCCTGAATATTCATTGGAAGGACTGATGCTAAAGCTGAAACTCCAATACTTTGGCTACTTGATGCAAACAACTGACTCACTGGAAAAGACCCTGATGCTGGGAAAGATTGAAGGTGGGAGGAGAAGGGGATGACAGAGGATTTGATGGTCGGATGGCATCAATGACTCAATGGACATGAGTTTGAGTAAGCTCTGGGAGTTGGTGATGGACAGGGAGGCCTGGCATGCTGTAGTCTATGGGGTCGCAAAGAGTTGGACACCACTAAGCGACTGAAATGAACTGAACTGAGGGTAAAACTGTTTCCTCCTTTCTCCATCTTCTCTTTCCTAATTCTCAACTGTTCATTCCTCTCTTCTGTATTCTGGGTTATTTCCTCAGGCAATTCTTCCAATTTATTTATTCGCTCTTTAGTCACATCTAGTTTATTGTTTAAACTATCCTTAAATAAGGTGAATTATTTCTCTCATCTATGGCAATATTTTTCATATCTAAACATAGCTATTTTTCTCAGATTTGAATATCCTCTTCTATTACCTCCATTTTATGGATTCTTCTTTAACTTTGAATATTTTAAACACACTTATATGAAAGTACAGGTACATCTCAGAGATACTGCAGGTTTGGTTCCAGACACCACAATAGAGTGAATAATGCAACAAAGCAAGTCATGAATTTTTCAGTTTCCCAATGCATATAAACGTTATGTTTATACCATACTGTGGTCTATTAAGTATGCAACAGCATTATGCCTTACAAAAACAATGTACATACCTCAGTTAAAAATACCAAATGACAAAAATGTTAACCATCATCTGAACCTTCAAGCCATAACCTTTCCAACAGTAACAACAAAGATTACTGATCACAGATCACTATAACAAATATAATCATAAAGACAAAGTTAGAAATATGTTTTTTTCATTATTATTTAGGTATAGTTGATTTACTATATTGTGCTAGTTTCTGCTATGGAGCAAAGCGAATCAGTTACACACTTACATATACCCACCCTTTTTTAGAATTACCGAAGCATGACACAAAGTGAGCAAACGCTGTAAGTGGTAGTCATAGGCTTGCTCCACACAGAGTCGCCGCAAACCTTCAATTTGTAAAAACTGCAATATCTTTGAAGCACAATAAGACAAAGTGTGCATGTACGTTTCCAGCTGACTTCATTCTGCTTTCTTGAGTATCAAAGCTTCCATTTGTTGCACCTGCTGACTATCTCTCATGGTGGCATTTCCTCAGTGTTTCATTTTTTCTCCTCAGTTCATCTTCAATTGGAATTTTCTTCAGGGGGAGCTTGGGGCATGCCCCAGTCTATAAAGGCCCCCCTTGGAGGATGTTTCCCGGGAGTCTCAGCTGGGGTCATAGGATTCACTGGTTCTAGATCCTTGGATTAATCCTCAGCTCAGGTCTGCAGTGCACATATGCAGAGCAGCTCATTGCATGTTCTTCCTGGTAAGTCTCATTCACCTTAGATCATGGTAGGCAATGAATTCTGCCAGGGTTACACATGCACCATTCTGACATACCAGTTTGCATTTTTTAAATTGTTTCACCCTGTCTTTTAATCCATTAATTTATAAACATAAGTATTTAAAGAAAGGTTCCTTTCCCTAGAGCCTCTGGAATCTCAGAAAGTAGATATCATATGCTGAAACTGTTTGAAATGTTTGTGTTTGTGCATTTTTTTCTGAGGAGACAATCTGTAGCTTTCATCATACTCACAAAGGGATCTGAGACCCAAGAAAGCTTAGAAACCATTTTTTGAATGGCATTAAAAGGTTTTAAAACCATTCTTCTAAACAGTCTTGAATGTCTCCTAAATTAAGTGGAGCCCTTAGACATATGCTAAGAGATACAGATAAAGAAATACATTCTATATCCTTTTTAGTATAGGTCAGAGCTGAGAGGGAAGTCTTCAGAGGCTGGCGTGAGTGGTGCCACCACAGGTAGGCTCCAAAAGGCTTTCTTTCAGAGAATGTGTGTGTATTTAAAATATATATCTAGGGCTTCAAGGAGCTGGAAAGAAATGAAGCCAGTCCAACCAGTGTGATTCCCTTCACCAAGCAACAGCCAACCCAAGCTTGCCCTGTCTCTACATTCCCCATCTTTCATACCAAGAAACAGGAGGGCACAGAAATATTGTAAAATAAATGGAATTAGTCATAAATAGATATGTGTATGTAAAGCTATCAGCACATAAAATAAATTAACATCACACAAAATAATTTAAAGACAAAAAGACTAGAGATAAAGGAAGTCACTTTGTAATGATGAAAGGCCCAATTCACCAAGAAGACAAAGCTATTTCCAACTCAAAGCACTGAAACAACACTGCCTCAAAATCTAAAAATCGACACTTGACAGACCTACAACAACAACTGGGAAAATCCATCATCCTAAAAAGAGATTTTAACCATTGAATGCTGATAGGTGACATCTACGATCGTGTCTCTGACCATGCTCCTGTTCACAAATTGAGATTCAGCGAGGGAATGTTCAGAAAGTCAAACAGCGGGGAGGTGGCCAAACTCAGCTACAAATCCAGGTTCCTCCGACCCCAAAAGCAAAGCATTTTTTGCTTTGCTTTTTCCTGCTAACAAGAACTAGGAAAGAGATTAGAGCAATCTGGAGGTATTTTTTAATACACATAATGCATTTGGTGGAGTATTTTTCCCTCCTCAGCAGCAGTTCGTTGCTATTCCTCCCCACCTGTTAATGACTGGGGTGTGTGCGGGGGCGGACTTGGCTTCCCGAGGCGGCCCACACAGGTTGTCACACTGTCAAGGATTCCTCCATTAACAACCTGTCACTGCGATGCCAACAGCTACCATTTGGTTTGTTCAGGGAGTCAGGGCTCTGTGGTGGAGACTTGGCGCTATCGTTTAGAGGAATTAAAAAAAATAAGGCAAGAGGCAGATGTCTTCCAGTCTGTTCTTCCACAACAGACTCAGGGATGAAGCGTGGGTTTTCACTGGAAGGAGGAGGGAGATGGGCTTTTAAAATAAGCACGAAGAAGGGAAAAAGCTAGGCCAGGGGGACTGGAGAATAAGAGTGATGCATTTAAATTGCAGCCCTTCCATTCCTCCAGGCTTCCTCTGGACAGGTTTCTGAAAAACCCCACAACTGCCCGTACCTTCAACAATGTAGGCTTCTCAAACTCTTAATTTTTTCATTAATTTATTTATTTGACTGCATCATGCGGCATGTCGGATCTTAGTTTCCCAGCCCAGGACTGAACCCGAGCTCCCTGCCATGGAAAGCCAGTTCTTAACCACTGGATCACCAGGGAAGTCCCTCCAATTCTAATTTTTAAAATGGTTACAAAGCCATGGTTCTACTTCTTAAAGTGAAAGGTGCCATTTGCTTGCAACCTTTTCAGAATCACCCAGATGAAACAGATGGACACTGCCAGTCTGCTGAGGCACTTTCTGAGGTCTGTGTACTTCCTGTTAATTAGTAAGATTAACCTACCAGTTGGCAGGCCCTCCCAACTCCCCACTAACAACGACGCCTGTGGAAATGCCAGCTCTTTAGAGCACTTCAAATAAGGGGAAGGGAAAACCCAGCTTTTGAGCAACTACATTCAGAGATGCCATCTCAGTAAATATCTTTCTTTGCACCTGTAGCCTCAGGATTGATTCCCACCTTCCTACCAACAAGTTCAGCACCTGTACCACTAAAATAGGCTTGAGTTCCCTTCAGCCAGTAAGACTTCACAACTTGCTCAACAAAAGCTTTTATGTTTCCAAAAATTGTACCAAAGCTGCCTTTGTTGTAAAAGTGATGTTTCAATAGTCAGATTTCAGGGAATTATAAACTACAACCACCTCCCACTTACACCCCCTTTTAAGTTCACATGACAAATAACATTATTGTTTATGCCCAAGGAGTCAGTCAAAAGCACAGCATTAATTCATGATGAGGATCTAAGATGGCTTAAGAAAAAAGAAAAAGCAGTTATCCTGGCCTGAATCATCACTGAGACATGGAAGATATTCTGTTGGCAGAAGAGGAGCAGGCAGGTTTAGAGGTTACACAGACACTGATGAATGTGAGAAGGATGGATGAAACCTGGAAATTCCTAAGCGTTTGTGATCTGGCAGGATTCATTACAGGCACCAGGCAGGAGACTATATCACAAAGAATCTGCATGGCAGTAAACACTTCAGGTTTCTCCCATGTCCTAACTCTAGCTTCTGCCCAACCTCTCACCCTATGGCTTGTCTACTGGGAAGCCCCTGTAGGGTTTGCTCTTCTAAGACTTTAAGCTCCAAATAAAAAGGAAAGTTTCAATCAGGTAGCAATGTCTGTTCCCCTTTGGCTATGGCTGCCAGGAGTCTTGGAGGCAGCATTATTCTTCCGTCTCCTATCATCAGCTATATTATAGAACAAGAGTCAAAAAACTAAAGTCCTTGGGTCAATAAACCTTCTGTAAATAAAGCTTAATGGAAACCCATCATCCCCATCTGTTTCGGAGTTGTCTCTGGCTGCTTCTATGCTACAATAGCAGAGCTAATAACAATGGAGACCATGTGACCCATGAAACCTGAAAGATTGACTATCTAGCCCTTAATAGAAAAAAATCTCCAGTTTCAAAATGTTTACAAATCCTAGATGTAATAGTCAAAATATATTTCTAAAGCATGGCTGAGGTGGCAATAAAAGTAGTCAACAATGACCAGAAACAATGAACTCTCAAAAATAAGTAACTACTTAAGCTAGTGTATGATCCAGGGCCATTTTTCCTCTCACTACAAATACTGAATCATCCTACCGTGGGACTCACAATCAGTGATACTCATACCAAGGCTGGGACCTTAATGAGTGAAAATCTCACCAGTTAAACCAGCAAAGAACCTACCTTGCAAAGAATGGCATTAAGGAAGTTTGCCTATCTTAGTCCATCTTAGGTTGAAGGGGAAACAAGTCTTCCTTGAGAATTCATCATGACAATCCAACACTCAGGCAAATTTGGGACTGGATTCACAATGTCCATGTGGCAAGAAGAATGTTATTGTTCAGTTGCTCAGTCATGTCTGATTCTTTGTGACCCCATGCATTGCAGCATGCCAGGCTTCCCTGTTCTTCACCATCTCCTGAAGCTTGCTCAAACTCATGTCCATTGAGTCAATGATGCCATCCAATCATCTCATCCTCTGTCATCCCCTTCTCCTCCCATCTTCTATCTTTCCCAGCATCAGGGTCTCTTCCAGTGAGTCAGTTCTTCACATCAGGTGGCCAAAGAATTGAAGCTTCAGTTTCAGCATAAGTCTTTCCAATGAATATTCAGGACTAAGTCCCTTTGGGATGGACTGGTTGGATCTCCTTGCAGTCCAAGGGACTCTCAAGACTCTTCTCCAACACCACAGTTTCAAAGCATCAATTCTTCGGCGCTTAGCCTTCTTTATGGTCCAACTCTCACATCCATACATGACCACTGGAAAAACCATAGCTTTGACTAGACAGATCTTTGGCAGTAAAGTAATGTTTCTGCTTTTTAATATGCTATCTAGGTTTGTCATAACTTTTCCTCCAAGGAGCAGGAATCTTTCAATTTCATGGCTGTAGTCACCATCTGCAGTGATTTTGGAGACCAAGAAAATAAAGTCTGTCACTGTTTTCATTGTTTCCCCAGTTATATGCCATGAAATGATAGAACCAGATGCCATAATCTTTGTTTTTTGAATGTTGAGTTTTAAGCCAACATTTTCACTCTCCTTTTTCACCTTCATCAAGAGATTCTTTGGTTTCTCTTCACTTCCTGCCATAAGGGTGGTATCATCTGCATATCTGATATTTCTCCTGGCAATCTTGATTCCAGCTTGTGGTTCATCCATCCTGGCATTTTGCATGATGTACTCCGCATATAAGTTGAATCAGCAGGGTGACAATATGCAACCATGATGTACTCCTTTCCCAATTTGGAACCAGTCCCTTGTTCCATGTCTGGTTCTAACTGTTGCTTCTTGACCTGCATACTGGTTTCTCAGGAGGCAGGTAAAGTGTTCTGGTATTCCCATCTTTTTAAGAATTTTCCACAGTTTGTTGTTATCCACACAGTCAAAGGCTTTAGCGTAGTCAATGAAGCAGAAGTAGATGTGTTTCTGGAATTCCCTTACTTTTTCCATGATCCAATGGATATTGGCAATTTGACCTCTGGTTCCTCTTCCTTTTCTAAATTCAGCTTCTACATCTGCAATTTTTCAGTTCACATATCGTTGAAGCCTAGGTGAAGGATTCAAGCCTAGGTTGAGGATTACCTGCTACCGTGTGAAATGAGCCCAATTTGCAGTAGTTTGAACATTCTCTGGCATTGCCCTTCTTTGGTACTGGAAGTAACATTGACCTTGAACAGTACGAAAAGGCAAGAAAAATATCCAAGGCAAGAATTTAATTTAAACTAGTTAGGACTGGCCTTAGAAAAAACTCTACATAGCCTTTCTGGAGAAATGCATCTTACACACATACAAGCCTTAATAATTTTCCACTGATAATATTTCAAGGAACATGAGCTCACAATCAAAAACTACTCAGCACATGAGTAAAACACGTCATTTGGAGGGAGGTGGCAAAGAACAGAATCAGTTCTACAAATGACAGTAACAATAGCTAACGCTTGTGTAGTTTACTCTGTACTAGGAATTTCTCTAAGAACTTGACATATTGTTGGTATTAAAGCCTCAAAACAGTTCTCAAAGCAATGACTTTTATTACTTTTTTTTTTGAATTTTATTCCCATTTTCCAAATGAGGAAAACAAAGCACGATATCTTCAGATCTTAGATGCCTTCAGATTTTAGAATGGTGAGAATTAGAATCTAAAACATATTACAGGTAATACATTTAAAGAGATAATTGACTGAGATGGATGTGAGAGTTGGATGGTGAAGAAAGCTGAGCGCCGAAGAACTGATGCTTTTGAATTGTGGTGTTGGAGAAGACTCTTGAGAGTCCCTTGGACTGCAAGAAGATACAACCAGTCCATCCTAGGGGAGATCAGTCCTGGGTGTTCATTGGAAGGACTGATGTTGAAGCTGAAACTCCAATACTTTGGCCACCTGATGCAAAGAGCTGACTCATTTGAAAAGACCCTAATGCTGGGAAGGATTGGGGGCAGGAGGAGAAGGGGACGACAGAGGATGAGATGGCTGGATGGCATCACTGACTCGATGGACATAGGTTTGGGTACACTCCGGGAGATGGTGATGGACAGGGAGGGCTCACATGCTGCGATTCAAGGGTTCGCAAAGAGTCGGACATGACTGAGCGACTGAACTGAATTGAACTGAGGTCTCAAAAATGACCAGCCATATTTGAAAGAAAGATTCAAATAGAGATTACATAAATGAAAAATATAGTAAATAAAAACCAAAGTATAAGCTAAATTACAGATTAGACACAGCTGAAACAAGAATCACTGAACTGGAAAGAGTCTAGAATTAAAAGAGAATTACTACTCAACAGAAAGATGAATGCAAAAATTAATAATAATTATCATTTAAAATATTGCATAAAAAGAAAAAGTATAAATCAGAGGTTAAGAGACACAGAAAGCGAAGTAATGATATCTAAAACACGCCTAATAGGAATTTTGAAAGGAGAAAATGGGCTGGTAGATAGATGATATTTGACGAGATAATGGCTCAAAGTTTTCCAGAATTGATGAAAGGCATGAGTTAGTCTGAATAGGATAATTAAAAAGAAGCCTAGACAGTGATACGGTGTAATGAATCTGCCAAACACCAAATAACAGAGAAAACTTTTAAAGGTACCCAGAGAAAAACAACTTACCTTACCACCAGTGTCATGGCACTTGGACTGATGGATGACTCCTAGCAGTAACAATGGAACCCATTTAAAGTGCTAAAATAAAATAGCTGTCAACTGGAAATTTTATAACCATCAAGGCAATAATTGAAGAATGAGGGTGAGATATAGGCAGCTATAGACAAGCAAAAACTGGGTTAATTTCCAAAGATCTTTACTAAAGGACTAAAGTATATATTTTAGAAAGTAGGGAAATGATTTCAAACAGACTGAAGATTTAATAAACCATAGTGTGCACAGAAGGTGGTAAACTTCTGGGTAAACCTAAGACCTATATAACTTTTAAAACAATGATCATAATGTCCCATTTGTATGATAAAACATGAACAAGATACAAAAAGTTATTATCAAGTAATACTATTATATATATTCTGAGAGACTATTTGGGAATAAAGTATTTTAAATCTCTTACATTGTGGGGAAGGAGAAGGCAAACTGATTTTAGACTTTTAAAAATTAAATATGGAGAAAATTTTCTAAAGCAACCAATTAAATAATACAAATAGAATGGAAAAATTCCCAAAATAATAGCAGAAAACTAAAGGAATAATGGGGGACAGAGGAAGCCCTAGCTCAATCAAAAAAGTCCAACATAAACAAACGCAAAATAAAAGAATTGGAAAAAATCCAAATATATCAGTAATCACTGTGAATGGAAATGTACTAACTCCACCAGTTTAAAGATAAAAATAAAGACTGGCTAAAAATATACCTAAAACATGAAGGCAAAGAAAAGTTGTAGGATAAATTTACAAAAACAACTTACAAATAAGCACTGGCACATAAACAGTACTGCATGAAATAAAATTTAAAGTAGAAAGTATTATTAGCATCAAAGGAGGTCACTTCATAAAGATAAAAAGACTTAATTCATAAGGAAAATATAACAACTTCAAACTTATACACACCGAAAAAAAAAAAAAAAAAAAAACATAGGCTCAGAATATAAAACTCAAACCCTGACAGAACTACCCAAAGAGTTAGACAACTTCATTACATGAGATTTTAACACATTTATCCCCATAATTGACAAGTAGGGAGAAAATAGTTAAATACAGGAGATCTAATGAACATAGGTCAATGCTCTTGCCAAAAATGGAAGCATATGCACTGCTTTCAAGAATGGATTGGTTGGCAGCTGGATAGTGAGAGTCTTACTTATTTGGCAACCAGATGGTAAGAGTAAGTCTATTTAAGAAGATGCTGAAAGTAATGCTGGCAGACAATTGTGGTCCTGGAATTACGGCAGTGAAAACAGGGATAGGGAGAGGTGAATTATTTTAAGAAAGATCAAGGAAGAATATTCATAGAGCTTGGTGATGGATTACACATTGACTGTGAGTGTTGGAAGCAGGCAAGAAAGAAATTTACAGATTGAAAAAATGTACAGATTTCTGCTCTATTCTCTGAGTTAGGGAGAAGAGGGGAAGCAGGTTTGAGACAGTAGGGGTGAATTTCACATAAGATCTGGTCATTTTGAGCTCCATGAAGCCTAATGTCAATAGGCAGTTGGTTTTACAATCAAGAATCAGAAGAATACTTGGTTTGGCGATACTGTTTCAGGAATTGTTCAGTTCAGTTCAGTCGCTCAGTCGTGTCCAACTCTTCGTGACCCCGTGGACCACAGCATGTCAGGCCCCTCTGTCCATTACCAACTCCCTAAGTTTACTCAAACTCATCTCCACTGAGTCAGTGATGCCATCCAACGATCTCATCCTCTGTTGTCCCCTTCTCCTGCCTTCAATCTTTCCCATCATCAGGGTCTTTTCCAATGAGTAAGCTCTTCACATCAGGTGGCCAAAGCATTGGAGTTTCAGCTTCAACATCAGTCCTTCCAATGAACACCCAGGACTGATCTCCTTTAGGATGGACTGGTTGGATCTCCTTGCTGTTCAAGGGACTCTCAAGAGTCTTCTCCAACACCACAGTTCAAAAGCATCAATTCTTTGGTGCTCAGCTTTCTTTAGAGACCAACTCTCACAACCATCCATGACTACTGGAAAAACCATAGCCTTGACTAGACAGATCTTTGTTGCCAAAGTAATGTCTCTGCTTTTGAATATGCTGTCTAGGTTGGTCATAACTTTCCTTCCAAGGAGTAAGCGTCTTTTAATTTCATGGCTGCAATCACCATCTGCAGTGATTTTGGAGCCCAGAAAACTAAAGTCAGCCACTGTTTCCACTGTTTCCCCATCTATTTCCCATGAAGTGATGGAACCGGATGCCATGATCTTAGTTTTCTGAATGTTGAGCTTTAAGCCAACTTTTTCATCCTCCTCTTTCACTTTCATCAAGAGGCTCTTTAGTTCTTCTTCACTTTCTGGCATAAGGGTGGTATCATCTGCATATCAGAGTTTATTGGTATTTCTCCCGGCAATCTTGATTCCAGCTTGTGCTTCATCCAGCTTGGCATTTCTCATGATGTACTCTGCATAGAAGTTAAACAAGCAGGGTGACAATACACAGCCTTGACGTACTCCTTTTCCTATTTGGAACCAGTCTGTTGTTCCATGTCCAGTTCTAACTGTTGCTTCCTGACCTGCATACAGGTTTCTCAAGAGGTAGGTAAGGTGGTCTGGTATCCCCATCTCTTTCAGAATTTTCCACAGTTTATTGTGATCCACACAGTCAAAGGCTTTAGTGTAGTCAATAAAGCAGAAATAGATGTTTTTCTGGAACTCTCTTGCTTTTTTGATGATTCAGCAAATGTTGGCAATTTGATCTCTGGTTCCTCTGCCTTTTCTAAAACCAGCTTGAACATGTGGAAGTTCACGGTTCACGTATTGGTAAAGCCCGGCTTGGATAATTTTGAGCATTACTTTCCTAGCGTGTGAGAAGACTGCAATTGTTCAGTAGTTTGAGCATTCTTTGGCACTGCCTTTCTTTGGGAATTGTTGCAATGCACATATTAGCAGAATATTTGGAGAAGAGTATATGTCATGTAGATTTTTAAAAACCACAAAAACAGAAGGAATAGATGAAATAAAAGTTGGTATTGGCTCTCTACTGTTACATAACAAATACTTTAGTACCTAGTAGCCTCACCACAATCTCAGTAATAAATATATCCATTATCTCCAAAATTTTCTGTGTCTCTTTGTTTTCTTTTCCTTTCCTTCCTTCCTGCCTTCCTTTTTCTTTCTTTCTTTTTGATGTAGTAAAAACATTTCACATGAGATCATACAATGGAATATAATTCCATCTTAAAAAAGAAGGAAATCTTACTATTTGTGATGGCATGGATAGCCCTGGAAGGCATCATACTAAGTGCATTAAGTCAGTGACAGGAGGACAAACACTGCATGGCTCCTCTCATATGATGCATCCACCAGGGGGCTGGGGGAGGGAAGGGCAGGAGGAGCCAGAACAGCTTTGAAACTCATAAGGATAGAGGGTCGAAGAGGGAATGGGAAATGTGGAGGCTGCATCTGGGAATCCAAGAATTAAAGAAGAAGAATGAGCAAAGATTGTCACTGCAGGGGAATGTGGATAACTGGACAGCTGCATTCCTTTGTACTGTGAGATGTACATGAAACCAGGCATGTTTAAATGGTGGACAGAGAGGCCAGGGAGAAGAAGAACAGGTGCAGATGGAGAAAAAGGAGAAAGAAAAATGACTCAGCAGAGGACTGACTGCTCGACAGAAAAGAGGAACACCTGTTCTGCTGGAACAAAGGAACGGTGAAAACCCTCTTTCACAAATACAAAAGGGACCGACCGCAGAGAAGGACATGGCCACACATTCACCATCGACAAGCAGCGGGCCAGGATATGACATTCCTCTCAAATTATAGCACAAATACAATCTACTCCATGGAACAGTTCAGAATCAAAGCAAACCTGGGTCTCAATCCTGACTTTAACACTCAGCAGCTGAGCAGCCTTGGAAAAGTAACTCAACATTTCTGATCCTCTATTTTTCAACCTGTCCATGGACTCATGACACTAGGCCCACACCTTTTGCAAGGTTCATATATGATCACACACGTCATGCCCTCTCCTCTCCTTGGCAGGCCTCATCCACCCAATGGGTTGCATGGCATGAGGGATGTTAGGACACCTTTCTGAGTTCTAGTTTCTTCATCTAGAGAAATTTAGACTGGATAGATGGGCTTTCCAGGCTCCTTCGGGCAGTGAGGTTCTAAATATCCATAGGTCTCAGGACTGACTCCAGCCTGAGCTCTGCGAGACTTTTGAAAGGAGAACAGATTTATACAATGGAAGAGAGAAGACCCAGGATGAACATCCTGGAAGCTCCTGGCAAACTTGAGCCTTGCTGCTCCCTCTTTCAAGGAAGAGGCAGGAACCACAGACCTGCTGGAGAAAGGAGGCTAAGTGGAGACTTAATGGTGACCTTTATGAGGGAATTATTTTTTCTAGAAGCTTAAAAATCCCTCTCTGGAGCCGAAAACATGGCAGACTGCCAGTGCCCATCCTTCATTCATTCCAAAAATATTCACTGAGTGCCTATGAGGTGCCACACACTCTACTAGACATCGGGAATATACCAGTGATCAAGACAGACAGAAACCATTTCTTTAAGCAGCTGACATTCTCATAAAATATATATCATAAGACAATAAGTGCTACAGGCTTCCCAGGGGGCTCTAGTGGTGAAGAACCCGCCTGCCAATGCAGGAGATAAAAGAGATGCAAGTTTGATGCCTGGGTTGGGAAGATTCTCTGGAGGAGGGCATGGCAACCCACTCCAGTATTCTTTCCTGGAGAATTTCATGGACAGATGAGTCTGGCAGGCTACAGTCCATCGAGTAACAGAGTCGGACACTACTGAAGCGACTTAGCATGCACGCATGTACACAATAAGCGCTATAAAGAAAGATAAAGCAGGGAAGAGGAGAAGGTGAGGGGATGGATGAATGCAAGTGTTATTTTAGATAGGGTTGTCAGAGAGGGCTTCGTAGAGAAGGCAGTGCTTAGGCACAGGCCTGGGAACAGAGAGGGTAACAGCCATGTGTGAACATCTGGGGATGAGCACACCAAACAGGAGAAGAATCAGTATCAAGGCAGGAATGAACCCAGCATGTCCCAGCCTGGAGTAAGGAACATCACTCATCAAGGCCACAACGACATCCTTACACAACTCCCCTTTAGATATTTGCATGGAGCTCAGTCACAGTCATAAGGAGATATTACAAATCAAACAGACTCAGGGTCGCATGATCCTCTCCCAAGCATTCCCCTTGCTGCACTCAGCCCCAGTCACCCACAGCCGATCGGGATACCTGCACCGCATCATTGGAACTATTCATGTAGCCTCTAGATAAGGTTCTCTCAACAGCCATACTTCTTATGATATCCTATGGGTTTCCTTTTCTTTTTTACAGGATAAAACTACTAGTTGGAAAATCTATTTTGTCCTGCTATAAGCCCTTTCCCGATTGGCATTATCCAAAACAGACTTTAAGATGGAAGCTTCTTTCTTCAGAGGATACATTCTACAACTTGGCATTGCTATTGAGTTCCAGAATTATTGATTCCTACATAGTAATGACCCCATAACTTGCCATTTCTCCCTCTCATTCTTTCTGATGCCCCCAATTTTATTTTTGCTCCTTGGTGACAAATCCCAAGCAATCTTCTGGAGCTGACAAGAAGCTAATTTTTAGATAAGGATGTAAAACTGTTTAAAAAAAATTCATGATGAACACAGGGGTCTCTATTTAAAATACTGTGTTCTGTAATCCACAGGATGCAGTTGAGAAGCTATAAATCTAGACTGGTGAATTTGATGTTATTCTCACTACAGGGTCTGAATTGACCAGTCCAAGGTGGCTGATGGGGCTTTCCAGGTGGTGCTAGTGGTAAAGAACCTGCCTGCCAATGCCTGAGTTGAAAGAGACCTGGGTTTAATCCCTGGGCTGGGAAGATCTTCAGAAGGGCATGGCAATCCACTCCAGTATTCTTGCCTGGAGAATCCCGTGGAGGGTTGAGCCTGGTGGGCTATAGTCCATAGGGTCGCACAGAGTTGGACATGACTGAAGCTACTTAGCACGCATGCAAGGTTGCTGATGTCTGCCTTCATTGGACACTGACATGGCTTTCCCATGGCTCTCCAGTTTACAAAGGCATTCCACGTGCCTTAATTGAATGCCATGTGGTTCCCTCCCATCACCACTGATCTCTTAACTGCTGAATTCCATGTATAGTCTGATCGTGGCCTCCCTGTAAGGTCTGGAGCTCTTAGCCACTCCTGCCTGACATTTTCAGTTGTGTCTTCAGCAATGTGATTCTATCTAGTTTCTACCCCATCACGCTCCTTTGCTGGGCATCATTGGTAGATGTCTCTTTCTGAACATATCCAAAGTTTGGTGTTCTCCAGGGTTGTGTTTCAGCCTTCTTTGCTATGAGATCTCCAAACCCATCCATCAAGTCACCTGCTGTGCATATGCCGAGGGTCTCCACATATGGCCTCCAGCCTTGATCACTGGGTCCTCACTGATCTGGCTCTGGGCATGTAGCTGTCAGTAGGACTCAGGGCTCTCACAGATGCCTCCAACTCAGGTCAATCACCAAATGGTCTGTATCCTTCTGTAGCTTCTGCACATGAAGTTTAGTACTGACTTTCTTTCCTTCATCCCCACTCTGGTCCCAATTGGTCCACTTCACAAGCCATTCCCTTTGCAGACTCTGTTCAGACAACATATTCTCTGTGCTTCTTCCTAGAAAAGCATAACTTCCTCTTTTCTGCTATTGCTGCAACTAATACAGACATCTAATACTGCATAAATACACCATGCTGGCATTTTCGTTTCTTGCACAAAGATCTCTGAAGTCATCAACAGTTTTATCTCCGATGCCTGCCAAATGGCCAGATCTCATGGGCATAAGGAAGGCACTGGCAGTTCCTCCCCACTTGAGCTTCCCTTGACAGTGAGTGAGCCAAGAGGATGAAGATGGGAATGGCGAGGAGACAGGAGCAGGGCCTGGCTCTGCCCCGGCTCCTCACCGAGCTGCTGTGCTGGCCTGCATCCAAGTGCATAATCATCAAGTGATCAAGTGAGGGGTTGGCCAGGAGTCCTAACCAGCTCAGCCCCTTGCTGCTTAGACCCCTGATTGAGGGCCTTACCTCCTCATCGGCAGGAAATAGATACAAGGGCCGGGGAGCAACACACCAGAGGGATGGCAGAGGGTAAAGGCTTTCTGAGGATGTGTGAAGAAAAAGCATCCCATGAAGAGAAAACAAGTGATTTGGGTTAACAGAACAGGGGGAAGCAGGGGATGAGATTGGGAAGGATAAGGGCGGCCAGATCATGAAGGGTCTAGCAGACTCCCATGAGGTCTGGAGGTTTATTGTGAGTCATGTGAGGAGCCTTTGGATGGCTTTGTGCGGAGAGATGACATGATCCAACTTCGGTGTATCTTATGGATCTCCTTGAACATGTGTGGAGGATGGGGAGATAGGGTGGGGGCAGGGAAGCCAGTTAGGAGGCTATTAAAATAATCCAAGTGAGAGATAGCTGTGGCTTGGACCAACAGGTAAGTTGGGAAATGATGAAGATATAAGAAGTGGTTTGACACATGAAAAGATGCTCCACATCACTAATTATTAGAGAAATGCAAACCAAAACTATAAGGAGATATCATCTCACATGGGTCAGAATGGCCATCATCAAAAAAAATTACAAACAATAAACGCTGGAGAGAGTGTGGAGAAAAGGGAAATGTCCTGTACTGTTGGTGGGAACGTAAATTGGTAACAGTCGCATGGAGAATAGTATGGAGATTCCTTTAAAAACTAACAACAGAACTAACATATGATCCAGTAATCACGTTCCTGGGCCGACACCCAGAGAAAACCATAATCAAAAAGATACATGTGCACCCCAATGTTCACTGCAGCACTACTTACAATAGCCAGGACATGGAAGCTACCTAAATGTCCATCAACAGAGGAATGAATAAAGAAGATGTGAGTATATAATGAAATACTACTCAGCCATAAAAAGAATGAAATAATACCATTTGCAGCAAAATGGATAGACCCAGAGATTATCACATTAAGTGAAGTCAGACACAGAAAGACAAATATCATATGGCACTACTTTTATGTGGGATCATATTTTACAAGGGTACAAATGAACTTATTTACAAAACAGAAGTAGAGTTAAGGATACAGAGAACAAGCTTGTGGTTAGCAGGGTAAGGGGGGAGGGATAAATTGGGACTGACATATACACACTATACATATACAATAGATAACTTATAAGAACCTACTGCATAGCACAGTACTCAATAATCTATAATGGCCTACATAGGAAAATAATCTAAAAAAAAAAAAAAAAAAAAAAAACAAAAAAAAAAAAACCAGAAAGGCTTTATGTATACATATAACTGATTCACTTTGCTATACACCTGAGACTAACAAAACATTATAAATCAACTATACTCCAATAATTGTTTTTTAATTCTGTTTGTATCCTGAATATAAATAAGAGCTGAGATGGACTAGAGAATAATACTGGGATGAGAAAGCTGCTGTGGGGATGAAATGAGATACATGCATGCAGTGCCTCACCTACTGCCTTGGTCTCAGCCTATCTCTACCCCATGCTGTACATTTTCCTACAGGCAAAACGAAATCCCTGGGAAATTCACAGGCTGTCTGGCTGAGAGGAGGAAAGAGAAGGCAGAGGGAGTCCCTGCCTTGGCCAGCACATGCTCACTCACCTTCCTGGCTCTCAGACCCCTGCAGTTCCCTAGGCAACAAAGACACTCAAAAATCACTCCATGCAGGTCACCTAGAGAAATTCTAGGTACTTCCCCCCAACCTAGACCCTTGTGCATGCCACTCCCCACCTCACGCCCTTCTTTGCAACTTGGTTCTTCATCTGGGCAACTGCTACCACTACTGTAAGATTCAGCTCGTAAGGAGCACTTAATTCTCCTGAGCCCCCAGCCCTGCCCCTCCTCATTCTGAGTCAGAGACGGTCTCTGCAGCTCTCCCAGCATCCTGGAGCTCTCCACCACTTCAGACCTCACCATGCTGGATCTTAACTGTGGCAGGATTGAAAATCCATCTCCATTACTCTTCTGTGTACAAAGAAAATTTGGTTTCTTCATTTGGTCAATAACTGCCCTGTTCTTCCTCACAAGCCCCCTTCCCACTGGTAAGCAAGAAAAGAAAAATGAATTTAGTTTAAGCTGTTACTCTTGGGTCTGATTCTAAATTTGAAGAATCTGTTGAATTAAGTATGTAGTCTCTTGAGGTCAAAATGCTCAGATTCTCAGGTTTCTGAAGCCTGTCTCCCAGGCTCCATCCCATCCTCTCTAGGTATATTGCTGGGCTGGTGAACAGAGAGAGTGGAGCATCCTTAAACAGACCTGGTACCCTCTGAATCCTCTCTGGTTTCAGCTATGGAGAGGCAGGGCTGAGCTGACCCTGAACGACCTGCCCCAAAGTGAGGCAGTTCCACCCCAGGCATCCCATCAATGCCTGCTGGGACACCTCTGGCTGCTGTGACTTGCCAATTGGCCTCTCAGCTTCTTCAAGACCCAGCAGTGCTTTCCGGCTGATTGGTCCTCCCTTGGGGATCTTACTGACTCCTCTCCTAGGCTCCTCAGGGTCTCTGCCATGTCTGAACCCATCCCTGCTGTAGTGTCTCCTTGCATCCTTCCACAGGACGACTTATGGTAGACCCTTTTCCCCACCATATCCACCCTCCATCCGTGCATCCCACCCATTCCCCCCGGGAGCCAAAGTACAGGGAAGCCAACCCTAGCTTTTTCACTCCTCGGGCCATTTGCCTCTTCTGATCACATCTTCGTTTCCTGTCTTCTTCCCACATCTGCCATGACTAGAAACAGCAAGCTATTCTCAGGGTCTTTTCTTGATTTGCAAAGACTTCTAGAACACAAAACTAGATGACCATATTTCTTGCTAAGTTAAATGAGAACTAAAATAATTTAGAATGTTTTCAAATGCTACAAAGATGTTCTTCCAGCCTGTATTTGTCAGCCACAATAATGCTGCATAACAATCAATCACAAAACTCTAAGGGTACCCTTAATAAGCATTTACTTAGCTCATGGCTGTGGAGGTTGAATGGGGCTAGAAGACTGAACCTGAGTTCCACTGAAGTGACTCAGCTGGGGTGATTCTGCACCACTTGTTTCTCTTCTCTCTCCTGAAACAAGCAGGTCGAGCCCAGGTACATGATTCTTCAGATAAGGCAGAGTGTAGGAAGGAAGCCCATATGTGCAAGCATGTTTCATGCCTCCACTGACTTCAGGTCTGTCAACATCCCATTGGCCAAAGCAAATTATGTAGGGTGGAGAAGTATACTCCCCTTAAATGAAAGAACTCCACAAACTTTCATGGGTAAGGTTGTTATCAATAGGGGAATGAAGAATTGGGAACACAGAACTCCTGAGTAGGACTGACTATTTTCGAATGATTCTTCTAGGACCCCTACCCCTTTTTCACACCCTCACCCTAAGACTGACAACTGTCTTGAGCCAGCTAGCATGCTAATCCCTGTTATGGAATTACCTAATCATTCATATCCCTCCATTAAGCTGTGACCTCCGTAAGATCAGGGACTGTGTCCTATCAATCTTTGTAAGCCCTGATAGCGTACACATAGGATTTGCAGTGGATGATACAGTTGCCTCCATATCGCAAGGTTCCTCTTCTGTTTCCTGGCAGACATATGCTCTGGGTGACAATAAGCACACTTCTCACTTTAGAAGTGGATGTGTCCCTCTAAAAGTTCACATGGGAAAAATAAAGAATGAATAAAAGTTCACATGGAAACAAACCAAGGCAAAAAGCTAATCAGTGCATGATATTCCCCTTGGAAACAGAGTTCAAGGGTGACTCTGTCAGAGTAGAACTTAGAACATCTGTTTCCTTGTTGTAGAAACTAACACCCATCTCCTTCTAACATATGTGAGAAAACACATAGCCCTGGTCCATCGAGAGCCACATGGCTAACACAAGGGGAGCTGGTTTAGCACAGGGCAGATCTGAGAGGAGCACAGATAAAAGAAATGGAGAACTGAACTGTGCCCTCCCTCTGAAGTGTTCAGCTGAATGGTACCATCCCCCACCACACAACCACCCCTCAGGATTCTCTGTGCCCTTCATTCTACTTCTTTTTCCTTTTTTCAAAGCACTTTTCCTCTGAATTACTATATGTTTATTCATTGAGCTAAACCTATTTATTTGCTCATTGTCTATCTTCTCACACTAGAATGCAAGCTCCATATGGGTAGAGACTGTTATATTCACTGCTCTGCCCTCAATATCCAGAACTGTGCCTGGAACATAAAACGTACCTAATGAAAAATTTGTCAAACAGATGAATGAAATGTTTCAGTCTGAGTTTCCTGTTTATTACCTCTAAAACAATCCTGACATGCTGTTCAATACACACTTGTTGAATGAATGTGTGTTTGGCAGAGTCAGTGAGAGCAGGAGACAGAGCTGCCTGCAAACACTCAAAGACTAGGGTATGGAAAAATATTAGATTCAGTCTATGTGGTTCAAGAAAGAGATGTTACATTAAGGCTCAATATAAGGAAAACCTTGGTAGTAAGTTGTTCCAGGTGGGATGCGCTGACATAGTAGGTGATGAGCTTCTTGTCACTGGTGGTATAATAGATGAAGCCAAGCTACCAGGAGAAACTAGGCAAAGGACTCTTGAAACAATGACAGGCTAGATGTAGATTCTGGGACATTTTCAGTACTGAAAAGTTATACCTCTAACTCTCTCTCCTGTGTCTGCAGACTACATACTTCCTCTTAACCTCTGAACAGGTTAGGATGCCTCTGTTTTAGGTATATATAACTTGGAGAAATTTTCTCCAGTCTAGTCCTACTTTGGCACATCATTTGCTTATGACTTGGAGAAGATCAGCATACCTCAGGGAGCCTCAGTTTATTTATCCGCAAAAGGAGGGGACTGGAGTGGATAAATTAAACTTATTGTTGTTTAGTTGCTAAGTTGTGTCTGACTCTTTGCAACCTCATGGACTGTAGCCCACCAGGCTCCTCTGTCTATGGGATTTCCCAGGCAAGAATACAAGAGTGGGTAGCCATTTCCTTCTCCAGAGGATCTTCCTGAACGATGGATTGAACCCACATCATGCTTGACAGAGGAGAAGGCAATGGCACCCCACTCCAGTACTCTTGCCAGGAAAATCCCATGGACGGAGGAGCCTGGTAGGCTCCAGTCCATGGGGTCGCTAAGAGTTGGACACGACTGAAACGACTTAGCAACAGCAGCAGCATGCTTGACAGATAGATTCTTTACCACTGAGCCACTGGGGAAGCCTGGATAAATTAAATACCCCCAAGATTATATTTGTGAGTGCTTATCTGCAGCCTGATGCTATACTAAGGGCTTAAGAGCCTTGGTTTAATGTGATTTTCATAATAATGGAAAGCTTTACTATGAAAGATATACACTACTATTCTTTTCTTTTTACAGATAAAGAAACAAAGACTCAAAAGGCTGAATAATGTGTCCCAAGTCACAAATTCTGGAACTTGGAACTTGAATTATTAATCACGGCCCCAACTTGTCAAACTATAACTTATCTGTTATTTGTTACCTCCATGGGGTCTTTTAGCTGTGACAGTCTGGGATTCCACACATTGGGCCACATAATCAGGATTCAAGACTTCATAACCAACCCAGGTCAGCACGAAGGCAGTGAAACCTGTCCTTCTGGTCCCTCTGAGCTAAGTATCTCCAAAAACCCAGAGAGCAAAACACACTCCCAAAAGTTTGCGTTTCTCAAATCTTCCCCACACTACCCCATCCCTTCAAGCTTCCTGGACTATAAGAGGCAATATAAAGAGTATTTGCTCTGAGTCAGACACTTCCAACTGTGGGATCAGAACAAACATGTGGGAGACAAAATTGTATCTGGGGGTGAAGGATATCATTAGCATTCCCATTTTCAGATAAAAAGACTAAAGGTCAGTGAGGTTATGTAATATGTTCCAGGTCACTCATAGCTAGTAAGAGACAAAGGCAAGACATTAAACTCAGTTTAATTCACTGCAACAAGCACAAGGCCATTCTCTCTTCATTTATCTGTGTGAGTGTGTAGGAGAGATTTTCCTCCATTTAAATATTGTCCAGGAGCTGACTGTGGCTCAGATCACAAATTCCTTTTTGCCAAATTCAGACTTAAATTGAAGAAAGTCGGGAAGACAACTAGACGATTCAGGTATGACCTAAATCAAATCCCTTACAATTATACAGTGGAAGTGACAAATAGATTCACGGGATTAGATCTAATAGACAGAGTGCCTGAAGAACTACGAATGGAGGTTCATGACATAGTACAGGAGGTGGTGATCAAAACCATCTTCAAGAAAAAGAAATGCAAAAAGGCAAAATGGTTGTCTGAGGAAGTCTTACAAATAGCTGAGAAAAGAAGAGAAATGAAAGGCAAAGGATAAAAAGAAAGATATACCATCTGAATGCAGAGTTCCAAAGAACAACAAGGAGAGAAAAGAAAGCCTTTCTAAGTGACCAATACAAAGAAACAGAAGAAAACAATAGAACGGGAAAGACTATAGAGATCTCTTCAAGAATATTAGAGATACCAAGGGAACTTTTCATGCAAAGATGGGTCCAATAAAGGACAGAAACAGTATGAACCTAAAGGAAGCAGAAGATATTAAGAAGAGATGGCAAGAATACACAGAGGAACTGTACAAAAAAGATCTTCACGACCCAGATAATCACGATGGTGTGATCACTCACCTAGAGCTAGACATCCTGGAATGTGAAGTCAAGTGGGCCTTACAAAGCATCACTACAAACAAAGCTAGTGAAGGTGATGGAATTCCAGTTGAGCTATTTCAAATCCTGAAAGATGATGCTGTGAAAGTGCTGCACTCAATATGCCAGCAAATCTGGAAAACTCAGCAGTGGCCACAGGACCAGAAAAGGTCAGTTTTCATTCCAATCCCAAAGAAAGGCAATGCCAAAGAATGCTCAAACTACCACACAACTGCACTCATCTCACACACTACCAAAGTAATGCTCAAAAATCTCCAAGCTAGTCTTTAATAGTATGTGAACCAAGAACTTCCAGATGTTCAAGCTGGATTTAGAAAAAGAAGAGGAACCAGAGATCAAATTTCCAACATATGTTGGATCATATAAACAGCAAGAGAATTCCATAAAAACATCTACTTCTGCTTCATTGACTATGCTAAAGCCTTTGACTGTGTGGACCACAACATACTGTGGAAAATTCTTAAAGAGACTGGAATACCAGAACACCTTACCTACCTCCTGAGGAACCTGTATGCAGGTCAAGAAGCAACAGTTAGAACTGGACATGGGACAAGTGACTGTTTCCAAATTGGGAAAAGGAGTACATCAAGGTTGCATACTGTCACTCTGCTTATTTAGCTTATATGCAGAGTACATCATGCGAAATGCCAGGCGGAAGCACAAGCTGGAATCAAAATTGCTGGAAGAAATATCAGATATGCAGATGACATGACCCTTAACGCAGAAAGTGAAGAGGAACTAAGGAGCATCTTGATAAAAGTGAAAGAGGAGAGTAAAAATGCTGGCTTAAAACTCAACATTCAAAAAACCAAGATCATGACATCTGGTCCCATCATTGCATGACAAATAGATGGGGAAACATTGGAAACAGGGACAGACTTTATTTTCTTGGGCTCCAAGATCACTGCGGACAGTGACAGCAGCCATGAAATTAGAAGACACTTGCTCCTTGGAAGAAAAGCTATGACCAATTTAGACAGCATATTAAAAAGAAGAGACATTACTTTGCCAACAAAGTCCATAGAGTCGAAGCTATGGTTTTTCCAGTGGTCATGTAATGATGTGAGAGTTGGACCATAAAGAAGGCTGAGCATTGAAGAATTGATGATTTTGAACTGTGGTGTTGGAGAAGACTCTTGGGAGTTGCTTGGACTGCAAGGAGATCAAACCAGTCAATCCTAGCGGAAGTCAATCCTGAATATTCATTGAAGGACTGATGCTATAGCTGAAATGCCAATACTTTGGCCACCTGATGTTAAGAGTTGACTCATTAGAAAAGACCCTGATGCTGGGAAAGACAGAAGGCAGGAGGAGAAGGGGTTGACAGAGGATGAGATGGTTGGATGGCATCACCAACTCAATGGACGTGAGTTTGAGCAAGCTCTGGAAGATGGTGAAGGACAGGGAAGTTTGGCATGCTGTAGTCCATGGGGTTGCAAAGAGTCGGACACAACTTAGCAACTGAACAACAACAAATATTGTCCTGGAAGAAGTGGAAAATAACAGTTCAATTCCCCCTTATACATATTCCTAGAGAAATATAACTTCTCCTGATAATTCAGAAGTTGACAGAATTATTAGAGCTGCCATTTTTCTACCTTCTCTCCAAATATCCTTCCATCCCCACCCCTAATGAATGGCCAGAGAAACTACTGTGCTGAAATTATGTGAAGTTGCCTAGTCTGATCTTTGATTAATGTAACAGTTAGCTATTGCCACCATAATGCTGCCTAACAAAACTCAGGAGCTTAAGACAATGATCATCTGCTGTCACGGGTATGGAGGTCAGTTTGGGTGATTTGGCTTCAAATTGCAGCATCTTAGCATTGACTGGCTTAGACCAGGTTCAGCCAGGTGGCTTTGCTAAAAGCTGCAAGGCCCTACCCCACGTCTCTCATCTTCCCTTGGACCAGCTAAAAGGAATGCGTCTTTCTTATGGCACTAGCACAGGCACAAGAGAACAAGCCAAACCACAGAGATGTCTCTTAAGCCTCTATTCCCATCAGGTCTGCTGACATTCTGTGGACCAAAATAAACCACATGAATAAACTCAAAGTCAAGGAACGGCAAAGTGTTCCACTCACAAAGATGGTGGGTGTACTGGTTTGCTAAGGACTACTATAGTGAAATATCACAGATTGGGTAGCTTAAATAATATAAATCTGTTTCTTACAGTTATGGAAGGTCAAGGGTTTGGCAGGTTAAGTGTCTCCTGAGGCTTCTCTCCTTGTCTTATCGCTGCCCTTTCCCATGTGTCCTCACTCTGCCTTTTCTCGCTACTGGTGTCTCTTCCTCTTCTTAGAGGACATCAGTCCTGTTGACTTCTGGCCCCACTCTTATGACCTCATGTGACATTAACTACCTCTTTAAAGGCCATCTACAAATACATCACATTAGGGGTTAGGGCTTCCAAATACGAACTGGGGTCGGGGGACACTATTAAATTGATAACATAGGGTTAGTGAACTTTTTGAACATCTTTTTTTCATTTTAAGTTTTTCCACAACTTGGAGTCTAGCTGATCACAGTTTCAAACTCTGACTCTAGCATTTAACAGTTGTGTAACCTTAGGAAGAGTACTTCCCCACTTAGAAAAATAGACCATTGACAGAGGAATGGATAAAGAAGGTGCGGTACATATACACAGTGAAATATTCAGTTCAGTTCAGTTCAGTTCAGTTCAGTCGCTCAGTCGTGTCCGACTCTTTGCGACCCCATGAATTGCAGCACGCCAGGCCTCTCTGTCCATCACCAACTCCCGGAGTCTACCCAAACCCATGTCCATCGAGTTGGTGATGCCATCCAACCATCTCATCCTCTGTTGTCCCCTTCTCCTCCTGCCCTCAATCCTACCCAGCATCAGGGTCTTTTCCAATGAGTCAACTCTTCACATGAGGTGGCCAAAGTATTGGAGTTTCAGCTTCAACATCAGTCCTTCCAATGAACACCCAGAATTGACCTCTTTTAGGATGGATTGATTGGATCTCCTTGCAGTCCAAGGGACTCTCAAGAGTCTTCTCCAACAACACAGTTCAAAAGCATCTCAGCCACAAAAAGAAGGAAACAATGTCATTTGCAGCAATGTAAATGGATCTAGAGATTCTCATCTTAGTGAAGAAAGTCAGAAAGAGAAAAACAAACATCAAATGATATCCCTTTCAGGTGAAATCGAAAACAAATGTTACAAATGAAACCTATTTACAAAACAGATTTAGAGTCACAGATGTAGAAAACAAACTTATGGTTATGGGGTGAGGAGGGGAGGGGAGGAGATAATTTGGGAGACTGGGATTGACATATATAGACTGCTACATATAAAACAAATAACTAATAAGAACCTACTGTATAGCACAGGGAACTCTTCTCAATAATCCATAATGATCTACATGGGAAAAGAATTTTTAAAAGAGTAGATATATGTGTGTGTGTGTGTGTGTGTGTGTGTGTGTGTGTACACACACACACACACACACACACACACATATATATATATATATATAAAACTGATTCACTTTCCTGTACAGCAGAAACTAGCACAAAATTGTAAATTAACTAAGTTCCAATAAACATTAATTTTTAAAAGTAGAATGCTTTTAATAACCAACTCATACATTAGTTAAAATTTGAATGAAAGAATTCAATAAAAAGCAAGTGCAAAGTAGTTGCTCAATAAATACTGCTGGTACTGTGGCTCTTTACAATCAGGAAGCTTCCCCTCTACTCAGGGAGGCTGTACGGGCTCTGACATCAGCCACATGCCTTCCCTTCTGGGACCTAGATTCCCTCCTACAGCAAACTCTACTCTCCCAAATCTATCTTCCTTCAATCTGTTTCTACAGTATGGTGACACTTTAAAAAATCCACTTTATACTTCTCTGCCAATAAATTAGAGGCCAGAAAGAAAGGAAATGGTGGTATACACTTGCTTTTCTAGACATTTTGCAGATGGCTGGCTGCCTTAAAGCCATGTCATGCTGCTGGAGCATCAGCAAAATGCTTGATTTTCATCTGCTACATAAAAAGTTTGTGAGCTCAGGGGAGGACAGTGCAAGCATTAAATAGGGCCCTTTTAGAGTATCTCCTAGGAGTTCTTTTTGGAGTTAGGGATATATGTTAACTAAGTTCCAAAGGAAGTTTTAGAACTTTGCAGACATTTCTCAGAATCTGGTTGGCTATTTCATAAGCTAAGTGCCACTAAGACCTCGGTGAAATATCTTCTTCTTGTGGCCTCTCACTGCCTTCTCAAAGGGACAATTACCTGTCTAACTTCCTCAGGATTAATTCTTTCAAAAAATTATTCTTACTAGTGTTTCAAGTGGTTGAAACATCTAAATTCTCAGATCCCACCCAAAATATCTATAGCAAGCTGCGGAACCAAGGAGCACAGAGGAGAACACCGACAAGCATTTTTTTCTCTATTCTGCCTATAGCTGCTTATTTAATGATCATAATATCCCTAAACAGTAATTAATCAGGGACCATCCAGGGAATCGGGGTCAATTTAACCAAAGTCTTCCCTCACTGGCAGCCAACTTCCAAACATGGTTTTGGGATTGCTGATCCCAGGAAGGAGGTATAGAGAAGACAGAAATAAAACTAGGTTATCTATGGGAAGGCTTCTGAATTTTTCAAAGACACTTAGACTAGGGAAAAGTCAAGATGCTAACTATCCTCCCTCCTGTACCCTGATGGAGCCTTTCACACTGACTCTTTTTAATCCCTGAGAAAAACACAAGACAAGCCAGAGACTTTCTGGGGAAGTCTTTTCCCTGAAGGGAGCAAAGGAAATAACTGATGAGGTGGTTTTCCTCACTCACTCAAGTATAAAGACTCAAGTTGAGGAACCTGGACCATTAAGCCTAATATATGTGTCCTAGAGTTTGTGAAACTCAGTGCACGGAAATATGATCCTTGTCCCAAGGACAGAACAGAAAATATGATATGGCAATTGACTTAGTGCCTTTTAAAGTTGAATGCATTGGTATAGGTGTGTATTCCCAGATTTTATCAGCACAAAGGACGTGTGTTTAGCATGAGCCCAAGGCATATGGCTTACATTAAAAGCCAGCACATGCCCTCAACTTCCTTTCCCCTATATAAGAGTTCTCTTCATTTTTGCAGGGGACTTGAAAGTGACTCACCATGATTACAGACCATGAACGGACACATTCTTGGTTGATTCCAAATAAGTTTTATTTTTGTCGAAGAAAAACTGGAAGCCTATCTGTTTGAGGTCAAAGTCCCCTATAATAATTAATCTACACACCCAATATATGAAGTTCTAATTATTTTAGGACATTTTCAGAATATGAACAGGTTTTTTATAACATAATATTGAAGAAGTAGGAGTACTATATTGTCATATTATTATTTATTCTGCATGAGTAGAACCCTCTTTAATTTTTACAACTGCATCAAAAAGAATAAAATACCTAGGAATAAATCTAACCAAGGAGGTAAAAGACTTGTACTCAGAAAACTGTAAGACACTGATGAAAGAAATTGAAGATGATACACACACATGGAAAAAGATAATACCATTTTCATGGATTGGAAGAATAAACACTGTGACCATACTGCCCAAAGCTATCTATAGATTGAATCCAATCCCTAACAAAATATCAATAGTATCCTTCAGAGAATTAGAATAAATAATTCAAATTTTAGAATATGGAAACACAAAAGATCCCAAATAGCCAAAATAATCTTAAGAAAGAAGAACAAAGCTGGATGAATTGTGAGCCCTGGTTTCAAACTATATTACAAAGCTAATGTAATCAAAAAAGTATGGTACTGGTATATGCAGAGTACATCATGAGAAACGCTGGGCTGGAAGAAGTACAAGATTACCAAGAGAAATGTTAATAACCTCAGATATGCAGATGACACCACCCTTCTGGCAGAAAGTGAAGAAGAACTAAAAAGCCTCTAGATGAAAGTGAAAGAGGAGAGTGAAAAAGTTGGCTTAAAACTCAACATTCAGAAAACTAAGATCACAGCATCCGTTCCACCACTTCATGGCCAATAGATGGGGAAACAGTGGAAACAGTGACAGACTTTATATGTTGGGGGGCTCCAAAATCATTGCAGATGGTGACTGCAGCCATGAAATTAAAAGACACTTGCTCCTTGGAAGGAAAGCTATGACGAACCTAGACAGCATATTAAAAAGCAGAGACATTACTTTGCCAACAAAGGTCTGTCCAGTCAAAGCTATGGTTTTTCCAGTAGTCATATATGAATGTGAGAGTTGGACTATAAAGAAAGCTGAGTGCTGAAGAATTGATGCTTTTGAACTGTGGTGCTGGAGAAGACTCTTGAGAGTCCCATGGACAGCAACGAGATCCAACCAGTCCATCCTAAAGGAGATCAGTCCTGAGTGTTCAATGGAAGGACTGATGTTGAAGCTGAAACTCCAATACTTTGGCCACCTGATGTGAAGAAGTGACTCAGTGGAAGAGACCCCGATGCTGGGAAAGATTGAAGGTGGGAGGAGAAGGGGATGACACAGGATGAGATGGCTGGATGGCAACACCGACTCAATGGACATGAGTTTGGGTGGACCCTGGGAGTTGGTGATGGGCAGAGAGGCCTGGCATGCTGCAGTCATGGAGTCACAAGGAATCAGACACGTTTGAGCGAGAGAACTGACTTGACTAGCACAAAAATAGACACACAGATCAATGGAACACAGTAGAGGATCCAGAAAAGATGCACACTTATATATAGTCCATTAGTCTATGACAAAGGAGGCAAGAATATATAATGGGGGAAAGACAATCTCTTAAATAACTGGTGCTGGGAAAACTACATATAAAATAATCAAACTGGACTACTACCCTCACAGGATACACAAAAATAAACTCAAAATGGGTTAAAGATTAAAATGTAAGACTTGAAACTATAAACTCCCAGAAGACATCAGTCTTAGCAATACTTTTTGGATATGTCTCCTCGGGCAAGGGAAATAAAGACAAACAACATGGACTACTTCAAATGAAGAAGCTTTTGTGCAGCAAAATATTGACAAAACAAAAAGGCAGCCCTCTGAATGAGAGAAGATATTTGCAAATGATATATCTGATAAGGAGTTAATATCCAAAACATACAAAGAACTCTTATGATTCACATCAAAAAACAAACAGGCTGCTTGGAAAATGGGAAGAGAACCTGAACACTTTTCCAAAGAAGACATATAGATAGCCAACAGTCACAGGAAAAGATGCTCAACATCACTATGTTGCCGGATACGTGAGTCAGATGCCTGTGACCCTCAGCCATTAGCGAGGCCTCCTGTGTTTCCTGCTTCCACGACAAAAAGGTACATGGGAACAGTGACAGCTGTAGGCTCCTTTAAGTAGCGATGCAAGCTTTTTCCCTTGAGGCAGCAGCAGATATATACATACCACCCAAAAGAAAGACAGTGGATTTGAGCATCCAGCCTATCTAGCCTCAAATGCATATTCCACCACTGGGCAGCTAAGACAGGGTTTTCCAGAATGAGAACAGCAATACCCACCACAGAAACACAGCAGACAAGGTTAAGTGCACTTGCAGAACTAAAAGAATGGCATCTGGCACAGCAGGCCTTCCAACCAAGCATATAGTTAGCACTTCCCACCCTCAGCCAGGCCTGCTTCTTTCTCCCTCTTTCCAATACAGAGTTTTTGGTCACACCACATATGGATTTAGATTGCCTGCAGGGCTTTCTTTGTACAGGAGTGTCCTTGGACTCTGTGAGGGCTGGAGTAAAGCTATTTATCACCTTCACCCCCTGCTCCAACACACCCACTGGACAAAGCTCTGGCATGTTCCTGGAACCAAGGGACCTCCTCTGTTTGGAGCCAGCCTGACACTGGAGTCTAGAAGTCTTCTCAGATCCATTATCTCATTATGTATTGACAATCACCCTCTGACATGGAAAACCCCAGTCCCATTTCACAAATGAGAAAAAAAACCACAAAGGGATATGAAAGGCAAGACCAAATGTATTCCATTTCCCTTAACACAATCCAAATATTCTCCCTGATATAAAAAGAAAATGACCACCCTTGATTCCTGCCTTAAAACATAGTAGGAAAAGATGGAGGTATTTTGCCAGGAAATGAGATGGCTCTGAAACAGAAAACTGTCTAACTAGTTTCCCCTGCAAATATCCCATAAAGATATTCTCAAAACACTAAGCAATAAATACCAAACTCCGGAGATAAAACACAGCGGACATAGCACACATCGTTGCTTTTGACTTGCACTAAGCTGAAAACTGGGCACGGGATTGGATTCCATTTCTGAGAAAATGCTTTACTGCAACTGCAGATACACAGATTAACTAACCAACAGGCCCCTGCCCACTGGTGCCCTCTGCCAACATGATGTGCACCCAAGAAGAGCTTGCCTTGTTCTGAAGCGAAGACTGGCCACACATGGCTCTCCACCCACCTCTTCTCAGCTCCCCCTCCCCCTGGCCCACCACTCAGCTCCCTCAGGACGATGCTCTCTTGCAGCTAGACTGTCAGACAAAGCCACCCCAGATTTGCTGCCCACGTGTCCCCTGAGCTGGAAAGGTCACATGGATATCTCATGAGGTGTTTCCCATGTGGACTGCCGCCCTGCTTTGCCTGAGTCTCCTCCCATCAAGCCCATGCATTCCCTGATCACAGTGACCTCCCAAGCCTGAGCTCCCACAGTCCAGCTGGCACTGCCCCAGAGATATCTTTCCTACTCACCTCCTGGAAAACAGGAAGGCATGCTCTGTCCTGTCCATACTGTCTCTCACAGTGCCCACTACATACAAGGCACTTATACGTGTGTTGAATACGTGAGTAAGCAGAGCTTTCCACACCAGAGGACACAGGCCTTAAAAGGCAGATGTCTCGAGACTTCCCTGGTGGTCCAGTCGCTAAGACTCTGTGCTTTCAATGAAGGCAGCTGAGGTTCGATCCCTGGTCAGGGAACTAGATCCCACATGCTTCAACTAAAAGTTTACATGCTGCAACTAAAAATCCGGCATGCTACAACTAAGACCCAGTACAGCGAAATAAATAAATATTTTTTTTAATAAATATATTTTTTAATGATGTCCATTGGAGGGGGCACAATAATGTAAGTTCACTCAAGAACCCTGAATCTCTGAAGTGTGTAGGGACTCCTAAAGGAGAAGAAAGGCATCAGAAAGGAGACTCTGGAGGACAACAAAGGCAGGTTTCGCCTGGAGAGGATGGAGATTGGGATCGGTTTTGCTGGTGCTGAGAAAGGGAGAGGGTGACATCCTCTCTCAGAGGAGCATTTCTTCCAACATTAAAAAAAAAGAATTCAGAACTCTGAAGTCACATAGAATTTGATTGGCAGTTTGGCAGCTGTTGTTCATGAAGAACTCTGAAAATGTCAAAACACAGAAGCAAAGGAGCCCTTGGAAGTGAGCATTTCTGATTGTGAACCTGGCGCAGTATGGCCTATTTCAAACCTGCATGAGGCCAGTGGAGAAATGAACGGAAGCCATAGCTGCATTGATTGCTTCCAGATGATGCTTCAGTGGTATGGAGGGAGGTGGTGTCTTTTCATTGACTCAACTTAGAAAACTGTTTAGAAAATTTCCCGGCAGGTACCGGCAGGGTTTTGATGCAGGGATAATTCTGGGTAGGGATGTTTTAATGAGATTCAGCATGAACATCATAAAGAAAGTCACCATCACAGTCAGGGAGGGGTGCTGGCATTCCAACACACCTGGTGGAGACCGAACCTGGCCAACAGCATGCAACGCTGGCTTCTAGACATTTGGGAGTCTCACAGCAGCTTTGGCAGTGCCAGAGCAGCAACGTTAGAGCCCTGGCCCAGGTGTCGTGGAAACGGTTTTAAATGAAGGTTTACCCAAGGTTTCTCATTTCTGTTGTCTGAAGCAAGATCCTTCTTCACGCTCTATGCATTTTTGTTTCTTTTCAAAGTGAGAGCTGATCCTCTTTGAAAAAAACATGGATGCTTATAGAGCACCCACCTATGTGCCAGGCTCATACTAGGTGCACTGTATGATTTCATTTCATCTTTACAACAGCCCGAAGCAGTTAGGTAGTACAAAGAAGTGTATATCAGCCAGAGTTCAGGCAGATGAATAAAGCCACTCTAGGCATTTTAGCAGAAACGGAGTTAATACAGAAATTCTTAATATTTGGCAAGGGAGTGAGGGTCAGTGAGAACCACTGCTGACTTTGAAATCAGAAAATACTTGAGTTACAGGAAGCCCCTCCCAATGATCTCACCTCATGATCTCATCTCATGTGTGACACTGAAGTCAAGGTTTCTGGAAGCTTACCTGCAAGTCACTGCAAGCATCATGTCCACTGTACGTTCACATGGTCACCCCACACAGGCAGAGGGGAGTGACTGCTCTCCTCCTCTCTGCCTTCCAGGTCTGCATGAGTGTCTTGCATTGTCAGGATTCAAACCAGAACTCTATTTACCAAAGGAGCCTGGAAAATGTAGTTTTCAGCCTTCCAGCCCCCATAAAACAAGGAAGAACTTAAAATCAACAACAACATCCAGCATAGAGAGACGCTACTGTGCTCATCTTATTACTGAGGCAACTGAGTTTCAAGAAGTGGTGTAATTTTGCCTAAGTTCTCTCTGCTTGTTTGTGGTGGGAATGGTGTGTGAATAAGCCTGAATCCTTCTGCCTCCAAAATCCAGAAGAATGAATGGAATTTTGATTGATGTGGAGACACAGATTTATCCATCTGGATCCTGAGAGAACATTTCTGGGCTGGGGTTGCTCATTCACCAACGCTACTAGCATGAGGGAGATAAAAAAGCATCTACAGTGACTTTCAAGAGTCTATCAGCCTTGGAAGTGTATATTTGTCTACTGGTTCAAGTGGTAAAGAATTCACCTGCCAATGCAGGAGACGCAGGAGATACAGTCAGCAAGATTCTCTGGAGGAGGAAATGGAAACCCACTCCAGTATTCTTTCTGGGAAACTCATGGACAGAGGAGTCTGGCAGGCTTCAGTCCTTAGGGTCACAAAGAGTCAGACACAACTGAGCAACTGAGCACACACACATGCGCAGAGTAATCAGGATGAATGTGAAAGCAAAAACAATAAAACCTAAGAAATCTTTTGAGTGTTACTAGGGGAATGTAAGTTAAAACCACAAATCCACTCACCCAGCAACATGAAGGGTTAGCCAGGATGCAGAGCCTTACCAACCCTCAGACACTGCTGGTGAACAAGGAAATTGGTACAATCGCTTTAAAAAATAATTTGGTGTTACCTCTTAAAGTTCAACATGTTCACAGTCTATGGGCAAGGAGTTCCACTCATAAAAATATTTCCTAAAGAAATTCTTGCATTTGTGCTCTATAATACAAAAACATATTGAAATATTTATAGTCACATCACCCTAAGCAGACTAAAACCTAAAGCAAACCTGATGCCCATTAACAGGATGAATAAATAAACTGGATTATATTCATACAATGGAATGTTATACAGCAATGGAAATGAATTACCATTAGATTTAGCAAGGTGTACGAACTTCAAAGATTTGATGCTGAAAGAAAAATTCACTGAAAAAAAATCACTGAAGCAGTACGATTCCATTCATATGAAAGACAAAAGTAAATAGCATACTATTTGGATTACACACATATGTCATAAAATCGTAAAAAAAAAAGCAAGGTAAATGTTAATTAAAATGGAGAATAATGGGCTATTTTGGAAGGAGATAAGAACAGAATCGACCAGGGGGCTCAGGGAGCTTCTTTGGTCTTGATAATGACCTGTTTCTAAAGTGGAACAGTGGGTTCAAGTGTGTTTTACCATCATTCTTTCCACTCATCACATATGTTATATACACTCTCTCATGTGTATGATATATTTCACACTCCGAGAAAGTTAATGTCAGGGTGGAGATTTTCCCTCAGTCTCCAAACTTCTGCAGTCCTATCACACATAGTCAATGTACAACCTGTCCATCCCATTCTGGCCTTTCAAATGCAACCTTATGTACATTCTGAGATAATATAAAGTCTACTGCACTCATCTCCAGAGTTCCTCCCAACCACCTCTCTCTTGTCAGCTCTGCCACGCAAGGTGATAAACCACAGTGGTTTACAGCCTGGATCTTGGAACTTGATTTGAATTTCAGAACCTGGGTTCGAATCCCAGTCCTGCCGCTCACTATCCATGTGATCTTGGGAATATTATATAACCTCCATGTTTCCCAGCAAGGAAGAGAGTACTTATATCATGGGGTTGTTGTTGTAAAGATGCAATGAGTTAATGAATGTGAAACACTTAGAATAGTGACTAGCATCTAGTAAACACCACTTAATTGTCAATTTTTACCATTACTTTTCATTTTTCTTCTTGCTAGTTTTGTCGATCAACCCATCCTTCTTATTTGACCCCATATCTCACGAACTACTATCTATTTGGTATCATTTTAAAAACACAGGTCAGCAAACTATGTCTTATGAGTCAAATAGGGCCTACCTTCCAGTTCTATAAATAAAGTTTTATTGGAACACAGCTATGTCCATTCATTTACATATTATCTATGACTGTTTTTATGCCACAACAGCAGAGCTGAATAGTTGCAACAGAAGCCATAGGACCTGCAAAGCTGTCTGGCTCTTTATAGAAAATATCTGCTGACTGCTACTTAAGAATATTGTTGAATTCTGCTCCCCTGGTTTATCCCCTACCTCATAAGCTCCCTATCACAGACCCGTTACCAGTTTTCCGCATTCCAACCTCAGGCACAGTGACTAGTGAAACCAAAAAAATTTTATGTCCTTGGACCAAAGGTACCAAAAAATCAAGTAACTTCTGCTGGCCATGTCCCATCACTGGCAGAGGACAGGACACATCAAGTACCCGTTGCATTTTTGACCAAGACAAGGCATTTGACAGCAGACTCTGACCCTAAGGTTTCACTATCTTGTATTAGAAATTTCTAACAGAAAATCACGTGATTAACTTGCTTTAAAATAGGACATGTAAAAACACAATAAATATGACAGTATTCTATATTTTCAAATTATACAAAGATAAGTACTAACTATCAGCATGACTTGGCCATTAAAAACATTATAAATCTTAACTATTACCTACTTTATCCTCCTAAATAAGACAAAGCCATTAAGAGAATAATTATGAAGCTATATGAGTCTTGCAATGGATCTTAGGAGTAAACAAGTCGATGTGAAATAAGCATCTGGTTTTTTTATGTTATCCTTATTCCACTGACTTGGTCCTCATGACCTCACACACCCAAGGCAACACACCTACCTTGCAATTCTAAATGAGAAGTCCTCCAGTAAGGATGAAGGATGAGACAAAGACAAAGACTAAAAAAAGAAACCAGAAAGGATACAAAGACAAGGAATTTCAGCAAATCACCTATTCCCACTGAGGGAAGGTAAAAAAAAAGAAACCCACACAGGAATGTCCTCCTTTGTGTGCTATTTTGGTCACACGTGATTAATAGCCTGTCACACTGTCAGGAGAACCCAGACTCCATCAGATCGACATACATGGCAGCTCTGTGCACCAAAGTCAGGTCACATTATTGTGCAAAATGTGCCAGGGGGATGCACTGTACATGTATATAGAATATATATATATATAGAACACGTACCTGCCACTTGCATCCCTTGATCCTGAAATACTGCTGAAATTCTTCTCCTTACACACACTCTCAGTGTGCATGTGTGTGTGAGTGTGTTTCCCATTTCATTCAGCAGGCAGCTGTGAAAGCTATTTTACTGCCTACATAGCAACAGAAAAGGATCTGGTAAGTGTTTAATGAGGGGGAGGTGTGGTGAAAGGGATAGGGCAGTCAAACTGGGTAACTTAGAAGAGAATGAGATAAGATAATGAATGTTGTTGCTATGGAAACTAGGTCATCATCTATAATACTTCTCTGTCTATAACATTCTATATTCTGAGAAATGGGCAAATCCTATGCTTTACACTCATGAATATGATCTTTATAGAGATATTAACAGTCTAGAAAAAGTACTTCATTTTCCCATCCATTAGTGTAGCAATTCATAAACGAGACAGAAAACATCCCCTCTAGAACAGAAGAACACATAAATCCTTTGTGAGTCCTAAAAGGACTCTCTATAATTTATTTTGGTTCCTTATTAAATTGGCTGTCACGTATCTCTTCACTTTCCATAAACATCCCCTTTTCCAAGTCTTGTTCTTTAATAAAATATGCACACAAGAACACTCAAGAAATTGATTCTTTTCTGTAAAGCTTGGCCTCACAATCAAATGTGCCCCAACTTTCTATATCAAAAGAGTCCTTCCAACAACCACACCTGGAAGTTTCTGAGCTAACTGATTCCCCAAGGTGAATTTAGGGTTTGGGACTTAAAGTGACTTTAAAACAAGTGTGACAATACTGAAATAGAAACAAAAATAAAAATTCAGGACTCAAAAACAGAAACCTAAATGAAAGATCAACATGGGAGAGAGGATGGTGCAATACATACTTGTGGCCCTTCATGCCCTGGTTGTGTTAGCTGATCCAACAATTTGACAGAGCTTCCTGGTGGCCAAAGCAAAAGAGAAAACATAAAGAAAAATGAACAAAATATAACACCCTTCAAAATAAGCCAAATGTTTCTTAAAACTCAGTACTGAAAGACATTTCTCACTCGGAGGTTCACACATGGACCACCGAGAGTTACTGCATATACAAAACAAATTGCAAACATGGTGATAGATTTCATTAGGACCTTTGTGCATGGAATCAAAGTTCAATCCTCTGAAAGTAGTCTGGAAGGGTGTGGAGAGACAGGGGCAGGGGAGGGAATAATACTGAGGGTCTCAGGGCATTTAGGGCTTACCTTGTGGCTCAGCTGGTAAAGAATCTGCCTGGATTGTGGGAGACCTGGGTTTGACCCCTGGGTTGGGAAGATCTCTTGGAGAAGGGAAAGGCTACCCACTCCAGTATTCTGGCCTAGAGAATTCCATGGACTGTATAGTCCATGGGGTCGCAAGAAATGGACATGACTGAGCAACTTTCACTTTCAGGGCATTTAGATTTATTCTGCTTGATCCAAGAATTAAAATATTTTTAAGGAGAATTCCTACACACTCACTTATAAATATTCCTTATTTCAGCTAACCTTTAAGTAAGAATTGGAAAGCAAACATATTTTCAAATTCTCTGATCTAGAATGCAGGTCTGCTGTTATTATTGTTGATGTTCCTGTTATTTTTATTGATTGACAATCTTTTATGAAAATAGAGGAACTCAATACTCTCCAACCATCTTCCAAGTGATGATGTTATTGCAAAGGCATTATTACAATGGAACAAACTCTGAAGATGGTTCTAAAAAGTTCACAGTGCAACTGTGTCATCCAGGAAACACTGGGCCTATGTCAAAGGCCGAGACCAATAATGCTCATCTTATCTTCACAGACTTCTCTGCTTGCCCCCGACTTCTTTGCAGGTGAGTCAGGACTAAACTGCTAAGTTCTATCTAATGGAGGGTGGGCCCAAAAAATGATGTAAGTTAAAAACTCCAAACCCTTCAACCTGTTTTCTTCCTTTGCCATGGAAACCATGGAGACCATACGTTCCAGATGGCATGGCTACACCAAGATGTGATATGAGTGAAAAATAGACTTTAATCTTGCGAAGCCATCAAGACTTCAGGGCCTGCCTAGTGTGAGAGCACCATCAATTACCTGGACGCCTGGCCAATAAACTGCCTTCACTGCACTATTTGTCATCTTTAAGTCAAGTTTTATTAATTTTATTATGTGAAGTGACATGAAAGTCACTCAGTCGTGTCCAACTCTTTGCAACCCCATGGACTGTACAGTCCATGGAATTCTCCAGGCCAGAATACTGAAATGGGTAGCCTTTCCCTTCTCCAGGGGATCTTCCCAACCCAGGGATCGAACCCAGGTCTCCCGCATTGCAGGCAGACTCTTTACCAGCTGAGCCACAAGGGAAGCCCATCTTTTTTTTATTATGGATGTTACATATACATATACTTGGCTTAAATATTCTCTATAAAAATAGACTTAAATCTTCACAAGTTTTAATGACTGCATTATCTTTAGATATAATTCTCTTTCTCTCTCTCTTGCCACCAATCCATGCTTTCTTCATATGTGCTCAGTTGCTCAGTCGACTATCTTTGACTCTTGCAACCCCATGGACTGTAGCACACCAGGCTCCTTTGTCCATGGAATTTTCCAGGCAAGAATGTTGGAGTGGATTGCCATTTCCTTCTCCAGGGGATCTTCCTGACCCAGGGATCGAACCTGCGTCTCTTGCATCTCTTGCATGGGCGGGCAGATTCTTTACCACTGAGACACCTGGGAAACCCCTTCTTAACATAGATAAAAATATAATTAGAAAGAAAGAGATGGATTCGAGACATGGATAAAGAGACAGAGGAACAGACAGATACAGTGCTTCAGTATGCTTCCATACGTTTTGAGGGTTCATGATTTTATCATTTACTCCAACCAGTGATCACGTAAAGGCCACCTCCATTGCATATGAATGTTGTTATTGAAGATGAGAAAGTTGACTGAGATTAGCAGTTAGAAAGGGTTAGGAAAGTGTTTTAACTCAAATTATTCTATTCCACAGCCTACATCTGAATTGTCATTCTCTCTACTGCCTTGAGTTAATTACCGTACATTTACTCAATTTTTCCAAATACCAACTGTTGCTTAACTAATAACATTAGTGATAAGTCGTTGCTGTTTCTTTTCTGTTTCCTGACAACTTGTGGTCCCTTCTCTATAGACTGTCTGTTTTCTTTAAGGATATATATCTATTTCTTGATTTGTAAAAGCTTTTTTAGAATTTTATTTTTTATACAATTTTAAAAGGTTATTTTCCATTTACAGTTATGATAAAATAGTGGCTAGATTCCCCATGATGGATAGTATATCACTAAGCTTATGTTATACCCAAGAGTTTGAAAACAACTCCCCTCTCCCAACTAGTCACCACTAGTTAGTTTTCTATACCTGTGAGACTGTGTTTAGAACTTTTTATACATTGCAGATATTAACCTTCTCCCTGTCATATTTGTTCAAAAACTCTTAGCCAGTTCTCTTTTTTCTTTTACTTTAATTTAAATTGCTTTTTTATTTCTTTTCCAATTTTCTGACTTCCATCATGGTTGTAAGGTTCTTGTTTACTTCAAACTAATATAAATATATGCTTATGTTTTCCATGAATCTAACAGTTTAATTTTTTCATCTTCATATCCTTCATTCACTTAGGAGATATGCTTATAAAAGGCTTTGGAGCCTCCTTAATTTTGTCTCCTTGATTTTCAACAAGTACTTTTCCTGAAAATACTAACAAACATCTATGCTCTATCCTGTTGATTTGAACTACTTTCTGTATACATTGTGTCGACTGTAGTCCAACAGGGAGACAAACCATCTTGTCTTGTAATGAGGACATTACAAGCTCTAGTGCTTCTGTCTTTGAAGTATGATGATCATGTTTTGGTCATGAAAACAGAGAAGTGAGATCAATACTCTCCAACCTACTCCCAAGTCATGGGGTTACTGGAAAGAGATTATTACAATGGAGGAAACTCTGAAGATGGTTCTAAAAAGTTCACAGTGCTTTTTTGCATTTTAAGTGTGATATGCATGTTTTGATCAGAGATCTTTTTATTACATACAGGAGTTACTTTTCTAATCCTATTTCACTGCAATTTAATTTTTTAGTGATTTGGAATTACTTTTATTAATTAATTTTTTTTTGGCTGCATCAGGTCTTAGTTACAGCATGTGAGATCTTTCATTGCAGTGCACAGGCTTCTCTCTAGATGCAGTGTGCAGTCTTAGTATTTGTGGTAGATGGGCTTAGTTGCTCCATGGCATGTAGGATCTTACTCCCTCAACCAGGGATCAAACCTGCATCCCCTGAATTGGAAGGTGGATTTTTAACCACTGGAACAGCAGGGAAATCCCTAATTTACTCTAATTCAGAAATAGTCATATATTTTTCCCTTACTAACAATGATTATCATAATATATCTTTTTATTAGTGAGCTATCATTAAATTCCTAGAATAAAGCCTACTTATTCATAACACAGAATTTCTTTAATACACTTGACTTCACAGAGCCATCATGTGTTTAGGATTTGGTGTTTCCATTTCTAAGAAATATTAGTCTGTGGTTCTCTATAGTTATAACAAAAAAAAAAGGAGAAACTTATCTTGTTGTGCTAAAATATTTCAACTGGCACAAGCATTCTGTGTTCCAGAGAAATTTCAAGATGGTGGAGGAGTAAAACGAGATCATCTTCCTCCCACAAATACATCAAAAATACATCTTCATGTGGAACAAATCCTACAGAACACCTTCTGGACACTGGCAGAAGACCCCAGACTTCCAAAATGGCAAGCTAATCTCCAGAGAATGCGTGTCAGTAGCCATACAGTAGGGGGTCAACCCTGAATCTCTGAGGTGGGAGACCTGAGTCCAAGATGTTGGGCTACCAGACAAGCCCTGACTCCATGGAAAATTAATTAGTGAGAGCTCTCCCAAAGGCCTCCATCTCAGCACTAAGACCAGGCCCCTCCCAAAGGCCAGCAAGCTCCAGTGCCAGATGCCTCACAACAAACCATCAGTAAAACAGGAACACAACCCTACCCATTAGCAGATAGGCTACCCAAAGTCATACCAAGCCCATACAGACATCCCAAAACACACCAGTGGATAAAGCACTGCCCTTCAGAGAGAATGATCCAGCTCCACCCACAAGAACACAGGCACTAGTTCCCCTGAACAGGAAACCAGCACAAGGCACTGGTATGGACCTACCATGCCTACCCACTGGAGCACATTTCAAAAATAAGGGGAACTATGATTTTCAGAAACGAGACCCCAAACACAGTAAATCAAACAAAATGAAAAGACAGAGAAACATGCAGCAGACGAAGGAACATTGTAAAAACTCACTAAACAAAATAAATCAAGAGGAAATAGGCAATCGAACTAAAAAAGAATTCAGAGTGTTTATAATAAAGATGATCCAAAATCTTGGAAATAAAATGAAGGCACAGATAAATTGAATGGAGGCACTGATCAAGAAGATACAAGAAATGTTTAACGGGGACCTAGAAGAAATGAAGAATAGATAATCAGCAGTGAACAACACAGTAACTGAGATGAAAAAATATGCCAGAGGGAACCAAAAGCAGAATAACTGAAGCAGAAGACAGAATGTGTAAATAACTGAAGCGGAGCAGAATAAAGAAAAAAGCATGAACAGAGTGAGGACCCCAGAGACCTCCGGGACAACACTAACCACACCAACGTTCAGAGTATATGGGTCCCAGAAGAAGAGAAAAAGACAGAGTATGAGAAAATATTTGAGGACATGATAGGTGAAAATTCCTTAACATGGGAAAAGAAATAGTACTGAGGTCCAGGAAGCCCAGAGAGTCCCATGCAGGATAAACCCAAAGAGAAACATGCCAAGACACATATTAATCAAACAAATGAAAATTAAACAGAAAGAAAAATACTGAAAGCAGCAAGGGAAAAGCAAAAAGCACCATATAAGGTGATTCTCCTTAAGCTAACAGCTGATCTTTGAACTGAAACTCTGCAGACCAGGAGGGAGTGGCAGAATATACTTAGAGTGATGAAAGGAAAAAAACTACAACAAAGATTACTCTACCCAGAAGGATATCATTCAGGTTTAATGCAGAAATCAAAAACTTCACAGAGAAGCAAAAATTAAGAGAATTTAGGAACACCAAACCAGCTTTACAACAAATGATAACGGAATCTTCTCTAGGCAGGAAACACAAGAGAAAGAAGGGGCCTACAAAAACAAAGTGAAACAATACAGTAAATGGTAATAGAATCATAAATATCAATAATCACTTGCAATATAAGTGGACTAAAAGCTCCCACCAAAAGACACAGATTTGTTCAAAGGATATAAAAACAAGCTCCCTATGTACGCTGTCTACAAAAGACCCACTTTAGACCTAGGGACACATACAGATTGAAAGTGAGAGGATAGGAAAAGTGATCCTACACAAATGAAAACCTAAAGAAATCAGGAGTAGCAATACTCATATCAGATAAAACGGACTTTAAAATAATGTTGCAAGAGAAAGGAAGGACACTGCATAATGATGAAGTGATCAATTCAAGAAGATAAAACAATCATAGATATGTATGCACCCAACATAGGAGCACCTCAATACAAGGCAGATGCTAACAACTGTAAAAGGGAAATGAACAGTAACCAATAATAGTGGATGACTTTAACACCACATTAATCAATTCAGTTCAGTTCAGTCACTCAGTCGTGTTCGACTCTTAGCAACCCCATGCACTGAAGCACGAAAAGCCTCCTGTCCATCACCAACTTCTGGAGTGAACTCAAACTCATGTCCATTGAGTCGGTGATGCCATCCAACCATCTCATCCTCTGTTGCCCTCTTCTCCTCCTGCCCTCAATCTTTCCCAGAATCAGGGTCTTTTCAAATGAGTCAGCTCTTCGCATCAGGTGGCCAAAGGACTGGAGTTTCAGCTTCACCATCAGTCTTTCCAATGAATATTCAGGACTGATTTCTTTTAGGATGGACTGATTGGATCTCCTTGCAGTCCAAGGGACTCTCAAGAGTCTTCTCCAACACCACAGTTCAAAAGCATCAATTCTTTGGCACTCGGCTTCCTTTATAGTCCAACTCACATCTATACGTGATTACTAGAAAAACCAAAGCTTTGATTAGACGGACCTTTGATGGCAAAGTAATGTCTCTGCTTTTTAGAACCTGTCTAGATTGGTATAACTATTCTTCCAAGGCGCAAGTGTCTTTTATTTATTTATATATATTTTTTTATTTTTATTTTTTTTTGACGATGCAGATAGTGAAGTGCAGTTTATTACACCGGCCGGCCCAAGGCAGAGTCTCCTCTTAGCCAAGGACCCCGACCAGCATTTGTGAAAGTCTTTTATACCCCATGTGTACGTGTCTGAACCCACCACCCAATTTCCTTGTGACTTACATAAACAAAGGAAAGGTAAATACAATCACAATAACCCCATCATTCATGTGTTATGTGTTCAAACAGTCAATAATCAATAAGCCTGAGGTTACATTCTAAACAGTCAATAATCAATAAGCCTGAGGTTACAGATAAAAATTTATGACCTGTCCGGAGGGGGTCTTATCCTTCTATTGTCATTTCCACAGGCACTAAGTCTTTTAATTTCATGGCTGCAGTCACCATCTGCAGTTATTTTGGAGCCCCCCAAAATAAAGTCTCTCATTGCTTCCACTGTTTCCCCATCTATTTGCCATGAAGTGATGGGACCAGATGCCGTGATCGTAGTTTTCTGAATGTTGAGTTTTAAGCCAACTTTTTCATTCTCCTCTTTCACTTTCATCAAGAGGCTCTTTAGTTCTTTGCTTTCTGCCACAAGGGTGGTGTCTTCTGCATATCTGATGTTATTGATATTTCTTCCCAGCAATCTTGATTCCAGCTTGTGCTTCATCCAGCCCGGCATTTCTCATGATGTACTCTGCATCTACGTTAAATAAGCAGGGTGACAATATACAGCCTTGATGTACTCTTTCCCTATCTGGAAACAGTCTGTTGTTCCAAGTCCATTTCTAACTGTTGCTTCCTGACCTGCATACAGATTTCTCAGGAGATGGTCAGGTAGTCTGGTATTCCCATCTCTCAGAATATTCCACAGTTTATTGTGATCCACACAGTCAAAAGCTTTAGCATGGCCAATAAAGCAGAAGTACATGTTTGTCTGGAATTCTCTTGCTTTTTCAATGATTCAACGGATGTTGACAATTTGATATCTGGTTCCTCTGCCTTTTCTAAATTGAGCTTGAACATCTGGAAATTGAAGGTTCATGTACTCTTCAAGCCTGACTTGGAGGATTTTGAGCATTACTTTGCTAGCATGTGAGATGAGTGCAATTGTGCAGTAGTTTGAACATTCTTTGGCTTGCCTTTCTTTGGAACTGGAATGAAAACTGACCTTTTTCAGCCCTGTGGCCACTGCTGAGTTTTCCAAATTTGCTGGCATAATGAGTGTAGCACTTTCAAGCATCATCTTTTAGGATTTGAAATATCTCAACTGGAAGTCCATCATCTTCACTAGCTTTGTTCATAGTGATGCTTTCTAAGGCCCACTTGACTTCACATTCCAGGATGTCTGGCTCTAGGTGAGTGATCACACCATCGTGATTATCTGGGTCTTGAAGATCTTTTCTGTACAGTTCTTCTGTGTATTCTTGCCACCTCTTCTTAATATCTTCTGCTTCTGTCAGGTCCATACCATTTCTGTCCTTTATTGAGCCCATCTTTGCATGAAAATTTCCCTTGGTATCTCTGATTTTCTTGAAGAGATCTCTAGTCTTTCCCATCCTATTGTTTCCTCTATTTCTTTCCACTGATCACTGAGGAAGGCTTTCTTATCTCTTCTTGCTATTCTTTGGAACTCTGCATTCAAATGAGTATATCTTTCCTTTTCTCCCTTGCCTTTCACTCCTCTTCTTTTCATAGCTGTTTGTAAGGCCTCCTCAGACAACCATTTTGCCTTTTTGCATTTCTTTTTCGTGGGGATGGTCTTGATCACTGCCTCCTGTACAATGTCCATAGTTCTTCAGGCACTCTGTCTATCAGATCTAATCCCTTGAATCTATTTCTTACTTCCACTGTATAATCATTAGTCATTTGATTTAGATCATACCTGAATGGTCTAGTGGTTTTCCCTACTTTCTTCAATTTAAGTCTGAATTTGTCAATAAGGAGTTCATGATCTGAGCCACAGTCAGCTCCCAGTCTTGTTTTTGCTGACGGTATATAGCTTCTCCATCTTTGACTGCAAAGAATATAATCAATCTGATTTCAGTATTGACCATCAGGTGATGGCCATGTGTAGAGTCTTCTCTTGTGTTGTTGGAAGAGGGTGTTTGATATGACCAGTGCATTCTCTTGGTAAAACTCTATTAGCCTTTGCCCTGCTTCATTCTGTACTCCAAGGCCAAAGTTGCCTGTTACTCCAGGTGTTTCTTGACTTCCTACTTTTGCAGTCCAGTCCCCTATAATGAAAAGGGCATTTTTGGGTGGTGTTACTGCTAGAAGGTTTTGTAGGTCTTCACAGAACCATTCAACTTCAGCTTTTTCAGCATTACTGGTCGAGGCATAGACTTGGATTACTGTGATAGTGAATGGTTTGCCTTGGAAACAAACAGATCATTCTGTCGTTTTTGACATTGCATCCAAGCACTGCATTTCAGACTCTTGTTGACTTTGATGGCTACTCATTTCTTCTAAAGGATTCTTGCCCACGGTAACAGATATGATGGTCATCTGTGCTAAATTCATCCATTCTAGTCCATTTTAGTTTGCGATTCCTAAAATGTCGACTTTCACTCTTGCCATCTCCTATTTGACCACTTCCAATTTGCCTTGATTTATGGACCTAACTTTCCAGGTTCCTAGACAATATCACTCTTTATAGCATCGAACTTTGCTTCTATCACCAGTCACATCCACAACTGGGTGGTGTTTTTGCTTTGGTTCTGCCTCTTCATTCTTTCTGGAGTTATTTCTCCACTGATCTCCAGGAGCATATTGGGCACCTACCGACCTGGGGAGTTCAACTTTCTGTGTCCTATCTTTTTGCCTTTTCATACCGTTCATGGGGTTCTCAAGGCATGAATATTGAAATGGATTGCCATTCCCTTCTCCAGTGGACCACGTTCATTCATATCAATGCACAGATCATCCAGACAGAAAATTAATAAGGGAACAAGCTTTAAACAATACGTTGGATCAGATAGAGCTAATTGGTATCTAAAGGACATTTCACCCAGAAAACAGTAGATTGCATTTTTTTCTCAAGTGAATATGGAACATTCTCCAGGACATATCACATTTTGGGCCACGAATCAAGCCTTGGTAAATTTAAAATAACTGAAATTGTATCAAGCATTTTGTTCTGACCACAAAGCTGTAAGATTAGATAACAACTACTGGGGAAAAAAATGTAAAAACTACAAATGCATAGAGGCTAAATAATACACTTCTGAATAACCAACATGCTACTGAAGAAATCAAAGAGGAAATCAAAATATATTAGAAACAAATGACAATGAGAGCACGACAACTCAAAACCTATGAGATGCAGCAAAAACAATGTTAAGAGGGAAGCTGACAGCAATATAAGCCTACCTCAAGAGACAAGAAAAGCACTGAATAAACAACCTAATCTTACAACTAAAGCAACTAGAAAAAGAAGAAGGAGAAAGACCAAAGTTAGTAGAATGACAGAAATCATAAGGATCAGAGAAAAAATAAGTGAAAAAGAAATGAAGGAGGCAACAGCACAGATCAACAAAACTAAAAGCTTTTTCTTTGAGGAGATAAACAAAGTTGACAAACCGTTAGCCAGACCCATCAAGAATAATAGAAAAGACTCAAATCGATAAAGTTAGAAATGAAAAAGGAGAAGTTACAACAGACAACACAGAAATACAAAGGATCATAACAGACTACAACAAGCAGCTAACTATGTGCCAAAAAAATGGACAACCTGGAAGACATGGACAAATTCTCACAAAAGTATAACCTTACAAGACTGAATCAGGAAGAAATACAAAATATGAAGAAACAAATCACAAGCACTGAAATTGAAACTGTGATAAAGAAAAAAAAAATCTTCCAACAAACAGAAGCCCAGGGCCAGAGGGTTTCACAGGTAAATTCTACCAAAATGTTAAAGAGCTGACACCTATTCTGCTAGAACTCTTCCAGAAAACTGCAGAGGGAGGAAAACTTCCAAACTCATTCTACGAGGCCATCATTACCTTGATACCAAAATCAGACAAAAATACCACCAAAAAAAGAAAATTGCAGGCCAATATCATTAATGAACATGAATGCAAAAACCCTCAACAAAATTCTAGCAAACAAATCCAACAACACATTAAAAGGATCACACCCCATGATCAAGTGGGTTTTTATCCCAGGGATGTAAGGATTCTTCAATATATGCAAACCAATCAATGTGACACATCATATTAACTAATTGAAAGATAAAAAACCATATGATCTTCTCAATAGATGCAACCAGAAAATTACTAGAGCTAATCAATGAATATAGTAAAGTCACGAGATATGAAATTAATACACAGAAATCTCTTGCATTGCTATACACTTAACAAGGAAAAAAAATCACAGAAATTAAGGAAACAATCCCATTCGCAACCACAACAAAAATAATAAAATACCTAGAAATAAATCCACCTAAAAGAGACAAAAAACCTGTATGTATATAACTATAAGACACTGATGAAAGAAACCAAAGATGACACAAAGAGGTGGAGAGACATACCATGTTCTTGGATTGGAAAAATCAATATTGTCAAAATGATTATACTGCTCAAAGCAACCTACAGATTCAGTGCAATCCCTGTCAAACTACCAATGATATTTTTCACAGAATCAGAACAAAAAATGTCACAATTTGTATGAAAACACAGAAGACCCTGAATAGCCAAATCAATCTTGAGAAAGAAAAATGGAGCCGGAGGAATCAACCTTCCTGACTTCAGACTATACTACAAAGCTACAGTCATCAAGATAGTATGTACTGGCGCAAAAACAGAAATATAGACCGATGGAACAAGATAGAAAGTCCAGAGATAAACCCGTGCACCTATGACACCTTATCTTTGACAAAGGAGGCAAGAATATACAATGGAAAAAAAGGTAGCCTCTTCAATAAGTGGTGCTGGGAAAACTGGACAGCTACATATAAAAGAATGAAACTAGAACACTTCCTAACACCATACACAAAAATAAACAAAATGGATTAAAGACTTAAATGTAAGGCCAGAAACTATAAAGCTCTTAGAGGAAAACATAGGCAGAATACTCTATGACATACATCACAGCCAGGTCCTCTTTGACCCCTTCTCCTAATGGAAATAGAAACAGTAACAAACAAATGGGACCTGATTAAACTTAAAAGCTTTTGCACAGCAAAGGAAACAGTATACAAGATTAATAGACAACTCTCAAAATGGGACAAAATAACTGCAAATGAAACAATGGACAAAAGATTAATCTCCAAAATATATAAGCAGCTCATACAGCCCAATATCAGAAAAACAAACAGTCCAATCACAAAATGGGCAGAAGCTTGAAACAGACATTTCTCCAAAGAAGACATGAAAATATGCTCAACATCAGTAATTATTAAATGCAAATCAAAACTACAATAAGGTATCACCTCACACCAGTCAGAACGGCTATCATCAAAAAAATCTACAAAAGATACATGCTAGAGAGGATGTGGAGAAAAGGGAACACTCCTGTACTGTTGATGGGATTGTAAACTGATACAGCCATTATGGAGAACAGTATGGAGACTGCTTAAAAAAATAGGGATAAATCTACCATATGACCCAGCAATCCCACTACTGAGCATATACCCTGAGAAAACCACAGTTCTAAGACACATATACCCCAGTGTTCATTGCAGCACTATTTACAATAGCTAAGACACAGAAGTAACATATATGTCTATCAACAGAAGAATGGATAAAGAAGATGTGGTACGTATATATAATGGAATATTACTCAGTCATAAAAAAGAACAAGTCGGAGTCAGTTGTAGTGAGGTGGATGAACCTAGAGCCTGTTATACAGAGTGAAGAAAGTCAGAAAGGGAAAACAAATATTGTATACTGACACATATACATATATATGGAATATAGAAAAATGATATTGATTAACCTACTTGCAGGGAAGGAATGGAGATGCAGATGTAGAGAACAAATTTGTGAATACATTAGGGGAAAGAGAGATAGGGATGCATGGAGAAACTAGCCTTGACATACATACACTAGCATGTGTAAAACAGATAGCTGGTGGGAAGTTGCTATATAACACAGGGAGCCTAGCCTGGTGCTTGGTGATGACCTAGAGGGGTAGAATGGGTGGAGGAGATGGAGGTTCAATTAATCTTGTAGAATCTTGTAGAATGGGCGGAGGAGATGGAGGTTCAAGACGGAGGGGACATATGTATAATTATGGCTGATTCATGTTGTTTTATGACAGAAACCAACAGAACATTGTAAAAAATAAATAAATAAAAGAACAACAACAAAAAAAAGAATTCCGTGTTCCAAAATTGTTTGCAGGAACTCACTCCTAAGTCCATAAAGATCTGATATCCTTCCAGGGGTTACTTTCAGACATTTTTCATAATTTCATTCAGGTTCTTTTTAGCTTTTTCCTACTTGTTCTATAATCAGTTGTTTTTTTAACAGTGCCCTATATGATTATCCTTTCATCCATGTATTTCTCTCTATTGGCATGTAGTGACACTGAATTCTACTTTTTTTTCTATAAACATATACAAACAGTTATTTAACTACATCTCCTTAACTATTCCTAATACAAGTACATGGCTACTTCTTTTCTATTTCCCTGATCACCTTTAAGAGCACTTCACCTGTTTTGTTGGTCTTGATTCTTTTTTAAAAAGAAAAGTAAGACAAGAAAAGAAAAGAACAAAAGAGTACTAATTTGTCATTTTTATTATTTTTATACATATTAATTTCTCCTCATATTTTCATTCTATTCTTCCTTGGGTAAGATACAATTCAAAATACAACCATTAAAAAAAGCCTGCCAATCTAATTATCGATTTCTCTTTATTCTGTTACATATTTAATATTTAATGCCTCCTACTATTTATTTGAGTTTCAAGTTTCTCCCCTTTTTATTTTGTCCAACTATGTGTGATTAATTACCCAAAGTTTTGTGATTATTATATTCTTGTTTGGATCTACATCATCAGTGAATTTAGACTATTTCCTTTTGCACATTTAATTTTTTCATATAATTTACTTCTTCTACTATCAACTCTGTTCCCTTTTGTTTAAAATTGCAGGTATTTATATGTCCATCCCCTCATTTTCTAAGCTTTATTCTTTAATTTGTTTAGGAGTTTCTACTTGTAAACTTGTATAGGTAGATTTCAAGTTATTCTAGTTTTTCATATTTACATACGATACAGAGGTTTAATTCTCCTAAATATCATTATCTTCCATTATCCTGCAAGACAACTGTAAAATATGAGAAATGCCAATTAAAATAACAGTGGGAGTGCACACTCAATTCTCTGTACAACTGCTCATGTGCACATGTGTATATGCAATTGTACATGTGTGTATGCATATGGCATGTGTGCAGTCTGAAGCCAAAGAGACTAAAAAGTGACCGCAAGAAACCAAAAAAGGCCAAAAAAAAAAAAAAAAAAATCTACCTCCTGAGGCATGTTCATTAGCTTCTCAATTCTATAAACAGTGGCCTCCAGCACAGTACCTACATTCAGAACCCGTAAAATATGGTGAGCTCTCATTTTTCCCCTGAAGGCAGCGGCACATGGGCAGCACAGGGAGACAAGCTCAAGAAATTCAGAAAGACAGGTGAAAGCTAATTTAAATATTAGAATGAACTTAAGACTTGGTGACAAGTTATGCTTCTAGGAGCAGCAGACATTTGCTTTATATCCTGGTAGCTACAGGTCTTCAGTGGTAATATATGAATAAACAATTGTGGCTTGCCTGAGTCTTTGAATAATCAAATTTGTAATAGTATTGTGATATGTCCATCAACTCTTTTCCACATCCAGAGGCACAATATCACATTTAGTGGCTCATGCTGGCTACTTCTCTGGGCTGCCTGAACCACTGAAGCCTCCCCTCCAAGAACTTGCCTCTGCTGTTCCCAGCTAAGCCACCTCATCCATCAGAGGTGAGAACCCAGCAGGGTCTCCCTTGACACGAGGTCCTGGCCAACTGCCTGCCAGATCCTAGTGACTGGGCTGGATCTGATTTTGGAAAGAGCGGCAAAACTATGTCTTGCCAAAGAGAAGATATGAAATCTGTTCTTCCTGAAGCATGCTGCCGAAACAGGATGTTTTGCAAGGCACTATTCCATGGAAAAATTCTCTCTCCTTCCTACAGAGGAAGACCAGCTATCCATGAGGGCAGGCAGATGAGGAGCCGGAACACACCTGCTCCCCACTCATTTACTGAAAAATAGATCCAAAAGAACTATATGATTTTTTTTTCTCCAGCAAGGGATAAAAATATGTCTCTTATAAAGGAAGAAATATTTTAAGTCAGTCCTGGGATATTCACACAGGATTTCTGAAACCAAGTTTAATCCACTGCCCTTGTTAGGAAGCACTTGCATTTCTTAGGCATCCTCTCTTCCCCTTTTATGGTCTGAAAGTTGTGCTCACCTGCTCAATCAGCCTATAGTCATAGTATAGGAAAACAATGCTTAAATGTATTTTGGATGTCAGTGGGCATCTTGGGAGTGAACACCGTGAGTGAAGAGCCATCCTCACACACCTGTGACCTCGGGAGGGCAGCTGCTACCAGAGAATCTACCGTGGTGGGTAGCCTGGCAGTGTAGGAGATCACCACACTGGCCCTGGTCCATCTCACCTGCATCACACTACTGGCAGCCATCAGGTGTTATCATCCTGCTATGGCCTGGTTCCAAAAGCCCCTAAGTATTCTATCAAGAACTGCTTTGCATACCAGTCTCTCCTTTATTGTTTTATGGCATATGCAGTGATATGATGGCATAGTCAATATGAAAACCAAGAGATATGATAAAGACTGAATGAGGCACAGGTGTTCCATGCAGGTCTCATCAAAGCACAATAAAACCCACCTCTTAAAGAGTTTAGATGCATTCCTCTCTCCTGCAGCAGGTTTTGATGGCCCACCCTACACCCACATTCAAGAAGCAGGAAGAATTGAGAAGTCAGACATGTGTTCCCGAATGCTGCTGCTGCTGCTAAGTCGCTTTAGTCGTGTCCAACTCTGTGCGACCCCATAGACAGCAGCCCAACAGGCTGCCCTGTCCCTGGGCTTCTCCAGGCAAGAACACTGGAGTGGGTTGCCATTTCCTTCTCCAATGCATGAAAGTGAAAAGTGAAAGTGAAGTCACTCAGTTGTGTCTGACTCTTAGCAACCCCATGGACTGCAGCCTACCAGGCTCCTCCGTCCACGGGATTTTCCAGGCAAGAGTACTGGAGTGGGGTGCCACTGCCTTCTCCAGTGTCCCTGAATGCTGCTTGGTTAATAAGAAAGGGGAAAAAGCACAATCCAAGGAAGTAGCCTAAGAGATATTCTCTCTTATACTCTCTCCGGTGAGGTCAGGAGCAGCACCCCCACACGTCAAAAGTGCAGGTGGTGACACTGCCAAACGTTTCACATAAAGCCTGATTTGCTTTCTGTGTCTGTGTTCTCATCCCTTTTCTGAAGTCACACACAGCCCATTCACAGCTAGACAAAGCCCACCTTGTTTCCTCGAGCCTCAGCCCCTGGACACTCCGGATGCTCAACTTCATCTCAGCTTTGAAACACCAGGATCAGTTCCCAAGATCCCCCCAGACACTGCATGGTAAAGCTGGACCTGTACATGCGATATGCCAGGCTGTTTCTCCCATCCATTCCCCCAACTGAGACTGTTAGACTGCCAGGCTAATGAAGCCAGAGCTTGCATATTCTCACCTTCGAGGGATTTCAAGAGACACTATTGGTTTGAGTCTCAAAGGTTTGTAAGAAATTCTCAAATGAGTATTTAACACAGATGCTTCAGGAGGAAAGCTCCTGTATGGATAGAGGGTGCAAATATTTCATCCTCCATGCCCCTCTAACAGAGATGCTCCTGAGGTACATGCTGATGATAAACCCATTAATCCTTCACAGAGCCTATTTCTCCACCTTGGCTACAGGGACAAGATAAGGCAAACATAGGTAAGTCAAGTCAAAGAGCAACTAGCATTCAAATAACTAGAAGGGTTAATGAAAAGTTTAACCTCCTCTCTGGTCTTGGATAGAGAGACATTTTTTCATACAGAGAACAAGGTAGTTAGGAACTAAAATCTCTCTGTCTTTAAAGCCCATCATTCAGAATTATCACTAAAAACGAATCCCTATGAATGAAGTCTTGTGACCCTACAATCACTAATATTCTTTGTTTCAGGCACAAACAAGATCACTATATACATTTTGCTACTTAAAAACAGGCAAGACTCCTCTGGCGGTCCAGTGGTTAAGAATCTGCTTGCCAATGCAGGGGATATGGGTTCACGCCCTGGTCCAGGAACATCTCACGTGCCGTTGGGCAACTAAGCATGTGCACTGCAAATACTGAAGCCCGAGCACTCTAGAGCCTGTGTTCTGTAAAGCCACTGCAATGAGAAGCCCCCACACCATAACCAGAGAAAGCCCACAAGCAGTAACGAAAACTCAGCGTAGCCAAAAATAAATAAATAAAAAAAATTTAAAAATACAGGCAAAGCAAAAATTTGGTAGATTCTTCTTTGTTGTTAGTATGATCAGCAGCAGTATCAGCAAGGACTGAGCTCTGAAAGTAACATAAATGCACGTAAACAGAAATAGGCAGAGCCATTTTCAGCCAAGGAACAAAGGGGCAGCAATTTTCTGACATCATGCAACCCCAGGGCTCCAGGATGTGCCAAGGAGCAGATTGATTGCTTGCCTTTGGGAGGCATTCTTCCTGTTTGAAAAGGAGCCGTAGGATAATCATCACACAGCCCTCTGGAGCTTCAAACAGGGTCTCTCTATAGCTGAGTTGTGTTTTATTTACACAGCTTCTCAGTGAAGGTTAACAAGAAGGTATAAAATACTGCACACAGCCCTATGCACCTAAGTATTCAAGAAACCAAAGTGTTGCCTGTTATAAGAAGAAGAGAAAGAAAATGAGAAGTAGTCACAGCAGGCTGGATTAAAACTCCAACACTGACACTCCGCTCTTACCCGCCATTTTTTCAGGTCAGATTTCAGTTAAAGGTGCACCTAAAAGTTCATTTGATAATACTGGGTGATGAGTGTTTCCAGGATGATCCAACCAAATGCCAGCACTCTGTCAAGCTACAGAGTTACTTGTCATCTCCCCCAGGTTGTCTCGAGACAGAAGTCAGAAAAATATAGGTTGAGTTTACTTGGAGGGAAATTTGCATCATGATAATTGAGCACACACCAAAAAAAAACTATTTGAGAAAATCTTAAAGAGAATTTTAGATGTGAAAGGGAGAAATATGAAGTTTAGAAATGTGCTTGCCACCGTTTCAACATTCAAGGTAGTATATTTAACTTAAAGAACTGACACCCAGAAAAGAGAGATCTTATAGTGAGTGACACAGAATTAAGCCCTTAGAAATATGGAACATAAATCATAAGTAAATAAAGTTGTTTCACCAGAATGACTAAGACAAAAAGGAACCATTACCAAGTGAGGGTAAGAATGTGGAAAAACTGGAACTTTCATAGCATGTGCTGTGGGTGGGAATGCAAAATAGTGCTAACATTTTGGAAAACTATTTCATGATATCTACTAAAGCTGTACACCTGCCTATTCTATGAGCCAACAATTCCACTCAGAGTAAAATATGCAAAAAAAAAAAAAAATGTACAACTGTTCACTAAAAGATACATATTAGAATGTTTGTAACAACATCCTTCACTAAATAGCCTCAAACTGGAAACACCAAATCCTATTAAACAGAAGTTAACAAATCACAATAGAGTTATATATAGTGCAATACTATGCAGTAATAATAAACAACTACATACAGCAACATGGATGAAACTCTTGTTATTGAGTAAAAAGTTTGAAACAGAAAGATAATATACAGTATAATTTCATTTACAGAAAGTTCACAATCAGATGCAACTAATCTATGGTTCATTTCAGCTCAGTGAGTCGTGTCTGACTGCGACCCCATGGACTGCAGCACATCAGGCTTCCCTGTCCGTCTATGGTGTTAGAAGTTAAGATAGGGGATAGTTTTGGAGAGGGTGGATAGGAGACAAAGCTCACACGAGAGGCTTTTGCGAAGTTTGAATTTCTTCAACTGAGCATTTATTGCATGGGTGTAATAAGTATGTGCAAATTTGTCACATAATACACCTAAAATTTAAAAACTCTTCAATATATACATATAACACTTCAATAAGATGTTGATATTAAAAATTGGTTATAGAGATAGTGATAAATATAGAAGGTACAGATGGACAATAAGAATTCAATAATTGAAAACAAAAATTTCCAGACATAAAGAATTAAATTTACAGATAAGCTGGACACTGACCTTTCCTTCCCTCAAATAAATAAACAAATACCACTGAACACCATGATCAAATCTTACCACAATCACTGAAATTCAAAGCTAAAGAGCTACATTAGGGAATTCAACTTCTGCTTGTGGTGGAGTATGTAATTCAGAACAACCCTTCCACGGATGACAACTAATGGAAAAGCTGGACAAAATAGTTTTTAAAAGTGTGCTGGACAGCAATGAAAGGTGAATAAGGTAGAAAAGGAACTCATGTCACAAGATCTGGGAAAAGCCAAGGATACACAGAGGTAAGCCCTCCATGAGAAGCCACTTGTGTTGTGAAAATTTTGCAAGTCTCGAGACAATAATGTAGAGGGCCGGCAATGTTCTATTTCTTCCCCTGGGTGAGGGATACATAAGTGCTTGTTCCGTGTGTTGTGGATTTCTCTATTTGTGAGTTGCAGTTCAAAACACAATGGTTAAAAAGGAAATATCAAACCAGCATCCCAGTAGAAAAAAAAAAGTTGAACTCAGATTTATACAAAGCAATACTATCAAAGCCCCAAAACAGTAGACAGATAGTTCAAATGTTCTGAAAGGAAAGTACTCCACAAGAATTCCTTCAAATAGAAAGTACAGAAGCAACAAATATATGTTTTTGAGTAGGCAATAACTTAGAATGCAAGCACCTGTGTGCATTTCTTATGAAAATTACTAGAGGATGAGATTCTGCTAGCAAGGAAACCTATCAAAATATACACAACAGGAAAGAAGAAACCATAAAATAAGCACCGGCAGTTGGTATTAAACTCATTTAAATAAAAAACTTAGTCTAAACAACTGTGAGAATTTGAGATCACTGGTTCCTTTAATTTCACTGCCAATTTATCTCTGCAAATTAAAGGATTATGTTTAATATTTTCAGTCAAGGTAGTATGTGCTTTATGAATCCAATCGCTGTTCTCTGTCTCTATCTCTTATTTACCTTCCTCTCTATCTATATGTATTTCAATACACAGATATCTGAAATTCAGTTTACCTAATATTAAAAACAGTAGTTTCTTGGTAGTGGGGTTTTAGGTAACTTGTTCTTCTTCGCAAGCCCTATTTTATTGCATTCTTATTTAAAAATGAACATACACATTTATGAACAATAATAGTTATTATTCTTTAAAAAAATAAAAATAAACTGGGAACAATATAAACAAAAGTCTACACACAAAAGTCAGGTAGGAATGTTTCCCTTAGCAACACTGAAGGAGATATTTAAACATAGTCAGCATTCAATGAACACATAATTTAGCAATCAACAAAATAACTGACAGTCAGCATGTAAATTATTCATATTTTAATTTTTCAACTGTTTACTCTTTTCAAATATTTATTTCTCTCTTTAAAGCAAACACATTCATGTGATCAGTCATTCATGTGGCCTCAGTGTCCTCTCATACTTAATTCTGTTTGGAGAAGGAAATGGTAACCCACTCTAGTATTCCTGTCTGGGAAATTCCATGGACAGAGAGGACAGAGAAGCCTGGCGGGCTATAGTCCATGGGGTTGGAAAAGAGTCAGACACAACTTAGCAAACGAACAACACCACCAATGTACTTTATTAAATTCAACTTCTATAAAATCGCTGGTTTTTAACCCTAAAATTATTTCTCCTTGCTCCCCATGTTTCCACTCCTAGAACATGCAGTCTTCTGAAGCAAACCAAAAGGCTCTATCATTTGTGATTCTTTTTTCTCCATTGCACCTGATTTTCAATCAGGGGTTGCTATTGTAATACATGTGTGTGTTAGTCATTCAGTCATTTCCAACTCTTTGCAACCCTGTGGACTGTAGCCCACCAGTGCTTATTTCAGGAGTCTAAACTAAGAAAAGCAGAAAATTTTGTACCAAACTGGATATAAATTACATATTGAAAATTTAGGTTTAACAGAAGAAACTTCAGATAGAAAAAACTCAAAGCTATCTTAATATTACAGTGCTATATACTTTACTGAGCTTCCCTGGCAGCTCAGTGGTGAAGAATTCACCTGCCAATACAGGAGATGCAGGTTCGATCCCTGCCTAGGTTGGGAAGATCCCCTGGAGAAGGAAATGGTAACCCACTCTAGTATTTCTGTCTGGGAAACCCCTGGAGAAGGAAATGGTACTAACTTTCCAGGCAAGACCTGTCTCTGATACAGATGCTACTGCTACTGCTACTGCTAAGTCACTTCAGTCGTGTCCGACTCTGTGCGACCCCATAGACGGCAGCCCACCAGGCTCCCCCGTCCCTGGGATTCTCCAGGCAAGAACACTGAAGTGGGCTGCCATTTCCTTCTCCAATGCATGAAAGTGAAAAGTGAAAGTGAAGTCACTCAATCGTGTCCGACTCTTCGCGACCCCATGGACTGCAACCCTCCAGGCTCCTCTGTCCATGGGATTTTCCAGGCAAGAGGACTGGAGTGGGGTGCCATTGCCTTCTCCATACAGATGCTAAGAAGGCACTAGACCTGGGAGTGGGGCATTGTGTAGGCCGAGGCATGGGAATGCTCCCCCTAGAGGTGAGAGGCGGAATAAACCTGCCCTGTACAGAAAATGAACCTTTGGGGAAATGCCTAATTGTTCATGAATTCTGGCATACTCAAGGAGATAAAGGAAGAGAGCAGAGAGGAGACTACGATGGCAGTCCACTGGCCAGACCAAGACATACACTAGGTTGAGGTTGTAGAACAGCCTTCAACTTTGGCATGATTCAACCTGAACATTACATTCAGATAATTTTTCACATTCCCTTCTCCAGGGAATGGCAAACCACTTCAGTTTTCTTGCCTTGAGAACCCCATGAACAGTATGAAAAGGCAAAAAGATAGAACACTGAAAGATGAACTCTCCAGGTCAGTAGGTGCCCAATATGCTACTGGAGATCAGTGGAGAAATAACTCTAGAAAGAATGAAAAGACGGAGCCAAAGCAAAAACACCACCCAGTTGTGGATGTGACTAGTGATAGAAGCAAAGTTCGATGCTATAAAGAGCAATATTGCCTAGGAACCTGGAAAGTTAGGTCCATGAATCAAGGCAAACTGAAACTGGTCAAATAGGCGATGCCAAAAGTGAAAGTCGACATTTTAGCAATCAGTGAATTAAAATGAACTAGAATGGGTGAATTTAAGTCAAATGACCATTATATCTACTACTGTGGGCAAGAATCCTTTCGAAGAAATGGAGTAGCCATGATAGTCAACAAGAGTCCGAAATGCAGTACTTGGGTGCAATCTCAAAAACGACAGAATGATCTGTTTGTTTCCAAGGCAAACCATTCAATATCACAGTAATCCAAGTCTATGCCCCAACCAATAATGCTGAAAAAGCTGGCACTGAATGGTTCTGTGAAGACCTACAAGACCTTCTAGAACTAACACCCCAAAAACATGTCCTTTTCATTATGACTTCCCTGGTGGCTCAGACGGTAAAGCATCTGCTTACAATGCAGGAGACCCGGGTTAGATCCCTGGGTCAGGAAGATCCTCTGGAGAAGGAAATGGCAACCCACTCCAGTACTCTTGCCTGGAAAAACCCATGGATGGAGGAGCCTGGTATGCTGCAGTCCATGGGGTCCCAGAGTCAGACATGACTGAGCAACTTCACTTTCTTTTCTTTTGTTCCATTATAGGGGACAAAATACAAAAGTAGGAAGTCGGAAACACCTGGAGTAACAGGCACATTTGGCCTTGAAGTACAGAGTGAAGCAGGGCAAAGGCTAATAGAGTTTTGTCAAGACAATGCACTGGTCATAGCTAACACCCTCTTCCAACAACACAAGAGAAGATTCTACACATGGGCATCACCAGATGGTCAATACCAAAATCAGACTGATTATAGTCTTTGCAGCCAAAGATGGAGAAGCTCTATACAGTCATCAAAAACAAGACTGGGAGCTGACTGTGGTTCAGATCATGAACTCCTTATTGCCAAATGCAGACTTAAATTGAAGAAAGTAGGAAAAACCACTAGACCATTCAGGTATGACCTAAACCAAATGCCTAATTATTATACAGTGGAAGTAAGAAATAGATTCAAGGAATTAGATCTGATACACAGAGTGCCTGAAGAACTATGGACGGAGGTTCATGATATTGTACAGGAGACAGGGATCAAGACCATCCCCATGGAAAAGAAATGCAAAAAGCAAAATAGCTGTCTGGGGAGGCCTTACAAATAGCTGCGAAAAGGAGAAGCAAAAAGCAAGGGAGAAAAGGAAAGATATACTCATTTGAATGTAGAGTTCCAAAGAATAGCAAGGAGAGGTAAGAAAGCCTTCCTCAGTGATCAATGCAAGGAAATAGAGGAAACAATAAAATGGGAAACACTAGAGATCTATTCAAGAAAATTAGAGATACCAAAGTAACTTTTCATGCAAAGATGGGTACAATAAAGGACAGAAATGGTATGGACCCAAAAGAAGCAGAAGATAATAAGAAGAGGTGGCAAGAATACACAGAACTATACAGAAAAGACCTTCATGACCCAGATAATCACAATGGTATGATCACTCACCTAGAGCCAGACATCCTGGAATGCAAAGTCAAGTGGCCCTTAGGAAGCATCACTACAAACAAAGCTAGTGACGGTGATGGAGTTCCAGTTGAGATATTTCAAATCCTAAAAGATGATGCTTGAAAGTGCTACACTCAATATGCCAGCAAATTTGGAAAACTCAGCAGTGGCCTCAGGGCTGAAAAAGGTCAGTTTTCATTCCAATCCCAAAGAAAGGCAATGCTAAAGAATGTTCAAATTACTGCACAACTGCACTCATCTCACACTCGAGTAATGCTGAAAATTCTCCAAGCCAGGCTTCAACAGTATGTGAACTGTGAACTTCCAGATGTTCAAGCTGGATTTAGAAAAGGCAGAGGAACCAGAGATCAAATTGTCAACATCTGTTGGATCATCGGAAAAGCAAGAGAACTTCAGAAAAAAATCTATTTCTGCTTTATTGACCATGCTAAAGCCTTTGATCCTGTGGATCACAACAAACTGTGGAAAATTCTTAAAGAGATGGGAATACCAGACCACCTGACCTGTCTCCTGAGAAATCTGTATGCAGATCAGGAAGCAACAGTTAGAACTGGACATGGAACAACAGACTTGTTTCCAAATTGGGAAAAGAGTACATCAAGGCTGTATACTGTCACCCTGCTTATTTGACTGATGTGCAGAGTACATCATGAGAAATGTGGAGCTGGATGAATCACAAGCTGGAATCAAGACTGCGGGGAGAAATATCAATAACCTCAGACTTGCCGATGACACCACCCTTATGGCAGAAAGTGAAGAAGAACTAAAGAGCCTCTTGATGAAAGTGAAAGAGGAGAGTGAAAAAGTTGGCTTAAAACTCTCAACATTCAGAAAACTAAGATCATGGCATCTGGTCACATCACTTCATGGCAAATAGATGGGGAAACAGTGGAAACAGTGAGAGACTTTATTTTGGGGGGCTCCAAAATCACTGCAGATGGTGACTGCAGCCTTGAAATTAAAAGATGCTTGCTCCTTGGAAGAAAAGTTATGATCAACCTAGATAGCATATTAAAAAGTAGAGACATTTCTTTGTCAACAAAGGTCCATCTAGTCAAAGCCATGGATTTTCCATTAGTCATGTATGGATGTGAGAGTTGGACTAGAAGAAAACTTAGTGCCAAAGAATTGATGCTTTTGAACTGTGGTGTTGGAGAAGACTCTTGAGAGTCCCTTGGACTGCAAGGAGATCCAACCAGTCCATCCTAAAGGAAATCAGTCCTGAATATTCATTGGAAGGACTGATGCTGAAACTAAAACTCTAATACATTGACCACCTGATGGGAAGAACTGACTCATTGGAAAAGACCCTGATGCTGGGAAAGATTGAAGGTGGGAGGAGAAGGGGACAACAGAAGATGAGATGGTTGGATGGCATCAACGACTCAATGGACATGAGTTTGAGTAAGCTCCAGGAGTTGGTGATGGACCATGAGGCCTGGCATGCTGCAGTCCATGGGGTCACAGAGTTGGACACAACTGAGCAACTGAACTGAACTGAACTGAATCTTTCCCAAAATGTAACTATGGTTTTTCTTATTCCCTTGCTTAAAATTTGTCAGCAGCTCTTGAATTAAAGATAAGAATCTTTGGCGAGGGGGAGTGTTTTCTCATTTTGTTGCAGACTGGTGGACACAGCTTCCTGGTCTAAACATGTTATTCATAATGATAATGAGGAAGAAGTGGGAAAAAATATGAAGGAAAAAGGTGAATGACCTCTGTGGCTCCTTCATATGCCACAGTGTTAAGTGAAAGTCCTGATACATGTGTATGTATATGTCCCTAAAAGTTGCCCTGTTTAGAACAAAGATGCTTTTATCTCACATTCATACAATACTAGTATGTATGATTATATATATTAGTAAGTGAAGTGAAAGTTGCTCATTCGTGTCTGACTGCGACTCCATGGACTGTAGCCTGCCAGGCTCCTCTGTCCATGGGATTCTCCGGGCAAGAATATTGGAGTGGGTAGCCATTCCCTTCCCCAAGAAACCTTCCCAACCCAGGGATCGAACCCAGGTCTCCCTCATTGCAGGCAGATTCTTTACTATGTGAACCACAAGGGAAGCCCATATATATTAGTAAGAGAAGCTTTTAATCAAAATGAGATTATGAAAGTTTAGGACAGATTTAAAATTTCTCTTAAGGGAACACAGGCCTTAATCATTTCTGAGTGAATAAGGAAATAAAACAGAACATTTTAAAACTAAAACACAGGCCATTTTTAAAGGCATGGTACTGTGTTATTTCCAGTTATGAAAATGATCAAAATCATGTCAATAAAGCCTTGTAGACTTATTCTAAGTACTATATTTAATCGAAACCCTGATTTAACTGAGAAAACTAAGGTCTTCAAAGTACTGATACAAAAGTGTTTAAGCACTCTCCTCTCTTTATTAATTAAATAATCTTGTTGCAATTTTGTTTCTTCTGTCAGTGTTGGCAAAGACCTACTCTTTGGGAGGTATCCATAATGTTTCAAGCATGGTGACTGCCCATGGAAGAAAAGAAAAAGGCTTAAACGTGCCCCACCCCTTGGGGATCCCACCCAGTCAGTTCACGTAAATTATCCCACGTTCTAATGTAATGGAATCAAAAGCAGAAAGCTGCAGACCACTGTCCAGTAGTCTTTCCATTCGCCCTTGTGCTGAAGATACAGTGAGAAACAGAAGAGAGGCACAGAGTCCTGAGGGACACAGACGAGAACCACAAGAGAAACTGACTGCAGCTTTAGTAAGATTTGCACAAGACACTCTGGGATCCGAGCTGATGCAGCTCAAGTCTGCTTGTGGGTATTCTGAAAGGCATATCAAAAACATGAACACTGGGAAAAACCCTAATGGATGCATGAGTTCCTCAAGACAGGCCATGGCAGGAAGGGCATTCACATTGCTGCTCAGACAGCTGAAGGGCAACACACTCAGCTGCCTTGACCACAGGGTGCAGGAAACACCCTGAAAACACAGGTAAGACTGAAAGCCCCAGAAACATCCTTGGGTTTGCCTTTTGAAAAGTTCACTCTGGCGAGATTGAGGAGTCACGACAGTAAGGGATGAGACTGGAGGCAGAGGAGCAGTTTTAGAAGGTGTCAAGACAAGACCGAGGGGACCAGTGTGGATGGCCTGAGCTCCTTAAAGATGGAGTGTTTGAAACTGGCCTTTTTTCATAGGTGTGCTCGGGTTCAATTCTCCCTTGATAGGACATGTTGAGGCAAATGGCAAACTTGAGAAGTGATGAAGGTCAGACCTGACCGACTCTGAATTTCAATTCTCTAATTCTGGGTGAGACCTCTTCGCTAATGATGAGCACTAGTGGGAGCAGGCAGGGAAGGTTTGCCAGTGTCTGTGCTGCTGGGAAACATCACAGAGGTTGCTGATCTGTTTTGGAGAGCTATAGATCTTTTCAATCAGACATACACAATTTTTAGGCTCAGGGTGTGTCCAAGAGTGACCAAGACTCCAGCTTTTACATTTAACTGGAAGATTTGGTGAATATTATAGGAACTAGTACTACAGGTGCTTCTAAAAATTTAGTTTCTCCCAGTAAAGAATCACTGACTGAGGAGTACTTAAAAATGGCTAAATTTTCATCTGAAATACAGATGCCTGTTTTTAATTATTAATTAAACTTTGGTTATGTTGCCTCATTAATAAACCATATGTTCTAAAGGTCTCAAAATGAGAACTAATGAAACTATTGTTATTCATTGGGAAAAATAATTATTATTCATTTGTATAGGATTCGCATGGCATGAGATTATACAGAAAATGACTTCCTAATTACAAAGCCAAACTCCATGCCAATGAAGCCATAATAAAAAGCTCCCTTACCAAATCTAAGAGTAGAATATGGCTGTTGCTGGTTCTCTCCTGGTTCAAAGATGAGTTCTGACCCAACCTCTACCATTAACTAATAATATAACACTGAGGGTGTCCCAAGTCACACAGGAAGTTGCAATGGCTATTGTGAATATTGCTGCAATGAACACAGGGATGAATGCATCTTTTTGAATTATGGTTTTCTCTGGATACATGCCCAAAAGCGGGACTGCAGGATCATAGGGTAACTCTCTCTTTAGTTTTCTGAAGAACTTCCATACTGTTATCAATGGCTGCTCCAATTTACATCCCCACCAACAGTAGAAAGGCTCCCATTTCTCCACACCCTCTCCAGTGTTTACTGTTTATAGACTTTTTGACGATGCCCACTCCAACCAGTGTGAGGTGATACTTCATTGTAGTTTTAATAATTAGCGATGTTGAGCATCTTTTTATGCACCTTTTGGCCATCTGTATGTCTTCTTTGGAGAAATGTCTACTTAGATCTTCTGCCTATGCTTTGATTAGGTTGTTTGGGGTTTTTTGATTTGAGTTATATGAGCTGTTTACATATTTTGGAGATTAATCCCTCGTCAGTCACATCATTTACAAATATTTTCTCTCATTTTGCAGGTTGTCTTTTTGTTTATGGTCCCCTTTGCTGTGCAAAAGCTTTTAAGTTTAATTAGGTCCCATTTGTTTATTTTTGTTTTTATTTCCACTACTTTAGGAGACAGATCCAAAAAGATATTGCTGCAATTTATGTCAAAGAGTGTTCTAAGTATGTTTTCCTCTAGCAGTTTTATAGTATCCAGTCTTACATTTAGATCTTTAATCCATTTTGAGTTGATTTTTGTCTTTGGTGTTAGAGAATCTTCTAATTTCATGCTTTCACAGTAGCTGTTGAGTTTCCCCAGGAAAACTTACTGAAAAACTGTCTTTTCTCTGTTGTATATTCTTGCATTCTTTGTCTTAGATTAACTGACCACAGGTGTGTGGGTTTATTTCTGTGCTTTCTATACTGTTCCATTGATCTATATTTCTGTTTTTGTGTCAGTACCACACTGTTCTGATTACTGTAGAAAAGCAAATGTTGGCTAAATAAATGTTTGTTGGGCCACACAGAGGCAACGAGACAGAGCGACCTCTGACATTCAAGCCCTGCCAGGTTCCCTCACCGCATGGAGCCCGTATTCTTTGCAGATATCTCCGACGATGGCTCTATTCTGGAAATGGGCCCTTAATCTAAAAGTTTTAGGTACCCAGTGAAAGTGAAAGTGTTAGTCCAACTCTTTGCAAGTGTGTCCAACTCTTTGCAACCCTATGGACTATACAGCCTGCCAAGCTCCTCTGTCCATGGGGTTCTCCAGGCAAGAATACTGGAGTGGGTTGCCATTCCCTTCTCCAGGGGATCTTCCTGACCCAGGGATCGAATCTGGATCTCCTGCATTGCAGGCAGATTCTTTACTGTCAGAGCCACCAGGGATGACCCTTATGCAGCTAAGGGAGAAGTAAAAAGGAAGACTTCCTGAGTCTTGTGTTATGTAAAAATAATCAATCTAAATTAATCCTCCCAGCAAAGAGACACATTTTATGGTGCCAAATTGTGCTCCCCCACATAGCAAGGCTAACAGCTCCTAGATGGTGTGACTGGAGTACCTGGGGTCATTGGTGCAAGATGAAGCTGATGGAAAAGAAACCTTTCAGAATGACTGAACCTCATGGATCTTGAGTGTTCAAAGTTGTTTTTAATCTAAACAATGCACAATTTTCTTCTTAGTAGTGGGTGCAATATGAAATCATGGAAAAAAACAGAGACTAGGTATCAGATTATAACTTCCCTTCTGCTGGCAAGGTGGTCAAAGGCAAGTCATTCAGAATCTCTGAACTGCAGTTTCTTCCTCACATTAAATGTAGAAATGAATCCAGGGGAAATGAATACCTATCTAATACTGTATCTTCTTATTCATTTTATACCCCTTAGTAAAGTCTTCCTTATGCCATATTAACTTGATTCCTGTGTATTACAATAGTTTTGTTGCTATGATGACAGAGATCCTTTTCCTAATTATATATGCAAGTATATAAACAGCTAATGATGTTATTCATGTAGATTTTCACAGGAAACTCTTATATTAGTCTTAATAATTTTGTAGTTGACTTTCTTGAATTCTTTAGGAAAATAATATCACCTGCACTTAAAAAATACTTGTTGAATGAATAAGTAAACCAACCAAGTTGGCCCCGTATTTTCAATATGGGCTCATTATCAGTCCTATTTAAACAAAATTCCTTCACTCTTAAGAGCACCTTCATATTTTTGTTATCTTATTAATGTCTCCAGTAATTTTCCATAAAAACATATGAACACCATTTTCTGTAAGTCATCTCACGTTTGAGAATATTCTGCCTTTGTCTTGTGTGCGTACCTGCTAAGTCACTTCAGTTGTGTCTGACTGTTTGTGACCCTGTGGACTGTAGCCCGCCAGGCTCTTCTACCCATGGGATTCTCCAGGCAAGAATACTGGAGTGGATTGCTATGCCCTTCCCAACCTAGGGATCAAACCTGCACTTTCTATGTTTCTTATTGCATCTGAGTAAAAGATGCATTGGCAAGTGAGTTATCACTAGCACCACCTGGGAAGCCTTGCCTCTGTCTTAAAATCCAGTAAATAGCAATCTATTATCTTTTGTTATCTAAAGTTCATAGGATGATTCACTAGGCTATAAGTTCCATGAAGAAAACGACCCATGGTAACTCCATTTCCAGGACCAAGCAGTGTAACTGAAGTCACTGTGCTGTGCTAAGCTGCTTCAGTCATGTCTGACTCTTGGTGACCCCATGGACTGTGGACGCCAGGCTCCTCTGTCCATGGGATTCTCCAGGCAAAAATATTGGAACAGGTTGCTATTCCCTTCTCCAGGAGATCTTCCTGACTCAAGGATCGGATAGAACCAGTGTCTCTTAGTCTAACCTGCCTTGGCAGGAGGGTTCCTTAGCACTAGCGCCACCTGTGAAGCCCCAATCCCTGAGTCAGCTTCTGCTTGGTTATACGGCTATGGCAGAAAACCCTAGCATCCCCGCTCTTCTAACCAACAAGAGTTTATTTCTCAATCACGTTATGTGTTGACTACAGAAAGGTAGGCTGAGGCTCTACTCCATAGCTGTAGCTTTCTTTACATCTTTTCTATCCCAGAATCCATGCTGATAGAGCAGATCCTACCTTGAGCATTTTTTCTCCTAGCAGAAAGGAAAGGACAGTAGCAGAACCATGTATAACTTTCAGTGTTAAATCCTCTACTTAGATGCAGCACATAACACCCGACTCATGCGATTAGCCACCTGACTAAGCCTGACAGAAATGGGGAGATACACTTCTCCTGCAGGGGGGCAAGTCACATGGAACAAGCAAGGATGTGCTGATCATCGTAGAGGCAGGGCAGCAAACTGAGAATAGCTCAATCTACCACCGTACCCCACACATACTTGTTGAATAAATACATGACTGGTTACTTTTCATTTTGCTTTTTTTCTGCATCAATGCTTATTGAATTGTTTCTTCTTTATTCCCAAAGTTCCAGAATATCATTAGACTCTATCTGGGAATGGATTCATTCATCTAGTCTGGCCCTTAGTGAATCTTTTCTTATCTCTTGACTTAGGACTTTGGTGGGATTCTATTTTGTTTTCAATCTTATGGAAATGTACTTTTATCCTTCTTTCTCCTTGTTAATTTTTTTTTTTACTTACTTACTTATTTATTCAGCTGCACCAGGTCTTAGTTGCAACATGCCTGCCTGACCAGGTACTGAACTCGGGCCCTTTGCACTGGGAGTGAGGAGTTTTAGCCACTGGATCACCAGGGAAGTACTTTTTCCTCCTAATTTTTGTTTCTACAACCTGCTTTGTCTGCCAAAGAAATGATGCTTTCAAACTGTGGTGCTGGAGAAGACTCTTGAGAGTCTCTTGGACAGGAAGGAGATCAAATCAGTTAATCTTAAAGGAAATCATTCCTGAATACTCATTGGAAGGACTGATGCTGAAGCTGAAGCTCCTACTTTGGCCACCTGATGCAAAGAACTGACTGATTGGAAAAGACTGATGCTGGGCAAGATTGAAGGCAGGAGGAGAAGAGGGCAACAGAGGATGAGATGGTTGGATGGCATCACTGATTCAATGGACATGAACTTGGGAAAACTCTGGGAGATGGTGAGGGACAGAGAAACCTGGCATGCTGCAGTCCATGGGGTGGCAGTCCATGGAGTTGGACACAAACTGGCAACTGAAAAACAACAACAACATTGTCTGTCTTTCTCTAAGTCTTGCTGCAAGTATAGCTGATATCTTTCATCTATTCCCTATATATCTTACCTTTTCTTATAAAGCTTGAATGTCTTCATTTTTCTCTGAGCTCTAGGAATATTTCTTCGATATTCTCCAGGCTTCTAAATCTATTTTCTGCAAGGATCATCATTGCTCATTGTTTTATGTAATAGATTTATTTAAGTTCTATTTATGATTATCTAACCTTGGGAAGATCAGAAATAAAGAATGCAAGTGTGCAAGTATATAGGGTATTTTTCAGTAGATTATTGCATTTTTCCCCTCAAGGAAGAATTAAAAATCATGTGGCCATGTTTGTATTAGATATTAAGTGTGTTTTAATTTGAAGTGTGCAATAAATCACTGAAACATGGCTAGAAATATATTTTGATTAGACTAGAAGCAGGGGACCCTTGAATCCCATTGTGTCCATTGTCCTAACACAATTATTAACAGCTCCTATGTTTATTCCCAATGGTCACCCTAATCATTCATTAGTCAGTTTTGTCTCCTTATAGAAACAAAAAGGTTAAGAATACCTAGACCCCACTCCTCCGATTATTCATAGGAGAATCTAAGCCACTGAAAACAATTTCTGGAACCAGTGCAAATCTAGACGTGTTCTGATGAACAAGAGCAGGGAATGGAAGTATGTTAAAAGGGCTAAACTGTACACAACGAAGGGCTTCCCAGGTGGTGCTGGTGGTAAAGAACCTGTCTGCCAATGCAGGAGACGTAAGAGACATGGATTTGATCCCTGGGTTGGGAAGATCCATGGAGGTGGGCATGGCAGCCCACTCCAATATTCTTGCCTGGAGAATCCCATGAACAGAGGAGACTTGGGGGGGTGGCTATGCTCCAGTCCACGGGGTTGCAAACAGTTGGACATGATTCAAGCAACTGAGCATGCACGCACATACAAAGAACGGTATTGCTGTATTTGATTAATGCATCCATACCTCCTTGGTTTCTGAAGATGAGAAACAGGGTTCTCACAGAGCAGATCATGGTCAAACTATGCCCATCATCCTTAGGGAAGGTATTTGTCTTCTGTGGTTTTAGTCTGGCCAGGGACTAGGCCGCATATTCCTTCTATGTTTACAACCCTGAACAATCGGGATTCTTTCTTTCTTAGTAAATTTATGTGTCATCTGAGTTCTATTTGGATAAACCTGTAGGAAGGCTTGTGGGGAATACATGGCCAGTACATTATTTGGATTAGTCCAGAAATCATAGGGTAATGTCTTCTAAGGACTTTTTAAATACCTTCATTATATTTTTTATCCCTAAGAACTATTTCTTCTTTCCATGAAATGAAATTCTTTCATGATTCTCTATTTATGGTTTATTGACTTAATGTCCTCTGGGATTTCATTGGATATTATTATTTAATATCTATTAATAGCTGTAACTTTGTTTAAAAGGTACCATTTGTCCATGTGGTTGCCTTCATTTCTACTAATGATTAGATAGATAGATATTTAGAAACAGCTGCAGATGCTATATGTACAAACACTAGGGATGTTTTTTTAAATGTTTACTCATTCTTATGTCATAGCAGGATGTCTGTCTTACCTTTAGGAGTTGACTAGGGGGGCTTCCCTAGTAGCTCAGCTGGTAAAGAATCCACTTTCAATGCAGGAGACCCTGGTTTGATTCCTGGGTCTGGAAGATCTCCTGGAGAATGGACAGGCTACCCACTCCAGTACTCTTGGGTTTCCCTGATGGCTCAGATGGTAAAGAATCCACCTGCAATGAGGGAGACCTGGGTTTGATCCCTGGGTTGGGAAGATCCCCGGAGAAGGGCATGGCAGCCCACTCCAGTATCCTTGCCTGGAGAATCCCATGGACAGAGGAGCCTGGCGGGCTACAGTTCATGGGGTAGCAAAGAGTCGGACATGACTGAGTGACTAAGCCCAGCACAGGGTTCTGTTTGAGCTGCAGCTCAAATATAATAGTGTTCAAACCTTTAGGAAAAGATGGAGAGAAAAAGGAAAGGTTTTAATCTCTTGAGAAACAGTAATCTTTTGAGGGATGGTGTGGTGATATTTTGGTGAATATAGACAAAAGGAGGAAGGCTTGGGCAGAAATATTCTTTGATGTTAAATATTCTCTCTAACCCCTGAACCCCTTCTTTCCTTCCTTCCCACATATTCCACCTAACAAAACAACAGAAAGTCCATAAAGGCAGAAGTTTTCATCCCAAGTCAGTCCACTGTCTCCATGACCTTTCATTTATCATCCACATTCCAGGACACTCGGGGTACCCTCTTGGGATTTTTTCCTGCTCTGTACAGATCCTTGTACACGTTGGTTTGGAACTCTAGAATGATCGTCATTCGCCTATACATCCGTCAACTGCTGATAACCGTTCTCATTTCCAGGCCCTGGCAGTTCAGACAAGAGGAGTTTACTCAATTATTTCTGTATTTGTTCTTTGTTTGCCAGAAGTTGTTTTAGCTCCTAGGTAGGTTATTTCTGTTTATAGGAAGAACAGGAACTTACAAGCTCTTCCTTCTCATCTCTCCTGTTTCTTGCCAAAAATCCTAGAAGTTTTAGGAGGACACTACTTGCTAGTTCACAGCTGGAACATAGGCATTTCTTTGTTATTGGATCCTATTTATGAGGATGTGAAAGCATGAAGAAATAGTCCAGAAGTTGGAAGAAATCCACTCTTCTGTTCTAATGCACTCTAGTGTGTAGCTATTTCAGCGGATTCCAAAGCAACTCAAAAGAAAAGTCTTCAGTCACCTGGGATGACAAAACGGCCTCTTATTTGAACCCGTTAGCAGACATTCCCTCCTTCTGAAGCTCTCCCTGGTATCTCCAAGGTCTCAAATAACTAAATAACTATGGAATCAGCTGGTAAGTACCACCAAGTAACTGAGCTGACTTTTCCAAGGTGACAAACTTGCCCTGACTCTAAAGCCATGCTGCTCTTTTATTTAAGGTATTGAAGCTACATAGCCTATTTGCTGAAGCTTGTGCACTAAACAACTCATTAGTGTTACACCTGCTTGGATGGCAAGTGATTCAACTTTGGAACCATTTTCAGTAAGGATCACATTGTGAACATTATACCCTTCTTGCTTTACATGTACAGAAAATTTGTATCGCCTTGCTGCTATGTCTGTTGAGGAGGCTGGTTTACGGATGAGAGCTGGAGGCACACTGTGGCTACTGTCTGTGTTTCTAGTTCTGTATAACTACTAAGAAAAATGCTGACAACTTTTAAGAGCTTCCACTGAAACAGCAAGTTGCAAAAAAAAAAAAGATATGTGAATTCGCTTGAGCTGTTTTTAAATTTGAGCTCCACCTACACACACCTGCTGAAAGTGTGGACAGAATGGAGGGCATGTGGAGACAGTCCTTGAGCTGACAGACCTCAAAGGAACCTAAGAGAAGCTTAAAGATCCTGGGATCCCCTTAGGGAATGGCTGAAGCCGGTGGAAACGGTTTATCCAGGTGTCTTTCTTCTGTTCTGAGCACACAAGCAATCAGAAGGAAAGAAACTGCTAATTTGCATTTTCTCTTGGAAGCAGAAATGTGTAGACCTATTTCAGACTATCCCCACTTGAAAAGATCACAAACCAAGCATAGCAGTATTGAAGAGATTAAAGCCCTCTGAAGAGGCTAACTGCTTGTTACCAACTGCATCAACCATTCAACGTATGGGGTAGGAGGGGGACGCATGTGTCCTAATTCCGAGCCAGAGTTCTCATCACCACCCTATACACTTCTCCACATTACTCTGTGAGGAGAGGTGTTTGCCCATGATGGCAAGACTCCATTTGGTAAGACTGATAGGTAATTTCCGAATCATCTGCTAGGAACTCTGAGCCACCTTGGACAGTCAGCTCAAGGACCTGCTTCGGGCCTGAAGAGAAGAAGCTTCCAAGGGTCCTCACCCTGCAGCAAGCAAGTCCTACTGCTGCGACAGGTAGGACTCCCATATAAACCTGTCCTGAGACACTGGCTGAGGCCTCTTGATGGAGCGCCTGTCACCTGCAGCTCATCACCAGCCCAGGAAACAAACCTTTGCCTTTAGATATGGACTGTGCTCCTGCTTAAACTCTGCGTAAGCTGTAATCCCAATCATTGTGGGAACAGTACACCAGTTCTTTTTTTCAAATCTGACCAGTGTGAGACTCTTAACCAAATGGTGCTTCAGGAGTAAAGCAAAGAGAAGGCAGGTGGGAAGAATAAACACCAGATGATAACTCGGAAAGCCAGTGTATGAAAGGGATGTGCTCTGGGCCACACTGACCACTGACCTTCAACAACCAAAGGGAGAATTGAGCTCAGGGTAAAGCAAAATGCAGATTAAATGAGAGCACGTTTAAAGCCACAAATCCTGATTCTAAGCTACAAATGCCTTTGGCCCAACCTTCAGCCAAGTCTCTCCCTGCACAGTACCTGTTTGGCCCCATGTGAAAAAGAGCCATAAATTAAAAGGAACCAAACTCATACATTTAAAAAAAAGAAGAATGAAAAACAACACAGGATAAAAAAGCGTATGTAAGGAAAGAGATGAAGACCTCATGCAAAGGATTCTTCAGGGTCTCAAAGAATTACATGGAACTTTCTTTTCAAAAATGACATCAAAAAGAGAACTGAAGGCTTGGACATCTTCAAGAGATTTTAGGATAATAAAAGGAGCAAGGAAGTGAGCTGACAAAGTACAGGTAGAAATGTAAGAGGAAAATGGAAACATTACAGAAATTAGAGTCTTTTTTGAAGCAGAAAACTATTGACTATATATAATTAAAAATATAGCCAGGTCCCTGGCTTGACAAAGCTCAGGAAATAACTCAAATAGTAAGAAAAAGAACAGATATTTAAAGAATTATTAAGAGGACTGTAAAATAATAAAAAAAAGAAGAATCAGCAAATATATAACTGATATTCTGAGAAAAAAAGGAATTGAATATTTATATATTGTTACTATATATATATATATATAATAAGTGTATTATATACATATACTTTATATATACTTCATTGTGAACTGTTCATTAACAAGTTTCATTGTGAATGTAAGGAATAAAGATAAGTCAGAGACTCAGGCTTCCACTTCTGATTATAGCAAACGAGGTAAATTCAGGCCAACTGTCCCCCTGAACATGCAAGTATTAAAAAGCAAACAAAAGAAGAAGCAAGAAACCTAAACAAAAATCAAAGAAATAATAAGAAGCTGAAGCAGCCTATGGGGGTTTAAGATGATGACGTTCCCAAACTCCATTAAAGTAACCATCCTTAACATATTCATGGAGAAACACACAAGACTGAGATCTTGGACGACAACTAGGAATTATAAATACAACTAAATGAAAATATTGTGTGTGGGGGCATTACTTTAACTGCATCATTTCATGTCATCACTTGGGATATTTATTTGCATTTAAATTCTGAAACAGGGAAAGAGTGCAAACTGTAAGGTGACACTTTGTTTTACAAGAGTATATTTTAGTTCATACGTGAACTCTTCCTAAAAAAATTATAATTCTTAAAAATACAATTAGCTAAATTGAGAACTTAATGTATGGGCTTAGACACTGGTGAAAAGAATTATTGAATTGGAAGCAAGATCAGAAGAAAATATATAAAGTGAAACATGGGACAGAAAAGGATGAAAAAGTCAGAAAAAATGATCAGAGAGAAGTGATAAAGACTGATGTACTTGGGGAGACTGACTTGGAATCCCAGAAAGAGAGGTTACAGAAAATTGGACAGAAGTATCATGGCTGAGAACTTTTCAAAACTATTTTTTTTTATTCAAGCTGTAAGTTCAAGAAGGCCTAAGCAAAGTAATAAAAAATAAAATAAATAACAATTAAATACCTCAGGATGAAATTAATGAAAGCTCAACAAAACAGACTTTTAAAAGTCTCGTGGGACCTCCTTGGTGGTCCAGTGGCTAAGACTCCGTGCTCCCAATGCAGGGGGCCCAAGTTCCATTCCTGGTCAGGGAACTAGATCCCATATGCCATAACTAAGACCTGGCATAGTTAAATAAATAAATAATATTTTTAAAATAAAATAAAGGTGTCACGATTCCCTGCAAAGGTAACAGGACTTCCACCCAAAGTCTGGTTCTAACATCAAGAATGAAGATGCCACACACATCAACAGTCTGTGGAAAAAATTGCTATTTATATACTTGTATCAATGGGGAGGGCAGGGTGACTTCAGAGAGCAAGCAAAAGAGACTGGCCTGGCTTTCACTGTGATTGGGAAGTAGGGCCGGGGTGAGGGTTCCCACAGGCAGGCACTTGTTTGGGTAGATTCTCCCACCAACAGTAAAGAAGGGGGCACCTAGGCTCTTTCATCAGCTGGTCCAGATGTGGGGCAGAAGGAAAAGACATAGGAGGGAGCTTAAAAGCTCTCAGCAGCTGAACATCCAAACTTGGAGTCAGACAGCTCCTCACAGGGAGTAACAACTGGACTTCCACCTGGAAACAACGGATTCAAACAGAAGACAGTGAACACAGACCTTCGAAGTACTGAAAGCAGGAAAGTGTCAATCCAGAATCTGATACTCAGCAAAATACATGTGGAGAATGAGGGTGAAATAAGACAAACAAAAACCAAAAGGATTCATAAGCAGCACATCCCAAACACCCTTAAGGAAATAACAATGGGTGTTCTTTAGGCAGGAAGAAAATGATTGCATATATTTTCTTGGAGATGCAGGAAGGAATGAAGAGAATAAAAATAAAAAGCTAGATATGTATGTCAAATGAATGACATAAACGAATAAATGAATGCTTTCTGTATAAAACAATAACAGTAATAATTATTATCACAATTGTGTTTTACATGGTTTAAAATGTATAATGAATTAAAAGATACGACCACTGCATACAAGTTGATAGGAAGTTAAATGGAGTTAAATTTTTTACCATTGTCCTGGAAGAGGATAAAAGTTCCAAGTAACATTAGACTTTGATAAGTCAAAGGTATATGTTATAATCACTAGAGTAACCACCAAAAGATATATATTTAAAAAGAAAAAAAAATATATGGACATCTAGGCAGAAAGTCATACACAGACTTTAGAGTGTGTAAGTGTGTGTGTTGGGGACGGAGCTGATGAGGTTCCTCTTGATCTCTACTTTCAGTTCAGTGCAGTTCAGTCTCTCAGTCGTGTCTGACTCTTTGTGACCCCATGGACTGCAGAACACTAGGCTTCCCTATCCATCACCAACTCCCGGAGCTTACTCAAACCCATGTCCACTGAGTCGGTGATGCCATCCAACCATCTCATCCTCTGTCGTCCCCTTCTCCTCCTGCCTTCAATCTTTCCCAGCATCAGGGTCTTTTCCAATGAGTCGGCTCTTCTCATCAGGTGGCCAAAGTATTGGAGTTTCAGCTTCAGCATCAGTCCTTCCAATGAATATCCAGGACTGACTTCCTTTAGGATGGACTGGTTGGATATCCTTGCTGTCCAAGGGACTCTCAAGAGTCTTCTCTAACATCACAGTTCAAAAGCATCAATTCTTTGGCGCTCAGCTTTCTTTCTAGTCCAACTCTCACATCCATACATGACTACTGGAAAAACCGTAGCTTTGACTAGACGGATCTTTGTATCCAACATTTAATACCAGTAGACATTGGTACAATATCTGTAAAGTTCTGTGTAAAAGAAGGCATAGCCCAACAATCATGTCCCTACAAACCTTCCAGTGCAAATGCAACTGAGAAATATCCTGAAATATGCAAGAACTCAGGAAAACTAACACCTACAAGCCCTTTGTGAAAAATAATTTATTGGAATAATAAAATGAATATAAGAAGACAAAGTGAAAATAAAGAAAATATGAATACAAGGCCAAGATAAAAGAAATGCTGATGATGTGCTTAAAACAGAAGAAAAACTGACAACTCTGAGAATTACAGTGAGAGAAGAGGTTATAAATGTTATAAAACTTGACAACATCAAAGCACTGAGGTAACCAATAAAACTAGACATGCCAGAGAGTAGGAAAAAAATGTTTGCTAATTTTTTCACTGTTTATAGCAAAGATTTCCAAAGATACAGTCCATACTTAAATTATGTTCTTCAAATATTGTTCCAAACTCATGAAGTTTTAAATAATAAGATTATTTTAGGATTAATATATTTTGCAATAAAGAAACTTTTATCTTAAGTGTAGCTATGTGATTAGAACTTACATATTTTTTTTAAAGCCGTTCTTCTAAATGTCTACCTACTGTACATGTCTCATTAGGTTTCTCGACAAATGTGTAGAGAGATGCTTGCAGTGATTCCCATCAGGACTTCATTGATTATTCTTGGTTCTGTTTTTGTTGTTGTTGCTTTACAAAGTGGGATTTGGAAGAATTTTGATCTTTTGTAGTATTTTCTCAATTGTGCAGATGTTTTGTAATGAGCAACTAGGATCTTTAAAGATAAAGAAAGCAGTTTTTATTTTAAAAGGTAAGCAACAAAAAAGAGAAATATTTGCAACATATACAACAACCGGTTATCAGTATTAAGCCACTCAAACGTCAACAGGAAAAAGACAAACACCAGAGAATATGGGCAAAGAACATGAAAATTCACTAAGAAAAACATACACCTATCCATAAACAAGCAAAATGTCTTACTTTATTAACTATCAAGGTATACAAAAATTAAATACAGAAGTAAGAGATAAAATATTTTTTTTTTATCAGTTTGGCGAAAATGACAGACATTATTAGTCTAATTTGGCGAAGGGGGGCGAAGGACTTCATATGCATTATTGGTATATGACTACCAGCACATTGTCCTTATATCCCCAGGTATGTAGTCTGATTAAGACAAAATGTACGGTGCATTTTTAAATACAGTGAGTTTTGGACAAAATCAGGACATTCAAGAGATACTATCTGGGGCAATAAAGACTCATGCACAGGAACGCCTTTCATGTTCTCGTTCTCTTCTAAAATATTTAATTTTGTCTTTTATCTCATGCTCCTTAAATGAATTTGTGCTACTTTACAGTGATTGCCAACACTGTTTCATTATCTTGAATCAACCAAAACAACCAGAACTTCCATACACTGCCAGTGGGAGTGGAAAACGGTTCAATCACCTCATAGAAATTATTTTGCAGTTTGTAATCAAGTTAAAATACATCTACACTACAACTCAGGAATTCCACCCCTAGCTGTGTTCCCAAGAAAAAAAATGAGTGTATATGTGCATAAAATCTTGTGCAAGAATATTCATAGCAGTTTTATTTATAATAGGCAAAAACAGAACACCACCCAAATGCCCATCAATAGGAAAATGACTAAACTGTCTTATTCATACAATGGAACACTATCCAACAATTTAAAGGAACGAGCTACTGATACAGCAACACACATAAATCACACAGACATTATCTGAACAAATGTCAGTACATACTATATGTTTTCATGTAAATTCAGTTCTAGAATAGGTACAATATATCCATGGTGGCGATGAACGTCAGAATCTAGCAGTTCTGTCTGGGGAGGGGTCTACTGACTGAAAAGCAGCATGAGAAAAGTTCCAGGAGTGAGAGAAATGTTCTATATCTTGATCTGGGTGTTGATTACACAGGTATGTGCAAAGGTTAAAAACTCTTCTAAGTGTACACCTATGATTTCTGCATTTTACTTAAGCAAATTTTACTAAGCATACAATTGGCTTTAAGGGAAGGCCATTCGCCTCAGCTAAATTGCCCACTGCTCCCTACAGCTCTCCGCCAAGGCCTGCACTGTCTCTCCCAACACCTGGCGGATGCCTGGTTGCCTGAGATGATCTGGAGAGTTGGGTGGGTTCAATCCAAGCAGAGAAAGGGTGCCTGACCTCATTTCATTACTTGGGATGGAGCTGCATCTATGCTGTTTGGTAAAAGCGCAAATGTAAACGAGGTGTAAACTGCTTTCACATCTCATTTAGGGAACAGATGAGGCGTGAAATGCATTTCACAGGCACAAGGACTGGAGGGGGATGCTTAGCATGGTGCAATGTAGAACATTTGTTCCTCTTCCCTCAGGGATGCTGGCCTATTTCTGAACATGGCTACTGTGGGGGCAGGAGGAGCAGAGGGTGGGGGTGTGAGAACCGGAGGAAGGTAAACTTAGGATCCTTCCTTTCCCTGAGGACCACCTCCTACAGCCTGCTCAAGTCCAGCTCAGATCTCACTGCCCTGCTCACCACTCACTCACTGATTCACTGGCTCTTTCCTCAGGTTACCCACAGCACCTGGCTCAGCACGCAGAATTGTTACTCATTTCCCTCTATCTTGTGTAATAAGGACAGAGAATGCATATTGTTCTTGGATTCACCAGTTGCTCAGTTAACCCTTAACGAATTAATGTGAACTGAGACAGGGGAAGGAGGGAGGAGAATCAAGTATCCAGGGATTGCCTTCTAGTGATCAATTCTAGAACACCCCAAAGAAATACAGAGTTCCAAAGACAACTTGAAAGCTTAGAAAACTTGTATCACCTTCTCTCTCTCATGTTCATCCTTCAGGACAAGCTTACTAGTAAAGATAAACCTGGGATTTATGTTTTGTTTTGTTTTTTAATCATTGAAGCAGTGTTTTGCCCCCTTGTGTGAGAAGAGCTTTGAAATCTCAGATTGATCATTATTATATCTCGATATCTCTATCGCCTATTCTAAAATATTTATAGGTCTTTGTCCAATAACAAAAGCAGTTTATTTATTTATTTATTTTTTGGTCTGTGAGTCTTGCCAGGATATTAGTTCCCCAAATAGGAATTGGAGCCACACCATCAGCCGTGAAAAGCCCACAGTCCTAGCCACTGGACTGCCAGCGAATTCCCTAAAAGCAGATCTTCTTGAAGAGACCAGGTTAGACCTAAATTCCCAGTGCCATCTCCTGATAACAGCTGCATACGTTTCTGTGTCAGTTGTAACATATACTGAGTGTTGACTCTTAAAGGTAAGCCTAAGGAGGATGATTCCAAGCTATAAGACAATGAAACTATCATACTAGAGAAATTTTGCTTAGAACATTCCAGGGAATTCAGGGAAATTGAGATGGTAGCCTGATATATATTTCACTAAGATTCAGAAGATCTGAAATCAAGCCTAGTTGTAGACTTGACCTTGAAAAAATTACTTAACCTCTCCAGATCTCCATTTCCCCCTGTGCAAAAGGAGGATCAATTCCAGAGTGCATTTTGCATTTGCCCTGTGACCCAACAATTGTTTTCCTAGGACTATATCTCAGACAGGTACCTGAGATATATAACACAGGGCGTGTTTTCCCTCTCGACCCCTCTTGAGTTCTTGTGGCGGGTCTAATAATAAAATGGCATAAGACAAATTAACAGGAGAAAAAGAAACATACTCCAATCCATGTGCACTGAAGTCCCATGAAATGAGACCTAAGAGGTGGCCAACACAGGTGGCTTTTATCCTTGGCAAGGAAACAATAAATCTGTCAGGAATTCACAGAACAAAGAAGCTTAGGTTTGGGGTGGCCAATCAGTGAAGATTCTAAACAGGGGTGGGCTTGGGGGAATAAACAGAAGAAGTCGCAGTGTTTGTCTCTGTGGGCTTCTCAGCCCTGGATTCTGTCTTGGGCAGCAAGGGTGCCCTTCTCCTCCAGATGCAGGGAATGTAACTCTCACAGGACAGATTCATTCCCTGCCTCCAGGGAGACAGAAAAAAAGAGTCAGAGTCTTCCTCTTGTATTGGTTGTTTCTTCAGTAACTTTAATTTAAAATAATCAATATGTCATTGAGACACATTTTGGGGTGTCTGTCCTGGGACTCAACATAACCAAATTCAGATACACTAAGATACTCATCCCAGCATTGCTTATAAAAGCAAAGAGTTGGAAACAGTTTGAATGCTTATCAATGTGAGTATGGATAAACAATGTTTGCATATAAAACAGACCCACATAACCTACTTAGAGGAGTCTCATAAAACAGAAGGCTGAGTGAAAAATGAAAGATACACTTTGGAATTTACAGCACAATAAATAGCATTTAGGTAAAGAAATATTCAAGACACAGGGGAATGAGACACTTTAGAGATTTTAAAAGAAGACAAAAAAAAATATATTGAGTAAAATAAAAAGGTCCTATATATAAAGTACTGATAATCTAGAGACATTAAATCTTAGTTTAGCAAAACACAGAAAAATATAAGTAACTATTTCTAGGCAGACAACATTTATTTTCCTTGCTTATCTCAAGTCACAGTCAAAAACCTCAAGATTTTCAAGGTAGCCTCATGTTTTGACCAGATCATCCACTACTTTGGGAAAAGGTTAGGTCCCATGTGTTTAACTAATATATACTATGCAATATAAGTAGTAGATTGTCAGCGATTTTGCTCAGGATTGACAATAAAGACTTTTTTTTCAGGTTAACACAATGTTAATTGGGACTAGGCTAACATTTAATTAATTTTAAGTATAATAGCTCATTTGTCAACAAAGGGGGTAAAAATATTAATTGAAACATAGGTGAATGGTTATTTGCTGGGTGCAGGAAACATCCCACAATTAAAGTTAATCACAGTGTGATTAATTGATTTTAATTGATTCAAGATGGGTTCCTATGGCATAACATAAGTCTATCAATAAAACTTATAATTAAGCCTCATTAGGAAAAAGAAAGTTACTAAGGCAAGCAGCGATGGGGCAGAGCAGCAGCAGGCTGCTCTCCTTATGACACAGAAGGAAAACAAAGACCAGGAGCCCCAGGAGGAAAACAAAGGCACAGAGATTGGACGTTCTATGGAAAGTCTTCAGCCAAAACAGGCATACACACAACCTGGGAAATGAAAACTGACGCATCAAAGCTTTGGAGAGGAGAGGGTTGGGTCAGGAACTGGGTCCAGGGTGCACGGGAAAGGACAGCAGGGCCAGCAGCTCTATCCATCAAGGACAGAGGTCAGCACGGCTCAGATGCCCCACAGGGATGTCTCATCTGTGGGCCAGCCGGTGGTCCCTGGAAGTAATGAGGGAAAGGATCAGTCTGATAGCACTGGAGCTGGAGTAGGAAGAAAAGGAGGATAACTGAGCCCTGATAATGAAGCAGCCCTGGTACTACATGACCGGCCAAGATGGCCTGAGGCCAAAGCTACCAGCATAGAGCAAACATCTAATTCTTACATCACATCCCAGTATCCACAGAGACCCATGCTATGGCCGCGGGTCTGCAAGGCCTCTGGACAATGCAACGTCAACACAATGAGCACACTGACCACTTCACAGCAGTCCCATTACTAGGACCTGACCGCCTGAGCACCCTACACAGCAGATGGCCCTGGGAGAAGGGCTCTCACCAATGCCCAGACTGAAACCTACAACCGTCACCAGAACCTGCACTGCCCACCTGAGGCCTGCTTTCCTCTCGCCACCGTAACCATCACATCCTTTGCCTAACAGTTGTCCCAACAAACATCTCAGAGATGTTCACTGAGCAAAGGATTGGAGATGGATAAATAAACTGTCAGAAAAAAAAAAAAAGACTCCATTCAACTAGAGATAAGGTAGGGCTTCCCTGGTGGTCCAGTGGTTAAGAACTCACCTGCCAATGCAGGGGACACGGGTTCAATCACTGATCTGGGAAGATCCCACATACCTCAGAGCAACCAAGCCCACACACCACCACAACTGAGTCCACCAGCTCCAGAGCTGTGTTCCACAACAAAAGAAGCCGCCAGAATGAGAAGCCTGCACGCTGCGACGAAGAGAAATCCCGCTCTCCACAAGCAGAGAAAGCCCCAAGCAGCAATGAAGACACAGCGCAGCCAAAACTAAATACATATATACATATATATATATGTGTGTGTGTGTGTGTGTGTGTATATATATATATATATATATATAAATTTTTAAAAAATCTGTATATAAGGCAAGACACATGGGGGGCTTGCCAAGGAGAGAGGAAGGAGGATTGAGAAGACATCCATTTTCACCCAGTTCCAAAATATTTCTTGAAACACATTTGTCCATCTAATGGGTCATTGGAGTTGGCATCCAAAGTAAAATCCCTTTTGTGAGAGAAGTCACCATTTTCGATCTGCCTTTCTTGGCTGCAGTGATAGTGCTGCTTATAAAAGGTCAACATTAGTAACATGCAGGAAAGTTGAATCATCAACCCTATCTTTGCTCCTCTCTGTATGTCAGCTCTGTTCTTACATATTAGAGCGAGTCCAGGTGCTGGGCCATCTGGTCAGACTCACAACCTTCAAACTTCAAGACCAATCACCATGGCCAGGAGGATATATTACGACTGCCTGACCCGGACTCATTCACCCAACCCTCTGGCCACAAACATGCAGGATGGCCCCAAAGCGAGGTAGGAGAAGACAGGTCACGTTGAAGTGAGACCAACACAAACACAATAACAATGCATCTCTCCACCACTTCCCCCATGTATTCATTCCATAAGTTTACCTAGTACCTACTGAACCAGCACTGCACTAGGTTCTGAGCTTAGAGTAAATAGTGAGCAAAACCAATATAATCCCCATCCTCACTGAACACGCTGTCAAGGATTTCTCTTATAGCTAACTTTGGGAATAAGCTACCTACCATCTCTGAACTTCCATGACCTCATCTATAAAATGAAGACAGTAATAGTTACCTTTCATGGTGGTTGCGGGGAAAATTAGACACGGCCTCCAGCGTTCAGCATCAGCAGTGGGACCTGTGGTGCTGTGCCTGGGAGGGCAGTTGATGTGTCAGCATCACCTCCAATTCTTCAATGAGATTTTGAGCACTGTTTCAGCAGCACAGCTCCCAACTCTGCTCCTTAGCTTTGTTGGACATTCTGTGCACAATCCAATATCCTTTAATCAATTACCCTCTGATCAAACCAGTTTTGACTGTTTGCTACTAAACACCTTAACTGATAAAGAAAGTGCTTAATAAATGGTAACTACAGTTACTAATCCCTCAGCCTCTTGTCCCTTTATTAAGAAAAGTACAGCTGAGAGGCAGGGAAAGGTGGACTCAAAAGAAGCGGCTCTAAGAATTAAATCTGACCCAAGCCCTGGTCACAGCAGAAGCTGAAGGCAGCCCCAAACCTGATGGACACACGGAGCAAAGAGTCCCTGTCATTTCTCAGGGACCAGAGGAAGCAGGGAAGCAGTTCGGCCTTGCATGTGGAGAGGTAAAATAATGATTGCTCCAAAGGGGCTTTCATGCACTGCACTGATTAAAAGTAATAAGATGCTGCTGCTTCGACTTCAGATTTAATTTCGGACACTTAAATGTGTTGTGGCCTTTCAACTGAGTTCTGCATGTGCAGTGGAGAAGGAAGGTAGAAAATCTTGGCTTGTCCTTGTCATTCAGGAGGCATTAAGGGGACACTGCCCACCTTGCTTACCTTCAGAGGATGGGCATAAGACACGACTGCCCCACTGTCCCACCGACTTTGATAGATAACAGAAGGTTTCCACGTGAGGAAGTCTCCGAATTTTGCTAAACTGACCCTGAGATGAAAGCCCCAGGTCCCTCTCTGCGCACCACCAGAGAGGAGATACCCATCTTCCCAGAAACACACCTGGCTGGGAGGCTAATGACTTTGGACTTTACTTCGTCTTGGTTCTCCTGCTCCATTCTCACCCAACCCATGACTCAAATCACCCACCCCCCAGTTGATCACTCATATCCTGTGATGCTTTGAAATTCACCTCCCTCCATCTCAGTTTCCCACGCCCATTTTCAGAAAGCTCATGGTGACTTCACCTCCAGCGTGGAGGGAATAAGACTCAGGAGAGGCTGGGGTGAGGGCACGGAGACTCTTCCATACATGCCTGAGTTTACAGATCACTCAGTATGGAGCCATGGAAAGTTAGAACACAGGGGTAGAACGTCAGAATCAAATTTAAATTATGGTATTTAAATTGGAGTGAGGGTGAGCAAGATGGCTTTAGTGTTCCTCTCACTAAACTTTACACAGCCTTCCTCCTGACCATAGGCTCCTGACCTCCCTTTTCTCAAAGCATGACTTACTTTACTTCTTTATACTTTAGGAAACTGTAAATTCTTTCTCTGTCCTTTTGAAATGTAAATCTTCTCCCAGCCAATTACAGCCCAAGAATCCTTAGTCTTTCTCAAGGACTGAAGAGCCATCCTTTTGAAATAGACTCATCAAGAGAGATGATTACCGTCATCTCTGTCTCTGTGGGAGGGTAGAAGCCTAACTTTGATAAACACCAATTAGCAGACACAGATGAGCTAATCACCCTGACCTACCTTCCCCCTAGGGCCCCACAGTACTTTCCTACTAGCTCACCCCATGCTTCAAAACTCCCTGTCTTTTGTTTCACTGGCATTGGGGTCAGCCCTTCTCCCCTATGGCAGTGAAGCTGACCTCTATAGCAACAGTCTTCAATAAAGTCTTCCTTATCTGCTTAACGCCATCAAGTGCAATTCTTAGCTGACAAAGGTGGGCAAAGGAACGATTCAGAAGCTGTATTAGTTTTCCAACAGAACATAGAGAGGTGAAGACAGTACAGCTGGAAATCACAGTTTGGATGTTGCAGGAAGGACTAAAAGATGATTTTTGAAGTTACAGCAGTTCTCTGTGATCCTATCCCATACCCATCACAAAGGCCAGAAAAGAAACTGGGCTGAGATGGAAAGACAAAACAAGCTCATGTTTTACCACACTGAGTTGAAACTTTCTCTGGAAAGATGCCCAGCACATAGTGAGGCAAGATCAAGTGCACAATATTAAGATATATATTAATATCTTTTTATCATTACAAACATAATGCATACACATAGTAGAAAGTTGGGACACAGATGATTACAAAGTAAAAAAGAAACAAAACACCCAGAACCTCCACAAAAACGACTGTCACTGTTTCCATCTACAATCGTCTGTGCCTCAGGTACTCTGGGGCTGGGAAAGGAGAGGTAAGAAAAGAGGTCATTGTAACTAACATGACAACTGCTATGAGAGGGAGTTAGGCTGACACTGTGGCAGGACAGGGGGCAGGCGACAACTCCAAGAGAAAGGAGATGGAGACTAAGTCACCAATTAGATGACAGTTTGAGCTGGAGTTTAAGCGTGAGTTTGACAGTCATAAAAAGGTTTGAAGAAGAGTCAAAGGCAAGCCAACACCTGGCAGAAGACATTTGCTCCAGAGTACCTGTCAAAGTATTCATATCCACAATTATGAAGAACTCCTACAAAGCAACAAGAAAAGGCAAACAGTCTAAGTTTTACAATGGGCAAAATACTTTACAGGTACTTCACCACCAAGAGTATTCAAACAACCAGTAAACGTATTAAAAGTTGCCTAATTTTATCAGTTATTGAAGAAACACAAATTAAATCTACAATCCCTCATCATCACATACCTACCAGATGACTAAAATTAAAGATACTAGATGTTGGCAGGTTTGCAGAGGAACTACAGCTCTTGGGCTTTTCCGGTGGGAGTATAGGTATAAACTGGTAGAGTGACTATAGATAACTATACAGCAGTATCTTCCAAAGCTGAATAAACGCCAATCTATAAAATAGCAATCGCACCCATTTATAGATTCAACACACACAAAAAAAGGATGTATGTTCACAGAAAAACATGTAAAAGAATGTGAATAGCTGCAAAATTTATAACAGCTTCGAACTGGAAAAGCCCAAATTTCCATTAATAGTCAAATGAATCAAGTGTGATATGTTCTTTACAGAGAAGAGAGCACAAGGAAAATGAACTACATGTAACAGCATCAATGGATTTCACAAACACAAAATTGAGAAAAATAGCCAGGCATCAGAGAGTATATATTGAGTGATCCCATTTATACACAGTTTAAAAACAGTCAAAATTAATCTGTTAAAAGTCAAGACAGTGATATCTGGAGGGCAGGAAATTATGGAAGGGGACCATTGGGGATTTGGGGGTACCAGGCATTTTCTGTTTCATGACCTGGGTGCTGGTCACTCCATGTGTTCACGCTGTGAAAATCCATCTGCCGAAAATGTATGATTTGTGCATTTCTCTGTATGCATGTCGCATTTCAGTAACACTTACATTAAGCAAAACAGAAGTGAAACGTGGGCTTGTTTTGCCTGAAATGCAAGTTGCTGGGGAAGAAGTGGCTCTCAGAACTGGACCTTGTGTTTCATAACCACGTACATGGTCTGTTCTTAAAAGTTAAAGACTGGAAAGAAAGGTGAATGGAGGAATAGAAATCTCAATCCCTCAAAGAGAAACAAAGAAGAGGAACCAGTGAGAAAGAATACAAAAGGAAAAGGATGGAGGCAACTAATACAGCAGGGGGAAATGCTTATAACGGCAGCACACTAGAAACTGACAGAGAGAAGCAGGACAAGGACTTGAAAATTCCAGCATTTCTGTTTTCTAACCCTTACATGAAATATAATGCAAGTAGGATATTTAGAACACATAACCCTGTGAAGAGCCTAACTGTTCTCACTGCTATGACTCGGGCAGGGGTAGGGCTGGGACTGTATTCTGAGGCAAGTATACCTTCTCATGAGATTCCTCCATCAGAGAAGAAGGGAGGTCAGGTAATGGTCTAGAAGTCTTTTTTTTTTCTTTTCAAAAATATTTATTTATTTGGCTGCGCCAGGTCTTCACTGCAGCATGTGGGATCTAGTTCCCTGACCAGTACTCAAACCCAGGCCTCCTGCACTGCGAGCTCAGAGTCTTAGCCACTGGACCACCAGGGAAGTCCCTAGATTCATTCTTTTTCAGATTAATTTCTCACAGAATTCTTGGGACTGAAGAAAAGCCTCTCGTTTCCTCCTCTCCTGCTGATCCCCTATCCCTATCACTGCATCCTCTGCTAAACAGCAAAGCTGCCACACCCAACTGATGCCTCTTTCCCACCTGCCTCCTTGCTACATGTCTGCTTTTCAAACCTTGATGGGGAAGAGCCAGAGGGCACTGAGCTCAGTAAGTGGGGTCTCTGCCCCGCAGCTCTGATGGAATTCCAGTGGAATCAGCATCCTTCATCACTGTCAGGTCTGCATGGCAACTCAGCGATCACCATGGTGAGTGCAAATCCAGCTGTTTGGAGTCAGAAAGGCCTTTACAAATCTGCCTATTTCAGATTCCCAGGAAAGTGACAGCTCTTCTCAAGTTAAAGGAAACCAGGCCAGAGGCTGGGATGCCTGAGGAATCCCTGTGTCTTTTCAAACCCACGTGTCTTTGGAGTAGCTGGAACCGGCCTTAAAGTCACAGTGAGAAAAATAGCTTGCTCTTACTCGAGCAAAGATTCTGCAGTCTCAGATTAAGTAATAAGCTTAACATACATATTCTCTGCCCCTATTTGACACAATGGGTTACAAAACAACTCACTTGTTAGCTTAAGACAGCTCAGCTTCTGGGTCATGAAATCAAGAAAGGAGACTAGCCCAGTGATTCTCAAAGTAAGACCAAGACCAAGAGCATCAGAAGGACCTAAAAATTCATTAGAAATGCACACTGGGGGCTTCCCTGGCAGTCCAGTGATTAAGAATCCGGCTTCCACTGCAGGGGATGAGGGTTTGATCCCTGATCAGGGAACTAAGATCCTGCATGCCACCAGGGAGCTAAGCCTGAGAGCTGAAACTACTGGGCACGTGAGCCTCAACTAGAGAGTCTGTGTGCCACAGCGAAAGATCCTACATGACGCAAACAAGAGCCAGCATAGCCATAAAGAAATAAATAATTTTTAAAAAAGGAAATGCACACTCCTGGGCCCTACCCCCAGATTTACAGAATCAGAGATGCTGGGGTTGGGGTCCAGGGATCTGTGTTTTAACAAGAGCCAGGTGATTCTGTGCAAGTTGTCAGAGAGACATTGCTCTCAGGGTAGAAGACAGTCACTTACCTGCCCTCTATTCTAATTAGCTCAATTTTTAGAACATCTTCCGAGGACCGGGGGCAGTCATGCTTACCTTCCTGAAGGCAGAGGAATCCTAGATTAGGAGATCTCTTGAAGAGGCTCCCTTTCAGCTTTAACATCTATGATTTCTTGCCTTCAAAGTATTCTAGTGCTTTTGCTAGGGTAGAGTTGGCAGGTGTTGGTTTGTTTTTCAAGCCAGGTGCCCAATGTAGTTGATGTACAGCAAGAGGTAACAGGGTACGAGGACATCACGGTATCCTACAGAGAGAGGCGAACCCTTCCTTCTGACCCTCGTCTGTCTCCCAGGACTCACAAATTGGCACAGGCTGCTGCATTGGCTGTGGGATGTGGATGGAGGAGAAAGAATCTCCCATTTTGCTGATGGATACCTCAGAACAAGCCATGGAAGAAGCAGAACACCAGGCCTTTTTTGCCTCTGTTGTTCCAACCATCTTCTACTCTCCTGTCCCCTAGACCCAGAGCACCCAAGTCAGCTATTTAAAATCCATCTACCACTGTCTGTTCCAAAGAAATTTGTTCTCCAGAATTTGTCCCAGACTGAAAGCTGAACACGTCCAAGGTTTAAGAGCTTATGTTGGGAGAAATTGGACATTATCTCAGGATAATGTTTTCCTACTGCTACTTAAATTTCCAGAGGCATTTACAAAAATTAAACATCAATAGGAAGCCAAGTCCTTTATTTATGAAGCCAGCAATACACATTGATCCTGTGATAATGTTATAATTTTTCTTATTGCTCCTGTTGGTGTGCATTTCATCATCATCAGGCTGGATGAGCAGAGGAGGAGCAGGATGTTTATTGACTTGCAATTGCTTGTCATTTTAAAAAAGTCTGTGCTTCTGTCTTCAGGCCTTTAGAAAGCTAGTTACGCACAAACACACAAGCATATTAAATCTCTCAGTTAATTGATGTTTCTAGCCATTGCTTCCTGGATTGTTTTAAAATGTGACATGAATTTTTTTATAGGGTCAGTATTTTATTAAAACATCTAGAATTTAGTCATACATCTTGACACTCAAGCCACTTAACACACATAGGGAGGCCAGTAGACTCCTTTAGGCCCCTCTATCCAACAAGGAAACTGGGAACAATAATTTCATTTATGGGCTTCCCTGGTGGCTCAGTGATAAAGAATTCACCTGCCAATGCAGGAGACTTGGGTTCAATCCCTGGGTCTAGAACAGCTCCTGGAAAAGGAAATGGCAACCCATTCCAGTATTCTTGCCTGGGAAATTCTAAGGACAGAGGAGCCTCACAGACTACAGTCCATAGGGCTGCAAAAGAGTTGGACACCACTTAGCGAGTAAACAAAGACGACAATTTCATTTATAAGAAAAGTAGATTTGGCCAAGAGTATTAGAGAATGCTGACTCATCCTAGACCTAGACACAGGAGCCTGAGGCAGACCGTGGGAAATGAGACCGTCATACTCTTAGCAACAGCAGCTTGTCTAGTTCATCTGTGAGGAGGAGAGAGGGAGCTGACTGTGGGTCTGCAGGATGTGAACTTGCCAATCGGGGGAGAACAGATGCGTGGATAGGGGTGAGTGTGCAGGGAAGCTTGGGTATGACTCTCACTCCTTATCAAACACTGAATGAGCAGAGGCAGGAAGGGGTTAGTCCCAACAACCAAGAGTGTGCCTGTGCGGTCCTGGGATATTCTCCTTCCCACAATGGACGCACACACATGGAGTTCACGCTGCTGTGAACTGAGGTCTAGAGAAAAGGCATCTAGCAGATACTGTGGTTGTGGTGAGGGAAGGAGAAACAGCAGCTGGCCAGTGAATCTGAGTGCGGTTTCCACAGCAACACATGTATCCCTGATGTGACATTCAAGACAGCGCCTTTCTCTGCCAAGGTTGGTCCCTCCTCCTGTGTTCTGGACCTCTTCCTTGATCTGCTCTGGGTATCAATTAGCCCATTTCTCTCCTAAACAGAAGAAGCCAAACCTTTCCTCTCAATCACTTAAAAAGGCTCAAGTCTCCCCCGACTTAAAAATACCTTCCTTCTACTCCACATTTCCTGCAGCTATAGTCCTCTCTCCTCCTCCTCCTCACGGCCCAAAGTTTTTCAGAAAGTTCTCTCTCCCCACAGTCTCCACATGCTCCCCTCCCTCTGACTCCTCAATTCACTCCAGTCCATCTTCCACCCCCATCACAGGCTTTAAAAAGCCTCTGTGATCATCAGGTGACCTCTTTACCGCTAAAGTCCAAGGATAATTTTTAACCCTCATCTTACCTGAAAACCTCAGCAGTGGTGCAGACCACCCCCCTTCTCTGGAATTATGTGGGCTTTCAGGACTCCTCAACCCCACGATTTCCCCCCATCTCCCTGGATGCTCCTCTATTTTCTCTGCAGGTTCCCACTCCCTATCCAACTTGCTAGAGCTCCTACAGACTCTTGAGAGTTGTCCTTGATCGCTCTTTCTCCCTTACTTCTCCATCAAAACCATCAGTAAATCCTGTTAATTTGGGCCCTTCAGTAATTGTTTATTCTGTCCACTGTCTGTCTTCACTCTTCTCATATGTTGAGAGGTGCTGTAGCACCTCAAGAACAAAGAGATAAAGTTGCCTAAGGTCACACAGCTAATTAATGGCCATTGGAAACAGGGCACAATCATTTCAGCCCCTGGTGCACTGGTGTGTCCACATCACCCTAATATTAATCATACGTTATTCAGGAAAACCAGAATTGATTATGGATGTGATGCCATTTATCATCAAGATTTTGTTGAGGAAAAATAGAGGAGTGTTGTGGTTGTTGTTCAGTCATTAGGCTGTGTCCAACTCTATGCAACCCCTTGGACTGCAGCATGCCAGGCTTTCCTATCCCTCACTATCTCCAGAAGTTTGCTCAAATAGGGGAGTGTAGGATCCCTCTAAGCAGAAATGTCCTCCTTTGAGTTGGCATGATCAGAAAAATATCAAGACAAAATACCATGCATGTCCTCAGAAGACTTTCCTGAGGATCGTTTTCCTGGGAACTTAACCAACATTGAGAGTCCAACTCTCTCCATCTCATCTGGGTAACAGCAGGAGCCAATGACAACCAAGGAAGGAAGGAGACAAGCAGGACTCAACCTTCAAAGGTTTGGCTGCAACTGTCATCAAGAAGTGAGAGCAGCAGATGAGGCAACAACACTCCCTGAAATAATCAAATCATAATGACTGTCCTGTGAAACACAGAGCTGACATCCTGAGTGGCTCCAGGAGGCAAACTGAAAGCTCAAGAGAAGCTCAAGAGTTCAGCCTTGTATTATATAAGATCGATCTGTTGGAACTGTCCAGGGTACCAAGAGAGGAACTAGGTGGGAGGGACATCATTTGTCTTTGTTAAGTAGACTCTTGCACTAAGGTGAGCCAGACAAAACAAGATCTTGTTTTCATACCATGCCTCATGGCTAAGACCAGGCTGGGTGGCTTGACCTTCTTAACAACACAAACAGACCAGTGGGCACATATTACACCTTGCTATAAAAAGTGGGAATTTAGACTCACAAAAGTTATGACCTCAATCACACAGTAAACTAATGGAGGATCCAAGATTTCACTCACCCACTCAACACAATTTTATGGAACACCATTTTGTTGTACTGGAGTAGAAAATGGCAACCCAATCCAGTATCCTTGCCTGGAGAATCCCATGGACAGAGGAGCCTGGTGGACTACAGTCCATGGGGTTGCAAAGAGCCAGGCACAAATGAAGCGACTTAGCATGCATTATGTTGTACATACTATGTAAGCATGACAGATAAAGATGAGAAAGGTAATCCCATATCACCAAGGAGATGACTAGACGAGGCCCACTGATGTATAGATAGATGATATGGAGTTTATTAAGTCCAGGAGGCTACTGAATACAGATGAGGGCTATCTAACCTGCTAGAAAGGAAAGAAGTGGTGAAACAATGTATGACCAGAACCAAGTCTTGAAAAATCAGCTAACAAAACTTAACAGGGTAAAGAATGGCAGTGGAAGGGATGTTGTTGACACTCCACCAAGATCTCCTTTGCCAGGACAGGGTTCCCACCATCCAGCTGCTGTGGATGTCTCAACTGCTATGATTCACACTGTCCCCATTCTCAGGACAGTTGGCCCTAGCCAAAGGGAGGTACCTCACCCACAAACAGAGATACTGTTAGTCACTCAATCACATCTGACTGTTTGTGATCCCATGGATTGCAGCCTGCCAGGCTCCTCTGTCCATAGAATTCTCCAGGCAAGAATGCTGGAGTGGAATACTGGAAGATTCCCTTCTCCAGAGGATCCTCCTGATTCAGGGATTGAACCCAGGCCTCCCACATTGCAGACAGATTCTTTACTATCTGAGCCACCAGTCAAGTCCTGTATGTAGGGATATCCCCTCTGCAATGACTGACTGTCGTGGGGATCCAGGGACCCTGCCTGAAATTGGGACAATTTCTGTGATGCAACTCACACTCAGAGCTCCCTGTAGGAGCAGCTGAGATCCCATTCTTGCTCAGCTCCTTACTCTATACTCCCCTTCTTCCTTCCCTTCCCTTCTCCTGCCACCACTCCCTTAAGAAATCATATGAATCCCCAGATTCCTTTCTGCTTTTAGAAAACCTAAGTCAGGGAGAAGAATGTTCTAGATGGAGAGAGCAATGGTGCAAAGGCATGGCTGTGAGAGAGCTCAGAACAACACAGAGCAGCTGTGAGCCTGGGGAGAGGGATGAGTGGTGGGGGGGCAGGACAGAAACCAGATGGATGCCCAGATTTCTCCCAACATCCAGCCAGTCACACTCCACCTCTCTCTAATAAGCTGACCTCTGACATCCCTCATGGCTGCCTTCAAAGCAATATTTCAGCACACATCTAGGCCATAAAGTGAGCTCCTAGAGGAAGGAGTTACAAACCAAGATTCCTGTACTTATTCAGCAGCATTTTACAAAGCATTTTGTTTCTACAAAGATGAGCACCCTGAAGTTTCCCGACTCCCAAACTGCACCGCCTCAGTGGAACTGGCCACCGACTCCACTTTCAGGAGAGCAGATTCTCTCAGTGGCTGTTTTTGTCCTTCCTCGCCTCTCCAGAAACAGGGGCCTCCTCCTCTCCCCTTTCATTGGCTTCTTTCCTCTCTGGCCTCCACTCATGAGCTCTTGCCCCTGGGTCTCTGTTAGCACTCGGTTTTATTTCTAAAACTGTCCAAAGCCAATGAAGCTCTTTAATCATGAAGTGGGGCTGCCAGGGAAAGAATGCTAATTGGAAACTTTCATCTCTTGAGGTCCTGGAGAGACTAGAGATCATCATGCCATTAGCATAGAACAGACTCAGGAGGGGCAGAAAATGAAATATGGTCCCAGATATGAGAAATTAATCCAAGAAACATACCAATTTCTAAGCAAATGAAAGATCTTTGGACTTTAAAAACTAAGGATAATGGCCCAAATGGAGGCAGTTATTTTTTTCTTAGGAAGCACAGGACTGGTCAAAGGCAGAGAGAAACAGATTCCAAACACCCAGGTGGGGCTCACGATGAAGCCTGAGGCTCAAACAAGGCCCAGTTCCTGCATCACGGTTCAGGTCCAGGATAGAATCCCCTCTCACAGCCACATATAGAAGCTTCTATACTCCAAGCCCTCCATGAATCCCTGGAATCACAGACAAAAATAAGACACAGTTCTTGTCCTCAGAGCTTAGGAGGAGAAACAGATACACAGAAAAACATTCTCAGAATAGTTGCCTTAACTGAAAGAAAGAGAAGAGGCATGTCGCTCCTCTCCAGGCGGAGGCAGAAGTCAGGGCACGCTTTTCCTTCATGGACCACACAGAGGAAAGACCCGCATTTTCTTCCTAAACATGGCATCCACCCAAAGCCAGAACACCAATCCCATGGTATTATTTCATGTCCTTTCCTGCCTCTTCAGTGATACCAACAGAACAATTCTGCTCCCTCCCCCAAAAAAATCCATTTAAAGGCTCTCATAAAGGTTCACAAAACAAGAAATGGCTGAAGGACTGAACTTGAACAAAATCTGGGACCAGAGCAGCTCTGAGGATTCAAGCAGCAGAAGTTAAAACCAGCTACTCTGAGTACCACTGAGGAATCGATGGGCTCCAAATCATTTGTCCTATTCTTACCTCACCAGACTTCCCTGGTGGCTCAGACAGTAAAGCGTCTGTCTACAAAGTGGGAGACCCGGGTTCGATCCCTGGGTGGGGAAGATCTCCTGGAGAAGGAAATGGCAACCCACTCCAGTATTCTTGCCTGGAAAATCCCATGGACGGAGGAGCCTGGTAGGCTACAGTCCATGAGGTCGCAAAGAGTCAGACAAAACTGAGCAACTTCACTGTCTACCTCACTCTGGGAAAAGTAGCATCTGACTGGATGAGCTAACGGTGTAAGACCAACTATCACACTCTTCTTTCCTCCTCACAGGATGAGGAGAGCGGTTCTCCCAAATCAAGTGAGCTGCTCCTGCCAGGAGGTGGAGGGATTCGATGTGGAACACATAAACCACATGGGCCTGCCTGAGATCTGTAGCCAAGGATTGCATCTGAGGAGTTCTTTTTAAAAAGTCAAGAGACTTAGCCCCTTCCCTGGATACATGGACTCAGAAGCTCCTGGATGGGACCCAGAAATCAATATTATACTAAGCTCCTAAATCACCAGTCAGTGAAGCTGAACCATCTTCTTGACCTGGATGAAATTGGTGATATCAGCTTCCAACAGGAACGGGCTAACATGTTTGGTTCAGAAACAAATTGCCATGAAAATTTTGATTTTTTTTCTACCCTTTTTGAACTGCCTTTATTGAAATCCATTATAATTGTATTACAAAATGAGGAAAACAGCACTGAATTCCTATACCTACCCCATCCTGGACTCTCACCTGACTGAGGAATTATAAGCATGGGAATATGGCTGGATCCCCACTGCTTCCCCTGAACACCCCTACAGCTACCTGTCTGAACTTCTAGCCACAATCAAAACACCACAGTGCTCAGGTTTCAGGAGAGATCTTTCATTCAACCTCACCTTGTACCCAGGACCTAGAACAGAGGCTGTTGCATATAAGGCTCTCTATATATTTACTGAGTGGAGCAAGGGAAAAAAAAGAGGGATTTTTTGAGCCACATCCCCAAACATCAACCAGAGAATGAATTTAGAAAAAGCAGACCAAGGGAGGCAGTGGCAATATCTGGCCAAAGCAACCCTGAAGCAACCCTTCAGAAACAGTATCTTATCCTATGTCAGAGAGACATTATTATTCTTTATTAATACAAACAAACAAACAAACAAACAAAACAACCTTTGTGCCTGAAACTCCTCTTAAAACTGTGCTGGTCCTCCACAAAGCATTCCAACCCCTCTGAGTGCTGGATCATTTACTGTTTATTACTGCATGGGGAGGGGGTAGTGGTTAAGGAAAATCTCTTCCCCTCTGCTCCTCCCTTCTGATTGAAGCCACAGTGCAAACTGGGAAGAGATTCAGGGCTTAACAATAGTATCCCACTGATCTTTGCAGGACTGCAAATAAAGGAGGCCATATCCTCAGGTGGCCTATTAAAGCCAAGGTCTCCCAGCTCCTATTGTTAAAGAACATTCATTACCAAGCTCTCATATAAAATCATGAGAAGGAAGCAAATATGAGTCTGCAGTGTTCTCAGTAGTTCTTATGCTATTGCCTCTCGGGGCTAATTAGAGCTGTTTTTGTAATTCACCAGCTATAAATTCCTTGTGATGCTCTCACAGCCCTGGAAGACTGGCCACCCCAGGTCAGGATTTTGTGCTGACACGGCACGTCCACCCACTGACCCTAAAGTCTGTGACAATCACTCAACCGACCACCTTGTGGTTGGTGGCCCTCAGATACCCTGGGATGGCTTCTCAGTTTGTTAATTGTTTTCCTGTTCTCTGCTGATCAGGTTAAAAGATAACTGTGCAGACAGTGTGAGGCAGCACCTGCCTTATTCTCAGCTAATTTATTTTAAATTGATTTAGTACAGACTTTTTACCCAGTGATGTCTACAAAGTTATGAATTCATTGCCTCATCCACCCTCTTGAATTTGATCAAGGAATGAAAATGGCTATAAAGCTTTATGGCAAGACTTGGGAAGAACAGACAAAGGGAACCAAGCCAAGCTAATCTCAAAACTGAAAAACAAACATTTCAAAAGCTTTTTATCTATGATGGGAAATGACAGGATAGGTAGTTACACAAAATCTAATATCTGATAATGTGGAAGAAACCATCGTGCTCATTGACTGAACTTCTGTAATTATCTGGCCCTTTATATTTTTTTCCACTTGTCATGTAATCCTCCCAATAATCCAATGGATGCAGATATCTCTTAACTGCATTTTACTTAAAAAATTTTTTTTTCTTTTTTTTAAGTAGGGCTTAGGGAAATTGAAGTACCTGCCTGAGATCACACAGTCAGGAAGATTTGAACCTTGGGCAGTTCAAGTGCAAAGTCAGAGCCCTTTCTACATCATCTGTATTTTAAAATCCCTTTACTTTGACCTGCCAAGCAGCTAAACCAGAAGGTGATTTCGGATCTTACAAAATGATTCGTTACTTTCATAAAAGATTCACGACTGGGTTCCTTGAAATAGCCAACTCCCCTATTGTGCTGAAAACATAATTCAAGCTACAAAAATTTCTATGTACAAGGAACATTTCTACACCACATCTGCTATGTAAAGCAAAGCAGGGTTCAGACATAGTGACGTTTCTAAACAGAAGCACCACAGTTGTAGCACTGATGAAGACAGTGATATCATGAGGACATGATACCATCATGAATCATGACATCATGTAAATTCAGTGACTAGTGTAATGTCCCGTATCCAGTGAACATGCAAAGTTGCTATCTGCCAGTCTTCACTTTTTTCAGATGTCTTAAAATACAGTCTCTGGCAGACTGCAAAAATGGTCATAAATTTCTTCTCTCTCATCCAGACACGAAGTCTATTTCTCCTCCCTTTGAATCTTGATCAGCCATGTGATTTGCTCTGACCAACCGGAGATGAGCAAAGATGATATAATCAGAGGTTAGGCAAGTGCTTAAGAATTCTGGCTGGCCGACTTGCTGAGCTTGGAACCCAGAGACCATCATGTGATTCGGTCTGAGATAGTGTGCTGGAGGATGAAAGGTCATGTGGAAGAGAACCAAAGCACTTCAGGGAGCCAGATCCTGGCCACTAGCCTGCCAACCACTGGACACATAAGGGAGGCCATGGTAGATCATCAAGCAGACCTGCCAGCTGAGAGCAGACACATGAGCGAACCAGCCACGACCAGCTGAGCTAGCCCAGGCCAGAGGAACTGGACGCCTCACAGCATTATGAACTAACAAAACTGTGGGATGATGTTTTTGACCAATACACAGTCTGAGGCATTTCCTGTCCGCTATGTTCTGAGGCCTTCCAGTAAGTAGAAAAGAAAATCAGAGAATGGCCAGAAGTAGAAGACAATGAGAGAGAGAGCAAGGTGTCCAAAGTAAAAACTGAGTGGCTGAGAAGTTAAAGGACTCAGAAAGCCATGGTTAGCATTTAGCTCTTATCTCTCCCAGTTCACTCATCTTTCCACGACGCCGATCTCTTTCTCTGAATGTCTGAGGCTAACTGGACCAATTCCCCACTCCTATTGTAGTCTCCAGCCCTGGGGGAAGCAAATCAATTGGAGTTTTAAGTTAATAATAATTGAAGAATTTTTTTCAGTGTGTTTCTTCATTTCTCCTTCCCTCTTCAGCTCTCTTCTGCAGGTGATTCGAGTCAGCCAGCAAAGTAGGGAGAGAAGAGGATAAAAAGACAGAAGCTACAGTGATGTTGTATGACTAGAGGGTGTTTTTCACCTTCAAAGCATATCGACTATAAATTACAGGATATACTTTCACAGTTCACATTTCTGTAGAATATCTACTTTTGAGTTCCCAAGCAGAGGAGAATAGTTACTTAAAATAAAAAAAGTATAACAGACAATGGATGTGCTCCACTCAGAGGGGAGGGGAAGGGAGTGGAACCCTCAGGAGCTGTCAGTTTTCTGGCCAGCAGTCAAGTCAAGGACCCTTCTTTTCACACTGGAGTGGCTACTTCTGTAAAGGGTGAGGAAGTGGCCTATCCCCTCCCTCCATCATAAAAAACTACACAACCCTAACGTACTCAATGTTTAATTCAGGTTCAAGCTATATAATACCCACCTCCAGAAACCACCTCTCAAAGATGGGAAGAAATGTAACCACATCTTGTATTCAGTGGGTACACATCATCATAAGCTATTCAAATATTTATGTACCTCCGTATTGGCTGGTAAACAGTACAACTGCCATATGCAGGCTTAATTAATAATGTAAATTCTAGCACATATGGTTTATCACAGAAAACCACACATTCCTGCAATATCAAAATGTCCTTCAAGTTTGGATATGGATCCACAGGAGTCTACTATTACTTTTTTAATGAGCTGAAAATCTGCCTTCTGGTTCAAAAGCCTCTGGGAGAGAGAAGGAGGCGCCTCAGACAAGCTGGGCGTGAACTACTTATACACATCCAGAAGAGACACCTAACCTTGCTGGGCTCAGGTAGTGGCTGAAGACTGACCAGGGCCCATGGGCACGGTCAGATGTCAGCACGGGGCCTCTCAGTCAGCCTGCTTTAGCTGATGAGCCATCCCCAATGGGGAGCAGCCATCCCAGACACTGTGAACCAGACTTGGAGGGAACTCTGCCAGACACCTCAGCAAGTGGCCATGGAGCCCCTCAAACCCCATCGAGTGATCTCTGGGCAGGGGAGCCTCACCCTACTCACCTCTCCCACCCAGACATGCTCCCACGGGAAGATGGCACCCACCCAAAAGCCCATCAACAACCACAGCTCCGCCTTCATTTTTGCCCATGTCCCGTTTCCTTGTCCTTCACCCTCTGAATTTTGTCACACTTTGTCACACTTTGTGGAGAGTGCCCTCAACCAGCTGCCTCCTTCCCAACAGTGCTCACTCTCCTGTGACTGGTGTGTGTGGGGCCCACGGTCCTTCACAGTTTCTTCCCCTCCATGAAAGAGCCAACCAAAGATCCTGGTCCAGCTACTGAGCTTGCTCTTCACCTACCATCCTGGACTCCTGCCTCCTCTCTGCTGGTCCCTTTGGACCGCCACCCCCTGCATGGGCCCAGGACCAATGCCAACCTGACTAACTGCATATAAGAGAAGATGGAAAGAGAGGATTCAAGGCCTGGAGACCATCAGAGAGGGCAACACTAAGATGGAAAAAAGGCGTGGGCCCTACTCAGGTTCTGATGAGAACCCGTCTCTCAGTGGCTATCGATGCAATGAGAAAGATGCTTGACAAATCTGAAGCACTCATCAAACCTGACTAGGTGGCTCTGACTACCATCATTTAGCTACTGCAGACCAACAATTTCAAAGGTACAACAAAAAATCAGGAAATTATTATTTTGATGTGATAAAGGGTTTGTGTTACAACACACAACACTTTGAAAAAAGCTTTTAGATTATATAAAGTCTACTTTATGTATGTGTAAATAGTCTGTGTATGTACATAAACATATTCTAAAAATAGTAACAATATAGTATATATAATATATACTATAGTACATAATAGATATATATCATATATAATATAAATATATGTATATATGTAGTATATATTGATATAATTTATCAGTTCAGTTCAGTCGCTCAGTTGTGTCTGACTATGTAACCCCATGGACTGCAGCATGCTAGGCTTCCCTGTCCATCACCAACTCCCGGAGCTTACTCAAACTCATGTCCATTCAGTCGGTGATGCCATCCAACCATCTCATCCTCTGTCGTCCCCTTCTCCTCCCACCTTCAATCTTTCCCAGCATCACAGTCTTTTCCAATGAGTCAGTTCTTCGCATCAGGTGGCCAAAGCATTGGAGTTTCAGCTTCAGCATCAGTCCTTCCAATGAATATTCAGGACTGATTTCCTTTAGGATGGACTGGTTGGATCTCCTTGCAGTCCAAGGGACTCTCAAGAGTCTTCTCCAACACCACAGTTCAAAAGCATCAATTCTTCAGCACTAAGCTTTCTTTATAATCCAACTCTCACATCTTTGCATGCAACTGGAAAAACCACAGCTTTGACTAGATGGACCTTTGTTGGCAAAGTAATGTCCCTGCTTTTTAATATTCTATCTAGGTTGGTCATAGCTTTTCTTCCAAGGAGTAAGCATCTTTTAATTTCATGGCTGCAATCACCATCTGCAGTGATTTTGGAGCCCAAGAAAATAAAGTCTGTCACTGTTTCCATTGTTACCCTATCTACTTGCCATGAAGTGATGGGACCAGACGCCATGATCTTAGTTTTCTGAATGTTGAGTTTTAAGTCAACTTTTTCACTCTCCTCTTTCACTTTCATCAAGAGGCTCTTTAGTTCTTCTTCACTTTCTGCCATAAGGATGGTGTCATCTGCATATCTGAGGTTATTGATATTTCTCCCGGCAATTTGGATTTCCAGCTTGTGCTTCATCTAGCCTGGCATTTCTCATGGTGAACTCTGCATATAATTTAAATAAGCAGGGTGACAATATACAGCCTTGATGTACTCCTTTCCTGATTTAGAACCAGTCTGTTGTTCTATGTCCAGTTCCGACTGTTGCTTCCTGACCTGCATACAGATTTCTCAAGAGGCAGGTCAGGTGGTCTGGTATTCCCATCTCTTGAAGAATTTTCCAGTTTGTTGTGATCCACTCAATCAAAGGCTTTGGCATAGTCAATAAAGTAGAAGTAGATGTTTTATGGAACTCTCTTGCTTTTTCGATGATTCAACAGATGTTGGCAGTCTGATCTCTGTTTCTTCTGCCTTTTCTAAATTCAGCTTGAACATCTGGAAGTTCATGGTTCACCAACTGCTGAAGCCAGGCTTGGAGAATTTTAAGCATTACTTAAATTTAGTTTATATATAGTATATATAGTTTAGTTATACAGATAGATAGAGCTATACTTTTTATTTTTTTATATTATATACCAGTCATTAAATGCTTTAAATATCTAGGTGCAATTAGTATATCTAATTGATAACATATAGGAGATAATAAGAGACCTCACAAGTATGGAACCTTGAGTGTCATAGTGCCTAATACCCCAATATTTAGACTAGTCTAAACCAATCACAGTAATTCCATTGTCTTATGGATTAGTAGCTAAGAAATGGGCATTTAACCCAACCCTAGCCCATGAGAAATGACTCTCCTGGAGATTCAGGGACAACTTTTCTCAATGTAAAGAGAAAGCCACAGAAAAGGTGTCCTCTGTCTCTGGTGCTGTGGTGTCTAGATGACATGGGGTTGCTGAGGCCACCAGGCCACCAATCTGAGGACAAACTCAGAGTGTCGAGGAAGCTGGCGCCATCACAAACACACCCACGTGAAGTAAGCTTCCTCCTTTCTTAATTTTTTGTGTGTGGAGTTCCTATCGCTTGGTGACAAAGCATCTTATCAGACATGGGACATCATTTCTACACTCGCCCTTTCTCTCCCCACTTCTCTTGGTTTTGGCCTCTAACAGGGATGGACAGGCTCTACCTGTCACCACTGAGGTTGCTGCTTTAAAAGAAGGAGAAGTTCCACCTTATGGAAGAAGGAGGCAGGAAAGGGATACTACCTGACTCTGATTTCAGTGTGGGAATGGGGCCAGAGTCCAGACAAGGAAGCTCACACTGCGAGGTGATGACCACCCTCCCAGTGCCCATCCTCTCTTGATTATGCTAAAGACAATGTCTGCTTCCCAGGTTCAGGAGACCTTGTACAAGGCTCTCCCTTAGGTCTTTAGCCCTGGGAGGGCAAGCAGTGGGGGACACCATCTAACCACTTAAAAAAATGAAATAAAATCTTCCTCCTGATGGTGATTTCTTATAAATATGACAAAGTCAACCTGATCTCAAGAAGAAAACCAACACAATCTTCCAACTGGAAAATACCAAGACAGAATTAATGGCATTTAATACTGTCTGTTAGCAAGTTTTATCCGGCACAAGATTTCCCTTGAATAATGCATTCAAGTAAGAGATTTTCACTCTCCCCATTTCTCCAGAGACTTAGAAAAACAAAACTCTAAAAACAAGGTGTTTAGGAGGCAACTGGAATCTTTTAGTAGCATGTATAATAGATATTTTCACCCCTGGTCAAGTTAAAAGTATAATTTTAATTTTAACTGGGATTTGTCATTACAACTTAAAAGTTGAGACAGTTTGAGATGATCTAAATTATTACAAGAACTACTCCAACTTCCCTGGGAGAGTTTGTGAATGGGATAATCAAATTGAGAACATCAATGGGGGTTAGAAAGTTGGAATTATTTATCAGTCAGTTCAGTCACTCAGTCGTGTCCGATTCTTTGCGACCCCATGGACTGCAGCACGCCAGGCTTCCCTGTCCATCACCAAGTCCTGGAGCTTGCTCAAACTCACATCCATCAAGTTGGTCATGCCATCCAACCATTTCATCCTCTGTTATACATACTATTTTTCAAGAAGGCAACCAAGTTATGAGCTCTCCTAAGTATCATAGCTTATCACTGGTGCTCTAGGATGGCGGCAGAAGCCTTCTGGTTGAGAGGAGACAGACGCTCAGATGGCTTTCCAAACAATAATAAACAACAGGTTAACTGTAGGTATTTGAGAAATCATGAAATGTCCTATTTATAAGTGCCCACAATAGGAAGTCTACCCAGAGTAAAATGAGATGCATCTGTCTAAAAAGATACATAGAATCTATACAATTCAGTCTGGGCTAAGTTAGAAATATGGATATAAAAGCTAAGTATATAATATTAAATATGAACACCTTCAAAATCCCCCAATGCTGAGTCATCTTATCCCTGCCCATTTCTACAGGAATGGAAGAGGGGCATGTCTCGAAGGTACCATTTGTGGGGCTGCTGTGCAATACACAGGAATCCTTCCTGCTTCAGCTTTCTCACGTCTGAAAGAATAAGAAGGAAACAGCAATGTGGAACCCCAGAGAAGGCAAGCATCTAACCTAGTTCTCAGACCCTTAAGTCTACGATAACACGGTCATGCACCACTCTGCCCACTCCCTGTGGGTCATGCCCTGTGACATTTTAATAAAGTGAGAACTGGATTTACTCAGCAACAGATGTTCCCAGCTTATGGTTCCAGATGCAGCATCAGTGGTGGTAGAAACCCAGTTCCTCAAATCTATCCAGATAAACTGTGCCCAGAACTTAGACTCAGGAAGACCTCTGGAAACACTGACAGGATATATGCATGTTTTCCAACACTAGGTTGGTGTTTTTTAAAACGTGTTTCACTGACACCAGGTTCCTGCCAACACCTTCCACTAACACAAGTGAGCGAGTGAAGCAATGGTTTTGCTTGTCCTCCAAACTCAGCAGCTCTGAGAATAGGAAGCTCCTCACCCCACTTGAATAAATTTTGAAATCAGATGGAGCTAATGAAGTCACTGCAATGGAAAACTCTTCAAGAGAAGAAGGATGAAATACAGACAGAGAGATGGCAGGCCCTGGCAGACAGAAATCTCATCAGAAACCCTGCAGCAGAACAAGCTATGTTGATAAAGCAACCAAGGGAAAAGATCACAGTCAGAACATTCTCCTCCCTGCCCGTAGAGCCCTCAGGGGACAGGCCACACCCAGCTCAGCAGATACAAGCAGGGATGGGACCTGATGACCTTAACCTGTGTGCCTTCCTCCCATTTAAAGCCTCACAAAGCCCTCCAACTCTCCCTACTAAGTTCTCTACGGCAGAAACTGCAAGATTCAGGCCACAGATACTAAGTTTAAGACAATAAAGACTCCACGGATGATGATTTATATCATTTAGAGTAACACTGGCTACCGCAGCAAGTAAGTCTAAAAATAAAAAGGGAAACACGATAGAAGTTTGTTCCGTGTTCACTTAACAGTTCTTGACAGAGAATGGATTTCTTCCACATCGTCATTCAGGCAGACGGGTGATCGTGGATCTTCAACACATGGCTTCCAAGGTCATCCTGAAAGTCATCTCTATCCCAGGCAGTTGGAAAGGGTGCACAGCACGAAAGAACTTGCTTGGGAGGTTTGTGTGCCAAACTTGGAAGGGATACACATCACTGACTCCCAATGCCCACTGGCTAGAGCCCAGTCACATGACCATGCTGAACTGCACGGAAGGTTGGGAAATGTAGTCTAGCCCTAGAATTTTCATACAGTCAGTGGTCTTTGCCACCGGGGACAATGATCAACTCAAAACTTCCTAAAATTCTCTTTTCCATAAGAGGAAACAAAGTCCTAAATAGAGACTTTAGAATACAGTTTCATGTATCATTATGTCCACCCAGGGGCAGAAGACTTTGAAGGTTCCAATCTTCCTGTTGTAGCACTGAGCCCAGCTCAGTGTTTCTTAAAGTGTGCTAGCAACTGGCTCAGGAGTTCAAGTTTTTTGGTGTCCACAAACAAACAGTACAGAAACATGGAAATATCTGTTCATAAGAAATGTAAATGTGCTATAAAAATGTACATTTCAAAGCCTGACAATATGGGAAAACAAAAACCAAGCACAACAAATAGCATAGTTCATGTATAATAACAACAATAACAATGATACTTATCTACTCAGGCAAATACTATAAATGTGCTGCAAGTTTTCATGCTAGAAAGTGTGGCTGTCAGGCTTAAATATTCTTTCCACTTAGACCATACAGAATTTTTTCTCATTAACTTGCAGCACGCTCTAGTGAAAAGAGCTTGTATTTTAGAAAACAGACTAGGCTATCTGAATTATCAGCTGCGTGACTGTAGCCTCCTCATCTATAAACATAAGAGTAAAGTTAAGACAAGTAAGATGTTACAAAGCACCCAGCATCAGCTCCATTGTTGGTATTTGACAGCTGAGAGAATTAGTGGTAGACACAGGGAAGAATACATGGCCCCCTTTGAACTTCAACAGGTTTGGAAATATGGGGTGAAATAATTCTAAAGTTCAAAGGGCAGAGAGCCAATAAGGTGTGACAATGAAAGGCTCTTTCCTGGCCGTTCCTACAACTGGAAAATCCCTATTTGTCTTTGAAAGCAACTCCGGTATCACCTCGTCTGGAAAGTTTCTGTGACCCCTCTTAAGATGGAGTAAGTACTCTGAGCTGTGGTCCCACAACCCACCTCCAAGTCATGCCTGTCACTGTCATTATACACATCCAGGGAACCCATCACTCTTTAATCTACAGTGAGGTCATTTTAGGGCATGACTATGTCTTATTCACTATATCTTGGTCATCTGGCAAGACATGGGGCACTGGTGGGCCAATAATGAGTAAGTGCATGAATCTCAAGGCCAGCAGTGCCCCAGTGATGCTGAAGCACCCATGCTGGGGAAGATGTCTCTGCTGGGCACAGCACTGCACATTTGTGGAGGGGGAGCTGCATTCATGCCCACTCACCCTGGGTCTTTCCAAACCAATCATCAGTGTCCCCACCAGAAAGCCTTTAACCAAGACTTCTGACAGCTTTCCTTCAGGATCATCTGGAATAAGACTGGGGTAGCACTGAAGAAAGCAGGGCGGATTTAAAAAAAGGACACGGTTTCTTTTCTTTGATGCTATAGAGAAAGATTCTGGTTCCATGGGGGGAAAAAAATGTATTGTGAGTGGAGCTAATTTCTTTTCCTTTTCACTCAAAACTGAAATAGGGTTATTTTCTTAATAGCTTGTGGCAGCTTGTTTTCTATAGCAGCTCTTTAAATGGAGCTCATACGGTAATAATTTACTTCGGAACAACTGAAGCAGTTGGAAAAAAAATACTGGATGAGGTAAAAAGCGAAAGGTACTGGCCAGGGAGCTGGTTGGATGTTTTTTCTTCTTTTTGAGATTATTTATCATTAAAGCACAGTATCTTTCTTCCAGACCTGGCGGATTCAAACAAGGACTAACAAATCACGCAGTAAACCAGCAATGAGCCGAACAATTACTCCAAGCTAGAAGATGGATTTCTTATGGGAAATGTGATTTGAATTGCTGAGGTTTTTAAATTCACCTCAAGATGCTCCTGGGCCATGCTGTCAGCAACAGGAAAATTCCGGGCTATTTGGTATTCTCTGCATAGTGAGCTGGTGTTCTTATCACATGATCACTGCTGTTATTCAACACTCAGTGGATGTCCAAAGGGGTTAGGCACTGTTCAGTTTCCATTCAAGACAGCTCCCCTCTTCAACCTGTTTGCATTTTACAATGGCAACACAAAGAAACACAAGGAATGAAATGTATCTTAGAGACATACTGGGAACTTGCCCAGGATCCTTGACATGACTTGCATGCTTGCCTGGGTGTGGTAACTTTCACAGGGAAAGAAGTGTCTCTCCCACAAGATCTGCAGCTCCAATATTCAAACATTTCAGAGGTGAGTCCCAGAGGCCAAGCCAGGAAGGCATTCTCAAACCTAGAGTGATTCAAGTTAGCCATCATGGAGTATCTTACATCAGTATTTGTAGAAGACAGCACTTTACTTCTTTTAATTGAGGTAGCATTGGCTTATGATATTTTATAAGTCTCAACTATGCATACAGCACAGCATGCTCACCACCAAAATTTCAGTTTCCACTTATCACCGTACAGCTGATTCCCTTTCCTCATCTCGCCCTCCCCTCTGCCTCCTTTCCCACTGGGTAACCACTGTTCTCTTCTTTTTATTTGTGTGTTTGTTTTGGGCATTAATTTTATCCGTTCATATTCCACACGTAAGTGAAAACATGTAGCATTTGTCTTCCCCAATTAGACTCAGTACACTTAGCATAGTATCTTCAAGGTCCATCCATGTTGTCTCAAATGACAAGATTTCACCTTCTTATGGCTGAGTACTATTCCATTATACATAGGATGTGAGATGGTATCAAGTCAATTTTATTTGATTTTCCAAACCAATGTGATATAATGATCTCAAAAGGAAAGACGAATAATTTGTCATCTCCCTCTCTCTTTACGTATGCACACACACACACACATTTTCCTTATCCATCCACTGAAGGGCATTTATGTTGTTTGCATATCTTGGCTATGGGACCTTTGGTATTTTTGTTTTGGCAGATGAAATGATCAGTTAGCCTGAGCATTTTATCAATAGAGACAACTAAACAGGGCAATCTAATGAAAAGTAAACAGTGGATTATAGAAGGCCAGAGCTAGGCAGAGAAGGAAAGACTGGGTGACTTGCCAGGGGTCATAGAGCTATTTAGTGACAAAGGCAGTCCAGGTGTAGAATCATAAGTAGATACTCAAACCTCCAGCCGTCCACTGATAATGCCTATTAGCGCACACACATTCAGGAAAAAAAAAGAAATAATATGAAAAACAACAAAGGAGAGGAGTTGGGGAAAGAAGGTAGCAATTTGGAAGACTTCATCCACATATGTGCATTTCCATAGGCCTCGCCTCATTAAGAACCAAGAGTGGCTCTGAGACAAGTCTCTCTGGGTTTCTTTGCATTAAAAGTCCAGAATGATCCAGAACAGTTATCTAGACCTTATCTCATTAAAAGCCCAAAGTGATCCAGAACAGAGTGGCTCCGGAAGAAAAGAATTTTCTGAAAGCTCTAAAAACATAGTTTGTCCCACTGAGATACGACTATTTGAGAAAAGTAGTAAAACAGTGAATGGATACACAGGGGCTTCCCTGGTGGCTCAGTGGTAAAGAATCCGCCTGCCCATGAAAGGAGATGAAGGAGAGACAGGTTTGATCCCTGGGTCAGGAAGATCCCCTGGAGGAGGAAATGGCAGCCCCCTCCAGTATTCTTGCCTCAGAAAACCCATGGACAGAGGAGCCTGGTGGCTACGGTCCATGGGCTTGAAAAAGAGTTAGACATGACTAAGTAGCTAAACAACAAATACAAGGTCAAAGCTGGAGAGAGGAAGGCAATGGACTTTGGTCTTCATAAGGTTCAGCACATAATTCATAAGGTTCAGCATATAATCCTCAATTTGCAGAGTAGCTAGGATTTATCTTTCCTTTTGGTATCATGATATTAGCTGAGGTCACATTGGTTTTGAAAATCAAATAAAATTGACTTAATCCCATCTCACATGCTCTAGGAAATCCAGGCCCAGCTCAAGAATTTACTGAATCCCTCTGTGGCTTTTTGTTCTTGTAGTCACTTGAGTCCATGCTGGAGGACCACTCTCCACCTAACTTGCGTGGCCCTCTCCCAACCTTTCCTTCCCTCTTCTCACTGCTAAGCCAGGGGTGGAACTCTCTGACTTCTCTAGAACACTATTCCCACCACACTAAAGATAGGTGAGTATTACCCTGCATCCAAGTACAGATGAGAAGACAAACCTGATTGCTATCCAGACCCGTGCTTACTCAGGACCTGGGCAATGCCTGCTGTGGGGCACACAGCCACTCACTCGCCACAGAGGATTCCATCCTCACATCCACAGGACTCTCACTGTGGTACCCTCCTTCCAAATCTGTCTTGCATCTGTCTGTCTCAAGACTACCTCCAGCTCCCAAATTCCTTTTCATTTTTAACACAAGGTATTAAGCTACCTATGGTCTTTCCCCAGCATATCAGAGCCCCTTAGGACACTGTCTTCAACAGTTTCTAAAATAGTAAGTTTTTCTCTCCACCATATAATCCCTCATTCCTAATTTTCATTACTTCATGCCTGAGCAGGATTTTTCCTGCTCCCAGTCTCTCCTCCTTCAAATTTCATCTGACACTAGGAGATGCATCTTCTGTCACCCTGCTTTCTGTGCTTTCACGGGCTCCTCCCTGCAGCTCCTCCCACCTCAGACACTTTCAGTAGCTCCTCACTGATACTCACGTTTGCACACATACTTTTGAAACTAGATTTTCTAAGGAAAAATTGTCAAAAGACATGAAAAAGTATTTCATCACCTAAAAAGAATCGAAGCTGATCAAAAAATAAAGCTACAATTAACGCACCATTAAACAGGGGCTGTTAAGGGCAAAGAGGTCAAGAAATCCAGTTATGTTTCCCATGCATGATGATAATTAATAACACAAGAGATCCATGGCACATCACATGCTCAGAACACTTTACAGACAGAGGCTAATTAATTACACAGATAAAGATACTGCAGATTTTTCTTTTAGTATCAGTGGGTTCATTAAATTCTCCATTTGGTTAACCAAGTAATTTCCTATACTTCTGAATTCCTGACTAGGGTGGAAGGAAAGGAGAGAGCAGCAGAAATGTTAAACCAGTCAGCCTTTGTTCTTCTCCCACTTCCTGGACATATGTAAAACAAAATCTGTGTGGGGGTCCTCACTCCTCCCACTTGGGAAGGGCATACAGGGAGGGCTGCTGCCCCAGTATCAGCCAACCTCTGTCTCAGAGCCCATGGCTACCCCTGACACTAAGACCTTGGGTGGACACATCTTGTCCACCAGGGTTACCCTCTTCCCAGAACATGCAAGTGGATGAAGGTTTTCTCATGAGGGTGATGAACCCAAGGTCCTTCTGAGACCAATGGTGTCCATGCCCTGGATACCAAATAACTCCCAAGAAGATGCTAGGACCTATCTGACAGGTCCAGACCCTATTCTATCCCTTGGCTCTCCTGGGTCATTCTCCCTGTCCCACGTAGACCTTCGCTAGAATTTTGAATTTCCTTTGTGAACTCCCTTGAGAACCTTGTTACTGGACACACAACTCTGGATACCCAGCTCCACTTAGACCCATGAAACTGTGAGCTCTTTGGGAGTTGGACCTATACAGCCTACTTCATCTATTAGCTAAAACTGAAATACTGCAAATTCCTAACAAAAAATGTTGGAGACAGTCCCCCACCACCATTACCAAGCAGTATAATTTCTGTGCAATGTAATAAAGGCACCAATGTGTCATCAAGTTCATCAAGTTCATGAACTTGATGAACTTGATCAAGACTGATCAAATTATGAACTTGATCAAATTATAACACCAACATCTACCTAATCTAAAAGACAACACCATATTGTAGAAAAGACTTGATTCTGAGGCCAACTGTCCTGGATTCAAATCCTACGCCTGCCAAGACAAAAGGAACAAACAAGTTTGAATGCCCAGCAGATAGTAACTACTAAGTACGGGTATTTGTTTAACGCTATTAAATTAGCTGCACTAACTATTTCAGTAATTAGGATTATGATCAAGGTCCCCGAACTCCTAGAGAAGTACAAACAGAAACAAGAGCCTTTGGACTGGAAGAATTAAGATATTTTAAAAATTTTATTTCCATGGGAGACAGAAGAAAAGATGTTCACAAGGTCTTTTAAGCTCTGAAACTTCAAAATCAATCCTAATTACTTCCATCAACTCTACTTTTCCCCAATATAGATCCACAGTCATCCCATGGTCCTTTGATGGTCTAAGGATAACAGATCAGACACTTGGATGACCCCCTACCACACCTAATTTTTGTTACAGGCTGGGAGAAATGAATATTCTTTACCATTACCCTGCACTCTGGATGAGAAGCCATCACTAGATTCTTTGTTGCTTAATGAGCAAGAAAGAGACAGCACAAAAGAACTTCATTCTTTTTTTTATAGTAACAACTTCCCTAGTGTTATTGGGGTTAGAAGAAAAGTCTGAATATTTTCTTCCCCTTCTGAATCCACTGAGTGTTTTAGATTAATATATTAGACCTGCAAATATGCCAAACACTACTCTCAACATCACAAAAATATTTTGAGACAAAAGTTTTTAATTCTTGTTTTACAACTGGAACAACTCAGGTCCAGAAAGGTGAATAACATAGCAAAGATTCCAATCAGATCCAAAGGGCTTACAGTCTGGTCCCTAACCATGAGATTACAAGGAAATAGTCTCCTCTTCCTTTCTTGAGAGAGAGTCAGGTACCATCAGAGAGAGTTTCCCTGACCAGAAGAAGCTGTGATCTGGGTGCTGGGGATTGACTGCATTCCAATAAAGAATGGATGACACAAAAGCCATGAGTAAGACCATGAATGAGCTCAGGTACTGATGAGAAACGTGTCCCCTCACTTCAGAGCTATAAGAGCAACAACCAGCCAGCACAAAGACCTGATGGCAAAGACATTGCAACGTGTTCACTCACCCTGTTCCTTTACTTCTTGGGAACGTAGCCAGACTACATTTCCCAGCTTCCCCTGGAGTCAGATAGGGTCATATGATCGAGTTCTCTGTGGTCAGGCCCCACTCATAAGACCCCCTTCACAATACTCCATGCTCTCTCTTCCTCTGTCTTCAAGCCAGATACAAAGAATTTGGCAGAGGTCTCTGATGCCTCAAGGGATGGAAGAATCCTGGGTTCCTGAGTGACTGCATGGAGCAGAGCATCACTACCAACTGTGAAAAGGGCTGTGGCATGTATGAGGACAAACCTACACTGTGATGAGCCAAATGTTCTAATGCTGACCTTCACTCTCCAAACTTCCACCCTGTGGGCAGGGGCTTTGGCCTCTTCAGTCTTTCTTCTCACCCTTTGATGGACCCTTGTGGTCTTTCCACTGCTCATTAGTACTCTACCTCAGCTTGCACGGAGAAAATGAAAGAAGATGAAATTTAAATCAGTTCATTTTTTTCTTGTTAGCAGCTCTGGTCTAAGAGGAAGCAAAAAAAAAATTGTTTTCAATGAAATCAGAGAGGAGGATAAAATTATTGCTTAAGATAAAGTTTGACAATCATCTGTGGATTTGAGTTTTCTGTGCTCTCTCTCCTTCATTAATCAACAACTGGCTGTGTTAATAGGCAGTCGCTTCTGCTGGCACAGTCGTCTCTGTTCCTTCTAGGCAATGCGTTCTGAGCAGGAGTCCACATACCCATGAAACCTCTCCAAGTGAAATGCTGACAGCCACCGATCACATGCAGACGCCATCATATGTCAGTCCTGCCCCGGCGTCAAAGCCAAGTGCCCCAGAAGGCCATCACTGACAGAAGTGCTGGCATTATCTGGTCCTTCTCAGTCCTGTTGCATAGGATAAACCAGAGGCCCAGCAGGGGCAATTAATTTTCCCACAGTCAGACAGCAAGTCTAAGACCAAGCTTCCTGGCTCCCAAGGAAAATGCTGGAAATACGTATTTCAAAACTAAGGGAGCAATGAAAAATGATGCACAGTGTGTGTTTTAAAAGGCAAGCAAATAATATACTGTAAGAGAGAATCTGGAAAAGGGGCAGGTATTCCTGCAAATAGCATTGTTCAAGGACTCCAATCCCCAACACAACTGCTCCTGAGAAGTTCCAGCCCGAGTCAGCTCTCCTGGTCTTTGGAAGATGCCCTACAGGGTGGTTCTGCTCATGTCCTAAATCGAGAGCCTGAGAGTTGGGCCAGCTTATGTGTATGGATCTGACTGTCCCCTCATTAACATCCACAAAAACGCTAACATTAAGGGCACCTTGAACCAGAAAGGACACTCCAGAAGCAGTTTCCACAGGACAGCCCAGTTGTTTACCTACAAAACAGGGCACTGGCAGGTTGCGATGGAGATGGAGAAAGAAGCATTGTTTCAGAGTCTTGGGTCCTGGATACTCGTGATTAGGAGCTCCTTCTATCCTTGGGTATTCCTCAAGGATCAGCCCTGGCCATTGGTTTTAACCCAGAAGAAGTCATTTAAACTCACTCTAAAGATATTCCTGATTAAGAATCAGATCTGAGAGTGTAAACAAGTCTACCTTAACTGGCCAAATCAGAGTAACTTCATAGACTTTTTTAAAGCAGGGGTCACCAACCTCCAGGATCCAATGCCTGATGACCAGAGGTGGAGTTGATGTAATAATAATACAAATAAAGTAACAGAGTGCACAATAAATGTAATGTGCTTAAATCTTCCCAAAACAATACCCTCATCCCAGTCTGTGGAAAAATTGCCTTCCATGAAACCAGTGTTTAAAAAGTATTAGTTGCTCAGCCATGTCCAATTCTTTGCAACCCCATGGACTAGAGCCTGCAGGTTCCCCTGTCCATGGGATTCTCCAGGCAAGAATACTGGAGTGGGTTTGCCATTCCCTTCTCCAGGGGATCTTTCTGACCCAGGGATTGAACCTGGGACTCCTGCATCGCAGGCAGATTCTTTACCATCTGAGCCATCAGGGAAGCCCATGAAACCAGTCCCTGGTGCCAAAAAGGTTGAGGAACCGCTGGTTTAGAGGCATTTCTCTCATAGAGTGCATGATCTGGAGGGAGCCGTGTGACATCCAGATAGACGCAAATAATAACGATAACTCCTATGTCCTGTACAAGATCTGGCAGACAAGGTTTACACTGGGAGGAATCAAGGAAGTGCTGGTTGTCCTTAGAATAGAGGAAGCTGAATACTCATCACGTGAGGGAAGAAGAGAGTCCATAGTTATCAATGAAAAGGACTTCAAGTTCCTACCAAGGAAACTGCCATATTGAGAGGAGGGAATTTTCTATATTTCTTGGGCTCTCAAGGGTTGGGAGTTGAGCTACAAGCTAAAGGGAAAGAGAGAATTCAGGATATAAAAGACCCCTGCCACATGGGAAAGTCCAGTCTTTCTGGTTTTGTGCTGAGCATGGAGAAGAGAAAGAGATGGAGAAGCAAACATGTGTCCTGGCCTCCCTCCAGGCTGAAATCCCAGAGAGTTTGCGTGCAATGGTAACCTTCCAGTTAGGAAGAGGATTCATGAGACCCCAGGGGGCCAGCAACCCACTTCCCAGACCATAGTCTGAGGGAGCCTGCAGTGCTTTCAGAAAAGCCCTGCATTCGGCCAGTCACAAAGTCCAAAATGGCTACAACACGGGTGGAGGGAGTTATCTAAATATTTGTTTTGTTCCCTCTGTTACCACATCCTCTTGCTGGAACTTTTAATGGATGAATATTTAACTCTTTATTACCCAGTTGTCTATATTTTATTATTTTCTAAATAGTTAAAACTAAATACAACCTATTTCTTAACAACTGAGGACTTATTAAATGCAGTGTGACACATTTGTTGGTGACACATGGAATCGTCTCTTTTTTAATGATCATCTATAGAAAGAAATCTAGATGGTCATGCAATTTAAACAACAACCAAAACAAAATTAAACCATAAATGTACTGGAAGAAAGCATCAGGGAAAACAAAGTTGTAATCTCAGACCAGGGGAGAGTTTTCTGAACATGATATTAAGTACCAAACCCAGAACCACCAAGGATACATTGATAAATTCGAATGCATGATACTTTATACTTGTTTGGCTCTTTTTTGATGTTTATCAAAGTATAGTATACATAGAGAAAAATGTACGAATTTATGAATTTGCACAAACTGACAACCTATGTAGCCAACACTCAAATCAAGAAAGAGAATGTTACCAATATCCAGAAGCCACCTCAGGTGGCCCCCGGTTACCACCTCCGCAAGGGCCACCACTCTTCTTTCAGTGCCTGGGAGTATTTGTGCCTGTCTTTGAACTTGTTACACGCCTAGGATAATGCAGCACAAGTTCTTTGGGGCTGGTTCTTTTACCCAGTGTTCCTGATTGCCACCCACACTGAGTGTAGTGCTGCACTGCTCTCCTCCTTCTCCGTATGGGAAGGGACTGATTTCTGGCCATTCTACTGCTGACAGGATAACCTCTTCGCCTTTTGTTTGCTATTGCAGGAGGTTTCTTTGACATATCTCCTAGCTTTGGTCTTTAACCCTGGCTTTGCTTCGTCTTATTTAGTCAGTCCTTTGAACTCTTTTTTTTTATTTTAAATGAACATATTTTTAGTTTCCAGGGAATTACTTTCTTGCTAACTATTTGCTCTTTTTTATATGGAGTATCTTGTTCTTTGTTTTTAAAGAGGAGAAAACGGATGGTATCCACTTGCCTCTCTTTCTACAGACAGTTCAGACTTTCAAGTTCTTTTCTGTTTCTCAATCATTTCTGTCTTGCTCTATTTTGTCTGTGTTGTTTATTTTTTAAAAATCTTAGCCCTTCCCTTTATGCTACTGGTCTTCCTTAAATATCTGGTTTCTGGTCGAGAATTTACGTTCACGAGTAAAGGGTAATGTTTCCTCTGCAGTGGGGTAGATGTGTTTCCCTAACAAGCTTTTCCATAAGTGCAACAGTGGAAGGCAGGCTTCAAGAGGAAGCAAGGGCTGGTGACCTGCTGGTTCTGCTGTGGGTACACAGCTGGGGTGCTGTCTGCAGGCAGCATCCCTCACAACTGCCTTGTACAGAGGGCGTTCACATCAGAAAGGCCTCTTGGGTGGAGCTGCCTTGTTCTCGATGCCTTTATTTCTCTCTTTCTAATGCTGATTTCTGATGAGCTCATTTCCGATCAGCTCAGCTTTTCTCCAGATCCCCAAACCACAGGAAGATACCTTCCTAGAAAGATCACACACTTTCTTTAAAGATTAGCTCTTGGGTTTTGTGCCATGGCCATATGCTCTGTGTATGAGGGGAAGAGGACAAAAGAGGACACTTCCAGGAGACTCGGCTGATAAAAATTCTTTTTTTTTTTTTTTGAGCACTAATCCTGGCAATCACCTCCTAGCCATCACTCATCACCCTCAACCTTGGAGGCTGTCTCTCCTGCCCTTTGGGGAAGGTCACTCTCGTGCTGGGTTTTTCAGGCTGCAGGTTTTCCAGATCTGTTGTCTTTATCAAACTGATCACACCTGTCTCTTCTCATACAGGATTTCGTTTAACTTTCTCTGTGGCTGTTGACTTTTGTCCTTAACCTTCCAGCTCTCTGAAGACTCCCTTTGTCCTTCCAGGGGAGTTTTGGGAGAAAGGAAAGCTGGATATATAAGCTTGCCATATTAAACCTGAAACCAGATGTGCATGTTTATAGGGGAATGGATTGGAGGGAGGCAAGAATGGCTTCAAAAAGACATGTTTGTGATAATGCAGGTGTGATAAGACAGGTCCTTAGGTTCAGATGGGGCCAGTAGCAATGGAGGAGTGGAAAGATTTATTAAGAAGTATGGGACGTTCTGGGAGAATAGCATTGAAACATGTATTATCATATGTGAAACAGAACACCATTCCAGGTTCAATGCGTGAGACAAATGCTCAGGGCTGGAGCAATGGGATGACCCAGAGGGATGGGATGGGGAGGGAGGTCGGAGGGGGGTTCAGGATGGGGAACACATGTAAACCCATGGCTGATTTATGTCAATGTATGGCAAAATCCACTACAATATTGTAAAGTAATTAGCGCCCAACTAAAATAAATAAATTTATTAATAAAAAAAAAAAAAGAAAGAAAGAAGAAGAAGTATGGAAGGGACTTCCCTGGTGATTCAGTGGTTAAGAATCCGCCTGCCAACACAGGGGATGGGTTCGATCCCTGGTCAGTAAAGAGTTCACATGCCGTGAGGCAGCTAACTAAACCTGTGCATCACAGTTACTGAGCCTGAAATCTAGAGCCCGTGCTCCTCAACAAAAGGAGCCCCTACGATAAGAAGTCCAGGCACCATAACTAGAGAGTGGGTGTGCTCACTGCAACTACAGAAAGCCAGTGCACAGCAACGGAGACCCAGCAGTGGCAGATGATGATTAATTTTTTAAAAAAGTATGGAAGTGAGATGTAAGAGGTAACTAACGAGAACCTAGTGTACAGCACAGGGAACTCGACTCAATGCTCTGGGGTGACCTACATGGAAAGGAAACCCCAAAAAAGAGAGGATATATGTATACATATAACTGATTCTCTTTGCTGTATAGCAGAAACTGAGATAACACTGTAAAGTAATTATGTCCTGTGCTTAGTCGCTCAGTCATGTCTGACTCTTTGCAACCCCATGGACTGCAGCCCACCAGGCTCCTCTGTCCATGGGGATTCTCCAGGCAAGAACACTGGAGTGGGTTTCCATGCCCTCCTCTAAGGGATCTTCCAAACCCAGGGATCGAACCCAGGTCTCCTGCATTGCAGGCAGATTCTTTACCTTCTCAGCCACTAGGGAAGCCCAAAAGTAACTATACTCCAGGAGATTAAAGAAAAAAAAAAAAGTATGGAAGTGAATCAAGAGCACTTGGTGAAGGATTAGGCATGAGAATTAAGAATAAAGATTCAAGGTGATCTCTGGAGGCTGATGTAACCAGTGGACAGAGGTGCCCTTCACTGTATGAGCACTCAACAAGGAATGTACTACTTGTTCCTGCTGTTTTATTATTATTATTATTATGAAGAGATGACATTCTAATGCATCTAAATATTCCTGACTGTAGCTTAACCATTCCATAAACTGAAAAGCTCAAAATGCTCAGGCCAAACCCAGTAGAACAATCTATGCATTTCCAGAGTCAACTGCACCAGTAAGATACAACCAGGGCTCCCTGGAGACCACCAGGCGGGCTCAGAAAAAAGTCACTGATAACTTCCAGAAAACTCTGACCCTGAAGTTTAACTGTTTCCTTGGTGGGCTATGTTAAACTCACGTTGCTATACCTTCAAGCCCTTAGTGGCTGCGTGATCACAGCAGACCAAAGGATGATTTCAAGCAGACTGATTCTTCCATTGGAAACATCCCACAAAAGAAATGCTGAACCCTTTGGGGATATTTTGTGGAGAAATACCAGAACCTGCTCTATATCTTGGTTGCAATACTACAAAATCCTGTTGCAAAATAAGCCAAAGTCAAAAGACTGGACACATTTTGTTTTTGTGTTTTAATCCAGATTTGGGGCCATCAAGAGTGATGAAAGCACCTGTAAAATTCCAGCCACATCAGAGCATTCTTAGATTACATCTTCTTGGTCAGATTTCAAGAGGAAAGAGAATTCTAAGAGACTCAGGGTCCCTCCAAGAACTCATAAAGGCTTTGGGTGGGGGGGCTGTGTGAGGGAGGGGGTTTGGTCTGGGATAAAGTTAAGAAGGAGGGAGGACATTTAACCAAAGGAGGAAGGGATGCACAAGTTCAGGGATGAGGCCCTGGAAACTGACACCTACCTCTCTCTTGAGTACTTTTTAGCTTACAAAGCACCTTCCCTTAAATAATTTTATCCTTGTTTTCTGGAACAGGCAAGGGAGGTTATATTAGTTCCATATTATCGGAAAATAACCCAGAGATTTTAAAAAGAACATGCCCAGTGTTTCCAGCTAGCAAGTCATGGAAGACCCCGAGTCTCCTGAGTCTTAGTTTTTGAGGTTGGTGAAAAAAGTGGAAATGAAAGTGTTTATCTCTCAGTTGTGTCCAACTCTTTGGGACCCCATGGAGTGTAGTCTACCAGGCTCCTCTGTCCATGGAATTCTCCAGGCAAGAATACTGGAGTTGCCAATTCCCTTTTCCAGGGGAATTTCCCAACCCAGGGATAGAACTCAGGTCTCCTGCAATGCAGGGAGATTCTTTATCATCTGAGTGGTACCTCTTAAAACACTGCAACACTTCTCCATGGTTGTGTGCTGGCCACGAGCACCCAGGCGGGCTAAGAAGCAGCCTTATTGATGTTACTCGCTACTGAAGGGAAAATAAATGATCAATTCAGTCCAATCAGTCTAATTTAAAGTTGCCTTTGTGTAAACAGGGAGGCAGAAGAAAGTAGTTTGAATTTCCAGCTAAGACATTATGCTGAATATAAAACTGCACTCTGATCACACTGTATTGATTATCTCAAAGCAATGTCCAGAAACTAATGAAATGCAATCTGACAAGAAATGCATGATCTTTCATATGGGCTTCAACTTGTTTGGTGGCTCAGACGGTAAAGCGTCTGCCTACAATGTGGGAGATCCAGGTTCTATCCCTGCGTCGGGAAGATCCTCTGGAGAAGGAAATGGCAACCCACTCCAGTACTCTTGCCTGGAAAATCCCATGGACAGAGGAGTGTGGTAGGCTACATCCATGGGGTTGCAAAGAGTTGGACACGACTGAGAGACTTCACTTTCACTTTCAACTTGTTTATACACACAATGCAGGGTCCAGAATGGCTGCTCAGGATTGCCCCATCACCATCTGCCATGCAGCCCTAGTTATGGTGTTTATGAAAGACAGTCGGGTGGCGATAAGGCTGTACGAGTATGTATGTGCGCGTGTGGGCATCTGGGCGTGTCTGTGGGGGCATAGAGGCGCTCCAAAGCACAACAAGGAAATCTATTGTGAGTCTAGAATGGCCCTTCTCCAAAATTCAAAAGGGAGAAAAGAAAACAAAACAAGAATGTGGCTTTGCTCAGGTTCCCTAGAAGCAGAGTCTGAGATGGGGGTTCAGAGGCACATGATCTACAGAGGGGGTGTCCTCAGGAGAAAGGGGGTGGGGGGCTCAGGATGGGGCACGGGAAGTAGCTAAGCAGGAAAGTGCTTCAGCCCAACACTCTAGGAGCTCTGGAGTGTGACTTGTGTCATAGAACTGGTCCTGCCTAGAATCCTAAGAATTGGCTTCTTTGCCCCCATGTCAGTCCATTATCGGCTGCAGGAGGAGGGGCTGGGATATATTACCCCATGCCAGGTCACTCTTGCTTGGCTGAGGGTCACCTGTCCAGAGAAGAATCAACTATATGCCAGGGACAGCGGATAGCTGGGAGATGCTAGCTCGGTAACGGTTCACAGCAACAATAGTGTCCATGGGATATTACATACATTTTTATTTTGTGAAAGACAAACTCACCCAGAGTGTGATTTGTGTCTCCTGCATTTTCTGATCAGCCCCTGTCATCTCACAAACAGAGACCACTTTGCTTGTGAACTAACATTAAGGCTAAGGGAGGATTACAGATCCATCTGTGACTCTGTGTGTCATTAAAAAGTCCATGCTGAAAACTGGTGAAATCTGAGTAAGGCCTGCAATTTGGCTAGTTGTACTGTGCCAGAGTCAGTTTCCTGGTTTTTATAGTGCATGATAGCTTTGTAAGATGGTACCTTTCGAAGAAGCTGGGTGATGGGTATGCAGGAACTCGGTACTATTTTTTACAACTTCTTGTGAGTCTATACTTACTTCAAAACAAAAGGTTTTCTAAAAACACAAGATCCTGGGTCAGAATACAAGGTTTGGAACTCTGGTTCTAGCAGCAATGAGCAGTGTGACCCTCTTCATTACAGTCACTTTTGAGAGGAGCCACTGTGCTTTATTCCTCTATGTATTTTTTTAGGGTCTGCCCCCTCCTTCATGACAAAAGAAGAAATCACTCACTGATTCAATGAAGAAGTGACTAAATAGTTACCTTGAAGCATATTTCTTAAGCTCCCTAAGCCTCAGCTTCAGCATCTGTCCTGGGGCAATGGCAAGAGTCCAAGGTATTCACATATAAACAATGCTCAGTGTGACCTAACCTTGTTCCTTATTCTCTTAGCAGGATTCAGGGCAGGGTGGTGGGCTCAGAATCACCTGGGGAGAAGCTTAGAAATGAAGGTGCTCTGGTCTAATTCAGGATATACGGGATGAGGCCCCTAGAATCTATAATTTAACTGGCCCACCCAAGTGACTGGGTCATGAAGCAAAGCTTGGGATCTATTTATGGCCAAGATCCATAGCATGTTATTAACCTGAGAAGTCAGAGGAAGGAAAATAAGTGAAGAAATAGAAAGAGAGAAGAGGAGAGAATAAGGAAGAGATGGGAGATGGAATCGTACTGGACAGGGTTGGGGAAGCTGCCAGCATCTTCCCCAGCCTTCTCCATACAGGTTGCAGCCCAGGGTCAGGCCAGCGGGTCCACAGAGGACTGGCAAAGCAATCTGCAGCCCAACTGCCCATGAACCCACTGATTTGAAGGTGTCTGTGAACCCTTTCTGTCGACCCCTAGAATATCATAAGAATTTACCAGATTTTACTCGGACTGTGATTCCAAAAGAATTTTTTTAAAAAAGCAGGTACTGTTGCTTCTATATATAAAAAGTCTGTCGTTATGGAAACTTGTCTCAAAAAAAGCTCCTTTTAACACAATAAAAGTCCTCTCCTCCGCGTTTGCCAGCATTGTTTCATAAGAAGAGAAGGAAGGCACGCATCAGAAAGACATTCGTGTAAAGCTGTGAAGAAGAATTAAATTTGGAGTACCTTAATACCGAGACTAGCACGCCACGTTTGCACTTCTCCAGCTAGCCCAGCAGGTCTCTCCCTCATCCTACTAGTCTCCAAATCAGACTTTCTCCCTTTTTTCCTCCAAAAAAGTGGGATTAGCCTTTGGAAATGGCATCTTCCTTTTTTAAAGAATTACAGGCAGATGCCTTAAACTGGCTGCCTGGCTATTTTCAGGGGTGTGAGTGTGTGTGGGTGTGAGTTTATATGTGCGTGTGCATGGGCAAGCTCACACTCACTGACCCACAGGAATGAGGAGGTGGTGGGTCCCCTCCATCTGAGGAGTGGTTCCTTTGTGCCAGACTATTATAAGATCCACATTGGTTTCCTTCTTTTCACTCCGTGCCGTGACTGTTGGTACCTTCAGAGATGCAGCTGAATTGTTCTGGGCTTGGAATCAAAAGATCTGAGTAGACAAATTAATCAACTTTCTCATTTCTGGTTTTGGGGAAATACTGCTTGCCTTGACCTCCTCACAAGGAGGTTGCGGGATACCATGAAAGAACAAGAGTGATGGTGAATTATAAACCCCAAAGCTGAATGCAAATGTCAGCTATCTTTATTGCTCCATGTGGCTCAAATACTCTTACCCTATAGGGTCCTTAACACCAGCCCAATTTGGGGAACCCCAGCTGGGCGTCCCTCGGTATCATGGTACCTAGGATAACACTTACGGAAAACATCACCTGCAAGGCATTATTGACCTCATTTGTCACTTAAAACAACTCTGAGGTAGATATGGTTGTCCCATCTTTCAGAGGGGACACTGAGACTCAGGAGACCAATTCCTAGATGAAATAACCAAAGGGCAGATGGATGAGCAGTGACTCCACATGTAGGTGATTCGCTGGGCTTTGCTGCTCCCACAAGGCAGCCAGGTCTGTGCTCAGCAGCACTCCTTCATGGGCTGCTTTCCTGAGGTCTTGTCAGTCTTCCCATGTCTTCCGTTTTGGTTTGTTTTTTGACCTTTGAGGGCTATAATCAGCATATTCACTTCATCATCTCATTCAAATTGAAATCAAGAAAAAGTGCATCTTCCGGCTCCACAATAACCCATTTTGTCATCACCGTTTTTCCTCATTCCAGTCTGGATGATAATAATGTGATACAGAATGTCTTTTCCAATGCAGTCAAAATTCTTATCAGGCCTGCACATGTGTGTGTGTGTTTGCTATCAGACTGATGGCTGATTTGTCGAGTTCACTGATCCTCTCTCTCATTTATCCGATAATTGATGTAAAATTTCAAAGAAGTACCCTTTTGTTCCAGAAACACAATATAAAGAGGTCTGAAAAAGCCTACATCCACACGGTTTTAAACTTAAAAATCTTTGTAATCAACACTAATTTGACATGATGGCATGCAACACTTTTTATCTCCAAAGCTCTTTGCAAAAATTAATTACCAATTAATGCAAAAACTTAGAGCATTATATATTTATCATCTATGCACTCTGAACTTGAAAATGTTTCTCTTTCAAAGGATGACTGCTGAAACTATCTTATATGCTTTCAAGTGCAGGGGAGGAGTTCCAAAGAATTCACTGAGAAGGACAGATCATGAGTGAGATGAGACTGCCAGAGTATTCTGAGAGCTATTAGTAATCCCTGGAAGATATTACACAAATGTTCAGTAGAAGTTTGCTGAAGGAATTTCTCCAAAGTAATAATGCTAATCCGTCTAGAGCAGTAAGATCTGATGTGAGAGGCTGAGCCGCTCTGCCCTTTCGCTTGAGTCCACGGAGCCTCTGAAAAGTGCTTTACAACACAGACACTTGAATGGTCACAGCAGAAAGCAGGAGGAGAGAACAGGAGGGAGGGAGGAAGAACAGGGAGAGGGAGGAGGCAAGAGAGGGGAGAAAGAAGTTGCCTGCGGCTGTTTTGAGGTTGAAGGGACTATGCTTGGCGCTGCTAAAAGCACAGAGCTTTCTACAGAAGAATCATGAACTGCAAAGACTCATGAGGACTTAACTTTCATTTTAAAACATGAAAAATAAACTCTTTTAAGACTAATTGTTTTCTTTTTTTTTTTTTTTTTTATTTTAGTTGGGGGCTAATTACTTTACAATATTGTAGTAGTTTTTGCCATACATCGACATGAATCAGCCATGGATTCACATGTGCTCCCCCTCCCAAACCCTCCTCCCACCTCCCTCCCCCCCCCATCCCTCAGTGTCATCCCAACGCTCCATCCCTGAGCATCCGTCCCATGCATAGAACATGGAATGGTGTTCTGCTTCACATATGACAATATACATGTTTCAATGTTATTGTCCCAGAACGTCCAACCCTCACCTTCTCCCTCAGAGTCCACAGGACTGTTCTATGCATCTGTGTCTCTTATTCTGTCTCACATATAGGGTTACCATTACCATCTTTCAAATTCCATATACATGCATTAGTATACTGTATTGGTGCTTTTCTTTCTGGCTCACTTCACTCTGTATAATGGGCTCCAGTTTCATCCATCTCAATAGAACGGATTCAAATGTATTCTTTTTAATGGCTGAGTAATATTCCATTGTGTATATGTACCACAGCTTCCTTATCCATTCGTCTGCCGATGGACATCTAGGTTGCTTCCATGTCCTGGCTATTGTAAACAGTGCTGCGATGAACATTGGGGTACACGCGTCTCTTTCAATTCTGGTTTCCTCGGTGTATATGCCTAGCAGTGGGATTGCTGGGTCATATGGCAGTTCTATTCCCAGTTTTTTAAGGAATCTCCACACTGTTCTCCATAGTGGCTGTACTAGTTTGCATTCCCACCAACAGTGTAAGAGGGTTCCCTTTTCTCCACACCCTCTCCAGCATTTATTGCTTGTAGACTTTTGGATAGCGGCCATTCTGACTGGTGTGTAATGGTACCTCATTGTGGTTTTGATTTGCATTTCTCTGATAATGAGTGATGTTGAGCATCTTTTCATGTGTTTGTTAGCCATCTGTATGTCTTCTTTGGAGAAATGTCTGTTTAGTTCTTTGGCCCATTTTTTGATTGGGTCGTTTATTTTTCTGGAATTCAGCTGCAGGAGTTGCTTGTATATTTTTGAGATTAATTGTTTGTCTGTTGCTTCGTTTGCTATTATTTTCTCCCATTCTGAAGGCTGTCTTTTCACCTTGCTTATAGTTTCCTTTGTTGTGCAAAAGCTTTTAATTTTGATTAGGTCCCATTTGTTTATTTTTGCTTTTATTTCCAATATTCTGGGGGGTGGGTCATAGAGGATCCTGCTGTGATTTATGTCGGAGAGTGTTTTGCCTATGTTTTCCTCTAGGAGTTTTTATAGTTTCTGGTCTTACATTTAGATCTTTAATCCATTTTGAGTTTATTTTTGTGTATGGTGTTAGGAAGTGTTCTAGTTTCATTCTTTTACAAGTGGTTGACCAGTTTTCCCAGCACCACTTGTTAAAGAGATTGTCTTTTCTCCATTGTATACTCTTGCCTCCTTTGTCGAAGATAAGGTGCCCATAGGTGCGTGGGTTTATCTCTGGGCTTTCTATTTTGTTCCATTGATCTATATTTCTATCCTTGTGCCAGTACCACACTGTCTTGATGACTGTGGCTTTGTAGTAGAGCTTGAAGTCAGGCAGGTTGATTCCTCCAGTTCCATTCTTCTTTCTCAAGATTGCTTTGGCTATTCGAGGTTTCTTATACTTCCATACAAATTGTGAAATGATTTGTTCTAGTTCTGTGAAAAATATCATTGGTAGTTTGATAGGGATTGCATTGAATCTGTAGATTGCTTTGGGTAGTATAGAAGACTAATTGTTTTCTGTCAGTACAGTGGCTACTGCCTCATCCAAAACAAGCCTCTCTCTAGCCCCACCTGGTGGTCCTTCTGCTTTCAATCCACAAGCTAGACTAAAAGCAAAACTTGTGTAAAAAAATCAGTTACTGTTTCTAGGTTTGGGGCACACAGTGAACACGGGAGATTTTTCTAGAGACTGATCAGAGAACATATCCGTCCAGAATTAGGCTCTCTCCTCTCTCTCTTTTCCTCCTTCTTCACCCTCTTTCCCTTTTGCCATAAGACATGGGTACGATTTATTTCAAGGCTGACAACACAGCAAAAGCCCAGAGGACAACACCCCTAGACTCCTCACCACGAGAAAGTGGTACCAGCTGAGCAGGCATGAATTCACAGCACAGGTGGAACAGTCTGTCATACCCGTGCGATGAAAAATCTTCCGAATTTCCACGATGGAGCAAAGCAAAGCGGCCCAACAGAGGTATCATTTAGACTTTGAAAGAGGAAGAAGATATATGCCAGCTGTGACACCCAGGGTACCCGGGCAGCTTCTACGCAGGGATGTGTAGCTTGTATATTGCTGGAATTTTTTTCGGTAGACATACTGATGGATTAATATTTACAGGGTCTGTTCTGCAAATGGGAGAAAAGTTCACGGAGGGTTAAGAGGTGCCCATCCCTTCCAGAAACAACACTACCCCGACCTCTGGAAGGTTTCAGATATCTTGAGGACAATGCAAGGGTCTTACTGCTAGCTTTAAAAAGCTTTGCGGCTCTGCCTTGAACTGCCACCCTGCCACCCAACCTCTGCTCCCTGGAAAGTCGGCTCTTCTCCTCTTGTACTGTAGCCCCGGCAGCAACACAATTCTGGGAAGGGAGTTGGCAAAACAATAAGCTGACAAATATCATTTTTAATTAAATAGTATATTTTAAAATGTGTTTCACACGTTAAAAGCACAGATGGTGAGGCGTCCATGCCTTAGGAGACAGCTGTGCTTAGGCGAGAACAGGTGGGGAGGATGGCTCACCCTCACACCAGCTTTCTGGCACGCTTTCCTCCGAGCAGGGCCATCACCTGACCTGCCTCCTGCCCTTGGGCTGAGGATCTTGCTGGCAAACTCTAGCCCACTGAGACCAAGCCAGAGTTCCTTGTTGTCCTGCACTGGGGGTGTTTCCACGGTGCAGTGGGGAAGGCAGCCTTGGAAACAGATCCTTGCACTGCAAACTGATCAGAGCTCTAGAGCAGCCTGAGCCAAGTGCCTGGGGACATCACTGAGCCCAAGAGAACACAGGGGCACAATCGTCCTCTAATCTCTCCAGCCCCAGCAGAGAACCCAACAGTCCAGGCAGGGAAAAGGCACAGAAACAAAGCATCTTACCGCAGGATATGGTCCCTACTCCCTCCTCATGAGGCGATGGCTAGGATGCCAGGTGGGGTCCTCCTGCCAGGGTCCCTAAAAGCCATTAGGCAATGGAGGCAAGGAGGCTTCCCCCGCTGTCTCAGCAGTGGCTCTCTCTGAATCTGAAGGCATTGACGTGCACACATGCACGTGTGTGTGTGTGTGTGTGTGTGTGTGTGTGTGTGTGTATGGTGGTGCACACATCTGCAAACCAAGGGAAAGCCTGTCTATTCCTTTCAAACCCTTAATTACTAAGATGCAACAACTGAAACTAAATATCTAGAGTGCTATGATTAAAGTCATCTCAGTCTGAAGTTTTCCTCCACCCCCTTTTGGGGTGTATTTCCAATTAAATGTTCAACACTAGCAGGGTGGTGATGACCAAGTCAGGATCCTTACCTCTTGTAACCTCAGCAGAGGGAACCTTCTGTCACCACTCTGAGCCCTGCCAAAGGCAAGGGGAGCTTCTTCCTGTCCATCCACATTGACTCAGGCTGCCCTTCCCTCAACTACGAGAGTCTTCCACCCAGCAACCCCATCCATGGTCCTCCTGGGAGCTTGGGGTCCATGAGTCTGGAGGACTGGCCCCCATCCCATCCTGGCCCCACCATTTGGGAGCAAGGTCTTCATGTCTCTGAGCTTTGTCACATCTGCACCGAAACATGAGTGCTGCATTCCTGCCACCTTTACGGGGGATGGTGAGGAGAAGGAGGAGATGTCTCTGCAGAGGAGGCTGGCCCCTGGGTCTGGTGAATGATGGTATTAGGAAAGCAACTCACAGTGTTGGTTTTGGAGCCATTCCTTTGATCAATTTCAACAGGTTAAACGGGATCATGCATAGTGTTCTCTGGCAATGCCAAGCCTCTGGTCTCTGCCTGATGTACACTGAAGGGCAGGCAGCCTCATGAGCACAAGAAGCCTGGGTCAGGGCAGAACTGGAACTGAGAGATGATATGCCAGAAAGCCAAAAAGACAATGACACAAGCTGGAGAGAAAAATCCATCTCTAACTGTGGCCTGGGAAAGGTGGTCGTTTCACTGACTTTATTTCACTCCCGGTGGATTAGAGTGCAGGGCTGCGTGTTCTCTCACTGGCTGAGCAGAACCTGGTGGATGCAACTCCCCAGCTTCGCCCTGACCACCAAGCTCACTGGCATGCCCAGTGCCCCAAACATCTAAGTGTGCAAGGTTTCCAGGGGCCAAAAGTGGGCTGGAGGAGCTCTGGCACTGTCTTCTGGGAATAAAACACTGCCACAGCCTCATCCCCTTGCAAAGGCCAAACCAAACTGACTAAGTCTTCACAGCTGCCAGAGTGGTGTCTCTGTGCCTGGCCAGAGGCTACGACCCAGTGCTTTTTTCTTATTCCTGAGACCTTGCTCCTGGGAACCCAGGGAGCTCAAGCTGTGTCAGAAAGAAACCCAAAGCTCCCGTCACTCAGAGAAGTCCACTAAGAAATGTCACGTGGAAGGGGGAGAAAGCCATGTACAAGGGACCGCCTACACTGGACAGAAACACAGTTCCATCAGGACCAGTGTCATCATCATTTTACACATGAGAGAATGGAGGCTCAGAAAGGTCAGGCTTTACCAAAGGTTGCACACTGGCCAGGGACAGAGGCAGAACCTTGTGCCCTAAGCTTCTGTCCATTCCCCTGAATCATCTGCTTTCCTATCCCACTCAGCAGACAGTCAGGAAGAAGGTCATGATCCTTAGCCATGCTCCTCTTAGAGAAGGGCAGCTTCAGGAACATCAGCCCCTGCCTGGGTGGATGGGGATGTGCTGGGAAGACCAGAGTCCTAGGAAGAGCCAGCGTGCCCTGGACCTAAAGTAGTGTGGCCTCATGTAATGTATCCCTCATTCCTCCCAATCCTGGGCCTGCCAAGATGGTTTTTCAGAATTTTTCATCAGTTTTCCTCACTCATAACTACCCTTCCTCAACACAACTATGCCTCAGCCCATGACCCACCCCCCCTTTTCCAAATTTCTTTGCAGTGAGTAAGAACCCCCGACTCTTTTTAATTATCCACATCTCTACCTCTCTTTCTGATTCTCCCCTCTTTACTCTTCTTCCCCTCACTTTTCTCCTCTCCCGTCCCTTTTTCTTCTCTGTGTCTCTTTGTCTGTTTCCAGTTCTCTTTTTAATCCCCTCTCTTTAATCTCTGTCCCTCTCTCCCCAGCCCTCAATGGCTTTCTTCTCATCTCCTCCCACTTATCTCTCTTTCCCCTAATTCTCTTGCTCTCTGTTTTTTTGACCACTCTCTCCTGACTTCCTCTCTTACTCCCTCCCTCAGTCCATCCAAATGACCAGGAGCTAAAACGACAAGTCACAACCACCCACAGGGTCTTAAGATAACTTGGAGCACTTCATCCTTGCACACAAACCCTCAGCGTTCAACTGGACTTGGTACCTTACAGCTGCCTGATTAAAGCACCAAGGGAGGTTTGGTCTGGAGATGGTTTTATAGTGTTTGCAGAAAGGGGTAGTTGCATTTTGTTCCCATGCCAAAACAAAGCAGACAATTTTGGAAGGGAAAGTCAAAAATAAAAATCCCAGCCAGCCCCTCTTAGTATTGCTCTGCGTGCCAGCGACTTGATGCATGTTCACTGAAAGGAGGGTAACTGCAAGGCCACCCGCGGCACTGGCCTGGCCTCCTCCTCGCCCGCCTGCTTCTCAGTGAGACGGGGGCCGCTGTGAACAGGAGACAGCAAAACAATGGAAAAACTGGGCTGGAAGCCTTCGACCCAGACGTACAGGCTAAAAATGACATCTACCCACGTGAATCGTGTTTTTCAGCATAAAGAGAGCAGGAGGGAGCCATGGGCTTTGTAAAGGTGGCTTAAAAAGGAGGGGAGTGAGCCAGGGACACATTTTATCTATCTCTGCAGCCCTCAGCCTTCAGAGCCATCCAGGCAAGGGGAAAAAAAAAGAGATAGATGTTACTGGCATTTGCAATTTCATCTCAAAGGAGTGCTGAAGCAAGGTCTGGGAGAAGCTGAGGTTGTTTGGCCCCACCTTTCTCTTTCCAGATGAGGCCACTGGAGCCCAGCCCCCACAGGTTCACTGCCAACGTTTCCCTATACTGAATCAAAAGAACCCTTCTTCAGACCCTCACTCTGCTTTCCACCGCCACCCACATCTGCTCTGTAGGCAGATGAGCATCAAATGGGGCTTGGAACTCGGCAGTTGTGGCCCTGATCCCTAAGGGCAGCACATACACGCACACTTTGAAGAATCTGGGTTCTCTTTTATAAGCTCAGCAAGAGGATTAGGGTGTCTGCCCTCAGTGCCACTGCATCGTTTATTCTCAGACTATGTTTTCTAACTCACTGTCCTCAGATGGCTAGCAGTTTGGGGGTTTTGTTTTCCAGTCTTTTATTAACATCCATCTCCAACATTTCCTGTTATCTCAGACTGGTTTTTCCTGATGCAGAGCTTGAGACAAGGATTCTGGTGCACGTGACATGTTAAGGGGGTGCCGTCAGAAACAAGGCAGGGAGGGAAGCAGGATAAAGCAGAGGAAGGAGCCAAGCAAGGATGGAGGTCTCAGGTAAAACCTAGCTGTGATTTGAGCACAGAGGCCCTGGAGAGAAACTTCAATGCAAAGTTGTGCCCTCTTTAGGTCCAACTTTTGTTGTGCTCCCATATGCATCCACTGCGGGCTACAGGCTTCCCATGTGCATGACCAGGGCCAGGCAGCACCCATCAAAGGAAGACAATTCTCTGGAGAAGAGGTACATCAGTGAGCTTTCAGCAGCCTACATCCCAGCAGTTAGAGGGTGGGCATTCCAGCATGACAAATGGGATCTGGACAAGGCACCAACAGCATTTGTTATATTTGGCAAGACCACAGTTAGAAACGTCATACAGTTCTTGATGGATCCTTCCTTCATCGTGCCCTCTCTTGTGCTCATCATTCCCAATCTGAGAAGCATTAAAAGTGCAAGGTGCCGCTCCTTCATCTCTGCTGCAACAATGCCAGACTCACTAGGTCTCGCCTGCATCTCCAGGGGCTTCTGTCCTCCTGCAGCTCCCACTGCTTCTTACCTGGACCAGTTCATCAGTCTCCCCACCAGTCTGCCTGCTTCTAGTCTCATCATCTCTAACCCATCCTCCTGCCCACTACCAAAGAAAACCGGGTCATTAGTACCTTATGCTCCTGCCTTAAAACTCTTCAAAGACATCCTATTATCCTCAAGATGAAACCCAAACTCCTTAACTTGACAAAGACGACTCCTTGTGACCTGGCCCAGCCGCATCGCACGTCCTGCCATCCCCACCTCGTTTTATTTACTTATGTATGTATTCTCCAATTCACAGGATGTCTTACTGTTCCACACCTCCTTGTCTTTAAATGGTATTCTGGAGTGCTCTCACTCCCTTATCTACTTGACTATTGTTTATCCATTCTTCCAAAATGGATTTAAATACTGCCTCCTGCCTGAAGTTTTTTGTGACCTCACAAGCCACCATTTCACCTTGAACACACCTCTGTATTACAATTCTCATGTTGTAAGACATTATTATTTTGTTAATCAGTATCCCCCATCAGACCATGAATTTTCTAAAGGCTTGAACCATGTCTTACTTATATACATGTCCCTTTCTAGTTCAGTGTCTAGCTTATAGAAGGCATCCACACACCTTCTTGAAGTAATTGATAAATGCCTGGGCAGCTCTATCCAAGGACCTGAATATTTCATCCCTGTATATTATTACCAATCCTGAGAAGTCAGAGAATAAGTCTTCTGGGTAGTTAGCCTCTCTCTCAAAGACTCTCACGTCTGAGCAGTTTTCTAATTTCATGCTAATGGTACTATTCATAACCATTCCTGTCTCTGAGTCACTGCTTACATGTCCCAAGTCCTTGAAATATTGCTTTTTTTCTTCCATCCAAATCCTATGCATTATTGGGTCACAGTCTAACAGTTCTGCCACCATGAGGTACCCCCACTAAATATTAAATATGTGAGTTTATTTTTCTCCTCTAGACAGTGAAGAGTCAAGTTGTGCTACTATCTTGGCACAGAAAACAAATATATTTTTAATTTCTGGGATAATGTCCTTTCAAACAGTAGGTGCAGGGACTTCCCGGCGGTCCAGTGGTTAAGACTCCATGCTTCCAAGGCAGGAGGCACAAGTTTGATCCCTGGTTAGGGAACTAAGATCCCACATGCTAGGCAATGTGGCCACCAAAAGAAAGAAGAATAAAAATAGTAGGTGCAAAGTGAGTAGCCTCAGTCTTTCTGCATAACACAGTTATTTTCTCTCAGGAAATAACTGAGTACATGGAAGATCACACTTGCAGACTTTCATAGGTAGCTGGGCCATGTGATTAGCTCTAACCAATGAAAGAGAAACAAAGGGGAAGTGCATTTCCTCAGAGCTGAAGTGGGGGAATCTGTGTACAATCCCAGGGTTTCTCCTCTCCTTCTGCAGGAATCCTGGGGGCAGCCTCATAACGAGAGCAGCCTGATTCACTGAGTCACTCTCTGGATGAGAATCCGAGAGAATCCCATACACAGCAAGAGCAGAAAGCTTCCCTTGCGTTAAGTCACTGAGACTGGGATTGTCTGTTTCTGCAGCAGAGCCTATTCTGTCTTGATCACTATGGGAGGAATGGAACACAAACTTGGGGACCAGGTGGAAAGCCTAGCTGTGAGTCATCGAGTGCCTGATCCCAACAGGATCTTGAGCAAGCATTCCCAGATTGGCTGCATTCTTACAAATAAATCTGCTTATAAAATAGAGAAGCATGGGACTTTCCTTGTGGTCCAGCGGTTAAGACTCTGCACTTTCACTGCAGGGGTTATGGGTTCGATTCCTGGTTGGGAAACTAAGATTCTATAGGCCATGTGGCATGGCCAAAAAAATAAGAAGAAGAAAATAAAAAAAAAAATAATAATAATAATAATAAATAGAAAAGCACAACACTGAGAGTTACAGATTTGGGCATCCAAATGTTATGCACCCTCGGTTAGGTCTGGAAAAGAAGACATAAGATTTTTCTCACATCAAGGCTGTCTGTGCAATGTACCAGATCCTGGAGTAACCAAACCTCATGGCAAGTGAGCAGGCTTATACTGGAGGAGGCAGGATGAGCAGTGTGGCCAGTCTGCATACGTCTCCTTGAGTCTGAATGAGGCCAGCCAAGCCTCCTCCATATAAATATAAACTCCTCATTTCATTTTCGGTCCTTAGAGGGCTAGAAAGACCAAGTTATTGTAGTCCTTGGAGATACCACATTTCACTGTGCTTCTACGGAGCAGTGCACATCTCTTGGGCCTTAAAAAATGCTGGAATGAATCAGACTCTGAACTCCCCCCCAAAGCAGAGCCCACGGTCTCAAAAACTGCAAGTGCTGAGCTGGTCTCCAAGGGGTGTGTGGGCCCCAGATCATGCCTCCCTCCCCACACTGCAGAAGGGCTAACTCTTTGAGTTGGTCAGAAGTAGGCGAGCTCCGGAACCCATAATTCACTCAGCACATTTTGACTGAATGCTAGCAGTGATTCAGCAGTATTCTAGGTGCTGAGGATTCAGCAGTGGCCAAGACACAAGCCCTGATGTCGTGGAACTCATGTTCTGGGCTTGGCAGAACATGTAAGAAACAGAGCAAACCCTCCTATCAGATTGTGGCGATCTCATGAGGACTGTAACATGGCGGCGTGGTGATGATTAACGTGATGTGGGGAGGACTGTTTTGGACTAAGTGGTCAGGAAAGGCCTCTCAGAATGGGTCATTTTGGAACTGAACCTGCATGATGACAGTATTAGCTAACAATGATTGAGGGTTTTCTTGGTGCCCAGAGATATTCAAAGCACTTTCCATGTATGAATTATTTTAACCCTCTCAACAACTCCATAAAGTCAGTACTATTATCTCCATTCACTGCTGAAGACACCACGGCAGCAAAGGGTTTGATTATGTGCTGAGGGCCGCACAGCTAGCCAGAGGGGGAGGCAGCATGCTAACCCACAGAGTCTAGCTCTGGAGTCTGTGCCCTTAGCTCCTGCACTATACAGCCTCTTAGCAAATGCTATAAAGAACCACGACCTGAGACAATCTTGGCATGTACTCCAGGACAGAGGGTACAACACGCACCGAGCCCCTATGCTTGGAGAGCGGACGTCCTTCCCACAGCAATTTCTGTTTGGACCACTGAGTTACTTCCACTTTCAGCCAAACTCAAAACAACTGTGAAGATCAGGGTACTGTCTGAGGCCTCTCACCATTATGCTTGATAACCTCCAGCCAAATATTGCACAAAGAAGATGTTTCAAATTTTAACTTGAGATCAAGCCCAACATAATTGCTCTCTGAAATGTTAAAGCCTTGCTATGGCTCCTGCAACCATCCGGGACCTTATAAAATCTAATTTCATCTTGGCAGAGCTCCTTGAAGGATAAACACAAGCCTATTCAAGGAAGTCTTAATTCAATAACATTCAAAATAGGCCAGCAATTGATCAAGCCAGACCTGTAGGCTCTGTAGAGGAGGCCAGATGTGCACTGAGCTTGTCCATTCAATGGATGAAACCCTCAGCCTGTGCTAGGCACTGGGGAACACAGAATGAGGATTCGATGGTAATATTCAGGATCCTGATTCCAAAGATTACAGTTATAGAGATTCTGAGTGCCCTACTTGACATAGTGAGAATTTTCCCCAAAGTACTGAAGAGATGACAGAATTTTGGAAGTGGAAAATGAAGAAAATGTTGGCACATGCTCTGAACCCCTGATCAGGGAAAATATTAAAGTGTTCAGTAACATTTGAAGGTTTTTTTCCCTCTCCACCTGGCGAAATGCAATAGTTTCAAGAACTGATAGAATGTAAAATACAGAGTAAAAGTAAAACTACAATGAAGTTTATGCCCCATAATCCAGATGCAGGGCTGCAGGGGAGCTAAGAGCACAGGTTCCTCCGCCACAGGCTGAGGCCCTGCCAAGTTCCAGGAGCACAGGTAGGCCCGGGAACTGACAGGTAAGAAGAAACACTGTCACTGCGACAAGATAAAGACTCCACTACAGGGTCTGCCTCTGCTGGAGACACAGGCAGAGATTTCAGCTGATTTCACAGTCATAAGGCAGGTGGCCTGAGCCCAGTCAGCAGACCAAATGTGAAGGCAGATAATATTAACAAGAATTCAGTGTCTTTAGACCAGTGGCTTTCAACTTGAGTCTACCCTAGCATCACCTATAAGGCTTGTTCAAACACATAGGCTGGGCCTCATCCCTGGAGTGTCTGATTCAGTAGCTCAGGCTGAGGCCTGAGAAGCTGCATCTCTAACTTCCCACGTGATGCTGATGTTCTTGGTCCAGGGACCACACTTTGAGAACCCTTGCTAATGCAATGAGAGGAGGTGGCAGCATAAAAGATTTCCAAAGGTATGTCAATTACTTGAACCACATGGAAGCAGATGGGAGCGAAGGTTCAGGAACTCTGTCCTTGATGAGTTGTCCAGAAAGGTCTCTAACTGGGACCCACCACCAAAGGCACATCTGTCCTGAGACCAAAGAAGGGGACTAGCACATAGAACACAAACTGTGGGCAGGCACTGTGCCCAATGCATTAGTAAGGGTCATTTTAATCTCACAACAACCTTATGAGCTAAGAAGCATGTTCCCATTTCAAACGTGGAAAACCGTGATGGCCAGACAGATGAATCAAGAATTCAACTATCGCAAACATTAAAAAGAGAAGCTCTTTCTTACCATATGTGTGGCTTTTAGGTGTGCTGTCTTCTGTGACATTTCATGCAGATGTATCCATAAAATACAAAGGAAAATTACCAGACCGTTGCAACAGTCAGTGGACAGGGGCCAGTCAGAGAGATAGACTTGCTTTGTCCAAAGATTAGTTCAAAGCACCAGTCCTTGAGGTGGCTTCTGGGATCCCCTCAAAGGGTTGTTTTATGGTCCTAAGAGCCTTTGGATGAAGATGCTCACAAATCTTCAGTTCCCTCATGAGGACCCTGCACACAACCACCTTCACCATCACCCCCCAAAACCACTATAGGGTGTGCTGTTGTTGCTAAATTGTGCCCAACTCTTTGGGATCCCATGGACTGTAGCCCACCAGGCTTCTCTGTCCATGGGATTTCCAGGCAAGAATGCTGGAGTGGATTGCTCCTTCCTCCTCCAGGGGATGTTCCCAACCCAGGGATTGAACCCATGTCTCTTGCATGGATAAGTGTATTCTTTACCACTGAATCACCAGGGAAGCCCACTATAGGATGTACCATCCCTGAAAAGTAATAAGTAATAAGCAGCAGCTATTATTTCTCAAACACTAAACTAGTGTGTGCGCATGCGCGCGTACACACACACACACACACACACACACACACACACACACACACCCTTCACATAATAAAGCCATGAATTGGGCTTCAGTTTGTTTGTGACACAGCCCCCGCTTTCTGTCCATTTGTGGGCCCTGGGGGATTTCTAGTCAAGCAACCCCTGTCCTGACCGCTGAGGGATGGTAAAGGATGTGGTCCTCATTTGGGAATGAGGGCCCATTTTTCCCTTCAAGCTGATTCAAGCCTGCTCTATTTTACATGTTTGCTTAAAGAAAAATAACACACATGAAAGGAGATACATTATTAAGTAAAATGACAGATACATAGTACACACTTGCCTGGTGAAGGGGAGACAACTAGAGACCTTTCAGTCCCAGTGAACATCCTTCTCTCCTTGTCCCCGAAATGCCATTTCCATGGGCCTGGCCCCACCCGAGGAGCTCAGCAAAGACGGGGACCCCGAGGGAGGGGCTCTGATGGTGAGAAGTCTCAGGGACTGCCACCGGTCTCCTGTTTGGAATTTCTCAGAGTTTCGCTAAAACTGGAAGCTGCCACACAGAACTGTTCCTGTGTGTTTTGGGGCAACCGAAGCATGTGGCAAGTGCTTTCTGAATCACAAATGGCAGGATCCTATATAGCAGGTAAAATTTGGGATTGGCTACTGCCATAATGACCAAGAAACTGGCATCACAAGTGGGCAAAGGAGGAAGTGCCAAGATTTTTTGGTGTTTATATGTGTGCCTGACTCCTGAGATGAGCTGTGTGGATGGCCTCTCAAGGGTGTACCAAACAGATTTTGACCTATTGCTCCTCTCTGTTGAGCAAATATGCCATAACTTTTGGAAGGAAATTTGACAGTGAGAATCTAAAGCTTTAAAAATGTTTATAGCTTGGAATCTAGCAATTTCACTACTGGGAATCAAGCCTGAAGAAATAATACTAATGCATGAAGAACTTTATGTACAAAGATATTCATCATAACAGTGAGATGACTGAAACAAAATAAATATCCAACTCTAAGTAAAAGCTTGATACTTTGGATTTTCACTTTGATCTTCCTGAGAAGGAATCACTGAGACCTGTGTATCTAAAATTCTCCCACTGAAGTATGGAAATTAAAGTACACCTATGCTCTAAAATATATAGCCAATGAAAGTGTTTGCAAAAGTAGAACAATATGAATTGTGCTTATAGTATAGTAATAAATTTAAGTATAAAATCATTTCTACTAGTGTTGTGAATATTGGATAAATGGTGGAAACTGGATATAAAGAAATATGTGGACAGCTGTACATAAAGATGGAAGATTGAAAATATCTGATTTTCCTCCTTTTCTAAAACCTCACTAAAGCTATAGTAAAGGGGTTTTTCTTAAAGGTATAATTTCAAAAAGATGGAAAGAACAGGAAGAGATAGCAAGAAAATGCTGAAAATTGCAAAGTCAATGAAAGATTGACAAGGGGTAACTGACTTAGTAAACTGTTGAAAACCGAAATTTTTAATTATTTTTAATTGCAAAATAATTGCTTTACAATGTTGTGTTGGTTTCTGCCATACATCAACATGAATCAGCTATAGGTATACATATGTCCCCTCCCTCTTGAGCCTCCCTCCCCCCCCCCACCCCATCCCACCCCTCTAGGTTGTCACAGAGCACTGCGTTTGAGCTCCCTGCATCATACAGCAAATTGCCACTGGCTATCTATTTTACATATGGTAATGTGTATGTTTCAATGTTATTCAAAAACTGAATTTTAAAAAGGCAGCAGGGAATCTAAGGCCAGCCTGAATAACACACAGAATCGTCAAAAAGCTCAGATACTGTGAGCATTAAGTATTTCCGGCAATGGGGTGAAAGAGAGAGAAGTCAAATTGTAAAGGAGGGATGAAGGCTCAGATAGTGCTCCAGGCCCGGTGCTCACCCAACACTGCACGAGACTTCCCAGCTGGGGAAATCTAGGAGTCTCCCTCTGAGAAGGTGAGGGTAAGCAGAAAGCTCCCATGCTGGCACAGACAACAGTGGGCAATGCGACCCGAAGCAGTGGAGTCAAGTAAGGCTATGTGAACTGAATGCAGAGGTCAGTCCTATTCCCTCTCTGCTGCTAAGTCGCTTCAGTCGTGTCCGACTCTGTGCAACCCCATAGATGGCAGCCCACCAGGCTCCCAAGTCCCTGGGATTCTCCAGGCAAGAACACTGGAGTGGGTTGCCATTGCCTTCTCCAATGCATGAAAGTGAAAAGTGAAAGTGAAGTCGCTCAGTCGTGTCCGACTCTTAGCGACCCCATGGACTGCAGCCTACCAGGCTCCTCCGTCCATGGGCTTTTCCAGGCAAGAGTGTTGGAGTGTGTTGCCATTGCCTTCTCTGATTCCCTCTCTAGGCTCTTAGAACTAGAACACTGACAGCCAGGCCTTCACCCTGTGCCTAGCCCCAGAGGAAGGACCAGAAGATACTGACGTCAGAGGTTCCCAGTAAGACGACCTTCAGTGATGCTCACAGTCTTCAAACCAACTCATTTGCTCAGGGTCTCCAAGGGTTTAGCCCCCCACCTCTTTATATATATCTATATATATATATATATATATATATATATATATATATATATATACACACACACACACACACACACACAATCAACAATCACTAGCCTTCTAGGTAAACCTCTAACATAAAATATAATAATCAAATCAAACAAACAAAAGAGGCAACTCAGAAAAAATAAAATATCTGCAGAGAGAACAAACTTTCATAAAAATGTAGATTGTTGGTTACCTTGAGAGAAATAAGAGGAGAGCTTCTATGAAACAAGAACATGAACCTAAAGAAAGAATATGCTGCCACAGCATTTTCCAGAAAACTGTACATATCTCTGCATGACTGGTGCCTGACATTATTCTCATCTGCCCCCAGGCTTATTGCAAGGACACTTGCCTTATAATCCAAGTCACAGGAAAATCTTAGCTGCAAGGGAGTCTGGGAAATGTAGTTCTTAGCATTTCATTCTCTATAGCAAGGAGGGTGAAAAGGGTGCTGAGTAAGCCACATTTACTATATTTTCAGCTATAAATGGTGCATTCACTACACTGAGAAATTCACATCCTTTGAACTAAACTCTACTTTTAATCATGATTTTTTCTATCCCTATCACCTGCATAGAATCAGATCAAATAAAGTCCAAATTCCAATTCTTCCACAGGAGATAGAATTGACTTTCAGCAAAGTCAGCCACAGTCATGAGTGACCACTGAGTGAAATTAAAATTCCCAAGCGCTGTTCCCTGACTTCTACCATTGGGAGAAAATATCACCCACTTATATATCAGGGATAAGCTTTTCTTACTCATGTTTTTTCCCATTACCTGTTATAGTTCCTCTACACTGAACAGTCTCCAGAGTTGCAAATGCATTCCTAGCTGAAGATATTAATTCCTGCAAATGTGGAATTCCTGTAAATATGGAAGGTGTACCTGATAGGATTGTGACATACAAGTGCAGTATGGACAGAGTATCAGATGTTTGTTTCAACAGGTGACAAATGATTCTGTGGCATCAGCAAAATCCAGAGGTAGTAAAGGGTTCAGGTGCTGGCAATGAACAACCAGTGACTGGAGCTTTATGGGGGCTTCAGCTCCATTCTTCTCCAGTCCTGCTCAGTCCAAGATCTCCCCACCCCACCAAGCCTAAATCCTGAGTCCATCTGTATAAGGCTACAAGGTGCAAGACAGCCTCAGCCATACCCTTCAGTGGGGATCTGCATTTTATTATGCTGCCAAAGACCCAGGAATTGATGAACTAGAAATGAGCCACGGAGGTCCAAGTTATTACAGAGCTGTCTTTTCCCCTGAAAATGCCACCTTTGCCCTGAAGACATAGACGTCATTCCACTCTGCCACTCCTGCTAGAGTCCCAGCTCTTTTGGTTTGGTCCCAGTCCCCGCCCATCTCCAGCTGCTGTCTGGGGTCACTCATAATGGGTGGGTTAACAGAGCCATACTTTATTCCCTCACCACATATTGAATATCACCTGCTTGTTATGGTATCTCGTTGGCAAATTGAACCACCCAAGCCAAAGCCACTGCTTTGAAAACACCCTGAGATGCACTATTTCAGCCAGATTAGATACTAAACTTGGCTTTCTCCTCCTTCCTCTTCTCCATGAACCCATGAAACACAAGTCTTACCAAAGCACCCCGTTTTGAAGGCCCTCACTTGATTATGACAATGGAGGCCATTCAGCCTCTGGTCACACTGGCCTTGCAGGAACCTGGAATGGAGGAGAAGCAGGGTCAGCACGTAACAGACCTTCACCAATTCCTTTCCCTCATGTCAAATAGTAGCAGAAATGTCTCATATTTATAACCAGGTATCTGTGAGTCAGGAACTGTGCTACGGGCTTCACAAAAATCAATTCACTTGATTCCCACAGTCACCCTTCATGGTTGATATAATTACCCTCATTTTGCAGATGAAGAAATAGGATTGCAGGCACCAAATGATGCACTACAAGTCACACAGGAAGTTTGAAGCATTTCTTTGGAGCAAAACAATACCTTAAATCCTAATCTCACATCCTTAGAGTGGACCAGTAAGTAGATATTTCATAGTTTACTGACAGGATGTCCACCCTGAAGTGTACCAAGTCAGTGGATTAGAGGAGGATGAGGGCTAATGAAGAGGGCTCCTTATGCCTCATGACCATTTCCTGAGAAACAGATGGTCCTCATACAGGAAATGAAAATCCAGGAGGCAAGCTGGAGGCAGATGCGTTCGTGTGTCTGACTGTTTTCTCTTGGACTCAGACCTGATCATTTAGTAAAGTCTGGATTAAACACATCAACCTCTTCACCACTGCTCTGCACGGGAGCCCTGGTTACTCCCCATCCCACTGTGTTTTTCTGCAAACAACAATCTGTATTTCCTCTACCTGTGGCAAATTACTTCTTTTGAGAAGCCTGATCCTCCATCTCCCTTAGTCTGGAAAGAATCAATCATTTTTTTTTTCCTTTGTACTCTCCTAACAGAGTGCTGTATTGTGATGAAGTGTTTACACAGAGGCAGCATCGCATTGTGGGAAAGCTTTGAATCAGGAGCTAGATGACCTGGATTCTGGGGCTGCTGCTTGCTAGCTCTGCAATCTTCAACAAAGCCCTTGTTCTCACTTATAAAACACGGATAACACTTGCCTCACCTGCCTTGCATGCAAGGCTAAATGAGATGTTTGTGAAAGTGCTCGGAAATTTTCAAGTTGGTTCCTGGGTTAGTGGTTTTGGGGGTGGGGGGGGGGTGTTTTTGTTTGGTTTCTGTTCATTTTGGTTTTATGCTTCTCCATCTAGATTGTGAGGGTGGAGACTTGTGTTAAGTGGCTTTGTATCCCACTCAGAGCCTGCAGAGCGCTGCTACAGAGCTCCTTGGGACTGGCTTCTCCATGAATGTTTGTTGAAAATAAAAGAATGCAACTGTGAACGGAGAGATCTCTCATCCTTGACACACAAGTTATAATCATCATACCTCTCTCCCTCCTTTTCTGCATGCCTGTCCTATGTGACTGAGCACAGGCATGCATGTGTGTATGTGTGTTCCATCGTCAGCCGCATCTTTTCCTCTTAACTATGTCTTCCTGGTCCTGCAGAGGAGTCCTGGGGCTGACTGACAGAACCAGACAGTGACTGTGAAAGGGAGTCTTTTTCTCCAGGTTCCCATTGTCGGTGGGCTTCAGTTTTTGTTTGTTTAGTTTTTTGTCTTTTTTGCATCTGGACTTGCTGCACCCAGGCTTCAGCTTTCAAATGAGAGCAGACCAAGCTTGGTAGGCAGGCCCTGGAGGGCAGCACAAGGGAGACCCAAGAGAGAAGAAGCCCCCACCCAGCCAGACGGGCAGCTCAAAGCCAGACTCCGTGAGCCTCAGCACAGCCTGCACACAAGCCTTCTGTGTCCAAAAGGGCACAGGGCTGGCAAACTAACCTAAGCCATTCCTTTCGGACACCACTCTTTATTTGGAGCGATATGGAGAAACAGTCAGTACTGTGCAAAGCAGAAAGGTTTCCAATTCAAGACAGATAGCCACATCACAAAGAACAGTAGCTCCGAGATGGGCAGGTGTACAGATGGTGAATCTATAGAAAACAGGATGCATTTTTCTGTGTAGATGACTCTGGGACATCTAGGATGATTCTTCTTCATCTCACTGATACAAATTCAAGGTGAGGCTGAAACAAGTGGAAGTTATTGAGACACACCTGCATTCTAATACTAGCTCATATGTGTGTCCTTGGGGGAGTTCTCTCATCTTCCATCCCATTTCATAAATGCATAAATGCATAAATACGTTCCACAGAAAAAGTAACTGTTGTGCTCAGCCCCAGGGAAAGGCTGGGATAAACCACAGCCTCTAACACGAATATACCCACCGCTCAATGAATGACTGTGTAAAAGTGTCCAGCCAGACCCTGAGCAGAGTCATACTTTTTTCTCTATATCCTTCTCTACTTTATCAACAGTTTCAAGCTGATGTGGAAACACTGCTATTAAGTCTTTATTTCTCTAATTCAGAAGTTCAGCTTTTTTACCATTCAAACTGATTTTAATCTCTTCCATGAATCACATCTCTGATGGATTTTTGAATAACAAATATTTGGTATTTATAAATTATTCTTCAGCACATGTTAACTCAAATTACCACACTGAGTTGATAAAATTAAAGTTCAAAGAAGGAACTTTTAAACTTTTAAATGTTGAAAATAGTTCAAAGATATTTCTTTCCTTATCTACAGAGAATCTTGGGGTTCAGGTATCCCAGGTTGGAAGCCACCGACATGTTGATAATATTCATTCATTCCTGTAAAAAGCATCGCTTTCTCCTAAGAGTTGCCTACATCTTGTTGTGATTCAGTTTATGATTCTTGCCGGAGAGCAAACACTAGTGGGGCAACTGAGATCATCTGAGGTTAGGAGCAGGTAATAACTTCAGAGGTCTCATGCTGGAGAAACAAAGAACTGGCAGTATAATCCTAGTAAAAATGAATTTTTCGGATTTCAGTTTTGCCCTGGTTCTGAGAAGAACTTAGTGAAGAGTTTCAGATATTGCTACAGAGAGTTACTTATGCTTATCCAAGAAGGAACCATAATCAAATCTACAGCTCTGAGCCATTTCCCATTACAAAAAATTCTCTAAGAGAAAAGCTTTCATGTACACAACAGAAAATACACAGAGATCCTGAGCTTTAGCAGGAAGCAAGGAATGTTAAGACTGAAGGTCTTCCCTGCCTAAGACTTCATCACCCTATCATGTTACCAAAGGCATGGCAAACACGAATAGTCCCTGGCTGAAGTTTCTCTGAAGGTTCAAGGACTGAAGAACACGACTTGAAATAGATGAGAGGAGTGACAGAGCCCCTGTGATGGTTTTGCCTTCTTTCAAGATGATTTTATTTAGGAATTTACTTCCCCCAGGCCATAATCCAGTAAGATTACCCTCCCCAATGAAAGGTCTAGAGTTGCATCCCCCCAAGCAGGAAAGAAAGAAAGGATGTGTTGTTAATTATGGAGTTGACTTCCCAACTTTTAATGCTTTTGCAATGTTTTCTGGTTGGAACAGCAAGAAGGTCTCAGGTGTCCACATCTGCAAACTAGCCCCTGATTCTTTCTCCTCGTAACCAGTAAGAAAAAGCGTCAAAGCTGATCTTTTTACAAGCACAAGGAAGACAACCTCTAGTTGTCAATGTGGCCAGTTATAACTGATGTGAAGTTCAAGGGAGGCTGAGAAAAGACCAGAGGAGACAGATGAATACACAGGGCTGATATTTGAGGCCCCAACTCTGAATTCTTCCTTTGCAGGGCTGCTTATAGTATTTTATGCTACTGAAAAACAAAGTTTGTAATGTTTATTTTAGCAACCTGATTTTAAAAGATACTTCTACTTTCACTTTTACTGCAAAATAAAAGTAATTGATATTTATCAGGTTTCTTTTTCTGTTTTCTCTTTCATGGAAACCATATTGTATCTTTTCAGTCAGTTCTAATGAGATAGATGAACCTAGAGCCTATTGTACAGAGTGAAGTAAGTCACAAAGAGAAAGACAAATATCACATATTAACACAGATATATAGAATCTAGAAAGATGGTACTGATAGGGGCATATTCTTAATATTTTTAACTGTACCTGGGCTTCCCTAGTGGCTCAGATGGTAAAGAATCTATCGGCAAAGCAGAAGATTCAGATTTGATCCCTGGACTGGGAAGACCCCCTTGCCTGGAGAATCCCATGGACGGAGGAGCTTGGCGGGCTACAGTCCATAGGGTTGCAAAGAGCTGGACATGACTGAGCGACTTTCACTTTCACTTTCATTGGAGGCATTTTCAACGAAACTATTTTCCACAACAGTCTACTAATCTTTTTTTTTTTCTAATTTCTTTTCCTTTATAAAAAGTTTTTATTTATATTTAAGCCAAAATGTTTGTGAAGGTTCTTTTAAATTCAAAGAAAATGAAGTCAGGCATTTTTGGTGCAGAGAGCAATTCCAGACCCAGTAGGAGAGCGCTTATGACTGAACAAAATTCTTCTCTCATAGGAAATGTGAGCTCCCTGCCTGGGGTTCACACACTAATGACTGTGTGAGTCATTATTATATATATGCCTCCAGGCTGAGGTTCTGTGCTAACCCGTTCTGTACAGCAGATTTCGAAATGTTAAGCATGGGATGGCAGGTGTGGCTGCAGTTGTTTTTCTCGAGGTCTTCTCTGCACCACTCTTCCAAGCCTTGCGATCCAGCCAGCACCAAGTGGTAAGGTTAACCAGAAACTTTAACTGATCCCTGGTATCAAGTTCCCTTCCATTAACTAAATCGAGGTTCTTCACAAGGGTGCCTCCTTTACCTCCTCCTATATAAGGGAACTTTTGGTTGGTGGTAGATTTTCAAATGTCAGATGGCTTATAACTGGTTCTGTATCTGATTTTCTTCACCGAGCACTGTGTTTGAACAATTGAGGGGTAGGGGAAAGAAATTCAGTTTGGAAGAGTAGAGTCAGAAAAGGGATAGAGACCGAGTTTGAAATCCCAACTAAATCCTGGAAAAGGTGTTTGATGGTGAGGAAGTTCCTAAAGATTCTTCAACCTCAGTTTGCTCATTTTGAAACAGAAGGAAATCTATTTTTATTCAACATGTTGGGGGAAGGTGGAGATACAAACAATTGTGGGAAAGATTTGGCATAGTACCTGCAAACAATAAATACTCTGGGCTCCCTCCCCATGCTATTGGCTATGTGGTTTTGCTGTCCTTTCCACAAGCTATGGCATAATTTCTTTGTTCCTTGAATGTGGACTCAATCATCTGACATGCTTTGGCCAATGAAACTGGGTCCCAGTGACAATGTGCTGGTTCCCAATCAAGGCTTTAAAAGGAAATACATGTTTCTAGTATCTCTCTTCAACTTCCTTCTTCAGCATGGGGTGAGCTTTTCCAGACACTTCAGCCTGTGTTGAATACATATATAGGGCAGACCTGAGCCCAGTCTGCAGGGAGGAACTAAACCCAGTAAGACCAACAACTAAAGCAGAGTTCCCAGCCAAATCCAGCCTAGACTACTTGATGTTCTGCTAAACCACAAATGGGCGAGACTATATTATTAGTAGTATTAGTATTAGCCAGAGTTTAAAGGTGGCTGGTTACACAGCAAGAACTGACAGATACAATATTGAAAAAACAAATGAGTTTTTTGATTTAAAATATTTTTGACAAGCAGCTCCAATTCAAGTCTTCCTATCTATAATCTCACTGAAACATCAATGAAAATACAGCAAAAGGTGAAGAACTGTACTATCTCAAAAACTTAAGACTGAAAGGCAATCCATGAATCTGAAAAGAACAGATATAAACCAGACAAAACACCACCTAAAAATTAGTAACAACAGAACTGAAAATTGAAGATCAACCCCTCTACTGCCTCTGTCTGCTCCCAATTCTTCCATAATGAAAACAAAATAGTAATTCTCTCCTCTACCCACTCCCCAAATAACCTAGCACCATTTTTCTACATCCAGGATAAGATTACACCAGAAAACGACCTGAATAGCAGCTAAAGCAATATGCGTTTGAGTGCATCCAGGGCAGGAGGAGTTTTACGGAAAAGCGCCACAGGCAGGAGCAGAGGCAGAGACCCCTGCAGCACTACATTCCAGGACTGTAGATTTTCACATGCAATATTCACAGCCCCATCGTTTGGGTGTGAGGGAAAGATGCTACCGCAATAAACAAAGTGAAAGGCTGCCAGAAATAAGAACTGGAACCATTACTATGCAGATTTATTTGCCAGTTAACTGAATGTCTGTGATAAAGTCAACCATAGCACAAGTGGACAGAGAATATAACCAAAGCCTGGCTGTTGAAAAATGCTGAAATCTGGTCTGAAAGAAAATACAGTATAAAAATAGATCCTATGTTATGATAGCAATATCTAACAAAATTACATAAGCATTTTCCCTTTGACCCACCAATTTCACATCTCAGAAGTCTACCCTGAAAATATGTTTGCACAAATACCAGATAATACGTGCTCAAGATTATTCAGAGGACTGGTTAGATAAGCCAGGGTATCTCCACCCAGTGGAGCACTCTGCTACCACACAGAAAGCATGAGGAAATGTGGTTTGTCCCAATACAGAGAGAGCTCCAAGATAAATTAAGCGACAAATACAAGGTTCAAACAGTGTATAGAACATGATACCTTCTGTGTAAGAAACACCAGGAAATACAGACATATACACACATACACACACACACACCATTATTTTTGTCAAAAGAAATACCAGAGGACTTCCCTGGTGGTCCAGCGTCTAAGACTCCATGCTCCCAATGCAGGGGGCCCAGGTTCCATACCTGCATGCTGCAACCAAGACCCAGCACAGCCAAATATATAAATATTTTTTTTAAAAGAGAGAAATAAATAATAGAAGGATAACGTACTAACAAGTAGAATGGCTGGTTACCTGTAGAAGTCAGGGGTAATGGGAAGAGTAATAGAATGAAGGGGCGAGGTACAGAAGCAAGGATTTTCTGAGTATTCTCTCTTACATCCTTCTCTTACATCCTTTAAACCCCTAAACAACAGAAATGCTTCACACATTGAAAACACACACACATACACACGGTTCAATCCTAAAGGAAAAAAGCAAACTCTAAATTTGAAAATAGAGAAAATAAATATTTCAACTGACATCTGAAATCAGTTTTCAGATTGTACATCTTGAAGAATCATATAAAAACAAAATGAAATATGTGAGTCTTTGTGAAGCTCCTGATCCAGGCAACCCAACTTTAGAAGAAGAGTTGAGACAATCAGGTAAACATGACTATGGAGCGGAAATGAGATAAGACTAAGGACTTGTTATTTTCCTTAAACGTGGTAATGGCATGGTGGTTACACAGGGAAAGTTCTTATCAGTTAGAGATGCATTATGAATAGTTTAAGGATGAACTGATACGATATCTGGGAATTACTCTGAAGCTATCATTAAGGAATAAAACAGTGTTTGGAGTGTAAAGAGAGATGAATACTGCAACTGAGACTGGTCAAATACTGATAACTGCTAGAACTAGGAAGTGGGTACATGTAGATTCACTTATTAATCCAAATACATTCATGTATGTGTAAAAACATCTAGAATTAAAAAGTTACATCAACAGCCTTTGAGTTGTTAAAAACAAGTATAATAATTCTATATGTACTGACATAGGAAAAGCTTCAAAATACATTAAGTGGAAAACTAAAAAGGTGCTGAACAATGTGAAAACATTATCTTATTTGAGTGAAATATAAGTGTGTTCCGTATGTATGCAAAAGATATTGCTGGTGGATGCCATCAAACTGTTGATCATGGTTACCACCAGCAAGGGGTTAGGTTGTAGGGGAAGAGACTTAACTTTTTATTTTACAACATTCTTTGCTGCTTGATGTTTTAACCTATGAATGTATCACTTTAATAATACAGTTTTAAGATTTACCTTTAAAAAAAAATGATTCTAGATAAACCTTGGTTTACTGATTAAGAAAACTAAATAAGAAATTATTCAAAATCTATAAAACAAAGGGAAAAAAAAAAAAAGAACACTCAGAGTTTGCACAATATCCCTGCAAATAACCTATTAGAGAGTCCAGAATAAAATTTCCTGGCAACAGGCTGTGTATAAGTGTGTGCATATATAGATGTATGTGCATGCTTAGTCGCTTCAGTCATGTCCAACTCTTTGCGATACTGTGGACTGTAGCCCCCACAAGTTTCTCTGCCCACAGGATTCTCCAGATAAAAATACTGGAGTGGATTGCCCTGCCCTTCTCCAGGGGATCTTCCTGACCCAGGGATCAAACCCGCATCTCCTGATTCTCCTGCATTGGCAGGCAGGTTCTTTACCCACTTCCCTGGTGGCTCAGATGGTAAAGAATCTGCCTGCAATGTAGGAGACCTGGGTTTGTTCTATATTCTTGCCTGGAGAACCCCCCATGGACAGAGGAGCCTGGTGGGCTATAGTTCGTGGGGTTGCCAAGAGTTGGACACAACTGAGTGACTAAGCATGCATACACACACACACACACACACACATATACACACACACATATATATACACACACACTTTTTAAAATATTTTAATCAATGAGGTGTGTCAGAAGTTCTATAAACTATAGTAGACTGACTTGCTAAAATGGCAGTAAGTATCCTTTTGTTGATGAATTCCTCTTTGTGATGTGACAGCTGCATCTCCCATCAAGAGGGGAATTTATCTCTCCACCCCACCAAGAGTGGCTGGTAGTGTCAGTCACTTCCTTTGGAAAACTGCATGTGTTAGAAATCATGTTGTGCCAATACAAAACCTAAGCCTTCACGAGCTTTACAGGCATGCTTTTGTGCTCTCTCTTGGAATCGCACCCAGCTGCCATGCCTACAGCCTACTATCAGATGAGGGCCCACATGAGGACCAAACCACTTCAAACAAGGCCAACCCCTAGCCCACCTAACAGCTGACCATGGAGGCATGAGTGAGACCATTCTAGATGAGGAGAACTTCCCAGCAGAACTTGGCTCAAATTGGCAAACTGCAGAATTGTGAGCTACATAAATGATTATTTTTCAAGTCACTAATTTTTGATGTGTTTTTTAGGCAGAAGTTGCCAGCTGATGCGCTCATTTTCACTGTCACACGTGGGAGGACAAATAAAGAACCTTGGGGACAGGAGGGGTCTGAAAATGTGCTCTTGAAAACAATGGCTGCAGAAAAATAATGTCTAAAACATGAAACAACGAAAACGGTAAAGCAAATTAAGAGGCCAGGGAAGAAGTCACAACAAAGTTAGACTCCTGAACGCAATTAACACAACTTGGCTTAGTTCTTATTTGACTAAAAAGAATATAAAAACTGACAATACACTCATGAAGATCTAAAATACAAAAATAATTGTGGAATTGAAAAAAACCAAATTAAAAAGTAAATTTGTATAAATAAATGGAAGAGGAAAAGAGAATAAGTTCTAATGCTTATTACACTATAAATGGGACTGAAAGACATCAACTGTAATATTAAATAGATATCTATAAGAATATATTTAGGAAAACATCTAAAAAATTAAAAATGTGATTTCAAAATACACTGCAACCAAAATTCACAAACCATTGAAGAAGAGCAAACCAATAAGTACAAATCCATGTAACAAAAGACAGAAACAATAATAAAGAAAACAATGAATATCAACAACAAAATAAAAGCAAATGACACAAGGTAGAAGCAAATATATCCGTTATTGCAATGAGCATAAAAGGGTTAAAATTTCATATTAAACATGCTTGACGGAGAAGGCAATGGCACCCCACTCCAGTACTCTTGCCTGGAAAATCCCATGGACGGAGGAGCCTGGTAGGCTACAGTCCATCGGGTCGCTAAGAGTCGGACACGACTGAGCGACTTCACTTTCACTTTTCCCTTTCATGCACTGGAGAAGGAAATGGCAACCCACTCCAGTATTCTTGCCTGGAGAATCCTAGGGACGGCGGAGCCTGGTGAGCTGCCGTCTCTGGGATCGCACAGAGTCGGACACGACTGAAGCGACTTAGCAGCAGCAGCAGCCTTGCCTTTGCCACTGGATGGTGACTTCACATTTACCCCCAACCAATGACTGCAGAACCCCACCTAGGTTTTCACATGTGGGGCAGACTGCTGGAATGTCAGGCCTCCAGCCTCCCAAGGAGCACAGTTGACCAGTTAATCTGGGCGTCGTATTCTCCATTCATTTTAGAAGAGCAATCTTTTGTCACTGGACTTTTTTTCAACTGTAATTTTTAATAAAAAATTTAAATTAAAAAAAAAAAAAACATGCTTCATACAAAAAGAATCCAATTAAGCAAGAAGCACAAAACTGAAATTTTTGACAAAGCACAAAGGCAGCAAATACAAACAGAAAACTACAATTGGGATAATAAAATCAGACAAAGCTGAATTCAAAGCAAACGTTATAAAAGGTATTTTTAATGGTTTTGTAATTATCATTTTATATTGATAAATAATAGAATCCACAGCAATGTCATAAATTTCCATGAATCTTTATGCATCAGTCAACATTGTGTCAATATATGAAAAGTAGAAGAAAAACAAGACAAAACTGTAAAAGAACTGTTACAGTTATTGACAGATCATAGATACAAACAACCAGGAAACAAAACTCAAGATCTTGAGGCTGTTTATCTTTTTAGACTCTCAAATCCCTATGAGAGTCTCATGAAAGCTCTCTCCTTACTCAGAAACATGTGCATATTCCCTACATTTCAGGGGGTTTAGGAATCCCCTGAAGCCCAACTGTAAACTTCTCTGGGGCCCCCTACGGGTTAACAAAACTAGATTAAAGGATTTGAAATAAATAATTCAGAAAGATTGGCTTATTAAGTACCAACTTTAACTCTATGGAAAACAACTTTCTAGTGCCCATGGGCCGTTCACATAAATCCATCATACAATGGATCACAAAGACAATCCAGCATTCTAAAAAGTATTCTGCAGCCACATCCTCTAATCAAAATACAATAAAACTAGAAATTAATAAGAGCATGTTAATCCTAAAATAATGCCACTTGAAAATGTTAAAAAAAATCACCCTCCAAAAAGCTCTTTGGCTGAAGGGAAAATGAAAGTGAACACTCCAAAAAAAAAAGGAACAAAAATAAGAATACACATACCATTTCTTAGAAGTGGAGATTCATGATTAAGTTCACTTATGAATTTGTTATTAAAACCTATCTCTATTTTCCTATTTTTTTAAGTATAATTGCTTCACAATGTTGTGTTAGTTTCTGCTGTACAACAATGTGAATCAACTATATGTATACACATAGCCCCTCCCTCTTGAGACTGTCTCTCACCCCTACAATCCTACCCCTCTAGGTCATCACAGAGCACTGAGCTGAGCTTCCCCTGTGCTAAACAGCACAAAGCTAGCCCTTTTAATAAACTGTATTCAGAGAATAGACTAATTAATTGTCACAGAGGATAAAAAGAAAGAACAAAGGCCATGAAGATCTAAGTCAGTTTTGAAACAGAAGAGGAAAGATGGGAGCAGAAAGAAGTTTACTACAAGTAATATGGAGATACAGGAAAAGGCCAGTGTAACACAAACAGTGTGGCCTGGTATACAAAGAGATACACAGAACAAATGCAGAGCAGAACAGAGACCTCAGAAATACATCCCACTTGGGATTTCCCTGGTGGCCCAGTGGTTAAGACTTTGCCTTCCAATGCAATGCATGGGGTATGGGTTCGATCCCTGGTCAGAGAACTAAGATCCAACATGCCTCACAACCAAAAGACCAAAATGTACACACACACACACACATATATATAAAATCAAACATAAAACAGAAGCAATATTGTAACTAATTCAATAAATACTTAAACATGGTCCACATCAAAAAAAAAAAAAGAAATAGATCCTATTTTGTATGTGACTTTGACACATACTAAAGGTGACTCGTCAAGGCTGTATATTGTCACCCTGCTGATTTAACTTATATGCAGAGTACATCATGCAAAATGCCGTGATGGATGACGCACAAGCTGGAATCAAGATTGCCAGGAGAAATATCAATAACCTCAGATATGCAGATGACACCACCCTTATGGCAGAAAGGGAAGAAGAACTAAACAGCCTCTTGATGAAAGTGAAAGAAGGGAGTGAAAAAGTTGGCTTAAAACTCAACATTCAGAAAACTAAGATCATGACATCTGGTCCCATCTCTTCAAGGCAAATAGATGGGGAAACAGTGAAAGACTTTATTTTGGGGGGCTCCAGAATCACTGAAGATGGTGACTGCAGCTATGAAATTAAAAAATCCTTGCTCCTTGAAAGAAAAGGTATGACCAACCTAGACAGCATATTAAAAAGCAGAGACATTACTTTGCCAACAAAGATCCGTCTAGTCAGAGCTATGGTTTTTCCAGTAGTCATGTATGGATGTGGATGTTGGACTATAAAGAAAGCTGAGTGCTGAAGAATTGATGCTTTTGAACTGTGGTGTTGGAGAAGATTCTTGAGAGTCCCTTGGACTGCAAGGAGCTCCAACGAGTCCATCCTAAAGGAAATCAGTCCTGAATATTCATTGGAAGGACTGATGCTGAAGCTCAAACTCCAAAACTTTGGCCACCTGATGCAAAGAACTGACTCATTGGAAAAGACCTTGATGTTGGGGAAGACTGAAGGCAGGAGGAGAAGGGGATGACAGAGGATGAGATGGTTGGATGGCCTGACCGACTCAATGGACATGAGTTTGAGCAAGGTCCAGGAGTTGGTGATGGACAGGGAGGCCTGGTGTGCTGCAGTCCATTGGGTCGCAAAGAGACGGACATGACTGAGCCACTGAACTGAACAGAAAGGTGACTCTTCAAAGCTCCGGGGAAAGGACGTTTGCTTGGTACGGAGTATTGAGAAAATGGATTCTCTAGGACATGAAGAAATGATTCAGGGAAGGAATTCCTGAAAGGCCAACATACACATAAAGATATTCTCACAAGAAAGGAGAGAAATAAAACTTCCTATGACAATTAAATACTTCACATCTATTAAAATACAAAATTTAGAAACACAGTGAAGATGTAAAAATTACAGGCTCCTTGTGCAGTCCTGGTGGGTGTGCATACTGGTACTGGAAAGGCGTCTGGAAAGTCACTTCAGCAGTCCTTGGCAAAATCTAGTGTACACACACTCTGTTACTGTCAGTCCTGTCTTAAGCATTCATCCCAGAGAAATTTTCCATCAGGTTAGTAAAGTGGCAATTTTAAAAGATGGTTTTAATGCATGATTTTGATATTGTAAACAATACAACTGTCCAACAAATGAGAATTACTAAGTTACAGGTAGAGAATACTTATAACATAATATTAATACTACTTATCCTTAAAGTAATATAAGTGAGATCACGTTCAGCACCATGGGCAGTCATTTCAAACAAGGCACTGGGCAAAAGGCTAAAAAAAAGTTTTGAACACAATACCATTTGCATAAATTTAAAAACACAAATACACACAAAACAATACTACATTTTCCAAATATAAATGAATTTAAGAATATGGTGTACTTTCCTGGGGGAACAGTGGTTAAGATGCCATGCTTCCAATGCAGGGGGCAAGGGTTCAATCCCTGGTTGGGGAACTAAGATTCGACATGCCTCACAGTGCAGTCAAAAAAAAAAAAAGAAGAATTTCCATAAAGTACATGAGAATAGATATCTATAGAAAAAGATGAATGAAACCATGGAAAAAGAATAAACAGGAAATTAAATAATTGAGTACACACCAGAGAGGGGCCTAACATGGGCTTATGGTTCCATTGTGCTGATTAACAAAACTTTTTGTCCTATATTTACCTTTCAAATTATTATTTAAAACACTAGCCTGCTCATCCTTTAGATTCAGTTTGTATTTCCAGAACATATACAAGTATTTAATACTTTCACATTCTTTCAGGTAATGCTCACAAGAAACATGGATGTTTGCTATGATTGTCTACATTTTGCAAAAAGGAAACATTGCCTGCACTTAGGGAATTTTCCCAAGGTTGCATAATTAGTAAGTTAGAAAGAAGAGGTTGAAACCTGAGTGTGTGGAATAATTACAATTCCAGCAAACTTCACCTTAACTATGTGGTGTTAGGGCTCCTCATTCGAACTTCTGGATCATAAATCAAGTTACTAGACTCTATATACACTAGATTGTATATAACACCCTAAGAGCAATGAACAGAGATGCCAATGTTGCTGTGACAGAATCAACCACAACACACAAAATAAGAATGTATAAATCTTGCCATGAAGCCTCCTCCCCGTGGGGTCCCAAAGGAACGACACACAAGAAGGTATGTTTTTATTGTTGTTCCGTTGCTCATTGAGTCCGACTCTTTGTGACCCCATGGACTGCAACAAACCAGCTTCCCTGTTCTTCACGATCTCCCAGAGCTTGCTCAAACTAATGTCCATTGAGTCGGTGATGCCATCCAACCATCTCATTCTCTGTAGCCCTCTTCTCCTTCTGCCCTCAATCTTTCCCAGCATCAGCATCTTTTCCAGTAAGTCAGCTGTTCACATCAGGTAGCCAAAGTACTGGAGCTTCGGATTCAGCATCAGTCCTTCCAATGAGTATTCAGGGTTGATTTCCTTGAGAAGGTATAGGTGCTTTAAAAATGCAATTGAATATCATGGCTCAACCTGCATGCTTTTTTCTCCCTCAAATGAATATGACCAGGATCTGAATTTACTAAACCAGAATTTTATCCTCTTTGGAGACAGATGGGAGCAAGGTAGTAACAGTCCCGGGTTTGATTCCTGGTTCAGAAAGATCCCCTGGAGAAGGGAATGGCAACCCACTCAAGTATTCTTGTCTGGAGAATCCCATGGACAGAGGAACCTGTCAAGACTATAGTCCATGGGATCACACAGAGTCGGACACAACTGAGCAACTAATACTTGTCTGTCTTTGAGCAGCAGTTTCAGCTGAGGCTCCAAAACAGAGAGAAATAAGTGCTTCTGACAGAGATGCACCAATATCTCTGTCCCCTTCTCCTGTACTAATAGTGGACTACATTTTACAATATCTCTTGTATGTAGGTAGGGCCCTATAATTAGATTTCAACAACAAAATGTAAGGGAAAGAAACAATCTCACCACCCAGTCAAATCAGTTAAAAGTGGGGCCATCCTCCTTGCATCAATAGTGACTGATGCATCAGTACTTATTGGTGCCATCTTCCTTGCATGAGGAGCTACTCCTACTGAAAGTGCCACCTCAAACTCAGTGGATTAAAACAACAACCATTTATTTCAGGCACAATCGGGCAAGTTGGTAACTTGGGCGGGACACAGAGGGTGGCACCTCTCATCTCACTGCAGATGCCTTCTGTGTTTGCAGTGCAATGTAGGTCAGCTGGCCTCTATAGTCCTGGCAGTTAGCTGGCAGTTGGCTGAAGGGACAGAATAGCTGAGCACGTGTCTCTCATTATCTAGCAGACAGATCCAGATTGTTCACATGGGAATGGCAAGGTTCAAAGGAAAAAGAGCAGAAGTTTCCTGAGGACCAGGATCAGAGCTAGGTCAGTGTCATTTCTACCATACTCTATTGGCCCAACGCAAGAAATAAAGGCAGTGCAGGCTGAAGAAACAAGTATCCAGACTCTACTTTTTGATGGAAAAACGACAAAGCCAAATTGCCAAGACTGTGGATACAAGGAAGGGCACCTACCAGATTCCCTAGGCCTTTTTTCATAATAGTGGTCAAATCTTATAGAACACACCATAAAAGGTGTTGTAGAGGCTCTATAAAGATTCTTAACCCACAGTCCACAGATCTTCAATGGATTCATTTCAGGAACCCCATGAAGTTTATGAGAGAAAAAAATGCAGTTATATAAATTAATTTCTAACTGATGTTACCATTTCCTTCAATGTATTAATGTGACAAACACTATACAATACCAGTGACACTGTCAGCAACAGAAGTCACAGATGTTTCCTAACATATTACAGTTGTTAAACGTATCTCAAAATACTGTTTTGTTCATGATTACTTCAAAAGTACATAAGTTGTTAGACCTGCCACCTCAGTCTATTATTTAATGTGTAATAAAGAAGTGCATCTATTACTTTCAACACATTTTATTAACATTTTGACTATTGTATTCTATTCACTTAAAAAATACTATCCTGAGAAAGGGACCCTAAGCTTCACCAGACTATCAAAGGAAGCCACCATGCAAAATTAGACTCTCCACAAAGAAGACAGTGAAGACACTAGGAAAAGAAACCTGGACATCAAACAGCAGCACGGAGCAGAGCTCATCCCAACAAACACCAGCTACTCTGGCCAACAACATGCCCAAGACAGGAAAGTCCTTTGTGTGAAGCCACTGCGGTTGGGTCTGCGGTGACCGTATATCTGTGCCGTTTAGACCACGAGTTACCAAAACCGTTCAGCCTGTCTTTGATATCGAGATGTATGAACTGGGGCCGTAAAGAAAGCTGGGCGAGGAAGAATCGATGCTTTCAAACTGTGGTGCTGGAAGATTCTTGAGAGTTCCTTGGACTGCAAGGAGATCAAACCAGTTAATCCTAAAGGAAATCAACCCTGAATATTCACTGGAAGGACTGATGCTGAAGCTGAAGCTCCAATATTTTGGCCACCTGATACAAACAGCTAGTAAAGTAATGCTCAAAATTCTCCAAGCCAGGTTTCAGCAATACGTGAACCGTGAACTTCCACATGTTCAAGCTGGTTTTAGAAAAGGCAGAAGAAACAGAGATCAAATTGCCAACATCCGCTGGATCATCAAAAGCAAGAGAGTTCCAGAAAAGCATCTATTCCTGCTTTATTGACTATGCCAAAGCCTTTGACTGTGTGGATCACAATAAACTGTGGAAAATTCTGAAAGAGATGGGAATACCAGACCACCTGACCTGGCTCTTGAGAAACCTGTATGCAGGTCAGGAAGCAACAGTTAGAACTGGACATGGAAACAACAGACTGGTTCCAAATAGGAAAAGGAGTACGTCAAGGCTGTATACTGTCACCCTGCTTATTTAACTTATATGCAGAGTATATCAGGAGAAATACTGGGGTGGAGGAAGCACAAGCTGGAATTAAGATTGCCGAGAGAAATATCAATAACCTCAGATATGCAGATGACACCACCCTTATGGCAGAAAGTGAAGAAGAACTAAAGAGCCTCTTGATAAAAGTGAAAGAGGAGAGTAAAAAACTTGGCTTAAAGCTCAACATTCAGAAAACTAAGATCATGGCATCCGATCCCATCACTTCATGGAAATAGATGGGAAAACAGTGGAAACAGTGGCTGACTTTATTTGGGGGGGGGCTCCAAAATCACTGCTGATGGTGACTACAGCCATGAAATTAAAAGACGCTTACTCCTTGGAAGGAAAGTTATGACCAACCTAGACAGCATATTAAAAAGCAGAGACATTACTTTGTCAACAAAGGTCCGTCTAGTCAAGGCTATGGTTTCTCCAGTAGTCATGTATGGATGTGAGAACTGGACTGTGAAGAAAGCTGACTGCCGAAGAATTGATGCTTTAGAACTGTGGTGTTGGAGAAGACTCTTGAGAGTCCCTTGGACTGCAAGGAGGTCCAACCAGTCCATTCTAAAGGAGATCAGCCCTGGGTGTTCACTGGAAGGACTGATGGTGAAGCTGAAACTCCAATACTTTGGCTACCTTATGCAAAGAGCTGACTCACTGGAAAAGACCCTGATGCTGGGAAAGACTGAAGGCAGGAGGAGAAGGGGACGACAGAGGATGAGACGGTTGGATGGTATCACCAACTCAATGCACATGAGTCTGAGCAAACTCTGGGAGATAGTGAAGGACAAGGAAGCCTGACGTGCTACAGCCCACAGGGTTGCAAAGAGTAGGATACAACTTAATGACTGAACAGCAACTACATAAAATTAGATGGGTTAATTAAAAGTAGAATTATTAGGATTATTACCCCCTTCTTTTACCCCAAAACAAGTAGGGATATCCCAAAAACCAACTTTTAGACTGTCTGACAGGATAACCAAGTAGAATCTTCTTCCCTGGCTAACGGTATATATACAGCCCAATAAACTTGTGATGAGGTTGGAATGTGAGAGAGTTGTTGGCAGAAACTGATATGGGTTCTCTGGGAGATATGACAGCAAGGGCCTAGCTAGAGCATCACCGCAGTGCAGAAAAGAAATGAACTTCATTTTGAGAATTCAGTGGATCAAGGATGCTAAGTTCCCATGTGGACCCTGTGAAATTTAATCCATGCTTAAGCTGTTTAAAAGGACCTCACTGAAAAGGACTGCCCATAGAGGCAAATCATTCCCAGTGATGTGGCTTGGCTGGCAGGATAGGGGAGGAGCTATAAGAAGTCAGCAGAGAGTGGGTTTATTGCCCAGGATAGAGTGAGGTACAGAGGACCCCACTGGAGGTCTCTGAGAATACCCCAAAGGAGCACCCACTGGATGCCTATCCTTAACAGAGGGCTCTGACAGTCATACCACTAAAAGACAACAACAATTAAAAACACCGCCTCTGTCTTTTGTAAAGCCCCCACTCCATATTCTCCAGCGAAGAAGACAAATTCAGCAGAGTTAACTGGGAAAGAGGTAGGACAAGAAGACGGAAAGAAGGGACCACAACCTTCCCTTCTCCTGCCTAGCCTCAAGTCACAAGTTACATCTGATTTTGGAGGAAAAGGGTATTGGGGGGTCTGAAGTTCTGACATTAGATTAGACTGGACTTTCTACTCTTGCAAATGAAACTGATATGATTTCTCAAAATGACTGGAAAAGCAATGAAATCTCCCTACAATATCATCCAAGAAGTAAGGATTAAATTTTTTACAAAGATGTTCGTGAGGAAAGAATGACTCCAATTTATACTCCATTACAGTGACAAAAGGAACCCAAACCAACTCACAAAATCCATCAGAAAATGGATTCCCCATGCTTCGGCCCAGAGTTTTCTGCACACAGTTGACCAGTGGGAAGAACTACAAAGCGGCAGGGCTTCCTACAGACTCGGCAGGTGTGCTCTGGCTGTGACCGCAGCAGTGGGAAGAAGGCGAGGCTTGTGCCATTACCAGGCTGTTCTGGAGCTCATGAGATCAATGTATCCTTTTTCACCCCAACTCAACCCTTCTCAATAGAATCTCAAGATATTTTCTCTACTGAGACCTACTACACAGTTGCAAAAATATCAAAACTCTGCAGTCTCTTCCTCCGAAACAGGACTGTGACTACAAATGTCTTGTTTCCCAAGGCGGGTTCTACTTCTCAACCAACTTGTCCATTATATTCTATTTCTACCAACAAAATATATCATCCAAAATAATCCCCAAATGCATGATCACATATAGAAGTTTATTTTCCATAAATATTGGTTAACAATTTTCCTGTTTTAATGTGATTAATCAGACTTTTAATCAGCATTACCCACATACGACACACTGATCTGCCGAGATTTATCACAGGTAAGAGGGCCAGAGGAAGACCTGAGCTTGTATGTGGACCTTTAAGCTACATGTAACAGACACTGGAAGTGCCCCCACCCACAATCCTCAGACCTGGCCATATTTGTGTGTGAGGCAGACTCCCACCTACCAGTATCTGCATCTCTTCAAGGGCTTTTCCCAACACTTCTAGCAGGCCTTTGAGTCTTGGAAATGCCAAGAAATTAACATTTGCCTGAGCAGCCCTCAACTGATAATTGATGGAAGTTGTTGTATAAATACCTCAGCTCCTTTGCCCCACAGTAGGATATGTCTGAGTCCTGTGTTCCTTTCCTTCTCAAGAGTGTCCATATGGGACAAAGCTCCCATTGTCCATGGTGGTAACTGGCTAAACACACCATTTATAAGCTGACCTTCCTTCCCTGTCCCACTTCTTCACCCACTTCCTGAGTTCTTTTCACACTTTGAGAATAAACTATCTATATTCAAAATCCTGTCTTGGGGTCTGCTTCTCCATGCTTGTTGGTTGAATGTGGCCCCAAAGAATATCCTGGCCTCCACACAGCCTGACTGGCTTCTCCTCCCCCAACAAATAAGGTAAAAGGTAAATGGAGAGATGAAAGTATGAGGTCAGAGAATATAAAACCTTCCACAGCTCACTCAGTGCAGTGAGAGAATGGCCCAACCTTCACTTTGCTTATTCTGCATGGAGATGTCTCTGAAACTGCCTGCAGTAGAGCTTTTCTGCCCTGTCCCCAGCATGGGAATCTTCATGGTTGGTTTTAATGAAAGTGACACATCTGAGAAGAAAGAGGCTTCTGAAACCAGATGGGTTTGGTCAAGCATTCTGCTGCCCTTTGCATCTTTCTGAAAATACTCCTCTGAAAACTGTTGGTGGTGGTTAACAAGGTGACCATTATTATAGAGGAAAATTTTCAGAAAGGCAGAACAGATCCAAGCATGTGACTCTCATCTGGACTGCAATGCCATATGAAGCCAAACGTTAAGCAAAACACCCCAAGTGAGAATTAATCACGACAGCTCCTGAGCATCCCCTCTGGTGGGACCCAGACTTCTGTCCCACCTGCTCATGAAAAGCTTGCAGTCACCTCTCCTCCACACAGAGGGATAACTGGCTTCTCTTCCAACAAACTCCCCACTACTGGCTTTCCTCACTGGTTTTTCCTTTTCTGTAATCATGATTCCATCATCACATGCTTCCTCTTGGGCAAATTAACCTTCCATTTCTGTGCCTCATCTCATCTCTGGAAAATATGGCTTCATATTTCAGCTTCTTCTCAGCAGGACTCCAAGAGTAGCAGTCTACAGTTCTTGAAGAGTCTTGAATCCAATCATGACATCAACTAGAGTTGCCAGGCTTCCAGATTCAGAGGATTATATTAGGTCTTCAGTCATTTTAAAATGAGTTTCCATTTGGCAGCCTGCAGCTAACATCTTAAAATGCTCATACTCACTGATAATAATAACATCATCACATAATCATAATAAATATGCATAGCAATTAGTATGTTCCAGACCTGTTCTAAGGGTTTTAGACATATTAACTCATTTAATTCTCACAATAACTCTAAAAGGTAAGTATTATTTTCTCTATAAACTGGAGGCAACAAACTTGCAAAAAAAAAAAAACTTGCACAAGTTCACACAGTAAGTATGTGGCAGAAGCAGGATTCAGGGCTGCCATATATGGATGTGCAGGTTGTACACTGCACTCCATTAGGAAGAGCATTTGCATCAGCTATTAAACAACCTGCTCAACCTTCCACACCAGGAATATGAACTCAGACGGACACTCCACAATTCTTATGGGTTCTCTAGTCAAGACAGTTAATGCACAGCCCAAGATTTGTGTATGAAGACATTTATCACAGAATTATTTATATTACAAAGGTTAAAGAAAAGCAACAAGAGAGTAATGACTAAGGCAATTACATCAAAACCACTTTCTAATTATTTTCAAACAAAAATAATGCTTTTAAAAGATACATAAAAGTTACCTTAAATTATGGTAAGAGATGAAAAGAAGCAATATAAAAAATCTAAAAAGTCTGTAGGGTAAAAATAGAAACACACTACCCACCGTGAGCTCCTGATATGACACATTCTGCGACCAGCCAGATGCCTATGGCAAGTCAATTAATGCAGTATATAACTTTTCATCTCTTTTCTTTCAGCATTATTTCCTTTGGAGATGAACCTTTCCCTCCTCCACATGATCCTAGTGGGTTTCCTCTTATGGAACCCCATCCTTTTGATCCTTTTGACCATTAGAATGGACATATAACAAGCTTGGCCAAGTTCTGTCTCTATTCCAGATATTTTACTCCCAACTGAGGACACAAAAGGGTCAAAAGCGGTTTGAGCAACAACATAAAGAATTCCTCTGCAGTGTCTGCACGCTAACAGTTTAGTGAATGTGTACTTCAAGCTTCTCTGATCGGGCCTGGTTCTTGCCCTTTCTAAGATCTGTGATTTCATGGACTACTTAGTATCCTTCTTTGCTAGTTATTAAGTGATTGGTTCTCAGATCAAACCACACCCTGCTTTACTTTGCTAGGGTGAGGCCTGTGCAAATCATCATTCTTTTCTATCAGTTTAATTCAAGTCAACTCTGCCACAAATGGTGGGGAGGGAGACTCGAAGACAGGAGGAAGAAAGATTCTCCTGAACAAACACAAAGTTTTTCAGTGACACCTGGGCAGCATCTCTCCACCCCAGTAGCACTGACTGGTTCCACAAACAGTGGGTTCCAGTGGCATGGTTTCTATTACTCAGGTTTGATTTCCACACTCTCTGAACTAGCCTCATTGTCCGTCCTCTCAGCCCCAAATTACCAGCATCAGGCAGAGCCTTTTTGCAGAGGTCAAGGTACTGATCCATTAGGGTCTCACCTGCAAGTCTCTATGTTCTGGTCATCAGTTCCAGCATCAGAATGGTTCCAATTTGGAAACCAGATCAGGTCTGGGATTGGACCGGGGCCAGCCTAAGTTGAACTGAGTCTAGTGTGAGGTCCCAGATGAATAAAATTTTATTCAATGCTGAAAAAACAGGTTAAACTTACTAAAGATTATCTGGAATTACAGTGGCTATAGTGGAAAATTTTAGCCTAGGTAATCTTATCCACTTACGAAGTATCGTAGGGAAAAGGGAGTCTCAGGAAAGGACTCCTCATAAAGGATAGAGGAGAAATTACCTCTCTGCCTCTACAGTGTCCTATGGCCAGGATGGAACCCGCTGGAACCCCATACTCACTCCAGAGCCAGGAGATGGGATCCTGGAAAAACCGGCTTAGAAGCAGGCAAAGGGTAAGAATTCTTGCCAAAGTCAGCTCTCCAAAATAATGTCTGTGGTGACTCATCAAGAAAGGAGGTAGGACTTCCTTGGTGGTGCAAGGGATACTATACACAGAAAATCATAAAAGTGCCACCAAAAAAAACACTAGAGCTAATCAAGGCATTTAGTAAAGTCACAGAATGTAAAATCAATATACAGAAACCCCTTGCATTCCTATACACTAACAATGAAAAATCAAAAAGATAAATTAAGGAAACAATCCCATTTACCACTGCAACAAAAGTAATAAAATCCGTTCAGTTCAGTCACTCAGTTGTGTCTGACTCTTTGTGACCCCATGGACTGCAGCACACCAGGCCTCCCTGTCCATCACCAACTCCCGGAGTTTACCCAAACTCATGTCCATTGAGTCAGTGATGCCATCCAACCATCTCACTCTCTGTTGTCCTCTTCTCCTCCTGCCCTCAATCTTTCCCATCATCATGGTCTTTTCAAATGAGTCAGTTCTTCACATCAAAGTACTGGAATTTCAGCTTCGCCATCAGTCCTTCCAATGAACACCCAGGACTGATCTCCTTTAGGATGGACTGGTTGGATCTCCTTACACTCCAAGGGACTCTCAAGAGTCTTCTCCAATACCACAGTTCAAAAGCATCAATTCTTCAGCACTCAGCTTTCTTTACAGTACAACTGTCACATTCACACATGACTACTGGAAAAAACATAGCGTTGACTAGACGGACCTTTGTTGGCAAAGTAATGTCTCTGCTTTTTAATATGCTGTCTAGGTTGGTCATAACTTTCCTTCCAAGGAGTAAGCATCTTTTAATTTCATGGCTGCAGTCACCATGTGCAGTGATTTTGGAGCACAAAAAATAAAGTCTGCCACTGTTTCCCCAACTATTTGACATGAAGTGATGGGACCGGATGCCATGACCTTAGTTTTCTGAATGTTGAGCTTTAAGCCAACTTTTTCACTCTCCTCTTTCACTTTCATCAAGAGGCTCTTTAGTTCTTCATTTTCTGCCATAAGGGTGGTGTCGTCTGCATATCTAAGGTTATTGATATTTTTCCCTGCAGTCTTGATTCCAGCATGTGCTTAATCCAGTCCAGCGTTTCTCATGATGTACTCTGCATATAAGTTAAATAAGTAGAGTGACAATATACACCCTTGACATACTCCTTTTCTTATTTGGAACCAGTCTGTTGTTCCATGTCCAGTTCTAACTGTTGCTTCCTGACCCACATACAGGTTTCTCAGGAAGCAGGTAGGGTGGTCTGGCATTCCCATCTCTTAAGAATTTTCCATAGTTTGTTGTGATCCATACAAAGGCTCTAGTGTAGTCAATGAAGCAGAAATAGATGTTTCTCTGGAATTCCCTTGCTTTTTCTATAATCCAATGGATGTTGGCAATTTGATCTCTGGTTCCTCTGTCTTTCCTAAATCCAGCTTGAACATCTGGAAGTGATAAGTTCATGTACCAGCGAAGCCTAGCTTGAAGGATTTTGAGATTTGCCTTGCTAGTGTGTGAAATGAGAGCAATAGTGTGGTAGTTTGAACATTCTTTAGCATTGCCTTTCTTTGGGATTGGAATGAAAATTGATCTCCTCCAGTCCTGTGGCCTCTGCTGAGTGTTCTAAATTTGCTGCCATATTGAGCACAGCACTTTCACAGCACCATCTTTGGGGATTTGAAACAGCTCAGCTGGAATTCTGTCACTTCCACTAGCTTTCGTCAAAGTACTGTTTCCCAAGGCCCACTTGACTTCACACTCCAGGGTGTCTGGCTCTAGGTGAGTGACCATACCACTGTGGTTATTCGGGTCATTAAGATCTTTTTTGTATAGTTCTTCTGTGTGTAATTCTTCTCTTCCTAATATCTTCTGCTTCTGCTAGGTCCATACTGTTTCTGTCAGGTCCATACTGTTTGTCCTTTATTGTGCTCATCTCTGCATGAAATGTTCCCTTGGAATGTTCTAATTTTCTTGACAAGATCTCTAGTCTTTGCTAATCTGTTGTTTTCCTCTATTTCTTTGCATTGATCGCTTAGGAAGGCTTTCCTATCTTTCCTTGCTATTCTTTGAAATTCTTCATTCAAGTGGATATATATTTTCTTTTCTCCTTTCCCTTTCCCTTCTCTTCTTTGCTCAGCTATTTGTAAGGCATCCTCCGACAACCACTTTGCCTTCTTGCATTTCTTTGGATTTGGGATGATTTTGGTCACTGCCTTCTGTACAGTGTTATGAACCTCTGTCCATAGTTCTTCAGGCACTCTATCAGATCCAATCCCTTGAATCTATTCATCACCTCCACTGTATTATCATAAGGGCTTTAGGTCATTCCCGAATGACCTGGTGGTTTTCCCTGCTTTCTTCAATTTAAGCCTGAATTTTTCAATAAGGAGCTCATGATCTGAGTCATAGTCAGCTCTAGGTCTTATTTTTGCTGACTATATAGAGCTTCTCCATCTTGGGCTGCAAAGAGCATAATCAACCTGATTTCAGTCTTGACCATCTGGTGATGTCCATGTGTAGAGTCGTCTCTTGTGTTGTTGGAAGAGGGTGTTTGCCATGACCAGTGAATAGCCATAATTTAAAAATCTACAAACAATAAATGCTGGAGATGATGTGGAGAAAAGGGAACCTTCTTGCGCTGTTGGTTGGAATGTAACTGATACAGCCATTATGGAAAATAGTACAGAGATTCCTTTAAAAAACTAGGAATAAATCTATCATTGTTGTTGCTATTGTTCAGTCACCCAGTCGCATCCAACTCTTTGCGACCCCATGGACTGCAGCACACCAGGCATCTCCTTTCCTCACTACCTCCCAAAGTTTGCCCAAGTTCATGTTCATTGCATCAGTGATGCCATCCAACCATCTCATTCTCTGAGGCTCTCTTCTCCTTCTTCCCTCCATCTTTCCCAGCATCAGGGACTTTTCGATTGAGTCAGATTTTCACATCAGATGACCAAAATACTGGAGTTTCAGCTTCACATCAGTCCTTCCAATGAACATTCAGGGTTGATTTCCTTTAGAATTGATTTGTTTGATCTCCTTGCTGTTCAAGGGACTCTTAAGAGTCTTCTCCGACACCACAGTTCAAAAGCATCAATTCTGAGATGCTCAGCCTCATGGGAGAAGTTAATACTGGAGACACATTTGGAAGATACCACCCACATAGCTGGAGTTCAAAGTAATGAGCATCTTCTTGTTTAGTCTCCTGAATTTTACTGATTGACTGGATGTATGCAAAAACAATAGAAATTTCTGTTTCTGGAGCTTATATGATCAAAGTAGACATGCCTCTGTACCTTTAAGATTGCAACCAGTTTACTAGCTCTGCTAAAGAAATCTGATGGGAGCAAATGTGAAGATAAAATATAAGGATGACCAAAGAAGAGAATTTAGACAAAGATCATTAAAAAGTATTCATAGAATATATCAAAAAGCATGTCTGAAACACATACATATACACACATGTATGGGAGATGCAAGTTACCTATAAAGTACAAATAAGCGCACACACTTGCTGTGAGCATTTGTGCTTAATTATTCATAAAGAATAACATCAAGTTCCATTTTTAATTCTCTATCTCTAATCTTCCTTCTCCTGTCTCTCCCTGCTCATCTCAAATCAGAATTCCAATTTATAAGATGATTCTCACCATACCAAACACTCAGAATTAGGGGAAAGGGGTATTTTTTACAAGCTAACTTGGGATCTGTTATCATTTTTTAAAGATGACACTTGATTTCTCACCTGATGTGCTAAAGAATGGCAGAGAGGAGGCCTTTGGGGAGCGAATGAGATTTTCATAGTTTAAACTCTAAAAATAACAGCCCCATAACACTGCATCTCATTACCAAGCAGAGAGCACTCTCGCCTCTCCCCACACATTCACTCCTCCCCCATCACACATAAACACAAACATACCCAGACACACACACCCCACCAGCTATGCAGTTACCTCTGGCAAACTTGGAAAATATGTGTCAGAACTAGAACCTTCTCTTGTCACATTATCATAATTTACTGCCCAGGAAATGAGTCTGTGGTTGCAGACCACTGTATGCCTTATATGGCAGATTTGGGCAGAGTCCGTGAGCATAATGAATGCAGCTGCACGTCTGGAGTGCTGGGAGGATGGAAATTCAGACCCAGAATGAATTAGAGAAAGAGAAAACTCAAGCCAGAGGCACGACCCAGCTCACTCAAGCTCTGTCAGTCACTGTTTACATCATGCTCACCCATAAAATAGATAATGACAATACTTCCACATATTTCTAAGCTGCTCCTCTCTGGGGAAGTCTGAAAGTTCATAGTGGCCTTGTAAATAAGTTCCAAATCTATAGCAGACAATGAAAGAAACATGAAATTGGCATTTCATCAATCTCTTGATTACACCTCCCCCTGCCTCAGGCAAGGAGCTATTTGCAAGGCTTCCTAAAAGCCATAAGCCAGAGGGAGAGATACACAGCCCACACAGGGATGGCTCATGTCCTGCTCAACTATTTGCCTTTAAATCCTACATCCTCAAAATCTTCTGCCAGAGTGTTCCAGGGGAAACACACCACAGCCTAAGACTCACCTCTCTGTTCTTCCTACCTCCCCACAATCCCCTTCTTCACTGCCTTCTAGAAAGCAGAGCTTCCCATCCTGCCAAGGCCTAGAATTAGCAGAATATGTGATTAATATTTCAGTTCCACAGACACTTGATGATCTAAGGTTTATAAAACAGTTTCAACATCTGTGGGGCACTTTAGAGTTTTCTCATGTCTTCACACCACAGTGAATGCTTGCAACGGGCTCTGGGAGAAGCAAGTGCACACTCCTCTTCTATCATGCAATGGAGGAGGGAAGGCTCAGAGCTGAAACAACAGAGGCCAAGGTCAACAGGAAAGACGGCCCTAGGACACTAAGAGGAAGTCCCCAAACTGAGGTCCACCTGAATTAACTATATTGTCTTTTTTTTAATAGGAAAAAATTTCTGGAGTCAGACAGACCTGAGTTTGCCACTCAAGCAAACATTAATTCCTCCAAGTCAATTCACTAATCTCTAAAATTGATTTATTGTCTCTGCAAAGGCTATGATGATTAAGGGAGAGGGAGAAATGTAAGCACCAGGCACAGAGCCTGGCCTCTGTTCTGGGAGCATTAGCCTCCTTTGTGTCTCCTCCCCACTCTGTGTACCAGCTTCAATACCCACAACGCTATGCTCACTGCCACAATGGCTGTCCAATGGTGACTACACTAACCTGTTCATGGGGCTCACTACACACCAGCTGCTGTGCCAAGTGCATTCCAGGTACCCAAGTTTAATCCTCACCACAATCCTACTGAGTAGCACTACATTATGTGCCTTATTTGAAAGCCTAAAACACCCCACCACCACCACACACACACACACACACACACACACACACACACACACACACACACACACACACACACACACACAAACTGATTTTCAGAGCAGGGTTGAGATTGCCTCTCTGGTCTGCTGATCCCACTGTCCTGACCTCAGCCACTCAGCCTTGGTCCTCTGCTCTCCTCAAAGACCTGCCTTCTACGTCTTGTCCTCACATGCCCTGAAATCACCCTGCAACTAGACCAATAAACAGCTACTAGGTTCTGCTCACAGGGCTCTCACCTAGGGTTGTCAAATCTAGCAAAGAAAAATTCAGAATGCTCTATTAAGTCTGAATTTCAGGAAAGAAAAACAAGCCAATTTAGGGTAAGTATGTCTCAATTATTGCAAGCTATGCTGCTTGCAATGGACATATTTATCCTAAAAAATTACTTATTGTTCATCTAAGGTTCAAATTTAACTGAGTAGCCTGTATTTTATCTGGCAATCCTAGGCACTTCTTAAACCTCAGTAGCCTCTGTCTATTCTATGCCCCAGACCATGCTGCAGAAGTTTTACATCAGTGGATCTGAGGGGAAATCATACCTTTAGTCCTTATATCCTTGAGAAGTTCCCCTTCTTGGATCTGAGCCAACATACAGACATTAGCAAGAATATAATACAACCGAGTCACTGCCTGATCTGAGCCTAAGACTTCCAAAGCCCTTGACTTTCTGCTTTCGCACTCTTGGAAGCTGTAAGTGCTCATGTCAGAATTCTCACTACCCTGAAAGTCATGATACTTTCTACTACAAAGCTTTTTATCTAGTTTGTTATGCAGTGACAGGTACCTGAAACACAGGCCAAAACACTATTTTCCCTAAATTTTACCAGTTAACATAAGCACCCAGTTCAGCCCAGTTACTACCATGGATTCCTCCCAAGGCAACCTACAAACTCTGATTCTAGATCCAAGCTCCTTCTGTAGTGGTGACTTTAAAAGCTGCTGGAGTGCAAGAGTCAGTGTCCGCATTTCTCAGTTCTAGCTAGGAGCTGTAGCACGGCAGGGCACAGCAGGCGGGGATGCTGGGGTTGCTATGTAACAGAGGCGGCCCAGCACCAGCCCACACTCAGGGAGAGCAAGGCCAGGAGGAGACTGTCGGGCACCTGCCTGTTCTCAGCTGGGGTTCCTGCCAATCCTATTAGCTTTGTGCTTACATAATCACAAAATCCACCCACGCATCTTTCAAAAGAAAAATTCCAGGAACCATGGGCCATAACATCCATCTGAATTATTATCTGGATTGGTACACTGAGGGGAGGGTGGATAAAAGCACGGTGAGGAAAATCTGCTAGCAGCATCAGCAGAAAAATACAAGGGCTTCTAATATTGATTCACAATTTAAAAGATAATAATGCCGCTATTTGACCACTCAAAATTGGTTAAATCACACCCTATGCATTCCTCATGTCTGATGTTCAATATAATGATCAGGCTTTATTTTAGTGGAAGATTTCTTTTTTCTTGATGTTTATGTTTATTCTCCTTCTATTTCAGCTGTGGCAAAAGTAAAACTTCAAGATGATCAATAGACACTGGAACATATGCATGCTTTTGGAATGTATAATTACCTACACTGTGATTCAAGGTATCACGACAGTGTCTACTCCATTGATAACCTTGGGAGAATTATGAATTCGAAAGTAATGCTGGTAAGAAAAAAATCTGCAATACTAGGATTTTCCAATAAATTTCATTCTTAATTTTCACTTTTCCGCTGTTGTATAGAGAATTGAGGTACACATACCTTTAATATGTAGAATCCTATCATCAGTTTATGTCAGGCTTCATTTTGTTTAATTTGATTTTAATTTTTGCCTTTTTTCCTATTTCTTACACTTGCTTATTTCCCCTCCACTCCCACCAATAGTCAACTACTCTAATGTGTTTTATACCTCAACACTGATGTAACTGTTCATGTCTCCCTTCTCTGTGTGAGTTGTTAACCCTGACTATGATAGTGAATTTGTCTGTTTTACCTCTTAATTTTTGCTTTATGTACTTTTAACTACGTTAATTGGGTGCAGAGATTTTAGGGCGGTTTTGTCTGCTATGGATTGGTCCTTTTAGCACTGTAAAATATCCCTCTTTATCTCTGGACTCTGGAAACGATTTCTGCCTTGAAGTTTTCTGATATTAATATAGTTGTCCTGGCTTTTTGATATCTGCATAGTAAATTAAGAGGAGGGATTCATAATTTCCCAGAATTAATGTCGAAGTCATTGATCCCTTAAAATATGTATATATCATCTGAAAATGTATCAAGGGTAAAAACCTTTGGACAGAATTAGCTACTGTTGCTGGATAGGAGACCTCAGAGGAGGGACACTCAGCAGAGAGCACTGGCGTGAGGTCTCTGCACTCAACCACAATGTAGGCACTAGAGAGCAAGAAATTAGTTCAAGGAACGCAGTTCTTTTCAAGAACTCAGAAAAATCCCTTCATTTTGACTTAATTTATTTCTCCAGAGGAGACCTTTCATGCAGTAAACTGCCCTGTGGCGGGATCCTTTAACTGCAAGTATATTCATTTAAGTACCTCTTACGTGCAAAGGGCCATGCTAGGTTCTGGGGATTTCACGCAATAAGTAGCAAAGATTTTGGTCCTCAACCAGCTTACTGGCTTATTAAGAGCCATAGGTGAAAGCAGACCCTCAAAGCAGAGTGCTGATAGATGAAATAGATGGTTAAGTACCACACAGGCTAAAGGAGGAAGGAAGACAATCAGTGAAAGCACCCATATAGGCCTAAGACCTCAGACAATTCCTGATGCAAAGCAGGAGACTAACCTTCTTTGTGGCCTTCAGAAAGCAACTGCATTTATGAGGAGACCACTGGCTTAGCTTCATCTAAATGCTGATTGTCTTCCATGGCACTGAATTCCTGGGGTTGGACAGAGCTGGATTTGAATCACTAGTTCTGGCCATCTTACCACCTTTGGAGGCTCAGGTTCCCATCTGTAAAATGAAGCTAATAATCTGTCCCTCACAAGGGTTTTGTCAGGTACAAATAAAAGCAGGGCGACTTGGACCAGGTGGGCCAGAAGCAGCCCCCAGGCTGAGATTCTTGTGCAAGTGATGGGTTAAGAAACACCCCCGGCGGGAGTGGCAGGACAGGGAGGAGGGGGGTGGCTGGGGAGGACTGGTCTCAGGGAGAGCTCTGCAGAGGGGGCCTCAGCTGGACTCCGCAGGGGCACTCTGGAGTGGGGCTTACACCTCAGAGGTTGTCTCCACTGAAGGCAGGAGGGCAGGACTTTCACATCCTGTATCTGTCCATCAGGAGCTAAGAGCCTCCGTGGGGACGAGAGGGGAACCCACACTCACAGAAACAGTGAGCAGAGCAGCTCCCCCTGCAGAGCACCATCGGCCCAAGGACAGACTCCAAGGCAGGGTGTCTGTAAGCACAAGGCCGTTGAAACCGGGAGGGGATGCACAGACAGGGCAAGGGAGACCCAGGGGCCCTGGATGGAATACCTATAGCATCCAGGAACATAACTATTCCTCAATAAATGGCCTCTGTCCTTGTCCTTAGAATGGTAGGGGAGGCAAACATTTCTGCCTTTCACACACTGCTGCTGCTGCTGCTGCTGCTAAGTCGCTTCAGTCGTGTCTGACTCTGTGTGACCCTATGGACAGCAGCCCACCAGGCTCCTCTGGCCACAGTATTCTCTAGGCAAGAATACTGGAGTGGGTTGCCATTTCCTTCTCCATCACACACTGCAAGTCAAAGCGTAGGCTTCCTCTTGTTTGCAGCTGAGAATCATGTCTTAGGGCAATAAACTGAGACTTCCAGGTGTGCAGGAAAATCCACCCAGGTCCAAGAAAGGACAGGACGTGTGAGTCACTCACACACTGATTAACCCCTCTGGTGCAGCAGCTCCTCCTTAATCCAGGAGACTTTCACCCCTGTTTCACCCACAGAACAGCAAGGGGCTGATGAGGGGACAGGGCAGGCCATGTTGGCACAGCCCAGGCACTCACTCTCCCCATCATTTGCACTTCGGTACCCAGGATTTCTTCTTGGTATCTGAACTTCCCCTCCTCAATCCCACGTGTCTAACCAATAGCTCCTGTCCATGACAGCTCTGTTCCCTCAGGTCCCACTAAATGCACAGTTCTCTAGCTCTGAACAGCACTTCCAGTCTGCACTAGAGATGCTAGTTTTACCCTGCCCGTATCCTCAGCCTACCTTCTGAGAGAGCCATCTCCCACCGCCCTGCTGAGTGGACACCAGGCCACGGGACCCTGCCCTCTGGTTTATGTCTGGTTGCACAGAAGAAGATCCCACATACAGCTGAGCCACTTGGGTTCTTTCTTCCAGGAATCTAGAATGGAACACACAGGCTGCAGGCAGCCTCCTTCACATGCTCCTGGACAGTGCTATCCAGCCAGGTTTGAAATGGTCTTTTATGGCCTGATGAGCAGAGCACTTGAGGAACCACGTCCAAGGAAAGAAAACTGAATTAGAACCCTGTAGAGAAAGATGCCATGAGCTAACATGTTACCACCCCTTGCTTTTAGAGTCTGGAAAATTTCTCCCGTCTCTCCTATGTTTTAAAGAAGCTTGTTTGAATGAGCTTCTCCTTCCTGAAAATAATACTCTCTGACTGGGACTTGCTGGTGGTCCAGTGGCTAAGACTCCAAGCACCCAATGCAGGTGGCTGGGGTTCCATCCTTGGTCAGGGAACTAGATCCCACATGTTGCAACTAAAGATCTCACATGCTACAAAGGAGATCAAAGATCCCACTAGCTGCAACTAAGGCCCAGCACAGATAAATAAGTAAATAATGTTTTTCAAAAATACTCTGATTAAAACAATCTCAAGAGGAAGCTTCCTGAAACTCTTGGGGGAAATCCTACAAACTTACTAGACAGAACTTCTGCTTAGACCAAGACTGGGTCATGCTCTGAGTCTCATACCAGGAAGATGCTCAATAGATGTCAATTGGATAAATGAAAAACTGCCCCCAAAAGGGGACTCTCTGGCTGCCTGAGAGTCCTCAACTATCTGTCTGACATCCACAAGCACGACAAGGAAAGGCGTCACAGGGCCCAAGCACAGCTTGGATTCTGCGCCTCAAAGTTTTCCCAGTCATCACTGAACACCTGTTTTCTTTGGCAGTCCAGGTTGCCCTGAGCCATTCTGGTGGATATTAGAGTTCTTCCCTGTTCTGTATCTCGGATGAGTGATGGTTTTTGTGACAAGGAAAATGTTCAGAGTTCTCTTGAGTCCCATGAGTAGTCAGAGTTGTAAGGACTGGGAGCATAGTATCAGGTACAGACAGCCAATGAGTGAAGATTTAGATCCTGGTTACCAGAAACAGGTTACACAAGTAGTTTTGGAAATGAGGTCAAACCCATTTATCTCCAGATGGTCCCAAACCAAAAAAAAGCACAGAGTAATAGAAAATTTTCAGCCATCCTATGGCCATTTATCACATCTAACTGGCACCTTGATTCCTGAAATGCTGGGTATATCTATCTTGGAATTTAGCCATGTAGTTGTCCTACATTTGTGGACTTTACTACTCAAAATAAAAACCTTTTATTCAAGGATTCATAAGCCGATCAAAATTCATACCTCCAAGTCCAAAATAATCACTCCTTCCCCATTGCTGTCAAACAACATTACTTTTCCTTGCATTATTTCATTTAAAAATACTTATTAAACATCAACTCTTGCCAAGCTAGAGAAGGCAATGGCACCCCACTCCAGTACTCTTGCCTGGAAAATCCCATGGACGGAGGAGCCTGGTAGGCTACAGTCCATCGGGTCGCTAAGAGTCGGACACAACTGAGCAACTTCACTTTCACTTTTCCCTTTCATGCACTGGAGAAGGAAATGACAACCCACTCCAGTGTTCTTGCCTGGAGAATCCCAGGGACGGCAGAGCCTGGTGGGCTGCCGTCTATGGGGTCGCACAGAGTCGGACATGACTGAGGCGACTCAGCAGCAGCAGCAGCTTGCCAAGCTCTCCCCTGGACACAAGGATAGTGTAGAATGTAAAAAAGTCCTAATTTCCAAGGGATATATATTCTACTGAGCATAAGGGCAGACAAACACACACATAAAAATTAAATATAGATGATTAGAAAGAAAAGTCATTCAGAAGTATGGAGACAGAATTTCCTGAGTGAGAGGGAATTGCTACCCTGTATGGGATACTCGGGAAAGACCTCACTGAGAGGCTGATGGGTGAGCAGACGTCAGCAGGAAGTGTGACTCGACACTGCACATCGAGGGAAAGAACAGTCTGGGCAGAGAAAACTGCACGTGCAAAAGCCCTGAGGAAAGAGATGCTTATTAGCTTATTATGTTTTAGAAAAGGAGGACAGTGTCTCTAAAGTGGAGTGAGTGAAGGTAAGAGGATGGGACATGAGGTCAGAGAGGTGTATGTGATTACTTTCTACTAGTCTGTGAATCCTAAATCTAAAAAGCAAGCCTCTGTCTTACTTATCCTTATACTCTCCCTAGCTCTGACTACAACTCCTGGTCTGTAAGAGTGTTTTAATAAATATCTATTATAGTTACAAATTAATGCATAGTTGACTAATACTTTTTGCCATTTGTAGTGCATTTCTTTAATTATTATAAAGAAACCTAATTTAATTTTCATTTCCATTAATATTGAACTTGTTTTAGTTTCTGAGTCAATAGACATAATTCTATTAAATAAATGAGAGATGGAGGGATGGATGGATGGATGGTTGGATGGAGACGTAGGTATGTTGATGTCATATTTGAGCAAAGCCCTAGAACCAGGACTTCCCTGGCGGTTCAGGGGTTAAGACTTCACCTTCCAACGCAGGGGTTTCAGTTTGATCCCTGTTTGGGGAGCTAGGATCCAACATGCCTCATGGCCAAAATAACAAAACATGTACAGAAGCAATATTGTAACAAATTCGATAAAGACTTAAAAAATACCCTAGAACCTAGCCATGATCATACATCTGTACATATGTTCATGATCCCCTGGGCTTTTCATTTCATCTTTAACCTATTTGAGATTTTATCCATCAAGTATGAGGAGCTGTACTTCCCAAGCCCACATGGATGAGACTGTGGTCCACTAAAGAAAGGCTGTCTCAAGCTCAAGAATGCTGTGCTGTGGTCACTTGAATACAAACCCAGTTCTGAGGATCTTTACCTTCTTGGTCTTGAAAACTTGCCATGTACATCAGTAACTCTGACTTGTTTCGTGACTGTACTCCTGTCTTATTCTCACCTTCCTGTACGGTTACCTCCAGCATAACATTAACAGGTAGGGCTCAACGGACTCAGTTGTGCACAGGACCCATGAATGTACCACAGGACATCGAGATCTACCAAGTTCTTGGCCAAGGTTTCCCTTGTTTCTTTTGCCTGGGTGTCAGTCAAGCCTGAAGTTCCCCTTAACTAACAGGGAACCAAATTAAAAGCTGAATGAATAAATGAATGAGGAAGCCTCAGTCTCAACCAAATCTTACAAGGAGAAAAGAGACCGTCCATTAAGTTGAAGTTGAACAAGTTCTAAATTAGTTGTAAACTTTTTCTTCAAGAATTGTAAGAAGTAAACAACTGGGTTTTAGCACATAAATGAAGTTATTTCCTTCTATGAGGTTGGTAAACACATTTACCAATGGAGTTGGTATGACAGATCTAAGAACATGAGTTGATATATGACACTAGGATATACATCTATAATTCATGCCCCTTTAAAAATGCTCCACAAATATTTCATCTACCTCACTTACAATATAAATTCCAGTCTCTGTCTATCACCAACTATTCATTCATACCAAGCTGTGTTTCATGAAGGTCTCTATAAATTACGGCTATTGTCCAAATACAAGACTTAAGATGAATTTCTATTGACTTTGAATGCTAAGGGAAGTTTGTGGCTTATGCAAAATTGGTCTACTTCTTTTCATCTGACAATAAGAACTAGATAAACTATTAATAGATAAACTGGATTTTCTTTTTTTTTTTTTTTGATGCGTGTGTCAGGATCGGGGCGGGTGTTAGGGGGAGTCTTGTCCTCTAACAAGCTCAAAGCTGGAGCACTGAACTCTATTTCACTGCCCCTCAACCCAGTTTCCTGGTAAAATTACCTGGTCCCTAAGGATACCACATGATCTCTGACCTTCACTTAGCTTTATTTCAGCTTGCCCATTATAGGTTTCACAATAATGTTCAGGGAAGTTTGAGGGATGCCTTCATTAAAAATAGGAAGAATATGTATTTTTGGTAAACAAGGAGGTATATGACCTACTACACTAAAACATGACGTTTCAGGTATGACCTAAATCAAATCCCTTATGATTATACAGTGGAATGAGAAATAGATTTAAGGGACTAGATCTGATAGACAGAGTGCCTGATGAACTATGGACGGAGGTTCATGACATTGTACAGGAGAAAGGGATCAAGACCATCCCCAAGAAAAAGAAATTCAAAAAAGCAAAATGGCTGCCTGATGAGGCCTTACAAATAGCTGTGAAAAGAAGGGAAGTGAAAAGCAAAGGAGAAAAACAAAGATATACCCATTTGAACACAGAGTTCCAAAGAATAGCAAGAAGAGATAAGAAAGCCTTCCTCAGCGATCAATGCAAAGAAATAGAGGAAAACAACAGAATGGGAAAGACTAGAGATCTCATCAAGAAAATTAGAGATACCAAGGGAACATTTCATGCAAAGATGGGCTCAAAAAAGGACAGAAGCAGCACCTAACAGAAGCAAAAGATATTAAGAAGAGGTGGCAATAATACACAGAAGAACCATGTGAAAAAGATCGTCACGACCCAGATAATCACGGCGGTGTGATCACTCACCTAGAGCCAGACATCCTGGAATGTGAAGTCAAGTGGGCCTTAGGAAGCATCACTAAGAACAAAGCTACTGGAGGTGATGGAATTTCAGTTGAGCTATTTCAAATCCTAAAAGATGATGCTATGAAAGTGTCACACTCAATATGTCAGGAAATTTGGAAAACTCAGCAGTGGCCACGGGACTGGAAAAGGTCAGTTTTCATTCCAATCCCTAAGAAAGGCAATGCCAAAGAATGCTCAAACTACCGCACAATTGCACCCCTCTCACACGCTAGTAAAGTAATGCTTAAAATTCTCCAAGCCAGGCTTCAGCAATACGTGAACCAATACGTGAACCATGAAATTCCAAATGTTCAAGCTGATTTTAGAAAAGGCAGAGGAACCAGAGATCAAATTGCCAACATCCGCTGGATCATCGAACAAGAAAGAGAGTTCCAGAAAAACATCTATTCCTGCTTTATTGACTATGCCAAAGCCTTTGACTGTGTAGATCACAATAAACTGTGGAAAATTCTGAAAGATGTAGAAATACCAGACCACCTGATCTGCCTCTTGAGAAATCTGTATGCAGGTCAGGAAGCAACAGTTAGAACTGGACATGGAAAAACAGACTGGTTCCAAATAGGAAAAGGAGTACGTCAAGGCTATATATTGTCACCCTGCTTATTTAACTTATATGCAGAGTACATTATGAGAAACACTGGGCTGGAGGAAGCACAAGCTGGAATCAAGATTGCCGGGAGAAATATCAATAACTTCAGATATGCAGATGACACCACCCCTATGGCAGAAAGTGAAGAAGAACTAAAGATCCTCTTGATGAAAGTAAAGGAGAACAGTAAAACACTTGGCTTAAAGCTCAACATTCAGAAAACTAAGATCATGGCACCCGGTCCCATCACTTCATGGCAAATAGATGGAGAAACAGTGGAAAGTGGCAGACTTTATTTTTCTGGGCTTCCAAATCACTGCAGATGGTGACTGCAGCCATGAAATTAAAAGACGCTTACTCCTTGGCAGGAAAGTTATGACCAACCTAGATAGCAGATTAAAAAGCAGAGACGTTAGTTTGCCAACAAAGGTCTGTCTAGTCAAGAATATGGTTTTTCCAGTAGTCATGTATGGATGTGAGAGTTGGACTATAAAGAAAGCTGAGCGCTGAAGAATTGATGCTTTTGAACTGTGGTTTTGGAGAAGACTCTTGAGAGTCCCTTGGAGTGTAAGGAGATCCAACCAGTCCATCCTAAAGGAGATCAGTCCTGGGTGTAGGACTGATGTTGAAGCTGAAACTCCAAACTTTGGCCACAATACTGACTCATTTGGACCCTGATGCTGGGAAAGATTGACAGGATGAGAAGAGCTTTGGGAGAATTAAATAAGACAATGCATAGAGAATGCTTATAACTCAATCTACTACTTCTTAAGTGTTCAATAAACAATACTTCTATGTCAAAAATAAAAGCTATTGAAAGGGAACTCTGATTTACACAATTCATGCAAAAGTATTTCTTGAATACACTTCTTGAGTAGCTTAAAATTTAGACTTTGCAACTAGTTTATGGAGTTTAAATCCTAACTCCATAACTAACTGTCTGTAATCTCAGGCAAGTTTCTTTACCTGTTTATGCTTCAGTTTCCTAATATTAAGTAATAATGAAAACAATATTTACCTCATAAGGTTATTTTTAAGAAGACGATATAGTACAGGTGCTTTTAAAGTGTCCAAGGACCTCCCTGGTGGTCCAGTGGCTAAGACTCCACACTCCCAATGCAGGGGGCCCAGGTTCCATCTCTGGTGGGGGAACTAGATCACACATGCCTCAACTAAGACCCAGCGCAGCCAAGTAAGTAAATAATTTTTTAAAGTGTCCGACATACATTAAACACTCAACAAATGCTACTATTGTTAGAAGGAGGAAGAGGGTAGGGAGAGGAAGAAATTTTGATAGTAGTACTTGATTCCTAGATTCAAACAAAATTTTCAGAAACATCTACTCCATTTTGGTCCCAAGAAAAAGTGAAAGTCATAAGCACAGAAAACTGAATTGGTCTAGGAACACCGAGGTAGCTGTCCTGGGTGCTTTGCTGATAGTAACATTCAAGAGAAAGACTTTATGAGGGAAAAATATGCAGCGCAAACCCAGATAGGTGTATATATTGTAACTTTGCTAAAATACAAAGGAATTTGTGGGGAGGGCAGATGTATCTCTCTTTGTAACCTTCTAGAGTCGGGAACCATGGAAATAATGCAGCTCAAACCCCATCGCTGTTGATTCCTTGTGTATTTCTTTCATTTTTACTCTTTGCAATATGTTTTCATTTGAGCTACCATCTCTCTTGATCTTCTGAATGAGCCAAGAGAAGACAGCAGGACAGGTACAATTATTATCGATCATAAAGTGACTAATAAAGTGAAGTATCTCAGGGCATAGTAAGAGATTGAACTGGGTTCAAACCAGATACTTTCTCTTCTCAAACTGTGTACATTGCTCTGCCAGACTTTCACATCAGAGCAGTTGCATGTGTAAGAAAATCATTCTACAGTCACCACTAGAACATCTAAAGAGAAGGTCCCAGGATGCTTCAGCTTCTCCAGAAACATGCCTGACACTGCATCTCTCAGAATACGGGTCTTTGGGAGAACAGAGTGCTTCTTTGTTTCCATTACTTGTGTATCTCATTTCAGTGTACAGCCTTGTCATCCCTAAGTACCCACCACCAGCAATAAAGCAGGTACCTCTAAATCTGTGGGACTTAAAATGGAAAACTGAAGCACAAAATAACAGGATTAGGAACAGCTGAATCTAGGGATGCTGAAAAATTTTAGAACAAGTTGCCAAATTGTTTTGCTTTTTGCCAAAATCTTTTTTATCTTTATTTAAACTCATCTGGATTATAAGAGAACAGTAAGTAAAACCATTGATTTTCTCTACTCAACTGAGAATAGTTTCTGCAGTCTAAGAAAAAAAGTAAAGCCTCAGAAAGGTACCTGTGATTGTTCTAGTCCTTGGAAGGAGAAAGAGACCCCTTGAGACATTCAGACTCAGGCTGTTTGGAAACTGACCACACATGTAGGTTGGGATCTGGGCTGGTTATTAAGCTATTGTCTCTCGGCACCACCCACCCATCTGCTCTCTGTTCTAGGATCCTGAGGTTGAACTTCACAGATAAAATTCCTCCTCTGCCATCTGGCTTGCTGTTAGGATCTGCCCATAAAGGGTGCTAAAGGGAGACAGCAAGACTAGAGGAAGAAAGGAACTGCTCCTTGATTCCGCTTCCTGTCACTGTCACCTCAGCAACAGTGCTCCGTGCTAGCAGCAGTAGCAGTTGACTCCAGGTTTTTTTCATCCATACACTCAGAGGCAGATTCATGGGGTTCCCTTCAGGGATACCAGCACCAGACAGGTGGCACCTCCTGCTTCACAGCCTGGATCTCAGCTTTCTGGAGGCCTTCACTCTAAGTCTCTAGGTTCTACTAAACCCAATCTCTTCCCTTTGTTCTCCCTGCTCTAATGGTGGTGGATGTTTCCTGCAGTTGCTACATCTCTCTGCAGTTACAATCCTCCAAATACCTGTTTAGCAATTTAATCCCCCGTATTAAATTATCTCTGGTAAAATACCCATATGGTTCCTGTTTTCCTTAAGACAGAGACACTGCATTGGGCAATGAATGCACTTTTAGATCTTAAATTCCATTTTGCCTGTCCTACCATCTTGCTGGCATAAGTCCTTTTGAAGGACTTATGAGGCCTTTGGGCCTCAGGCCAAACTACAGGGAGTGAACACAGCTCCAACCATCAACAGAAAATTGGATTAAAGACTTACATGAGCATGGCCCCACCTATCAGAGCAAGACCCAGATTCCCCCATAGCCTATCCCTCCCATCAGGAAACTTTCACAAGCCTCTTATCCTCATCCATCAGAGGGCAGACAGAATGGAAACCAGAATTACAGAAAACTAACCAAACTGATCACTTGGATCACAGCCTTGTCTAACTCAATGAAACTATGAGCCATGATGTGTAGGGCCACGCAAGATGGATGGGTGATGTTGGAGAGTTCTGACAAAATGTGGTCTACTGGAGAAGGAAACGGCAAACCACTCCATGAACAGTAAGAAAAGCAGAGATGTGACACTGAAAGATGAACTCCCCAGGTCAGTAGGTGACCAATATGCTACTAGAGAAGAGTGGAGAAATAGCTCCAGAAAGAATGAAGACGCTGAGCCAAAGTAAAAACAATGCTCTGTTGTAGATGTGACTGGTGATGGAAGAAAAGTCCAATGCTGTGAAGAACAATATTGCATAGGGACCTGGAATGTTAGGTCCATGCTAGGTCCAAGAATCAAGTTGAATTAGAAGTGGTCAAACAGGACGGCAAGAGTGAACAGAGACATTTTAGGAATCAGTGAACTAAAATGGACTGGAATGGGGGAATTTAATTCAGATGACCATCTACTACTATGGGAAAGAATCCCTTAGAAAAAATGGAGTAGCCCTCATAGTTAACAAAAGAGTCAAAAAAGCAGTACTTGGGTGCAGTCTCAAAAATGACAGAATTATCTCTGTTCATTTCCAAGGCAAACCATTCAATATCACAGTAATCCAAGTCTATGCCCCAACCATTAAAGTTGAAGCTGAAGTTGAACAGTTCTAAGAAGACCTACAAGATTTTCTAGAACTAAAAAAAAAAAAAGATGTTCTTTTCATCATAGGGGACTGGAATGAAAAAGTAGGAAGTCAAGAGATACCCGAAGAAAAGGCAAGTGTGGCCTTTGAGTAAAAAATGAAGCAGGACAAAGGCTAGCAAAGCTTTGCCAAGAGAACACATTGGTCATAGCAAACACCCTCTTTCAAACACAAGCGAAGATTCTTCACATGACATGACCAGATAGTCAATATCAAAATCAGCCTGATTATATTCTTTGCATACGAAGATGGAGAAGCTCCAAACAGTCAGCAAAACAAGATCAGGAGCTGATTGTGTCTCAGATCAAGAACTCCTTATTGCAAAATTCAGAGTTAAATTGAAGAAAGTAGGGAAAACCACTAGACCATTCATGTATGACCTAAATCAAACCCCTTACAATTATACAGTGGAAGTGAGAAATAGATTCAAGGGATTAGATCTGATAGACAGAGTGCCTGACAAACTATGGACATTGTACAGGAGGCAGTGATCAAGACCATCTCCAAGAAAAAGAAATGCAAAAAGGCAAAATGGTTGTCTGAGGAGGCATTACAAATAGCTGAGAAAAGAAGAGAAGTGAAAGGGAAAGGAGAAAAGGAAACATATAACCATGTGAATGCACAGTTTCAAATAACAGCAAGGGAGAAATAAGAAAGCCTTCCTCAGTGGTCAATGAAAAGAAATAGAGGAAAACAGTAGAATGGGAAAGACTAGCAATCTCTTCAAGAAAATCAGAGCTACCAAGGGAACATTTCACACAAAGATGGGCTCAATAGAGGACAGAAATGGTATGGACCTAACAGAAGCAGAAGATATTAAAAAGAGGTGGCAAGAATGCAGAGAAAAACTATACAAATAAGATCTTAATGATCCCAGATAACCACGATGGTGTGATCACTCACCTAGAGCCAGACATCCTGGAATGTGAAGTCAAGTGGGCCTTAGGAAACATTACCTTGAACAAGGTTAGTGGAAGTGAGTGAATTCCAGCTGAGTTATTTCAAATCCTAAAAGATGATGCTGTGAAAGTGCCACACTCAATATGCCAGCAAATTTGGAAAACTCAGCAGTGGCCACAGGACTGGAAAAGGTCAGTTTTCATTCCAATCCCAAAGAATGGCAATGCCAAAGAATGCTCAGACTACCGCACAATTGCACTCATCTCACACGCTAGCAAAGGAATGCTCAAAGTTCTCCAAGCTAGGCTTCAATAATACACGACGTAGGAACTTCCAGATGCTCAAGATGGATTTAGAAAAGGAAGAGGAACCAGAGATCAAATTGTCAACATCCACTGGATCATCGAAAAAGCCAGAGAATTTCAGAAAAACATCTACTTCTTCTTCATCAACGATGCTAAAGTCTTTGTGTGGATCACAACAAACTGTGGAAAATTCTTAAAGAGATGAGAATACCAGACCACCTTATCTGCCTCCTGAGAAATCTGCATGCAGGTCAAGAAGCAACAGTTAGAGCCAGACATGGAACAATGGACTGGTTTCAAATTGGGAAAGGAGTACATCAAGGCTGTATATTGTCACCTTGCTTATTTAACTTATATGCAGAGTACATCATGGGAAATGTTGGGCTGGATAAAGCACAAGCTGAATCAATATTGCTGGGAGAAATATCAATAACCTCAGATACGCAAATGATACCACCCTTACGGCAGAAAGCATAGAGGAACTAAAGAGCCTCTTGATGAAGGTGAAACAGGAGAGTGAAAAGCTAGCTTAAAACCCAACTTTCAAACAAAGATCGTGGCATCCAGTCCCATCACTTCATGGCAAATAGATGGGAAACAATAGAAACAGTGACAGACTTTATTTTGGGGGGCTCCAAAATCACTGCAGATGGTGATTGCAGCCATGAAATTAAAAGATGCTTGCTCCTTGGGAGAAAAATTATGACAAATCTAGACAGCATATTAAAAAGCAGAGACATTACTTTGCCAATAAAAGACAGTCTAGTCAAAGCTATGGTTTTTCCAGTGGTCATGTATGGATGTGAGAGTTGGACCATAAAGAAAGCTGACCGCCAAAGAATTGATACTTTTGAACTGTGGTGTTGGAAAACACTTATGAGAGTCCCTTGGACTGCAAGGAGATCAAACCAGTCCATCCTAAAGGAAATAAGTCCTGAATATTCATTGGAAGGACTGATGCTGAAGCTCCAATACTTTAGCCACCTGATGTGAAGAAATGACTCACTGGTAAGGACCCTGATTCTGGGAAAGACTGAAGGCAGGAGGAGAAGGGGATGACAGAGGATGAGATGGTTGGATGGTACCACCAACTGGATGGACACGAGTTTGAACAAGCTTGGGGAGGTGGTGATGGACAGGGAAGCCTGTTGTCCAGGCTGCTGTCCATGGGGTCACAAAGAGGTGGACATAACTGAGCGACTGAACTGAACTGCACTTACAGACCAAGTCAGTGAAACCTATGAAAGGACATTACTTCTGGGGGCATTAATTAGTAGGTAGTCCATGAATAAAGGACTCCATGGGTAAATAATTTTGCGAAATGACAGACTGAACAAAGAAAGTCTACTTACTGAACAAAGTTTAACTTACTATAGGATTTCTCAGAGTTTCTAATGATCTAATGTTTGTGAATCTCAAAGACAGAGTAACAAATTACATCTAGTTCTCTGGATCACACTTGATTCGTCTTTTCATGTATCAGCTATATATACAACTAATTAGATATTCACATTCCCTCTGACATATTTCTCCCCACTCCTTCCTCCCCACTGTCATCATCCCAGTATTAACCCTCCCTCGTCATCCTTATCTGCCAGCCTCCTACCTGGCCACCTTGCCTTTCTCATTCCCCAGGTCAGTCCTCCACAGCAGAGCTCAGAAAACTGCAGCCCACAGACCAAGCCAACCAGTTTCCTGTTTCTTCAAGGCTAATAAGCCAAGAATTTTTTTTTAATTTTTATATGGTTACATTTTAAATGGTTATATAAATACTTCCATAGTAGCCTCAAGGTTGCCTCCTGGCCTTTAAAGCTTCAAATATTTACTATCTGTCCCTTTATTTTTTTTTAATAAATTTATTTATTTTAGTTGGGGGCTAATTACTTTACAATATTATAGTAGTTTTTGCCATACATGGACAAGAATCAGCCATGGGTTCACATGTGCTCCCCCTCCCGAACCCTCCTCCCACATCCCTCCCCATCCCATCCCTCTGGGTCATCTCAATGCTCCAGCCCTGAGCATTTGTCCCATGCATAGAACATGGAATGGTGTTCCGCTTCACATATGACAATATACATGTTTCAATGCTATTGTCCCAGAACGTCCCACCCTCACCTTCTTCCTCAGAGTCCACAAGACTGTTCTATGCATCTGTGTCTCTTATTCTGTCTCGCATTTAGGGTTACCATTACCATCTTTCAAATTCCATATATATGCATTAGTATACTGTATTGGTGCTTTTCTTTCTGGCTTACTTCACTCTTTATAATGGGCTCCAGTTTCATCCATCTCAATAGAACCGATTCAAATATATTTTTTTAATGGCTGAGTAATATTCCATTGTGTATATGTACCACAGCTTCCTTATCCATTCGTCTGCCGATGGACATCTAGGTTGCTTTCATGTCCTGGCTATTGTAAACAGTGCTGCGATGAACATTGGGGTACACGCGTCTCTTTCAATTCTGGTTTCCTTGGTGTGTATGCCTAGCAGTGGGATTGCTGGGTCATATGGCAGTTCTATTCCCAGTTTTTAAGGACTCTCCACACTGTTCTCCATAGTGGCTGTACTAGTTTGCATTCCCACCAACAGTGTAAGAGGGTTCCCTTTTCTCCACACCCTCTCCAGCATTTATTGCTTGTAGACTTTTGGATAGCAGCCATTCTGACTGGTGTGTAACGGTACCTCATTGTGGTTTTGATTTGCATTTCTCTGATAATGAGCGATGTTGAGCATCTTTTCATGTGTTTGTTAGCCATCTGTATGTCTTCTTTGGAGAAATGTCTGTTTAGTTCTTTGGCCCATTTTTTGATTGGGTCGTTTATTTTTCTGGAATTCAGCTGCAGGAGTTGCTTGTATATTTTTGAGATTAATTGTTTGTCTGTTGCTTCGTTTGCTATTATTCTCTCCCATTCTGAAGGCTGTCTTTTCACCTTGCTCATAGTTTCCTTTGTTGTGCAAAAGCTTTTAATTTTAATTAGGTCCCATTTGTTTATTTTTGCTTTTATTTCCAATATTCTGGGAGGTGGGTCATGGAGGATCCTGCTGTGATTTATGTCGGAGAGTGTTTTGCCTATGTTTTCCTCTAGGAGTTTTATAGTTTCTGGTATTACGTTTAGATCTTTAATCCATTTTGAGTTTATTTTTGTGTACGGTGTTAGGAAGTGTTCTAGTTTCATTCTTTTACAAGTGGTTGGCCAGTTTTCCCAGCACCACTTGTTAAAGAGATTGTCTTTTCTCCATTGTACACTCTTGCCTCCTTTGTCGAAGATAAGGTGTCCATAAGTACGTGGGTTTATCTCTGGGCTTTCTATTTTGTTCCATTGATCTATATTTCTATCTTTGTGCCAGTACCACACTGTCTTGACGACTGTGGCTTTGTAGTAGAGCTTGAAGTCAGGCAGGTTGATTCCTCCAGTTCCATTCTTCTTTCTCAAGATTGCTTTGGCTATTCGAGGTTTCTTATGTTTCCATATAAATTGTGAAATGATTTGTTCTAGTTCTGTGAAAAATACCATTGGTAGCTTGATAGGGATTGCATTGAATCTATAGATTGCTTTGGGTAGTATACTCATTTTCACTATATTAATTCTTCCAATCCATGAACACGGTATATTTCTCCATCTGTTTATGTCCTCTTTGATTTCTTTCATCAGTGTTTTATAGTTTTCTATATATAAGTCTTTTGTTTCTTTAGGTAGATATATTCCTAAGTATTTTATTCTTTTTGTTGCAATGATGAATGGTATTGTTTCCTTAATTTCTCTTTCTGTTTTCTCATTATTGGTGTATAGGAATGCAAGGGATTTCTCTGTGTTAATTTTGTATCCTGAAACTTTACTATATTCATTGATTAGCTCTAGTAGTTTTCTGGTAGAATCTTTAGGGTTTTCTATGTAGAGGATCGTGTCATCTGCAAACAGTGAGAGTTTTACTTCTTCTTTTCCTATCTGTATTCCTTTTATTTCTTTTTCCGCTCTGACTGCTGTGGCCAAAACTTCCAAAACTATGTTGAATAGTAGTGGTGAAAGTGGGCACCCTTGCCTTGTTCCTGACTTTACTATCTGTCCCTTTAAAAGAGAGTTTGTAGACTCCTGCCTAACCCTCTTATTGGATGCATTAGTCTTAAATCCCCTACATTTTGTGTGATACCTTCTCATAAATTGCTCTTCCTTGTTTAGCCTGGATGTTTTAAAAACTATGGACAAGTAAAATCATCTCATGAAACAGTTCTCACTCACCAAGTAGGGAAGAAAGGCCCTGAGAAAGAAGAAAACTGCTGTCACCCACTGACTCCAGGGCAGAATCAGGAAAGAGTGAAAGCATATAAAGTCCCTTACTGGGGATACAACAATGTGTACTAGATAGTGATGAAGCAGAAAGAATGATTCGTTAAGTAGAATCACCAGGCAGGAAGGGGGAAGGTACAAACAAGGATGAGATGGTCAGTGTTTAACCACTGGCTTTGCAAGAAGATGTGGAATGGGAGATGAAATGCTGCCTTATATCATGTAAATACTCCCACTGTGCTGGTTTTATGTTATTAACGTGACATCACTGGATGCAGAGTTGGGAGAGACACAATCGGCTTTCACTTTGACATGCCAGAAACAGGACAGAAACCAAACAGGAGAAGCAGGGACCTCTTTCTTGGAGCTTCTGGACACTGACCACTGAGGAGAAAAACCTCATCACTAGGAGTGGTGATTTGGAATCAACTCAACAGCTGGTCCTTGCTGGTCCTTGCTGTAAATCTGAGTTTAAGAAAGTGTCATCTGCTCCCTTTGCAATGTCATTTTTTCATGGGAGCTGGGGAGGTACACCCTGTGTCCTTCAATTTCTTCCACAGTGAGAAATACTTCTGAGAAATAAATCAAGGAGATATTTGGGTTGTTTCCAGTTTGGGGCTATGAACATTGTTGTACAAGTCCTTTTGCAGACATATGTTCTTATTTCTCTTAGGTAAATACCTACATGTGGCATTACTTGGTCATAGGATACATAGATTTTTTTTTTTACCTTTATAAGGAACTGCCAAAACTTTTCCAAAGTGGTTGCACCAATTTTCTACTCCAATCAGCGATGTCTGAGACTTCCATGTTTCCACATCTTCAGCAACACTTGGCACTGCAAGTCTTTAATTCTAACCATTCCAGTGGGTGTGAGCTGGTATCTCCCTGTGGTTTTAATTTGGATTTCTCAAATGACTAATGATGTTGAGCAGTGTTTCACATGCTCATCAGATGAATAAGCAGAAGTGAGATTGCTGTATCATACGGCAATTCTATTTTTAATCTTTTGAGGAAACACCATACTGTTTTCCATAATGGCTGTACCAATTTACTTTCTGAATTCTGATTATTCTGAATTCTTTGTCAAACAGCTCATAGATCCCTATTTCTTTAGGGTCAGTTATTGGAGCCATTTTAGTTTCTCTTAGTGGCGTTGTGTTTACCTGATTCTTTGTGATCTTTGATTCCTTGTGCTATCTGAGCATCTGAGTAAGTAGTCTCCCCTTCCAGTCTTTTCATCAGGGCCTATTCTTCACCAGTCAGCCAGCTTGGGGTAATGGTCAGGCCAGCTGGCGGTGTCCTTAAGCAGGTGGGGCTTGCTATCAGGATTTCTAGTTGGGTGCTCTGAGGTTAGGAAGGGGTGCTGCTGGCTGGGCTCCACAGTTGAAGGCACTCACTGGTCTCTGCAACCAGCTTTACAAAGTCGCTTCTCTGTTTCCTAGCAGGTTGGTGCTGGTTGTACTATGCAACTGGGCAGGGCTACAGACTGGGCACCATGACTGCTTCTGAGCAGATGGGGGTCTCAGGCTATGCTACTCAGCTGGATGGTACCACCAGCTGGACTCCATATTCAGGCAGAGCTGCAGGCAGGGTTTTGTAGACAGATGGGGCCACAGGCTGGGTATCGTGATCACACAGGCAGTATCTGTGCTCCGCTGTTGGGCAAGGCCCAGCTGGGCTTGCAGCTGTAGGCTGCAATTAGGTGGGGCTAGAAACTGTACTATATTGTTGGGTGATCACTGTCTGGGTTCCTTGCCCTAGAGAGGCTTCAGGAAGTATTCAGCAATTGGCAGGGCCATAGACTGAGATCTGTGGCAGGGCAAGGCTGTCAGCTGGGCTCCATGACTCCGTGGCAGGGTGGTACCACAGGCTGCACCCGAAGGCTCTCTTACGTGGGGCCTTTGAGTTATGTTGGGCCAAAGGCTATGCTCAACAGTTGGGCAGGGTAGCAGGCTTGGTTCCATGCCTACATAGGGTTATAGGATGGACTCTGTGGGATCCCAAATCAAAGCCAGGATTCTGGAAGCCTGCCTGGCCTGACTCAGCATCCTCACAGCTCCCAAGCCCATGGTCCAGCAATACATCCCAGTGGTCCAGGAAAGAAATGACACCCCTTTCCCCACCCGCAGCATCTCCAAGATCCTTCCTAAATCTGATGCTAGAACGTAAGACAGTGCTTCTGGCCAGTTCTCACTAGTTTTACCTCACATCCACACCTTCTCTTTGCCTGCTTCCTTGGACTCTATTTCTCAGGTCATCCCTCCTTCCCTGGCCACCTCTGCCCAGAAGAGGAGTGCTAGTTCTCTTTGGCCCCATGCCCTACTGCCTTAGGCCAGCTAGGAGGTCACTCCACAAGGAAAGTGAAATCTTTAATAGTCCAACTATTCAATCAAAACTACTTTTCAAGCAATGAGAATTGTAGTAAAATACCCATCCAAAGAAACCAACCAGTGATTTGCTTAATACATAACTTGTATTATCATTAAAGGTCAAAAATCAGTCATCAGTGAGGACTGAGACAATTATGTGAAACTAAATCTCTACCAGCCAATGAGAACCAGGAAAAGGTGGTCGGTTTGCCATCAGGGAGTTATCTGGTCTCAAGAGCTCACTGTCCTGGCAAATGAGAATTAGACTCTAATTATACCATTGGCAGATTTTTGAAATTTTTAAAATATACTCTCTGTAACTGTCACAGTGTCAAAACAATTATTTGCTTGCTTGAGCAGGTGTCAAGCATTGTAAAGTGTGATGTTCTTGTAAAATTAAGTGGGAAACTTTCAGAAACTGGAGGTATAAGCTGAGGCGCTAATTATAGCATATGCAGTTCCCTAAAGTCAGGAGAGGAAAAGAGAGAACGCTGATTTCCCTTTCCCGTTTTTGCTTCCCTGAGGCTGTGAATCCTAAGCATGCAGGAATTCACCACCTGATCTGCAGAGAGGGGCTCCAAGCCCCTTTGTCTCTCACCCTTGCCTTTGAACCATCACTGGTCCTTAAAAGTGCATCAATTTTCTCTGCACCAGCTGTGAACTTCACCTGTATTACCTCTTTTGATCCTCCACAACAGCCCTGTAAGTTCAACCAGGCAGTGTCCTGTCCCATTTTACAGATGCAAAAACCAACTAATGAGCAGCGTTCCAAGTCTCTTGACTCCAGGAGACACACTCTTTTACTACATGACTTCAAAATGGAGCTGCCTTTCTTCCTGGTTCCTAGAATAACCTTCCTGCCACTGTTCAATGGACTCTGAGACCCTTGAACAGATAGGAAATAAAACAGGCAGCCACCAACACAGTGCCCTTTTGAGCCAGTTACAACTAACTAATAGACACTGAATGAACTTTCAATGGTTGACTGGCTGAAATAATAGCACCAGGAAGCCACTCCCCACCCCCAAAAATCAAGAAGTGCTCAACTCAATCAGTGTTGATTAGCCTACTATGGACAAGATGTATGTACAAGTGAGTGTGTTAGCCCTGAAATAAGGCAAGATTTCTTCTCTTGAGACGTTCCCACTTGAGTCAAAGAGATAGACATGTTCTTACTTTCTGAATACAATGGCAGCTCCTGTGAAAGTACAAAATGTTCAAAAATCAAAGAAATATTCACAACTTAGGGTCAAGAGACTCTTTTTTTCAATGATTATAAAGTATCTCCCATGATTTGCATGGCTCATGCACATTTGTGACCATCTTCATATGCTATAAGAATAAGAGCCACCCACTTGGGTCACCCCAACCCCCAGAGTCATCCTCCGGTTCTGAAAAGAACCAGCATGGGTTCACTGTGGATGAGCAGGAGTTGGTGAAGCCCTGCCAGGGCCCCTTTACAGATTGGTATTGTCCCCCAGATATTATGAGTATTGACTGTCATGAGCTTCAAATGGCCCCTTCCTTCAGTGAATTGCCCTCGGGTGACGTGAGCCTCCTGGCCTGAGGAGCTGGGTCCCCCACCACATGGACAGCTCCCAGCAATGACCAGTGGAGGTCAGTCAGCCTCCTGGCCTCAGGGTAGGGACCATTCCATGATGAAGTTTATGCTCCAGGGCTGCCTCTGGTTCGGGTCAAGCTGAGTGTCCTGAGATCACATCTTTGCTTGCCCTTTCCCTCCTCTCTCCTGCCCCCTGCCTCATTCTAAGTTTCTCCTAAAAGAAGCCCCTTCATAAAACCAGGGACCCAACCCGTCTCAAGCTCTGCTTCTTAGAGCCATGACAATGACCTACTCTTTCAGAGCCTCGTTTCCTCACATATAAAACTCATCACATGTCAAAGTGGTCGTGAAAACCAGCTGATATGTCATTAAAGATCACTGTACAATTTCTGGGCTCAATTAATCATGGCATTCCCCCCCTTTCATTTAGATTTCAAGAGGATTTCTGGTCTTGAAACAGATATTGAACACAGAGACCCTGGGATATTAAACACAGAGACCCCAGGCAGCTGCAGGGCCCAATAGACCACAAGCAGCCAGACATTTGTCATTGTAGGAGCCAGTCAACCGGCTTGGACCAGAGGGCAAGTCAGGACTTGTGCCAACGAAGTGCATTTTGTAACCCATTTACCATGACAGGTGGGGGCAGGGAAATGGTCAAGGACTGGTTGGGGGGGCCAGGTGGCAGGGGCAGCAGAGCCATTGCTAGAGTTTTCAATTCAGGACATTTGTAGCTTAGCACTGCTGTTCAGCTTTTTAAGCAGAGGGGCAGAGAGATCACCCACAGGATGAAACAGCTTCCTCTGAAATATTGCCTCCTGACTCCACTGTTTCATCTCCGACGGCTTCTGCCTCCTTCTGCCCTCTCCTTTCAGGCCGCCTCCCCACCGTCACCACAGGGCGAGCCCGAGCTGATGAGGGCACCTGGCTTTTGTGGCAGCTCTTCAAAGCTGGAGGTCAGGTGTGTTTCTAGGATTTAATTAAGCTGGAAATGAAACCCAGCCCTGGAGTGGCTCATCGTCTTTATTATCACATTTCTTACTGCTTGTCAGGCCACACAGTGGCTCCAGGTCTTGAAAAGGAAAACACAGGATGCTTCCCAGGAAGGGCTCGGTTCATCCATTTCACACAGCATCTCAGGTGCCTTCCTCCATTTTAGCAGGATGGGAAAAAAGACAGTATTCAGGGACATTTCTGGGGAAAAGAATGACCTTACAACAAACAAAGGAAAATGTATTTTGAAATAACACACGGTTTCAAGTATATTTTCTTATTACAAAATGTGCCTGTGATAAAAATGTGTAAGATACAAAAACATAAGGAAAAATAAGTCATTTGTGATCTTACCGATGAGAAATACCACTGTTAAATATATGGTCTCCTTCCTGTTAAGTACGGGTGTATGTTCAGGGCTTAAGGTGTGCGTGGGGCTTCCCTGTGTATGGACATATTCACTTATATTATTTCACATCGGACGCTAATTCACTAAGATCAACGAGCTTCCCTATCCCTACTTTCAATCAACCCAGAACCAGGAAAAATCATCAGGCCTTCAAAGAATGTCCATGCTTGGTAATACTGCAGACTATCACACTGCAGTCATGTCTTCTGTGCCTAATAACATATTCTATAGTCTCTCAGATTAATCAAATGAGATGAAGGGATTTAGACACTGCTGTGCTCTGAGAAGGGGGCTTACCAGGCTCCCAAAGTAATATCATTTGACATTCGGAGCTAGCAGACTGCAACTGCAGAGGGCATTCATTTTTTAGCCTGATTTGTGTTCGGCGGGTGGCACTCCCCTTCATGTCCCCTTAGTGTGGCAAGGCTTGGAAGCGACAGGGCACTGACCTTTCTCGCTCTGGAGATGTGATTGCTTTCACACTGATCGCACAGAAACACTTAGCAAACCTCATACTGTTAACTCCATCCCACACCGGCAAGGCTGGCATTTTATGACTGTCATCTGGCATTAGGCAGCTGAAAACTCACTAAGATGGGGAAGCTGTGGCGAATTAATAACTTCGAAGGGAGTCATTTAATCAGTTTTCATGCAACTTGGCTAAAGGCAAGTCATAGAATCATAGACTGTGGAAGATGGAAGGTGTTTTCGAGAACTTCTCATCCAGCGCCTCATTTTCCAAGTAAAGGAAACTGAGGACTAGAGATGGGGAGGGACTTTGTTTTCCAGGTCACAGAGCTAGGATGGAATAGTGGTTTGCAATCCTACTGTTACCTGCACCAGATCTTAAATGAAATCACACATGACCACGACAATGTGCATGAAACAGCACTGTGACTGAGGCAGGGTTGGCCTCCAAAGCTTCACTGCTCCTCGTTCAGCTCAGCTATGAGAATCTCAGCGAAGCCCCAAGTCTCCAGGAAGCACAAATCCAAACCATCTTCCTATGACCCACTGGCTCCAGTAACATTTCCTGTATCTCCAAATATTCTTTATATAAACAATATATAGTAGACTGATAAATAACTCAAATTAGAAACAGAAATCTCACAGTCTTCTCATTTGCAATAGGAAGACATTAATGGTCCCTGTGACAGCAAGTGAAATACCCATTATAAGTTGAACAGACAATGCAAATAAGTAGGCATGGTGCGAGCCTCTCCCAGCATCAGTTTTAGCCACTATAAAAGGTTATGTGGTTTAGGCAGGCTAAGCCCAGCCCTGGCTCCAGGAGTAATTCAGAATTGGCCCAAGACAGTTAGCTCTGGGTAACCCCTGAAGTGACAAACATCAAGAGTAACTCAGATCTACTGAGTAAGACCAACACTGACCTCGGCTTGGGCAAATAAAATAAGGTTTACTAACTGAAGGATATAGAAGGAAGTCGGGGTGGTAAAAGCATATACAGCAGAGAGGTCGACAATATTCTCCAAAGGAATTACCAATTTCATTTTAAACTTCCCCCCAACCCCAGCTGCTCAGTGTAGCATGTGGGATCTTAGTTCCCTGACCAGGAACCCTGCTTTGGAAGTGCAGAGTCTTAACCACTGGACTGAAAGGGAAGTCACTTTTTTTATATAACTTTTTTCCCAAAGGAATTATAAACTTCTAAACAATAAACCCCCAATTGTTGTTGTTGTTGTTCAGTCACCCAGTCATGTCTGACTCCTTGCAACCCCATAGACTGCAGCATGCCAGTCCTCTCTGTCCCTCACCACTCCCAAAGTTTGCCCAAGCTCATGTTCATTGCATCAGTGATGCCGCCCAGCCATCTCATCCTCTGATGCCCTCTTCTCTTCTTCCCTCCATCTTTCCCAGCATCAGGGACTTTTTCAATTAGTCATTTGTTCACATCATATGACCAAAATATTGGAGTTTCAGCTTTAGCATCAGTCCTTCCAATGAATATTCAGAGTTGATTTCCCTTAACATTGACTGGTTGGATCTCCTTGCTGTCCAAGGAACTCTCAGCATCTCCTCCAGCACCACAGTTTGAAGGCATCAATTCTTCGGCACTCTGCCTTCTTTACAGTTCAGCTGTCCGCCTTCTTTACAGTTCAGCTGTCATAACTGTACGTGACCACTGGGAAGACCATAGCCTCAACTATACAGACCTCTGTCAGCAGAGTAATGTCTCTGCTTTTCAACATACTAAGTTTGTCATCGCTTTCCTGCCAAGAAGCAAACGTCTTCTGATTTCATGGCTGCAGTCACCATCTGCAGTGATTTTAGAGCCCAAGAAGAGGAAATCTGTCACTACTTTCACCGTTTCCCCTTCTATTTGCCATGAAGTAATGGATCTGGATGTCATGATCTTCATTTTTTTAATATTTAGTCTTAAGCCAGCTCTTTCACTCTCCTTCACCTTCATTCAAGAAGCTCTTTAGTTCCTCTTTGCTTTCTGCCATGAGAGTGGTATCATCCACATATGAGGTTGTTGATGTTTCTCCTGCCTATCTTGATTCCAGCTTGTAACTCATCCAGCCTGGCATTTCTCATGATGTGCTCAGCACATAGGTTAAACAAACAGGGTGACAGCAGACAGCCTGTCGTACTTTCTCCATCTTGAACCAATCAGTTGTTCCATACAGCGTTCTAACTGTTGCTTCCTGATCCGCATACAGGTGTCTCAAGAGACAGGTAAGATGGTTCGGTATTCCCATCTCTGGTATTCCCGTCTCTCTAAGAGCTTTACACAGTTTGTCATGATCCACACAGGCAAAGGCTTTAGCATGAAACAGAGATAGATGTTTTTCTGGAATTCCCTTGCTTTCTCTATAATCCAGTGAATGCTGGCAATTTGATCTCTAGTTCCTCTTCCTTTTCTAAACCCAGCTTGGACATCTGGAAGCTCTTGGTTCGCATAATGTTGAAGCCTAGCATGCAAGATTTTAACCATGATCTTACTAGCACGGGGGATAAGTGCAATTGTCCTATGGTGAGCACATTCTTTGGTACTACCCTTCTTGGGGATTTGGGATGAGGATTGACCTTTTCCAGTCCTGTGGCCACTGCTGGGTCTTCCAGATTTGCTGACATAATGAATGCAAAGCCTTGATGGCATCATCCTTTAGGGATCTGAATAGTTCTGCTGGAATTTCATTGCATCCACTAGCTTTATTAACAGCAGTGCTTCCTAAGACCCCTTGACTTCGAACTCCAGCATGTCTGACTCTGGGTAACTAACCACACCATTGTAGTATTCCAGTTCACTAAGATCTTTTTTATACAGTTCTTCCATGCACCCCCAGTTACAGATGGTAAATTGGAGACAATAAGGTCACATCAGACTTTTAGATACTCGACCTCACTCCATAAATAAGGCAGGGACTGCTCTGCAGCTAAGCTATTCTGATTAGGTCTTGGGGCTCCACCATTTGGGTCAGTTGTACAAAATCATTTATTAGATTATATAATATGCAACATAAATAAAGGGCCTGTCCCACTGAAATATACTTGGACACAAATATAGCCCTTTATCATTCTTAGCTTCCTGGGCTAACATAGCCTGGACTAGTGATTCTCTAAACTTAGGGCTGTCTAACCAAAGGGGAACTGAGTTACCCTTTCCTTATTAGTTAGGCCAGGAAGTTCTTAAACCAGCAATGAGGACTTTCTTGTAGCATAATTATAACTCATCATTATAGACACTGGCTCAAAGACAGACATGTGCCCTAGTTGGTCCCATCAGAGGAAAGTTCAGTATTTTTGTTTGACAGCTTAGGTAGAGATATTCTTCTCCAGTAATATTAACTAACAAGCAAGTGGGGCTTTCTTCTTATCATCTGCCTTCCTAGTGGCAAAAGGGGATCTCACCTTAGGATAAAGCTGACAACAGGGACAGAATAACAAAACCAGAAAGAAACTCATTCCTTCTTGGCATCATGGAGCCCCTTGATCAACCATTACCTAAAGTCAGCACTTCTGGAATTTACATTCCACAAGTCAATACATTCCCTTTGTTGAAACCAGACTGATTTGTGTTCTTCCACACGCGCAATGGAGGGTACTCTTATTGATATGCAAACATATGGTGGTTCCCAATTTCACACAAGCCTGAGGACACACTTAAATGCTTCTAATCTCATGAGGGAAATTCACTTTAAGAATTATGCAGTATTAGGCCTGTAAATCCAATCCTTCAGTCAACAGTTCAGGTCAACAAACATTACGTGGAAGCCTACTCTGTGCCAGAAACTGTGTTAGGCAGTGAGCCCAAATGGAAACCCTGCTCTCGAGGCAATAACCTCTAACCAAATACGGACAGTAGCAATGAAGTTAGAGGGTCTGCAAGTTATTTTTCAATATTTCAAAAGGTCCAAGAAGAAAATAATCACATCTTTAACAAGAATAAGACTAGACTGTGTATAGGACGCTGATTACTTTTGAATGTGGTGACTCTGGTTATTCTAAAGTTGAGATTGGAAGTTAGAAATGGAAAAATGAATCTGAACTGTGTTTTCTTTTTATGGCAGGAAATCTTCCAATGTAGGGAGATTCTGTTAGAAAGAAGGAAAAAAGGGAGAGAAGGAGGTGGCAGGGAGGAAGGAAGGGAGGGGAAAAAAGGAAGAAAGTAATTAAATCAATGCAATGGGGGAGGGGTGGATTGATCTGTAAATCAGTCACTTTCACACTTGTTAAGGTGCCCTAAACTTTACTCTTCTGAATGACATCATTTCTACCTCTGGTAACCTGCAAGAAAAGCCACCTTTGAAAACATCCGGAAACAAGACACTAATAAAGATGAAGGAACTTCGCTTTCCCTCTGCCTCACAACACAAGAACAACGTGATATACAGAATTCTCAAAGAGGTATACATTTCCTAGAGCTGCCATAACAAATCACACACACTGGTGGCTTCAAACAACAGAAGTATATTCTGTTGCACTTTAGGAGGCTGGAAGTGTGACTCACAGTGCAAAGCCTGACTCCCACCCCAGCCTCCAGTGTGGAGGCCTATGCAGTCTCCCCCAGTGGGGTCTGGGGGCTCCCAGAGTTCCCTGGCCTGTGGCAGGATGACCCCAATCTCTACTTGTCTCCACTCGGCCTTCTCTGTGCATCTCCTTGTGTCAACCCTCCTCTCTTTTCTCTTCCAAGGTAACTCATCAGGACTCAGTTACTCCAAATCCAGGATGACTTCACCTGGAAACCTTACCTTCATTTCATCTTCAAAGCCCCTATCCCCAAAGACGGCCACACTTAGGATTGGAATGTATCTTTGTGAGTGACAGTATTTAAGGTTCCAATTCTGTGAAAGCATCCTTCTGATCATTTGGACACTTGTATTTCTGACTGAGGAGAAGTGTTGTCGCTCAATCGTGTTCGACTCTTTGCGACCCCATGGACTGTAGGCCGCTGGCTCCTCTGCCCATGGGGATTCTCCAAGCAAGAATACTGGAGTGGGTAGCCATTCCCTTCTCCAGGGAATCTTCCTGACCCAGGGATTGAACCCAGGTCTCCTGCATGCAGGCAGATTCTTTACCATCTGAGCCATCAGGGAAGAAACCACCATCTAAACCATCACCAGCCCCTCGAAAGCAGTATAACTGAAACTCATTCCTCCCAAATGTGTTTCTTTTCCTCCACCTCTCACTATTAATATCCCACATTGAATCAGTTTCTCTGCTCTGTTTTCCACCTGGAATTTCTCGTGTCTACTTCTTTTCCATCCCACAACCACTGTTTCAATACTTCCCAAGCATCAGCCTCACAGTTGACTCCCTGACCTTGGCTTCATCACCCCCTACCTCTAATCCATCCTCCCCACCACTAAATGATTGACTTTCCTAAAATAACAATCTATACAAAACTTAACAATGACTTTCCCCTCTCATCTCTCATCAGACCTCATACTTACTTCAGGGATTACTTCAGTCACTTACATGCCACCCAATCCAAGAAACTCTGTCATCTCCCAAGGAGACATTTTCTCTTCTCTGAATTCCCATAGTTCCTCTTCCCCCACTCACAGTATTTAAGTAACTGGTAGTTTTAGACAGTGATCTACATTTATTTCCTCCAGGGGCTGGTCATTGCCTCCCTAGAAATAGACACAAATTGAGTCATTTATTGGTCACTTCCTGAGCTTTTCTTTTCATCCCTATTATTCTGAAAATGGATGCTCACTGGTAAGTTGGACCCTGGCATGGTCCTACCTTCTACCCTGCCATAGTTGACTGGACGTAAGGTGTGTGACAATTAGACTCTCTTCAGCGAACTTGAAGTTACAGTCCCTTCAGGAATGACTTATTTAAACAAAGGAGAAATTTATTTCTATTAATGTTCACACTCATGTGGTTGGTGGACCTGTCTATTATTGGTCCACCACAAAATAAGTGTAGAAATCCGGAGTATGCATTTAGAAACTTTCGTAACAATTTGACAGAGTAATTTTATGTCTGTTTATGCCAATGATTAAAATACAGGAATTGTATTTTGTATTTATTTTTATTTTCTAATAACTTAGTAACTTTTATAAAGGAAGTTGACTCACAAAAGCTCAAAAGTTACAAAAATAGTATAGAGTCTCCATGTACTCTTTGCTCAGCTTCCCTGATGGTATCATTTTTCCTCTAGCATATTGTCCAAACAAGGAACTGACTGTAATATTTCATTTTCATAGTATTTTACAAAAATATCCATGTGTGACACGTTAGAATTTTTAAAAACCAGTTGTTTACCACAGGTTATCTGGGAAAAAAGCTAGTTTACATAATCTTATACAAAAGTAATTGAAGGCAGTGACAGAAATTTAAAAAAGAATAGAAGTGCCACAGTTTTTTGGACCAACTGATATGATCAAGTCCCTGTTCAACCCCTAGACTAGTTGTGGGCAAATTCTAGAAATGGGTTTAATAATGATCAACCTAAAAAAGGAGATAATTATTCTGTATTACAGAACTATAAGAACCAAATGATATAATGTTTTCAAAGGCACTCTGAAAAGTACTTATAAACATAAGCCAGTGTTCTTTTCACACCAATAAAACCATATTTATGTCCAACTTACCAGCAGTCCACCATCTTAATACACAGACTGCATCTCAATATAGCACAATTATAAGAACTCCTTATTTTATAGGTGCTTGACAGTTTTCAAGACCATCCCATACACATATAAACCTAAAATTCTAAATATGTCTGTTTAATCTTCACGAGGTGGTTTTCCCAGTTTTACCCAGGAAGCTCAGGAATGTCAAGTCGCCCCCACAGAGTCAAACAGCCAGAAGGCGAGTCAAGACAGGAACCCAGGTTTGCTTTCTCTGAACTCAGCTCCCTTTCTCTTCCCCACATCAATGTGCATTTTGCAAAAACCTAACATTATCTCTACTCTGCAGGAATTCAACAACCCAGGGGAAGGAAAAAGATAATTTGTGCAGATTTTACAACTTACATTGCTAACTTAAAAGACATACTTAAAAAAAAAAAATACTCAGTGTTTTATGATAGTTGGCCTCTGTCACATGATTTCCTCCCATTTACATGTAATTCTGTCGTTTTCTTCCCCCTTTCCCCAAAGTGGCACCATAGAGGTTGCTAAGCAATTGTCCCTGACAAGGTCTCAGCGCCTGTCAATAAACTGAAACGTTCTCCCATTCTCTGTTCCCTTTTAGTACTGAGGAGGGTGTCAATCAAAGAACATCAGTAAATGCTGGCTTCTGAGAGAAGGCAGAGAGGCCCTGACAGGCGGGGAATAAAAGATGACTATTTTTAAACTAATAAGTCCTTTCTTAAAGTAAGACAAGTTAAGTAAGAGACAAGTTTCACTGCTCTGCTTTTCTGCGAGGTGAAAAGGCTCCTTCAGGTCAAACCACCATCCTGATGTGGGAAGGATGTCTTGTTTGTCCAGAGAGCAATTTTCAATGGTGTGCTACAGCTCTTTGTAAATCCAAGAGAAAAACACCTCAACAAATAGGGATCTAAAAATAAGGCTCATGGATTTAGAAGATTCTCAAAAGCTTGGCCATCACATTTAACTAAATAAGACCTCCAGAGAATGGAGAATTGATATGAAGGGTGAGTGTGATTAAATGGTATCAAATTTATCAACCTATGTTTATATTCAATAAATACAATCCAAGTCACTGTGTATATACCCCAATAGTGGCTGCCACCTTTGTGCAAAGCACTGAGCGTACGAAAGACAAATACACAGAGATTAAGATGAAGGGACTTGTGCACCCCTACAAACGTACAATCTGATACAGAATTAATATCTGCATGCAGACCTGCAAGGCAGAACATCTAGTCAAGTCAGAGAATGGAAATTATCAATCAAACCACTACTCTACCCACCACCTCCCTAAAAGGAACTTTCAAATTGTCTTACCCCAAAGGGACCGAGTTCTCAGAACACACAGCTCAGTTACCTTAGAACATACCAAGCTGCTCTTGAGCCCGCACCTGAATCATTTTCTGAATAGACTCATTAGCCTTTGCTCAAACATAAGCATATGTTCCTAGCAGGTGGCAGCATCTTGGTAATATCAAGATAATTCCAGCACAAATATAGAAATGTCACTGTTGCCAAATTTTTAAGTTACACAGACATGTTATTATCACATGACATGGGAAATGGCCCATGGCAAATTTCTGCACAGAGAGTAAATGCATGTGAGGAAGATACTACAGTGGACTCAAGACAGAGATCCATGAAGGTCAAGTGGAAAGATAACTGACTTGGTGAGGCCATGGGAATGGAGGTGGTTGGAAAGAGCCAACCTAGGGACAAGTGTTGAATTCCCCAGCAGAGTGGCACCAGGGAGCACTGGATTTCCCACACCAAGGCCAAGCCAGGAATTGTGACAACACCCTCTAAACAGAAGTAAAGGACACACTTTTACTAATATAATCTTGTAACTTTAAAGAAAAGGTAAGAGACTTGCTTTTGGCTTACATATTTTTCAGCGTAAGAAACAAGCTATTCTGGATAATATGTATGATTGGTTATTAGTTTTTAATCTTCCTGGCATTTAGTGTCCCCAAAATGCTTAATCTCTCACCCCAAACCTCCCTTCCAGCCCAGTCTCTAGCCTCAGACACAAACAGCCTTTCAGAGTATCTTGGGACCCAGGTTTCAGTAGCGCCTTAACACAGGCACTTAAATTGGGGACTCTCAGGATGACTGGTTTCACCTCCAGTCTCAGCCCATCACTCACAGGTCAGGAAATGGTACCCATGCCTGTTCCATCCACGGAAATGGAACCAGTGTGGTGCGGTAGAAGGAGGGTGAGCTTTGAGGTCACTGATCCTAGTCTGGGCTCTACGCCTTCTCTCTGGGCTCCAGATGGCGCCTCTTTAAGATAAGGCTAGTAACGCCCACACAAGAGAGTTGTCAAAAGAACTAAGTAAAATGCCTATCCCAGTATCTACCACATAGAGCGTAGTTGCTCAGTCGTGTCTGACTCTTTGCGACCCAATGGACTGAGGCTTTGGGTCCCACCAGGCTCCTCTGTCCATGGACTTCTCCAGGCAAGAATACTGGAGTGGATTGCCAGTGCCTTCTCCAAGGGATCTTCCCAACCCAGGGATAGAACCTAAGTGTTTAACTGGTCTCCCCAGGTGGTGCTAGTAGTCTGCCTGTCAATGTGGGAGACACAAAAGACACAGGTTCCATCTTTGGGTTGGGAAGATCCCCTGAAGGAGGAAATGGCAACCCTCTCCAGTATTCTTGCCTGGAAAATCCTATGGACAGAGGAGCCTGGGAGGCTACAGTCCACGGGGCCACAGAGTCAGACATGACTGAGCAACTGAGCACGCGCACAGGTGCTTGCTCAATGCCAGTCTGCAGCCTTCCAACTGCGTACGAGGCAGATGATTGATTCAGCTTGGTATCATCAATGACACGGAGCTTAATACATTGTCAAGTGCTCTTTATTTTTTTTAATCTTTTTCATATTCATTGTTCTTACCATTCAACCCATCCCCCAGCTAATTCCTCCTTCAACGTGACCGACAATAACCCACAAAATACACTACAGTTTTGCTAAGCAGCTAAATAACTGTGAAAGATAATAATAAAAAGAATACATACATAACCTTGTCCCTGACCTCTGGAGGTGGCAATGGGAATGGTGTGATGTTACGTGAGTGAACATATCAAATCTCATGGAAAGCTTACACCTTCCAGGTCACCCAGAAACAGAGACGGCTCTCCATGTAGTGACGCACCGTTCTCTGCAGTGCTCACTGATTCTATACTGTGACTTGTGGTTTTAAAAAGACCAGTCTATTACCCACAGTTCTGTCTGTGTGTAAGCAGGTGGGAACATGGAGATGGCTCCCGCACGTGGGGGACAGAACTTTGCACAAACACTGGGCTACACAGGAGGTCTGAGCGCTGCCTCGGTGTCCCTCACTGTCTTAAAGAAACTCAGAAACACTTCCCTAGCTGTCTGACAGAGATGACCAGACCTTGAGGATGAGAGAAAGAAGGCTAGGATTACAAACAAAACATCAAAGGTGACAATTCCAGAAGGTTTCCCGCTTCTCCCCCATGTTTACAATGGCTGAGAAGTGTGTGGGTGAAGCAGGACATCTAACAAATTGCAGAAGCACCTCACTTTGCCCCGACCCGTGCTTCTCAAGCAGCACTGCACCCACCATACTTTAAAATTGGATCTGAATTCCAAGATAAGTACTTCTCCTACTGAAAATGTTACAAAAGCAAAATTGAGAATTGTCACAAATTCCATTTTCAGTAAAACCAGGACAGCTATAATCTACAGATTCCAAAAATTTGCATAAGGGCCCCCAAAAGCCCCTGAAATGAGGCAGAGGCTGTGCAAGAGGTCACAAGAATAAGCATGGGGTGAAAAGGCCCAGCAGAGGCCAATCTCAGAAAGTTCCAGTAAAAAAATATGCTTCCTGGATATAAGGACTCCTCCTGAGGTAAACGACATCTCATATTTGTCACAAAGAGTACAGAAACTGGGGTACACAGACAGGAAGAAAAAGCCCTCTAGGACTCAATTTGATTTGGAAAGACAGAGGAAATGAGGCTATACTCAGAAGAGAGGGGGAAAAAAAAAGCACAGAAAAGCTATATTTTCAGGAAGCACTCTGTCTCTGTGGCAGCAAAACAAAGAAGACCCTTGGGTTGTGACATCTGGAAGTCTAGTCTAGGCATTCAATACCCACTCCCACCATCACCAAGGAGCAGCCACAAGGCGCTCATCCAGAGAAAATAAAACTGATTTAAATATGAATGGTAAAGAGATACAGAAAAGATATCGGCACAAACTTACTATAAGAAAAACAGGAGAGAAGAGCAAAACTTACCAACAGACAAAAACCTTTATGAGAAAAATGGTGCCACGGAGCAGACTGAAACAGTGACCAAGCATTTTCCCAGAATTTATACTCAATATTAATGAAATACCTCACTGAATAAAGACCACAATGCAAAAATGAAGAAATTCAAGGAAAAGATGATGAAACAACAGAAATATTGTTCTTTCTCAGTAGTTTTTCTTAAGGTCATTGCTAAGTAGAGACACATTTAACTGTACAAAGAAAGCACTTTTTTCAATTCATTTTTTCAATTCATTAATATCAGGTAATAAAAGAAGAGAAAGTTTTAGGAAATAGATAATACTAATTTATATTTAGCACCTATTTGGGAAGCAATAGATGCCTAGAAAAGTAGGCAGGGACCTCCCTGACATTTCAGTGGTGAGACTTCGTCTTCCAATGCAAGGGGTGAGGGTTTGATCCCTGGTCAGGGAGCTAAGACCCCATATGCGTTGAGGTGAAAAAACCAAAAACATAAAACAGAAGCAATATTGTAACAAATTCAATAAAGACTTTAAAAACAGTCCGCATAAAAAGAAATCTTAAAAAGAAAGTAGGTGGCCATAGAAAATTCTAATTATGGAAGCAACTACTAAAACAAAAATTCGAAACTTTATAAATTATAGAACTACAAGCCAACAAAGAAAAAGAGCAAACTACATAGTGAAAGACTTTTTCAAAAAAAGAAAAGAGAAAACAAATGTAAAATAATTTAACATAATCAAATCAAATGCATCTGTTATATAAAAAAAAAAATGAGAAAACTTATGTATTAAAATAAAGAAATGTTCCGAGTGGCTCATAAAGCAAAACTGAACTCTGCCAAAATTAAAGAGACACATTTTTTTGGATGAGGTTTCCACAGACCATATCTTCTTTATCCATTCTGTCAGTGGACAGAGGTTGCTTCCATGCCTTGGCTATTACTAATAGTGCTGCTATGAACACTGAGGTAGGGGTGCACATATCTTTTTGAATTATGTTTTTTTAAGGAAGCTCTATACTGTTCTCTATAGTGGCCAATTTACATTCCCACCAACAGTGTAGGAGGGTTCCCTTTTCTCCACATCCTCTCCAGCATTTACTATCTGTAAACTTTTTGACAATGCCATTCCCACCTGTGTGAGGTGATACCTTGTTGTAGTTCTGATTTGCATTTCTCTAATAATTAATGATGTTGAGCATCTCCTCATGTGCTTTTTGGCCATCTGTATGTCTTTTTGGAGAAATGTCGATTGAGATTTTCTTCCCATTTGTTGATTGGGTTATTTTTTAGACACATCTTTAAAAAGTAATTCAAAAAACAGAAAAGAGGCCTGAGTAGTTGCATCATGCAATACAAAGAATTACACAAAGCAGGGATCACAATATTAACCCTAGACAAGGTAGAAGTATTGCTCTAAAACAAAGCATTATATGAACCAAAGAAGGGCAACTGGTAATGGTTGCTGTCAAAATGGAAGACATTCAAGTTATGAAGATCGAGTAATTTAGCAGCAATATTCACAAATCAGAAATTTCAAGAACTATGAGGAGAAATAAAGAAATGCCCTAGTAACGGGGCTACACTGTTTCTGTCAGCTCTCAACAGTTAAGTAGACCAAAAAAGCATAACAAGAGACAAAGATAGGAAACCTAAATAAGAAAGCTGATGAAGTGAGGCAGACCTTGGAGATACTGCAGGTTCAGTTCCAGAAGAAAGAAAGTTACTGCAATAAAATGAATATCGCAATAAAGTGAGTCACATGAATTTTCTGGTTGCCAAGTGCATATAGAAGTCATATTTACACCATTCTTGTCTATTAAGAATGCAATAGTATTATGTCTAAAAATATACATACTTTAATTTTAAAATATTTTATTTCTTAAAAATGCTAACCATCATCTGAGTCTTCAGTGAACAGTAATCTTTTTTGCTGGTGGAGGGTCTTGCCTCAGAGCTGACAGCTGCTGACTGACCAGGGTATTGGTTGCTATAGGTTGAGGTGGTGGTGACAATTTCTTAAAATGAGATAACAGTTAAATTTGCTGCACAGATCAACTCTTCCTTTCATGAATGACTTCTCTGCAGCCTGCAATGCTGTTTAGTAGCATTTAACCTAGTGGAGAACTTCTTTCAAAACTGGAGTCAATCCTCTCAAACCCTGCTGTGCCTTATCAAGCAAGTTTATGTAATATTCTAAATCCTTTGTTGTCATTTCATCTTCACAGCATATTCACCAGGAGTAGATTCCATCTCAAGAAACCACTTTCTTTGCTCATCCCTAAGAAGCAACTCATGATCCATTCAGATTTTATCATGAGGTTGCAGCAATTCAGTCCCATCTTCAGGCTCCACTTCTAATTTCAGTTCTCTTGCTATTCCCTCTGCAATTACTTCCTCTACTGATTCTTGAACCTCTCAAGGTCATCCATGAGGGTTGAATGCCCTTCTAAATTGTTCTCCTAAACTCCTTATTGTTGATATTAGTAAACAGTTCTTATAAACTCCTGTTACTGTTGCTATTTTGATCTTTTCTCACAAATATTCTAAATGGCAGCTAGAATGGTGAATCCTTCCCAAAATATTTTCAATTTATTTTGCCTAGATCCATCAGAGGAATCACTATCTATGACAGCTATAGCCTTACAAAATATATTTCTTAAATAAGTAAGATTTGAAAGTTGAAATCACTCTTTGACCCACAGGCTGCAGTGTGAAAGTTGTGTTGTTGTTGTTCAGCCGCCCAGTTGTATCTGACTCTCTGTGACCACATGGACTGCTGCATGCCAGGCCTCCCTGTCCCTCACCATCTCCCGGAGTTTGCCCAAGTTCATGTTCATTGCATTGGAGGTAAAACAACATTGACTTTGTACATCTCCATCAGAGATCTTGGGTGACCAGATGCCTTGTCAATGAGTAGTCAGATTTTGAAAGGGATATTTTTTTTGGAGCAATAGGTCATCCATATATGCTGTCCTCCAGGGTTTGTTGTTCCAATTAGACAGCACAGGCGGGGTAGATTTAGTACAATTCTCAAGGTCCCTAGGATTTGGGAAGTGGCTGATGAGCACTGGCTTCAACTTCATGTCACCAACTTCATTAGCCTCTAACAAGAGAATCAGCTTATGCTTTGAAGATTTGAAGCCAGGCAATGGCTTATCCTCTCTAGTTATGAAAGTCCTAGATGGCATCTTCTTCTAATAGAAAGCCATCTGCGTACACTGACAATCTGTTGGTTAATGTAGCCACCGTCATCAATTATCTGATCTAGACTTGCTGAAGAATATGCTGCAGCTTCCACATCAGCTACTTCACCTTGCACTTTTATGTTACGGAGACAGAGATGGATTCTTTCCTTAAACCTCATGGACCAACCTCTACTAGTTTCAAATTTTTCTTCAGTGGCTTCCTCACCTCTCAGCCTTCACAGAATTAGGAGAATTAGGACCTGGCTCTGGATTAGGCTTTGGCTTAAGGGAATGCTGTGGTTGGGCTGATCTTCTATCAAGACCACTCAAACTTTCTCGCTATCAGCAATGAGGCTGTTTCACCTTATCATTCATGTGTTCATTGGAGTAGCATTTTTAATTTCCTTCAAGAACTTTATTCACCACTTGGCTAACTGGCACAAGAGGCCTAGTTTTTAGTTTGGGTTTTCAACATGCCTTCCTCAATAAGCTTAATCATTTCCAGTTGTCAATTTAAACTGAGAGTCATGTGACTCTTTCACTTAACCACTTAGAACATTGTAGGGTTATTAATTAATTGGCTTAATTTCAATATTGTCATCTCAGGAAACAGGGAGGCACCAAGAGAGGAAGAGAGTTGCGGAATGGCTGGTGAAGCAGTCAGAACACACACATTTATCAATTAAGTTCATCACCTTACATGGGCAAGGTCCATGGCATCTGTAAACAATGACAATAATAACCGCAAAGATCACCGGTCACAGACCATCGTGAAAAAAATATAATAACAATGAAAATTCTGAAATATTATGGTGATGGTGGTTTAGTTCACTAAGTCGTGTCTGACTCTTGCAACCCCATGGACTAGGGCCTGCCAGGCTCCTCTGTCCATGGGATTCTCCAGGCAAGACTACCGGCGTGGGTTGTCATTTCCTTCGCCAGGGGATCTTCACAATCCAGGCATCAAACCCGGGTCTCTGGCATTGCAGGCAGATTCTTTACTGACTGAGCTAAGAGGGAACCAAAATATGACACAGAGACACAAACAAGCAAATGCTATTAGAAAATTGGCACCAACAGACTCATTCAACACATGGTGGCCGCAACCTTCGAACTGAAGGAAAAAAAAAAAAAGTGGTATCTCCAAAGTGCTGTAAAGCAAAGTGTAATAAAATGAGGTCTGTAATCCTGATTAATATATACCAAATTCATCACCCTAAAATAAAAATGCATTTTAAGTCCCCATGGAATGGTCATGAAATTTGACCATGTATTAGGCCACAAGTAAAATTCAACAAATTTCAAATTGTAAAAATAGAACAGGAAGGTTTTCCAATCACAATGGACTAAAACTAGAATCTAATTATAAAAGCAGAAAACAAAAGGGTCCTACTATTCCTAAAAGTAAAGCTTTTTCTCTAAACTTCTGAATCAAAGAGAACTAAATTGAAATCACAGAATTTCCAGAAAGCATGGATGACAAAAAAATATAGAACTTGTAAAAATCAGCTAAAATAGTTTTCAAAAAATAATTAGTAATTTTAATAGTTAATAACCTAGTCAACTAAAATAACAGTAAAATAATTGAGTATCTATTCTACTTTTATATGACAGAATTGATACTTTCAAATTGTGGTGCTAGAGGACTCCTGCGAGTCCCTCAGACTGTAAGGAGACCAAACCAGTCCATCCTAAAGGAAATCAATCCTGAATATTCACTGGAAGGAATGATGCTGAGGCTGAAGCTCCAATACTTTAGCATGTGATGCAAAGAGCTGACTCATCAGAAAATACCCTGATGCTAGGAAAGACTGAAGGCAAAAGGAGAAGGAGGTGGCAGAGGATAAGATGGTTAGATAGCCTCACTGACTCAATAGACATGAGTTTGAGCAAACTCTGGGAGACAGTGGAGGACAAGGGAGCCCGGTGAGCTACAGTCCATGGGGTCACAAAGAATCAGACATGACTTAGTGACTGAACAGCAATAACAAACCACAGGAAAGAAATTAATCAAGGTTAATAGCAGAAACTGATTAATTAAAAATTAGGAAAACAACTGAACCAATAAAATAAAATATGATTCTTACAGGATGTAGGGAAGAATAGTGAAAGTGTATAAATAATTCTGTATCTCATTTTTTTAAAAGGAGGCACAAATACAAAAAGGAAAAAGGGACAAGATGCACAGAAAATTAAAGAATCATGGAGAATGATTTATGAAATTCCACACAAATAAACCTGAAAATCTAGATAAAATAAATAATTTTCTAGGGAAATAGAGTTTACCAAAACTGATCCCAGAAAACAAAATAGAAAATTTAAACATATTGTTTTCCATGGAAGAAACAGAAAAATTACCAAAGAGCTACTTTTTAATAAAGCACCAAGGCCTACTGGTTTCACAGTGGAAATATACTAAAACCTTGAACAGCAGAAACCCAACATTAAGTGTTTCAAAACATAGAAAACATAAATTATGAAGTAAACATAACGTTGATACAAAAATCTCAAATATGATACAGAAAAGGAGAAGAAAACAGTATTTAACAAAATTGCCAAGTCACATCGGTGGGAGAAAGACAGACTACTTGCTAAACAGTCAATTACTGGCCTTTTGTAGGAAAAATGAAATTGGAGCCATAAACCACATCGTTCCAGTGAAACTTCAAATGGAGAAGAGACATAAATTTAAAAAGGAAAAGTGCTAAAATAAAACAAAGGAGAATTCCTTTATAGTCTCAGTGAGTGAAAGGCCTCAGTTCAGTTCGGGTGCTCAGTCATGTCCAATTCTTTGTGACCCCAAGGACTGCAGCACACCAGGCTTCCCTGCCCATCACCAACTCCTGGAACTTGCTCAAACTCATGTCCATTGAGTCAGTGATGCCATCCAACCATCTCATCCTCTGTCGTCCCCTTCTCCTCTGCCTTCAATCTTTCCCAGCATCAGGGTCTTTTCCAATCAGTCAGTTCTTTGCATCAGGTGCCCAAAGTATTAGAGCTTCAGCTTCAGCATCAGTCCTTCAATGAATATTCAGGAATGATTTCCTTTAAGATTGACTGGTTTGACCTCCTTGCAGTCCAAGGGACTCAAGAGTCTTTTCCAATACCATAGTTCAAAAGCATCAATTCTTCTGTGCTCAGGTTTCTTTATAGTCCAACTCTCACATCCATACATGACCACTGGAAAAACCATAGCTTTGACTAGATGGACCTCTGTTGACAAAGTAATGTCTGCTTTTTAATATGCTGTCTAGGTTGGTCATACTTTTCTTCTAACAAGCAAGCGCCTTTTAATTCCATGGCTGCAGTCACCATCTGCAGTGATTTTAGAGCCCAAGAAAATAAAGTCTGTCACTGTTTCCACTATTTCCCTATCTACTTGCTGCCATGATCTTAGTTTTTTGAACGTTGAGTTTTAGGCCAACTTTTTCAGTCTCCTCTTTTAAGAGGCTCTTTAGTTCCTCTTCACTTCCTGCCATAAGGGTGGTGTCATCTGCATATCTGAGGTTATTGATATTTCTGCCTGCAATCTTGATTCCAGCTTGTGCTTCATCCAGTCCAGCATTTCTCATGATGTACTCTGCATATAAGTTAAATAAGCACAGTGACAATATACAGCCTTGACGCGCTCCTTTCCCAATTAGCTAGACAGGTCTTCCTAGCTATGTTCAAAATCTGAAAGCTATAAAATCAGATTAGTAAATATGCCCATAAAGGTATTTTTAAATCTTCTGAATAGCAAAATACATCATACAGTTCCAAGAACAACTGAAAACCTGGGAAATATATATGTAACTTATTTCATGGATATGAACTCTTAACATCGTAAGAAGCTCCTAGAAATAAATGTAAAAAATATCACAACCCAGTAGAAAAATGGGCAAAGAGCATGAACAGTTTACAAAAATGGAAATACAACTTGCTCTAAGCACCCAAACATCAACTCATTCTATTAGCAAAAACCTGAAATTTTAGTAGCATACTCTATTAATGAGTTCATATGGAAACAGCCTCTCTTGTCTATCACTGGTGGGAATGTAACTCTTTCACTGAACACAATATATTTCAAAAATAAAAATACATATACACTTTGCCCTTTCTAGTCCTCTTCTCAAAAACTATCTCATAGACATATCTACATAATGTTTGAACTGGCATATGTGTAAGCTTGATAATAATGGTTTGAGAACAACAAACACCCTTCAATGACAATCAATTAAGTAGATTACGACTCATCCTAACATGTAGTTGTGAAAATACACCAAAACTCAAACTGGGGCTCTGTAACAACCTAGAGGGGTGGGATGAGGAGGGAGGTGGGAGGGATATTCAAGAGGGAGGGGACATCGATATACCTATAGCTGATTCATGTTCATGGCTGGCAGAAATCAACACAATACTGTAAAGCAATTATCCTTCCATTAAAAAGAAATAAATGTAACTTTTAAAAATGCAAGGTCAAGATTTATATTGTCTATACATATAAATGTGTTTTATCTGGTAAGGAACTTTCCCTGGTTTATGACATCATTAGGAGGTTACTTGATGCACAAAAATTAGGATAATACATAAATTTTTAAAAATGAAACTTTTGCTCAATTGTAAAATAAATATTTTAATCAAATACATAAATAAAACTGGACTGTATACTTGAAGTCTCAGATCCCTACAACAATTTCCCCAACATTGCGGAAATCTAGAATCCCTTTAATGCATACCATAGACCAATATTTGTTCTAACAAACAGCAATTTTATCACCAGTTGACTGAAGTAAATTATATTTGAGGCAGTTATAAGACACTGACACATTTGCACAATGTTCTCAAAGGTAATTTTTTTTCAAAAATTATCAAAAGATGAGATTTGAAACTTTAATGCAACTTCACTGAAAACTCTTCATTTTAAAAAATGTTCATCACTAACAAACGTATTTATATTTTTTAACTCCCCTTGAGTTATTTTCCAACAAAACAGTCTTTACAAGAGAAAACTTTTATGATACTGTGCAGGCACTTGCTAAATTAAGATGATGAAAACTGGAAATCACTGGATTTGGAATCAGAAAGCATGAGCTTGAATTTCAAAGCCGTAAGTTCCTTAATTTCCCTTTAGGAGCCGACCTAAGTGAACTCAGAGACTGAAGGCTCCCTAGTGTCTACTGCTCCTCCCTCTGGCCAAACCTCATACCCTCTCACACACTGTCGCCTTCCAGACCTCGAGAACAAAAGCTTTGCCATCTGTCTGCTTATTTATCTTAAAGCAAGGTTTCTCAGCATTGTCACTACTGACATTTTGAGGCTGGTAATTCTTTGCTCCAGGGAGCTGTCCTGTGCATTATAGGCTCTTTAGCAGCATCGTTGTCATCTACTCACTACATGCCAGTAGCACCCTCTCCAGCTGTGACAATTAAAAGTATCTCTGGATATTATCAGATTTCCCCCAGAGGACATCTCAACCAATTTAAAACCACCACCATAAGAGAAGAACCCTCTGTGGTTGTGGGACAGTCTGAACATCTCATATGCAATCTAGTGGGTATTAAGGGAAAAAGCATTTCCTCTATGGGAGGAAAGCATCCCATAGAGATACCTGCAGAATTTATTCACTCAGTTGGGTGTGGTCAGGACTCACTAAGTGAGAGCCCCCAGCTCGCACCAAGGACCTCCTTTTCTCATCCCTTTTAATCACGAGAATACCTGACCCTTCTATACCCAGGTCTCCTGAGGAGTTTTTTTTGTTTTTAGGAAAGGTAACACAGTTCTGTTCAATCTTTGTAGCCAAGTAATTTCTCTGTTATCATCTAATTACTCCTCCTCTGTAATATCTGCATAATTTCCATAGCACTCCTGATCCAACATTTACAGACTGCTGTAATAACAGAGTGAGAGTCTAATGAGTGAAGCTCTTTTCCCAGATCTCTAACATAAATGAAAAACCAGAATCAAGTTCTAGCTTGGCCACCTACTTGCTAAACGTCCTTGGACAAGTTGTTGAACCTCTTTGAACCTCAGTTTCTTCAACTGTTAAATGCATGTAGCAACATCTGCTTCTAGGGATAAGAAATAAATTATATACCCCATACAAACACCCAGAAGGTATCTGTCCTTATTTTGTCAGTAAGGTGGCTCAGATGGTAAAGAATCTGCCTGCAATGCAGGAGACCCAGGTTCGATCCCTGGGTCGGGAAGATTCCCCTGGAGAACAGTATGGCAACCCACTCCAGTATTCTTGCCTGGAGAATCCCATGGATAGAGGAGCCTGGCGAGCTACAGTGCATGGGGTCACAAAGAGCTGGACACACAGCTGGACACAGCTGAGAGACTAACACTACTACTAGTAGTAGTAGTTGCAACTATTCTTACAGCTTATTCTTTTTTTACCTTAACATTATCTGAAAGGCAAGCCAACAGTTCAGCTTTCCCCATTCCATGGAACTGCAGTTTGAACAACTGAATTATTTAAACTGGGTAATGGGCATTTTATTTTTATTATAGTATTTGTTTAACTGTATATGTTGTTCATATTAAATCACAAGAGACTGGTGATATATTCAGCCTCAATGAAAATAAGCCAAACTTCCACTTAGTCTGAAGAGCAGAATGCCAAAATTTAAAAGATGATCCAATGAGAACAGAGGATGCAGCAGATTTAGTGAGGAGTCTGGAGACAATATAACCAAACTGAAGTAGTTGCAGCCTTAGTTCACACCTCTCACCCTACTTCCAACATTTTAAATGAGCAAATCAAAGACCCAAACAAAGTTACCCCCACTGAAAGATGTAATCTTTAGAAATGAAATGGCATGTGCCATTGCTTAGTATTCTGGTAAAAACTGGAAGAGCTGTAAGAGCAAAAAAGCAGGTATAACACAATTCAGAAAAAGAGTTACTCTGGAAAGCAAAAGGAAAAAATCTTTTAGACACACTGCCCTTTATTTTCAAGTAAAGAGAACAAAAATTCCTCACATGAAAAAAATTTAAGAAAAGATAAGAGATAAAATATAAAACAAGAGAAGGAGATAGAGGGTAAGCTGTCAGCTCTCAGGAAAGAAAGCGATAACTTAGCACCTGATAGAAGAGGGGAAATGAGGGATTCTTCGGGTAAGACACTGTGAATTTGAATGTCAGCAGTACCATCTACCATCAACTGGTTGTGTGAACTCTGAGCAATGAAATCCCTCTCTGAGCCTGTCTACTCACCTATAAAATCAAGACAAAATCTACTTTACTGGGTTATTCTAAGAACTAAACAGGAGAACAACCTCGCCTAGTAACAGGTCCACAGGACACAATAAGTGTCTCTCCTTTTATTCATCTGTTCATCTCTATCTGTCCCTTCCTTTGTCCTTCTCCATCTGTCAGACATTCACCTAACTTTTCTTATTAATAAAAACGACATCTAACTCTTGTTTATTTTTGATAATAGGAAGCAGCTACAGAGAAAAATTTTAAATCTACAAATTATTCAAGACTTCCTAAATCATTAACTTGAGTCAACTTTCCCAGTTAGAATTATTCCACAGATCATAAAAGTATCTATGCTGATGTACTAAATCTGGAAATTCTACAAAGCCAATAAGAGAAAAGAATATACTGACAGATGATATCTAGCTAGATGATAAATAGATTGTGTGTCTGTGTGTGTGTGTGATAGTCATTCAGTCATGTCTGACTCTTTGCAACCCCATGGATTGTAGCTCACCAGGCTCCCCTGTCCATGGAACTCTCCAGGAAAGAATACTGGAGTGGGTTGCCATTCCCTTCTCCACAAGATCTTCCCAACCCAGGGATCAAACCCAGGTCTCCTGCATTGCAGACAGATTCTTTACAATCTGAGCCACCAGGGAAGCCCAGATAGATAGATACATAGACACACAGATGCATAGAAAGGGCTGATAAATATACATACACACAAATATGAATCCACACATTTGGCTAGTGGGGAAACTGCCTAATTCTGGAATAACTGAGTAAGCATGATCCATTTGTACCAACTCAAAGATAATGTGGCAATAATGTAGCATACTAATAATGTAATGGGATAAGCACAACAATAAAAAGATAGAAAACATCCTGATACATTGCTTTGGAAAACAGACCATGGACTTCACTGCTTGGCTCATTCTCTCCTTATTATGCTCTAGACCAGTGCTATCCAGTAGAATGTTCTGCAGTAAAGAAAATTTTCTATCCATTTCTGTCCATTATAGTAGCCAAGTAGCCATATGTGGTTATTGAGCACTGGAAATGTTACTAGTATAACCAAGAAATTGGAAATGGATTTTCATTGTACTAAATTTGGATTAATTTGGATGCAAATGTAAATAGCCACATGTGGCTAGTGTCTACCCTATTGCACAGCACAGATCTGGGCAAATTAAATCATATAATGTAAGAGGGAGGTGATATATGTATACATATATCTGATTCACATTGCTGTACAACAGAAACTAACACAACACTGTAATTATATATCAATAATAAAATAAAAATTTTAAAAATCATGTAATGTAGCATATATACAATGGAATATTACTCAGCCATAAAAAGGAATGCATTTGAGTCAGTTGCAGTGAGGTGGATGAACCTAGATCCTATTATATAGCATAAAGTAAGTCAGAAAGAAAAAAACATCATATATTAACACATACATATGGAATCTAGAAAGACGGTACTGATGAACCTATTAGTAGGACAGGAATGGAGATGCAGACATAGAGAACAGACTTACGGATTGGAGGGCGGGGTAGGAAGGAAAGGGTGGGATGAATGGAGAGAGGAGCATGGAAACATATACACTAACAGATGTAGAGTAGAGAGCCAGTGGGAAATCTGCTGTACAACGCAGGGAACTCAAACCAGAGTTCTTAGACAACCTAGAGGGGTGGGATGGGGTGGGAGGTGAGAGGGAGGCTCAAGAGGGAGGGGACATATATATACCTATGGCTGATCCATGCTATGTATGGCAGAAACCAACACATTATTGTAATTATACTTCAGTTAAAAATAAATAAAGTAAGAAAATTTTAAAAAATCATGTAACGTAGTAAGTGGAAATAATTTCATGTAGAGTCACTTTATCCATCTTGATAATTCTCTTCTCATTAATGGTGATTTGCCCAGTCTCCTAATACGAGCTAACACTCTCACAGTAGTGGCAGATCTCAGCTTCCGTTACTCTCTCTGCTTCTGCCTTTACTACCATAGAGGGACAAGTAACACTGAAAAGGCCAAAGACGGAGGTGTTACTGATGAGCTAGCCTATTGGATGACTGACTAGGTAACTTGCCCAATAGGTTTAAAAACCTCTCTATGCTTTGCACTAAATTATAAAAGATATCCTCAGGAACATTCTCTCCACAGCCTGCACAAGGTATTTCCTAAGGCTGTTTCTCATAATGTTCCTCACCATAAGCTCATGACTCACCCAGACTGCAAATTTTTGGTGGGCCATTATTAGTCAGTTGAGGTTCACAGCTCTTGGGTATGGAAGGAAATGTTAGCATTTCAAAAGAAGGAATTAACTGCACATCCTTTATGCAATCATCCTTAATGGGTTTTTTTTTTCTCAACTGCAATTTTAATAACTATTGGTCAGCTGTAAACTCCAGAATGTGTCCCTGGAAAGTACTTGAACACAGACAAATATGCTACCATTTAAGTGGAGAACTGCTACCCTTAAAAGGTGGCCAAACTGGAAATAAGAACAATAAACTCTTGGAAAACTTGAAGATTTTACTGAAGATTCATGTAAGGCAGGGGTCCCCAACCTCTGGGATCTAATGCCTGATGATCTCAGGTGGAGCTGATGTAATAATAATAGAAATAAAGTGCACAATAAGGGCAATGCACTTGGACTCACCCTGAAACCATCCGGTCACCTTCCACACCCACTGATCCAGGGAAAAATCGTCTTCCATGAAACTGCACCCTGGTGCCAAAAGGTTGGGGATCACTGATGTAAAGGGAATACCCAACCTCTTCAAGGAAGTAAATATCACAGATTAACTTTCCTAATCAAAGTTAATGCTACCTTACCCAGCTCCTGACCTGACCTCCAAGACGTAATGCCAATCCTTCCCAATGGTGGGATGTGCCAACTGTTGGGCACAATGCATATACAGCCCTCAGCTGTCAATCACCTTTTCCCATGTGAATACTTGAAATGATGGAACTCAAAACAATTGTCCCTTAAATACAAGGATCGTCCTTTCTGTTTATTCACATCACCTTGCAGTCACCTCTTACACAGTGAGTGCTCATTAGATAGCTTTCAATTATACAAAGAGAAACACGCCATAATTGGGATAAACAGAACTTTAACCATGCTATGCTACCCTTGAATGATTCGAAAGAAACTTTGAAAGTATGTTTGAAAATAGTAATGCTTAATTTACATGAGCCTTTCATGTTATTGTCATCCTTAATGAAAATGATAATCAGAACTGTAGCTTCTCTCCCAGGGAATATTCCTTCTAGTTTCTCTCCTGCCAAAAATAAAATGTAATATCCACCCCTTCCTATATACTTCATTTCTTCTTCAATTAATTCTTATTCACAGAAATCTTGCCCCAAATTCATCTTTTTTTTCCCAAATTCACCTTATATTTTCTTTTCCTACACTCTAATCTCTAGCAAATGATTATCTGAATTCCATTTTACTAATGAATGTCAGGTCAGATTAAATCAGCTCTGTTGAGAGGGGGTTTGTGTTTTTAATGAGTATATGGGGTGGCTATAGGAAGTTAACATCAAACCTTGGAATAAGTAGAACATATGAGATCCATATTAATAGGAGAAACTGGTCTTGGGTTTTCCACTTTTAGAGTCATGCATTGCAGGGCTTTGTGGGGATCCAATTAAGGTGACTTGAGTATATATTTGTATGATACTTGTTTAAACAGCTAAATTACTGAATCTTACAAAAGGAGTAAGATCTACATGGAATCCAGGGGAAAAAAAGAACAAGAATGTTATCGTTACTACTGAGCCAAAGAGAATGTTCTGGTCACTAGACATAACCTACTCTCATATGTGGCCTGAAGAAAATACCCACATGGTCACTCAAACCATTCCTTCTGAGTCTACTCACTAATAAACCTTCAGTACAAAGTCTACATACCTATATCTTAGTGCCAGAAAAACTGTCCTTGGGGAGTGAGTACCATTATATGGTCACATAAGATGAAATCATAGCTTGTAAATAAATAAATAGTTTTCTATAAACATGAACCAGTTCTCTGAGCCTGGTTAAATCCGAGGCACTGACAAATTTAGCTTCTGGGACGGTCCACTGTCATTCTGACATTACAAACCCTCTAAGAAGTCAGCCAGTCTCTCACTCTTCCTCAATTCATTACCTTACTCTCAAAGTTCAATGTCTGAAAACACCTTGCCAAGAACCATTCTTCTCACTACACTTGGCAAATGTATATTTTTTTCTCTAAGAGGCTAGAGTAACAATGGAAGATGGATGTTTGCCAACGGCCAATAAATGTGAAGTTGAAACTTTTCATTTCTTGGCTTTATGGATAGCTGTTCTGCCCCTCTATGTTTGACTTTGAAGTAAAACACCTTATAAATCAAACGCATTTAACCCTACAGGTTAAACACATTTAATCTTTCCCTTGATGGAAAGGGAATACATGTAGTGGCTGAATTCTAGAGCCAACATTTGCATTCACTTACCATATGAGATTTTATATATATATATATATATATATATGTATGTATGTATGTATGTATGTATGTATGTACGTACGTATAAAGTGGGCTTCCCAGGTGGCGCTAGTAGTGAAGAACCCACGTGCCAATGCAGGAGACTTAAGAGACGTGGGTTCGATCCCTGGGTCGGGAAGATTCTCCCGGAGAACAGTATGGCAACCCACTCCAGTATTCTTGCCTGGAGAATCCCATGGACAGAGGAGCCTGGCGGGTACAGTCCACAGGGTCACAAACAGTCAGACACGACTGAAGTGACTGAGCACACATGCACATACCGTATGAGATGAGTGAAACCCTTAACCTCTTTTACCCTCTATGTCCTTAGCTGTAAAAATTATACTTTCATCTCAAAATTATTATAAGTATCCAAGGAAACAACGTATAAGTATCTGGCAGTTTATGAGAATTCAAAAGTATGCCTATCCTTTTCCCCAAGTAATCTTTTCTGGAGAATACCTTCAGCATTCAGTACCATTTGTGAGTCTTGTAATATCTTACTGAAAGGAGTCATTCCAATTACTATTCTAACAGTTTTTTCTGAGATTACAAGCCCTAAGTTTATCATCCTGCATCCAATATTAGTCTTATCCTTATTATCAGCTGTAACTCTGAATGCATGGGTTTTATTATTAATAATAATGAAAAATTTTCTTACAATGCTTTCTGGAGCACTTGGCTTTATTACACAAATAGTCTATGTTTAGACATCTAATGAAAGGCCAGGCACAAAGCTGATCTTTCTCTCCAATAATTACCATAGTAAAGTTGTTAATATCAAGAAAGGTGCAATTTGTTGAATATAGACAGTTAAGTCCAAGAGGAAGCAAAGGCTTTGACCATCCATCTCTACTTATTAGAACAGTTCCCCTACTGGTCATCTCCACCTGAAATCTGTTCTCTAGCTCCACCCCTTCATGGTCTATGCCCAGACTTTGGAATCTGACTGTTGCTATTGACTTACAGCCTATGTCCATAAAAAAGAAAGACTGTAGAATATAAAATACAATTGCAGACATGCAGACAACCACAAGCCCAAGATCTAGGTGAGGGGTGGGAGTGGGATGAGCCAGAATGGAAGGAAATTACATTCTGGGCAAACAAGTATATCTCTTACAATAATTTTAGATTCTATCTAGCCCTGCTGCCAGCTGTGTTATTTCTAAGTAAGACACCAAGATTTGTGAGGAAAACCAGTAAATATTTTATAAGGCAATAAAAATGTTAAAAGGCCAAAGGAGCCTTTAAACTATCTGGGGAGCAGAAAAGTCCGACGCAAAGGTTTTATTTCACTGTGATTTGGTTACATCAGTCTTGCTTCAATATCTGAAAGAGGTATAAATAGAAACATTCATCACAAATGAGGAACATCCTTAAGGAGAAAAAGCTGTAACCCAGATGTCAACCTGCCACTGAGAGCCTCAGTGAAACTTGTCCTGACTCCCAATTCCATCACCTGTAACAGTCGTAAGTCCTCTCCACAACATTTGCACAACTGAAAGTTTATTTCCTCAGACTCTGTTACCTCTGAATCCGTGTGTGTGTGTGTGTGTGTGTGTGTGTGTGTGTGTGTGTGTGTGTTTGCTTGCTCAGTCATACCCAACTCTTTGCAATTCCTCGGACTCTGTTACCTCTGAATCCATGTGTGTGTGTTTGATCAGTCATATTTGACTCATTGCAAACCCATAGACTGTAGCCAGCCAGGCACCTCTGTCCATGGAACTTTCTAGGCAAGAATCCTGGAAAGAGTTGCCATTTCCTCCTCTACATCTTCCCAACCCAGGGACCTCTGAATCTGGCTCTCTTTAAATCCACAGCAATCTCAGTTTCTTTACCAGTTTCCAAAAGAAAATCATCACTCAAAACAAGTATTTTTTTTGCTCTGGGGAGGCTTCCTGAAGACTCCAGGTGACACATGGAGATGGGTTCCCCCCCAGTGCATACATCTTTCCAGAATCTGCTGGCTTCACTCTCAGTACCCCTACAGCAACCAACAAAACAATCTCTTCCATTAACCACACAAGATAATTTTAGAATATACCCTGGCCCCTTGAGACAGAAGAGGCAGATAACTAGTACCACCCTAAGATCCTTTACAAATGCTTTCTCTCAAAGATGCCTCTCACTCTGTCAGGAGAATTCCAGCCAAGTTTACTTTCTCCAGTTCAGTACACCATGACAGACAAAATGGTGTCATGGGCAGAGATGGAAACCAGTATTTGTGAATGTTTATTATGTGCAATTGCTTTATGTTTACCCTTTACTTCTCTTGCAAAGACAACCGTCTGTGGTCTACCATCATACAAAATAGAAAACTGAAGTTCAAATTATATCCATGTCTCAGATGCAATGAAACTGGGGTCTAACTTAACTCTAACTGATAGCAAAACCTAAGTTTACCCCCAATCTCCAACTTTCTCCACACTTGCCCTCTTAGCAAAAACTCAATCAGTTCAAGGTTAATTCTTCAAGCTGTGGAATACACCAAGGAATTGGAGAGGAACAAAAGAAAGCCAAACTCCACTCAGCCTCCTTTTCTTTCATTATACTGAAATCCCAAGTGTTTCTTGGAAAAACACTGCCATTGTCCTGTGAAAAGTTTGTAGCTTACTCGAGCAAAGAATGTTAAGAAAAACCTATACTCTGCTGATTTGTAGCTAACAGAAAGCAAGTGAGTCCTTTTGTACCTTTTGCTTGAAGACAAAGGAAAAAAAAATGAAGTGGAGCTTAATCCATGTAGATACCACTTGAAATCTGTACTTTATTTCCTCCATTTTAAAAAACCTACACCAACTAGCTGACCAGACCACTTTTATTCCATATTTATGCTGACATTTCCCCACTGCAAAACCCACAGGGGAGATACTTACAAACACAAGAGTGAGGGGAGAAAATAACCTTTCATGTTCAGCCTAACCTACTTTCCACAGCATCTTTAAATATTTCTTTCTTTGGAGGAGCAGATGTTGGTTGCAACCTTGCACAAAGTCTGAGAACAAAAATGCCTGCTCCCTTTTGAAAAGGTCTAATCTCAAGATCCCACAGCCATCTTCTGTGGAATTCCCCTATGTATGTATATGTCTTCCTACTGAATTCACATGTGTGTTGTGTGTGTGTGCATAAATGTGTTGGGGTGGGGTAGTGGGCAGCGAGGACAGACCTAGAGGATATAGGTAAACATTTTCTATTAGAAGTGTGCCTGGGATGTGCAAAAGACAAGAAATAGCCAGCCTAAAACACTTATGCACTCTCTTTAGAAGGTGATACAGCATGATTTGTACAAAGAAGTATGGGATGAGTGTAAACATCCATTACCAGTGCAATCATACAATGCATCTTATGCAATCAGTATAAATAAATAAATTAGAGTTTTATATACAGGCATGGAAAAATGTTAATAATATTCTGGCAAAACAAAAAGTAGTTATAGAATAAAATGGATAGAGTAATCTCATATGTTAAATTGTACATGTTACATTTTTATAGGTTTTATGGTAATAATCACACTCCATGATATCATATACAAATAGGTCACACGACATATGCCCAGGAAAGGAGGTGGTAACAGCACTTGCCTCTGGATGGGAACTATAGATGTCTTTTACTTTCTTTCTTTGGCTTGTCTGAATTTTCAATTCATGCAATAATGAATATGCATTACTTCTTTCAAAATACATTTTAAAGTTATTTTTAAATGAAAAGATATGCACATGTGAAGAATCTTTTTGCATTCCTGTAGCATCAGAACCCAACTGAGAGCACCTTCTTCAAGAGGCTTTTCTGACAAACACCACTGTCTGCAAGCTAAGATTCCCACACTAGGCAGAAACCCCCCTCAGACTTCTCAGGGCATCAGGCTAATTAGGGATGGTGTCACCTTGACACTCCCAGTTTTTGCTCCTGCATGGTCCACAGTAAGCATGAGCTTCCAGGGAAGGACAGCATCTGACTGGAACTCAGATGCACTGTTTGGAACAGAGAATGAAGCACAACTTTCTAGACAAGAAGGGCACATTCTTTTCACATTGTTTCAGGGATCTATTGCTGAATAACAAACAACTGCAAATTTAGTGGCTTAAAGCAGTGGTCATATCATTAGGCTCACAAATGCTATAGGTTAGGAATCTGAGCAGAACATGGCTTGGTTCGGCTCCACAGTGTCCAAAGCCTCAGCTGTGCAGATGCCAGTGGCTGGGGGCTGACACATTTAGAGGCCCCTTGACTCCATGTCTGGCTCCTGGGGCATCATGACTCAAAGTCTAGGCTCCACACGTTCATCAACATGTGGATGCACCTAATACGGCCTCTCCATGTGACCTGGGCTTCTCACCACATGAACAGAGGTGTGAGTGGCACAAGAATGACCATTCCAAGAGAACCAAGCAAAAATTGTATGGTCTGTTGTGAGTTACTCTTGAGGTTCACACAGTATCACTTCCACTAGTCGAGATAATCCTAAGTTAAAATAGTCGAGACATGGAAGCAACCTAAATGTCCATCAACAGATGAAGGTATAAAGAAAACATGGTACGTATAGACAATGGACACTACCCAGCCAAAAAAAGAAAGAAAAAACATCTTTTGCAGCAACAGAAATGGACCCAAAAATTATCATAATAAATTAAGTGAGAAAGAGAAAGAAAAATACCTTATGATATATGTGGAATCTTAAAAAACAATAAAAATGAACTTATTTACAAAACAGAAATAGACACACAGACATAGAAAACAGACTTATGGTCACCAAAGGGGAAAGGGAGGCGGGATAAAATAGAGGTTTGGGATTAACATATACACACTACTGTATACAAACTAGATAATCAATAAGGACTACTGTATAGCATAAAGAACTATATTCAATATCTTGTAATAAAGTATAATGAGAAAGAACCTAGAAAAGTATGTGTGTGTATAGTATACATACATACATATATATGAGAATCACTCTGTTGTACACCTGAAACTAACACAACATTAGTAAGTCAATCAACTATATTTCAGTGAAAAGTTGTTTGGAAAAAAAAAGATAATCATAAGACTGCCTGATTTAAGAGGTAAGGACACAGACTCTCTTGATGTAAAGAGTGTCAACAAATTTATAGCCATTTTTCAAAAGTCATCACACACATTTTGCTCTGTGGGAGTCAGTGGAGCTGGAGCTACAGAGGAGAAAAACAGAAAGAGCTATACATTGGGGATCAGAGGGCTTTCTGCCCTGTTTTTCCAATAACTCACTGTCTCGGTAATAAATTCCATTTTTCTCTCAGCAATATAGAAATAGTCATGTTAGGCTGAACTGTATAAAACTGCCAATACTCAATCATTTCTGAGGTAAAAAATTACTATTGGTTGAACCTAATACTTAACCTAATGCTACATAGACATGAAGGCTGAAAACTGATAAAATATTCCTGGGGAAGAGTATTTAATGCTCCTTATTGTTTTAATGCTCCTTGCTTTTTTGCTTTCTTGAGTAGGCTTTTGTAATAATTCTATTAAATTTAAAGAGAAATTGATATTCCCTACCATCTTACTTCTTCATTACATATTGAGTCTATGGTCAGAGTGTATGTCCTATGACTATGGTTCTCTTATAGTGCATCCTACTAAACATCTTTTCTAAAACCTTATCGAGGTTTTGTTTATAGCACAATAACAATGCTTGATTTTTATTAACCAAATTTTGGATCCTTTCTAACTTTACATTATATTTGAATAATGTGTCAAATGCTACCATATATTAGTTTGTGATTCTATGTGTTACTTGCTCTCATTACTCACTAAAACCACTGGTGGTCATCAAACACCAACCGTACTTATAATTAACCATGTTTTCTGCTATTATAGATATATGACCACTGAAACAATCTGGTGTAAGGATATAATAACATATAATAGAGAGGTAGGCAAGAAAATATTTTTTGGCCAAAACTAGAAGAGCAAGAGAGGTGAAACAAGAGGCACATTACTAAAAGGTAACTGCCGCAAAATGTAACTGCAAAATAATAAGACTCTGTCTCTTGAATGGCTCTGCAAATTGGATCTAGTGACAAATTGGAAGATTTGGAATTTCCAAGCACATTTTGAGTGATGGAGTAATATGCAACCTCTCAAAGACAATTTTTCAAAAGGCACAAGCCAATACTATTAACATTTGGTGTGTTCATTCTCCAGTACAGCTCTAAGTCAGCCAGATGAGCTCCCTGATAGGGTAGTTTGTATCCATGAGCAAAATAATAAAAGTCTAAATAAAACCAATTAACACCACAATTAATGCAGTGCATATACTAGGGGCAGCTGTGTGGAACAAGAAAGAATCCTGTTCTTGGATCTGAAAATCCAAAATTGAACTTACTAACAAGGTGACCAACTCACCCCATTTTGCCCACAACTCAGTCCATTGTAAAACTGAAAGTCCCATGTACCAGGAACTCACTCAGTCCCAAGAAAATGGGAACTGTTCATCAGTCTACTTACTAGACAACCTTTTTCCTTTATAAAACTCCATGTCTCTGACTGCAAAATGATAGAAATAAAGCCTAATTTGTATACCTGCTGTGAGAACAATGGAATTAATGTAGACTTTTTAATGTCTACAAGCCTTTGCTCCATGACCCCAGGGCACCTGGACAGCTGCCTGGCTTCCCGTGCCCTTGTGATCTTGGCCATTAACCTCTGTTATAAAGATTCTGTAAGTAATTCCATTAAGAAAGAGGTGCTGCCAGCCCTCCTTCTGCAGAACGGTCCTAAGCGCTGTCTAAAGTCAGAGGAACCTGAAGATCCATACCCCAGAGAAGGTGACTCCACATTTAAAGCATATTTCCAGTGAGGACTAGCTTTGCATTTCCCTTGCCAAGTGACAGTCTTCACGTGTACAACTGAATCCCCCTCTCCCTCCCACCCCAAACAAAAAGCAATCACAGGATCACAGGAGGGGCAGAGGAAAAGAGTTTAAAAGCTCTGTGTTCGGCAAATTTTGAAAATATTTCTCTTCCAAGAGCCATCAGACACGTTTCCTCTGCCTAGTGCAAATTAGCAATCAGAGAAGAAAGAAAATGCTTTCAGACTATTACACTAATAAAGAAGACGTTAAGCCACTCCAGTCAGAAAGCTGACAGTAATAATAATGGAATTTTTCCAGCCTATCGTTTAATTAAAAGTTGCCAAAATTAGCATCCATGCCCCTCTCTGGGCTCAGTAGTGACTGTGCCCCTCCCTCAATCATCCCTCCCTCCTTCCCCGCTCCTACCACCCTCCCCCTTCCTGACTCCACACAGTCCCCCATCTTCTCTCCCCGCACCTCCCTCACACCTGGAGACAATAATGTTGTGCATCTCCAAATGAACTGAGAAAATGAAAATTACCTTCCTAGAGGAAGGAAAGTGCATTTGACATCCACCTTGCTCCAGGACTTGAGAGACTCTGATATAATTACCTCAGAGAGGCTGTGGGCAGATGGCAAACTCGGCAGCCCCGTGTCCTCGGTCAGCAGGACACTGCCGAGATGTTCTCCATGACATTTTGTTCACGATGTTTCCAGCACACAAAGCTGGGAACTGGCAGCCAGAAAAAGGGCCTGCAGAGCGTTCGTTAGCCTGAAATCATGGCCAATTCACACTTGAGCCCTGCGGGTCCGAGCCTCTGTCCCTCCGTCCAGCCCCACAGGCAGAGACTGGGGACAGGATCCAGGTGGACAGAAGCATCTTATGGAGAAGCTGGCTTCTCACCCATGTGCTCCCATGGCCAGGACAGGGACACCGCAGCAAAGCTGGGGTGGGGCGTGCTTGGCCTGACGCTGGCCCTCCCTGGACATCATTCTCCAGCACTTTTCACCTGTGGGAGTCACAGGAGGAAGCTAACGCAGGCTGCTAACTCCTAGACAGATGTTTGGGATGGCTGTGAGAGAGAGTAATGGAGGGCTGAAGACAGGCACACAGAAATCTGGCCCCACCGAGTGTGGAGTCTCTGACTCTTAAACGCCCATCTCTTCAACATCCTGCTTTCCAGGAATGTCTCTGTCCAAGTCTGTGGTAGTCAGGGTAACATGCTACCTGCTGCAGCAAACAACCCTGCATCTCAGTGACCTGAGTTAGTAGAGGTTTATTAATGTCCTGACATACTCTCATGAGGTTCCTTGGTTCCTCTCTTCCAAGAGGATTTGGGGTCCTTCTGCCCACACATGATCTCTGAGACCACTGCTCTAAGAGAGAACAAGAGCGTGGCCGGTTGTACAGAAGGACTTACAGGCAGGCCCAGCAGGGTCCTTTGGATGTGACAATACTAGCAAGTCTCTGGCTTTTTTTTTTAATCAAGATCTCAGTTCCCCAACCAAAGATTAAAACCTGGGCCACAATAGTGAAAATGCCAAGTCCTAACCACTGGACCGCCAGGGAAGTCGCCAGTCTTTGGCCTTGATATGAGTAAATGAGGTTAGGGCACTTGAAGCAGTGTGTTAAGTCTTGGTGATGGCTACTTTAACAAGACGACTAAGAGTTCATTCATTTGTTTCCTACTAATGAGGAATTTCCAGTAATTGAAACAAAACTGAGCTTCCCGTTGTGAGCACATCTTCTAAATGCAAATTAGAGTGTGGATCACACAGAACAGGAGGATGCTGGAACAGCTAGGAGACCATGCCATATCTAGCGAACTTCAGGACTCTCAAACAGGAGACCCTCTAAGCCCAGGTCCAGGTCACAGTGGGTGATGTTGGTATGTGAGTTAAGTTAAGAAAGGGGCTTAAGCTCAGGGAGGAGCCCAGGGGCAGCTAGTCCCCAAAGGGAGAGCTGCAGTGGAGAGGAGGTGGGCTGATGGGTGGAATAGATGGCACCCATTGGCCATGTGTTCATCTTGTTGAATGCCTAGAGCCCAGAGACCTCGTCTTCCCACTGTTGGAGGGAGCTGATGGGAGTAGAGACCTCGGAGCCTGAGGAAGGTAGCTGATCCAGGCAAAGGGCAAATGAGCTTTGACTTAAGGCAGCTCAGAAATGTAAGAACCAGAAATAAACAATTCAACTGAAAATCTCTCCCAGCTATAAATTATATAAAGCTATCAAGGCTTTAACATCTTTACTCATTCAGGCAATATTCATTCAGTACAAACCAACTATATGCCAAGCACTGTGTCAGGTGCTGGAGTGACCATTCCTTTGGTTTCTTTCATGAGTTCATAGTCTAGGACCTTGTTCTACTCTACACTCCCTTACTGCATAAACTGGAGGGGAGTGAGACAGGGAAGTACATACTACCTCCACTCGCAACACAAGAATAGAGCACTATGAATCCTACACTCAGAGAGGCAAAGCGGATTTCTCAAGGTCACACTTCACCTTGAAATTAAAACTGAAGTTCCTGAAATCTATTTCATTTTGGATTGAACCACATCAGACACACTTCCCCATAACACATCTGCCCAAGGTTGACTTTGCTGTGTTTTGGTTCCTGGAGTTCTTTATTACATCCCCTGAAGGGATCCATACTTACTCCACACACAGGGCCATAACTGGAAACCAGCACTCCCTTGGCCAGTACGCCAGGGAAGCTAACAAGAGCATGTCGTTCAAGGTTTTGATCACACAGAAGACAAACTCAAGCAGAAGTTCACATTGTTAAGCGTGATTATAGTGATTATAATTAATACTAGACAACATAATGATAAGAACGTGATGTATTTAGAATGCTTAATTAGAGCCATTTTATCATTATTTTCTTCCTAAGCCTAATGATCATGATCATCATTATTAATAATGATCAGAACCACAGGAAGACAATGACAACAATGATGACAAACGGCTCAGAGCCAATTTGGTGTTCTCTGGGAAGTGTACTCCTCCAAGTCTCTGGCTGGTCAGAATGACTTTGTTAGTTGTGAAGTGACTGATATAATGTAATTGTTATAGTTAATAACAAGTAACAAGTGGTGTTACACTGCAGAAGGTAAAAAGGAAAGCTCAGGCCATAACACATTCCTGTGATGGTGCTCTCCTCTCCCAGCACAGAAGCTCTGCAGTGGGACAGCCTGGGTCTGAGGGCCCTGCTCTCCCACCAGATCTGGTTCCTGGGGCCATGAACGTGGCTATTCTACTTCCATCCAGACTTGTAGCAAGATCCAGTTTGATAGTTAATTTTTAACTTAGATGGTCAAGTGTGAAGTTGATTGGTTTAAGGATGCCCAGATATCTGGCAAAACACTATATGTATGTCCTATACACATGCATACAATATTGGTCCTATTTCTCTGGAGCAGCGCTCCTCAACCTTTTTGGTACCAGGGACCATTTTCATGGAAGACAATTTTTCCAGGGACTAAGGGCCAGGGGATGGTTTGGGGATGATTCAAGTGCATTACACTGAGTGTGCACTTTATTTCCATTATTATTACATCAGTTCCACCTCAGATCATCAGACATTAGGTTGGGGACCCCTGCTCTGGAGGACTCTGACTATGATACCTAAGGTATCTCAGATACCCAACGGAGCTGTGCTCAAGTTGCGTCCAACTCTTTGCAGCCGCGTGGACTGTAGCCCACCAGGCTCTTCTGTTCATGGGATTTCCCAGGTAAGAATATTGGAGTGGGGTGCCATTTCCTACACCAGGGGATCTTCCACTACTCCAGGGGATCCCTTCCACTCCCAGGGATCAATCCCATGTCTCTTGTGCCTCTTATCTTGGGGATAGGTTCTTTACCATTAGTGCCACCTGCTGAGATGTACCTAAATATATTAGCGCCAGGAAAATACTAGTTAAGGTGTGAACCCTACAATGGAAGTTCCTAGGGCACCTCAAGAAAGGAAGGTTGTGCTTCTTTTACTGGTAGATGCTACATAAAGTGTTCCATCGGAGCAGTGTCAAGACCATGGTGCTCTAGCTGGAGAACTCCCGAGCACTCATCCTCCTCACTTTTGAAACTTGGGCATCCTGTCTGCTCCCGCCTCACTGTACAGTTGCCCCGCTTGGGCTGCTGGAAGCCCTCTCTGCTCCTTTACTGAGCAACTATGCACTCTGCACTTTCCACCAAAGAGGCAGAACCAGCCTCTAGCTCCCCAATGACATGGTCATCCAAAGAAGCAGACTACACAGAAAGGCAGTAAAACCTTTTGTGAAAGGATGCAGGAGCACAGGGTGAGGAGAGAAAACAGCAGTCAAGTTCAGCAAAAGGAGGAACATCAACCAACAAACAAGGAGCCCATCCTTCTGTAGTCCTAGATATTCTGGACTCAAACCAGTGACCTTACAAACATTAGTGGTACCTGGACATTAAACAACATGTATTCATGGAGTCAGAGTAGTGTCACTGAAATTCATTCACGCAGTCAACAAATTTGCCTTGACAATGCGAGGCACTGTGCTAGACTTGAGAATAAAGCTGTAGGGAAGTCACAAAACCCAGTCCCCAGCAAACTAACAGCCCAGAGAAGAGAGACAATCAATAAACAAATTCTAAATGGTGGTCCATTCTCTGACGGAAGAGACTGACATCCAAGCCTTCAGAACAACAAGCAACCCGAGTGCTGAAGGTTTAACTAGTCCAGGTCCACTGTACAGAGGTAGATAACTGAACCTCAAGACTCTGAGTCTTGTGTGTGGTGTTTCCAAATACCAAGTTTCCTAAGCATGTTTTTTTGAAGCAAATACCACATAATTTTTTTACATTGGAGTATAATTGCTTTACAATGTTGTGTTAGTTTCTTCTGTACAATGTGAATCAGCTGTATTATACATATATCCCCTTTCTCTTGCTCTTCCCTCCCACCCATCCAGGTCATCACAGAACACCAAGTCGGGCTTCCTGTACCACGTAATGTTGAACATGCAAAACCAGTAACGATACCAACTACAGTGGGCAAAAAACTGACCATAATGTTTTGGACTTTGTGATGAACTTGCCACTTCACCAGTACTTTCAACAGTAAGACTCAAGGCAGAGCTAATTCAAAGGAATAGGGAGCTGCCATATTTCCTATTCACCCAAGAATCTTCTGATGCTTATAAAGAAATTGGAAACTGTGTTACATGCAGCAGTTTCAAACAATTTCAAACCCACGGTCCAGAGTAATCCCAAAGTTTTCTGGGCAATGCAGGAGAGACACAGGTAAGAATCCACAATGGGCAGCAGATAGTCATAAACAATTCCAGGATTCAGGAGATGGCACAGCACTGCTCTTCTTTGCCATCAATTTGCCCTCCATCCCACATACAATCCATCTTATATGAGCATCCAGAATGCCCTCCTCTTCTTAATCTCCCTCTTCCTTTATGCTTCCATTCTACCTTTGACCCTCTATCTTCACCCCAGGGTCTTGAGTCCACCCTAATAGGCCAGAGAGAAGAGCCTGCTGCCATTTATAAGAAGAATACTAAAGCTTACAGCTTCAAAGATCTACAATGTCTTTCTCAGGATAATGCTGATCCCTTCTTTAGTATACCTTGTGAGTCTTGGCCTCTTTGCTGGACTTCCAGGAGCACAGAAGTAAAAGAAAAGAAGGGGAGGACAAGGGAAGAAACCCCCTCCCCCACACCCAGTTTTGTAGGGCTCCTGCAGATCTTTCCACCCGCAATTAACAACTGATGGACCCTCCCACACCTGACACTGCACACCCTCTCATTCCCCAAAGGCTGCGGTGACTAAACCCCACACACTGTAGTTTGCTACCTAAGCAGGCCATGCTCTGAACTAAGGCTGTGCCATTCTGGAAAGCATGAACCAGCCATATACTGTCCTTATTCTACTAAGCGTCGGGGTTCAATCCCAACCACAATCAGAAGGAAAAAGAAACTTCATGGGAACTTGGAGGCCACTGTAAAATCCAAGCTCCAGTCTGAAAGAAACAGCCTGTCAAGTTCTTTAGGGGAAATAAGAAGAGTGTAATAGAAAAACTGTAGGAAGCCACTGTCTTCCGAACTTTTTATCCATTTCCTACCTCTAGGTCTTTGATCATTGATGGCCCTTCTGCTTGGAATCTTCCCTTATCTTCTCCCATCAAATATCACCCATAGTTTTAGGCTTCATTAAAAGGTTCCTTCCTAAAAGATGTTTTTCCTTATTTACTTCCTTCATAAACAGTAATATTAGAACATTAACATACATTGAGAGTTTATTATAATGCCAGTATTGCATGTACTTTGCTCATTTAACTCTCAAAACTATATTATCAATATTGATAACCCTATCATGATCAGCTAAGTGACTGATCATGATCCTTAATCACCATTACTGTTGTCCATATCATTCTTACTTATCAGATGAAGCTCAGGTAGGTAATTTTCCTAAGAGCACACAATCAGAAAATCCAGAAGTACATAGTAGAACCACAACCCTCTGTATTTGTTATAACACCCCCAACTTTCTGTCCCCACCCCAATAGGAAGTCCATAATATAGTAAATGTTCAACTAATTTTGTTTTTAACTGAACTGAAATAGTTGACTAATAAGAAATAGGATATTTAAGATTAAAAAGATACATGAAACTATAATATGAGCTCAGTCATGTCCTTGAAAATGTAGTCGAGTGAGTCACATTGTTTTAGTAGTTCCAATGAAGAGAAAAGAAGCCTGACAGAACAGTTAGTAGTTTTGAGATCAAAGAGTTGGCCTAACTAGCTCTCCAGCCTTTGGAGACGTCCTCAAGCAGTTAAGAAGAGCCTAGACTGGCATCTAACCAGCTACCGAAACATGTGACACTAGTGCTGTTAAATCCCCGTTAGCCTTTCTTCTTCCCCCCACCAGAAAGGCTGACGCACATAGTACAGCTCCAACTGACTTATTTAAGAATAAACTCCCATATTCATTTTGTATTGCTATATAATGAATTACCACAAACTCAATAGCTTTGAACAACAGCCATTTTATGATCTCATTGTTTCTGGGGGTTAGGAATTCATGCCTGGCTTAGCTAGGTTCTCTTGTCAAGGTCTCACAAGGCTGAAGTCAAAATGTGCTAAGGCTATGGTTTCACCTAAGAGCTCAGCAAGGGAAGTATCTGCTTTCAGATTCCCTTGGGTTGGGGAAAGAAGTCATCTCCTTGTGGCTTGCATGGCAGCTTCAAAGCCACAAGTGGAGAGGGTCTGTTTCTTAAGAGTCTCTGATTTCAAAGAATGTCAAAGCCCTATTTTGAAGGACTCACCCAATTAGGTAGGTCAGGCCCTTAACCATATCCTCAGGCAAAAAACTAACCTCAAAAAATTTAAGAGTACAGAAATTATCTCAAGTATCTTTTCTGACCACAATGACATGAAACTAGAAATCAAACACAGGAAAAGAAGCTAGAAAAAAAAAAAATTACATGAAGGCTAAACAACAAATGGGTCAATGAGGAAATCAAAAAGAAAATTTAAAAATACCTTGACTGGGATGCAGCAAAAGCAGTTCTCTGAGGGAAGTTCATCACGATACAGGCCTTCATCAAAAAACAAGAAAAATCCCAAGTAAATAACCTAACTTACCAACTAAAAGAGTTAGGAAAAGAACAAACAAAATCTAAAATTAGCAGAAACAAGGAAACAGTAAATAATAGCGAGGTAATAAATAAAACAATTTTTTAAAAGATATAAAAAAATCAACAAAACCAAGAACTGGTTCTTTGAAAGGGTAAACAATTAGGCCCAGCCCACCCATGATAATCTTGCCTATCATTAACTCAGTCCATTGATGAGGGTCCTTAATTAACCCTGAATCTCCAATACTTTGGCCACCTGATGCGAAGAACTGACTTAATGGAAAAGATCCTGCTGCTGGGAAGGATTGAAGGCAGGAGAAGACGATGACAGAGGATGAGATGGTTGGATGGCATCACTAACTCAATGGACATGAGTTTGAGTAAACACCGGGAGTTGGTGATGGACAGGGAGGTCTGGCATGCTGCAGTCCATGGGGCCGCAAAGAGTCGGACATGACTGAGCAACTGAACTGAATTAATCCTGCAAAATCCTCTTAACTTTGTCATATAATACAAGATCATGAGTGTGATTCTACTAGAAGCAAGCCATAAGTTCTGCCCACACTCTCAAGGAAGGAATGATACAGGACACAACAGTAGGGGGAGAAGATGACAGAGGCCCTCTTGGGATTTTGTCCATCACAGTGTTTCTCTTTTTCCCCCAAAATACACTCCATTGCCTCAAATAAAAGAATTTCAGCTCAAGTCTGGGACAGGCTAACATAAGCATGTCTCCCCAATTTCCAAGTTAAGGTGTCTTCTAGATTATTGATTTGATCACCCAGATACTAGGTCTCCCTTAACATGCAAGGCACAAAAATATTTACTTAGAGTCCTTATTTCCTTCTCCTTTTACTTTTCTTTTCAGATGTTCCTATTAGTTCTCAATAATGATTCAGGTCGTGGTCCAGACTTCCTTTCCCTCCCTCCCGTTGTTTCTAACACAGTTAACAATAATGACAATGACAGCAGTGTGATGACAGTGTCAGGCAGTTCTGACACAAGGGAATCATCCGCCCCCACCCCCTTTAAAGGCTTCCACAACTGCACATCTGTCATGGGCTGATGGGAAAACAAACCAGATTAAGTTTAATGTCAAGTTGTATCACCTCCCATTTGTGAACTCCTTCTATTTCTTTGTCTCACAATCTGTGGAATGTGATGGACAGCAGCAAACCTCTCATTAGCGTATTTCACATTGCCGGTTCAGGCACAAGAATCTTCCTTTGCCAGGATTTGAGATTCCAGTCAGATTCTCAATTCCATCTGACTAGTCTTTCTCATTATTATGCAAATGCGAGCTTTACCTGAAGGCAAGAGCTTTCTTCTTAATATTTAAATTCCATTTCGTTTTCATTGATCTCTAAACAACAGCCCATCTTTGAACTTTCCTTGGAGAACTGTGTAGGGATGAAATGCCGCCACCCTCCATCCCAAGATTGTTTGGTTCCCTCTTTAGATTGGAATGATTTGGAAAGAGGCACATGTAAGTGGCAGAAGTATTGATTGATCACCTCTGCTTACAGAACAAGACTTTTGAGTGACTTTGGCTGAGTCTGGTATAGGGCATTCTGCTGCTATAGCAAGGCACTCAAGGAAGAAATCAACTGGCAGACAAAAAACCAAGTTGACATGCCAGGCAAGCCTGTTTGGAAGAGGGCATGCGAACCAACAAAAAGACCAACTGCCAAGGCAAACAGTCTATATCAGACAACGGAAAGGAACTAGGTGGCAGAGAGCCAACTGGGAATCCAGGCCACTGAGTGGGCAGGCTCAGGGACTAGGATGGGAACCGGAGGCAGGACTGGAGGTGCCATCTCTGGACCCCAGGGAGCAGACTGACACAGCAATTTAGTGTCCATGCATGTGTGTATGCTCAGTCACTTCAGTGATGCCCGACTCTTTGAGACTATGGAAGGTAGTCCACCAGACCCCTCTGTCCATGGGATTCTCCAGGCAAGAATACTGGAGTAGGTTGCCATGACTTCCTCCAGGGAATCTTCCCAAACCAGGGATCGAACCCGCATCTCTTATGTCTCCTGCATTGGCAGGCGACTTCTTTACCACTAGGGCCATCTGGGAAGGCCCCATTTAGTGTTCAAGATCACTCTCTCCATCAATCATCTTCTCCACCCCAGTCCTTCTCCTCAGAGGGTCTATATCCTCAGCAGCTACAGCAGCAACCTGGACCTTTTGATAGAAGTCATAGGGGCCCCTGAACAAAGCCAAACCAGATTCTCCCGCAGGAAATGTGGAATCAGGGTTCAGAGTCCACTGGGTCTTCCTCCCCTTCTCTGAGGCTCTTCCATGCTCCTCCCACTCCTGCCTCTCTTTCTCAGGGTTTAAAAGGTTTATATGAGATCAGAGCAAGGAGCCTATTTTCCAGGCCGAGGCTTTTCCTCCCCTAAGAAAGACGCTGCAGAGTGAGAGTGAAGGAAACGCTCGGAGAAGACCATGAAGGAAGGAGAGAATGGCTTGCAAGGTGGGTCCCTAAGTACCCACTTCATGACCTAGTTTCTATTTGGAACCAGAGTCAGAGACCACTGAGGTAAGCAGCCAGCACTTATAGTTCTAGAAGGGTGTGGCTGCTCAGCAGGGCTCTTCCCCCTCCTCTTTTAACTCACAACCTGGCTCCAAAGGAACCAAGATCTAGAGTTTCAGCGGAGTTCACAGAGTTCCAGCGGCCGCTTCAAAGCCCACGGCCACTGACGTCCCCCTCGGCTGCCATCTTGAGAGCCTGAAGATATAAACGGTACTTGAAAAGCAACACAAAGACTGAAAGCTGAAGTTTCCTCATCATTTTCTAATATATCTCCAGTAGGAAGGTCAGCGTCTGAAACTTTCCTTCGGGAGAAAGAAGTGGTTTTCAATGCTTGGAACAATTTTGCACCTTTTTTGTCAGACAAAAACGACGTCCAGCCATCATTTTCCCCTAACTTATCTTGAAACAGGATGAATCCAGGGAAAAGCAGGGGCAGAAGACGGAGCAGTATAACGAGAAGAGGGAGAAGGAAGAGGAGAAACGGCTCACTGACCCTGTGCTGTTCTGGGGCTCTGAGTTCTGGTTTCAGCCTTCTCGGCATCCCAGGCGGTGGGCGCCGAACCGCGGAACAGGGAGGGGACGGCGGACACACACAGCCCCGGAAGCCAAAGGCCTGGATGTGTATCCCGCTCTGCCATTTACTGCACAGCCATTTGCTTCCGTTTCCTCAGCTGTGAAAGGAGCGATGAGGGTAGGTGAGGCCTACCTTAACTCTGACGTGATAGGGGCCAGGCGCGCTTCGCCATTAGCCCGCGGCCATTAGCAGGGTGCGCAGGCGCACAGACCCTGACACGTGGACGTTAACGTGCAGCTTTTAGTGGGGCTGGCGCAGGCGCACAGACTAGCACGTGACCTATATGGGGCGTGGCAGTCGCAGGGAGGTTACGACAGGGACCTCAGCGCGGAGCTGAACACACCTGGCGGTTAGCACAGGGCTGGCTGTTCGCAGGGTGCAGGGCTGAGCAGCCAGTAGCACCTGGTGTTAGAGTGAGGCCCTTGGAGTTGGCTGTTAGCTGAGGGGCATGGCCCAACTATTAGCACCAGTGGTTTCCTTTCAGAGAGGTTAGCAGCTCTGCTCTGCAAAGGGCCAGGATCTCTGTGACCCTGGAGGCGGCAGTAACCCTGGGTCATCGGCAGCAGTACCCTACCCTCGTTTGAGCAGCCTGAGGTGCCTGAAGACCACTGGTTGCTGGGTGCCTGGCTCCCTCAGCGATGATGGCCTGGAAAGGTCTGGGTACCCAGCCCTGAGGATGCCTAGGGCTGAGATCCAGATCCTCAGCCGGGAAGGGTACTGGACCAACTCTCAGGGCGGGGAACTGGCCTGCTCAGGGACCCCTCCTCATAGCCAGGCCTGGAAACCGGAGGAAGAAAGTTGAGCCTGGGAACATTGTCCTTTCTTATCAGAACAGAGAATAACATTTGTTTGGATGGAGGTTTATGGGAACATTGGGACCAGCTGCAAGAACAAAGGATCTGACACCTAGAAGTCCATAACAACTAACATTGCTCTTCCCTCACTTTTCCTATAAAAGGGCTTTGCTGAAAGCTTTCAAGAATTCAGGCTTTTTATGGCATGAGCCACCTATCTCCTTGTAGGGATCTGTAATAAATCTTTTTCTGGTCCAAACTCCTACATTTTGGTATAATTTGGGCTCACTGTACTCAGGCACACAGACTTGCTTGGGGTAACAGATACGTGCAACAATCTATGAACACAGCCTGCAGTATAGGGGGTGCCTAATAAAACTTTGGCTATTACTACTTCCAGATGTACAACCTGGATTTAGAAAAGGCAGAGGAACCAGACATCAAATTGCCAATATCCGTTGGGTCATAGAAAAAGCAGGACAATTCCAGAAAAACATCTGCTTCATTGACTACACTAAAGCCTTTGACTGTGTGGATCACAACAAACTGTGGGAAATTCTTCAAGAAATGGGAATACCAGACTGCTTTACCTGCCTCCTGAGAAACCTGTATGCAGGTCAACAAGCAACAAGCAACAGATAGAACCAGACATGGGACAATGGTCTGGTTCAAAATTGGAAAAGGAGTATGTCAAAGCTGTTTACTGTCACTCCGCTTATTCAACTTATATGCAGAGTACATCATGTGAAATGTCAGGCTGGATGAAGCACAAGCTGGAATCAAGACAGCCGGGAGAAATATCAATAACCTCAGGTATGCAGATGACACCACCCTTATGGCAGAAAGCAAATAGGAACTTAACAGTGAAAAAGCTGGCTTAAAATTCAGCATTCAAAAAATGGAGATCATGGCATCTGGATCCCATCACTTCATGGCAAATAGATGGGGAAACAATGGAAACAGTGACAGACTTGATTTTCTTGGGCTCCAAAATCACTGTGGACAGTGACTGCAGCCATGATATTAAAAGATGCTTGCTCCGTGTAAGAAAAGCTATGACCAACCTAGACAACATATTAAAAAGCAGAGACATTACTTTGCCTACAAAGGTCTGTATAGTTAGAGCTATGGTTTTTCCAGTAGTCATGTACAGATGTGAAAGCTGGACAATAAAAAAGGCTGACCACTGAAGAATGTATGCCTTCAAACTGGGACCCAACTTAGCACCAAGTGTCAGAGGGGAAAGGAGCTCAATGAGGAATCACACATATTTTGCAGGAAGCTGACTCTGTGACTGATGTAGATAGAAGATGATTTTCAATTTCAAAGCTGCAAAGTCGCTTCAGTCATGTCCAACTCTGTGTGACCCCATAGACGGCAGCCCACCAGGCTCTCCCGTCCCTGGGATTCTCCAGGCAAGAACACTGGAGTGGGTTGCCATTTCCTTCTCCAATGCGTGAAAGTGAAAAGTGAAAGTAAAGTCACTCAGTCGTGTCCAACTCTCAGCGACCCCATGGACTGCAGCCTACCAGGCTTCTCCGTCCATGGGATTTTCCAGGCAAGAGTACTGGAGTGGGTTGCCATTGCCTTCTCCGTCAATTTCAAAGAGCCCTGCATTAACCCTTTTGTCAGGGGATAACTAAAAGCTAAAATGATTCATTCACTCTCAGGTGCATCCAACCTTGTATCTCAAGTCCCTTCCTCATCCAAACCTAATGGAAAAAGTAGATCCATGAAGAACATGGTTCATTCAAGATGACCTAATAAAAAAGAAGAACACAGGTTTATGTAAAAAATACCTTATGAAAATAAAAGAGATAGGAAAACAAACAGGAAATAAGAATACTGAACAGAAAAAAACACAAAAATTGTTGAAAAAACAGGGGGAAACGACTAATATCGCTAAGCATTAAACGTTTTTTTTAAAGAACTTGAAGAAAACAAAAGGGGAAATATTCATAACATTGGATTTAGTGAAGACTTCTTGAATACAATGCCAAAAGCATAGGCAACAAAGGACAAGTACATAAATTGGACTACATCAAAATTTAAAACTCCTGTGCATCAAAAACATCATCAAAAGACAATCCATGGAACAAAAGAAAATATTTGCAAATCATATATATCTGATAATGTGTTAATATCCAGAATATGTAAAGAACTTGTCTACCTCAGTGAAACTATGAGCCATGCTGTGTGGGCCACCTAAAACAGGTCCTGGTGAAGAGTTCTGAAAAAATGAGGTCCACTGGAGAAGGGACTGGCGAACCACTTTAGTGTTGTTGCCTTGAGAACCCCATGAACAGTATGAAAGGCAAAAAGATAGGACACTGAAAGATGAACTCCCCAGGTCGGTAGGTGCCCAATATGCTATTGGAGAAGAGCAGAAATAACTCCAGAAGGAATGAAGAGCCTGAGCCAAAGTGGAAACAAAGCCCAGTTGTGGATGTGTCTGGTGGTGAAAGTCCAGTCTGATGCTGTAAAGAACAATATTACATACTGAACCTGGAATGTCAGTTCTATAAATCAAGGTAAATTGGAAGTGGTCAAACAGGAGATGGCAAGAGTGAACATTGACATTTCAGGAATCAGTGAATTAAAATGGACTGGAATGGCCAAATTTAATTCAGATGATCATTAGATCTACTACTGTGGGAAGAAACCCTTAGGAAAAAATGGAGTAGCTCTCATAGTTAACAAAAGAGTCTGAAATGCAGTACTTGGATGAAATCTCAAAAATGACAGAATGGTCTTTGTTCATCTCCAAGGCAAACCATCCAGTATCACAGTAATCCAAGTCTATGCCCCAACCACTAATGCTGATAAAGCTGAAGTTGAATGGTTCTATGAAGACCTACGAGACCTTCTAGAACTAACACCAAAAAAAAATGTCCTTTTCCTCATGGGGAACTAGTATGCAAAAGTAAGAAGTCAAGAGATACATAGAGTAACAGGCAAGTTAGGCTGGGGAGTACAGAATGAAGCAGGGCAAAGGCTAACAGAGTTTTGCCAAGAGAATGCACTGATCATAGCAAACACCCTCCTCCAACAACACAAGAGATGACTCTACACATGGACATCACCAGATGGTAAATACTGAAATCAGATTGATTATATTCTTTGCAGCCAAAGATGGAGAAGCTCTATACAGTCAGCAAAAAAAGCTGACTGTGGCTCAGATCATGAACTCTTTATTGCCAAATTCAGACTTAAATTGAAGAAAGTAAGGAAAACCACTAGACCATTCAGGTATGACCTAAATCAAATCCCCTACGATTATACAGTGGAAGTGACAGATTCAAGGGATCAGATCTGACAGACAGAGTGCTTCAAGAACTATGGATGGAGGTTCATGACATAGTACAGGAGGCAGTGATCAAGAGCCTCCCCAAGAAAAAGAAATGCAAAAAGGCAAAATGGTTGTCCGAGGAGGCCTTACAAATAGCTGAGAAAGGAGGAGAAGTGAAAGGCAAAGAAGAAAAGGAAAGATATACCCATCTGAATGCAGAGTTCGAAAGAACATCATGGAGAGATAAGAAAGGCTTCATAAGTGATCAATGCAAAGAAATAGAGGAAAACAAGAGAATGGGAAAGACTAGAGACCTCTTCAAGAAAATTAGAGATACCAAGGGAACATTTCATGTAAAGATGGGCACAATAAAGGATAGAAACAGTATGGACCTAACAGAAGCAGAAGATATTAAAGAGGTGGCAAGAATACACAGAAGAACTATACAAAAAAGATCTTCATGACCCAGATAACCATGATAGTGTGATCACTTACCTAGAACCAGACATCCTGGCAATACAAAATCAACTGGGCCTTAGAAAGTATCACTAGTGGAGGTGATGAAATTCCAGCTGAGCTATTTCAAATCCTAAACGATGATGCCATTAAAGTGCTGCAGTCAATATCAGCAAATTTGGAAAACTGACCAATGGTCACAGGACTGGAAAAGGTCAGTTTTCATTTCAATCCCAAAGAATGTTCAAATCAGTGCACAATTGCACTCATTTTACACACTAGCAAAGTAACGCTAAAATTCTGCAATCTAGGCTTCAGCAGTACGTGAACCAAGAACTTTGAGATGTTCAAGGTTGATTTAGAAAAGGCAGAGGAATCAGAGGTCAAATTGCCAATATCCGTTGGATCATAGAAAAAGCAAGACAATTCCAGAAAAACATCTACTTCTGCATCATTGATTATGATAAAGCCTTTGACTGTGTGGATCACAACAAACTGTGGAAAATTCTTAAAGAGATGGGAATACCAGACCACCTTACCTGCCTCCTGAGAAACCTGTGTGCAGGTCAAGAAGGAACAGTTAGAACCAGATATGGAACAACACACTGGTTCCAAATTGGGAAAGGAGTACGTCAAAGCTGTATTTTGTCACCCTGCTAATTTAACTTATATGCAGAGTACATCATGAGAAACGCTGAGCTGGATGAATCACAAGGGAATCACGACTGCAGGCAGAAATATCAATAACCTCAGATATGCAGATACCACCACACTTATGGCAGAAAATGAAGAGGAAGTAAAGAGGCTTTTGATGAAGGTAAAAGAGGAGAGTGAAAAATCTGGCATAAAACTCAACATTCAGAAAATGCCATGGAATCATGGCATCTCATCCCATCACTTCATTGCAGATAGATGGGGAAACAATGGAAACAGTGACAGACTTTATTTTCTTGGGCTCCAAAATCACTGCAGATGGTGCCTGCAGCCATGAAATTTAAAAATGCTTGCTCCTTGAAAGAAAAGCTATGACCAACCTAGACAGCATATTAAAAAGCAGAGACATTACTTTGCCGACAAAGGTCCATATAGGCAAAGCTATGGTTTTTCTAGTAGTCATGTATGGATGTGCGTGTTGGACCATAACTGTTGTTCAAAAGAGAATCCCTTGAACTGTAAGGAGATCAAACCAGTCAATCCTAAAGGAAATCAGTCCTGAATATTCACTGGAAGGAGTGATGCTAAAGCTGAAGCTCCAATACTTTGGCCACCTGATGTGAATAGCCAACTCATTAGAAATGACCCTGATGCTGGGAAAGACTGAAGGCAGGAGGAGAAGGGGAAGATGGGATGAGATGGTTGGATGGCATCACTGACTCAATGCACATGAGTTTGAGCAAGCTCCAGGAGATGGTGAAGGACAGGGAAGCCTGGCGTGCTGCAGTCCATGGGTCACAAAGAGTCGGACATGACTGTGCAACTGAACAACAACAACAACATAAAATTCAACAACAACAATCAAAAACAAAAACCAAAAAACCCCAACAACCAAAAAAAATTTTAAATGGATAAAAGACTTGAACAGACATTTCTCCAAAGATATCCAAATGCCAAAAAGCACATGAAAGATGCTCAACATCACTAGTCATAAGGGGAAAGCAATTCAAAACCACAATGAGATAGTATTTTGCACCCATTAGAATAGCTGCTACAAAAAAAACGACAAACAGAAAATAATTAGTGTTGGCAAGGATGTTGAAGAGTTAGAAACTTGTGTACTGCTGATAGGAATGTAAAATAGTGCAGTAACTGTGGAAAACAATATGATGGTTCCTCAAAAAGATTAAAAATAAAATTGCCATATGATCCAGCAGGTTCTCAAAGAGATATTTGTACACTTGTGTTCATAGCAGAATTAATCACAATAGCCAAAAGGTAGAAGCAACCCAGGTGTCCACCAATGGATGAATGGATAAACAAAATGTGGTAGATACAATCAATAGAATATTATTTATCCTTAAAAGGAAGGGGATTCTGACATATACCACAATATAGATGCCCCTTGAGGACATTATATTAAGTGAACTAAGCCCAGTCACAAAATGACAAATAATACATGATTCCACCTATATGATGTAACTAGACTGGTCAAATTCAGAGACACGAAGAACGGTGGCTGCAAGGGTCTGGGAGCTGGGGAGGAAGAATGGAAAATTGTTTAAGTAAATAAAGAGATCCAGTTTTGCAAAATAAAAAGTTCTGAAGATTGTTTGCACAATGATGTGAATATACTTAACAATACTGAACTATATACTTAAAAGTGATTAAAGTGATAAATTTTGTGTTATTTGTATCTTTATCACCACCAAAAATAATAAATAGAATATACATGGTATACACAACGATAATGTAGAAATAATATTACTAACAACAATTAGAGGACTTCCCTGGCGGTCCAGTGGCTAAGACTCTGCGCTCCCAATGTCGGGGGCATGGGTTCGATCCCTGATCAGGGAAATAGATCCCACATGCCACAACAAAGATTGAAGATCCCATGTGCCACAATTAAGACCTGGTGCAACCAAATAAAGAAATGCTATTTTTAAAAAGCAGTAACAACAATTGATAGGAGAGGGGAAGACAGATAAATAGATAAATATATTGAAAGAAATCAATGTGAACCCTGGAAATTTGACCCAAGAAAAAGAACTGACAAAAATTGGGTACAGACAGGGGGAAAACGGAGAAAAAAAGAGAAGCAAAATTGACTACAGCAAAGTCAATAGAGTTTAAATGAAGGGAAGAGTGAAATTACCAATGTAAGCACCCAAAGAAATTAAAAGAGCACAAACTTTTCAAATCTCCAGAAAGTACACACACATACCACCCCACCACCACAAACACAAAGGAAGCAGATAATATAATAAAAGATTATAAAAAGGAAAAATAGAAGAGATGGCATCAAATATGACAGAACTAATATCCAACTCACTTGCTTTAATAATAAATGTAAAGTATGTAAACATCTAGTAAGAGATCATATTATTATATTGGGTCATGAAGAAAAAACCAACAATATGTATACAAGGGGCATATCTAAGACAACCCAGAAAGGTGGGAAATGAGAGGCTACACCAAGGTTTGCAAGCAAATGCATATCAAAAGAAAGTAGAGGCTCTGAAGCACCCTTGTAGACAGGGTAGAGTTCAGGGCAAAAAGCACTAAACAGACCATAGGATAAAGCAGCAAAAACAAGGAAAAATGAACATTAATAGGCGACTTTAATCCACTTCTCTTTAACTCATAATGTAACATGAAAAACAGTATAGATGGGACATAAAAACCCCTAAATTCACAAATTAACCACATGGGACTAACTAACACATTCTAAAATATAAAATAAATATGTTTGCAGGGATTTGGTTGGTTCAAACCGAAAGCTTTGAGAACAACTATCTTGGTGGACTTATAAAACAGACTGAGTTAGGTCTGAGAGACACCTGGCAGCAGACATCTGAATCCCACTTCTGGTCCTCCAGTCTGTACAGTAAATGGTTGGCTGCTTAGTCTTCACTACTGTCCTCAGAGCCTGCTCTTGGATCTCTCCTGCTAGATGGAGGAAGTAAAACTCACTTCCTCTTGGATCAAAATGATGCCAGCTGGGCATCAGAGAAAATGCAGACTAATGGAATGGCAACTCCTGCTCATCTCCCCCGTGGTTTATTTCACAGCCTAAACAAGATGTGCTATTAACATAGGACACACACACACACACACACACACACACACACACACACACACACACACACTCCCTCCCTCCCTGGCGCTGTAGGATCACTGAGGCCTTTCTTTGCTCATTGAATGTATGTAGCTAGGGCCTGTCATAGACTGTGTGGCTTCATCCTTATAGGCAGCTGTCTCTTGGGAGTGTCTCATCAATAAATCCCTCCCCCTTCATCTCTTTTGCTTTTTATCAGCCCAGCTCCACAAGGTACCATTATCTCCACCTGCCCTTGAAAATGTTTATTTCAAGATGTCTCTCTGATGGCTAGTCATGCAACTTGGATGATGACCTTGCAAATAAACATGAGCAGAAAATTCTACTCAACCAACAGGAGGTTATTCGAAAGCTTTTTATCTGTGAAAGTCAATTATCTTTTCTGACATTTTCTTGCTCTGTTTGCAAAGGAATATACACACACACACACACACACACACACACACACACATAAATGTGGAAATAATGTATTTGGAACATGAATAATAAGAACAATTAATATTTATTGATCACTTACTACAAATGAATTGCTTTGCATAATTTATACCAGCACCCCTGTAGAGTACAGAAAATCTCTTCCCAGCACATCCAAATGGAAAAACAGGCTCAGAAAGGCTAAATAATATGCCCAGTGAATTCTCAGGCAGTGAGTGGCAGAGTATGTGTTCTCTGGACCCATGGTCTGGGTCATTTCCTCAATTCCACACTGTGAACACAGTGGTCATTAATCTGTATCACTACGTGCTAAAGCAAGGCTTAGATGCTGTTATATACTGCATGCATGTGTCCCCTGAAAATTCACATTGAAATCCTAACCCTCAATGTAGTAGTATTGGAGATGAGGCCCTTGGGAGGCAATCAGGTTCAGAAGTAGTCACAAGAGTGGAATCCCTGTGATTAGAAAGAGACTAGAGCTCCATTTCTCTGGGCCATGGACACGGTAAGAAGGCAGCTGTCTACAAGCCAGGAAGTAAGCCCTCACCAGGACCTGTCCATTCTGGCACCCTGATATCAAATCTCCTGGCCTCTAGAACTGTGAGAAATACATTTCTGCTGTCTAAGCCACCCAGCCTGGGACTTCCCTGGTGGTCCAGTGCTTAAGAATCCACCTTGCAATGCAGGGGACACAAGTTCAATGCCTGGTTGGAGAACTAAGATCCTACTTGCTGCAGAGTACCTAAGCCGCATGCCACAGCTAGAGTCTATGCATCACAACGAAAGATCAGCTTGATACAACAAAGATCCCACGTGCTGCAACTAAGCCCCGACATATCTACTTGGTGTTCTGTGGTGATCTGGATGGGAAGGAAACCAGAACAGTGGGTATATATGTATATGTATACCTGATTCACTTTGCTGCACAGCATAAACTAACACAACATTGTAAAACAACTATACTCCAATAAAGATTAATTTTAAAAAATGCTATTAAGGGAGTCCTTTGCTAACATGCCTATTCCTCCATTCAGTTTAATACACTCCTTGAAAGAAAAGTTATGACCAACCTAGACAGCATATTAAAAAGCAGAATCATTACTTTGTCAACAAAGGTCCATCTAATCCAGGCTATGGTTTTTCCAGTGGTCATGTATGGATGTCAGAGTTGGACTATAAAGAAAGCTCTGAGAGCCGAAGAATTGATGCTTTTGAACTGTGGTGTTGGAGAAGACGTTTGAGAGTCCCTTGGAATGCAAGGAGATCCAACCAGTCCATCCTAAAGGGGATCAGTCCTGGGTGTTCATTGGAAGAACTGATGTTGAAGCTGAAACTCCAATACTTTGGCCACCTGATGCAAAGAGCTGACTCATTTGAAAAGACCGTGACTCTGAGAAAGAGTGAGGGCAGGAGGAGAAGGGGATGACAGAGGATGAGATGGTTGTATGGCATCACTGACTCAATGGACATGGGTTTGGGTGGACTCCGGGAGTTGGTGATGGACAAGGAGGCCTGGCGTGCTGCAGTTCATGGGTTCGCAAAGAGTCAGACATGACTGAGCAACTGAACTGAACTGAACTGATGATAAGGAAACATAAAGCTTAATCCCACCCATGCTCACAGGTTGGGGGAAGGCAGGCCGCCCCTTCCACCATCATCTGCTACATCTGGTGGTTTGAATTCTGATCTGGCCTGGCAGCTGAGGCCCTGGCCCCTCCCTCTGACCGTCCAGTCCCTCCAGCTGAGGGCTCTTCCTGCTCCAGCATGCTATACTGTAATACTGCAGTGTCTTTTCGAAAGCTATGGTTGTACAACAGCACTGCTGTCCCTGTTTCCTTCTCCACAACACTCCAGACTTCCTCCTCCATCGTGCAGTCCCTCTCCCTCCAGTCTCCGAGGCACTCTCTGGATCCCATTGGCCAGTCCCTGTCCCTCAGACATCAGAGCCCCTGATCTGCAAGGGAAGGGGAACTGTAGCTGATGAAGAGACATGCCATCAAGACATGTCAATGCACGCGAGGGGAAAATATCCACAAGATCCATAGGAAGGATTGCCTGGGAAAGGCCAAATCCATCCAGGCTTCATTTGGTCCTGAAGACATGCCTATCAGGTTTCTCCTCTTGGACTTCAGCAGCAAAAACTTCCTGCAGAACAGAGGCTGGAGGATCCAGTGTCAGAAAACCAATGTGGTTTTTTGTTTGTTTGTTTTTAGTTTTTCATTGGACTTTTTATTTCACAATAATATATAATAGATTTTCACATTTCCACATCGAGATTTCCCTATTTCTAAAATCTTACAAGACCAATGTGTTTTTAATTCTACATGCCTGTCATTTAAGAAGGATGCAGGTCCCACCATCCCTACTCACAGCAGCAGATGCTGAGACATTGCAAGAGCTCATAGGCTGAGATGAGAATTAGCTCGCAATATTAAAGATATTTCTAGAGGAAACAGGTCCAAAAGAGCTATGCTTCCTGAGTGTCATCCTAGAATCAATGTCCAGAGAAAAAAGTTGGAACTAAAATGATTAGTACTTTGTTCCTTCTTCAAATGGATTTTTGCTGTCTTCAAGATCTCCATCAGTTTATAGACTGATAGATCATACAACTCCCATTACTACAAATAAGAAAACTGATCCCCTGAGGAATCACATTACCTCTTCAGGACCATATGGGCTCAACCAAGTTCTTAAGGCTGGAACAAGCCTCCCTTTTCCCAATCCTAAGCTCTCTCCTCTGCATCACGAGAATGCTTTCAATGTGAATATCAAACTTAAAAGGAGGTGAATCGCAAACTGCAAACTGCTGAAGTAGAAATTAATCAATCAACTGGAGACAGGGGCTGTGTAGGGTCCCTAAACGAAGCTCTGCCTCTCCCACCCCAGGCCCATATGCCACTTCCCTCTGCCAGGGGAGCTCCTGGACTGCTGGGTGTCCTTCTGCTCAGGACATTGAGCAAACTAGGTCAACCACGGTGTTCAGCAACCTTTCGTAAGCACTGAAGGTCATCTCAGTGCTCAGCATTTTTTCATCTTTTCAAATAAATAATGAAAGTGGAGATTCTCAATATGGCATAGCTGGGCTAATTCCCTGGGAGCTGCATCACGCAGCACCACATATTGCCAGCATATGGTTTCTCCTTGTAGAGTGGATGCCAAATTAAGATTACATTAGGGAATAAATTTTCCTAAAGAATTAAGAACATCAAACAATAACTTGTTAGAAAAATGTACTAGGGAGGAATCTGAGCAAAGGGAAGTCCTGTTTACAATAGCAACACACAAAAGGGAAACTTGAGGAGAACAATTAAGGAGATAGGGTCTATATAACTACTAAAAGTGTTGTTAGCCGCTCAGTCATGTCTGACTCTTTGTGAGCTCATGGGCTGTAGCCCACCAGGCTCCTCTGTCCATAGAATTCTCAAAACAAGAATACTGGAGTGGGTAGTCATTCTTTTCTCCAGGGGATCTTCCCAATCCAGGGATCAACCCTGGGTCTCCTGCATTATAAGTGGATTCTTTACCATCTGAGCCACCAGGGAAGCTCATACAACTACTAAAGAAATCCTCAAAATGTCACCAGATGATCATGGAGTCTGAACTGTATCTCACTGATGGATATGCACACAAAATAGTCCACAAATGCTCATTCTTTCAAGATCATTTAACATATATTTAACAGAATCCCAAACAAAATTCTGAAGCCACTTGCCATAGGCAAACTTATGGCTTCCTAAATAGGTCCATGTCCTAATCCCAGTACCTTTGAATATATTACATACATGGTAGACTTTAAAAATGTGATTAAGTGTGAAGACTTTGCAATGGGGGGAAATTATCCTGGAATATCCAGAGCTGAACCTAATCACACAGATCTTTTAAATTAGAGAATATTTTCTGGCTCTGCTTAGAATGAAAAAAGTCAGAGAGATGCAGCACTGCTGCCTTTAGATGTAGGACTTCCCTGGTGGTCCACTAGTTAAGAATCTGCCTGCCAATGCAGGGGACATGGGTTCACTCCCTGGTCTGCGAAGACTCCATGTGTCGGGCAACTAAGCCCCTGCACCACAACTACTGAGCCTGGAAGCCTAGAGCTCATGCTCAACAAAAGAAGGCACCTCAATGAGAAGCCCATGCACCACAACTAGACAGCACCCTGCATGCAGCACTGATGACTCAGCACAGCCAAAAATAAATTAATAAATAAACAAAATATACTATTGTAAGTGATGGTCTAATATATAAAACTAAAAAAAAAAAAAAAAAAGAGAGAAAGGGGTCCATGAGCCAAGGAATATGGGCAGCCTCTAGAAGTAGGAAAGGGCAAGAAAACGATTCTCCCCTATAGCCTCCAGGATGGAATGGAGCTCTATTAACACTTTGATTTTAACCAAGTGAGACTTCTAACCTACAGAACCATAAGGTAAAACAAACCTGTGTTGTGTTAAGCCATTAAGTTTATGGTATTATTTTGTTACAAAGCAAAGAGAAACTAAAACACTATTTTTTAAGCCTGACCAAATTTTGAAATTGTGAAGTATTGGAGAATTAGCCTAACAAGGAAAAAATAGGGACCAAGCCAGAGGGGGGAAATGAATACTCTTGACATGAAAATTATTAGAGGAGACCACCCTGTTAGGTACTAAAATACATCTGGTACTGGAATGTGGAATCAAATAAATGAATGTGGAACCAAATAAATGCTCCAGAAGTAGACTCTATCACATTCAACATTTTTACATTCTTAGAGGAAACATCACTAAACAATGGAGATATCGGATTAACAAATTTAAAATTGTTGTTGCTCAGTCACTCAGTCATGTCCGACTCTTTGCACCACACCAGGCTTCCCTGACCTTCACTATCTTCCAGAGTTTGCTCAAACTCATGTCCATTGAGTTGATGATGCCATCGAAACATCTCATTCTCTGTCGCCCCCTTCTCCTCCTGCCTTTAGTCTTTCCCAGGATCAGAATATTTTCCAGTAAGTCAGATCTTCATATCAGGTGACCAAAGTATTAGAGCTTCAACTTCAGCATCAGTCCTTCCAATGAATATTCAGGGTTTGTTTCCTTTAGGATTGACTGGTTTGACCTCCTTGCTGTCCAAGGGACTCTCAAGAGTCTTCTCCAACACCATAGTTCAAAACCATCAATTCTTTAGTGCTCAGCCTTCTTTACAGTCACCACACATGACAACGGGAAAAACCATAGCTTTGACTATATCAAGCCTTGTCCACAAAGTGATGCCTCTGCTTTTTATTATGCTGTCTAGGTTTGTCATAGCTTTCTGTCCAAGGAGCAAGGATCTTTTAATTTCATGGCTGAAGTAACCATCTGCAGTGACTTTTGAGCCCAAGAAAATAAGGTCAGTCACTGTTTCCATTGTTTCTCCACTTATTTGCCATGAAGTAATGGGACCAGATGCCATGATCTTAGTTTTTTGAATGTTGAGTTTTCACCCAGCTTTTTCACTCTCCTCTTTCACCTTCATCAAGAGGCTCTTTGGCTCCTCTTCACTTTCTACCATTAGGGTGGTGTCATCTGTATATCTGAAGTTATTGGTATTTCTCCCAGCAACCTTGATTCCAGCTTGTGATTCATCCAGCCCCACATTTTGCATGATATACTCTGCACAGAACTTAAATAAGCAGGGTGATAATATACAACCTTGACATACTCCTTTCCCAATTTGGAACCAGTCGCTTGTTCCATATCTGGTTCTAATTGTTGCTTCTTGACCTGAACACAGGTTTCTCAGGAGGCATGTAAGGTGGTCTGGTATTCCAATCTCTTTAAGAATTTTCCACAGTTTGTTGTGATTCTCACAGTCCAAGGCTTTAGCATAGTCAATGACACAGAAGTAGATGTTTTTCTGGAATTCCCTTAATTTTTCTATGATCCAACAGATGTTGACAATTTGATCTCTGGTTCCTCTTCTTTTTCTAAACCCAGCTTGTACATCTGGAAGTTCTTGGTTCACATACTGCTGAAGGCTAGCTTGAAGGATTTTGAGCATTACTTTGCTAGCGTGTGAAATGAGTGCAATTATAGCATAGTTTGAACATTCTTTGCAATTGCCCTTCTTTGGGATTGGAATGAAAACTGACCTTTTTCAGTCCTGTGGCCACTGCTGAGTTTTCCAAATTTAATTGAAAATAAAATTAGTTTATATCCTCAGCTTACCATAAATCAAAATAAATATTAGATCACTGGGGCGGTCCCAAGATGGTTGAGGAATAGGATGTGGAGACCACTTTCTCCCCAACAAATTCATCAAAAGATCACTTGAATGCTGAGCAACTTCCACAAGACAACTTCTGAACGCTGGCAGAGGACACCAGGCAACCAGAAAGGCAGCCCATTCTCTTCAAACGGAGGTAGAATAAAATATAAAACACAAAAAGAAAGACAAAAGAGTTAGGGAGTTAGGGATGGAGACCTGTCCAGGGGAGGGAGTTGTGAAGGAGGAGAAGTTTCCAAACAGCAGGAAACCCTCTCACCAGAGGGTCTGTAGAGAGTTTTGAAATCCCAGAGGGCAACATAACCAGGAGGAAACACACACACACACACACACACACACACACACACACACACACACACACACACACACAGAATACGCACCTAACCGCAACTCCCAGCAGAGAAGTAGCCCAGATGCTCACGTCCGCCACCAGTGATCAGGGGCTGCACAGGGAGGTTCAGGCTGCAAGCTTAGGGTAAGGACTGGGCCTGAGGACAATCTGACGGAGCTAACATGAGACAGAAACCCAAACTGTGGGATAGCCAGGAAAAAAAAAAGGGAACTTTCTAGTGAAAGGCTCTAACCTAATGCACAGCCTGGCCCGCTCACAGAACAAAGCATTGAGGGAATACCAAAGGAGAGCTAGCCAGCTGTGTACAGTCCCCTCCCCCCACTGGAGGCAGAGAGGCAGGCATGCAACAGCCAGAGCCTGAAGGCAAGGAGCAATCTCAGCATCCTCCACCAAACTGTGAGCAGGCTCCCAGTTGCTAACCACATCTTCCTGGGATCCTGGATGGTTGACATCTGCCAGGAGGGTTGCGGCCTGAGATCAGCTCCCCAGAGGAGACACATGGCACACCTGAGATGGTGCTCTTGCTGCAAACCCAGGAAACCGAGCTGCCAGGATGGAGATGTTTTTAAGATACACAGTCCACATGGGACAGTGCGCTCGCCAAGCACTTGGTCGCCTGAGCTGCTCAGACCTAGGAAGCATACAAAATGCATGCCCAGTGGAGTCTGTGTCCTTGAGGAGTACCTGAGAACCTGAACCTGAGAAGCTTAGACCTGGGAAGTGCACGAAACACAGGGCCTGCTTTGGACAGTGCCCCTGCAGAGCAACCTGGAGCCTGAGCAGTGTAGAACCAGAAAGCACACACCGCTGTGAGTGGGGACAAACCCAGTGTGGTCCATACACTGCGAGCACTCCCCACACCTGCCAGTGATATTTGTTTGCAGTGTTCCTCCCTCCCCAGAGCACAACTGAACAAGTGAGCCTAAATAAGTGACCACCTTTGCCACCCTTGTGTCAGGGTGGAAATTAGACACTGAAGTGACTTGCAAACAGAGGAAGCCAAAATAAACAAAGAGGGAATGCTCTGGAAGTGACAGGTACAACACGTTAAAACCCTGTAGTTAACATTGACTAAGAATTGGAATGGGCCTATAGACCTTGAGAAGAAGTACAAGCTGGAACAAGGGACTATCTGAAACTGAACTGACCCCACACTGCCCTCAACAGCTCCAGAGAAATTCCTAGATATATTTCTACTATTATCATTTTCATTTTTTTTTTATTTTTAAGTTCTTTATTACTACTTTAATTTTATTTTTATAACCTACTATTACCTTGCAAAAAAAAGACTTTATTTTTAAAGCAAATTTTATATATATATTTTTTATAATTTTTGTGATTGATTTTGTTTTGTATTTTTAACAGTCTAACTTCTACTCTAGATTTTTAATGTTTGCTTTTTGGTATTTGTTATCAATTTTGTGCTTTTAAGAACTGAATCTTCAGTATCCATTTTCACTTAAGGGTGTGATTACTGGCTTGATTGCTCTCTCCCCTTTTGACTCTCCCTTTTCTCCCCCAGGGCACCTCTATCTCCTCCCTCCCCCTTCTCTTCTCTACTTAACTCTGTGAATCTCTCTTGGTGTTCCAGGCTGTGGAGAATACTTAGGGAACGGATTGCTGGCTAGACTGGTCTCTCCTCTTTTGACTCCCCCTCTTCTCCTCCTGGTCACCTCTATCTCCTTCTTCCCTCTTCTTTTCTCCATGTAACTCTGTGAACCTATCTGGGTGTCCCTCACTGTGGAGAATTTTTTCGCCATTAAGCTGGATGTTTTGTCATCTGTGCTGTATGGATGGAGAACTCTTGATGCTACTGTAAGAATAAGACTGAAAGCCAGAGACGGGAGGCTTAAATCCAAAACTTGAGAACACAAGAGAACTCCCGATTCCAGGGAACATTAATAGACAAGAGCTCATCCAAAAGCCTCCATACCTACAGTGAAACCAAGCTCCACCCACGAGCCAACAAGTTCCAGAGCAAGACATACCACACTAATTCTCCAGAAATGCAGGAACACTGCACTGAGCCTTAAAATACAGGCTGTCCAAAGTCACAACAAACCCATAGACACCTCAAAACTCACTACTGGACACTTCATCACACTCCAGAGAGAGGAGATCAAGCTCCACCCACCAGAACACCGATGCAAGCTCCCCTAACCAGGAAACTTGGACAAGCCACTCATCCAACCCCACCCCCAGGGAGCAAGCTTCACAAGAGGAACCACAAACTTCCAGCCTACAGAAAAGCCACCCCAAACACAGCAATCTAAACAAAATGAAAATGCAGAGAAATATTCAGCAGGTAAAGGAACATGATAAATGCCCACCAAACCAAACAAAAGAGGAGGAGATAGGGAGTCTACCTGAAAAAGAATTCAGAATAATGAGAGTAAAGATGATCCAAAATCTTGAAAACAAAATAGAGTTACAGATAAATAGTCTGGAGACAAGGACTGAGAAGATGCAAGAAATGTTTAACAAGGATCTAGGAGAAATAAAAAAGAGTCAATCAATAATGAATAATGCAATAACTGAGATCAAAAGCACTCTGGAGGGAACCAACAGTAGAATAACTGAGGCAGAAGATAGAATAAGTGAGGTGGAAGATAGAATGGTGGAAATAAATGAAACAGAGAGGAAAAAAGAAAAAGGAATTAAAAGAAATGAGGACAACCTCAGAGACTTCTGGGACAATGTTAAACACCACAACATTAGAATCATAGGAGTCCCAGAAGAAGAAGACAAAAAGAAAGGCCATGAGAAAATACTTGAGGAGATAATAGTTGAAAACTTCCCTAAAATGAGGAAGGACATAGCCCCCCAAGTCCAAGAAACCCAGACAGTCCCAAACAGGATGAACCCAAGGCAAAACACCCCAAGACACAAATTAATCCAACTGACAAAGACCAAACACAACAAATATTAAAAGCAGCAAGGGAAAAACAACAACTATACTACAAAACTACAGTCATTAAGACAGTATGGTACTGGCACAAACACAGAAATACAGATCAATGGAACAAAATAGAAAGCCCAGAGATAAATCCATTCACCTATGGACACCTTATCTTTGACAAAGGAGGCAAGAATATACAATGGAGAACAGACAATCTCTTTAACAAGTAGTGCTGGGGAAACTGGTCAATCACTTGTAAAAGAATGAAACTAGAACACTTTCTAACACCATACACAAAAATAAACTCAAAATGGATTAAAGATCTAAACGTTAGACCAGAAACTATAAAACTCCTAGAGGAAAACATAGGCAAAACACTCTCTTACATAAATCACAGCAGGATCCTCTATGACCCACCTCCCAGAGTAATGGAAATAAAAGCAAAAATAAACAAATGGGACCTAATCAAAATTAAAAGCTTTTGCACAACGAAGGAAACTGTAAGCAAGGTGAAAAGACAGCCTTCAGAATGGGAGAAAATAATAGCAAATGAAGCAACTGACAAAGAATTAATCTCAAAAATATACAAGCAGCTCATGCAGCTCAATACCAGAAAAATAAACAATCCAATCAAAAAATGGGTCAAAGAACTAAACAGACATTTCTCCAAAGAAGACATACAGATGGCTAACAAACACATGAAAAGATGCTCAACATCATTCATTATCAGAGAAATGCAAATCAAAACCACAATGAGGTACCATCTCATGCCAGTCAGAATGGCTGCTATCAAAAAGTCTACAAACAATAAATGCTGGAGAGGGTGTGGAGAAGAGGAAACCCTCTTACACTGTTGGTGGGAATGCAAACTAGTACAGCCACTATGGAGAACAGTGTGTAGATTCCTTATACAACTGGAAATAGAACTGCCATATGACCCAGCAATCCCACTGCTGGGCATACACACTGAGGAAACCAGAATTGAAAGAGACATGCGTACCCCAATGTTCATCACAGCATTGTTTACAATAGCCAGGACATGGAAGCAATCTAGATGTCCATCAACAGACGAATGGATAAGAAAGGTATGGTACACATACACAATGGAATATTACTCAGCTATTAAAAAGAACACATTTGAATCAGTTCTAATGAGGTGGATGAAACTAGAGCCTATTATACAGACTGAAGTAAGTCAGAAAGAAAAACACCAATACAGTATATTAACGCATATATATGGAATTTAGAAAGATGGTAATGATGACCCTATATGCAAGACAGCAAAAGAGACACAGATACAAAGAACAGACATTTGGACTCTGTGGGAGAAGGTGAGGGTGGGATGATTTGAGAGAATAGCATTGAAACATGTATATTACCATATGTGAAATAGATCACCAGTCCAAGTTTGATGCATGAAACAGGGCACTCAAAGCTGGTGCACTGGGACAACCCTGAGGGATGGGATGGGGAGGTGGGAGGGGGATTCAGGATGGGAGACAGATGTACACCCATGGTTGATTCATATCAATGTATGGCAAAAACCACTACAATATTGTAAAGTAACTAGCCTCCAATTAAAATAAATAAATAAATTTTTAAAAAGAAAAAATAAAATTTTAGATTACTAAAAGAGTATTTTTAAATCTTACAAGATGTGGCAAAGAATAAAATTAAATATATTTAAATATAAACAGAGATTAATATTTTCTAAGCTTTAATTGCTGGGAAAATTCAGATTTAATGGTATAAAATATTTATTTTGTGACTTCTAAATAACATAATGAAAATTAGGAGAGAAAGAAGGAAGTTAAATGTTTTTTGAAGAAAGATAAAGGGTAATAATCTATATTATATAATTATCATACACAAATAAGGGACTTCCCTGGCAGTCCAGTTGTTAAGACTCCATGTTTCCAATGCAGGAGGGGTGGATTCAATCCCTAGTTGGAGAACTAAGATCCCACACACCATGTGGTGTGGCCAAAAAAAATAACAACTCGTATGCAAATAAGATACTCAATAGATGAATGAGCAAAACATATGATCTGATCATCTATGCAGGAGGAAAGAAATTAGTAAACAAACATTCATAAATGATCCACCTTGCTGTGATCAAAGAAAAACAAATTAAAATATTCATTAAGTACCATTTTACACCTATTATATTATAGAAAATAATGATAATCCTCAAGGCTAATCAGGTTCTGATGAAGTTAGCACAGTTATACACTGCTGATTGCAATTTACATAGGTTCTGTTTTTAAAGTGATTTAACTATACATAGCAAAAGCCATAAAATAAAAATTTTCTTGGATTCAATAATTTCATCAGTAGGAATTTGTCCTAAGGAAAAAACCCAAAGGAGAGAGAAATGTCTTTGTATGAAGATATTAATTTACAAAACTAAAAAACCAAAGGCAACAGACAAGGAATGGTTAAAGTGAGCATTTACTTGATAGAATATTGGACAGTCATGGAAATGAAAACTATGAAAGCTACCCAGAAACAGAGAAAATGTTAATATTGTACAAAATGTTAAGTTTAATGCTGAAAAGTAGCACATTGAACCATATGAAGTTATTATTTTTGCACTGAAAAAATGGCCAAATATTGAAAATTCCACATGGTTCAACCTTAGCTCTGCATGGATATAGACAGATAAAAATATCTTCCTGTGGACTAGACCTATAAGGAAACACAAAGAGAAAAATGGCTGAAAGGTGTTACTATCAAGGATTAAATTTTCAGCTTCTTTTATCTTTCCGGTTCTTGTGATATTATGTGTAAAATCCATTTTAATGTTAAAACATCGAAGATATGATTGCTATACAGATAAAAACATCTCATGAAACAAGTTAAAGAGTATGATTGTGCTGAATCTTCCCATTTCAGATTCTTTAATTCATTGTACAAGAATCAATGAATTAAGTTTTCCACTAGAAAAAGGACTAGTTTTTAAAAGATCTAATCAGAAATATCAACTTGAGTTGTAAAGCCACATAGCAGAGGGTCAAGCACCAACTTTTACAGTCAAATCCCATTTATTATTATAATACTTATAGAACACTGGAAAAATTCATTTAACCTCAGTTCCCCTTTCTGTAGTTTCCCTAGTGGCTCAAATGGTAAAGAATCTACCTGCAATGTGGGAGACCCGGGTTTGACCCCTGGTCGGGAAGATCCCCTGGAGAAGAAAATGGCAACCCAAGATGGGAGCAATAATGAAACTTTCATGAGAATTGTTGTAAAGATTGATAGATTGGTGACGATTATCAGCCTCTTAATTGAGTCTCTCCCCTTCATGGATCACAGCCTTGTCCTGGTGAAGGGGCTTGTGTAACTCAATGAAGCTATGAACCATGCCTTGCACGGACACCCAAGACAGATCATAGAGAAGGGTTCTGACAAAATGTGGTCCACTGGAGAAGGGCATGGCAAACCACTTCAGTATTCCTGCCTTGAGAATCCCATGAACAGTATGAAAAGGCAAAAAGATAGGACACTGTAAGATGAACTCCCCAGGTCGGTAGGTGCCCAACATGCTACTGGAGATCAGTGGAGAAATAACTCCAGAAAGAATGAAGAGACGGAGCCAAAGCAAAAACAACACCCAGTTGTGTGGATGTGACTGGTGATAGAAGCAAGGTCTGATGCTGTAAAGAGCAATATTGCATAGGAACCTGGAATGTTAGGTCCATGAATCAAGGAAAATTAAAAGTGATCAAACAGGAGATGGCAAGCGTGAACATTGACATTTTAGGAATCAGCGAACTAATATGGACTGGAATGGGTGAATTTAACTCAGATGACCATTATATCTACTACTGTGGGCAAGAGCCCCTTAGAAGAAATGGAGTAGCCATCATAGTCAACAAAAGAGTCTGAAATGCAGTATTTAGATGCAATCTCAAAAATGACAGAATGGTTTCTATTCATTTCCAGGACAAATCATTCAATATTACAGTAATCCAAGTCTATACCCCAACCAGTAACGCTGAAGAAGTTGAAGTTGAATGGTTCTATGAAGACCTACAAGACCTTCAAAATTAGTACCCAAAAAAGATGTCCTTTTCATTACAGGAGACTGGAATGCAAAAGTAGGAAGTCAAGAAACATCTGGAGTAACAGGTAAAGTTAGCCTTGAAGTACAGAATGAAGCAGGGCAAAGGCTAATAGAGTTCTGCCAAGAGAATGCACTGGTCATAGCAAACACCCTCTTCCAACAACACAAGAGAAGACTCTACACATGGACATCAGCAGATGGTCAACACCAAAATCAGATGACCTAAATAAAATCCCTGACGATTATACAGTGGAAGTGAGAAACAGACTTAAGGGACTAGATCTGATAGACAGAGTGCCTGATAAACTATGGACAGAGGTTTGTGACATTGTACAGGAGACAGCGATCAAGACAATCCTCAAGAAAAAGAAATGCAAAACAGCAAAATGGTTGTCTGAAGAGGCCTTACAAATAGCTGAGAAAAGAAGAGAAGTGAAAGGCAAAGGAGAAAAGGAAAGATATATCCATCTGAATGCAGAGTTCTAAAGAATAGCATGGAGAGATAAGAAAGGCTTCCTAAGTGATACATGCAAAGAAATAGAGGAAAACAATAGAATAGGAAAGACTATAGATCTCTTCAAGAAAATTAGAGATACCAAGGGAACATTTCATGCAAAGATGGGCTCAATAAAGGACAGTAATGCTATGGACCTAACAGAAGCAGAAGATATTAAAAAGAGATGGCAAGAATACACAGAAGAACTGTACAAAAAAGATCTTCACAACCCAAATAATCACGATGGTGTGATCACTCACCTAGAGCCAGACATCCTGGAATGTGAAGTCAAGTGGGCTGCAGGAAGCATCACCATGAACAAAGCTAGTGGAGGTGATGGAATTCCAGTTGAGATATTTCAAATCATAAAAGATGATGCTGTGAAAGTGCTGCACTCAATATGCCAGCAAATTTGGAAAACTCAGCAGTGGCCACAGGACTGCAAAAGGTCAGTTTTTATTCCAACCCAAACGAAAGGCAATGCCAAAGAATGCTCAAACTACCACACAATTGCACTCGTCTCACACACTAGTAAAGTAATGCTCAAAATTCTCCAAGCCAGGCTTTAACAATACATGGACCGTGAACTTCCAGATGTTCAAGCTGGTTTTAGAAAAGGCAGAGGAACCAGAGATCAAATTGCCAATATCCACTGGATCATCGAAAAAGCAAGAGAGTTGCAGAAGAACATCTGCATCTGCTTTATTGACTATACCAAAGCCTTTGACTGTGTGGATCACAATAAACTGTGGAAAATTCTGAAAGAGATGGGAATACCAGACCACCTGACCTGCCTCTTGAGAAACCTCTTGAGAATGCAGGTCAGGAAGCAACAGTTCCAAATAGGAAAAGGAGTACATCAAGGCTGTATACTGTCACCATGCTTATTTAACATATATGCAGAGTACATCATGAGAAACCTTGGGCTGGATGAAGCACAAGCTGGAATCAAGATTGCCAGGAGAAATATCAGTAACCTCAGAATGCAGATGACAACACCCTTATGTCAGAAAGTGAAGAACAACTAAAGAACCTCTTGATGAAAGTGAAAGAGGAGAGTGAAAAAGTTGGCTTAAAGCTCAACATTCAGAAAATAAAGATCATGGCATCCAATCCCATCACTTCATGGCAAATAGATGGAGAAACAGTGGAAACAGTGTCAGACTTCATTTTGGGGGGCTCCAAAATCACTGCAGATGGTGACTGCAGCCATGAAATTAAAAGATGCTTGCTCCTTGGAAGAAAAGTTATGACCAACCTAGACAGCATATTAAAAAGCAGAGACATTACTTCATCAACAAAGGTCCATGTAGTCAAGGCTCAGGTTTTTCCAGTAGTCAGGTATGGATGTGAAAATTGTATTATAAAGAAAGCTGAGCGCTGAAGAATTGATGCTTTTGAACTGTGGTGTTGGAGAAGACACTTGAGAGTCCCTTGGACTGCAAGGAGATCCAACCAGTCCATCCTAAAGGAGATCAGTCTTGAGTGTTCATTGGAAGGACTGATGTTGAAGCTGAAACTCCAATACTTTGGCCACCTGATGCAAAGAGCTGACTCATTTGAAAAGACCCTGATGCTGGGGAAGACTGAAGGCAGGAGGAGAAGGTGATGACAGCGGATGAGATGGTTGGATGGCATCACTGACTCAATGGACATGAGTTTGGGTAAACTCCAGGAGTTGGTGATGGATAGGGAGTCCTGGCGTGCTGCAGTCCATGGGGTCACAAAGAGTCGGACATGACTGAGCGACCGAACTGAACTGGAGGAGGACATGGCAACCCATTCGAGTATTCTTGCCTGGAGAACCCCATGGACAGTATGAAAAGGGAAAAAGACATGACACCAGAAGTTGAGCCTCCCAGTTTGGAAGGTGACCAATATGCTACTGGGGAAGAGTAGAGGGAAACTGCTAGTAGCTCCAGTAAGAATGAAGTGGTTGGGCCAAAGTGGAAATGATGCTCAGCTTCAGATGTGTCTGCTGGTGAAAGTAAAGTCTGATGCTATAAAGAACAATATTGCATAGGAACCTGGAATGTTAGGTCCCTGAATCAAGGTAAATTGGACATGGTCAAGTAGGAGATGGTAAGATTAAACATTGACTTCTTAGGAGTCAGTGAACTAAAATGAGAGAATTTAATTTATATGACCATTATATCTACTACTTTGAGTAAGAATTCCTTAGAAGAAATGGAGTAGCCTTCATAGTCAACAGAAGAGTCCAAAATGCAGTACTTGGGTGAAACCTCAAAAAAATGACAAAATGATCTTTGTTCCTTTCCAAGACAAACCATTCAACATCACAGTAATCCAAGTTTATGCTGCAACTACTTATGCAGAAGAAGCTGAAGTTTATGGGTTCTATGATAACCTACAAGACCTTCTAGAACTAACACACAAAAAAAAAAAAAAAAAAAGATGTCCTTTTCATAACAGGGGATTGGACTGCAAAGATAGGAGTCAACAAATACCTGGAGTAACAGGCAAGTTTGGCTGTAGAATACAAAATGAAGCAGGACAAAGGCTAACAGTTTTGTCAAGAGAACATGCTGGTCATAGCAAGCACCCTTTCCCAACAACCCAAGAGAGGACTTGACACACGGACATCACCAGATGGTCAATAGTGAAATCGGATTCACTAAGTTCTCTGCAGCTGAAGACAGAGAAGCTCTATACAGTCAGTAAAGACAAGACCTGGAGCTGACCGTGGCTCAGATCATGAGCCCATTATTGCAAAATTCAAGCTTAAATTGAAGTAAATAGGGAAAACCACTAGGCCACTCAGGAATGACCTAAATCAAATCCCTATGATTATACAGTGAAGGTGACAAATAGATTCAAGAGATTAGACCTGATAGACAGAGTGCCTAAAGAACTATGGAAGGAGGTTTGTAACACTGTACAGGAGGCAATGACCAAAACCATCCCAAAGAAAAATAAATGCAACAAGGCAAAGTGGTTCTCTGAGGAGGCTTTACAAATAGCTGAGGAAAGAAGAGAAGTGAAAGGCAAATAAGAAAGCAAAAGATATACCCAACTGAATGCAGAATTCCAGAGAATAGCAAAGAGAGATAAGAAAGCCTTCTTAAGTGAACAATGCAAAGAAATAGAGGAAAACGATAGAATGGGAAAGACTAGAGATCTCTTCAAGAAAACTAGAGATACCAAGGGAACATTTCATGCAAAGATTGGCACAATAAAGGACAGAAAGGGTATGGACCTAACAGAAGCAGAAGATATTAAGAAGAGGTGGCAAGAATACACAAAAGAACTGTACAAAAAAGATCTTCATGACCCAGATAATCACGATGGTGTGATCATTCACCTAGAGCCAGACATCCTGGAGTGTGAAGTCAAGTGAGCCTTAGGAAGCATCACTACGAACAAAGCTAGTGGAGGTGATGGAATTTCAGCTGAACTATTTCAAATCATAAAAGATGATATTGTTAAAGTGCTGCACTCAATATGTCAATAATTTAAAAACTCAGTAGTGGCCACAGGACTGGAAAAGACTGGTTTCCATTCCAATCCCAAAAGGGTAATGTCAAAGAATTTTCAAACTACAATTGCACTCATTTCACATGCTAGCAAGGTAATGCTCAAAATCCTTCAAGCTAGGCTTCAGCAGTATGTGAGCCGAGAACTTCCAGATGTACAAGCTGGGTTTCAAAGAGGCAGAGGAAACAGAGATCAAATTGTCAACATTTGACTGATAATGGATACAGCAAAAGAGTTCCAGAAAAACATCTACTTCTGCTTCATTGACTATGCTAAAGCCTTGGACTGTGTTCATCACAACAAACTGTGGAAAACTCTTAAAGAGATGGGAATAGAGACAGACCACCTGACCTGCCCCCTGAGAAACCTGTGTGTGGGTCAAGAAACAACAGTTAGCACTGGACACAGAACAACTGACTGGTTCCAAACTGGGAAAGGAGTATGACAAGGCTTAGTTAACTTACATGTAGAGTACATCATGCAAAATGCCAGGTTGGATGAATCACAAGCTGGAATCAAGATTGCCAGGAGAAATATCAACAACCTCAGATATGCAGGTGTGTGTGTGTGTGTTGTGTGTGTGCGTGCGTGTGTGTGTGTGTGTGTGTGTGTTAGTCCCTCAGTCATGACTTACTCTTTTCAACCCCATGGACTGTAGCCCCCAGACTCCTCTGTCCATGGGATTCTCCAGGCAAGAATACTGGAGTGAGCAGCCAAAGGATCCTCCAGAGGATCTTCTCGACCCAGAGGTCAAAATTGGGTCTCCAGAATTGCAGGCAGAATCTTTACTGTCTAAGCCACCAGGGAAGTCCATGTATATGATACCACTCTAATGGCAGAAGGTGAGGAGGAACTAAAGAGCTCTTGATGAAAGTGAGAGAAAGAAAGTTTTTGGAGAAGGAGATGGCAACCCTCTCCAGTGTTCTTGCCTGGAAAATCCCATGGACAGAGGAGCCTGGTAGGCTACAGTCCATGGGGTTGCAAAGAGTCGGACATGACTGAGCGACTTCTTGATGAAGGTGAAAGAGGAGAGTGAAAAAGCTGGCTTGAAACTCAACATTTAAAAAAACTAAAATCAGGGCATCCAGTCTCATCACTTCATGGCAAATAAAAGGGGGAAAGTGGAAGCAGTGACAGATTTTATTTTCTTGCACTCCAAAATCACTGAATGTGGTGACTACAGACATGAAATTAAAAGATGTTTGCTTCTTGGAAAGAAAGCTATGACAAACCCAGACAGCATATTAAAAAGCAGAGATATCACTTTGCCAACAAAGGTCCATCAAGTCAAAGCTATGGCTTTTCTAGTAGTTATGTATGGATATGATAGTTGGACCACAAAGAAGGCCGAGCACTGAAGAACTGATGCTTTTGAATTGCAGTACTGGAGAAGACTCAATCCTAAAAGAAATCAACCCTGAATATTCATTGCAGTACTGTCACTGAAGCTGAAGCTCCAGTACTCTGGACACCTGATTCAAAGGGCCGACTCATTCGAAAAGACCCAGATGTGGGAAAGACTGAAGGTAAAAGAACAAGAGGGCGGCAGAGGATGAGATGGTTAGATAGCATCACCAACTCAAAACCAGCCTACACTACGGTATATGTAGAATTATATTCACAATTAAAATGTATAATAAAGATTTAGAAGTAAGTGCAATTGCAAATTAGAAACAAATTTCCCTTCTCCATCTTAACCAATAAAACAAGAAGTCTAAGTGACCCTTGGTCATACTTTTTAGAAGCATCTGCCATAAAATCTTTTGTGCTATTACTCATCACTTGTGGATATACTTTCTCATCCTTCGGAACAATAAGATTTTGAAGGCTATAATTCATTCCTTTTTTGTCCCTTTATTGTCTATGTATCTGTGTTCCTCTTGGGGATTTTCTCTCCCTCATATGGTGCATCAACCACATGACTTCGCTTCCTCCATCACAAGGGCAGTAAGAACCCAGGCTGAGCAATGAAATTCCCTTTTCACAAACAGCACCTGAAAAGAAAATCTCTCCCTCTGAAATAGTAACAAGGTTCTGTCCTGAGCTGGCAGGGCCATGTCGGCTGAGTTTAGTGGACCTGTGATGAACTGTCCAGCTATCCTTTTCAAGCAAAGCCACTCATTTCCCCAGCTGCCAAAGTGTCGGCTGCTGATTGCTCAGAGCTGGAATTGCTGGAATTGCTCACCTGGAATTGCTATCGGCCACAATGAAACACTTCATCAAAGTTATGTCCCCTTCCAAAGAATGGCTCATAACCAATGCCCTGCTAATAGAGAGATATAATGGCATAGACTCTTTGCTTCAACAATGTGGAGACCATTTTGAAGGCTTCTAGAGCTTCCTGTAGGATTAGGCAAGGCTTCAGTTTGCAACCACTTTAGATGTGAGCATCTCTCTTTGCCTTGTCATGGCTTTCTCAGTTCCCCACAGGTACAGTTTCCAAGAGCTCTGCCCAATAAATCTGTATGCAACTCTCCATTCAAGAGTCTGCTTCCAGGGTAAGGAGAGGGTGGGACAAAGCATTGATATATATACACTATCGTGTGTAACACAAACAGCTTCCAGGAAGCTGCTGTACAACACAGAGAGCTCAGCTCTGATGACCTAGAGGGGTGGAATCGGGGTAGGGTGGGAGGAAGACACAAGAAGGGGATATATGTATACTTAGAGCTGATTCACGTTGTTGTACAGCAGAAACCAACACAACATTGTAAAGTAATTATCCTACAATTAAAAAATATTTTTTTTTTAAAGGAAAAACAAGTTCTAAAAGAAAAAAATCTGCTTCTTGGGATCCCAAATTAAGACAGTTGGTGCATGAACAGAGCTTGTCTCATGATAAAAAGAACAGAGAAACCCAACTATGTTCTCTGAACACCTTGATTATGTTACACCAAAAGCCAGAATGCTCCTCGGTCTTCCAAGTTCCCTAAGTCAATAGATTTAATTTTTAACTTAGGCTAGCTAAAGCCAGGTCTTAATTTCTTACCTCTCTCTTACCTCTAAAGGAGTTCTGCCTGGTACACAAACACTGTCTTATCTCCTGCAACTGATCAATTGTTCCACAGTTATTTTATGTTTGTGTTTCATATAATGACAGCCTTGTAAGTTGTTCTAATAAAATGAAGGGAAAATATTGTATCACAAAACAAGGATGGTAAGTACTAGACACTATATGCACCTACAGATTTAATAATATTATTAGCATATTAAAATTTCTGAGCCGTGTTGCAGTAATTTTTTTTTAATTACAAGAAAACCTGCTTAACTTCTTTCTAGGTAGAGTTTAGCCTATCTGTATGGCCACGGAACATTGTAGTGCAGGTATGGCACCCAGATAGGCTTGGTTTTTGCCTACCGGGTGGAGATCACCAGATTTCAAGCTTCTCCTTCAGTGTGTTCACTGGTCCTCTAGTGTCCTGGGAATTAGCACAGTTTTCACCATATTGATTACCAGGGACAGTTGAAGGAACAGCAGCAGTCTCCATCTTCTTCAGCTGACTTCATTACAGCTACCGCACCCAAGACATTATATTCCTTATGGCCCACAACTCATAAAGAAAGAAACTGCTGGGATGTCCCTGGTGGTCCAGTGGCTAAGACTCTGTGCTCCCAATGCAGGGGCCCTGGGTTCAATCCCTGGTCAGGGAACTAGATCCCACATGCTGCAAGTAAAAGATCCTATGTACCACACCTAAGACCAGTGCATTCAAATACAGAAATATTTTTAAAAGAAAGAAAGGGAGCGAGGGAGAAAGGAAGAAACTGAGAATCTGAGAGGTTCACTAATTTTCCCTGAAAAGTTTTCTTTTCAGCCTGATTCTCCTGCCCCTCAATGCCCAAATAATATCCAAAAAGCCAGTTCTTTAATGGGACTTAAAGCCCTACATCCAAATGTCCAACTAGAGCTTGGTAACATCAATTTCACCACATCTGGACCTCAAACACATACCTTTTTTTTTTTTTTTTTTTGGTCTTTATCTGATAGCCTAGAGGCTCAGGATGCCCTGAGTCAAAAGACACACTTGCTTACTGGCTGGAGGCAATAAATGAGATGTCCCAGGATTTGTTTGCACCAGAAGCCCAAAATGGACCTAGAAAACTCAGCTCTCTAAATGTGTTCCCTAGGAAATTACTCTGCATAATCAGAGAAGAAAAAATAGAGGTATGCAAAGATTCTCAGTAAAAGTGAAACAGACTCCACAGCTGTGGTCTTTCTACTCCGTGCCACTTCTTGATACTTTCAAATCTAGAAAAGTGATTCCCTGGGGAAAGGCTGGAGAACGCAAGGTCCAGCCAGAGAGTGAAGCCCCTTCTTGTACCTGTATTTAGAGCTACTTCTGTCAAAAATGACAGTTCAGGATAAAGCACTCTGAGATTCGCTGATGGGCCAGTGGCTAAGATTCCACACTCCCAACACAGGGGGCCTTGTGTTCGATCCCTGGTCAGGGAACTAAATCCCACATGCCGTAACTAAGAGTTCACATGCCGCAACTAAAGATCCCACATGCTGCACCTAAGACCCGGTGCAACAAAATAAATATATAAATATTTTTTTTAATTTTACAAAAAGACAAAGCACGCTGTCTTCCCAGAATCACTTTTGGATAAATAAACCCAGTTTAAACGAACACCTGAAAGTCTAGCCATACCCTTGTTGAGTTACCAGTTGATTTCTACTGGATGTCATATGTGAGGCTGTTCTGCTGGGTTGAAAGACCTTAAGGCTAGAGATAGGATGAAGTAGCTAGAGTTGCTATAGGGCCAAAGTCACCATCAGACTCTGACACTCTGAAGGCTTGGAGAACCGACTGTCTGTGGCTTCAGCTATTCACATCCCTCATAGCTGCAGTGGTTCTGATAAGCAAGTCACGAAACTAGGATTCTGCTCCAACTTGAGCAGCCAATCAGTTCTCCTGCCCCTCACAAATCCCTTCTCCAGAGACTTCATGCCAACCAATAGCTTCAGGCCAAGTGACTTTGAACAAAACCAATTCAAAGCTAGCCATGCCACTGGCTGGCCAGGAACCAACAACTTTTCTAGATAATTTGAAGTGAGATACAGGGACTGTTGAAGGTCCCAGAAGTTGGAACTGCGGCATGTGACAAGGACAGACAATGACCCAAGTTGGGTGCACGTCAGCGTTATGGAGCTTCAGAGACTTCCAGACTTGTCAAGGAGATGAGCGAAGATGTGCAGATAGGAGCAGACTAGAAAGAACAAAGCTCCACATGTGAAAATGGTTGACTGCAGACTGTGTATATATGTATGTAAAAATTTCTGTGAGATGCTGCTGTCGCCACTTAACATAAAAGGTGTTCCAGTGGGTTTTAATTCTAGTGGCCAGTTCTATGATACTGTATGTATTGCACAGCTGATTACAGGAGTTAAGACTATTCAGTGAATATTTGTTGCATTTTACTACCATGGCCAAAGATAATTTCAGAATGAAAGTTTAGTGTCCTAGTTTAAAAAAAAGGAATGAAGCTCCAGAAAAAGAAAGAGCAGCTGCTTGATGACCTCTAATACACTGTAAAGCCCAGCTGACCCACCTACAGTTCAGTTTCATGGGATTTCCCAGGAACCTTTCCACAAACCCTGTTTACACAAATTAGCCTTAAGTGGGTGAGTTCCTCTAGCTCACAACCAATGACCTCATTTAAGAAAAACATATCCATATATTTAAAAATCACTGGAACTTCCCTGGCGGTCCAGTGGTTAAGACTTCACCTTCTAATGCAGGAGGTATGGGTTTGATCCCTGATCAGAGAGATAAGATACCACATGTCTAATGGCCAAAAACAAAAAAACAAAAAAACAGAACATAAACAACAGAAGCAATACTGTAACAGATTCAATGAAGTCTTTCCAAATGGTCCATGTCAAAAAAAGTATTTTAAAAAATCACTGATTGAATGCCAGTCAGGCATAACTGTACTAAGCATTGCTGATACCCTTCTACTGGGAATTCAAACTCAGAAATAAGTACTTATTTTAAAACAGGTATATAAAAAGTGTCTGGAGGAACTTAAAAGAGGTACTGTACAATATGCCTATGGGGTGGGAGTTGGGAGCAGGGGGACAAAAAAGCTTCCCAGGAGAAGGAGGTGATGTGAAGGAAGCTCAGCTAGAAGGATAGGGAAACGTTTGCCAGGTGGACAGAAAGGTCACCCCAGGACGAATGAAGCTGTTGTTGTTGTTTGGTTGCTAAGTTGTGTCCAACTCTGCGACTCCATGGACTGCAGCATCCAGGCTCCCCTGTCCCTCACCATCTCCCAGAGTTTGCTCAAACTCATGTCCATTGAGTTGATGATGCTATCTAATCATCTCATCCTCTGCTGCCCCCTTCTCCCCCTGCCCTCAATCTTTCCCAGCATCAGGGTCTTTTCAAATGAGTCAGCTCTTTGCATCAAGTGACCAAAGTATTGGAGCTTCAGCTTCAGCATCAGTCCTACCAAAGAATATTCAGGTTGATTTCCTTTAGGATTGACTGGTTTGATCTCCTTACTATCCAAGGGATTCTCAAGAGTCTTCTACAGCACCACAGTATGAAGCATCAATTCTTTGGCACTCAGCCTTCTTTATGGTCCAACTCTCACATCCATACATGACCACTGGAAAAAACTATAGCTTTGATAAAAATACAGTGGCCCAAGCAAGCCTAGCAACATTTGAGGACCACAGGAAGAGCATCATTGTGTCAGGAACAGAGAGGGAGGAGAACAACCGAAGAGGAAGAAACTGGACCTGTTAGCAATGATCTGCATGAGAGGAATGCTAAGAGTTTTAGATTTGATATTTCACTCAAATAGAAGACCAAGGAAACTTTGAAAAGGAAGCAATGTGGCTATTAGTATTTTAGAAACGGAAAGGAAGAAGAGGTTGGAGTCAGGAACGCAAATCAGAAACTGTTGGCCTGCTTCCAACAAAAGAGTCTCTTGACTAAGATAGTTAAGGTAGGGTCCAGAAGAAGAGCATATATCCAAAAGCTATTAAGGGGATGGACTCTATAGGACTCTGGGCTTCACTGGTGGCTCAGATGGTGAAGAATCTGCCTGCAATATGGGAGACCTGGATTCAATCCCTGGGTCAGGAAGATCCCCTGGCAAACACTGAGACACTTAACTAAGGGTGGAGAGTTTTAATGCCACAACAATGATCACAGATCCTGAGCACCACAACTAAGACCTGGCTCAGCCAAATAAATACAATTTTAAAAAAAAAAGCCTTCTGACTGGTTTCCCAATTACTCCATCTCTAATGCAGCATCTTCCGGGCCACCAACAGGACAGGGAGGCAGGGAGCAGTAAACACCCAGCAGACAAGTGACGGGTGAGGTGACAGATGTCCTGAATCTCCATTTCCCTCCGCCACCTGCCTGCTGTGTAACTTTGGACGAGCCCTCTTTCTCTTCCCATTTCAGCTCCCTCGTGTGTAAAATAAGGACACCATTTACTTTCACAACCTCGTAGGGTTGTCCTAAAAATTACATGAGTTCCTGGCTGTGAGAGCGTTCGAAACACTTGTAAATCACAACCCAGGCATGAAGAACAAGTATTCATCTCGAATTACTGTTTGCTTCATGGTTCATCCTTCCACAAAGAGTTCCACTGGCTCCCTTTCCTGGCTCCCAGCAAGGCAACGGATGGCACTGCCACCACCCAAACACGGTCACCCCTTCCTTTTCAGGTCATTCCAAATCTGAGTCACGGTTAAGCAAATGCAATGCATTTGCAGGTAGAGTTGGCACGATGCACTCTATTTGTTTTCTGGCCCAGTCCTTTAATTGCACTTGGAAATAAACAGCCCACTGCAGAGGGAAGATGAGAGAGTGTTTTGGAAAAAGAGAGGAAAAAGGAAACTGAAATGGATTTGGTGCAGGAATGGGGCGGGAGGTAACATCACACAAATCTTAAAGACCTGAGAAGAGCTGCAGTTTCCTAAGGGCATTCAGAGTGAAGTCTCCTTGTTAGGTAGACTCCTGGGCCTGGGTTTCCTGGTCCCAGACCCCAACATGAGTCTCCATTTCATTCACACAAATCATTAAAGTCTCTCCATTGCCCACCAGTGTGTTCTAGCCCCAAGTCTCCCCTCCAAAGATACCTTCTGAGAGCATCCCCTCCACCTCCTGTCAAGCCCAGCTCAAGCCTCTTCTTTTCGAAATTTATTTTGATAATTTTTTCATGTGGACCGTATTTAAATTCTTTATTGACTTCGTTACAATCTTGCTTCTGTCTTATGTTTTGGTTTTTTGGCCTCAAGGCATGTGGGAATCTTAGTTTCCCCATCAGGGAAGGAACCCACACCCCCTGCATTGGAAGGCGAGGTCCTAACCACTGGGCATCCAGGAAAGTCCCTAAATCTTTCCAGAACTTACAATCTAAACCATAGTTGGGCACATCACTATAGGTCCTCCCTCACTCTTCCATTGCTTCACGTACACTGGCCTTTTCCAATATCACTGACCTTAAACAAGTTACGTACTGGATGCTTGATATCCACTTATCTATTCAAGGTACATAGTCTCCCCATTTTACAAAGGAAGAGATTAAGTCTCATGGAGCTGACTATTTTTCACAACCTTTTCAACAGAACAATACTTTCTGTAACTACTGGTGAGAGTGTTATTTGTGTTACAGCTCTTACCAGTTTCTCAGAGGGAAATCGTTTGCCCAAAGTTGGCAGGTGTCAAGGCCTCCTGGGCACGACAGTAAAGTTCAGGCTGGTATTTCTCCTGACTGGTAGGGTCTGTGTCTTTGTTTTCCCTCTAGTTCCCCCAATGATGCCAGTTACTGAGGAGATGTCTGGGCATCTGGGAAAGAGGATGCCATCGTAAAAAGAGCTGCTGAGAGGGAGATAGGAGGACCCCAAAGATCCATACTATGTTTCAAATTTCTTTCCAGAACAGAGCAAATATCAACCACATTCCAGCCCCTCACACCATCTTTATAAATCAGATTCCCAAATAGCTTTGGGGGAAAATGATTTTCTTTTCCTCTTCACTGTTAAACAATGCTTAATTTGCTAATATTTTTAATGTTATCTTAATCAGAGCAGACTGTGATTTTCACATTTTAAGCAGAATAATCCTTTCTGTATCTTAGCACTTTAGCCTACTGGAATGTTATTTGCAGTTCTGTGAACTGAAGCAGACTCACCACAATTAGCCATCACCATGGTAATTTTATGCCTTTTGTTTTCTGTTTTTGTTGCAAGTGCTCATCAAAGAGATTGAAGCTTTACTGATGAAGCAAAATTCATTACCTGCCTTTGGATTTAAGTGCACCACATTTAAAGACATGTTTTCACATCGTATGGTGTTCCATTTCTAGCTGACTTCTCAGAAATAAATAAAGTGTGCTGTCTAGAGCCAAGCAAGCTGCTTTTACTTGCTTTTCCTCGAGCTGAGACTGGCAGATTCTCTGGCAAAAATGTCATGGCTTTCAGTGGGAACATAGCCTCTGAGAGTTGGTAAAGCCTTCAAACCCCCTACGAGTCCCTTTCGTTTTTTGGATGACCTCAGATGCTACACGGTTGAACTGAAACTTGCTTTCCACATGGAGCAGGAGGATAAGAGTGCAGCTAGGGTCAACTATCTGCAGTGATGACAGCCAGCTGTCTGCCCATCCCAGATGGCACCCCTCCTATCAAAAGGGGCACTCTTTCCCCTAAACTTGAGTCTGGCCCTGGGACATCTTCCAACCATTATACCATGACAAAAGTAATGTTATACAAACTCTGGGGTCCAGGCCTCAAGAGATCTGACGGTTTCCATTTTCATTCTCTTAGGACCCAACAGCTGTGTGAAGAAATGGTGAGTGAACACCTGGAGAGTAAGCCCTCGCCAGCTGCCAGTCACTCTAGATGCCTGAGCTGAGGCACCAGACATGTTAGGAAGTCTACGTTGGACATGCTGGCCGCAGCCAAACCCTCAGCTGAACAAAGACACAAGGTGACCCCAGCCAACACCATGTAAAGCAGAAGAACTTCCCAGCTGAGCTCAGCCGACCCACAAAACTGTAAGAAAATAAATAGCTATATTGAATGGTAGTTTCCAGAGGATGGGGAAAGGGGGAAATGGGGAGTTGTTGTTCAATGGGTACAGAGTTAAAGTTATACAAGATGAACGTGTTCCAGAGATCTGCTGGTCAACATAGTACCTACAGTTAACATACTGTGTCGTGCTCTCAAAAATTTAGGAGAGTAGATTTCATGTTAAGCATTCCTACGACAACAGAAAAACAAAGGGACTCAAAGAAACACAAGAGAACCAATCTTTTAAACACACATCTTACTTCGTGGTAGTGATGCTATCACAGGTGTATCATATGTGCAAACTCATCAACTTGTATACACTAAATATGTGTGGTTTTTATATCACTTCTATTGCAATAAAGCAGAAAGAAAAAGAAAGAGGGAGGGAGGGAGGAAGAGAGAGAGTGAAAGAGAGGGGGAAGAAGGGAAAGAGGGAGGAAGGGAAGAAAGAATGGGGGCCTCCATCTTTCTGGCGTGTCCCCTCAATGAGACCAGCAACATCATTTACAGGAATACTTAGGCACCATCCAAATAAAGCAGTTCAAATTGGAGATGGCTTCTGAATGTGAAATGATCCAGCTATTTAATGTAGATTGTTTTACGGTATTAATAAAATTGAGTGTTCTGGGAAGTGCCTTTTAAGTGCACCAGGTCTAAGCCCAAGGTTCTAGAAAGCTTTTAGTTTAAATGCAAACTCACTGGAAATGTGAGACCTGCCAGCATTAAGGAGATGTCTGGTTGAATGGACAGGATCCAGAGAGACTATTCCCCTAGACCAAGCATCTCTGTGTCCATTTTCATCCAGGAAAGCTAGATAATGTTCAAAAGCTTAGGAGTGAAGAGCTGAGGAGGCCAGGTAGGAAGCTCTGACCAGACAATGGGTGGGACCACTTCTCTGCCCTCCCCAACTCCATAACAATAGCCAGGAACCATTCAGGGCCATGGCAACGACATCCACGGACCTGACACTCAGTCGTGTCTCTTGGCTTTCTCGCAGGGAGCTTTGCTGCTTGCCTACTTTGCAAACTTCTAGACAGCTGGGCTGAGCAGAGCATTAGGCAGCTTTAAAAATTGATGTCGGTGATTATTCTTTCATGAGGCACCGCAAATCCAACGGCACGAGGCCAAGGGCAGACACACGGCAGCCGCCACCTCCCTCTGCATGTTCCTTATGGATTTGAGCCTCTGAAAGAAGGTGCAGAGAAGGCCCAGGCTACAGCACACAGCACCCGCCCCTGAAGGAGGTGCCACCAGGCCACGGCACCAGATGTGTGCAAGGGCATGTGGCTCTGGAGGGCCCCTGGCGTGGCTCACCCCCTGCACCCCCCTGCACCCCTAGATCAGCCATGGGATGAAGAACTCATAGCTACGCCCCCAGCCTCCATCTCTGCTGCCCTGAGCAGTGGGAAGCCTCCCTCCTGGGGCTGTTACTCACTGCTTTCCCAATCAGCACACTATTGGCCCTAATTTTCTCCTTCCCTCCTCCACCCTCTATTCTCTTTTTCTATCTCTCCTTTGTCCTTCCTTCCATTCATTGCTGTCTGTCAGTCCATTTTTCCCTTTCTCATGGGCCAACTCATTGTAAAAGACCCTGAGGCTAAGAAAGACTGAGGGCAAGAGGAGAAGGGGCCAACGGAGGATGAGATGGTTGGACGGTATCACCAACTCATGGACATGAGTTTGAGCAAACTCCGGGAGATAGTGAAGAACTGGGAAACCTGGCATGCTGTAGTCCATAGAGTCACAAAGAGTCAGACACGACTTAAGAGACTGAACAACAACAACGTGCGCCCAATCCCTGTCGATCTGTCTGTTGAGTTTTCTGTGTGTAGGGGGATGGGAGGAATCTGTCTACATTTCTCTGCACATGCACACATGAGTTTGTGTGTGTGTGTTTCCCTGATGCTTTCTGTCTCCTATGGCTTCTGGGCCTCTCCTTGGTCACCAATTTCAGTTCTAATCTTTCTAAATAGAAAGGCACCCTGGAGTAGGGGAAGAACTCATGTTTATCCCCTTTCTACTTCTGAAAAGAGGAAGTGTTGGGGGGGTGCATGGGAGGGGCGAGGGAGCTCCCTGGTGGTCCAGTGGTTAGGACCCTGCATTTCTACTGCAGAGAGCATGGGTTCAATCCCTGGTCAGGGAGCTAAGATCCCACTACTCACATGGTGTGGCCAAAAAATTAAAAGAAAGAAAGAAAGAAAAGTGGAAGTGTGGAAAAGATTAATTCAACTCAGGACACAAGTCTAGAGACCCAACTGTGTGCTAAACAATGAACCACAGATGAACAGTTCAATTCAACACATTATTTAGTAAGTACTTACTATGCACTGGGCCACATATTCACTCATTACAAGAGACTCGAAGAGGAATCAGATGGGTGCAAGTGCTATAGATCCCAAGGTCTGGTAAGGGAGGCAGATGCATGCAAGATGCTACAAAAAGGGAATCTAAATCAGGCTGGGGAAGAAGTTCATCAAGAAGGGCTTCCTGGAAAAGGAAGACTGTTCCTCCTAGACTGTTGGTTGGAATATAAATTGATGCAGTCACTATGGAGGACAGTATGCACTTTCCTTAAATAACTAAAAACAGAGTTACCGTATGATCCAGCAATCCCACTCTGGTTCACATATCCAGAGAAAAGCATGATTCAAAAAGATACAGGCACCCCAGTGTTCACTGCAGGACTATTCAAAATGTCCAAGACACAAAAACAATCTAAGTGTCCACCAGCAGATGAAGGGATAAAGATGTGGTACATATATACAGTGGAATACTAATCAGCCGTGAAAATGAATGAAATAATGCCATTTGCAGCAAAGTGGATGTACCCACAGATTATCATACCAGGTGAAGTAAGTCAGAGAAAGACAAATATCACATGATATCACTTATATGTGGAATCTAACATATGATATAAGTGAACTCAACCACAAAATAGAAACAGACTCAAAGAAAACAGACTTGTGGTTAAGTGGATGAGGGGGTGGGGTAGGGAGGGATTGGGAGTTTGGGGTTTGCAAACTATTATATATAGAAAGGATGAACAACAAGGTCCCACTATATAGCTCAGGGAACTATATTCAATATCCTATAATAAACCATAGTTGGAAGCACATTTTTTTAAAAACAGAAGTACTTCTGGAGGAGGTGATGATCAATCTGGAAAAAAATGTAGATGTTAACCAGATGAAGAAGTGAGAGAAGGCATCCAAAGCAGAAGGTATATCATGAGCAATAGCATGAAGGCAAAAAATAACCAGTTGGGCTCTGCAGGCAGCCCAGGCATTGGTGCAGGTAGAGGAGCTAGGAAGTCTGGAAATGGTCGCATCATATGAGGTCTTAGGAGCTAGGCTGTGGGGGATCCTGTTAGCACCCCTGCCACTGCTTCACACCTGCTGTTCCACATAGAGTTTCGCTCTGCACATACCTGCGCTCTCTGCCCACAAGGCCAGTGAGCCCACTGGGCACTGTGCAGGGCAGGTAATTACCACCCCTGGGAATATACTCAGCCAATGACCAATGGGAATGTGGGGAGAAAACCTGGGTTTATAGCCTTTTTAGTATCAATGCTGTGGCACACACTACAGTCTCTCGGGTGCCCCACAGGTGCCCCACTCACAGGCACACTCTCCCCTTCCCCATCTCAGGTCCCCACCACTCCTCTTGTGTTCTCTTCATCCCCCAAATAAACTGCTGGCAGTCAGTTCTCTGTCTTAGGGTCACCCTACCTTACTCAGGCTGATGCACCTCCTGTGAGTAGGGGCAGCCCCCAAAAGCCTCTGAGAGAAGCAGCACAGTCAGATCTGATTCTAGAAGGACACTCAGGTGGTTGGAGAGTCAGTATAAGGTAACTGCACCAGCCTACCTAGAGATGGGGAAAATCCCAGTGGGATGAGCACAGTAGGGGAGATGAGCAAGGGCCAGAAATGCAGAGAAGAGAGGGCTCCTATCGACAAGGTGAAACCCTTTCCTTTAAGGGCTCAGCAGACTCCCATTATGCATGCGATGAACACCAATAAAAGGTAGGATTAGGCACCAAGGAGTCTCAGAGTGAGCCAGCTGCCTCGCCCAAGCAGATTGCCAGGAAGCAAGTGGCAAAGGCATCCCCAAGATGCTAGCACCAGGTGGCACTAGCAGTAAAGAACCCACCTGCCAATGCAGGAGACATGAGACGCAGGTTTGATCCCTGGGTCAGGAAGACCCCCTGGAGAAGGAAATGGCAACCCACTCCAGTATTCTTGCCTGGAGAATCCCATGGACAGAGGAGCCTGGTGGGTTACAGTCCATGTGGTCGCAAAGAGTCGGACACGACTGAAGGGACTTGGCATATGACAGGTGAGTGGTGAAGCATGAGTCAGAGCCTAGCAAGAAGGTAGGGACTCCGAGCTCCCAGTGCTGGGGGCCCAGGTTGGATCCCTGGTCAGGGAACTAGATCCCACATGCCGCAACTAAGAGTTCACATGCTGCAACTAAAAGATTCCACATGCCACAACTAAAGATCATGTGTGCTGTGCCTAAGACCCAGCACAGCCAAATAAATGAACAAATATTAAAGAAAAAGAAAGTGGGGGAAACACAAGCAGGGTGAAGAGTGACTGCTCAGAAACCACCAGTAGTTTAAACAGTTGGGGTGGAGACCACAGGGTGGGGAGCCCCAGGCAAGGCAGGAGGGGTATGCCACAGAATCCTCACCCCTACTACTCTTGCTCAGCCCGAGTCCAAGCCTGCACTGGGCTCCACAAGCTCACGGGAGGCCCTATCCCGAGAACTTAGTGCCAGGAAGGCATGGACCAGACACCCAGAGATGCCTGCCACTCCCCCTGCCCTGCGTGGGGACACGTGTGCATGGCTGGGGTGCTGACTCCTCCCCCCATCAGAGTGGGTGATCCCACCAGTGGCACGAGTTCCAGCCCCTGTTTTGTTGGGATAAGAGTGTCAGCAGACATCAGGGAAGTTCACACAGCTTGAGGTGGAGGTGAAGATGAGAGTCCAAAAGGGAATCCCACACAGTCCAAGGTGGTGCTAGTGGTAAAGAACCCACCTGTAAATGCAGGAGACATAAGACACTTGGATTCAATCCCTGGGTCAAGAAGATCCCCTGGAAGAGGGCATGACAATCTGTTCCAGTGTTCTTGCCTGGAAAATCCCATGGACAAAGAAGCCTGTCGGGCTATAGTCCATAGGGTCGCAAAGAGTCAGACATGACTTAGCATATGTGCGTGCACGCGCGTGCACACACACACACGGACCCAGTCCAAAATACTCAAACAGATCAAATTCCCACCCAATGAAATGTGCCTTTGGCTAAAACACAGCAGCATTGATTTATTGATTTCTCTCTTTGCTGAGCATCTATGGAGGGGACATAAGGGACCCAAAAGATGGCCAGGAAAAGGGAAAGTGAAGAGAAGCCTGGGTGTAGATGAGCTGAATACAGAAACTGTCCCTCATAGGAAACTCTTCAGGGAACACAGCCGGCTCATCTCCTTCCCTGATTGGTGCCCCATGAAACGGCTCTTCACGTTGACCTGCACCAGAAGACTGACTTCTGAGAAGCAAGGGATTCTGGGAAAGGAAGAAGTTAGCATCTGCTGACAACTTTCTGCAGCTGAAAACCTGCCAAGTCTGCAAAGTAGGGGCTATGAATCTCATTTTACAGATGATGAAACAGCCTCAGAGAGGCTTGGGAACTGGCCTTAGACCACTCAACTTGTCAGATGCTGTCAGAACTCACATTCACATCAGTGATACTAGGGACTTCCCTGGTAGTCCAGTGGCTAAGACTCTGCACTCGAAAATTAAGGGGCCTCGGTTCAATCCCTGGTCAGGGAACTAGATCCCACACACCACAACTAAAAGTTCACATGCCATAATTAAAGATCCCACATGCCACAGCTAAGACCTGGCACAGCCAGATAAATAAACTAAAATAAATAAATATATTTTAAAATGGTTCTATAGTGTTTTTTATCCAGAAGAATAAATTTGATTAGCCCTGGGTTTGGAACGTTAACCATCCTTCCCACCTTGTGTTTAAAATTATTTGTTATACAGCAGAAACTGGGTTGGGAAGATCCCCTGGAGAAGGAAATGGTAATCCACTCCAGTATCCTTGCCTGGAAAATCCCATGGAGAAAGGAGCCTGGCAGGCTACAGTCCATGGGGTCACAAGAGTCAGACATGACTTAGCAACTACACCACCACCACCGAAAAAAAAAATCCTATCATAAAACATATTGGAAAAGAATATTTTAAAAAAGAATGTATCTATGTGTACAACTGAATCATTTTGCTGTAAAATAGGAATTAACAATGTAAACCAACTGTATCTCAATAAAAATAAATAAGAAAAATTTGCTTGTGTAAGCCAGCTCATGGTCTAGTCGACATTTACAAATTTTGTTAAACGCCTTTTGTTTTTAAAAATAAATATTAAGAAGTACTTCAAGGAGTATTCTCTACTTTAAAAGACAGGAAATCAAGTCCATTTTCTTTATCTGCATCTCCATTCCTTCCCTGCAAGTAGGTTCATCAGTACCATTTTTCCAGATTCCATATATATGCGTTAGTTAATATATGGTACTTGTTTTTCTCTTTCTGACTTACTTTACTCTATATAACAGGCTATAGGTTCATCCACCTCACTACCACTGACTCAGATTTGTTCATTTTTATGGCTGAGTAATATTCCATGATGTGTATGTACCACATCTTCTTTATCCATTTATCTGTAGAGAACAGACTTGTGGATACAGCAGGGAAAGAAGAGGGTGGGACAAATGGAAAAAGTAGCATTAACATACATACCCCATCATGTGTAATAGCTGCTGGAAGTTGCTGTGTAACACAGGGAACCCAGCCTGGTGCTCTGTGATGACCTAGAGGGGTGGGATGGTGGTGGAGGGGGAAGAGAAGTTCAAGAGAGAGTGGCTACATGCATAATTATGGCTGATTTGCATTGTTGTATGGTGGAAACCAACCCAACATAGTAAAGCAATTTTCCCTTAAGTAAAAATTCAATATAAGGAAAAAAGAAGAACAACGTAGAGATATATTTCAGTATATAGACATATCTCCTAATGTCCTCCAATGGTAGGATTCCTCAATGAATTTGTTCTAAACCCCTCATTCCTCTTCCTATAGTATTTTAGGAAAAGTGGGCTTTGGAGTCAGACTTGGTTAAGATTATTGGCTCTGCCATTTCATAACTCTGTGGGACATGGGACAGTCACCTACCCATTCATGTAAGCCTAGAATTTCACAGGTTTTGTTATAAAGATTGAACATGATGACGTCAGTATGTGCCTGGCACATAGAAGACTATCCACTGATCCCTTCCCAGCCTCTTCCCATTCCCCACACAACTTTCCCCTCCGTGGACAATGTCGTCACCTCCACAAACCAGTAATTTCAAAACAAAGATGACATAACCCTTGGCTGGCTTGTCTATGAATCCCATGTTATACTCTCTACCTAAATGTGTCTAGAGGGTGTTCCCTTAAATTCTATTTGAATGACCTAAGCTTGGTCAGGGGCAGAAAAGAAAAGCAGATGTCAGCCTTCATGTGTGGGGGTGGGGGCTGGGGGTGGTAGTGGATTCCCTGTTGCAGAAAATCCCTAGTGGACCAACTAATGTACAGGGAGCAGGTGAGAAGCGGGCTTTGGCGTAAAATAGAAAATGAATCACACGACTTTGTACCAACAATACAGTAAAATCTAATAGAGAAAGTTTTAAGTCATGGGTAAAATTCTGCTTGATTCAGGGATATAAACAAGCTGGTTCAAAGGAAAGGAAGTTCTCCATGGGTAAAATTCTGCGTGATTCAGGGATATGAACAGCTGGTTCAAAAGAAAGAAAGTTCTCCATTAAGACATGCTGGCCTTTGGAGGACCATGTAGATGCTGGTTTTCCCTGGTGAACCAGAGGCTTTGGAACTCAATGGACGAGGGCTGAGCCCCTGACAGGGGTGGAGCTCTGCTGGGCACAGCAAATTTGTGCCAAAAAAAAAAAAAAAAAGGCCTTGAGGCCCACCAAGCCCAGATAACAGCCACAAAAAGGTGGCCAAAAATTAGGATCTAACAACATACAGGTCATATTCCAAAAGGCTCCCTCTGCCACTTCACAACCGCTCTGGTAGGGTCGCTAGCCATCAAACCTTGGGAATTCCCAAAGTGAGTCAAGATCGGGAAATCAGTAAGAGCAGAGGTTGGACACACTTCCATCACTTACTTTTCATTGGCAAGACCTAAATAAATAGGCTTTTTTCTCTCCCTGGCCTGAGTCTGGGGGACCATGCACGCAGGCTGAGAGTTGGGGGGGCACACCTGAGACTGCCTGAAAGTGAACCAACCTCAAGGCTGTGCCCATCACCTCCAGCCTCAGCTAAACTCCAGCATGCTTGTCCCTCAAAGCATCTTCTACACTGTTTTGAACCGATCCTTAGGGAAAGTCAGTGTTGGAAAGGTGACAGGACAGCACTATGAAAAGCAGAGAGACTTCCATTCAAATCTCAGCCCTGTAACTCCCAGGCTTGTGACCTGAAGCACTCACTCATCCTTCCGGTAACCGACTGTCCCTGTTTGTCTGAAAGCAAAAGGAAATCCATCCTGAATACTCATTGGAAGAACTGATGCTGAAGCTCCAATACTTTGGCCACCTGATACACAGAGTCGACTCATTGGAAAAGACCCTGATGCTAGGAAAGATTGAAGGCAAAAGGAGAAGAGGGAAACAGAGGATAAGACGGTTAGATAGCATCGCGGAGTCAATGGACACAAGCTTGGGAAAACTCCAGGAGATAGTGAGGGACAGGGAGGCCTGGCATGCTACAGTCCCTGGGGTCACAAAGAGTTGGACACGACTGAGCAACTGAACAACAACAACAACAGAAGGATTTCCAGGATCCTTAAGGATGTCCTCATGCAGGACAGCAAGGGCCAGAACCAAAATGTCCCAGGAAAACCAGGATGAACTCACTGCCCCCCTACCCTGACGTAAACTCCAAGCGCCCATCTGTCTGTCCGTAAATGGAGTGAGGAGACCTAATACGCATGGAGACACAAAGATGGTAAAGATGGGAGGCCTTGCTGGCGCCAGAAATGTTGTAAATCCTCACTACTCCAGCCTAGAGACACTGCCTTGCTTTTTAAAAGAATCCAGAATAATGAGAGAAAGGAAAAATAAGCAGGAAAGCCCCAGAGATGGGGAAGGAATTGAGGAACAATGAGGAAACGGGAAAAGCAGAAGCAGCAACAACAGCCAGCTGCCCGCTATCTCGGGGCACTCCTGAATCCTGCAGGAATCCTGCAGGGGTTCAGTAATGACTGCGAGACATGGGGCAGCGTGATAGAATGAAAACGACTCCTTCTCGGGGCACTCAGCTCAGAAGTCATCAGAAATAAGCTCAGAGCACCGTCTGCTCTAAGCACCTTCTTTTCATCTTTCTCCCTAAATATTAGCACATCCCTCACCCCCAGCAGTGACAGTTCCAGAGAGCCGGCAGGAAGGTGGAAGGCGAGGCTACATCCTGTCACAGTTGCCAAGCCCCCTGGAGCCAGGCCCATGGCACTGCGATCATCCACGTCCAGGTGCTCTCACACGTGACATCAACCCTGTGTGTCCCCGATCTCCGCCTGAGCCTAACAGCCGTAAGCTTCACCACTGCTTAGTTGCCACACGCTGTCAAGTGGAGGTTTCAGCAGCTTCCTTTTGACAGACTTAATTGTTGTTGCTACCTGAGTGTCAAGTGCCTCTCTCTAGGCTGGAGGGCTTTTGGGAAAATGGCACTTGTTCAAACAGGAAAGGGGATCCAGCTAAATGAGGGGCCTCAGCAGGGTCTCGGCAATCAGGAAGGCCATTGTTATCATCACCCCTAGGAGCTGAGAGGTCCCTTCACTTAGCTCTCTGGATGCCAAGAATTCCAGGGGCATTGCCAGCAGGGATCTGGAAAAAGATCACTGGACCGGCAGTCAAGAGACCTTAATTTAGGTCCTGGGTCTGTCCCGACAGGGCTGTGTGACCTTAGATGAGTTCTTGAAATTCCCTGTGAAGTTTCCTCATCCATAAAGTGAAGATAAAGATAAGACTGTAAATTCCCATCTAGTCACTGTGCAGGCTCCTCGTGGGGGAGAGGGGTATGAAATCAGTTTATAGACACTAAGACAGTTTTGGAAATGTTAAGGTGACCAAAACTGGAACCAGTCTAATAACAATGGAATGGTGCATTCATACAATGAAATATTACACGGAAATTTTAACAGAACAAACAACTGCAACATACCATAGATGCATGAATTTTACTAACAAAATAATGGATCAGAGAAGCCAGGTATAAAAGGCTACGGATTGCATGATTTCATGTACATGAAGTTCAAGAACAGAAAAATGAGTCTCTGGTGACAGAAATCAAAATAGTGGCTAGTTAGGGTAAGGGCAAGGATTGACTGGGAAGAAGTAGAAGAGAAACATTCTGGGATGTTGGAAGTGCTTCCCATCCCGTTCTAAGTAGTAGGTACATGGGCATTCACACATGTAAAAATATGTTCGGCTTTGTGATTAATATCTCCACAGTGTATCTGCTTTAGTGTATGTCTATAATACTTTAAAAGTCTCTTTAACAAATGGTGTGAGAAAACTGGACAGCCACATTCAAAAGAGTGAAACTGGACCACCGTCTTACAGAATACACAAAAATTAAATAAAAATGAATTAAAAACTTGGACATAAGACCGGAAACCATTAAACCTAGAAGAAAACATAAGCAATAAGGTCTTGGTACTTTTTTTAATCTGACATCAAAAGCAAAAGCAAGAAGAGCAACAATAAACAAGAGGGGCTACATTAAACTAAAAAGCTTCTGCCCAGCAAAGGAACCTGTCAACAAAATGAAAAGGCAGCTTACTCAACGAAAGAAAATATTCGCAAATCATGTATCTAACAAGGGGCTAATATCCAAAATACGTAATGATCCCATACAACTCAACTCAATAGCAAAAACAAAAAAAGCAATCCAATTTTTAAGTGAGAAGAAAATCTAAACAGACATTTTTCAAAGAACACATACAGATGACAAAGAGGTACATAAAAGGGGGATCTACATCATTATTCATCAGGGAAAGGCAAATCAAAACCATAAAGAGATATCACCTCACTAAGGAAATCAGCGTGGAGATTCCTCAACAAACTAAGAATGGGACTACCACGTGATCCATCAATTCCACTGCTGGGTATTTTTCCAAAGAAACTTAAAGCACTAAGTCGAAAAGTTAGATGCACCCCATACTCACTGCAGCACTATTTACAATAGCCAAGATACAGAAACAAACATCTGAGTTTCCATCAATGGATGAATGGACAGAGAAACTGCTTTGTGTGTGTGTGTGTGTGTGTGTGTGTGTGTGTGTGTGTGTGTATACATACAATTGTGCATTGTTTTAGTCGATTAGGCGTCTCCGACTCTTTGCGACCCCATGAACTGTGGCCCACCAGGCGCTTTTTCCCGTGGGATTCTCCAGACAACAATACTGGAGTGGGTAGCCATTCCCTTCTCCAGGGTATCTTCCCAAACCAGGGATCAAAGTTGGATCTCCCTCACTGCTGGCAGATTCTTTATACCATCTGAGCCACCTTATTCAGTCATAAAAAAGAATGAAACCTTGCCACTTGCAACAGCATGGATGGACCTCAAGGGCATTGTGCTAAGTGAAATAAGTCAGACAAAGGAAGACAAATATTGTATGATCTCTCATACATAGAATCTTAAATATGAAAAAAAGGAAACTTCATAGATATAGAGAACATTATTAGTTGCCAGAGGCAGTAAGGAGTAAGAAATGGGTGGACTGAATTTTTTTTTCCTTTTTACTTTAAATAAGCTGAATAAAAATAAATAAAATATAAATTAATAAAAGGAAACTATAAAATACTAGCCAGACACCTGAATCACTATGCTGGGCAGATTCACTGTTATGAACTTTGTTCTATGTGGATTTGTCCTTCTCTGTGACCTCAATACATCCTGAACATTAAAGCGCAAAAATAGACAACATTTCAAAATGAGAGGCAGTGCCATCTACTATTTAAAAGCAAAAGGCACGCGTGTATTCACACACACACATACCAAAGCTTCTGCCAGCTCGTGGCTACTAATAAAGATGAAAATCTCTAAATGATCTACTGCCAGGTTTGATCACACTAATCTGTTTCTGATCGGAGCAGAAGGAAAGCAGAGACTGCAGGACGATGGAAAGTACTGCTCGGTTTGACAGAGGGAAATATGATTAGAATGCACCCAGGCAGAAATAATGACTCGCCTCCCCCCAAGACAAGCCCGCCCTCCCGCCTGTACCCACAACAAGCCCTGCATTGCTAACGACAGGGTGCTGGGAGGCTGGTGACATCTCAAATCCAACCTGACTCATCATGCAGTCAAATAATACACAACCTGAGAAGCCCAGACACTTCCCGAAGGATGGTGCGCAAAGGCACGCTGCACACTCACCTCCGTGCATCAAAATCTAAAAGGAATTCTCTCATTATATGGGTGCCCCAGAGGAGCCTGGGAGGGAGATTCGGGATGGTGTGGGTTTTTTGAGAGGGTACTTTCAGAAGGAACTCTTGGGGACCAAGGAGAACAGAGAGGTCAGGGGAAGGGAGGAAGGATGTCTGTGGTCTCAGCTTGACACAAGCTCTAGTCTTATCCCGCAGAAAGCTCTGGAGCAGGAATCACATCACAGATGATCAGTCATTCACCACAGACTGTTCTCCAGTGGCGCAGGGATGAGTGGGTTCTTATGTCTTCCAGGGGCGGTGGCCCCAGCGGCAGCAAACAACTCTCTAAAAGCAGGGGCAGCTGTGGGTCATTAGCAGCCGAAGTTCACAGGGGCCGGAGAAGTGTTGTCTGGGCTCTGGGATCCCCAGTCAAGGGGGTCAGGGTGAGGCACCAACAGACCTGACATACCAACTGCATGCTGACAACCTCGGGTTCCTGTCTCTAGCCACATCTCTCCCCAGAACTCCAGACTTATAAACCCTATGGCCCGCCCAACATCCAGGTAACTGAAACTGAATTTGCCCCACACCCAGCACCTGATCCAAAACCTGCTCCTTCTGCATCTTCCCATCTCTGTGAATGCTTGATTCTACTCATCCAGTTGCTCGACCTTGATCTCTCCTTCACTCCCTCTCCAGTCCATCAGCAAATCCTTTTGGATCTTCCTTCAAAATAGAAGGCAGAATTGGACTACTTCTCACTCTTCTAGAACCACCATCCTGATCCAAAACACAGTATTCTTTTTTTTTCCCTTTTTCTTTTTTTATTGTTTGCTTCCCTCAACTAGAATGGGAGCTCTAAAAAAGTATAGATTTTTTCTGTTTCGTTCACTGCTATGCCCCAGGTGCTGTTATACCTGTCAGTTAATAGTACATGACCTATAGGAGGCAATCAACAAACACTGTTAAATAAATGAATGAATGATACAGCTCAGCTTGGGGATCTATGAAACGAAATGGTTTGAGTCAATGACCTATGAATTTTCTTTCAAATATAACATCCTGAAATTTTAATCTGTTGATGGATTATTCAACTGATACTTAAATGACCTGTGAGGTTATTTCAAAACAAGATGTAAGAAAACCACAATATTCTTGCCTGGAATACTGTGGTGACTTCCCAAGTGGTCTCCTTGAGTTAAACTTTGTCCCCCCAAAAGCTACCTGAAGGGTCCTGCTCAGGAGGAGGAACAGTATCCCTCCTCTGTTCCAATGACCCCATCTCATGCAGAGGGAAGCCAAGGTCCTTAGAAACCATAATGCCCTGAGTAATCCTGGGTCTTACCCTCAACCCCCTCCCTTACTGCTGTAAGGACAGCCACACTGCCCTCGACACTCAGGGAGGCCTGGTCCGCACTCAAGGCCCTTGCACTTGCCATCTCCCCTGCCGGGAAGGCTGTTTCACCAGACATCCTCATGGCTACCTCTTTACTTCCATCCCATCTCAGCTTAAAAAATCACCTTCTCAGTGACAATTTCCCTCATCACCTCAAACCCTCCCACCTCCTCATCTCATACTCCTCTTTCCTGATATAACTTTTTAAAATTTTATTTTATTGAAACATAGTTGATTTACAGTGTGTTGTTAGCTTGTACCATAAAGCAAAGTGATTTTATACATATGTATATATTCTGTTTAGCATTCTTTTCCATTATGATTTATTACCGGATATCGACTATCATTCCCTGAGCTGTACAGTGGGATCTTGTTGTTTAATATTTATTCTATATATAATAGTTTGCATCTGGAAGTCCCAAACACTCCTTGATTTAACTTTTTTATCCTTTAGTATTTGTCACCATCTAAAATATTTACCTTAAATTCTTGCATATGGTCTGTTTCTTCCAATAGAATGTAGGCTTCTGGAAGGAGGGGATCTTTTGGGGTTCCCTCTATTACTAAAACTCCAGTTAATAAAACAGTGTCTGGCACAAAGAAGGGACTCAGTATATGTTGAACATATACTATATGAATATTGAATATATACTGAATGCATATATAGTGAATTCAAGAATGAATAAATGAATGAAATATACAAATATATTTATACATCAGTTCAGTAACTCAGTTATGTCTGACTCTTTGCGACCCCATGGACTGCAGCACTCCAGGTTTCCCTGTCCATCACCAACTCCCAGACCTTGCTCAAACTCATGTCCTTTGAGTCGGTGATGCCATCCAACCATATCATCCTCAGTTGTCCCCTTCTCCTCCCACCTTCAATCGTTCCCAGCATCAGGGTCTTTTCAAATGAGTCAGCTCTTCGCATGAGGTGGCCAAAGGATTGGAGTTTCAGCTTCAACATCAGTCCTTCCAATGAACACCCAGGACTGCTTCACTTTGGGATGGACTGGTCTGAACTCCTTGCAGTCCAAGGGACTCTAAAGAGTCTTCTCCAACACCACAGTTCAAAAGCATCAATTCTTCAGCGCTCAGCTTTCTTTATGTTCCAACTCTCACATCCATACATGACTACTGGGAAAAACATAGCTTTGACTAGATGGACCTTTGTTGACAAAGTGATGTCTCTGCTTCTTAATATGCTGCCTATGTTTGTCAAAGCTTTTCTCCCAAGGAGTAAGCATCTTTTAATTTCATGGCTGCACTCACCATCTGCAGTGATTTTGGAGCCCAAGAAAACAAAGTCTGTCACTGTTTCTATTGTTTCCCCATCTATTTGCAATGAAGTGATGGGACCGGATGCCATGTTAGTTTTCTGAATGTTGCATTTTAAGCCAACTTTTTCACTCTCCTCTTTCACTTTCATCAAGAGGCTCTTTAGTTCTTCTTCACCTTCTGCCATAAGGGTGCTATCATCTGCATATCTTAGGTTATTGATATTTCTCCCGGCAATCTTGATTCCAGCTTGTGCTTCATCCAGTCCAGCATTTGGAATGATGTACTCTGCATATAAGTTGAATAAACAGGGTGACAACATACAGCTTTGACGTACTTCTTCCCCAATTTGGAACCAGTCTGTTGTTCCATGTCCAGTTCTAACTGTTGCTTCTTGATCTGAATACAGATTTCTCAGGAGGCAGGTAAGGTGGTCTTGTATTACCATCTCTTTAAGAATTTTCCACAGTTTGCTGTGATCCACACAGTCAAAGGCTTTGGCATAGTCAATAAAGCAGATGTAGATGTTTTTCTGGAACTCTCTTGCTTTTTTGGTGATCCAGTGGATATTGGCAATTTGATCTCTAGTTTGTCTGCCTTTTCTAAATCCAGCTTGAACATCTGGAAGTGCACAGTTATGTACTGTTGAAGCCTGACTTGGAGAATTGTGAGCATTACTTTGCTAGTGTGTGAGATGAGTGCAATTGTGTGGTAGTTTGAACATTCTTTGGCATTGCCTTTCATTGGGATTGGAATGAAAAGTGACATTTTCCAGTCCTGTGGCCACTGTTGAGTTTTCCAAATTTGCTGGCATATTGAGTGCAGCACTTTCACAGCATCATCTTTGAGGATTTGAAATAGCTCAACTGGAAGTCCATCACTTCCAATAACTGTTCATTGTGATGCTTCCTAAGCCCCACTTGACTTCGCATTCCAGGATGTCTGGCTCTAGGTGAGTGATCACACCATCATGGTTATCTGGGTCATGAAGATCTTTTTTGTATAGTTCTTCTGTGTATTCTTACCACCTATTCTTAATACCTTCTACTTCTGTTATGTCCATACTGTTTCTGTCCTTTATTGTGCCCATTTTACATGAAATGTTCCCTTGGTATCTCTGATTTTCTTGAAGAGATCTCTAGTCTTTCCTGTTCTATTGTTTTCCTCTATTTCTTTGCATTTATCACTGAGGAAGGCTTTCTTATCTCTCCTTGCTATTCTTTGGAACTCTGCATTCAAATGGGTATATCTTTCTTTTCTCCTTTGCCTTTAGCTTCTCTTCTTTTCTCTGCTATTTGTAAGGCCTCTTCAGACAACCATTTTGCCTTTTTGCATTTCTTTTTGTTGGGGATGGTCTTAATACACATAACATATTTAGAGAAACTATACCAATGGAGAGGGACTTCCCAAGTGGCACTAGTGGTAAAGAACCTGCCTGCCAATGCAGGCCATATAAGAGATGCAGCTTCGATCCCTGGGTCAGGAAGATCCCCTGGAGGAGGGCATGGCAACCCACTCCAGGATTCTTCCCTGGAGAATCCCATGAACAGAGGAGCCTGGCAGGCTACAGTTCATAGGTTGCAAAGAGTCAGACACGACTGAAGCGACTTAGCACACAACATGCATACCAGTGAAAGGGTTTCCCTGGTGGCTCAGATGGTAAAGAATCTGCCTGCAATGAAGAAGACCTGGGTTTGATCCCTGGGTTGGGAAGATCCCCAGGAGAAGGGCATGGCAACCCACTCCAGGGCTACTGTCCATAGGATCACAAAGAGTTGGACACACCTGAGTAACTGACACTTTCACTTCCATACTAATAGAACTGTGAATAATTTTTTAATCTTCTTAGTTTAACTCTCTCTTAGGATTGTTCTAGATTTTCCACATTCAATTTTTATTACATATATAATTTTAATATTTGTTTATACTATTTTTAGAAATAATTCTATCCCAGAAAGACTCGCTTTCTAATGTTTATCACTGTTGTTTCTTTTTTTTTTTAATAAATTTATTTATTATCACTGTTGTTTCAGTTGCTAAGTTGTGTCTGACTCTTTGGGACCCCATGGACTATAGCCTGAGAGGTTCCTCTGTCCATGGCATTTCCCAGGCAAGAATACTGGAGTGGGTTGCCCCTTCCTTCTCCAGGGAATCTTCCCGACCCAGCAATCGAACCTGCATCACCTACATTGACAGGCGGGTTCTTTACCACTCAGTCACCAGGAACTAGTTAGCCAGAAATCCTCATCCCCAAAACAGTGGCCCCTGTGACATGCCAAATATCAGATTAGCCTGTTTTGCCCTCAGCTCTTGGGAATCCAGAGTGATCAGCATGAAGCTGATGGGTGGGAGATGGCAGAGAGGAGATGGCCTTGGGGCAGCAGGGGTAATTCCTCTCCCAGGTCCTTGCAGGAATCCATATCACAGAAGATCACTGTCCTCACCAGTGCCTTCACCTAAAAACATGTTAGAGGGACATCCCTGGATGTCCAGTGGTTAAGACTTCACCTTCCCACGCAGGGGGTACAGGTTTGATCCCTGGTCAGGGAACTAAGATCCCACAGGCCTGGTGACCGAAAACACCAAAACACAAACAACAGAAGCCATATTGTAACAAATTCAATAAAGACTTTAAAAAAATGATCTGCATAAAAAAAAAAAAACCTAAAGAAAAAATAAAAATATGCTAGAAAAACAAATTATTGGTTCTCACACCAAACCTATGGAATCAAACACTGGGGAAAGACCCCAGGAGCCAGGGTTGAACAAACGCTACAGGTGGTTCTGATGCAAACTCAGCAGTGAGGTCACCACATCTCACTCACTCAAAACCAGACTACAGGCTGGAATAGGAGGGTGGGAAAGAACGTGGGGTCAATGTGGGGTCAACACGGGTGAGGGAAGATGAGGAGAGGAAGTGTCTTCCTTGGTTCCGGCAGGAAAAATATGGCAACTGCTTGAGATGTGATACATTTGTCAAAAGTACATGAAAATGCCTCAAGGATTGGCCCAAGTCTGTGTTTTGCTCACACAGTGTACACTGTGCCTGGCACAGAGCCTAGAGCCTATTAAATATTTGTGACTGAATTAAAAGTGAATGTATGAATAAATTAGCCCTATAAATTATGTAACATGACATGGTTTCATTTGTGCTATAATGATAAAAATTGCAAATCTGTCTTCAGGATTGGAAATGACAACCCAGAAAACCTCTGGCCACCTTCTTGCCAAGGTGGCTGCCCCTGGGACATCCAAACCCTCAGGACCTCCTCCATATCTTCAATCCTGAGATGCCTGAAGACCGGGTTGCCAGATAAAACTCAGGGTATCCAGTTAAATCTGAATTTCAGATAAACAATGAGTCATTTTCTAGGGTAAGCAAATCTTGAATACTGCCTAGGACATGCTTATTCTAAAAAAAATTATTTGTTGTTCATCTGAAATTCAAATTTAACTGGGCATCCTGTATTTTTATTTGCTCAACTTGGCATCTCTACCATGGACTCAACTGTTTCCCTGGAGCAAGCCAAGGAAAGCTTCTCCATACCCTGTCATTTGTAGGAACAGGGTCCTGCTGCTTCTTTCTTGGAAAGGTCCAGAATATCTCCCAAGGCTCAAGGCTTTGCTCACTTGAATAACAGGCCTGTGTCTTTACTCTATTTGCTTTGACTCTTTGTAAAATAGATGGGGAAAAAATGGAAACAGTGACAGACTTTATTTTCTTGGGCTCCAAAATCACTGAGGATGGTGACTGCAGTCATGAAATTAAAAGACGCTTGCTCCTTGGAAGAAATGCTATGACAAACCTAGACAGCATATTAAAAAGCAGAGACATTACTTTGCTGACAAAGGTCTGTATAGCCAAAGCTATGGTTTTTCCAGTAGTCAGGTACAGATGAGAGAGTTGGCCCATAAAGAAGGCTGAGCACTGAAGAACTGATGCTTTCAAATTGTGGTTCTGGAGAAGACTCTTGAGAGTCCCTTGGACAGCAAAGGAGGTCAAAACAGTCAATCCTAAAGGAAATCAACCTGAACATTCATTGGAAGGACTCATGCTGAAGCTGAAACTCCACTATTCTGACCACCTGATGTAAGGAGCTGACTCAGTGGGCATGAGTTTAAGCAAACTCAGGGAGATAGTAAAGGACAGGGAAGCCTGGCATGCTGCAGTCCACAGGGTGGCAAAGAGTCGGCCACAAGTTAGTGACTGAACAACAACAACAACAAATATAACACCATCCCTACCTCCGGCTTCCCATCCTCCTTTTTTTCAAAAATCAGAGTATAAATGCTTTTATAATACTGTTTCATTTTCTGGTGTGCAGCAATATGAATCAGCCATATGTATACATATATCCCCTCCCTCTTGCAACTCCCTCCCACCACCCCATCTCACTCCTCTACAGCATCACAAAGCACCAAGATGAGCTCCCAAGATGAGCTCCTCTGTATACAGCAGCTTCACACTAGATAGCTATTTCACGCTTGGTAGTGTATATATGTCAATACTACCTTCTCAATGTATCCCCCACCTCAGGGTCCACACGTCCATTCCCTACTTCTGTGTCTCTATTCCTGCTGTGCAAACAGGTTCATCTGCACCACCTTTTTAGATTCCACATACACACATTAATACATGGTATTTGTTTTTTCCCTTTCTGACTTACTTCACTCTGTATGACAGTCTACAGGTCCAGCCACATCTCTACAAAGAGTGAAAGAGCCAATTTCACTCTTTTTTTTAATGACTGAGTAATATTCTGTTATATATATGTACCACATCCTCTTTATCCATTCATCTGTCAATGCACATTTAGGTTGTTTCCAGGTCCCATCTTCCTTTAACTCCCTCTTACCCTTTGAGACTCATTACCTCTCAGTGGAAACCTTCCCTGGAAAGCACACAGACACACACATGGAGAGTCTGCATAAAACTCTTCCCTTTGCGTGTACAAGCTTCCATCCTAGCAACTGCCCTTCTCAGGTGGGAAGCAAGTGTAGCTGCCTCTGCCTCTTTCACTGAGCACCTGTGTTTATCACTCCATTCCCAATACTCTGTCCCACACCTGGCTTTCAAAAGGTGTTTGATAAGTAATTGAATAAGTGAAGGTATAGTAACCTCTTTGGGAAAATACATACAGTTCTTTTGAAAGCAATCAGGAAATAGTGGGAAGGGGACTTCCATGGTAGTCCAGTTGCTAAGACTCCAAGCTTCCAATGCAGGGGGCTTGCGTTCCATCCCTGGTCAGGGAACTAGATCCCATATGCTGCAACTAAAACCTGGTGCAGCCAAATAAATAAATATTTTTTTTAAACTAATAAAAAAGAACCTGTGGGAAGAGAGGAGTCCTTACAGGTGTCTTGCTTGTAAATCTCTCTCCCTCAGGACAAGTCAGTGGCCTCCAAGCCAGGGACTCACCCAGAGGACACACAGGTCCTCACACGGAGACCACGGTCTAGGAAAGCACCTGGCAGACAGATATGCGTGGGGTCATTCTCCCTGACCAGTCAGACAGTGGACCTGAGACCAGGCAACTAACCTTGGCCATGCTCATGGGCCAGCAGCTTCACCAGGGCATTCTGAGAACTGGCCTTGAACTTCCTGGGGGTTTTCTCCCCCCTGTTCATAGGTATTGCAACTTACTGTACAGTTAGTCTAACCTACTGCCCATTAGACGAGGAGTCAGGTCCTGCTCTTCACTCAGCCTCCTCTCAACCCCTAGCTGGGAAGGCCATCTCTGTTGGATGGTAACCTGAACATTCACTGGAAGGGCTGATGCTGAAGCCGAAGCTCCAATCCTTTGGCCACCTGATGCAAAGAACTGACTCATTGGAAAAGACCCTGATGCTGGGAAAGATTGAAGGCAGAAGGAGAAGGGGACGACAGAGGATGAGATGATTGGATGGCATCACCGACTCGATGCACACAAGTTTGAGCAAGCTCCAGGAGTTGGTGATGGACAGGGAAGTCTGGTGTGCTGCAGTCTATGGAGTTGCAAAGAGTCAGACACAACTGAGCGACTAAACAACAACAAACCTGGCTCTCCCACCTGCTTGCTTGGTGGGTCCTGAGAACCTGTGCTTTAAGCCAGTCCATGAAACATTCCCTGGTGAAAGCCTCGGAAAACAGTGAAAAACAAAGCCCACCTGCAAGTGGAGAACTATTCATTTGACAGCAACAGCAATACTAGGTCACAGGACTGGTCGTTAAATCACTGAACATGTACATCCAGTGCCGAAAATAAAAGCACACTTCTGAAACATTTATGGCTGAGATTTAAAATTCCTGGAACTAAGACATTCAGAGGTGAGTGTCCCAGGACAGTCTTCAGGCTGACTCCGAGGCCTCAGCTTAGAACCAAGGAAGGTAACTTTCATCTCTCTCCTGGTGATACCCAGGAAAGTAATGTGTCTGGAGGGGTGACAGAGCAATTCGTGTGGCTTCAAGATGAGGCTGGAGAATGCAGACACGTTTTGCTTCCTCATCTAAGCTTTGAATATTAATTCTCATCTGCAGAGAAGAGGAAAGGTCTAGTTATCTAGAGGGCTCACCCACTCCTGTGTCTACACCAGGTTTAGAATGTGGTGTCAGTAACACGTGGGCCTCCCAGTGGCTCAGCAGTAAAGAATTTGTCTGCCAAGGCAGGAGACGCAGGTTCGATCCCTGGGTTGGGAAGATTCCCTGGAGAAGGGAGTGGCTACCCACTCCAGTATTCTTGCCTGGAAAATCCCAAGGACAAGAGCCTGGAGGGCTACAGTCCATGGGGTCCCAAAGAGTCAGACACAACTTAGCGACTGAGCACACGTGCACGCACATCAGTGACATGGTCTTGCCACCGAGAGTGGATCCCATTGGAATTGAGGGAAAATACTCTGCACTCCTTTTAGATGGATGAGTTGGCCCCAAGATTAAGCACCATGAGAGCCACTTTCTAGTTGCCATTTCTTCATCTGGTGGTGGCCCCCCATCTCCTTTTCCTTGGCACTGTCTGCCTTTCTCCTTTCACTGGTTGACATATGTAAATCATCTAAGTCCAAAATTCACTTGCTCTGAGATGCAGGACAAGAGAAGATGAACTCGAGTAACACCACTGATGGCAAGATATCCAACAAAGCCTTCCAAGGCTAGCACTGCCAAAAATAGGTGGACTCAGGAAGGGGAACCAGAGGGACCTTGACCTCTGACTGCAACTCAAAAGCCTCTGGCCTCTCACAGGCATCCCATGGACTCCCGTGGTTGGACAGGACCTAAAGCTAGCAAAACACAGAGGATTCATCAAGAGATGAATCCTTTTCTTTCTTCCCCAATTCTTGCTCAGAATGTGCAGTAGCAAAACTAGGGGCAGCATATGCCCTACCCTCCATGTATACCGTCACCAGGACACCCGGGAAGCTCCTAAGGATCTCCTAGTTGTACGAATCCTTCCTTTTCTATTCTCCATACAATTTTAAGACCTAAAAAGGACATAGCTTCTAAAGACAAGTGCAGGTGGGTGGTGGGTCTGGGGAGAGAAATCTCTCAGGCCACGTCCTGCCCTGAAGGTCGAAATGTCCCATCTTGGAGTCGACAGCAGACACGGGCCACGTGCCCTCTCATAGAAGCTTCCTCTCCAGCAAGAGCCAGAGGGAAATTCGGTGGCACTTGCTGATGCGTGTAAACCTCCACAAATGACTCAACCCCCAAAAGACAATTTCACTAGAGGCACTTCTTTTTTTACCCCTAATTAACTATAAAATTGCTTCAAATCTCCATTTCATATTCACTCAAGGATATGCATTCCTCTAATTCCAGGTTTTGGGAACAGAGTGTCAGTCTGCTCACAAATCTAAGCTGTACCTTTCAGATGTCAGAGCTTCAGAGAAGAGAAACACCACCTGTCTCTCATCCCCAGACAGTCCCCTGCATCCCTCTCCCCTTCCTCTTGCTCAGATGAGATGCACCATGTACCCTCCAGTCCACCAGGGAGATATTCTTTAGCTCCTTCAGAAGATGGGGCAGGGGACTTCCCTGGCAGTCCAGTGGTTAGGACTCTGAGATTTCACTGCAGGGGTCATGGGCTCGATCCCTAGTCAGGGAACTGACCTTAAGATGCCACAAGCCATGTGACCAACAAAATGAGAGGGGAGGTAATATTCAGGGAGCACTGGTGATGCACCAATCACTGTGCTGGTACCATCACTCCCCTATGTCACTCAGTGCCACACAACACCAAGAGGTATGGCTTATTGTCCCATTTTACAGGTGAGGAAACTGAGACAGACAGGTCCAGTACTGCCAGCTCACAGTGGTCAAGCCAGATGCTGATCTCAGGCTGGGGTGTGAAGAAGTCCTCTCCTGGAAGGCTCACAACTTGTTTGGTGATTTTCAAAAACTCCCTTAAACTCCCTGTGAGAACTATTAATATTATCAGTTCTCCTAAATTGGAATAATCTTGTCTGTTCATCCTCTCCCTGTTCCCCGTTTCCTGGTCCTGCAGTGCTACTGAATTAGATAATGTCTACAAAGCTCTCTAAGTTCCTTGAAGGGAAGTTTCGATAAACACAAGTTATTAACCTTCAAAGCACCCAGAGTTTTGAATGAAGAAGTTCTAAAAATTATCATAAAGTCCTGCTGGGGTTGGATAATGAAAGGCAGCTTTATTGAATTTTCTAACACTTCCTTTTCTGCCAGAGAGCAAAGGTGAACCCCTCCAGCCAGAATGGGCTCGAATTCCAACACTCATCTCTGGCTCTTCTCTCTTCTCAAGTAAGGGAAAATCAAGTGCTTCTTTCCAGAGCCTTCCACAGTGGTTACACGGAGATTCAGAGCAGCAGGTGCCTCAGGCTTCTGAACAATGTGGCTCCATCACTCTCCGGCTCTGCCTCCCCAGGTGCAGCTGAAATGATGCTGTGACAAGGCTTGATGGGAGAGGAGATGCCACCGCTGAGAAGTCAGGACCCAGAAACTCAGTATTCACAAGATGTCTACTCCTCAGCACCCCATCTCTCTCCTGCTGACAGTGTGGTTATCATGGGTCAGAGAAGGACCTAGCGTTGTCCACCCAAGCCACACAGGCGAGTGGGGGCCAAGCTGTGCCTGTCCTCTGAGCTTGCGCTGTGAGGGGGAGAAGGGGGAGACAGGAGGAGGGCTAACGGAGACTCCTCTAGGGATCCAGATAGCACAGGTGGCTCAGATTATGCAAACGCTGAGCAGGGAGCAGGAATGCAGGTGAGGGAGGGGGGCTCCTGGCAAAGTCATCATCTCATGTCAGTGATCCCCTACCACATCCCTTTCCTTAGCCATCAGCTTGGTCCTGAGTTCACAATGCACCCACGTGGACAGTGGCTACTGGACATCTGCAAGAGCAGCCCAGCTCAGGACTGTGGGAGCTACAGAAGAGCCGGGCCACCTCCCCTACCTTCAAGGTCCCATCAAGCCAGCCAAGATCATCTTCTTGCGGTGAAAGTGTAAAGAAGGCAACTTGGACATTCCTGGTGGTCCAGTAGTTGAGAATCTACCTGCCAACGTAGGGGACACAGATTTGACCTGTGGTTCGGGAAGATTCCACATGCCAAAGGACAGCTAAGCCTGTGGGCCACAACTAACTGAACCAGTGCGCCTAGAGCCGTGCTCTGCAACAAAAGAAGCCACTGCCGTGAGAAGCCCATGGACTGCAACTACAGAGGAGGCCCCACTCACTGCAACCAGAGAGAGCCTGCACAGCAACGAAGACCCAGCATGGCCAAAAACAAATAAATAATTGTTTTTAAAGGCGCTCAATCATCACACCAGACTCGACAGGTCAGACCTACTTGCCCGGGATGCCAAAAATCTTTTTTATAACTAATTTTTATTGGAGTATCATTCCAAGCATCTCATTTCCACAAAATCTATCTGCCCTCCTAGGAAAAATGGCAAAGGGCAGTTTTGTGGACTCATGTGTGAACGATTCTTGAAAAAATAGAATGAACAAAGCCATCTCCTGTCTTTGGGAGAAATATAAATAGGAGAAGGGACTTAGCTGGGGGGAGGGGGAGAACTGAATTCAGTGGTCTGGGCTCTTTCCTGAAACACTGGTTTAAGTTCGGCAGAGATGACCATTTTTTTTTAATAATTTTATTTATTTATTTATTATTGGCTACACTGGGTCTTCATCAGTGTGCTCAGGGTTTCTCTAGCTGCAGTTAGTGAGGGCTACTCTTCGCTGCGGGGCACAGGCTTCTCATAGCAGTGGCTTCTTTTGTTGCAGAGCCTGGCTCTAGACCCTCAGGCTTCAGCAGTTGTGGCTCCCAGTCTCTAGAGCACAGGTTCAATTGTTGTGGCACAGGGCTTAGTTGCTCTGTGGCATCTGAGATCTTCATGGATCAGGGATCAAACCCATGCCCTATGCACTGGCAGGCAGATTCCTAACCACTGAGCTATCATGGAAGTCCAGAGATGATCACTTTTGAGGGCAGTATTTGGTCCCAGTTCCTTGAGCAAGACAAAGCTTTAAGAAAGTCTAAGGGTCCAAGGTTTTCCCTTGAGAAGCCATAACACTGCAGAGGTACAAATCCTCTACCAATCACAGCCCAACTAGACCTTCTCTGCTCCCCACCAAATGGGGCCCCCAGGCCCTGACACAGATGCATCCTCAGTAGCTCTAGGAAAGCTTCCTGGTCTCCAGCAAAAGCACAGATGCTTTAGAGACAGAAGAAACTGGGGCCCGAGTCATCCTATCTGGGAAATGATTCTATCCCTGAGTCAAAGATCATTGTGACTAAACGCTTGCTGCTGTTGTTTAGTTGTTAAGTCACGTCTGAGTTGTCATGCAAACAGGACCATGCCATGTGGCTTTTAAAACAAATAACCTACTTTCATTACCATTGTGATTATTATTCATCCTTGACTGCATGTAAAAACCTGAGAATTTTGACATCACACAGCTGTGGATCCAGATGTTTCTACGCCTTGAGCAAGGTGCTGAGCCTCAGTTCCCTTCTGGGTAAAACGGGGGTAGTAATAGCACCTCTTTCAGGGTCACACTGTGAGGGTTTGACTTTGTTAACTGCATGGGAGCCACCCAGCCCAGGGCACAGGGAGTGCACCCAATAAAGGACAGTCACTGTTATTAGTGATGAAATAGCAAGCAAGCAATACTAACAGGGTGAGAGGAATCTGGAGGAAGGAGAAAGATGCTGGCTGAGAAAGGATACCCATTCTCTGGTGAGAACAGCTTTTGCAGTCTGAAGAAAAGGATGACCAAAAACCAGAAAATGTGGTCACCTGGCTATGTAGAAGAGGAACCAGGCCAGAATGAAAAGGATGAAGAGGCAAGAGAAATAAGGTTGCCTTGCCAAAAGCACCTTGAACTCAAGTGGAAGGGTTGGGCCAGCTACAGGAGGCCACGGGAGGCCCCTGAGGAGGTCCAGACTCTGGGCCACCTGTATTCATCCATGGACAGTGACACACATCCTGGGATGAGAGGGCCCACCTCTGGGGCACCCTCCCACCCCCTATCCTCTCCTCAACCCTCCTGTCAGGGGGAAGAGCCCAAAGAACATTGTGCTCCCCAAGACTTATCTGGGGACAGGTAGGATTCTGGGCAGGTCCAAGGCCAGAGCTCCCAGCAGGAGTCTCAGAGATCACAAAACCCTTGAGTCACTGCTTGACCTAGAAATAATTGCCGGACAGCCTTTTCGACAGCACCAGCCCAGGGAGCGAGGGCCAGCTCTTCTCCACTAACTACACAGCTCACCTGGAAACCCTACTCCTGGAGAAGGAGCCCATTTTCCTCCACCTCCAATAAAGAAAAGCCTCTGCGTGGGAAGAGAAATGTCCTGCAGACGAGGGTGCTCAGGAGGGGGCCACCTTGATTAAAGCAGGTTGTTCTGCCAAGAAGCCCTGAATATGCTCTCTTGGTTTGGGGCTGTTAGTGCAGCGTGGAGGCAGCAGGCGACATGAATTGCCTTTTATCTAACTGGAAAACTCCCACCGAGGTTAGAAGTACTCGTCTAGACAGGCAGATCAATAAAAGAAATGGGGAGAGGATGACCGTGGAGATGCTTGGGAACAAGCCGGGTCTCTATACATCTGCTTAATAAAGATAAACTCATCCAGGCTGTGGTGCAAACCTGGGCTCCCCTCTTGGCTCCAGATGCCAGCATGTTCCATTTGTTTTCCACGAGCAGACGTTTCTCAGGAGCAACGGGCAAGAGACCCCTTCCCTCACCTTCTCTTCATCTGAGTTCAAGAGCTCTGTTGAAGGGAGGGCAGAAACAGAAAGAGGGGCCTCAGGACTTAGACTAGGATTATTCTAGCATCTTCCCAAAATGGTGAGGGCTTTCCAGGTGGCACCAGTGGTAAAGAACCAACCTGCCAATGCAGGAGATGCAAGAGACCCAGGTTCAATCCCTGGGTTGCGAGGGTCCCCTGGAGGAGGAAATGGCACCCCACTCCAGTATTCTTGCCTGGAAAATTCCATGGACAGAGGAACCTGGCGAGCTACACAGTCCATGAGGCTGTAAAGTGTCAGACATGACTAAGCAACTAGGTACCCAAAACATGGTATTCCCTTGACCCAAACTCAAATGGAACAGAATAAAAAGCAGAGATCCACAGTAAAGGGATAGAAAAAAGAAAGGAGAGATGAGTGAGGAGAAAGATGAGGCTCTTCTGCCATTTCATATCATTTTATTGTGTATAAATCCCACTGCACAGTAATGAGTACTGTCTGAGCATCTGTGTTAAGAACTCCCCAGCTGAAACCTTCTTTCCCCTCCTCTCTCTCTTAGTCATCATTGAATTAGGAGCTCTGAAATGTCTTCTTCATTCCCACATCACCACCCTCATGATCTTTTATCCATCCTTGTACTTGCTGTCAACCCCCTATCCTCATTCCCGTTCTATACACAGGAGGCTGAAACCTTTATTTCAAACACAAGCTTTTGTTCCTGGCCACAGTATAGAAGCTGAGTCCCTTCAAAAGGAAAAATGCTGTGTGGCTGAAGGTCCAGAAATGCAAGTAGTGTGTGTGTGTGTGTGTGTGTGTGTGTGTGTGTGTGTGTGTGTATGCATGTACACATGCGCATTTGTATGTGTACTGGTCTACAGGTATTTCATGTATGCTGGGGGAAATGTGATAAAGTTTGGAACCCTGCTTTGAATTCCTGCATCCCTTCCTCAAATGTTCTCCTCTATCAACTAATATAAGTGCCTAAAACCCCGCATTTGTGTAATCCCTTTCTGTCTTCAAAAGGTCTATTCAAAAAGTCAGAGGTTAGGACAATCTTCCCTAACTTTTCAGTAGGAATGTGTTTTCAGATTAGCTTCCCAAGTGGTGCTCGGGAGTCTAGAAAGACTGAGCAACTTCCTCTGTAATATTGTTTGAGTAGCAGTGAAAGTCTTGCCAACTAAAATGTTCTCCTCTATCAACTAATATAAGTGCCTAAAACCCCGCATTTGTGTAATCCCTTTCTGTCTTCAAAAGGTCTATTCAAAAAGTCAGAGGTTTAGGGTTTTCAGATTAGCTTCCCAAGTGGTGCTAGTGGTAAAGAACCAGCCTGCCAATGCAGGGGACTGTAAGAGACTCAGGTTTAATCCCTGAATCAGGAAGATCCCCTGGAGGAGGGCATGGCAACCCACCCCAGTATTCTTGCCTGGAGAATCCCATGGACAGAGGAGCCAGGCGGGCTACAGTCCATAGGGTCACAAAGAGTCAGACATGACTGAAACAATTTAGCACAAGGAAATGGGACATGGGATGCATAAATTCTGCTGCATACAACAGCTGACAGATAGAAGTATTTCTTTCCCCAATTATACACATCAGAATTTATTCATCAGAATGCTCACATCTGCCCCTTGAGAGTCAAGGAAATGATAATATTTGTCTCTAAGGTATCAAGCTGCTCACTCCTGGGTACTCCCAGGATAGGACCAGGAGCAGTTTCAGTCAACATGGAAGCACCAAGAGTTTCCAAACAGCTGAAAGATCGTGAAGTTCTTGGCTCCTCTCTCTAAAGTTTCCCTGGCTTGACACAGTGACTCCAGACTCCTCAGGATCCCCACCCTAGTCTACTTATTCCCCTCCATTGTGGAGTGGGAGATAAAGTGGTGAGCATTGATCTAACTCAAAAGGTCAACTGCAGGGTCTCAGGGAGGATCTGAGGCAGGCAGTCAGCAGCCAGCTTTACTAAGCCCTCAGTTAAGGTCTTAACTGAGCAACAGAAGCATAGAGAAATTACCTTTCTGATTGGGACTGGTAATAATTTGGTCAATCAAAAACTTAGCTAGGGACTTCCCTGATGGTCCAGTGGTTAAGACTCCACACTCTCAATGCAGGGGGCCCAGGTTTGATCCCTGGTCAGGGAACTAAATCTTACATGCTGCAACCAAAGCTCGCAAGTCACAGTGACAGATCCCTTAGGCCACAACAAAGATCAAATATCCTGTGTGCTGCAACTAAGACCCAGCACAGCCAAATAAATAATTTTTTTTAAATCTTAGCTAAAAAATGAATTGCTAAGAAGTGATACATAACACCCTAAATAGTTCATTGTAACTTAAAATATAAACATGCTTTTCTCCTGCTAACTTTTAATGTGGAGCAAGGATGTTTTCTTTGAGTATTAGAACACTGATAAAAGTTCTCCATCAATTTCTTCAAAAGCCACATTCACAATTCACAATTCTACAATTTCCAGTTTCCATTACTTTCAAGCAAAGTAAAATCTTAAGGACAATTATGAGGTAATCTGAACACACAATCCTTCCAAATTGCTTTGTATTTCTGCAGTCATTTAGAGTTGTCTCACCCACACCCAATTCAATAGCAAGTTTTTATCAACTCACATTTATTGAGTCTTTTCAAAGCACGCAATTTTGTTTTCATAAAAATAGCTCTCTTTTCATACTCAATGTTCATTGGTTTACATAATATTTAATTAAATTATGGATTGATGTAGTGAATTGGTTGAGTCGAGGTTTGTTAAAACAGGCCCTACTGCTATTTTTTTCTCTGAAGGCAAATTCTCCTCCTAAGAAGTTTGCCTGAAATTGACCTTTAAGGAAAATCACATTTTAAATATCAGAGGTCAATTATTATACATCGAGAACTCTTTGTGCAACAAATAAGAAAATAGTTTCTCAGGATACAAAAATAATTGAAGTAAGGTAGACCTCTGGCATGAGAGGAGGTCACCAAAGCCTCTCCCTGAAAGCAACTAAAATACAGAACGCTAGTAACAGCTGTTTCAGGACCCTGGACAGCAACTGAAAGCAAACAACAGGGATTGATTCATCAAAAATCAGTGCTTTTGGAGAACTGTTGGAATCTACAACGTGTTTTCCCAGGGCTGATCCCATCAAGCTCCCTCACCCGCTCAGATCCGTTAGCATAATTAGTTCTAACAGGCGGAACAGACTGGATGACCAGCAGTTTCACTGCCAGAAAGGGATGGTTTAGTTTGGAGCTAAAGGTGAAAATCTGGTGATCAGTGAATAACAGGCAGCAATCTCAGTGGTGACCAAACAGGAAAGGGCAGTCATTACAACAGTCTTTGAGGTGGCGATTCTATTTGGTGCAAACATCAGCCTAGGGGACTAGCCAGAAATTTAATAGGGAAATGCAAGAAGTGAGCACTCTCGGAGGTACCTTATAACTGTTCCACCTATCTCTGGCTGACCTGGAGTTGTGCAGGGGGGTGCCGGGTGGGGACCAGAGCGAGGCTTATGAAGAACAAAAGCCAGAGCTTCCTTAAAACAGCACACAGATACATCAGCATCAGGTAGAAACCTGTCTGGCTAAAAGTGTGTAAACACAGTCTCTGAAGAAGCACTTGCTGGCCACTAAATCAAGCAGGCACAAAAACAAGACCTGGGAAACCAAGCTTAAAAATAATATAGTAATATGTTAATTTATTGTTATACTCATACGTGTTTTTTTAAGTGAGACAATACAGCCACATACCACAAATGAGATAGATTTCATAAGAAAGTTACTAAACAAACAAAAACCCTGAGGGGGAAAATTCAGAATCCAGTTTTCCTACTATATAGTACCTAAAATTTCAAGGTTTCAACAAAAAATGGTAAGACATAAAAAGAAATAGACAAGTGTGACCCACATGTAAGGAAAAAGCAGATAAAGATAAGTTATCTTTATTAATTTATATATATATAAATAATTCACTATAAGTTATTAAATTATGGATTATGTGCTATGGTGAGTGCTGCTGCTGCTGCTGCTAAGTCGCTTCAGTCGTGTCCGACTCTGTGCGACCCCATAGATGGCAGCCCACCAGGCTCCCCCGTCCCTGGGATTCTCCAGGCAAGAACACTGGAGTAGGTTGCCATTTCCTTCTCCAATTCATGAGTGAAAAGTGAAAGTGAAGTCGCTCAGTCGTGTCTGACTCTTAGCGACCCCATGGACTGCAGCCTACCAGGCTCCTCCATCCCTGGGATTTTCCAGGCAAGAGTACTGGAGTGGGGTGCCATCACCTTCTCCCATGGTGAGTGAGGTGTCACCAAATAATAAAATATAAACTTTTACTTGAAATTTAATTTTCAGCTTTATGTGAAATAGAATGGTGTGGATTCCTATAGTCATACACATAATGTGAAGAATACTTTGAGCTAGATATCTGGAACTCTATAAACTCTGCAAGAAAATTAGAACGAAACCAACACTTTCTTTCCTTGTGAGTTTGTTATCCTGGTTTTTTTCAAGTATTTTTATTTCTGTACTTTCAAACTCTAGACCTAGATTTTTTTTTATAACCTGACTGAAAGTCAAAGATATATACACACTCCTACAACGAGCCTCCCTTGGAAAACACAAGAAGGTTAAACAGATTGTGAAATAAAAGCCCCATGTGTGCCAAACATGTGGGTGTATTCACTTCTTAATTTGGCATAACCAACACGATTTTGTCTAAGGCACAATTTCAGTGTGGGGAAAATACCAACGAGAACTTCAAAGATATTCAGTACATTCTCATCAGTTGACTAATAGTATTTCTTATGCTTTCTGCTGCCTTCAATAGGAAGACTTCAACTTTCTTTAGAGCGTGTGTTGGCAAAGAAGAGAATATATTCTAATCACATCCATCAGAAGCTTTGAGACTGGAAGTGGGCATCCATATAGTGCTTCAAGATCCAGTGCAAAGCTCAGGCCTTATCCACCCTGCGAGTCTCCCCAAGAGGCACAGTGGCTGACCAGTCTCTCTCATTTTTTTTATTGGAGGATAATCTCCAATAAGTATAAGCAGCTCATATAGCTCAATATCAGAAAAACAAACATCCCCATTTTAAAAATGGGCAGAATACCTAAGCAGACATTTCTCCAAAGAAGACATAAAGATAGTCAATAAACATGTGAAAAGATACTCAACATTTCTCATTATTAGAGAAACGCATATCAAAACTACAATGAGGTATCACCTTGCACCATCAGTTTCTCTTTACTAACAGCCCCTGATGATGCCCTGTGGACCTGGCCCCAACCTGTCCCCTTCCACAGCATTCCTGCAGAGAATGACTCCCTACTCCTTCCAGAGTCCTGGGTACGTGCACCAGTCCCCAGGCTGACTTCCTCACAAGCCTACCAGTTGTAGCAACCATCTACAACTGCTGAAAATTGAACTACAGTAGAGAAAAAGTTTCTCTTCTGTGATCTGTGATGATTGATGAAGACTGTTCTAAAACACAAAACTGCCAAGCAAATGGTTAAGAACACACTCATTTGTAAGCAGATCAAGAACATCCATTTGAATTCCAAAAGTCAAAGTACTCACGTCAAATAAGTCCCATGGAACCATTAAAGGAAGTCCGGCAGCTCTCTATCAGCCATCAGGAATGCCTGCAAGTTGGAAAGTTCAACTTTTTAACAGATATCTCGTGGTTCAGAGTGTTGACCCAGGTGGGCCCTACCCACAGCTCTAGGAACCAGCTATGTGCCTCTGTACAGCCCCTCCCTAATATTCGGTGAAACAACCACCCCTCTGGGTAGAGGGCCACTAGGGCTAATAAAATAACTACACTGGTGAATGAGAGCCTACCCCCTGCCCTCCACACATGGGCTACCCAGTCTTCCACTTGCCAGCCTCATGAAACATTTAAGTCCAGGAAAGTGAAAAGTGAAAGTGAAAGCCGCGCGATCATGTCCGACTCCTTGCAAACCCAAGGACTATAGAGTTCATGGAATTCTCCAGGCCATAATACTAGAATGGATAGCCTTTCCCTTCTCCAGGGGATTGTCCCAACCCAGGGATCGAACCCAGGTCTCCCGTATTGCAGGCGGTTTCTTTACCAGCTGAGCCACAAGGGAAGCCCAAGGATACTGGAGTGCGTAGCCTACCCCTTCTTCAGCAGATCTTCCCAACCCAGGAATAGAACCTGGGTCTCCTGCATTGCAGGCGGATTCTTTACCATCTGAGCTATCAGGGAAGCCCTTAAGTCCAGGAAGCTCTCGGAAATCTCTTGAGCCGTCAGGAAAGCAGTCATCTCCAAGTGAAGAAAGTTTAAATATGCAACCTGGATCCATATTTTACTGAAATCCTCATGTTCCACTCAGAGCCCTCCTGGTTCCCCGAAACCACTAAAGCAAATCCTAACAAACCCCAGGGCAATGACACCTGGGTCACTTCATCCAAGTTTCTACCTTTCCTCCGCAAACCTTTGTGGTAGGGTGAATTTACATGGGCATTTTTAAAAGCAAGTGTTTCATAATTTTCAGATGTCTTTACAATTCTCATTTCAAATATTCTGAGAAGAATAAATTGCATTCATTTGCAGATAGAAATTGTAAAAAGCTTTAACTGCTTAAGTTTATACGATTCCCAGGAAGGAAGAGGTATGTCTGGGAGACAACCAGGCAGGAGGCCCATCCCTGGCCTCCTCCACTCCTACCACGAGTTCGTTGATCAGGGATTGAACCAGGGACCCCTACAATGGGAGCAAAGAGTCTTAGCCATAGGACCACAAGGGAATCACAGATTTTAATAGCCACAAAAAACTTCATGCTATGGACATCCTGTAGTAATTGACTTCATTTCATTACACAAGCAATATTTGAAGTACATATTTAAAAAGAGAAAAAAAGAAATAAGAATCACGCATTCTGCCAACACCAAGTTAGCATATTGGTAATTGCCTCTCTAGATTTTTTTAAGAACACAAAAGTACAAATAAAGATAAATGTGGATTCTACTATATTTCTTACTTTGTCATCTTAACAACCACAACAATGTTGATCAGCTATACTCCAATATGAAATAAAAAGTTTAAAGGTAAAAAATTTAAAACTAATGTATACTAAATGCTTTCTATTTCTAATACTTGTTTTTATTTGCTATTATTTTAGTTAATTATCATATTTCATTGCATGGATAGACTATGCTATCCTTTTTCAGATATTTAACTGGCTTCAATTAATAGCCACTATTAACAATGCTCCATCTTTATACATAAATCTTTATATGCATACTCGATTCATTTACTAATAAAAAAATCCTAGAAATGATAGTGTCAAAGAATACTTTTCATTTGTTAAGTATTCTAGGTCATACTGCCCAACTGTCCTTCCAAAAAATGACTCTCAGATCTGCCACCGACAGCACTCAAGTGCTCACTTTCTCACCTCTAAAACAACTCTTAACATTATGTTCAAAAACTTTTTCAATCTGATAGCCAAAATAAGGTCTTTCACTATTTGAATGTGCATGTGTTTACCATAAAGATTGAGTTTTTTCAAACTTTTCTTATTATTAAAATCATCCAATTTGTTGTTAGGTTGTCCATCTTTTTCTTTTTAGATTATAGATACCTTTTTAATTGAAAGACATTACCATTCTATCTTGTATTTCATACTCTTTTGTCATTTGCCTGCTAAATTTTTATGGCTTCTTTTTTAGTATTTCTGTAAAAAAAAATAAATTTCAGGACTTTGGGTTCTGGAAACTGGGTAGACTAAGGCCTTCTCCCAGCTCCACTCAATACAACCCACATAGAAATTATAGTTCCAAAGAATAAAATTAAATATACAGCTTAAGTTAAAAGACAAGAGAAATTCCTTGGTGCCAAAAACAAAGGAGTAGGATAAAACCATGTGCCAATGTCATGACACTTGAGAGACATGTCAAACTGAACACAGGCCTTAAGGATCTTGTGTTTTAATAGTTACATAAGAATGGGTGATAAGATTTAAATCCACAGAAAGCAGAAAGCAAACCAGACCAGACCATGGAAAAACCGTTAACTTCATAAAAGAGAAGACTGGCTCTTAAATGAAAATGCACTCTGTAGCAACTCTTTCACAATCGATCATCCATGAAACTGCCACTAAAAGAAAGAAAGAAAAAGTAAGAAAAAGTTTTGCTGAAAATGTGCTCACAATCCAAAATTACAAACCACACTCACTATTCACTGTTACAGTATACAGAAAAAATAGGCACAACTGAACTGGTGATAAAAAACAGTCTTAAAAGACTCCTGGATGATTATATTTTAAATGATTAAAAAGATAGAAGAAATACAAATCTACAAAAATAGAAAAATATGAAAAAACTTATTGGCAAATGAACTTTTTGAAACTAAAATTTTACTGTACAAGATCAACGTAAGATTAAACATAACTGAAAAGTTAATTAACTGGAGGAGAGAGAGATGAAGAAATTAATGAGACAAAGAGGCAGAAAATGTCTAATAGAACTTTTTAAAAGGAGAGTGGAAAATAAAAGTAGGGACTTCCCTGGCAGTCCAGTGGTTAAGACACTGAACTTCCACCACAGGGCCTATGGGTTTGATTCCTGGTTGGAGAACTAAGATCTGACATGCCAGGTGGCAAAGCCAAAAAAGGAAAAAAAGTAATATTTGAAGAGATAATAGATGAGACTCTTCTAGAATTAATGAAAGACATGAATCTTCAGTTAAAATATAATGAGCTCTAAAAATGATACATTTTTAAAACCCTACCCATAGGCCCACATAATGATACTAGAACATCACAGTCAAAATGAAACACCATAAAAGAGACTTGAGGGGAAAAACAGATGATCTATAAGAACAAAGAACAATAATTAAACTGACAGCAGACTTCTCACCAGTGACAACTGAAGCGAGAACACAATAAACTAAAACCTTTAAATGACTAAGTGAAATTATCTATCACGCCAGAATTCCATATGCAGCTTATACATGCCTCAAGGAGGAGGGAGAAATAGTCACTTTCCGATAAAGACTGAGATTTACATATCATAACAGAAAAGTAAAAAAAGTAAAGTGAAAGTGTTAGTAGCTCAGTTGCGTCTGACTCTTTGTGACCCCATGGACTAGACCGCCAGGCACTTCTGTCCATGGAATTCTCCAGGCAAGAATACTGGTGTGATGCCTACTTCCACGGACATTATGGTTTAGTTTCTGTTGGCTGAGTTTACGCTGTGGTCCCACTATCTAGTCCTATCCAGTTCCATCTTTTAGGGAGCGGTCCTCATCACTTTCACTGACCCATTCCAGAATCTCTGGAGTTGTCCTTGAAATAGTCACTCAGTCGTGCCCAACTCTTTGTGACCCCATGGACTATAGCCCTCCAGGCTCTTCTGTTCATGGAATTCTCCAGGCAAGAATACTGGAGTGAGTAGCCATATCTATTAAAGGGAATAATACAGGGGGGAAAAATGAACCCTAAGACAAGAGTGGGAGGAAAGAAGCAAGGATAAGTAAGGAAACAGGTAAATGAATGAGTAAAATTATGCAAGCATTGAATGAAAAAATAAAAGGAGTAACAATAGTAAGGACTTATTTGGAGGACTGAAAACAAGTAGAACTAAAATTCTATAAAAAAGAAACATGGGCATGGGGAAAGGAAAGATCAGAATTAAAAAGTTCTAAAGTCCTTGAATTATTCAGGATAAGGTTATTGTTGTAGTTGTTGTTTTAATTAACTATGCATGTTAAAAATTAAAGTGTAACCAATAAAAGAATAGAAATAGAATGAATAAATTTCAAAAACAGTTGAAGCTAAAAAGGGCAATAAAGAACATTTTATTAACCTAAAAGAAAGCAGGGAAGAAAAACAGCAGAGAAAAAGCATGGTAAATAGAAAACAGAAAATAAGATGGTCGGTATAACTTCAAATAGATTCATAATCTTATAAATTAATCGGATTAAGTGTATTAAACAGAAATCTGCTGATTGAATACTTATCCATTTGGCCATATGCTATTTACCAAAGACTCATCTGAAACATAATGACATATAAATGTTAGAAGTCTATAAATGGGAAAAGATATGCTGGGCATATTTAACTAAAAGAATGCTGGTGTAACAGCATGAGTATCATAAAAGAAAGACTAAACAAAAAAATACAGATATAGAGATATACTTATTTAGACACAGTTATCATTTACATAAGGATAAAAGGGGCAATTCACAAATAAGAATAATAACTCACACTTATGGAGCACTTACGATGTGCCAGACTCTATTCTAAGTGTTTTTTAATTTCATTTTAATTTATTTATTTATCTGTGCCAGGTCTTAGGATCTTCAATCTTTGTTATGGCATACGGGATCTCTTTAGTTGCTGCATGCGGGATACAGTAGCTAGACCAGGGATTGAACCTGAACCCCCTGCATCGGGAGTGTGGAGTTGTAGCGACTGGATGAGCGGAGTTACTCTAAGCGCTTTTTATATGTATTAATTTATCTTCACAATGATCCCCAAAGCATTGCCCGTTATACAGATAAGAATACTGAATTACAGCAAAGATCCAGAGCTAGTCAACAATATAGTCACCATTCAAACCCAGCCAGTCTGGCTCCAGGGTCTAAACTCTGCATTTCTTGCTAACAGCATGACTTCAAAACATATGAAGCACCCATTTACAGAACTGCAAAGAAAATTAGCAAATCCACAATCATAATAGAAAATTTAATATGCATGCCTCAGTATCTAATTAAGCTAATAAAAAATTAGTGAAGATATAGAACACAATTAAAATACTTGACTTACTGGCTCTATATAAGGCATCATTCCCAACAATTAGAGAATACATATTCTTTTCAAGCAGCATGAAACATTTATAAAAATAGATCACATGAAAGGTTGCAAAGCCATTTGCTCTATAAATCCCAGAGAATGAAAAGCACAGAGGCCATGATCTCTAACTACAGTGAATTAAATTACAAAACAATACCAAAAAGATAACCCCAAATAACCCATATATTTGGAAATTCTGAAACACACTTTAAAGTATATTAATGGTCAAAGGACAAATTGCAATGTACATAATAAAATCTTTAGAAAAAATGATGACAAAAATACTGCATATCCAAAGTTACAGAAGTACTAAGAAAGTGGTGATTTTATATTCTTAAAAGTCTATATTAGAAATAAAGGAAGATTAGAAATTAATGAGCTTCATTGTGCAAGTACGTCAAGGCTGTATATTGTCACCCTGCTTATTTAACTTATATGTAGAGTGCATCATGCGAAATGCTGGGCTGGATGAAGCACAAGCTGGAATCAAGATTGCCAGGAGAAATATCAATAACCTCAGATACGTAGATGACACCCATTATGGCAGAAAGCAAAGAAGAACTAAAGAGTCTCTTGATGAAAGTGAAAGAGGAGAGTGAAAAAGTTGGCTTAAAACTCAACATTCAGAAAACTAAGATCATGGCATCCGGTCCCATCACTTCATAGCAAATAGATGGGAAACAATGGAAACAGTGAGAGACTTTATTTTTGGGGGGTCCAAAATCACTGCAGATGGTGACTGCAGCTATGAAATTAAAAGATGCTTGCTCCTTGGAAGAAAAGTTATGACCAACTTTTACAGCATATTAAAAAGCAGAGACATTACTTTGCCAACAAAGGTCCAACTAGTCAAAGCTATGGTTTTCCCACTAGTCATGTATGGCTGTGAGAGTTGGACTATAAGGAAAGCTGAGAGCCAAAGAATTGATGCTTTTGAACTATGGTGTTGGAGAAGACTCTTAAGAGTCCCTTGGACTGCAAGGAGATCCAACCAGTCAATCCTAAAGGAAGTCAGTCCTGAATATTCATTGGAAGGACTGATGTTGAAGCTGAAACTCCAATACTTTGGCCACCTGATGCAAAGAACTGACTCATTTGAAAAGACCCTGATGCTGGGAAAGATTGAAGGTGGGAGGAGAAGGGGACGACAGAGGATGAGATGGTTGGATGGCATCACTGACTCAATGGACCTGAGTTTGAGTAAACTCCAGGAGTTGATGACGGACAGAGAGGCCTGGCGTGCTGCAGTCCATGGGATCACAAAGAGTCGGACACAACTGAGCAACTGAACTGAACTGATTGTGCAACTGAAGACAGAAAAATTCAAGAAGCTATAAAGGAGGGTGAAATGATACAGTAAGAGTAACTAATACAATACAAAAAAAAAAACTCTCATTTTCTAGAAAGTTTTGTAAAATTTGTCCTGATGAAGAAGAGTGCAAGTCACTTCAAACCCAAAGCTGGGAGATCAGGGTCTCCACTCACCACTGTGTGACCCATTGCCAGGTTCCTTAATCTCTCTGGGAGCAGTTGTGCTTCTATAAAATCAGTCAGTTAGGGACTTCCCAGGGGATGCAGTGGTTAAGACTCCACAACCCCAATGCAGGGGCCCTGGTTCAATCCCTGGTCAGGGAACTAGACCCCACATGCTGCTACTAAAGATCCCACATGCCACAACTAAGACCCGGTGCAGTCAAATAAATAAAATAAATAATAGAAAAATAAGAAAATAAAATTAGATCAACTCAGAAACTTTGCTCTTCCAATACTCACAGAGATTGTTTACTAAGAATAATATATATGGAGTTGCAAAGCAAATGGCCATTGTAAGAAAAAAGTCTTTGGTCCTGATGCAAATAATATGAAAAAATATAACCAGAAAGTGAAGAAACACATCCTGTGGGCAGCTTCTCCCTTGGCGCCACCCGAGACTGAGCTAGGAAAATGTTAGCAAATTCCCAACTGAGTGAGGAAACCACGTTTATTCAAAAAGCCTGCTCCTGGAGAATTCATAACTCTTAGCTGTAGAGATTCTAAGACTATTGGGTCCATGTGAGGGTGAAATCTCAAACATATGGCAAGTTTAGGACATGCACAGTAAAGAATAAACACTCAAAAATATTACTGAATAAATGAACTAAGATGAATATGCAAGGTAATACATGAAAGGAAGTGCTGATCCAGATTTCAGGATAAAGACAGTTTAATTAATCACTCAGTTCATTTGTGTTAAAAAAAAAAAAAAAAAGGAAAAAGTTGGACTAAACACCTAAGAGCCTACGGCTTTAAATTAGATTAAATCGTGGCTGACAATGATGGATACACATCCTGATTAACTAGAAAAATGGACTTCGGTCTTTCCCATGTGCCTGTGGGTATTAGGGCAGGAAGGGGCCACAGACATCACAGGTAGTGAAGAAGTTTCTATGACCTCTCTACCTAGAGAATGACAGATTGAGTAGAATCCACACTTTGAGAAAAAGACCCTGATCATGTGGACAGGTTATCTGAAAAGTGGAATGTGCTCTCTCTCTCTCTCTATTTTATTTTTTCAGAGTTTCAAGGATCTCTTCTGTATTTTATTTGAGTATGGTATATTTAAATGTGTTAGCTTCAGGTGTACAGCATAGTGAATTGCAGTTACACATATATCCACTCTATTTTAGATTATTTTCTCATGTAGCCCATTATATAGTATTAAGTAGGGTCCCCTGTGCTATACGTGCATACTCAGTCACTAAGTCATGTCCAACTCTTTGCGACCCCATGGAGCCCGCCAGGCTCCTCTGTCCATGGGATTCTCCAGGCAAGTATATAGGTCCCCATCATGATGATAACACATCATAGCATCTAATTTGATCTGTGTTAAGTCAGGTTTGTGATAGGTCTTGTTTTTAAAGGAATGAGAAGGTAAATGTGTTCTAGTAGCACTGAAGTTAATCAATGCCCTGTTACACAGATTGGTGCACAGGTGTGCAAAAAGCTCCAAAATGGTCAATCTATAATCTTAAACTCAAAGAATAACAACAAGCATCAAAAAATGTAGGAACCTTGTAACTTCCCTGGTGGTCCAGTGGTAAAGACTCCATGCTTCCAGTGGAAGAGAGCACAGGTCAGTCCCTGGTTGGGGAACTAAGATCCCACACACCATGCAGCAAAGTCAAAAAAAATTCTTTTTTTTAATTTTTTTAAATAAATAAATATAGGAACCTATACAGAGCGAAAAGTGGGCTTCCTGCCCTTTGCAAAAACATGGGGAAGCCCAAGTCAACCCACAAAACTTCAGCTAAGGGGGCTCGTCTTCTGCATGATTCACACGTGTGTCCTTCCAGGCCAGACCTTTCCCCAGCTGTCAGTACTAACCACAGGGAGAGAAGCCCAGTTCCTTGTACCCTTAATGCTTTCCCTATGTCAGCACTCCCCTCATTACGTGTGAGCTAATGTTAGAATGGAACATTTGGGGCAGATCGAGAAGAATAAATTTGAAGTTTTCAGTTTCCTGTCTAAGACCAGAACTGGAAAGTCAGAAAAAGTCTCCAGGGAAGAAGGCTCTGTAATTGGTTTAGAGATGGTGTGGCAGCCTCCTAGAGACTTAACTATTTAAGAGAACATCTCCTATCACTTCTATGAGGAATCTAAAATAAGACACAAGTGAACATACCTAAGAAACAGATTCAACGGACACAGAGAACAGATTCGTGGTTGCCAAAGGGGGTTATGGGGGAGGGACGTAGTCGAAGTTTAGGACTCGCAGAGGTAAACTAATATATATATATTAATAGAATGGATAAACAACCAGGCCCTACTGTATAGCACAGGGAACTATATTCAATATCTTGTAATAAACCATAATGAAAAAGAATACATATATATGCGTATAACTAGTCACTTTGTTATGTGCCAGAAATTAACTTGTAAATTTACTGCAATAAAATTTTAAAAAATAAATAAAACAGGCCTTGGTCATGCCAAGCTTTCCTGAGCATTCAATCTACAAATGTGTCAGTTCATTTGGAACATTAAGCAGGGGCCAAAGCTTTGGGCATGCCACCCACCACCCCTTCCAGAAGCCCGAGGACCAGCTGCTTCTGAGTGACATGGGTCTTGGTTGAGAAATGGGTCCCTCTTTTCCTTTATGAGCTTGTCTCTCTCTTGCTTCCTGCCAGCTTTGCCAGCTCCTTGAGAGGAGGGCTCCCCTCTGCCCAGTGATGTACCATCTCCTCTGCAATTCAGCCAGGCCAGCCAGAGAAAACAAGATCCAGGATTTCCTCATCCAAGGGAGAGAGAAGACAAGAACTTGAAATTTTCCTCCTTCAATAAAGCCCATAAGTCAACATTTGCCCTCAGTTCCCTCAACATCCCTTCAAAATGCTGGAAACTAACTTGAATTCATTTTTTACAAGGCTCATCTTCTCATGCTAAGAAAAAAATTCAAGTGTGAAAACACAAAAGAAGGATGCTTGTTTGTGTCTCTGAGGCTCTCACTCAGCCTTCCTCCCTCCCCACCTCTTTTATCTCCAGATGTGTGCTGGGCAGCCAGCGCAGCTCCAAATTCCACGGAGTCATGTATTTTTTAAATGTCGATCTTTAAAGGGCATCACTGCCGATGGTTTAGTCGCATTGTGGGCATTTAATTACGTAAATGAAGTATACTCAAAGAAATGCATGTTGGGCTTTTTTTGTTTGTTTCTTTCCACACCTCCACTTCAATCTGTATTTTTCCCCTTCTAATTGAAATTAATTTCCCTTGCTGTTTTGTGTTACAAAACACCTGGATGGGGTTATTATTCTAGAAAGGTAATTATAAAATCAGAAGGCTAAGCATGAGGCAGATTTCCTAAATCGCAGGTGGCAGTGGCAGCAAGTGCCGATGGAAGGGAAAATGTTCACAAACGCAGGTGAAATACTCTTGCAAAAAATCCACCATGGGCCTAGCAATGCCCCCAAATCAGTTGATCTCTGAAGGCTTCCGTTGGGACACACTGTCTCCCTGTAGGACTGATGTATGCATTCCCCCAACTGCGCGGAGGAGAGCTCCCAGCAGGCCACGCTCAGCTCTCAGGCCCCTGTGGCGACTGCCTTGCCCACGGTCACGTATACTTTTGAGAGCAGCTGACTCCACTGGCTGATCCTTCTGAACCTTCTCATCCGATCTTGGGACAACTCTGAGGGGCTATCCCAGCTTCAGAGCTACCTGAGGCACCATCCTGAGGATCACTGATACTTCATCACAGCTCAGCTTCCCCCTCTGCCCACTCCTGCTCCTGCCCTTCCACAGGTGTGGATCCCAAGAGCACTTCCTAGAAAGCCCCCTGCATCAGTCAGCAGCAGGGCAAGCTCCCCAGGGAGCCCTCTTTCCCCTGTAAAGAGGGGAGACAGAGATGGATTAAAAAAAACTGACCTGACATTCATGGCATCTTCCAATCAAGTCAGTCCACATTAATTCACTTATTCCATGGCTAAGAGTTTTTTAAGACCCATTAGTACCAGCTCACTAATGGCTGCTTACATTAGCCCCAGCCTAAAGTCCAAGAAAGAAACAGATGACAGCCCTGAGAAGTCATCAGGAAAAGGAAAGCTAATTGGTAGCATGTAAGAACAGCCTCAAAAGCATTCGCGTCTTTTGACCCAATAAATCACACTTTTTATGGGACATGCTTGGATCCCATCTAGTTTCCCAAATTACTGGAGGCAGCTTACAAGAGTGCTTATTATTCAGCAAATCAAACTAAATAAATCAACAATTTGAGACAAAATAAAGACAACATAAAGGCAGAAATAAGGTGAGTTTGCAAGAGTCGCTATAAGAACAGCCCAGATAAAGGCCTTTAGAGTCCCCCATCCCCATGCAGGCAATTCACACAGACAATACTAGACCAAACACAAAATGTACATCCTGCACTGAGATGAAAATAGCTCCTTCTCTAGATGTCCTGCTATTAAATTCTCCATGGGTATACAGAAAATGAAAAAGCAATAAGTCTTTGGGAAACCTTATTGTGTATGAAGGACCTGGTGGATAACCGAGTCTGCTGAGGTTTTATGTTGTTGTTCCATCACCCAATCACGTTCAGCTCTTTACAACTCCATGGACTGCAGCATGCCAGGCCTCTCTGTCCCTCACCATCTCCCGAAGTTTGCCCAAATTCATGTCCATGTCCCCCTTCATGGATCACTGCCTTATTGTGGTGAAGGGTCTTGCATAACTCGATGAAGCTACGAGCCATGCCATGAAGGGCCACCCAAGACACATGGGTCTTAGCAGAGAGTTCTGACACAGTGTGGTCTACTGGAGGAGGGAATGGCAAACCACTCCAGTATACTTGCCGTGAGATCCTCATGCACTGTATAAAAAGGACAAAAAGATATGAGGTTTTATGCCACTGCTAAAGATGATTTGACTTTGGGAAGAACTCTGGCTGGTTAAGCAACACCATGTTGTGTATCATCAATGAAAACAAGATGGTGGCTGAGAAGTGGCAGACCTGCTCCAGAGACTGTGGCCTGAGGAAGGAAAGCTAGGAAAAGGTAGAGCCCTCCTCTCCCCAGGGGGCTAAGAGCAACACGCCAAACACAATTCAGAGTCCTTTTAAAGGAACCAGAACATAAACAATAAGGTCCTACTGCATAGCACAGGGAACAAGATTCAATGATATCTCTCCAATGATTATCCTATGATAAACCAGAACAGAAAGGAATATAAAAGAAAGAATGCATATATGTGTATCACTTTGCTGTACAGCACAGGGGTTGGCACAACATTGTAAATCAACTATTCTTCAATGAAATTTTTTCAATAAAAAAATAAATAGAGAGACCCAGAACAAGTTGGTCTAAGCTGTGGTGGCCCCACTCCATCCAAGAATAAAGTGGAGAAATTCTAAAGGAGTGGAAGATCTGAACACGTGTCTTAGCTCAGGTTGCTGTGACAAAATACCACACACTGGGTGCTTAAACAACAAACCTTTATTCTCACTGTTCTGAAGGCTGAAAAGTCTGCGATTTGGTTCCCGATGAGGGTCCCTTCCCTGGCTTGCACTGTATCCTCACGTGGAAGAGAAAACAGGCTGCCTTCTCTTCCCACAAGGGCACCAAACCCGTTGTGAGGGCTCCACTCCCATGACCTGACATACACATAACCACCTCCCAAAGGCCTCGCCTCCACACACCATCACACTGGCCGCTAGAGATTAGACATGAGTTTTGGAGGGACACACGCATCGAGTCCATGATAACATCCTTCGAGCAATCCTAAAACACCAGGCCCTTGACAAGATTTGGGCGGCCGAGTTTCCAGTTACGTTTTCTGCCAAATAACTGAAGAGCAAATGCCATCTGTCTGGGCAGAGCTCTGGGCACTGACATCAGGAGACATGTGGGTGAGCTTGAAGATTCCAAGGAGAAGAGCATCTGGCTAAAAAAGGGCTCTCCCTTCTCCCAGTTTTCCCAGCATGAGAATGAATGGGCAAGCAGGGTCTTAATATATTCGGTCATGGAGTTCTATGTCACAGTGATTCTTGGTCTCAAAAAAGCTTTGTAAGCCGGGATTACAAATTGTTAAACATGGACTTTAATGTTATTTATTTAGTGCTATTGATTAAGAACTTTAAGGTTACTGATGTATCCTTTAAGAAATCCTCCTAATGTCATTTAATGTTATCGATTCAGAACTTTAATGTTATTGATGTTAAAACATCAGTAAAGCACCTATAACCCATAGAATATTGTATTTTTACCTCTAGGAATATATCTTTTAAGAAATCGTCCTAAATGTCACAAAAAAAATGTACACAAAGACATTCATTACGGGTTATAATAATGATAATTTGGAAACAACTTGAATAACCTTCAACTGAGGAACACTTAAGTAAATAAAGTATTAGTAAGCAAGAATAGTCAATAACAAATATTAGTTACCAAGTATGCTATACTGTTTAGTAAAAAAAAAAAAAAAAATTTACAATGAAAATTGCATTTACTGTAGAGATAAAATTGTTTTAAAAGTTAACAAAATCCATGCACATAACAATGATTAGAAGGAGGACTTCCCTTGTGGTCCAGCGGTTAGGACTCCACCCTCCCAATGCACAAGGCCAGGGTTCAATCTCTGGTCAAGAACTAATATCCTGCATGCCTCTCAATGTGGTCAAAAAAAAAGACTTAAAAAAATAAAATAAAATAATATCTATTCACAAAAGTCACCAAAAAATCATTTTAAAAAATGACTAGAGGGATATATCTAAAAATGATGACAATGTTCAGAAACAATAATTACATATTTTTTAATTTCACATTATCTTTCTTAAACTTTTATTGCAAGAATATTTATATAATAAATTTTCAAGGAAAAAAAACAAAACCAGGAGTCCTGATGGATTCACATACTTTCCAAAACGGCATCCAGAATGGGGTATAAGGAGGAATTCGGGAATGACCCACTGATAGATTAGGGTCAGCTGCAGTGCCTCGCAAGGCCCACCCGCCTCAGTGAGAGGACCCACACTCAAGTGAGACCTGACCTCCTGACCAAGGGAAGGATCTTCCTTCCCAAAGAAACAACCCCAGGATTGGATTCGAGATTAACTGGTACTGGAGTCTCCATTTATTTCCTAAGCTAACGTCTGAATTGAACCACTGCTGCATTTCAATCTCACGAAAGCCTCTGTCTTCAGAGGGAAAAAAAAAAATGCAGTCACTATAGAAGAAAAAATAATAAACGAAAAGGGCAAGTCCCACTTCCCCTGCGTGAAATCTCACAGCAATTTCTGGAATGGAAGTGGCCATGTCTAATTCCCCCTGGGGAGCCTGAAACAGGGATGAAGTCCTTGTCCCTACAAAACACAAACTGCCTCCCAGCTATGAGGATATGTTTTCAAAACCAAATTTCAGAACCTATGCATTTGACGGTCAGGATGGAATATATGAAGCTGGAGCTATTCCAGGACTTCTGAACAACCAGGACTTCTGATTCATACAGCAAATAGCCCTTCCTTGGTGGTGATCCAAGCGCTGCCCTGTGGTGCTATATATGAAAAATCCAGTAGCTGTATTTCTCTAAACTCTATCCAACATAAACAGACAAAACAGTTTTCCATTATTTCTAGGTATGAGACAATGAGTGGAAGGACTTAGATGCCAAAATGGCAGCGCTTCTAAAATACTTTCATGATTTGTGTAGATGATGCAACAGAAAGTTTGAGAGTTGTTAAAGGAAATCCTAGCTGAGGAGTTGTGTTAGTCACAGTTATCATTACAGTGCTGTAAAGGGGATGGGGAACTTAGGAGATGCTTGAAATGCTTCCTTAGGGCTGAATTTCTGAGGCAATGAGTTCTTTATGAACAAAATTTATCCCCCAGGCCTCCACCTTTTACATCCAGAGTTCTCCCGTGCATGCTGCGTACTCAGTCTCGTCCGACTCTTTGCAACCCTGTGGACTGTAGCCCACCAGTCTCCTCTGGATATGGAATTTTCCAGGCAGTAATACTGGAGTGGGTTGCCATTTCTTCCTCCTGAGGATCTTCCCAACCCAGGTATTGAACCCATGTTCTTGCATTTCCTGCACTGGCAGGAAGATGCTTCACCACTGAGCCACCTGGAAAGGGTTCTCCTTCAATCAAACTATTGGCTCCAAAATCCTCTCCTAACCACTGAGAAGCCGGCCTTGGTTTTTGGATCTTTCTTGTGATGTCAATCCCCTGGGGAGGATACCAGTTTAAACTGTCACTATCCCCTTCGCATTCAAGATTTCTGAGAGGAAAAGAGGAGATATAATGAGAACACCAACTGTCTGAGAGGCTTGTGGACAGAGAATCACTGAGGCCACACAAAGGGTCCCATGGTGGGCAGGACTGGGACACTAACCAGGCTGGGTCTCACTCATCACAAGCAGGGAAAGGATCTCTGGGCCTGCATTCATTACCCATCTCCACCAAGACTCTGTGCTGCTTCCTTCAAATCTGCCTCTGGGGCAAAGTAAATACAGGATGAGTAACGGCTCAGATGGTAAAGAATCTGCCTGCAATGCAGGAGACGCAGGTTCAATCCTTGGGTCGAGAAGATCCCCTGGAGAAGGGAATGACAATCCACTCCAGTATTCTTACCTGGAGAATTCTATGGACAGAGGAGCCATGTGGGCTACAGTCCATGGGGTTGCAAAGAGTCGGACACGACTGAGTGACCACTTCAAGAACAACTCCAAAGATTCTGGAATGGGTCAATGAAGGTGATGAGGACCCCTTTCTAAAAGATGGAGCTGGATAGGACTAGATGGTGGGACTAGCAGCATAAAAACTTAGCCAACAGAAACTAAACTGTAATGTCCATGGAAGCCGGCATCATGCCTTTTCACGCACCACTGTACCCAGAGCTCAGGGCCTGCTATGGAGTAGGGTCCCTGTGGAGCTACTGCATGAAAGGATAAGTCCTCTTGGCCTTCAGGGTAGGTTACAGCTTCCTTGTTGTCCCTGTGATCCCTGCACCCCCTCGAGCAGCTCCTGCTGTTGCAGAATATAAATGCTCTTTGCAGAACACCAGTCTGCTCTGTTGCCCCAGCATTCTTTGGGCGATTGTAGAAACTCAAGTATTGTGACTCAGAGTTACAGGGAAAGGGCGAGAGTCCAGACTCTTCCCAAGCCCAACGGAGGACCTACAGACCCCAGAAGATAGAGGTGGTCCTGCCACAGCCCACCTCTCAAGGTTGCCCTCAAAATGTCCCCAAGGTTCTGATCTCCCGTGGTCTCAAGTATCATCCCCGCAGCCACCATCCAGCAACCTGCCTGCACTCCACCCAAGTTCACACGACAAGACTTTGTCTTTCCTGTGTTTTTTCCAAATTTTTATAATAGGCCTGCACTGATTTCATAATGGGAAAACCCACTCCATTTTAAATTGTTTAAAATAAATTCAAGTTTTCTAAGGTGAAAGAGAAACTTTGCTCCAGCCTTACTGCTTCTGGCTGTGAATCCAGGGAGTTTATTTTGGTCCCATCAACACCCACTCCAAAGTCCCATATGGTCTGTGCATAAGTAAATACGTTCTACTTTTTTAAAGGGCCATATACAGTTTCACTCTGCATTTCAAATAGAAATATAAACTTCTCAGTTGTTGTAAGGGAAAAAAAAAAAAAAAAAAACTACCCAGGATCCATAGAACTAGCCCTTCCTTTCTTCCATGTTTCCTCCCAAGGACACTGAAATCATTTTTTCAAAGATTTGGCCATCCATTTATCGGAACTGCTTCACTCTGACCTCTGAAGTGCATACTCAGTCACTTGGTCATGTCCTACTCTTTGCAACCGCCTGCACTGTAGCCTGCCAGGCTCCTCTGTCCATGGGATTCTCCAGCCAAGAATACTGGAGTGGATTGCCATTCCCTTCTCCACGGAATCTTCCCAACCCAGGGATCGAACCCAAGTCTCTTACGTCTCCTGCATTGGCAGGTGGATTCTTCACCATAGGCCTGGGAAGCCTGAGACAGCCACCCCCTATAGAAGCTGCCAAAACCTGTGAAATGCCCAGTATTTGCTCCCAGAGCTCCCCTTCCACACCTAGCCCCCTTGTGATGCCCCTTCATTGTTTTTTGTGTTTTTTTAAAGAAACTCCTCTCCTCTTTATTTTTTTTCAGTGTTGAATTTTTTATGTTATTTTAATTTTGGGGGCCTCACCGTGTGGCATGTGGGATCTCAGTACCCCAACCTGGGATTCAAACCTGCGCTCCCTGCATTGGAAGCATGCAGTCCTAACCACTGGGCCACAGGGAAGTCCCTCCCCCTTCATTCTTACATTCATGCAACAAATGATCCAGTGCCAGCTCCTGGCCAGCCTCTGGGGATACAGTAAGGAACAAATTCATCAAAAAATTCTCCACCATGAAAAAGCCTGTGTCAGAGACAAAGGGAATTTCCCAGGGATAAATCCTCAGGGATATTCAAACAGGACAGCAGGCAGCTAGGCAAGACTCAGGTCTGTCCAAGGTGTCTGGGTGTTGGGAGGAACCCTTATCCAATAAGCTGAGTCTGTGACGGAGAAATTTCAGGACCAGTGTCTCCCACCAGGGCCAGCATTCAGGACACAGGGCTTTGCCCACAGCACCAGGCTGCCCTCCAGGCTAGCCAAGTCCAGGCTTAAGGCTCACAATAAGCAAGGATACCAACGCTTCATTCTTTAAAACATTCACAGTTTCTCTTCTAAAAGAATCATTAAGGGTTATGTGGAAAAGCAGAATTTGGCTTGACTTCTTAACACTAACTTTATAATTTAATTGTTTTTCTTTTTATTCAATTAAGTAGAAGAAAAATCATACACATTTTAGCTCTTAGGGTATCTAAAATTACATTTGATATGGCCTTTGTGTCATATTAACTGTTAAGAGTGGAGAATTGTATGTCACCCTCCACTTTTAGGTATAAAATTGACGTCCCCAACTACTGACTATGTTATTTTAATTTTTTGGCCTCGCCAAGTGGCATGTGCGATCTTAATTCCCCAACTGGGGATCGAACCCACGCCCCCTGCTTCCAAAAACAAAAAGGTTAATACTTCTCCGTCTGCCCTAACAGATGCCCTCCCAGCTGAAGCTTTGTCTTTAGCCTGGCCCAGACAGCTGCCTATCTACCAGCCTGAAATGAGAATTGTAAACCCTTCTTCCGCTCAGACTCCCTCCTCTCAGGAGCTTATATCCTGACTGTTTTCATTTGCATGCAAATCTTAAATAAATAGCTTGCCTAGAATAAACTTGGCCTTTAAAACACACAGATATTCACACTTTTTCTCAGTCCCTCTGCCTCTCCCCTCTTCCTCTTCCTTCTCCTCCTTCTCATCCTCCCCACATGCGTGCCTCCCACTCTGTGCCACCCTGTCCGTGAGCCATGGGAGAAGTATCCTCCAGACGCCTTGCCACCCTGCCCCTGCTCATCCACAGCAACTCTCCAGTTTCTCTCTGTCCTTCCGCAATTCAACTTCTCAACCCATGTGCTGCCTTTCTGGAGTTGCCACCAACTCACTCCTTACCACCCGCACGGTGGCCATCTCCCACTCCCACCACATCCAAGAAAGCAAGGCCATCTTGCTCATTCAGTGGCCTCCTGGTCACTGAATCCAGCACCTCTACTCAACCCTGAAACTCTCTGATAATCCTGATACTACCTCGAGTCATGACAATAGCCACTGTTTACTGAGCTCTTATGTTCTCCATGGGGTGTTAAGCCTTCTGTGTTCATTATATTATTTACTCTTCAACAATTAAAGAGGACCTCAGGACACTCCTGGTGGTCCAGTGGTTAAGAATCTGCCTGCCAACGCAGGGGACATGAGTTCAATCCCTGGTCCGGGAACTAAGCCCATGCACCACAACTACTGAGCCTGCACTCTACAGCCCATGCTCCACAACAAGAGAAGCCCAAGGCACCATAACTAGAGAGTAACCTTCACTTGCCACAAGTCCCACGTGCAACAATGAAGACCTGGTGCAGCCAAAAATTTTAAAAAAACTACAAAAGGGGGTCACTCCGTTGAGAGGTAAGGGTGTGTCTCCTTCCCCTGAATCGAGAGCTACTTTGGCCGATTGAACCCAGTGGGAGTACAGCTATGCCAGCTCTCAGCCCTTGACCTTAATAGACCGGCAGCCTCTGCTTTCTGTCTCCTGGAACTCTCACTCTTGGACCTCTGCGGGGCCATGATGGAGCTAGCACACAGGAAGGCCCTCAGACCCCATGCCGAGGGGTGCCCAACCCACCCAGCCTCTCCAGCCAACCGGACACAGGACTCAAGTCTTCTGGAGCAGAGACACGTTGTCCCCACCTGATCCAGCCCAAACTGCAGATTCACAAATACAGCAAATGACCATCAGCCTTTTAAGACATTAAGCTGTGAGTAATGTACACCATGACAGATACAGAGCATAGAAGTTACTATCATATCACTTCTATTTTTTATGATTTTACTATTATTTACCACTGGAAGTGGAAGTGTTAGTCACTCAGCTGTATCTGACTCTTTGCAACCATGGACTACGGACTATAGCCTGCCAGGTACCTCTGTTCGTGGGATTCTCCAAGCAAGAATATTGGAGTGAGTAGCCATTCCCTTCTCCAGGGGATCTTCCCAACTGAGGGATAGAACCCAGATTTCCTGCATTGCAGGCAGATTCTTTACCATCTGAGCCACCAGGGAACTCCTGATTTATCACTACTCTTATTTATTTTATGCAGAGCAAACAGAACCTCATACATGATCCGGTGGCTGCCCTAGGTCACAGAGCTGGTCCTCTCAACCATTCAACCCCATCCTCGCACGAGCATGTTCCACTTTGAAGCTTTCCCTCTCTTCATCCATCTTTCTTTGCTGGTATGCTGCCCTGCAGGGTGGGGATAGAGATGAATAGTGCCTGCCAGCTATCCCACACCAGGTACCACATAATCAGCAATAAACAAAAAGATTTGCAGATAAACATGTCTTTACCCTTGTTGATTGCATTCCATCATTTGGCCGTCTAATTCTAGGAAGAGACGATCCAGGTGCCAGTCCACTTGCCTCTGCTGACCAGTAAGGGAGCTCTCTCCACTTCCATTCTCAGCTTCATCCCCACCCTCCACTGCCAACCAGCCACTGAACAGATCCCCTGAGGATGGTCAGGTCGCAATGCAGACAAGAGTCTCTAAACTAAAGACATCGGTCCCAATCCTCGTCAGACTGCAGCCCGCCTCTCTGGCCCATTTCTCTCATTGGCAGTGCCAATCTTCCCATTTCCATGCATGAAAAGAAGGCAAGTTGGTCCTTATTAGTCATCTATTTTATAGGGACCTACTGTATAGCACAGCAAACTGTACTTAATACTCTGTAATGGCCTATATGGGAAAAGAATCTAAAAAAGAGTGGATATATGCTTATGTGTAACTGATTCACTTTGCTGTACAGCAGAAGCTAACACAGCATTGTAAATCAAGTATGCTCCAATAGAAAGTAAAACAAAAAGAAAATAAGAACAAACCAAAAGAAAGAAGGCAAGTTGAGCTCTTACATCTTTTTAAGCCCTGATGTCCAGACACCAGGTCTGTTTTGCAGCTTTCTTTGCAAAGTCTATCCCTCTTCATCTCTCCATCTCATAAAAATGCCATGTTGCCTGGGCCTTCATCACCCCCACCTGCGGTACCTAGGTCTCTGTCCTCCTCCTTCAGCCCCACTCAATTCTAGTTCTTTCACACAGTCACACAACTAGTCTCACTAAAATATAAGGTTCTTAGATTGCAGCTGTCTTCTAAAATTCCACAGGTTCAGGTTCAAAGTCCTCAGCTTAGTGCTGCAGTGACTCCACTCTGTGGGCCCATCTTACCTCCCCTGCCCGCGCTGGCCCTCACTACTGTTCAGCAGGTCCCTTCTGTATCCACCAGCCCCCAGCCACCAGCCCTGCAGAAGTCCCTCATTCTTCGGCAGGATGCCCTCTCCCACCAAGACAAAGTTATGTTGGGGAGAAGGTAAGAGCTAGGGTGGAGCCCAAGATCCAGGACACCTATCTACCTCATTCATGAGGCTGCCATCCACTCCGCACCTCCCTGATCAACCTGCCCTTGGACCTAGGGAATGTGGAGTGCCCAGGAGAACTCATTTTGCCATTTGGCTTATACCTCTTGTGTTGTTAACTACCTGGGCATCTACCTGGGCCACATGCACACATCTTATCTCTACTATCCAGAACACTAGAACTAGGCAAATAGCAGGTAATCTGTGTGAAATGAAATGAGACTTGAAATAGTCCATCCTAATCTGCTGTCACCTCTATTCTTTCTTATCTGGAAATGTGAAATAAGTCAATGGATATATATGCACCTGATTCAGACATAGATAACCAAGCAGGAATGAAGAGTTCTCTCTCCTACAAGGAAGAGGGAGTCAGTAATTAAGAACACTGACTCAACATCCTTAAATTTGCTGCTGTTGTACCCTCAGCATATATTTCTACCTCAATTTCCAATATGGTTGCCCTATGCCAGCTGACACATCTGCATCCCGTCCAACAGGAATGAGGGAAGGAAACACAAAGCATGCCCCTTCTCTTTCACTTACATCCCACTGGCCAGAACTTAGTCATATAGATATCTGTGATAGAGGCCAGAAAATGTTATCTTTATTCAAGGAAGTCATATGCCCAACTGAAAACTAAGGGCCTAGAACTAAGAAAGGAGGAGCAGATGTTACGTAAAAACTAGCATCTCTGCTACAGAATCCATTCCTCTCCTATAGAAATCACATGGTTTGTGAGGGAAACGAACAGCCCTCTATATGTGCAACTAGAGAGACCTCCAATCCAGGAAATCCAACTAATCACATTGTATGCATAAATTTAATGAACATTTAATTATAGAATGCAAGAATCACATAATAACTACAGAATCAGACATCAGTCTTTCCCTCAAAAAGCTCACTTTCTTGTGGTTCTATCTGTATCAGCTAGCTATCACTGGACAACAAAATATCCCAGAACTAAGTTGTTTAAAACAATGCATACTTACTATTGTTCATGAGCCTATAGGTTAATGGTTCTGCAGATCTGAGTCAGGCTTATCTGAACTTGGCTACACTCACTTATGTATCTATAGTTGGCCGCTGAGGAAAGTTTTGTTGATCTTTGGTGGCCTCATCTGAAATGTTCAGACTGACTTGGTTCTAGTCCACATTCTTTTGCATCCTCCAGCAAGCTAGTCTGGGCTTGACCACATGGGTGGAAGATAGAATCCAAAGAGGAATAGCTGACAGTACAAGAACTCTTGAGACCTAATGGTTCAAAACTGGCAGCCGTTATTTCTACCAAATTGTACAGGCAAAGTGCGTCATGAGGCCACTCCAAATTCAGAGATGGGAAAATGGACTTCATCTCTCAATGAGAGGAGTTGCAAAATCACTTTACAAGGGGCAAAGACACAGAGAGAGGTGGGTAGTAGGGAGCCTTTTTGCAATCTACCCCCAGAAATGTATTGCTTCCTTGTAAAGGTCCTCCACCATAATAATGGAATTGAATCAAAAGACTTGTCTGCCCCTCTAGGAACCAACCCAACATCTGATTCTGGTTTTGTTTTAATCCATTCTGTCCTGCCCTGGAGTAGGAAATGACAACCCACTTCAGTATTCCTGCTGGAAAACTCCATGGACAAAGGAGCCTGGCAGGCTACAGTCCAAGGGGTTGCAAAGAGTCGGACATGACTGAGCAACTAAGCACATATTCTGTCCTGTACATAAGAGTCACTAGAATTCTCAAGGGACTTGTAAAACAACAAGGACAAAAAATTAAGAATCATTGTTGTATAGAGTATGAACTACACAGGAACAAAGTACACTAGAGTGGAACTAATGATTTCTTCTGGAAGTCACTTAGATATTTCAATCAAGACACTAATGTTCCACCAGGGAACAGTTTTCAAGCTCATATATTTTATGCATGCTTATTAAACATATTTTATTCATGTATACATATACATAAGTAACCATATTGGTACAACAGGACAAATGTACAATCAATATAAAAGCCAAAGGGATAAACAGAAAATCAACCTTTTGTGCTAAACCTTGGCCTAAATAACCATGGATAAGATTCTGGAATAAAGAGGAACAAATACCCAGTTTCAAGATATACTTTGTTACTTGACAAATACCATTGAAGTTGGCATCCATACTAAAACACCCATTCCAGTTTCAAGGCTGTTTCCAGTTTCCCCATTATCCATTCTAGTTTTCAAGGGATAATCATTTTTCCAAACAAACGATGCATAAACACTAAGATTAGCAGGCCCAGGACAACTTTCAGAGAAAATTTTTTCCCTGTTTCATTTATCATTTTTGATAAATACTCTACTGTGAAAGAAAAAGTTGTTATTGTTTAGTCACTCAGTCACATCTGACCCTTCTGCAACCCCATGGACTGTAACCCACCAGGCTCCTCTAGTCCATGGGATTTTCTGAGCAAGAATACTAGAGTAGGTTGCCATTTCCATGTCTCCTGCATTGCAGGCAGATTTTTTGCTTCCGAGCCACCTGGGAAGCACCCCTTCACACAAAGGAAAAGACAATATACAAATCTTTAACTTGGAAAGTGGCTTCCCTTGTAGCTCAGTCGGTAAACAATCTGCCTGCAATGCGGGGGACCTGTGTTCAATTCCTGGGTCGGAAAGATCCCCTGGAGAAGGAAATGGCAACCCACTCCAGTATTCTTCCCTGGAGAGTCCCCATGGACACAGGAGCCTGGCATGCTACAGTCCATGGGGTCACAAGAGTCGGACACGACTTAGTGACTAAACCACCACCAAACTTGGAAAGGACGAAGTCTGCTTAGAGAAGTGAGTGGCTTCTGAACACAATAAATATTCAGAGAATGAATTCTAAGAAGAAGAACATAGACCAGAGGAAGTAGAAGGGACAATAGTATTTGCAGGCTGACCTCCAAAACAAGGCCCAATGTGCCAAAAATCAAGAGTCGGCTAAACTATAGAGGAGTGGAAGTTTCGGGAACAACTTTGAAGTCATTTACTTGTTTAGATCCTTCCTCCCCAACTTTCTGGTAAGAGTGGAGTAATCTAGCCATTAAAAATAATGAAATAATGCCATTTGCAGCAACATGGATGGACCTACAAATGATCATACTAAGCGAAGTAAGTCAGAAAGAGAAAGACAAATACTATTTGATGCCACTTGCATATGGAATCTAAAATACGACACAAATGAACCTATCTATAAAACAGAAGCAGAATCAGGGATCAGGGACATACAAAATAGACTTGTGGTTGCCAAGAGGGAAGGAATTGGAGGATGGATGGACTGGGAGTTTGGGATTAGCAGATGCAAACTATTATATAGTTTGAGAACTGATAAGTAACCAGGTCCTAGGGAGTTCCCTGGTGCTCTAGTTGTTAGGACTCAGAGCTTTCATGCTTAAGCCCAGTTTCAACTCCGGGTTGGGGAACGGAATGAGATCCTTCAAGCCCCATAGCACAGGAAAAAAAAACACACAAAAAACAAGGTCCTACTGTATAGCACAAGGAATTATATTCAATATCTGGTGATAAACCATAATGGAAAATAATATTAAAATATATATACATATTTAAGTATAACTGAATCACTTTGCTATACAGCAGAAATTAACACAACATTGTAAATCAAGTATACCTCAATAAAAATTTTTTAATTACAAAAAAATAAAATCATCGTACTTATTTGTTTCCATACCTAGGGTCTGTCTCTCCCCACGAGAATGCAAGTTCTGTGAAGGCAGAGATCTTCATGCTTTACCAGTGACTATTTCCCAGCACTTGAAATAGAGTGGGCTCATAGTAGGCATTATAATACATAAATGCTGAGTGAATGAATGAATATCAATTAACATAAACACGGACCCAGCACAGGGAACTCTACTCAGTGCTCTGTTGTGATCTAAATGGAAAGAAAATCTAAAACAGAGGGGATATATGTATACATGTAACTGATTCACTTTGCAGTATAGCAGAAACTAACACATTATAAAGCAACTATATTCCAATAAAAGTTAATAATAGAAAAAAAAAAAGAAAGAAACATGGATCCAGTAAGAGCTCTGGAAATTTCCAGTTTGCAGGAAGTTTGTGTGTCTCTCAAAAGAACTTGATATGATCCCGTTTTACTTAATGTATACATACTGTATGGATGAATGAGTGAATTTGCATATCCACACCCAAAGGGAAATTGTCAAAGATTGTAAATGCCAAAGTCCAAATGCTTTCTGGTGCCAGGTACTCAATTTCATCCCCTTGGTAATAAAGGACCAAAGAATTTCTCACCAGGGACTTCCCTGGTGGTCCAGTGGCTAAGACTCAGAGCTCTCAATGCAGGGGGCTGGATCAGGAAATTAGATCCCACATGCCAAAACGAAAACCCAGCATGGCCAGAGAAATAAATAAAATTTAAAAAAAAAAAAAAAAAGAATTTCTGACCAGGACCACCAACCCAGTGGTGGTCCAATCAATGGCCTTGGCAAACAGCTCTACTGAGAACCAGAGAGCTTGGCCAACAGCTGTTTTGGAACTTCAGGCAAGTTGCCTCTCTGCGAGGTTCCCACTCCTCCCTGCAAAACTAGCACGTTGGAACTAGATTCTTTCTGAAATTCCTTCCACCACGAAGAAGCAATTTGGTGATTCCAGCCACTCATAAAATCCCATACTTTGACTGAAAGCTGCTCACTGCTCCTGAAGAAGGATCCCCTCAGCCACCAGCCCCTCCCACAGCTCGAGTCTCAAGCCCCAGCCTCCCTGCCCACCCCTGCAGTGGGGGCATCCCAGGCGTGCAGAGCCCCGCTACCCTTCTGTAGCTCCACCTCAACATACATTCATGCCTTTGTTTGGCTTTGTAGCTCCTTCGTGTGGCTCAAAACAGCACTTAAAAGAGTCAAACTCGATGACAAAGTTTTCTTTCTCTCTCATTGAGGAAAAGGTTGGCACCTTGTTTTTCAGCTGACCTAGAATTGCTAATTTTGCTGATTTTCTCCTGTAACTGCCTCCTCATTTACCACACAGTGACCAGCAAAGCTGAATTGTTGGACTTTCACTTGCACAGAGAGGCTGCTGCCTCCACTCCATCGTAGGGCCAAGCCCCTAGGGCGCCTGTGTCATGGCATTTGGCAGACGGCTCACAAGGCGGACCCTCAGGCTCTCTCAGATGACCAGTCAAGGTAGAAAAGTACAGCAGGTCAGTGACCCAGAATCCGGGAAGAGTCTGGCCCGACACATTCTGCAGCAGAAATACCACCAGGAAGCAGACAGCGAACGCAGGAAAGCATCCTGCAAGGCAGCCTCCTTCTGGGCCCAGGGTGCTGTGAACAGGGGAGAATGTCCAGGGAGTCAGCCAACCTCAGCTACAGCCACTCGCCAAGACCCACTCATTATGACCTAGGTCATTTCCTCTGTCAGGTGGAACGGTGTTAATGGTGTTAAATCAGAGAATCTCCTTTTTTTTTTTTCCAGTAAGCGGCCTGAGATGACCTCTAAAAATGGTTCGCAATTCACTTTGCCCAGGAACCCCCCAAAATCATGAAAATCAAGAGGTTCAAAGCTTCGTGTTCACTTTAAGAACACGCATGAAACTACCCAGGCCTGTAAGGGTATGCATATCCAAAATGCCACCAATCACGCCGTTGTACAACAGAAACTAACATGACATGGTAAAGCAATTATGTGCTGTGTGTGTGCTTGGTCGCTCAGTCAGGTCCAACTCTTCATGACCCCGTGAACTGTAGCCCTCTAGGCTCTTCTGTCTGTGGGGATCCTCCAATTTAAAAGGGAAAAACAAATGAAAAGCCACCAAATAAGTGCAGGATGTCCCTTTAAGAAGCAAAGGGTGCCATTCCGTTGCTGCATTGGTGTTGGTGGAGTAGTCACTCAGTCACGTCCGACTCTTGCGACCCCATGGACTGTAGCCCACCAGGCTCCTCTGTCTATGGGATTCTCCAGGCAAGAATACTGGAGTGGGCTGCCATTTCCTTCTCCAGAGGATCTTTCTGACCCAGGAATCAAAACCGGGTCTCCTGCATTGCAGGCAGATTCTTTACCTACTGAGATATGAGGGAAGCCTTCATACAATGGTGGAGTTGACCAAACAGTGGGGCTGGATGCAGTGTCAGTGGCCTAAACAGAGTGCTGAGTTTTTCCTGCACACCTGCTCAAAAATGCAGAGAGTGATGCTGAACTGAAGGGCTTAGATGTAGATTCTCTGGTCACTGAACATATCCAGGTGAACAAAGCCCCTAAGATGCAGAGGAGGACTTACAGAGCTCATGGTCGGATCAACCCGGCCACACTGAAATGATCCTTACTGAAAAAGAGTAGATCTTCCCTAAACCAGAAGAGGCTGCATAGAAGAAAAAGATATCCCAGGAGAAACTGAAAAAACAAAAACTTGTGTCCTGGGAATAAATGCCACCAAAAAAATCAATGCAAATAAAAGTAAAAAAATAAAAAATAAATCAGAGACTCTCCCAGAAATAGCAATCTACATCTCCAATCGAGTTAAAGTTTGCTGCAGAAACAGACAGACCCAAAATGTTAACAGCTGAAAATAAAGCTTTTTTCCTCCTATCTCATGGCCGTCATGGGTCACTTGGGGGCTTCTCTGCATCATGATGTCACTTGAGGACCAAGGGTGACGGAACAACCATGGAAAGGATGTTCTGAGGGATCAACTATTAAATGATCATCAGCCAGTTCCGGTCACATGTCCTCACTTAACCTCCGGGAACTGGGAAGTACAATCCCACTGGGAAGGCAGAGCGCTGGAAAAATGCTGTGAGCAACATTAATGACTAGGATTCATCCCTTGCTAAGCAACTCTGTCCTCTGGGTGGACCACTGGGATAACAATAAAAACTTTGTCAACCTCATCTAAAAATAGCAATGGGGAAATGCATGACAGAATACACCAGTGACTGGAACAGTGTGCTGGGGTGGTCAATTTATGAGTGATTCTTTTCCTTTCTCCTATTGATATTTATCAAAGCTTAGGACAATGCAGTCCAATTGTGCCTGTCATTTAAAAGATCAATTTCTTTGAACTCAACATATATGCATAAAAGGCCTGTTTACCCTGAGCACAATGCTAGGGCACTGTGGGAAATGCAAACATGATTAAGTCAGGCTCACTAATGACTATTTTCTACATGTGGGTGTGTGGAGCTGACAGACTGGTGGAGAAAAGTCAGGATGCTGGAAGAAACAGTCAAGAAACAGACAGTGGGGCAAGAATTGTGGAAATGCTACAGAGGCGGACCCAGAGGCAAAAAAGGTAAAGAGGACCATCGAAGGGGGAAATGAAAGGAAGAGAAGGTGATTTGGGCAACGATAGTCTTGGTTTGGGTCCTACTGATACACCAAAGCCAGAGTGAGTCTCGCCTGGAGTACACGTTACCGCCGGATGTGCGGATATTCACAAATAGCAGATGTGCAAGGCTCTCAAGGGAAGGAGGACAGAAGAGGATGTTCACGGGCAGGAGACTCAGGCAGGGATGGGAAGAAAAGTCAATGACATGGCCAGGAGCGATGGAGCCAGGAGAGCTCTCCACCATGGAAGAAGATAGACAGGAAAAGTACAAGTGCCCTGGCATGGTTTTATTGCTTAAATTCTTGATTCTATAAAAACCCTCCCGGGAGCATGCGCAGTTGGGACAAATTCTGGACAAAAGATACAAAGAGACCAAAATCCCAACTGCCACTTTTGAAGAGCCTGGAGCAAAAGTAGGATGTTGGGAGCAAAAGCTGGGTACTGAGCATGGCCCCTGTACTCAACACCACCAGAGAGGTGGGCAGGCCACCTCAGCCAGCCCTCCAGCCCTGGATGCACCCATGCCCTCGCCTCATATAAGGAAAAACCTCGCCAGCCCCTCCCTCTCCCTGCTCGGGGAGTGAGCAAGTGAGCAAGCGAAACTGCTGTTTGTTTCGATCCTCTCTGCTGCAGCAGGGGCCCCAATAAAGCCTTGCCTGAAATGAAGGGAAAAAAAAAAAACCCTTTATTTCTATAGCTTCTTTAATATGGTTCCATAAATATAAGTTTATATATACTCTGAATTAGATTATAAAGAATCTTGTCTTTGAACTTCAAATTTGCGGGGCTCATGTCTAGATGCTCTGCATATATTCTCTCTAGTTTTAAAATAATACACATGTGGTTATCTATTAATCGTATAGAACTGATCAACTACATTTACTTTACCAGGACATGTGTCACAATACCTTGTAGTAACTTCTGTGTTGTATGCAACGGAAGGGCAAGATGGGTTTTCATTTTATCCTTCAACTTTAAAGGGAGTGAATATGAGATAAATTAGCAGGGTTTAAAAAAAGTCAGGCCATGGAAGTCACAGAAGGTGAGAGTTTCAAAAGGGGGTCACCCCAGTCTTTTTATCCTGCGAGAAAGTGCAAGAGGGTGAAAAACAGGATCGACCTGCGGGCGGAGCAATTTTAGTGCTGCTTAAAAACACCCGAAGCAGCTTCAGGAGGAGAGAGGGAGGGTCAGACGGCAAAAGACTGAAGCAGCAATGCCTGGTGCAGACATGCAAACAGTGAACGTAACCAACTCTTTCTGGAAGTTTAGCAATCAGTGTTAGGAAAAGATGAGTTTAGGATATGCAGGGGGACCCTGGTGTACAGAAGCAGAAGGGGAGGAACCGAGGGGAGGAACAGATTGAAAATGCTCATGGGAATAGAAAAATACACATCTGAAATGCCAGAATTCAAGCAATTTTAACTTATGAAAAGAGCAATTTCATGTGATTCAATCTAATAAAACAGCAATAAAAGCTAACTATTCACTTGGAAAAAGAGCACATTATCCAGGTTCGGCTGGCACTGGCAAAGTTCCAAATGTGTATCAGCGATCTTCCTGCCAGACTCTGAAGATTCTAGATGAATGGTACCCAGTCTGGGTTCTACAGAAGTTTAGGAAACAGACATGAAACAGATCATTTGGATTTGCCATCATAAAAGCCACATGGCTGTCACTTTTGACAGAGAGCAAGGACTTCCAGGGAACTGGGAAAAATCTAGAAGAATGTTAACAGAGTGCCCAGGCTGGGGACCTGGTCAGTCTGGAGGGACAGAGAACATTGCCAGTGAATGATGAGGAAGGAGCCTGCATCCCAGGCAGTCAGAGGGCATGGGGAACTCAGGAACTATGTGTTTTTTTGATATGGCTGACGTTAAAAGTCTAAGGGAAAGTAGTTAAGAAATCAACGTGGAGATGAGACAGGAGCAGACACGGAGGTCCAGTAGGTAATATGAAGGAAGTGCTATGATCTGCTTGCTCTAACAGCATATTCTCAGGGGGCCCTCTGAAGATCCTGCTCTCCAAACATGTCTGCAGCTCTGACGCAAGGCATTGAAAGGGGCTTAGACTAGTGGCAGAACTATGAACCAGTGGGCAGTGTTTAAATCCTTAGGATCCTAGTGTTCAGACACAGATGATCATACGTGTGTGTGGACACAGCACAGCCTGATGCTTCAGAGGAATACTCTCAAGGCTACCTGGCTCATTTTGAGTCACATCTCTACTACCAACCATCCGGGTGAAAAAGACAAAAGAAGCCTGATGCTTCAATTTCCACATTGGCCAAATGAGGACAGCAATGCTACCTATACAGTAGCTTCCCTGGTGGCTCAGATGGTAAAGAATCTGCCTGCAATGTAGAAGACCTGGGTTCAATCCCTGGGTTGAGAAGATCCCCTGGAGTAGGAAATGGCAACCTACTTCAGTATTCTTGCCTGGGAAATCCCATGGACAGAGGAGCCTGGTTGACTACAGTCCGTGGGGTCACAAAGAGTTGGACACATCCGAGCGACTAATGCACAGTAAAGGGATGTTTTCAGTATTAACTGAGATGACAGACGTAGATGTACTTTGCCTGAGCCCTAGCAAATACTTAACAAATGCAGGTTAACAGCAATAGGTATGGTTTGAGTCATATCAGCAGAAAGGGTGAGAGCATGGGACACTGTGTCTCCTGGACTTTGGAGCCCAAGATCCAGCCTCCCTCCAGGATAGTAACCCATAAACAGCCCAAGAGATCCCAATAGTGTAAGGAGGGTGTGAGATCCAGTCACAAAAAGCATTCCTGCTCACAGGCATCTTTTGAAATTCTCCCAGAAATGTGCTAATGGTGTTCCTACCTCTCCAGACAGATAAAAGTAACAATAATTAATTGCTTGATTCCCCTATTCCATACCTCATAGATTCCATCTGTCACTCATGTTTTGGACTAGGGCAAAATAAAAATAGACTGAGGAGTGGAAACGAGTTGTCTCACCCCAAAACTCCTGGGAAGCACCCCTAAATGATGGGTGATGCCACGTGTGTGGTCAACAGGAACATCGGAGAACGTGAACCCGAGGAAAAACGAATCTACTACTATAGCCAGCAGACACATTCTGACCCACATGGTCAGTTTAACGGCTGCCAAGGCTGAAAGGCTTGGACCTTTACTCTCTCCCCTTCGTCCAGCCCCTGCAACCTGGGTCTCTCACTGCTTCTGTGAGGTCCATCACACTCATCCTTCCTTAGATGAGTGAGGGCCAAGCCAGATCTCAGCAGTTACCAGTCCAAGATCCCAGTACCTAGAGTTCATCAAAGGGGGAAGTGGGCTTCACGGAAGGGAGACGACATGCAAGACTTCCAACATTTTCAAATCTCTGTATCACTGATGTTAATATTTATGATAAAACCTCACAGAGCCCTAAATAAGTCTTAACCTAAGATCCATGAACCAAGTCATGAGAGATTCCTCTTTACATCTGAAATGAAAGCATTTTACAGTAACTTCTGGAAGCAGCTTCATCTTTAAGGTGCAGGGAGCAAGGCCCAGAGAGGTGAAGCAGGTTTCCCCAGGTCACCCAGCGCCTTAGGTGTGGAACTGGGCCTTACATCCAGACACATTCACGCTCTTTCCAAAAAAATTCCACTCCTTCGCACTGCCTCCTTTGAAGATGAAGTTGGAGCTTCTGTGACATGATAAAAGCCCTACTTGCAATTCCTCTGTTACTCTCAAGCTTCTGGGAGTCAGTGCAATAGAGCTGATAAAGTTTTGATGACCTAGTAATCAAATAACACCAGGTAAAGAAACACTAGCATCCTGTTCCAGCCAAGAGAGTAATTCTCATGGGGAGACAACGCTTAGATTGTCTGAATCTCTGACTCTAGTGGTTTTATTCCCCCATCTTTTTTATTTCTAAAATGACTTGGAAAAAAGTAATAAAGAACACGGTAGCAATAAAAACAAGAGGAGAAAATAAGGACCCGGTACATACACTTGACTAAAAAGGAAACTTGACTTCAAAGTTAGCTTGCTTTGTGCTTTAAGAAAAAAAAAAAAGAAGAAGAAAGAAAAGGAGAAAATAAAATTCATGCAGAGTTTTTAGCGCAGAGTTTTAGCACAGAATGGGGAAACACTGAAAATATACAGACCATTCTCAGGGGATTTTCCAAGCACCACAAGAAACATCAAAAAATTATTAAATTCCCAATTACTGCCATCCATATAGATGTTTTTCACAGCTGGAAAACAAAGTTGAAAATCAGCCAGGACAAGTGAGCCAAATATAGATGCACTGGAAGCCCTTCCCAACCCATGGGCCCCAAAGGGGTCAAGCAATTCAAAAGCTGGGCTAACAAGAGCAGGTTTCCGATGGGGAAATGCCTGCCGGAGGTACAGGAAGCATTGCTTGCCTGCCAATCCTCGATGCCTTCAGGGAAGCAAGGGTCCAGGCTCAAAGCTGCCCTGGACAGCACACGAGCAAACCAGACGACCCTTTATTGGCAGAAGTGGCCGGTACCAGGGTCCCTCACTCCCCAATCACTGACACACGCAGTTGCAGAAACTCACAAGGGTCACCTCATTTTTCTTGTCTCTGACTCCAGTACCCAGAATAGAACAGATTTAATACAGGTTTTAGGGAAACTTAGGATAAAAAAAACTGAGGTTCTGACAGGTTAAGTATTTTGTCCAAAGTCACACGGTGATTAAGTTGTGATTCCTTGTGTTCTGTTCTTATTGTTGGTACCTGTCTCTGCTCCTGGCTAAAGTCACAACTCAGGCAGATCACACACCCAGACCACCACATTATTAATCACTCATCTTCCCTGAAGATCACAGAATGAGCACTAAGTGTAGACGGCTTGTGATCACTCTCCTCTCTCTTCCCTCACCTTTTCACAAAGTTATTTTGCTGCTCCTCGCACTGGGCTGCCCTTGCGTTAGGCTTTTACCAACAGAAAGTGAGAGAAGAGGTGTTGAGACCTGGCTGCTTCCACTCCCTGTCGCGGAACCCTGTGCCTGCCACATGAACAAGCCCAGTTTTGCCTGAATGTCTACCCCTTCCACCAAACTCAGATTTGGTGACTCAACGTCCAGAATCAGAGAGGTCCGGTGACTTGCCCAAAGGCACACAGCAGGTTTTGATAAAAGCAACACTCAGTATAGGAAGCTTTCCTTGACTCCTCTGTACTGCTTCTTCTGCTGTGACCTACAAAAAATGCCATTTAACAAAGCTAAGCAAAGACCATTAGATTTAAAAAAAAAATGGATCCCCAAACAGAAGACCCTCACAATTTTATCTGTACTCTGCACTTGTCACTTACCTACAGGAAATGGGCCTGCATTTCCAATCAGTAAAATAGCAACCCTGCAATGACCCTCCTTTCCTCAAATCCAAGTCAAATCATAGATCCAAAAATCCCACATCTTGGTTTGGGCTTTGTTATTGTTGTTTCATGGTTGGTTTTTTTTTTTTTTTTTCATTTTCCTTTTATTTCCCAGAATTTATGGTACTGGGAAGAGAAGTGAAAGTTAGTTGCTCAGTCATGTCCGACTCTTTTCGACTCCATGGACTATATAGCTTGCCAGGCTCCTCTGCCCATGGAATTTTCCAGATAAGAATATCAGAGAAGGGATCCTCCCGACCCAGGGATCAAATCCCAACTCAAGTCACTTAAGGGGTTGTGGTAACTTTCCTAAGCCAAGGGCAGAATTTGCAGCAAAGAAATACAAATCTCTTTGACCTTAACTTCCCTACAATTAATTTGCTGCCTAGAAATAGTTTCCACTGAGGGGGAAAAAAAAACAAAAAAGAGGGTGTTAGCCTAACCTACATCTCTGGAGAAATAGCCAGTGCAACTTCACGGAGACAGTACCTAAAAATGTATCTGCAAGTTACAGGATGTAGCTTTTTCAGCTGTGACATGCCACAGGAAAAGCACTGAGAGTTGTTGTGTTTCTGCAACTTGTTATACTGTTTAATTAGAATTTGTCTGTCAAAGAAGCAGCTTAAGCAGCAGTTATCAAAAGGGCATAAGTATCTCAGCATCAATGCTTCTGCCCCAGAATTTAAATAGAGCTTTAAAAAAAAGGCAAGGAAAATGCCAAGGTGCGGTGGTTACATTATCATATGAGCTGGTGGGGTGGGGGGGTCAAAAAACCGGACTCACAGACCAGCCCAGGGTACAGGCATGTTGACAGACGTCAGTCTGGGGAGATTCACCCACTCCCTAACTCCAGGGCAATCAGTTCACTGTTTCACTGAATAGGCCCCTACTTTCATTAAAATTCATTATGTGATGTATTCACCCTTCCCACAATTTCTCTGGCCAAGAAAATCCACAGTTGACAATAGCAGATGATCTTTTGCCTGCATGACAACTTTTTACCTTTAGTGGCTAAAGCAACCCTAAAACAACAGAGCCGGGGATGGTTTGGTGATACAGTATTACCGCGGCTGCTCCTTAAATGGGGAAGTGGATCTTCTTTGCTCCACAGGGCATCACTGCAAGGGCTGTCTAACAACATTTTGCGCTTTGGGTTTTTTTAATATTTTAATTTTATGGAGTATGGGGCAGTGGTAAAGAATCTGCCTGCCAATGCAGGAGATATAAGAGATGTGGGTTCAATAGACTGGGTTGGGAAGATCCCCTGGAGTAGGAAATAGCAAGCCACTCCAGTATTCTTGCCTGGAAAATTCCATGGACAGAGGAGCCTAGTGGGCTACAGTCCATGGGGTTGCAAAGAGTCGGAAATGACTGAGCAGCTGAGCACATACTCACACAGTTGATGTACAATGTTGTGTTAATTTCAGGTGTACTGCAAAGTGGTTCAGTTATACACATAACTATCCTCATTCTGTTTCAGATTCTTTTCCCGTATAGGTTATCACAGAATACTGAGTAGGGTTCCCTGGGCTACCCACCCAGTAGGTCCTTGTTGGTTATCTATTTTGTTATGGTAGTCTGTGTGTTTATCCCATGCTCCTGATTTATACTTCCACACCACATTTCCCTTTAGGTAACCAAACATTTGTTTTCTATAAGTCTGTTTCTATTTTGTAAATAAGTTCATTTGTATCTTTTCTAAAATCAGATTCCACCAATAAGCGAAATCATACAGTATTCATCTTTCTCTGTCTTAGTATGATCATCTCTAGGTCCATCTATGTTACTGCAAATGGCATTATTTCATTCTTTTTGTGGCTGAGTAATATTCCATTGTCTATATACACCACTCTTCTTTATCCATTCATCTGTTGAGGGACATTTTGGTTGCTTCCATGTTTTGGCTATTGTAAATAGTGCTGCTATGAAATTGGCATGTATGTATCTTTTCAAATTATGGTTTTCTCAACATATATGCCCAGAAGTGGGATTTCTGGATCATACAGTAGCTCTATTTTTAGTTTTTTAAGGAAGCTCCATAATGTTATCCACAGTGGCTGTTACCGACTTACATTCCTACCAACAACAGAGGAAGGTTCCTTTTTCTCCACACCCTCTCCAGCATTTACTGCTTGTAAACTAACAACATCTTGTTTTTAGAGTAGCTTAGCAAAATCTGAGGTTTGCAGAGCTGGACACTAAAGAACAAGTTTAAATAAGAAGACAGGGGCATTTCTCAATCCCAATCCCAAGACCCCAATCCATGATGCTCCAGATTCAAAGACAGGACAATTCATTGGGATAACTTCAGGGGCTCCAAACAAGACCCATAGCAGGGCAAATCAATAAGACCTGAGATTTAAAAAAATGTTGTCTGGGATGGGAGATGACAGTGTAACATTAGGGCCAGAGTGAGACTGGGGACACACTGGTCCTAGCACAGTTAGATCCAGTACTGGACACACTTCCCCACACAGAGAGATGGCCATTCTTTTTGCTTGTTATCTGTGGATGCTTCTGCTTTACAAAGACAGAATTGGACATCTGCAGCACAGACATTGTGGCCTGCAAAGCCTGAAATATTTACTACCTGGCCCCTTCCAGGAAGAGTGTGTTGACCTCTACCTTACAGCATGGTGGCTAAGCCTCAGCTATGATGGGAGAGCTGTAACTTTGGGGTACCGTTAGGCACACACTGGTGTCTGAACTACCAAGGACATCACTGTAGAGTGTCAAAATCATATGGTTGGTGAGCGGCAGAACGGGGTTTCCAGCCCATGTCCTTGTGATCTCAAGTCTGCAAACCAAATGGATATGAACTCCTTTTCAGCAGGAAAGGACTGAGTACAAACGACTGCTGCCAACCCAAGCCTGCATCCCAGAGCTTCCTCTTGGAAGGACTGACAAGGTTGTCATTCTCTTTGAAGGAACCCTTTGTGCATCTTTCTAGCTTCGCAGCCCATGAAGCCTCTTGGAGGAAGGTTGTGAAAGACAAATATTTTCAATGATTTTACAAGACAAACCACAGCCCAGATGGTGGGCCATTGCTGAAATATCGTTTCTAAGCTCCAAATGCACCCTTCAATACCTGCCCTCTGATAACGGAAGCAGCTCTCCTCCACAGTGAGCACAACGCTGAGGTTTGTCAGTAGAAGGCGCTGGCAGGACATCGCAGGAGGCAGGGACTGCTCTTCCTGATTCAACTTGCTCAGCTTTGCTTTTTCTAGCTCTACGTGCACCTTCTGCCTATCTGCATGTCCAAAGTAGGCCATCCCCCAGCAACCTGCCACCCCCCACCCCACCAAGGCCCAGAGACCACCTTCCTGCAGCCCTCTGGTGACAGACCCTGCAGGCTGCTAGACTGCACCCACAGTGGCACCTCCCCAACTCTGTCTGGGCTCTGAACTCGCAGCCTCAGCTCACCCATGCCCCAGTGGATTGCTGCTGTTTGTCCAGTTACCATGGATGAGCTCTGGCTCCTACAACCTAGCAAACTCTCCCATCATCCAGGGTGCTGCAGCCAGACCTTCAGTTCTCTGAGAACTGCACTCCTCCCTTCCATGTCTATCAGTCCATGGGTACTTTTTAGTGCTCTTTTTTTCTTCCATCTTTACACATACTATCTTATCATAGCCTTAAAATTCTTTACATTAAATTTGCCCAGCGTTGAAATCACTGAATACAATGACTGAATGGAGTTGAATTCAGAGAGGAAAGTCAGCCAGTGGCCAAGACGTGCTTCTGCGCTCATGAAATCTTCCGGACAGACTGTATGTTTTACTTCTTTGAATAGCCCTCAGAATGTGGACACATCTGCTACCAAAAGCTATTTACTGATGTATGGATGAATGAATGAACAAATAAACTATCTCAACTATGATTAAGAAACAAAATATAATGGGGATTAAAATGGGTAACCTAGAAAACAGAGGCCAGCCCGACACAGAAACTCAGGAAGTTTTACTGACACCATCAAACACTCTCCACAACATGGCAGTATTTTTTCCTAAGTGTGTATAAGCTGTGCCTGTCCACATTAGAATATCCACTTCAACCCTCTTCTAAGTCAGCATGCTTGTGTCGCCATAGCAACCCACAGTCGATTTAATAAACAATCAGCTTTTATTACAAAAATTATGAAAGGAAAGCTTTTGATGCTTTTCTCTAATACTCCTATTTTTCCATTATGAAAATCTGGTATTTTATAAGGTACACTTTCATGCATTCGGCTATGTGAGCCCTACTTGCAGCCAAGAGTCCAGTATTGTGATGCTGGAGTTTTCAACTTCAACTCAATTTCACCCTATACCAACATCAAAACGGACCATCAGGGACTTCCCTGGTGGTCCAGTGGCTAAGACTCCATACTCCCAACGCAGGGAGCCCAGGTTCAATCCCTTGTCAGGGAACAAGATTCCACACACTGCAACTAAGACCTGACACAGTCAAATAAATAAATAATTTTTTTTTAAAAATTACACAGCAAAAGTCTCGCTCACATGAATGCTACACAGCAAATAATGGCATGTGTAGAATGCATCTTGCCCTCATCATATGCTCATTACAATCTCCAGAGGCCATCATCATAAGAACCTTCTCCCAGGTTTTAGATAAGGAAGCATAATGTCGAGGGAAAGTTAAAGGATTCCCAGGCACAGAGCTGTCACCAGCAAACCAGCCACATTGCCCATTAGCACCAAGACTCCACAATGGCAGTAAGTGTTTTATTTTCTTCCTTTGAGATGAAGAAAACTGATGTTTGTAGGGCTCTTACTAGATCATAGGCCCTGTGCTTGGTACTTTACATGATTACCTCTCATCTTCCCAATCGTTCTTCAAAATAGGCATTGTCATTCCCATCTTACAGACAGAAAACAGAGATTCAGAGAGATTCAAGAACTCTCCGGAAGAGGGGCGAATTTGAACAGCCCTGAGACTCATTTTCTCCTCTCTTCTTGTGATTCAGCAAAGAGCCAGGTGAGCAGGACTGAGTTCTTTCAACCGAACAGGTCACGACCAACCCAACTCCAGGCTCACCATTCTCTCTTCCTGGTAACACCAAAGAGCACTTACTGCCATGTAGATGTGTATGAACTGTTGAGCAGTTTCTGATAAAGTTGAAGACATGCCTACCCCGTGACTCCACCATCCCATTTCTAAGTATTCTTTCAAGAAAGGGGAAAACTTAAGTCTACAAAAAGATGTGCACCAGAATAGCTTTAGTACTATTTACATTAGGCAAGACATGAAAACAACCTAAATGTTCAGTAACAGATGACCAGTTTAAGAAGACATGGTGCAAATATGCAATGGGCTATGACTCAGCCATTAGAAAAAAAAATGAAGTAGTACCATTTGCAGCAACATGGATAGACCTAGAGATTACCATTCTAAACAAAGGAAGTCAGACAGAGAAAGACAGATATTATATGATATTGCTTACATGTGGAATCTGAAAATAACCCAAATGAATCTACGTACAAAACATAAACAGACTCACAGACATAGGAAACAAATTTATGGCTACCAAAGGAAAGAGGGAGGGAGAGAGGGGTAAATCAGAAGTATGAGATTAACAGATACACACTGCTATATATAAAATAGGTAAGCAACCAGGATTTACTGTATAGCACAGGGGAAAATATTGAATATCCTGTAACAACTTGTAACGGAAAAGAATTAGAAATATATATATATATACTGAATCACTTTCATGTATACCTGAAACTAACACAACATTGTAAATCAACTATACTTCAATTAAAATTTTAAATTAAAAAAATATCTATAGAAATTGTACTCATAATAACCAAAGCTTCAAAACAGCCCAGGTGTCTGTGAACAGGAGAATGGATAAACAGCTGTGGCACACCCATACAATGGAATACTACTCAGCAATTAAAAGGAACATACTACTGATAACACAACACCTTGGAGAAATTTCACAGATACTTTGCTGAGCAAAAGAGCTGACACAAAAGGGTACATGTCTTGAGGGAGAATGGATACATGTATATGTATGGCTGAGTCCCTTTGCTGTCCACCAGCTATCACAATATTGTTAATCAGCTATACTCCAACATAAAATACAGGTTTTTGTAAAGGGTACATGTCCTTTGATTGCTTTTTTGTGGGGCTTCCCTAGTGGCTCAGATGGTAATTAATCTGACTGCAATGAGGGAGACCCGAGTTCGACTCCTGGGTCGGGAAGATCCCCTGGAGAAGGGAATGGCTCTCCACTTCAGTATTCTTGCCTGGAGAATTCTATGGACAGAAGAGCCAGGTGGGCTATAGTCCATGAGGTCACAAAGAGTCAGACACGACTGAGCAAGTAACACTTTCACTTTTCACGTGCCATTTGATTGCTTTTATGTGAAATTCTAGAATAGACATAACTAATTCATGGTGTCAGAAATCAGAATAGGGGTAACTTTGAGGGGTTATTGATTAGGAAGGGGCAGGAGGGAGGTTTGTGGGGTGGGGAAAATGTTCCATGTCTTGATCTGGATGGTGCTCACTTGGAGCATAAATTTGAAAATTTCATCAAGCTGGACATTCAAGATAATCCATTTTCCTGCATAAATAAATAAATGTTGTATGGCTCAGTGGGTAAAGAATTTGCCTGCAGTGCAGGAGACACAGAAGACACAGGTTCAATCTCTGGGTTAGGAAGATCCCTTGTAGTAAAAAATGTAACCCACTCCAGTATTCTTGCTGGCAGAACCCCACGGACAGAGAAGCCTGGCAGGCTATAGTCCAAAGGATCACAAAGAGTCAGACATGACTGAGTGGCCAAGTGTGTGCGTGCATGCGTGTGCGCATGCACACACACACACACACACACACACACACACACACACACACACATCAATTACAGGAAAGGCTGTGAAGAACAGCCAGTGGCAGAGATGAGATAGGAGCCCAGGTCTCGTGTTCTCTCCACACCAGCACCAACCAGGGGTTTCTCAACCCACAGAGCAAGGCAGTGGTGAGGTGGGCTTGCTTCCCTCCTGTCGTCCAGAGTCCCTGGCTCAGCAGGCCAGGTGGAATTTGGGGTATTCGTTTGGAGAGTGAATCATAGCTCTAGGGAATGAGAGTCCCCAGCAGCTCCAGAAATAATGATGTGTCAACATCTGCCTCCAATGACTCAGATTTAATCTCAACAGTGACCTTGTAAGCTTGTGGGATTATTAGAGCCGGCAAATAGACACAAAGAATATTAAAGTTATTTGTCAAAATCCGCTCTGCTTCTGTCAAGAAAAACTTCCGGAACGGAGGAACACACATGCTCCAAACAGAAGGAAAATGGGAGGAAGAAGATGCTACTTAAGTCGATTTTGCCAAGAACTATCACTTGGAAAGAGTAAATTTCTAGTGTTTCCAGCCTCTAAAAAACTTCACTATTTTTCATGTTCAAAGAATCACTGCTTGCCAGTGCTTTAAGATTAAAATGACACAACTCTCGGATACCCTTGTATCTTCTCCACCTTGTGTTGAGGTCACAAATTCCAAGTGATTGCCTCCAGTCATATCAAACTTGGTGTCCAGGAACCTGATTTCTTACCCTGGCTCCTTAGGTAAGCTACCTCAATTCTCTGAGCCTCAGTTTCCTCATCTATAAAATGGCAATAAGTGTTAAAGGAATAACATAGAGGTTACAGAGAGGTCTGACACATGTAGTAGGCACTAAGGAATCATGAGCTGCATTTGACGCCCTTCCACTTCTCATCCTGAAAGCCAGACCCAAATACAGCAACCTCCCACTGACATCTGGCTTCCCAATAGCGCTGTTTTGAAAAGCGCCACTTACACAGTGCCTTAGACCTGCTTTCCACCCCTCATAAGTGAGCCCTTGGGTCTCCTTGGTAATAAGGAAGAGTGGTCAAAAGGTTGGAAGACCTTAACTTGAGATCTACAATTCACAAGGAAGCTGTCCCCTCTTGCAAATGAATGAAGAAGGAAACATACACTCTCCTTGTTAGGCACACAGCTATTTTAATACGCAAGTGTGCACTTCAACAGTTCAAGGTTGAACATACCCGTGAAACCAGAACCCATGAGGAAAGACACCAGTGTGCACTGATATGTGGACACTAAGCATCCTCCAAACTAGGTTCATTATATTTTTATTCTACGAACTTTGTTGCCTGACATCTGTCCCCACCCAGATTATAATGTGCACAAAGGCATAGCCCACATCTCTCTCATTCAGCCCTGTATGCCCAACACCTAGCACAAGGACTGTCAAATATCAGGCACCACAGGAATGTTTATTGAACAATCAAATGAATGAGGAATTTCTCAGTTCATACCACTTCAACACTGAGTAGATACGGACCATACCTGTCTTGTTTATCTGTATATCCCAGCTGCTGCATAGGAGATGCTCAATAAATGCTTGAGGAATAAATGAGGAAGGGCAGGGAGGGAGAGACTAACGACCTTGGACTAAGAAGAAAGAATTGCGCTCACATCGATAATGTTTTGCCATAGTCATTCACTCATGCTCTGAAATTTCCTCGATTTTGAGAAACCCAACTGTCCCCAGCACTTGAGCAAGCCGCCTATTTGATACCTTTAGTGGCAAGATGATCACAGCCACTGAGAAATAGTTGACTCAAGAATTAAGTCTCGTTAGCAAAATTTCTCAGCAAGGACCAATAGCCAAGGAAACAATGAGAATCAGAAATTTGTAAGTTTCAAATAAAATGTGGTTTTAAGAAAAAGTCACAAAGCTATCTGCATGTTATTCTGACCTTAATGACTATGTCTCTGGACTTCTCTGGTGGTCCAGCGGTTAAGAATTCACTTGCCAAGGCAGGGGACACAGGTTCGATCCCTGGTCCAGGAAGATCCCACATGCTGCCACTAAGCCCGTGTCCCACAAATACTGAGCCAGCACTCTAGAGCCCAGGGCTGCAACCACTGAAGCCCATGCTCCACAACAAGAGAAACCACAACAATGAGAAGCCCGTGCACTGCAACTGGAGAGTAGCCGTGATTCACTGCAACTAGAGAAAGCCCACCCACAGCAACCAAAATTCAGCACAGCCATAAATAAACCTTTTTTTTTAAAAAAATGACTGCATCTCTGCCTCCGGGTCCCTCCCCAGGGTCTCATCTTGCTCCTTCCTCTCCTCTGCCCTCCTCCACCCCCACCCCAACAAGTGAAACCTGGAATTTTCTCTCTTGTGTTTTATCTTGGAGCTGCCTCTCCTGGCCATGTCTGTAGGATCACTGCAGCCTGTCGACATCACTCACCTCCCACCTTCGCTCATGGCCTCCTGGGCCAAGATGCAATGATTTAGCTAAAGCTTCCCGCAACGCTGAGCATGAGGAAAGAGCATCCAGGGCAACAACGAAGCCTGTTCTCAGTGAGTCACCACTCCCCCGAGATCCTGCCCCACTACCAAGGAAGCTGACCAACTCTGAGCAGCAAGTCGTCTGCCTCCCTGTACAGAGCTCCAGCCACCGGCCAGCACACGGTGGGTGTCACTGCCTGGGTGCTGAGTTAAGATCAGGGTGGAGGGGCCCCCGTGAAGCCGCCCAATCTGGGACACTACTCAAAACTTGGGGGGACCCAGCAGGTTAGTCATTCTAGATATTTAACTTTGTTTTGAGCTTAGTCTGAATCACCAACCAGCAGCTTCTTTAAATAAATGCCATTATTTTAAGCCACTGAGTTTTGGCTTGGTTTGTTCCATGGTATTTTCACAGCAGTAGATAACTGATGCACTCAGGAAGCTGCATTTGGATCAATTACCCCACAAAGAGCGAAGAAGAACTAAAGGGCCTCTTGATGAAAGTGAAAGAGGAGAGTGAAAAAGTTGGCTTAAAGCTCAACGTTCAGAAAACTAAGATCATGGCATCTGGTCCCATCACTTCATGGGGAGTAGATGGGGAAACAGTGGAAACAGTGTCAGAGTTTATTTTGGGGGGCTCCAAAATCACTGCAGATGGTGATTGCAGCCATGAAATTAAAAGACACTTAACCTAGATAGCATATTTAAAAGCAGGGACATTACTTTGCCAACAAAGGTCCATCTAGTCAAGGATATGGTTTTTCCAGTGGTCATGTATGGATGTCAGAGTTGGATGGTGAAGAAAGCTGAATGGCGAAGAATTGATGCTTTTGAACTGTGGTGTTGGAGAAGACTCTTGAGAGTCCCTTGGACTGCAAGGAGATCCAGCCAGTCCATCCTAAAGGAGATCAGTCCTGGGTGTTCATTGGAAGGACTGATGGTGAAGCTGAAACTCCAATACTTTGGCCACCTCATGCAAAGAGTTTACTCATTGGAAAAGACCCTAATGCTGGGAAGGATTGGGGGCAGGAGGAGAAGGGGACAACAGAGGATGAGATGGTTGGATGGCATCACCAACTCGATGGACATGGGTTTGGGTAAACTCCGGGAGTTAGTGATGGACAGGGAGGCCTGGCGTGCTGCAATTCATGGGGTCGCAAAGAGTCGGACACGACTGAGCGACTGAACTGAACCCCACAATTTATTATGAAGCTCATCAGAAACCCCACAGCCCTGCCCTCACCAAGCTTCTCACACCCTGCGTTGAATGGTGGTCGCCTGTGGCAGGTGGGGGGTGCTGGTCTCTACCCTTCTAGAACACATAGGAGCCTCTGAAGGATGGAGACCCACTTGGGGTGTTTATTTGTGTATCCTCCAGAGCTCTTCCGTGGAGAATAGACTGGAACAGAGAGAAAACAGAAGTGCTAACTTGTACTGACCCCTGATCAGGGAGCAGCTCTGAACAATGCACTAGGGAAAAAGCAAGGAGGGGACTCATAGACAGAGAGAAATTAAAATGAAAAATTTTAAGAGATTTTTCCCCCTTTTCTTGGCAGCACAGTTAGCCAGAGGAGCCCCAACTGATGCTGTTTCAACACTCTGATAGGAAGGTGCAATTGATTGGAGGAGAATCAGATGGAAAACAACAGTTAGCATTTATATGACTTTTTACAGGTAGCACTTTTTGTTCCTTTTGTACCTCACAAACATGAACTAATTAGTTGTCAGAGCACCCCGGACTAGATGGTCAAATTTCCTGCCTGTATCTTACAAGAAGTGAAAACCAGCACTTGGTAGACGCCAGTGCAGCTCCAGGTATTCTTCTTGCACCTCTGCATCTTTCCACCACCCTCCGGGCTCACGGTTTTTTATGTCTTTCAATCCGGAGTTTTGGATTCCTATTTATAGACTTAAAATGCTAGGATATCTGAACCAGAAGGGACATTAGGGAAGCGCTGATCCAAATCTCTTCCAAATCTCTTACCTTACACATGCTGAAAAGAGGCTTATTTCAGCCAAGGACTACCTAAGGTCACAAAACAATTGAGAGAAGAAGCAAGATCAGATCTGTTTTTCTCAGGGTAGGTCAACTCTCCACATCCCCAACTTCCAGAAGATAATAGTTATTAATGTCAGATTCACAAATGACTTTGGCCCAACCTGTGTTCACAAATGATTTGATGTGTACAAGTCATTCAGTCATCAAACCTTTATGGAGTGTCTGTCCTGGGATTCCTGAGCATGAGGGATTCAAGAATGAATTCAGCCTGTTTGAAGCTGGGTGTGATGGGAAGCTGGTGCTGGTGATAAGCAGAACTCAGGGAAATGCTGTTCCACTGAAGCCACAGGAGCCCACAAGTTGGGGCACCACAGTATTTCTCAGCCATGCATATTGTTCTGAGCACATAGTAGGTGCTCAGTTAATATATAGTGACTAGTCACAGTGGGTATATTCCAGGATAGCTCAGAAGAGCTGAAAGCAGGAGCCAGGGAAACTTTCTTGCCCAGGAGAAAACTCACCCACTGCTGCTTTGACTCCTGCAATCCCATCATTGGGTATTTTAATTCATCATCATCCCCACCCACTCCCAGCAGTTACAATTGCGATGACAATGGAGAAACATCACACTTCAGTTTCATTGCACCTTCACCCCTTCATAAGGCTGATCTTCTTAAGGCCTTTATGGCAGGGTCTCAGTCAAGCTCCTCAGCCATCTCTCTAACCTCAAGTCAACTCCCTACACCCTGACTTCACTCTCCAGTGTATTAAACTGCTCGTACAACCCTGGACCTGACATTGTTCAGATCCCCAGTCTCTGCACAGATGCACAGACTGTTCCGTCTGCCTAGAAAGCCTTCACCCAACTTGTTTGCCTGTCAAACCCTCCAGACTCTCCTGGCTCTAAGCCTGGCCCCAGCACAGCAAAAAGCACCTTCCTCCTGACATCTGGTGTTGCGTGCCCACACGTACTCATAGCTGGCCTGCCTCCTTCATACAACTGTGATCCCTGAGTCCCCAGCAGCGAGCCAAGGGCTCTGCACATAGCAGTGTTTCACACGTCAGAACTTTATTTTAAAACTGAATCCTGGACTTCCCTGGTGGTATAGTGGGTAAGAATCCACCTGCCAAGGCAGGGAACAGGGGTCAGATCCCAGGTCCGGGAAGATCCCACATGCCAAGGAGTAACTAAAGTCCATAGGCCACAACTACTGTGCCTGTGCTCTGCAGCCTGTGAGCCACAACGAGATTAGCCACCGCAACGAGAGAAAACCTGCAACGAAGACCCAGCACAACCAAAAATAATAAACAAGTTAAAAAAATAAATAAAATTGAATCCTACTGTTAAAACAATCTTTAAGATGGAGGGATTGAAGCATGGGCAAGTGTAGTCAATAGCTTGTAATAACCTAATGGAAAAGATCTGAAAAAGTGTGTATATATAATGTATATATATATATATATATATATGTGCGTGTGTGTGTATGTGTATGTATGTATATATATGTATACACACACATGCGTACACACACGCATACAAACACATAGCATTGGCCAAAAAGTTTGTCCATATGGGAAACCCCAAATGAACTTTTTGACCAACTCAATCTATCTGCATCATGCTATACACCTGAAACATTATAAATCTACTATACTTCAATTTTTTAAAAAGATGAAAGGATTGAGTGTAGAGAGAAGACCCCTACAAGTGTTAACAAAGAAGGAAGAATACAGGCAAGCCCAGAGTTCCTGCAGGACTCACCTTACCTCCTCCCTCTTTACCCTGAGCACCCCTGAGATCCCCTAGACCCTCGTCTGGCTGTTTTCTGGGCAGACTCATTCCTTTATTAATACTACCTTGCAGACACAGAGCCCTAAAAGGTGGCAAGGAGACGTTTATGGAGGTCCCCGAGTTGCTCCTTTTACAGACAAGAGATGTTCAACCATCACTCAGCACAGGAAGTGATCACATTGTGTCCCCGAAAGCTGACACCTCCTGGGTCTTGCTGGCTTCTCCATGGCTCAGAAGCCTAGTGGGGAAGGTGAGCAGTTCTCAATGAACTCTGAAATCTCTCTCCTAAGTATCACCCATTCCCCAGGCTTCTGAGACGCTGCCCTGTCCCTCCTTTCTCTCCACTGACCTCTCTTCCAGTCCCTAACTCCCAACCTGATCCTCCCAGCCCTGAATACATGCAAATGGCATTTCAAGGAAATTAAACAGTCAGGCTTTCCCAGTACCTGTTCAGTTCACACAAAGAGTACTGATTTCCTGCTGATGGAAGTAATTACTCAGCTTTAAGATTTCCTCGTTTCTCTCCCTCCAAGAAGGGCACAGCAAAACTGTCTTCCACTGAACCATTTGGGGGATAGGGAGAAGAAATCTACCATATAATTTGTCTTAAATAAACTTTTTAAAGGCATATATAACCAAAAAAACAAGAACACTGAAGGCTTTCCCTTCCATGATTGCCTGATTCTCACATTTGTCTCATCAAAGTCTCCCAAGGCTGTTCTTTAGTCAATGAACTTGACTTGAGGCCACGGAGTGAGCACAGACAACTAGGGTCACTGAGGCGGGGGATCCCAGGACACTCAGGGAATGTTGTACTTACCTCCTCCATGCCAAGGATGGTGCCACCCCATGGGACTGAGAAGGACAACAGGTGGACAAGCCCAGGTTCCTGCCTCAAGGAGTAGGTGGAGGAGATAAGCAAGTAAAGAGTCAATGACAGGGACATCGCTAGTGGTCCAGGGGTTAAAACTCCATGCTTCCACTGCAGAAGGCACAGGTTCCATCCCCGGTTGGGGAACGAAGATTCCACATGCCACAGAGTGTGGCCAGTAAAATAAAGTAAAACAATAAATGCAAATATCTTAAATTAAAATATTAATTAAAACAGACTTGTGGTTGCCAAGGAAGGGACAAAGACGAATGGACTGGGAGTCTGGGGTTGGTAGATACAAGCTATTACATTTAAAATGGATAAACACTCAAGTCTTAATGTGTAGGACAGGGAACTATATTTGATATCCTGTGATAAACCATAATGGAAAAGAAAACTAAAAAATGTGTATATTTGTACAACTGAGTCACTATTTTGTACAACAGAGATTGGTCCAACATTTTAAATCAACTATAATTTGATTAAAAAAATTTATTAAAAAAAGAAAAAGAAGAGTCAGTGACAATAAGATGACAGTGAGATGGCCAAGAGACTAAGAGGAAGGCGCAGCTAACTCTGGCTGGATGCCCAGCCTTCAAACAAGAAGGAAACATCCCCTCCATGGACAGGAGCCCTCATGGATGTGTCGGTGTCTCAACCAGATCCTTTTTGCCATATGGGTGCACCCACACCCCTGCTGCTCTGAATACTGACTGCAAAGTGCTCACAGTCACCTTCTCCAGAGACTTGCTCTGGGCTGAAACATCTGCCCTGTCCAGGAGTTTACAGCCTCCGGTCCCCACAGGGACAACCTGCAGCCAGTGACTGACTGACCAAGGGGTATGAAATGCTGCCTCAAGAGTAAGGACTTCCCTGGTGGTCTAGTGGCTAAGACGCCTTGCTTTCAATGCACGGGGTCCAGGTTTAATCCCTGGTCAGGCAACTAGATTCCACATGCCACAATAAGGCCTGCCACAGCTAAATAAACAAATATTTAAAAAAAACACAAAAGCTCAGCAACTTACGTACTCATCAGTAAGAGAATGGTTAAGTGAGTAATATTTACAGACCGCGATACTTTAAAACCGTTCAAATTAATTAACTGCATCACCTGATTACACAGATGAATATGGGAAACAATGTTGAGTGAAAAAAGATGCAAAAACATATGTAATATATTTATGGAAAATGTAAAAACATGCAAATCTAGAACCCTATATTTTTTGGTCATGGATACACGTGCTTCCCTGGTGGCTCAGACACTAAAGAATCCCCAAGCAGTGCAAGAGACCTGGGTTCAATCCCTGGGTTGGGAAGATCCCTTGGAGAAGGGCACGGCCACCTACTCCAGTATTCTTGCCTGAAGAATCCACATGGACAGAGGAGCCTGGCGGGCTACAGTCCATGGGCTTGCAAAGAGTCAGACAAGACTGATTAACTGTCACATTCACATTCACATGTATCTGTGGTAAAATTAAACACACAAACCTCAAGGCAGTGGCTACATTTCCAAGGGACAGTAATGAGAGGGCTGTAGTTTGTGTTTCAATAACAGATTCAAAATATTGAAATTAAAAATAATACCTGAAACAGGGACTACCCTGGCAGCCCAGTGGTTAAGACTCTGCATTGCTAATGCAATGGGCGTAGATCTGATCCATAGTCGGGGAACTGAGATCCCACATGCCCTGTGATGTGGCCAAAAGATATTAAAATAATAATGATAATATCTGAAGCAAAATTTTTAAAGAAAGAAATGTTCAGAACACGAAGCCACATTCCTTCCTGTCACCTCCTCCCAGGTTGGCACCTCCAAGCACACTTTCCTCTTCTTGCCTATGAAGATTATCAAAATTCAGTTCAGAGAGGAAGAAGAGAAGAAAATGTAGGAATCCTCTGTCTGCTTCTGGTGCTGGTTCCAAGACATTCACACAGAGATGACCCGAGAGCTACATCCTCCAAAATCCTGCCAGGCACCAAGCATGTACACTATCTGCTGAGGCACCAGAAAAGCAGGTGGATGCCTGGGTGCAAATACACTCTGAATCTGTCATCGTGCAACTGTCAAGAGACCAACTCAACTCTCTTGCAACCACTGACCTCACTTTCAGCAAAAGCTGTGGCTTAAGCCAGAAATCCCAGGACTGGGTCCTTGTTTCTCTCCCCAGACTTTGGGACCCTTTCAGATACACTTTCTCTACAGACTTCCAAGGATGAGGACAAGGTTATTAATTCGCTGTTACTAAAAATCAGAACGAGGAGTCACAAGACATTTGATTCAGTAGCATACTCAGTAAATCTGAGACAAAAGGCTGGATCTTTGAAGGGATCTAACGTTATTAAATTAAACTCCAATGGGTTCAGTTGGGAAAGTTCAAAAATAATTATTCTGGAGTTACAAGAGTCAATATGGTCTCTGGTGTTTCCTGTAATTGTTTTCCGTGACTTGCTAAGATTTACTGAAATCTTCTAAGAAATTCTTAGACAAGGCCATGATGGGAACCATCTTTCATCTGAGAGCAGTGAGCAAACAAATGCAAGACCCTTCTTACTGTGCAGCCAAACCCAGATTATTTAGAAAACAGTTTTACATAATAAATCTGAATTACTACATATGCCATGAAACAAAAGAACTAAATAATCGAGAAAATCACATGGAACATGGACTTTAGACACAATCAGTGGAAACAGCTTGTTGAAGAAATGACATTTAGCTGAGATTTAAAGGAATATAAGGAGCTAGCCAAACAATGAGGGATAGGAAAACCTTCCCAGGTAGAATGAGCGGGTTGTTCAAGAGACTCAAAGACCAGTACAGGAACTTTCCCAATGGTCCAATGGCTAAGACTCTGTACTCCCAGTGCAGAGGGCCCAGGTTTGATTCCTAGTCAGGGAACTAGGTCCCACATGCCACAACTAAGATTGAAGATCCTGAGTGCCTCAGCTAAGACCCGGTGCAGCCAAATAAATGAATTAATTACAGTACAGCTAAATGGAGGTGAGCAATGATGAGGGCCATGTGCAATAAAGCTCATGAAGAAAACAGAGGCCAGGGTGGGCAGGGCCTCATGGGTCACTGGAAGGGGTCTTTCTGGATTTTATTACAGGGACAGAGGCGGTGGAAGGATTTAAAGCAGGATGAACAGGATCTACCCTGTATTCTTGTAGAAGCGCAGTCTGATTGTTGGATAAAGGACACAGAGAAAGGAAGGGCCAGCTAGGAGGTTTCTGCAATCATGCAGGCAAGAAATGCTCACAGTGTGGGTCAAGAAGTTGGTATTCATCTATCTGATGGACATTAAGGTTGTTTCCATGTCGTGGCTATTGTAAATAGTGCTGCTATGAACACTGGGGTGCATGGATCTTTAAAGAAGGTGTGGTATGTGTGTATGTATATATTCATACATATCATGGATAATTACTCAGCCATAAAAAAAAGAATTAAATAATGCCATTTGCAGCAATATGGATGATTCTAGAAATAATCACACCAAGTAAGTGAGAAAGAGAAAGAGAAAGACAAATGTCATGTGATATCACTTATATGTGAAATATGACTCACAGACATAGAAAACAAACTTTTGGTTACCAAAGGGGCAAGGCAGGGGGATGGATAAGTTAGGAGTTTGGGATTAATATAGACCCACTACTGTATATAAAATAATCAACAAGGACCTACTGTGCTACTACTACATAGCAAGGGAACTATGCTCAATACTTTGGAATAACCTATAATGGAAAGAGGGGCTTCCCTCATAGCTCAGTTGGTAAAGAGAGTCTGTCTGCAATGCAGGAGACCTGGGTTTGATTCCTGGGTTGGGAAGATCCCCTGGAGAAGGAAATGGCACCCCATTCCAGTATTCTTGCCTGGAGAATCCCATGGACAGAGGAACCTGGTGGGCTACAGTCCATGGGGTCGCAAAGAGTCAGACATGACTGAGCAACTAAGCACACGCACACATAATGGAAAGAATCTGAAAAAGACTATATACATCTGAATCAGTTTTCTGTACACCAGAAACTAACACAGCATCATAAATGAACTATACTTCCATTTTCTTAAAAAAGGTACTTTTTTTTCAAAAAAAAAAAAAAAAAAAGAAGACAGTACTGGACTTCCATGGGTGTCCAGTAGAAAAGAATTCACCTGCCAACACAGAAGACACGGGTTTGATATCTGGTGGTCCCGGAAGATTCCATATGCCATGGGGCAACTAAGCCTGTGGACCACAGTTACTGAAGCCCACATGCCTAGAGCCCAGGCTCCACAACAAGAGAAGCCACCGCAATGAGAAGCCCGTGCACTGCAACTGAAGGGTAGAGCCTGCTCACCACAACCAGAGAAAACCCGTGGGAAGCAATGAAGACTTGGCGCAGCAATGCCAGCACAAAATGACATTGAACCTGTAGGAAAGGGTGACATCAGGCAAAAAATAGAGAGAGGGGAGAAGAAAGCCCAGACTAAGCTGAGAAGAACCCCCCACATCCTGTGGTCTGGATGATTCAAGGAGACAGAGAAAAAGACAGAGGCCCTAACAGAGAAAAGTCTGCCAGGAACTGACCTGGTTTGCACCACCACCCACCCCACTGAAAATGACATGCCGAGGTCACCTAGGGCCTCCCTGCGGTCAAAGCCTAGGACCACCTTCACTGCCCATCACCTACAGACTCCATCACTGCTGGCTTCTAGAAACCCTCTCCTCTCTTGGCCTCCAGCAGGTTTTCAGCCACAATTAACAACCACATCAAACCAAACAAAGAAAACTATTATCTCACAAAACAGGAAGCATCTCCAGAGGTAAGTCAGCCTTCAGGGCTGGTTGATTCATCACTTGAATGGCGTCTTCAGGGACACAGGCTCCTCTGTTTCTCCGCTTTGCTGCTTATAGAACAGCCATCTCTGAAAGGAAGGGATAAAAGAGAGAAGAAAAGCAAATGGGTTTTCTGTTCAAAAACAAGTTAGAATCCTCAGATTTCTCCCCAGTTTCATTTGACTGTTCTCTAGAACAATGATTCTAAAATGCTTCATCTCAGGACAACTATAGTCTTCAAAATTATTGAGGACCCCAAAAAGATTTCACAAGAATTGCATATACTGATATTTATCGTGTGAGAAATTAAAACTGAGTCATTTTAAAATACTTATTTATTTATTTTAAATAGTGGTAACAAACAGTAATTATACATTAACCCAAATAATATATTTTATGTAAATATAACTCTATTTTCTAAATCCAAAAAAAAAACCTAAGAGCAGCATTGCTTTACATTTTTCAAATCCCTTTACTAGTTGGCTTAATATAAGATAGTTGGTCTTCTATGTGCTCTTGCATTCAACCTATTGCAATATCACACATCACATAGCCTCTGTAAAACTTCAGTGTATACTCATACAAAATGAGAGTGCAAAAGGCAAATGAAGTCTCGGTATTATTAAGAAAACAGTTTTAATCTTGCTGATCCTCTGAAAGGGTCTGAGTGACTCCTAAAGGCCCACAGATTATACTTTAAGAACCAGTACTTTAAAGAAGGTAAAAGTGGTCTCCCTGGATTGGGGTACACCAGGGAAAACTGAGGGACAACTTACTGTACCAAAAATATGAGCATTAACTAAGAGAACCACACTGATTGTTAAAATTCCACTTTTCTTCCCTAGACTTATCCATCTACTTCAGCTTCCAGAATACTGCCAGGATAAATCCTCCAACCAGGAGACTAAAACACCCCTGAGAAATCTAGCCAGCCTAATAGAAAAGGTGGAAAGAAACTTACCCTGGAGAAGGGAATGGCTACCCACTCCAGTATTCTTGCCTGGGAAATCCCATGGACAGAGGAGCCTGGTGGGCTTCAGTCCATGGGGTTGCAAACAGTTGGATATGACTGAAGAGACTAAGCATGCACTCAAAGATAGTCAGTAAAGAAGTCGCAATACATGTATATAGTGGAATATTATTCAGCCATAAAAAGGAAGGAATTTGAGTCAGTTCTAGTGGGGTGGATTAACCTAGAGCCTATTATACAGAGTGAGGTAAGTCAGAAAGAGAGAAACATATATATTAATGCATATATATGTAATCTAGGACTTCCTAGGTGGCGGTAGTGGTAAAGAACCCACCTGCCAATGCAGGAGACATAAGAGACGTGGGTTCAATCCCTGGGTTAGGAAGATCCCTTGGAGGAGGGCATGGCAACCCATTCCAGTATTCTTGCCTGGAGAATCCCATGGACAGAGGAACCTGGTGGGCTACAGTCCATAGGGTCACAAAGAGTTGGACATGACTAAAGCAACTGAGCATGCACACACATGGAATCTAGAAAAATGATACTGATGAACCTATTTGCAGGGTAGGAATAGAGACAGAGATGTAGAGACCAGACTCATGGACACAGCAGGAGAAGGAGAGGCTGGGGTGAATTGAAAGTAACATTGATGTATATAAACTACCATATGTAAAATAGATATTAATAGCTAGTGGGAAGCTGCTATATAACACAGAGAACCAAGTTTGCTGCTCTGAAACATCCTAGAAGGGTGAGTTGGGGGTGGAGTGGGAGGGAGGCTCAAGAAGGAAGGGATATACATACAGTTATGACTGGTTTGAGTTGTTGTATGGCAGAAATCAGCATGACCTTGTAAAGCAATTATTATCCAATTTAAATTTTTTTTATTTAAAAAAATAAAATATAAAGATACTGAGATCAGCAGTTACCCAGTGAAACAGTCTGGTCTTCACCCTACAGTGAAAGCCATGAAGAGCAACAGAGAGGTCAGATGAGCTTTCTCACGTTCCTTTTAATGACTAACAGACAACCAAAGGTAACAAGATATTTGAGGAAACCTCAAATGAGCAATAAAAATTAAAGCAAACATATTGGGTTGGGGGAGATTAGAGAAGCAGAGAGCATGCAGAAGATCAAACCTTTCTTTAAACTATCATTAATATCTCAGAGAAAACGTATTTACAAAACAAGACCAAGATACATTTTAAAATATTCAGAGACTCCAAAAAGGAGCCCTTTAAAGAATAAAAATATGGCAGTAGAAACTTAAAACCCACTAGAAGGAGTTCTCTGGCTGTCCAGTGGTTAAGAATTCGCCTTGCAATTCAGGGGTTCCGGGTTCGATCCCTGGTTAGAAGGATCCCATGTCTAAGATCCCACAAGCTGCAGAGCAACTAAGCCCATGCAAGCCACAGCTACTGCGCCCATGCACCACAACTAGAGAGTCTGTGCACTGCAACAAAAGATCCTGAAAGATGCAATGTAGATCCCACGTGCTGGAATTAAGACCTGATACAGCCAAATAAACAAGTATCTTTTAGAAACCACTAGAAGTGTTGTCAGATGAAGTTGAGGAAACCTCTCAGCAAGCAGAGCAAAAATACAGAAAAGGGAAGATCCCCTGGAGAAGGAAATGGCAACCCACCCCAGTATTCCTACCTGGAGAATTCCATGGACAGAGGAGCCTGGTGGGCTGCAGTCTATGGGGTCATAAAGAGTTGGACACAACTGAGTGACTAACACTTTCAATTTCAAAAAGTTCAACTCCAAACAGCAAGCACTCTAGAGAGAAAACATGTTTCCACACTGTGTTTCCATATTGAAAGACTCAGTTGAAGTTCTCAGTGCAAGAGATAAAAAAAGACCCACATTGAAACCCATCATTTTTATATTTCAGAACTGGGGACAAAGAGAGGATGCTAAAGTTCCTAAGCAGAAAAAAATAATACATACACACACATACACACAGTACCAAAAATCAGAACAGTCCTGAACTTCTCAACAGCATCAGTAGAAGCTAGAATTCAAGAAGCAATGCTGTTGGAACTGTAAGGGAAATTATTTCCAACCAAGAATTTCATATCCAAACTTTTCATTAAATGTGAAAGTCCTATAAAGACATTTCCAGATGTAGAACACTCACAGTAAAATTTCTATCATTTCTCAGAAAGTTACACGGGGGTGTGTGCCACAAAAACCAGAGAGTGTGCTTCCTTCCACAGCACATATATTAAAACTGGAGCAATACAGAGAAGATTAGCATGGTCCCTGTGCCAGGATGACATGCAAATTTATGAACCATTACATATATTTTATGCAATGGAATCTTACTCGGCTTTAAAAAAAAAGAATGCATTTTAGTGAGTCCTAATGAGGTGGATGAACCTACAGCAAAGTAAGTCAGAAAGAGAAAGACAAATACAGTATATTAACACAGGTGTATGGAATCTAGAAAGAAGGTACTGATGATCCTATTTGCAGGGCAGCAACGGAGACACAGACATAAGAGAACAGTCTTGTGGACACAATGTGGGAGGGAGAGGATGGGACAAATTGAGAGAGTAGGACAGACATATATACATTGCCATATGTAAAACAGATAGCCAGTGGGAATCTGCTGTGTGACACAGGGAGTTCAACCCAGGCCTCTGTGACAACCGAGGGGGTTGGGAAGGGTGGGAGGCAGGAGGGAGGTTCAGGAGGGAGGGGACATATGCATACCCATGGCTGATTCATGTTGATGTATGGCAGAAACCAGGACAATAGTGTAAAGCAACAATCTTCCAATAAAAATTTTAAAAAAGAGAGAGAGAGTATCCCAAGAAAGGGGAACGGGTAAAAACCCATGAAAGCAAGAAAGAAGAGGAGAAAACCCCCAGAGTGATGGTGAAGGGCGACCTTGGACGACAGCTGCCCTGGACAGCAACCAGTTCAGTTTGGAGCAGGACAAAAACTGGAAAATATTTCTTTAAAAAAAAAACTAATAGGATGGCTAACTCAACTGAGCATTCAGAGAATAACGTCACACACCGTGGGAGGGTTTTAAGCTGAACTATGCACGGCTAATGAGAGTGTTACATGCATGCATGCTCAGTCATGTCTGACTTTTTGCAACTGCTTGGACTGTAGCCCACCAGTCTCCTCTGTCCATGGGATTCTCCAGGCAAAAATACTGGAGTGGGTTGCCATTTCCTTCTCCAGGGCATCTTCCCTACCCAGGGATTGAGTCCATTTCTCCCATGTCTCCTACACTGCAGGTGGATTCTTCACCACTCAGCCATCAGAGTTTTTCTAATGAGAGGGTACACAGGTATAGAATTTAGGAGATCAAACTAGTGAAATTAAACAATGCTCATATTTTATGACCCAACATTTCCACTTTGGGGGATATATCCCAGAGTAGTTCTCACTGGGGAGCATAGGTACAGTGTTGTTTATTGTAAATGATCTGAAACAACTTGGGTAGCCACCAACTGAGAAATAGATCATTGAAAAGTGAAAGTGAAAGGCGCTCAGTTGTGTCCGACTCTTTGTGACCCCATGGACTATACAGTCCATGGAATTCCCCAGGCCAGAATTACTGGAGTGGGTATCCTTTCCCTTCTCCAGGGGATCTTCCCAACCCAGGGATCAAACCCAGGTCTCCTGCATTGCAGGAAGATTCTTAACCAGCTGAGCCACAAGGGAAGACCAGATCATTGAAAGGTGTAGGTATATATGATAGAATATTATGCAGCAAATATTATTAACTCTATATTAATTTCTAGTTAATGAAATTGAATAAATACCTACAACAATATGGAGAGACCTCAAAAACTGAAGTTGAATGAAAAATTTAAAGAAAACAAGATCAATTGCACAACACCACTAGCAAAACTACTTTGAAACACAACAAACATGGATACATGCACATAAACAGACGTATGGAAACTGGAATGGAATAATATATACAGAAGATAAATACACAAAAATGGAAGTATATGGGAGGTAGGGGAATTGGATTGGAAATTAGAGATAAGGTGGGGAAATAATATATCTAAAAATGTAAAAGACAGCAGCCACGGGCCGGCAATGATAGGGTATAATAAATGGAGGAGAATGATCAGTTCAATTTTGTGCACACAAGATACAATCACATCAGCAAAGGTGCATACATCTACCTCACACATATATCTCATCCAGTGCCATCCTCTCTACTCACTGCTCCAGCCACTTATGCCACTTTTTCTATTCCTTGAACACCCCATGCTCATTACCACTCCAAAGCCTTTTTGGACTTCTGATTTCATCTTCCTATATTTTCTGCCCCTGGCTCTTTGCATGGTCGACACTTTTTCACCTTTCAAGTCTCAACTCAGCTTTTCACATCTTAGAGAGGGCATCCTTCACCCTTCAATGCAAACTCATCCCTTCAACCCTATTATTCCCTATCCAAAACAGCCTCTTTATTCCTTTAATATCAACTAGCAAAATGAAGTTTTCTTGTTTGCTTATTGCTTGCACTTCTCTGAGCTTATTTACAATGTAAATTTCATGAGGGCAGAGATCTTGCCTACCCCATTACTTCTATAACCCTTGGAGCTAGAATAGTGCCTGGCAAGTCATCAGTGTTCCATCACTTATTGGGAAAATTAAAAGGTCAATAAAGATGAGATCAGGACCTGAGAGGTCATGGTGTTGGATGAGTCATCAATATGGATGCTAAAGACACCAAGAATGAGGGCAGTGTTCAGAGGAGGAATAACAGGGTCAGTCAGGTACTGAATCCTCCGATGATGAGGGAGAAAGATGGAGCAGTCAGTGGATGACGCATCAGGAAGAAAGAAGAGCATTATCAGATGGCATGAGTTTCAGAGGAGCAGATTTTTGTGGGCACAGTAGAAAAAGCCTGTTCCAGTGCAGTGATGAGAAGCAAGGAGGACAATTCCTTCACTTCCTGACCTTTGGGTTGGTAAGATGCAGGAGAAGAAACAGTCCCCATCTGAGACAACCCAGGGAGAACCAAGTTTCAAACAGAGAAAAGAAATGAAGCAGGAAAAGCCAGAGAAGAAGATGAGGATGAGGTTCCTGGTGACATTGTCAGAGAGCACAATAGAGGTGCAGGTTATACTAGAGCAGTGGTATATGCACTTGGAAAGGTGCATTTCCAAGAGTGCATTTGGAAATATCTAGAGACATTTTTGATTGTCATAACTGAGGGGGCATTACCAGCAGGCCAAGGCTGCTGCCAAACATGGACAGAATTGTCCTTCAAAACAAAGAGCTACACAACCCAAAAGGTCAACAGTGTCAGAAACCCTGGGCTGAGAAACCCAGAACAGAGGATGAACGGAACCAGAGGGGATGCATGTCCAGTTGAGAGAATGCCAGGAAACTCAGGCATTTAGCGGTCAAGCAAACCAGGTGGGTGGCATGATGAGTCCTGATAGATTCTGGCATGGGAATGCAAAACCACATCTGTTGCTGAAGTTGAACCTGCTTATCTAATGCGATGGCGGCTCCCCAAGGAATCTGCACGTAGCATGACGGCGATTCTGGGCAGCAGCTTCCCAACACCAGCTCAGTGTAACTGAATGCACAGGTGACATCTCAAGGACATTCGCCTTGACCCAGTTCCCAGGATGCTCAAGCTCTGAAAGTTGATGTTGTCTTCTGAGGAACTCAGAAATCCTTGGAAAACATTAACATGCAAGATGCCTTGTGCCCTCTTATTTGCCATATCGTCTACTGGAATTTTCTTCAATTACTTCTTTTCACAAAATGGCAAGATAGGAAGGTCATAGCAAGCCCCATTTTAAAGTGACTTTTCTTAAAGGTGCATATCAGTTAAATCGGGAACTAGATAAGGAAGAGTGAAACAAGGGGAACAACGAATGCCTAGGGGACCCTTTAGCTCTCAGGTGTTTCTTCAGGTGTTTAACAGGCCTGTAAGAAAGGGATTTAGAAATCTTAAGAGCTGAGCAACACGAGGCCAAGACTGAGTTTTGTAGATTACACAACCAGCACAGATTTGTAGACAGGATTCTAATTCAGGCCAGTGTGGCTTTAAAGCTTGTGGGACTTCTACTCTGATAGGCAGTTCCCAGCAGAATCACGGCTTGCATATGCAGGCACATTAGAAACACTGGATGCATGGGTGGGTGGATAAAGAGTTTGATGGTGGGCAAAGCACTGATATGGCTCATTCACTTTCTTCCCTCCTACCTTATCTCCTAGTTGTGGTTTTTTTGTTTACTTGGCTCTGTTTTGGCTTTTTTTTTTTTTCCTTGAAAACATGATCCATTTCTTGATTACCCGTGGTAATACAAGAGATAGATAATAGAAATAATTGAAAACAGAAGACAATCCAAAAATAATTTCTATTTAGTCTGAGGATTCTGTTCATGCCCTTTTAAACAGCAGATCTACCAACCTAATTATATTTTACCTTGGCAAATATTAAAATTATTTTTCATTCCTTAAACACACACCAACCAGTGGTGAGTAAGGTAAAGTGAGACACAGCTGGATGGCAGAAAGAAGGCAAGTGGGGACATAAAACTTCAGAGCAGAAAGTCTACAAGCTTTATTACCTTGAAGCGAGTGATGAAGAATTTATTTATAACCCCAGAATGAGTCCTGTAAATGTAATAGGAAATAATGAGTCATTTCTCTCGGGATGTTTTTCTGTAGCATCATCTGTAAAAAAGATATTATTCAGAATCTCTTCAGAGATTTTGACTTGCCGGGTTCCTTCAAGGGGGTCTACCTTTGGGTGAGTACATGGAATTATGAAAGAAGCCAAGCTGGTGCAAGCTGTCTTCATGGTCCTCCTGACCTCTGGGCGTCAAGTCAGTCCCCCTCTGGTAATACTGTCCACTTTCTCTCCCATCAAACTGTGAGTCAGAAGCCTCCCCACTTTTCCAATCGATGGGCCAGCAGAAGGTACTTAGATCCTGGAGACAAAGGCTGGAAGAGCTTCCTCTTTGCGGACAAGTGTTCGATGGCCGTGCAGGGGTGCTCAGGAAAATGGAAGCAGTACTGCCAGTGAGGTGTGGTATGGAACGGAGATGTTGGAAGACAGATAATTAAGCCCGGAGTGCAGAGGACCGGTGGTTCCCTGGGAAAATGGTGAAGCTCTCCCTCTAGAGAAAGGCTGAAGGGCATCATCTGGATTCTGAAAGCTGCTGTGCAGTCCAGCCGGCAGTGTGGTCATTGTTCCATTTGCCTACACTGCCCCAGGGCACTCTCCCCAAATCTTTCCCAGCACCTCTGCTCAGGATACAGACAGTTCAACATCACATCACCATCATGAGGCCATGCATCTATGACTTGTCCTCAGAACCAGGGAGGGAGAACAGGAACTGGCCCCATTTGGGACTGCTCAGGTCCAGGCCCAGGGCTTGAGCTGACGTCACCCTTTTCTTCCCCTGAGACACCTAGCCAGCCCCGGAGCCTGACCATGGGACAGGTTCAGGGAAGACTTGCTGGATGTCTGTTACAAATCTGGGTCTTGGCCTGGCAGAGTTAATCTCAGTTTGGGGGTCGTTTGAATGTGTGGCACAGTGGGAATGAGCCAGCCAAACTCAGCACAGGTAAGAGACAACTCCTCTCTCCTCCTGCTCCCTGGAGAGGACATGGTCTGAGACACTAGCTCAGTTGCTCTCCAACTCATGGGAGAGGTGGAGACTTGCCAAGACCAAGCAGGTAACAATGAACACTCCAGTAGATCAAGGCTTCCGGGGTCCAAAGAGGCCATCCTTAGGAGGTTGGGGACTTCAAGGGGGCAAAAAGATGAGAGAGAGCATGCCAGAGGAGGGTCTGTCTGAACAGCATACACACCATTCCTTATCACATTCTTGTTCTATTGATCAGACTTTACCTTCAGGTTGAACATGATCAGGGTGCATACCACGGTCGCGGCCGCTCCTGCTTGCCTTTCAGACCTCTAGAAGCAGTCACTGCCTCTCGCCAAGCCCCCTGCCTCTAAGCCGTGTTGATGGCGGAACAGCAGCCTCTGTCACTCAGCCAAGATGAGATGCTCCAGTGAAGAAAAGATGATCCCCGACCTACCCTGGGGATGAGCCAGGAAGTAGGACCAGGTACCGCCTCCCCTGTTTTTGCACTTGGGTGGCAAGTCCCCTGCGTCACTAAATCATTAATTTCCTCAAGATGGGAGATGGGTACACAACCCCTCTACCCTGATGTTTTGCTGGCGTCCTTCTTTTTTTAAGGTTACCTCTTCTTGGGACTTCCCTGGTGGTCCTGTGGCTAGGACTCTGTTCCCAATGCAAGGGGCCTGGGTTTGATCCCTGATCAGGGAACTAGATCCCACATGCAGCAACTAAGACCCAGTGCAACCAAATAAATAATTATTTTTTAAGTTTACCTCTTCACTTGGCTCCTAAGCTTGCCCTTTGCTCACAGCCCAACCTCACCAAACAACAGAGCACCACCCAGGTATCACTGCATGACAACAGGACAATGAGAGCCCTGAATGTAACTCTATGGGGAGCCATGCATGGGGCAGGCGTGGGAGCCCAAAGAACCTGGAGTCCAGAGTCAGAAAACCTGCCTCCGAATCTCCCCTTGACTGACCGCGTGACCCTGGAAAACCCCTGTCCCCACTTCGTAGGCCTTGTTCCCTTATTTATAAACTGGAGATAATAATACCCAAGGGCAGATGACATCCTGCATGCATCTGAAAGGCTGGGCTAAATTATAAAACCAATAAATAATGTATGAGGTCAGTTGCAAATGGCACCTCGGAGACAGAATGTTTCCTGTGCCAGCTGCAAAGAGAGAAACAAATTAGCTTCATTTGTATCCATGGTCTTAATTCAGAACACAAACAATCACATCAACAAAAAGAAGTATCTGAAGGTGGGGGCTGCAGGCACTCCACTTGGGATCCAGAAAAAAGAGGTTCAGAGAGGTGACAGCTGACAGCCCAGATCCCAAGACCGGGAGACCCTGGCCCTAAGAGCCCACCAACCCAGTGGCTGCTCAACTGCTAGTCTGATGCCATTAAACACTGGGATCCATTGTGGTCCATTGTCAGCAGGGAAACACGGTGAATTGATTACCACATTGTTTCCCCTTGGAGAAGGGGCTAGGTGGGTGTTAAGTCTGCTTAGACTTCTTCAGTTTCACTCTGGAGGTTCATTATAAGGCATGAATAAGACCCCAACAGAGGGACTTCCCTGGTGGTCCAATGACTAAGACTCCATGCTCCCAATGAAGGGGGCCCAGGTTCAATTCCTAGTTGGGGAATTGCATCCCACATACTATAACAAAGCGCCTGCATGTCACAACTAAAGATCCCACATGCTGCAACTAAGACCAAGTACAATCAAATAAATACATAAAGTTTAAAAAAAAAAAAAAAAAGACCCTAAGAGGAAGTACTTGATCTACTCCTCAGTGCTGGGTATTGCATGGACATCCTCAAATGCTAAGTGTCACAGGGCCAATATAAGGACAGGCTTATCCAACAGCCAGGACATCTGGGTCTTTCTGCCTTGTTCCTATAGGAGCCCAAACACCTCAATGAATCCTGACTGTGGAGAACTACAAAAAGGAGTTGGACAGTCACGGTCTGCTGGGCACAGGAAGAGCCATCTTTCTTTGCCAAGACCCTGCTTGCCCATGCCTCCTTAACCCACTCTGCCACAAACACACCACCAGTCTGTCTTCAGTTCGGCTAATCACGTGCCTGCTAGCTTCAATCTAATTCTTTTTTAAAAAGAAGAAGTCTGATTAAAAACCCTGCCAACAGTTAGCTGCCAATTCCACCTTCCAATTTCTGCACTAATATTCCTCTTGAACTCATGGCAATCTCTCCTATAACTCTATAATCTCTGATCCTGGGTTCTGGTGTTCTAATTTCCTGAATATCCTTTGGAAGTTCTCTGTAGTAATGAAATCTGCTTGCCACATGAGAACAATTTACAAAACCCCATCTCCTCTCTTGGACCCAGAACCTAAAATTCAGAGGTCTCCTGAATAATCAAATATAAGTCAGCTTTATCTAACCACATGGTAATTTATTTATTATTTAGACTGGATCAAGGACTAGGACCAGAGTTTAGACAAAAGCAACTGCAGTGTGACCCAGATCTAGACTCACTCATTCATTCATTCAGCTGTTACTTAGAACCTCCCAGGCTCCTATGTCACAGAGCCTTCACTGACCTCTAAGAACAGAGAAATGAGGAATTTGAAACCTGTCTCAAGGCTTAGCAGCCTGGCAATCAGGATCAAATCCTGCCTCTGCCACTTGCTAGTTACCTAACCATTCTGTGCCTCTACTAACTTAAAATTTCTGAGCCTCAGAATGAAGATGAAAACATTGTCAACTCAAAAGAATCTTTTGTGAGGATCATATGGGAAAAGTCTTAGCAGAATGCCTGCTGCACAGTACACAGTTCATAAATGTGAATCATAAATACCACATGTGGTCTGCTGCTTCTGACAGGGCAATCTCCATCACATAGTGTTTGTGACTTTGTGTAACCCTCTCTCTATTGGGATATGCTGACCCTAGAAACTTGCTTCTAAGCCAAAAGAAACAGCAAAAGGTGATAGGATTAGATAACAAAAGACTATGCCCTCCAGACTGTTGGTATTCTCTCTCTCTTGCTCTTACGTTCTCTTGGACAAGAGGCACCCTTGGCAATGAATGGAAGGTGATCTCAGGTCAACAGCCAACAAAGAGCCAAGTCCAAGAGGAAAGGAATCCTGCCAACAACCAAGTGAATGAGCTTGGGTGCAGATCCTGATCTAGCTGAACCTTGAGATGATTATAGTCCCAGCCATACCTTGACTGCAGCCTTGTGAGAGGAGAAACCCAGCTGAGCCATGCCCAGATTCCAGACCCACGGAAGCCATTGACCAACACTTAAAGCTTTGGGGTAACTTGTTACTCAGCAAGAGATAACTAATACACTCCTGTTCCTAAAGTTTGTCATGTACTTGAGGGACAAGGAGGAAACAGTGTACAGCAAGGAGAAGAAGAAGGGATGTGGAAAGGGAGGTAGATTTGCAGCCAGATCATCAGGAGCTGAGAATCCCACGCTATTTAGGGATTCTCATGGGGACAATGAGAAGGCATCAAATGTTCTTTATGAAAACTAAGGACTCAATTTCTCTTTAAACAATAAGACAGATTGGAATCATAAAGAAAATATCTTTCAAGAGAAACAGCCAGAATAATGTCTTGAACTGGTGTATCACCCAGGACATATATTTGGAAAATTTCCAAAGAACTGAGACGTCTTATTTTTAGCCCCTTTTGCTGCTAGGCAAATCAGTTTGGGATTTATATCACCAAGTTTAATGGTGAAGAAAAGAAATGAAAGTGAAGTTACTGAAATAAACAATTTCATTAACTTCAAAATCAGTGAGTTCAGAATCAATTAAATTTGTAATACCCTTATTTAGAACACAAGTAGTGAATTAATAACAGTGAAAATTAGTTTTTTAGGAATACAAAGGGAGCGAGACTTTTGCAAATAACTTTTGACACTGCAGTTTCCTAAATCAATAAAGATACATAATTTTTCACTTGCACATCTTCTTTTTAAATCCTGAATCAACTTTACAAACAATTGCCCTTGGGCCAGTCCCATAAATCAGTTTGAAAGTGACCCAGTTTTTTCACATGAGCCATAGTATGCATGTATCTAGGTCTTGTTGTTATAAGACAAAGGGACTGACATAAGAATATGGTAAAAATAAATAAATAAATAAACAAAAGGAAAATACCTCTGAGGTATTTACAGAAAGAGGTTTGAAAGAGCTTAAGGGATGAGGAACTTGATTTGGAAGAATTATTGCTAACTTCATATCCACAAAACAAATTGTAGGCCTTACTATTGATAGAGTTGGTAACAGAGAATTCCCTGGCTGTCCAGTGATTAAGACTTGGTGCTTTCACTGCTGAGGGTCCAGGTTCCATCCCTAGTTGGAGAACTGATGCCCCACAAGCTACATACAGTGACCAAAAAAAAGTAAAGAAAGAGTTGGTAACACTTATGTCCTAAAAATTCACACAGTCATTGTCTTGACTCATTTTTATTGAGCACCTACTATGTGACAGGCACTATGCTGCACCTCACCTCAGACAACTCCCACTTAATGCTGGCACTGGAAATCTCTGGAACTTTGATTTGGTTTTTCTTTGTCTCCTTGAAAGCATAATTAGACATAGTATGAGATAAAACAAAGAAGGCAATGGCAACCCACTCCAGTACTCTTGCCTGGAAAATCCCATGGACGGAGGAGCCTGGTAGGCTGCAGTCCATGGGGTCACGAAGAGTCGGACACAACTGAAGCGACTTAGCAGCAGCAGGAGAAGAAACTCAATTAAAGTGACAAATCTGAGCTTAACCACTAATTTGCTAAACTGTTGCTCATTTTGTCTTTCTGGGGCTCATGAGAAAAATGAAGTTGTTTTATATATATATATATTCATATGTGTGTGTGTGTGTGTGCACACATGTGTGCATGCTAAGTCACTTCAGTCATGTCTGACTCTTTGCAACCCTGTGGACCATAGCCAATCAGGCTCCTCTGTCCATGGGATTCTCTAGGCATATACATATACATACACACACACACACACACACACACACACACACATATATATCTGTAAAATTGCCTCCAATTCTAAAAGATTCAGTATCAACAGCCCCTTGAATGTCCAAATTTGGCTCATTCTCAAACTACAGACTACCTGATGGAAAAGGAGCCTGTATCTCACCATCTTGACAGCCCCACTTCAGGAAGCGAGACTCAGGACCTCAGGACCATGCTAAGTGTGGTCTATCACCGAAGTTTGGCACTGCCCAAGTAATCCCACAGGATTCTTACTCAGGATAGCTGCTGATGGAGGGAACATTTGGAAGCGGAGGACCTAGAGCCAGAAAAGCAGCCACATCCTTTTATTCTAGAGATGAGTCGTGTGGTCCAGTGAGGCTCTCTGACCTGCACCAGCTCGCAAAAGGCATCTACATTCTGACTGGACCATCACCTCAGCAACAGAGCTGGTCTTAAGCTAAAGCATCTCTCTAGATATTGTCACATCTGGTGATTCTGGTTCTTATCCCTCCAAAACACAGAAATATCCCAGAACCAGGAGATGCCAAGGCTCCTCAATCAACTTCTGCCCTTCCCATTTCACAGAAATGAAAATGGAGGCCACAGGATTCAAGTGCTGGGAGCTGAGCAACAGATCACGAGCTAGAACTCAGGTCGGCATTCAGTCCCAGCCTCCTTCTGCACATGCTCCCTCCATAGTCATCTATGGAGTGTCCCCTGCATGCCTAGTTCTGTGACCAGATTCAAACAAAGACCCTGAGCTGAAGCCCGTCATTCCAAAAAGCTGTGGTCGGGCAGAAACGAACCTGAGCAAGGCTGGCTCTGAGAGAAGTCCCAGTGGAAAATGTGAACAGAGAAAATGATGACAGATCAAAAAAAGTAAAACCTTTTCCTTAAACATCCCAGACAATTCCTTCCAAGAGTTGAGTACCCCTTGCTCCGGTTTCCATCTTTCTCCTTTCCGTATTTTTCACAGCAGCAGGTCAAACCTCATCTTTGCAGATTCCACCAACGGGCGGAGGGTGATGTTAGCTGATGAGCTGGGATTAGTTAAACTGACTCCTTGGGTGTGTAATGCACTTTACTAAATCAGAGATAATGAATTCTATAGAGAGCACACACTGCTACTGCTACTGCTAAGTCACCTCACAAGGGGAAGGAAAACATAAGCACACAGTGGAAATACACTTCATTTCAAGGGGAGCGAAGGGACTGTCACAGAAAGTTCATCCTTAGAAAGAGCCTGACTGAGCAGTCTCTCCTGGCCATCTCCCCTACTCAAATCTTCTTTGTCCTTTCAAACACATTTTGGCTTTTGAGAACCATCCTTCAGCCTCGCAAGGGTGAGCATCAGCTTCAGGCTGTGTGAGAAGAGAACTTTCTTACACTGGGGGAGCAAGGACTCGGACCCTGAGAAGTCATCTTTCCCAGCATTTCCTGGAGTGGTTTCCCCATGGTGGGGGACTGTTTCTGCCTCAGAAATTACTGAAGAGGGAAAGAATGCTGACTGACCTCAGGAGGAACACTTGAACTAGAGATACAGTGGCTCTAATGTGTCTGCCAATCCCTTGACACTACTCCCTTAAGAAAAGAAAGCTAATTCTCCTCCATTTGAAAGCAGGTCATACCTGGGGGTTCATGTCTAAGGACGGCGTGGGGAGAAAGTGGTGCTATGTGACATCTGAGTGGTTGTTGTTTAGTCACTCAGTAGAATCCAACTCTTTTGCGTATGCATGGACTACGGCCCACCAGGCTCCTCTGTCCCAGGGATTCTGTCCCAGGGAGTGGGTTGCCATGCCTTCCTCCAGGGGATCTTCCTGACCCAAGGATTGAACACATGTCTTCTGCATTGCAGGCGGATTCTTTACCTCTGAACCACCAGGGAAGCCCCTGATTTCTGAGGGGAGGCAGTAAAAAGGATAACTTTCACCTGGCTCTTGCTGTCTTGGCGTGCTTGCTCTGGGAGAATCCAGCCACCATGCCACAAAGACCCTGTGTAAGGCCCTCCCAGGGAGAAAGTGACCTCCTCACAACAGCTGGAATCAACTTGCCAGCCCTGTGATGCATCATCTTGGACAGGGGCTCCTCCAGCCAAGGTCAAGGCTTTAGGTGACTCCAGGTGACATCCTGACAGCTTCATAAGGCCCCTGATCCACAACTACCCAGTTTGGCCACTTCTCCTTTCCTGACCCAAAGAAATCATGAAAGATAAGAAAGATTTATTGTTGTTTCAAGCCACAACGTTTGAGGAGAATGTGTTACACAGCACTAGCTAATGAATACAGTAGTTGACCCAGACTCACGGTCACCTTGGGAAGATCCCCTGCCTGAGAGGAGCAGAGAATGAGAAGAGGTTGGGTGGAGAATATGAGAACAGAAAGGAGGGCGGGGAAGAGAAAGGAGGCAGGGAGGGAGGGTGAGAGGGAGTCAAGCAGCTCTGTCCTTCGCCTCTGCTCCCTACTTAGCTCTTCCTTTTCTGACTTTCCATCCCTCCCTTTATCTCCCCATTTGGACAGCTGTCTTCTGAAGACAGTGGCAGGGGCTCCTCTTTCTTCTCTGTGCCTCACAAAGCCTGGCAGTGTCCTACAGAAAGGGAACCAAGACTAACGGGTAAAACTGGCCAGCCAATGATGAGTCAGTATCACAAGGAACGTTCTAAGAGAGTTTGGCAAAGAAGTTGTGACGGGAAATGAGGCTTCAGGCAGCGGCTCAGCTGCGGACCCTGTTTTGTGGACAGTGGTTGAAGGGCAGATTCTTAGAGGCCCCAGCAGACTATTACTGTTGTCACCACTTTGATGGCCCCCAAAGAACCACATTAATGTCTTTGGGCAGCCCTCTCCAACATTGCCTCTGAATTTGGCCACAGGACTACCTTTGTCCAATGGGGCAAGCATGATGCACATGGAGATCTGATGCCCACGTTTCCCTGCCCTTTGAACCCATCAACTCAGCACTTCCTTACAAGGAAGTTGCAACTTCAGATCAAGTGATATTTGAAGTTTGTTTGTGAATTGAGAAAATGTAAGCCATTCCCTGATAGCTCAGTTGGTAAAGAATCCACCTGCAATGCAGGAGACCCTGGTTTGATTGCTGGGTCAGGAAGATCTGCTGGAGAAGGGATAGGCTACCCACTCCAGCATTCTTGGGCTTCCCTTGTGGCTCAGCTAGTCAAGAATCCGCCTGCAATGTGGGAGACCTGGATTTAATCCCTAGGTTGGGAAGATCCCCTGGAGAAGGGAAAGGCCACCCACTCCAGTATTCTGGCCTGGAGAATTCCATGGACTGTATAGTCCACAGGGTCACAAAGAGCAACTAATGACAGACATATTCACAACAATCTGTATTATGAATATATATGTATATTTATATCTCAGCAGGCCCTGCAGAGTTACAGATGAGCTAATTAAAATGCTTATGCTTTTAGCAATAATGCTTATTGAAATCACTTTATCACCATCCAAACTGTGGTTTGTTTTCAACTATAATGCAATCCTACCTGGAATATTCTAACCTAAATTATTTATGTGCCTAAAAATAAACTGATGTTCCCCCTTACTAACTTTGTGGATATGTCTCAGGAGGTGGAAATTTTTGGTCAGCTCATGTGGCTCTTAAGGCTTTTCTTGCATCTTCTTCGCCTAAGAGAGGGACCGGGCTTAGTGTCGGAATCCTATGATGGGCCAAGAGGTTGAAATAAAGGGAGAGAAAGGCTAGGCCTGGCTAGATATCTGCTCCTGAGTAAAGAAGGACTGCTGGTCACACAGTTGGGATCCAGAGGTATAACTGTTCGGTCTGGGCTCAGTTTCCCACCCTTCTAGCTCCGTCAGGCATGAAGGGGTTGGGTGTGACTACAGAAGAGTAGCACGAGGAGGATTTTGTGAGGGGTGATGAAGCTGTTCTGAACCCTAAGTGTGGTGCTGGTCACATGAATTGAAGCTGTTCTGAATCCTAAGTGTGGTGCTGGTCACATGAATTGAAGCTGTTCTGAACCCTAAGTGTGGTGCTGGTCACATGAATCTAGAGGTATTAAAATATTTAGACCCATATTTTGACCCAGACACCCAAAAAAGTCAATTTTATTGTACGCTGAGAAGTCTTTTAATTAAGAGAAAAAGATAAATAATATTTGGTTGGTTCAATAAAAAATCATTCTACCTGCAAATTTTTTCTTGAATCTGTCTACTTGCCTCCATGTCTATTACAAGCAGCATCTCTCTCCTGGACTTTTGCAGCAGCCTCCTAAGTAGCACTCCTTCTTCCATGTTCGCCCCTCTAGACCATTCTTCCTGTGGCAACTGGAGACTTTACGTCACTTTCAGGCTTGAAACTTTCAAAGATTTCCCAGTATGCTTCGGCTTAAACCCAAGACCCTCCCCTGCCTGCAGAGCTTGGCATGATCTACTTCCCTCTGCCATTTCATCTTCAGTCGCACTGGACTCACTCCACTCCTATAAATGGCCAAGCTCAGGAACTCTTCTACACCGTTGGTAGGAATGTAAGTCAGTGCAACCACTATGGAAAACAGTGTAGGTGTTCCTCAGAAAACAGAACTATCACATGATCCACCAGTCCTACTCCTGGGCATATATCCAGACAAAACTATAATTCAAAAAGGTACGTGCACCCCTGTGTTCAGAGCAGCACTATTCACAATAGTCAAGACATGGAAACAATCCAAATGCCCATCAACAGAGGAATAGATAAAGAAGATGTGGTACACATAGACAATGGAATACTACTCACGCATAAAAAAGAGTGAAAATATGCCATACATAGCAACATGCATAGACCTAGAGATGGCTGTACTAAGACATACAAAATAGAAATAGACCCACAGACATAGGAAGCAAACTTATGGAAAAGGATACACACACACACACACACACACACACACACACACATATATATATATATATATATGTCTGTGTTAGTTGCTCAGTCATGTTTGACTCTTTGTGACCCCATGGTCTGTAGCCCACTATGGTTCTCTGTTCATGGAATTCTCCAGGCAAGAATACTGGAATGGGTTGCCATTCCCTTCTCCATATATATATATATATATCTCACTTTGTTGTACACCTGGAACTAACACAACATTGTAAATCAACAATATTGAAATATAAATAAATAGAAAATAAAAGATATTTACTATATTAAGTGGGCTTCCCAGGTGGCTCAGTGGGTAAAGAACCACCTGCAATGCAGGAGATGCAGGCTGGATCTCTGGGTTGGGAAGATCCACTGGCGGAGGGCATGGAAACCCACTCCAGTATTCTTGCCTGGAGAATCCCATGGACAGAGGAGCCTCGTGAGTCGCAAAGGGCTGGACACAACTGAAGCAACTGAGCCCATATGCACTATATTAAGTATTAGGGGCTTACCTTACCAAGTCCCAGAAGTGCTGGTGAAACAGAAGATGCAGGCCTACCACAAGACTGCTGAGTTCAGTGACACACCACAGAAGAGTGAGCCAGAGGCCAGGAAGCTGTTGCCCTCACGGCTCCTGCCACAACAGCCTGAGAGACCCAGAAGCTGAAGACCACACGCGGAACTGCTGAGGCCAGCGGCCACTGGTGCCTCCAGGCATGCACAATTTTGTGACCTCATTTGCCAGGAGGAAAACGAACTCTGAAATCACTTCCACCTTCTAGTTTTCCACAAGTGCATCTTATCAGCAGAACCTAACTGGTTCACAGAACCAATTGGCTGCAAGAGTCTTGGGAATGGGGGTGGGAACCTTCCAACCTCTACATCTGGAAAGAAAGTAAAATGGCAGTTGAGAGAACCAATCCACCCTACCGACTACAGTTTCCACCCATTCAGCACTCATCATCCAAATACACCTGACACATATGCCAGCTTCCAACAGCAACCATGTCCAACACAAGCAACTATCTCTCATACAAACAGATGCATCTCACCTCGCCCCAAAAGGGAAGAGCCAAAGCCCTGTCCATCACTGAGCCATCTTCAACTATCCTTCCAGTTCGGCCAGGTTCTCACCTTGGGTTAAATTGTAATCTGAGGATTAAACTGTGTGGTTCACAACCAGCAAGGCATCTTAAAATAGTAAAGGAAAGAAAATGGCTAAAAAGTAAATACCTACAAAAAATACATCAAAACAGAGCAAGCGAGAAAATAGGAGGAGCTGCTATAATCCTTATTCCTGTCACTGATCATGAGGCCAGAGATGGACTTTGACCTTTCCTATACCAACTATTCCATATTACTGTAACTCTTCTCTAGCTCAGTTGGTTTAGCTGGTGAGACTGCTCTACTGCAATATACATATATATGGGCTTCCCTGGTCGCTCAGATAGTAAAAAATCCACCTGCAATGCAGGAGACGTGGGTTCAACCCCTGGGTTAGGACGATCCCCTGGAGAAGCAAACAGCTACCCACTCCAGTATTCTGGCCTGGAGAATTCCATGGACAGAGGAGCCTGGCAGGTATAGTCCATGTGGTCACAAAGAGTTGGACACCACTGAGGGACTTTGATACACACACACACACACACACACACACACACACACAGACACACAGGCTTCCCAGGTGGCTCAGTGGTAAAGAATCCACCTGCCAATGCAGGAGATGGGTTTCAATCCCTGGGTGGGGAAGATCCCCTGGAGAAGACAATGGCAACCCACTCCAGTATTCTTGTCTGGGAAATCCCATGGACAGACGAGCCTGGTGAGCTACAGTCCAAGGGGTCACAAAAAGTCTGACAGGACTGAGTAAATCAGCACACACAAACACACACACATACACACGTATATATATAGACACACATGCATACATATACACAGAATTGTGTGTGTGTGTGTGTGTATAAATTTATACATGTAGATAGATAGATTTAGTCCATAGGGTCACAAAGAGTCAGACATGACATAGCGACTGAACAACAATAATAGATTCATACATCTTCCCCTTTCTCTGTTGCGTACACATTTCAGAGTATTGATTAACCTCTGGACCACAGTATCCCAAGGCCCCAGAGGATCGGCATGGTCACAGACACTCTTCCTGCCCCATCACATGACTGCTTCTCCTGGACAAAATGGGTCAATCACCCAGGGCCATCTGCCCCATCCCTGAAAGACGGAGGACAGGACAGAACAAACCCACCCTCTCCAGCCTCAGGATGTGGGGGTGAAGGTAGAAGTTGGGGGAACCCTGGAAACAGCTCCTCTGCCTCAGAACACTTCCCCTACAACCATCTTCAATATCTGAAATTCCAGCATGAGGAAACAGTTGCTTTTCCAGTCTTTCTAAACTTTCATAAACTTTCTAACAGTAACAGCTTCAAAAAAGGAGCTGTTTGGGGGACTTTTCTGGTGGTCCAGGGGCTAAGACTCAGCACTTCCAATGCAGGAAGCTGGATTCAATCCCTAGTCACAGAACTAGATCATATATGCTTCAACTAAGAGTTCACATTCAACAACTAAAGATCCTGGTACAGTGAAATAAATAAATATCTTAAAAAAAAAGCAGCAGCAGCTGCTTTGTTGCCACAGGATTCTTTCACCCCAAAATTAAAACTGCAAAATGGGCAGGTCGGAAACTCAGGAATGACTCTGCAGTGTTAAACAGAAAAGTAGACGGCAGCTTCATGCCCCTTGGGGCAGAAACCCATGAGTGGAATAACAGTGAGAGCAGAAGAGAAATCCATCGCTTTATTTCCTTGGAGACAGCAGCACAGAAGCCTGGAATTAAAGGTGACAAGCCCACATGTCAGATGGCAGATTAGCTTTGTTTGAGGGATCCAAGAAGACTAAAGGGTTTACCCAGAGTGACAGTTCACGGGCAGTGGCTGGTACCAAATGCCATCTAGAGCTCTCTCTATCTTAAAAGCAGACTCCAGGGAAAGACCTGCAGCAGGCAGCCTGAACATCAATAACGACCACAATCATAGGTTACAGTGAGCTGGGTCCTCTGTGAGTCCCTCGTGTTTGGAAAGCTTAGCGTTCAGCCAGAATGTGATCAGAAACTCCCAATTCCACTGGTTGAGGACCCTTCTCAAACTAGTCCTAATAACCTTGGAAGTTTATACCGTTATTAGATTTTGTTTGGCAGTTGTAATTTACTGACATCTCCTAGTATGGGAAAAGTGATAGACCTTGTCAAGTGACCCATACATCAGAGAGAGGGAATCTGGACAGAATAGCATTGACATATACAGACTACTGTTTGTAAAACAGATAGCTAGTGGGAAGCTTCTGTCTAGCACAGGGAGCTCAGCTCGGTGTTCTGTGATGACCCAGAGGAGTGGGATGGGGAGAGGGAGGAAGGTTCAAGAGGGAGGGGATATATGTATATTTATGGCTGATTCACACTGTTGTATAGCAGAAACTAACACAACATTGTAAAACAATCACCTCTAATTTTTAAAAAGGGAAACATAAGTAAGGAACCTGGACTAACAGCTTAACGTTCTCCCTCGATCCCTTGCCCAGGTGTTCTACTGCCAAGGGAAATGGAGTCTGTTCTAAAAAGGGAAACCTCACAACTCCTACAAAACCTTCCTATTTGGTAACCTCAGTTGGCCCAGATTGCACTCAACTCTCTGCCCTAAGTCAGTCCTATAATTTAAGACTTGTAATACCCCCATACCCCGGTTATAATGTGCAGAGAGGGGCTACCTGATTCTCTACAAGTACCCAGCCACCTCCCCATTTCCATAATTATGTTTTACTGAAGTATCTCCATCCCAATTCCCTGTGCTCCTCCCCCTTGAAATAGATTCAAGGCTTCTCTCTTCTAGAAATACAAATCTGACCCTTTAAGAAACATAACACTGGAGAGGACCCATACTCACATCCAGTTTACTTCTTACCTTTGGCAAAGTTAATAGGAGAAACAGTCCAAGGCAACAAATTAGGCCACTACTTAATGGCCTGGAATTCCAATTAAATCAAGAAGCTTTATGAGGCTGCCTGACAGTGGGGAGGAGTGTCTGACCTAATCTCCGAGCCCAGAAAGGCCACCTGAAGAGGGAAAGCAATTGCCCATCAGATTTGCCGTGGGTGGAAGGAAGCCATAAACTACGGGGAGACTGGACTCGTTAAAATGGTAATGCTCCTGTCTCTACCATGAAAGCACTCCCCAGACACCTCCAGAAACGACATTTGGAACGCATTTGGAACGCTCAAAGAACCGAGCATTTCCTCCCCTCATCCAATCTAACTGTTGTCATTTTACGTATTGCTGTGCAACGAGGCCATTGAATTCGGACTCATCACTGATGAGTGCAGGCCATGCTTCACAGAACCTGCAGGCCAACAAAAGACCTGGAATCTCAACTCAGATGACTAGATGGGGATGTCAGGGCATTGTCAACAGACCTCATCCTCACTGACACCTCATACTTCATTTGAAATGTCCAGAAACACTAGCCACCTCCAGAAAACCGTACTATGTGTATTTAGAGGGGAGGAGACAGGGCATGAAATCAGGCCCAAGAAGAAAACACAGGATGAGTCAGTAAACATACACAAGAGAACCTGTAGTATCTAAATCATCATATTCCCCTACAGTGACCCATCATCTGATCAGTATTCAAAGTCAGAATCTCGATCATCATCCTTGCGTGCTAAGTTGCTTCAATTATGTTCAATTCTTTGCGACCCCATGGACTATAGATCACCAGGCTCCTCTGTCCATGGGATTCTCCAGGCAACAATACTGGAGTGTCATACCCTCTTTCAGGGTATCTTCCTGACCCAGGGATCGAACCCACATCTCTTATATCTCCTGCATTGGCAAGCACATTCTTTATCACTAGTGCACTTGGAAATCATTCCTGGTTTTGCCAAAGTCATCTTTCATTCATTCACTCTAGTGTTTACAGATCACCCATCACTCGCCAGGCCCTGTGCTGAGCGCTGGGGGTACTGGTTCTGTCCACAGGTTCTGGTGGTATCCGCCTTAGCTGGGGTGCTCTAGAATCAGATTCTCAGATAAGGAATTGCAAGCAGACGTTTCATTGGGAAGAACTTTTGGGAGATACATCTAAAGGGAGGGAAGAGGACAGGATTGGGCAGAGAGAGAAGCCTGACATCCAAGCAAGTTGAAATGAGGCCTCAGCTGACCCTACACAGGGCTCTGGAGCTCTAACGGCCCTTCAGGCTTGTCCTGAATTGAAGTCTTTGTATCCCCCATCAGCCAGTCTGTTAGTGGCTGCCGAGGGCGGGGTGTCAGCTTGGGAGTCACTGAGGGTAATTCCTGGAGGACACAGTGGTAGCCATAGACACTGGATATTCCCAACAGCTATGTCAGCATAAAGAGAGGTGAAGCCCCCTCAGTAGCTCCCACCCATCTATCTACTGCCAACCTGAGCCCAGTCCCTGTTGGCCCTTAGGATGTCTTGTCTCTAACTCCTTGCTCTTCTCTGCCTTCCATCTGGTGACCTTCTAGTCTTGTCCCTTGAAGCATCCTAAATACCTTAATCATCTCTGGAATAACAACGGAGTTCCCGGCTGGAGACCGTGGAGGTCTTCAGACATAATAAGGAAGAACTTCAAAATCGCAGTAAGAATATTTTTCCTCTTTTCATTTTAATGATACCTAAAATTTTTAACGTCATTACATTCTGGATCATCTGGATTTCCACTCTAAGCCCAAGCACTACCTTGAAATTTTAGTGCCCACATTTGCACTTGTTAACAATTACCTGGGCTCCAGGTAGTAGGAGTTTAATTTCCCCAGGCTAATGAGGGACAGTTCAGAGACAAACAGGGAATAAATGATGCCTCAGGGCCGAATGAAGGTTGAATTACTTCACGTACCTGTCCAAATTAAGCTTCCACAGTGTTTAAGTAGAGAAGAATGGTGAGCTCTGGAGTCATTTCTAACATGCAGTACAAGTAGGTCAAGTTCAAAGCACTCTACCTGATGCAAGCATCATCGTCACACTGAGAGCGGCAATTTTGCTTCCCTAAAACAACTCGATCTGACATGTGGAACTCAGTTTTTATTTTATTTTCTGTTTAGATTGCAGTTTTATTTGAATACAATTTATAAATTTTATTTGGTTTCATAGTTGTATAAGACTTATAAATATGACTCTAAGCCCGGTTTTAGGGTTGTATATATTTAGGCTAAATTACAGTGAAATCATTTGTCAACACTGAGAGATTCTGAGAATTTTTTATCCAAAAGATAAAGCTAGGGGTATCATAAATTATTCAGGTGAAAAACATAGATCTAAACCCTTGCACGTGGCCTTCATGGTCTGGTCCCAGTTTACATATCCAACCTCCTCCTCACACTGGTTCCGGTCAACAGAAATTAGGAAACCGTCATGTGATGTCTAAACTGACTGGTGGGACTTCCCTGGTGGTCCAGTGGCTAAGACTCAGTACTTCCAATTCTGGGGGTCCCGGTTCAATCTCTGCTCAGGGAACTGGATCACACATGCCTCTACTAAGTCCCTGTGCAGACAAGTAAATAAATATTTTTTCTGTAAAATTAAACTGACCGGAACCACTTTTGCCTTCCAGTGGGAAAGGGAGCTGCATTTTTGGTTAAGTAAGGAATTAGGCATTTGTTCTACTCCATCTCATTTATAGAAACTAAGGCTGGAACAAAAATGGAAAGATTAACATTTCAAAACCCCACCTACATCTTTCTGTGCTTCTACCGGGTGAAGATCTGAGCATACAGTCTGTTGGGTTGTGCTTAGTAGTGGGTTTCCATAAGGACAAACAGAAACTCCAAAAGACTACGAACTCTAACAAATAATTCATGATAATAAGTGTATTATCAACATGTAGGAAAACCACACTGATATAACCAGATTCACCATGCACATGCAGAAAGCAACTTTCTTTCTTCCTTGCCTCCCTTTGGTGGTTTAATCACTAAGTCGTATCCAACTCTTGAGACCCCATGGACTGTAGCCCACCAGTCTCCTCTGTCCATGGGATTTCCCAGGCAAGAATACTGGAGTGGGTTGCCATTTCCTGCTCCAGGGGATCTTCCCAACCGAGGGATCAAACCCAGGTCTCCTGCATTGCAGGCAGATTCTTTACCGACTGAGCTAGGAGGGGGGCCCCCGCCTCCCTTTAAAGTCACTCAAAAGTAAGCTGTTCCTCTAGTGAGGAGAGAAGGGTGCCGAGTGGCTGACTAATCCTCAAAAACTACTCTCTCGTGGACTTCTTCCATAGGTTTCAAGGGAGCTTCCACTCTAGGACACTAGATTGCTCCTCTTACTGGAGGCAGCACTCCTCTTCCTCCTTCCTCCACCTCTGAGCACCAGGCAGTCAGTCCACACCCTGTCCAAGGCTCCGCAGCCCTTCCGTGAACCCGTTCATCCTCTTGAGTGAACTCCAACATTCCACTACCCCATCAAGGCAACTTTAATTACCACTGACATTGCTGGAGAAGTGCTATTTCCCAACACCGCAATCCTTCTTCCCTCCAATGCCAGCCAGGCTGCTCCGCCTACCTCTCTTGTGTTGCCCTTTCAGGCATGAGTCAGCCACCAGTCCACTGGGGACCCTAAACTCCAAAGAATACACGTCAAGGCTCCAAGGGGTCTCCTTTGATTACCTCTCAGTGCACATATGCATTGTTTCCCTTCCCCCGACAGAGATATGGTGGAAAACGCCAGAGCACTCCAACACCTTTCTTCAAAGATCTTCTCTCACATAGCCTTTTCAAACTCAACTGTATTTTATCCTTGAGTTGGAGGTTGATTAAGGATCACAACACTGGTTCCCAATTACCTCTTCACAACCCTACTGAGGTGGTCTAGCACCTCACTTTAGAAAGGAGGTGTAGCATCTATTATTTCTGTGCCTAGATTTTTGCTGCCTCTACGGAAACTAAGAAAGAAAGAGTCCTATTTTAGCACCCTGTTAACAGAAGTGTAAATTCTACAAAATCTGGGTATAAACAGAGTAACAGAAGGCTGTCCTCTATAATTAAACAGAAGATGATCTCAGAAGGCTTAAGATCCCTTTCTTTAACGCAAGATGAAAACTATGTTTCTATGTGGCCATGAGACCCTGCCATAAACTGTCAGCATCAGGATCCCTTCAGATCATCTGGAAAGAGAAAAATCTACTAAAATGATGGCGGTATAAGGGAAGGAAAGGCGATCATTTGAGCGGAGGTAATTTCCTGGTAGGCTGAGAAGGAGGCAAGAAGTATGGCACAGAAGCAACAAGAACTCAACACATGAGCAGCACTTCTACACACAGAGTGGCTTCTAATGATGCACAAAACAGCGGAGAAAGAGATTGATGGCTCAATCTGGGAAGACAGAAAGCAAAATAGGCCTGGAGAAGTATGTTCATAACAGTCCTAGAGAAACGAGTCTGAACAACAGATGTTCCTCTGCACAAAAAAATAAAATAAAGAAACTGAAGTTTACACAATATCAAACACACAATTACACCCAGAGGGATAAATGAGACCTCTGACTTCTCTGAAATATTCATCTGAGCCGCAAATATGTTCATTAATTAAATTTTTCACAGTTCCTAAGTACTACCATTTTGGCTTTTTGAGAGGACAAATTTCTATGGCGTCAGAGTCTACACTTAGAGTTGTATAACAGAGGCAAAGGACATTTAACTGTATTTTTCCTATTTCAATAGATTTTTTTCCATTGAAATTTCAATGGACTATTGATATGTCTTTTCTGTAGAAGATGCTTTTAGTCCCCCATTTCTTCGTGTTTCCAAGAAGAGACAACTGTCTAGCTACATGTTTATGTTGGTCCTCCACCAAAGAATCAAAAAAGCTGGAAAGGACCTAGCCGCTCAGCTCCCATCGTTTTGAAATCACATTATCACATCATTTCATAAGTCACAGGGCAGGTGACTTACCCAGGGACATGACATGTTTGCTTCCAAAGTATTTTCTGAAAAGAGAGGAATGCTTCAAACAGAGACTTCATCTCCTCACGTGTTCCCATGATGACAGCAGTAAGATAAAGGAAGATGGAGAGCCACACGCTGGCTCTGAAAATGTGTGCCCAGAAGTGATGCATGTCTCCTCGCATTTCATTGGCCAAAACAAGTCACATGGCCATGTTAACTCCAAAGGGAGTGGGAAAGTCCGATAGTACCCTGTGCCCTTCTTTGAAGGTCCTTTGCAATGAAAGAGATGCTGAACTTCACCTTATTACTCTCAAGTGTGATAGTAAGTACTGCTGGCAGAGGGTTCCAAGACTTCTCCCAGCCTTGAGCCAATGATCTCTCCTTATCCTTCACTCCTTCTCCTAAGCCCAATTTAAATCCACTCATCAAAATGTCTTCCTTGTTACATTCAACCCAAAGTGGTTTCAGAAGCCTCTAAACTCCTACCCAGAGTATATGCTATGGATATATTCACCAGGTTGCTTCTGCAAAAGACCTCATTTGGGTGTGTATGTCCATTGCCCAATTAAACAGAAGCCTCCTTGAGGGCAAGATGTCTTCTTATGCCTAAGCAAGCCATCCAGTGAACAGAGACAGTAAGTCACTGAGGGATGTCTGTGAGAGACTCCTTGGGAGCACCCAATTCACATGTAACACAGGCAACCATAGGTGTTAGACCAAAGTTTCAATCAAGTACATTATGCACAAAATTAACGGCCATCAAGACCAGAGAGGTTGAAATTGCCCTCAATCACACATGTAAACTGAACTTCAGGACCACATGGAATTAACCACAACCCCTTCACTCTGAGAACAGATCACTCCCTGCAAGGTCACTGAATCAGCTTGAGATGGACCTGGTGAAGTTGGGTTTCCTAAAAGCAAAGACCAAGACAGGGATCTGTGCACAAGTGACTTTATGGTGGAAGTCTACAAGGAACTCTCAGAAGAAACCTACAAGGAGCAAGAGGAGAAAGGTGAGGCAGAGACTAAGTAAAAATGAGAGCTTCAGATGAAATCTATCCTTAACTCCATCCCACAGGGAGCTCTGGAACACAAATTGGACCCTGGAGGCTGTCCCGCCTTGAGACAAGAGAAAGGGGTTTTGGAAACTCCCACCCACCCAACCCCGATGGTCAGTCTTCACTACCTGCTGCTCCAAAGTAAGGGGGGAGGATATGATTTCAAGACATCTCCAGGGGAGGTTGCTGTATCCATCTGGGAGCAGTCCTCAGGTTAGCAGCTGGAGGTGGGCAAACCAAACTGATAAAAATGTAACCCAGCGAGTCTGGAGAGAGACCACCACCATATTCTATGTCCTAAAAACCAGACTACACATAGAGAGGCTTGACCATTACTCTTCACCTCCAGATGATGAGTAGGGACTCCTCCAAGGATGAGTAGGGACCCAGCTGTCAGCTGAGTGTATGCAGCCACATCACTCTCTTATAGAAAGATTCTCAGTAAGTTTGTTCATTAAGGGTGTCACTGGGGACTTCCCTGGTGGTCCAGTGCTTAAGAATCTGCCTTACAGTGCAGGGGGTGAGGGTTTGGTCCCTGGTCAGGGAACTAAGATCCCACATGCCATGGGGCAATTAAGCCCATGTGTCACCACAACTAAAGAGAAGCCCATGCACAACAAGGAAAGATCCCACATGTGGCAACCAAGACCCAATACAGTCAAAAATAAATATTTTTTTAAAAAAGAGAGAGTCACTAATTTGAAATCACTGGGTCAGACAGACTCTCCACTCTGCTCTCTTGCTCTTCAGATAACCACAGCCAGCTAAGGTTATTTTGATCCTGAGAGTCCATCCTGATTGCTAAGGTGACAGCAGAGGGCTTTTGATGAGGTATTCAGTGAAAAGTGGGATGAATCTGCCTTTGGGTGGCCGCAGAGGATTAGCCTCCATTGTGAGGCTGCGCTGAGGGATGGTACTTTGAGAGGATGCCTGGAATTGATACCTCACAAGGCTTCTTCTGAAGGGATGATTTATACATCACAAGACAAAGAGGATTCGTATTCAAGAAAATGGATTCTTTTCCTGAACGGCTTTGAAGCAGATGGATGGCTTCGTGTAAACTGCAGTTCTGTGTCTGTGAGCTGAGTGTCTCCAGGAAATTACTAAGGTAATGTGGCCTGTAGTGGGTTGGGCCCACTACAGCATCCCTGCCACTACCCATCCTGTGTGTGTGTGTGTGTGTGTGTGTGTGTGTGTGTGTGTGTGCACATGCTTGTGCACACATATGTAAAAGTGGCCACATAGCAGTTACCTAACCAGGCTGCCCTCTACTGCATAGCTCTACAGAGAAAAAATACTATTAACCAGACTACATATGCATGTAAATTGACAATACTAATGAAGGAAATGTTTGACTTACTAAGAAGTTTTCACTGATACTGTAGACATAATTGACCACCAAATTCTTCCCATAAAAGTGTGCCCAGAAACTTCATGATAAGGGTCATTCTCCATATTTTAAATAGCTCTGTTAGATTCCCACATGATCTTGACAACCAGCTTTCATGTCCATGTGATGAAAAGATCCCAGAGTCTAAGATCTGTCAAAAATCGAGTAAGGGGAAGGTTTGTCATTGCTATTAGGGCCTCAGTCCCTGACCACTAGGGTGGCTGGAAGGTTAGAGAAGAAATAAATAGGATCATAGACAGTGAAAAAATTTCCAGGAGAAGTGAGACAACTTATAGGGTTCTGGAAACCATGGCATCAGCCTTGAGAAACCAAGAACTATAATCCCCTTTCGTTGAGGGGAACCAGCTATGGGGTCCTCAATTTCATTCCATCCTTAGGGTGTGGTGTTGGTAAGCCAGGTCAGGAGAAGGGGGGAAAGCTCTGATGTGTGGTGTTTGCTGACTTATATGGTATAAATACTCTCATTGTGGCCAATTAGAAGCTACTAGTGTGATATCACCAGACAAGAAATTGGAAAGAAATGCACACAATCAGTTCTCACCAACCAGAATCAGCTGGCTCTAGATCAGCACAAGGAGAAACACAAAGAGATAAAGGGTTGGGCTGTGCAAAAGCATCTCTTTCTGCCTTTGCATCTTCCACCAGCAGACATGAGCATCATCCAAGAGAACACCTTCAAGTTACTCTCCCCGAGTACAGAAAAGTTGGATTACTGCAGGTGTGAAGCCATGTAAGATACAAGGCATGCACCAGGCCCATCTTTGTCCATTGTAGGAAAGAGTTCTTTGGGTTGCGTGTTATCAAATCCTGTATAATTCACATGCCTACCACAGTGCTTTGGCCACACTGACCACTCATTGATGATTACTGAGGGAATGGTTTAGTGACCCTTTCTTCCAAATGTCTCACTAAGTCTGACCACCCAAATCCAGCCTTCTCAGACCTGAAGATTTTTTCCCCAAAGTTATGAATATATGCAAAGTTAAAGATATTGAAATTTGGAAGGAACAATAAATCCAGCAAATAATCTTTTCTTCTGTCCCTCTAATAAGTGCGGGATTTTTGTTTGTTTAATCACTGTCATGTTCAAATCTTTTGCAACCCTGTGGACTGTAGCCCACCAGGCTCCTCTGTCCATGGAATTTGCCAGGCAAAAATATTGGAGTGAGTTGCCATTTCCTTCTCCAGGAAATCTTCCCATCCCAGGAATTGAACCTGAATCTCCTGCATTGGCAGGCAGATTCTTTAACACTGAGCCACCAGGGAAAACTATCACAAAGATTAGCACCTTCTCTTCTGATTTATAATATAATAGAGAACAGGACAGCTTGTTTTTCATTTAAGTCATTTATATCTGTCACCTCCACTTACATCAAAGTTCAGTGATATTCTATAAAAGCTGCTTTTGAAATCTCATCAGAAACAAAACTACACTAAGCTCTAAACATGCCATCCAAGACCTCTATGGATCTTTCTGTGGTTTTCCTAGTAAGACTAGTAGAAACTCTGAGTGTTTCCCAGGAAAGAGCAACTAGGGATACATTATCATATCATCATAGGAGTAAAGTTAAGAGATAAAGATGTCTTACATAAGATGTCTTTTAAGCAGGAAACAATCCATCTGGGGCCAAACCAAAAAGGGAATGGTTTCTTTTTAGTTTGCAATAATCCCAAAGAGCGGGGAGGTTTCACCTGTCCTTTATGATATCCAAAATATATTGGAATAGCCACCTGCAGCCATGCTGAGAGCAATTCTAACAAAATCTAGTCTAACTCAAGTACCTTTTTAAAAGAAAAATCCATCCCAACCTAGTGTCAAATACTTTGCTGAAATGTTCTGCTCAATGAACCTGGCTTTTCTGCACCTCGCTCCTATGTGTTACCAAATATTCAATGTATTAAATTTATTTTCCCTTCGCCCACTGATTTTATAATTCCATCAGTGAGAGGCTATCAGGTTTGGGGGGCAAGATTCTTTGTTTACAGCTCTCAGCATCAGGTTTGGGGGGCAAGATTCTTTGTTTACAGCTCTCAGCTGCCTGTTACTGATGATTTCATTAACCTCCATATGACTCCAGATTTCTTTTCTCCTGGTATTTGCTCCATTCTTTTACAAGGAAATTTAAATCTATTCAAGAGATATTCATTTTCAGTTTGCAGTATCTTTGCCATTTTTCAAAATCTGTCATTATACCTCTCAGCATCTTCACTTCACTACTGCTTCACCATGATCGTAGGAGTAGATGAGCTAGACCTAGAAAAACTTGATGCCCTAGTTCATACCTTCTTGGACAGATCCACAGAGCTTTGCTTTGTTAGGGTTTTTGTTGTTGCTCTTTTGTTTTACTGATTTTCATTGTCGTCCTTAGGGGAAGGAGTTTTCCATGGATGGTTCAAATTCCCTTTCTGTCACTTTTCACACAATATGAATCCTCAGTGTTTGGACATTCTAATACACTCATTTATTTCATTTCCCCCTTTTAATATATTTCTTTCTTTTCTTAATTTTCCTTAAGGAGAAAGATGGAAAACTTACCAGAATTCTGATTTTCATGGGTTTTGGAATTACAGACCTGAGTTCAGATCTCAGCTTTACCACCTACCAGCTGAATAACCTCTGATAGCTTACTGACCTCTCAAAGCACTGTTGTCGCCTGGAGCACAGATAGGGCACCATCACTTCCCCCTACCCAGGATCATTTGAGATTTCATGAGTTAGCCCATGTGGAAGCCCGTGGAAACCTAACCCTAATTCTATCTTACCCTCTCTTAATTTTATTTAATTTTCTGTTCCCTCAGTTGCGCGCAACTCCATCTCATCCCCAAATCCCTACTCCAAGTCAGCAAAGAATCCTTCTAGAAACCTCCAGAAAACCTTTACCTAGCCAACACCTCTCCAGCCTGTCTGCCACCCAAACAGCATCTCAGTGAGATCTGAAGCCCACCAACCACCAGAAATTTCTCAGTGATCTCATCAACTGAAGAACATGGCTGCAACCCAGGACTGGGAAAAGAGATGGGACAGGGATTTTCCCAAAAGACCCTGGTTCTGACCTACTGTATAGGTCATGGGACTCTGCTCAACGTTATGTGGCCGCCTGGATGGGAGGGAGTTTGGGGGAGAATGGATACATGTATATGGACGGCTGAGTCCCTTCACTGTTCACCTGAAACTATCAGAACATTGTTAATCAGCTATGTTCTTGTTATTAAGTCACCAAGTCATGTCTGACTCTGCAACCCCATGGACTGCAGCACGCTAGGCTTCCCTGTCCTTCACTATCCCCCTGAGTTTGCTCAAACTCATGTCCATTGAGTTGGTGATGTCACCCAACCATCTCATCCTCTGCCACCCCCTTCTCCTGCCCTCAGTCTTTCCCAGCATCAGGGTCTTTTCCAATAAGCTGGCTCTTTGCGTCAGGTGGTTATACCCCAATACAAAATGAAAAGTTAAAAATAAAATAACATCAATAGAAAAAAAGCAAACAAAAAAATGTATTTAAAAAGGCCCTTGTTCTGTCCTCTCAATTCTTTAGTGCCCTAATCGATCTGTTTGGGCCTTGAGTCATCATTGTCAAATTGCCTTGCATGAGAGAATCCTATTTGTCTTTGTTCTATTTTGTTTTTTTCACGAAAATTCCAAGCCTTGATTCCTTGTTGAAGAAAAGTTCTTGCTTCTTTTTTGACTCCATTCTCCATCTTTGAGCAAATACAACCAGGAACCCATTTTTACCATAATTAATGCCCATAGTGCTGCAGAGATAGTGGGGGTTTTTAAGCTCCATGATTATTCCCACACTTCCAATTAACTCTTTATCTTTTTGCTCTAAAGTTCAGATGATTTCCCTGAGGACTGGTTCTTCTCACTCTGGAACATATACTTGCTGTCTTTAGTGCTTATTATTTATAATCCTCATCTGCTTCCCTAGTTGATGAGTAACAAAATCACTATGAAAGATCTTCTGGCTAAGAAACATCTTAAAATACACTCACGGGGTCCTGAGAATTATGATTTCAAGATGAGATCATGATAGCTACAGTGAAGAATTAATTGAGGAGGGCAGCTAAGTTTACTAAGTTAGGCAGATGTTACCGGACTCATCCCAGCTTAGAAAGAAATATATTATCATCCTCTGTCAAATGACTATTCACTATGTCTGGGCAGCCTGCTTTGTATTTTACATGCACTATCTCATTCTATCCTTAGAGAAATTTTATGATCTAATAATTACTACTAGAAGATGTTTACAGATAAGGAAACTAAAGCTTTAAAAGGCAAAATATTGGGACTTCCCTGGTGATCCAGTGGTTAACACTGTGCTCTCAATGCAGGGGGCCTCGATTCAATCCCTGATCAGGGAAGAGATTCCACATGTCATAACTAAGAGCTGGTACAGTCAAAAAAAAAAAAAAAAAGGCAAAATATCAATAACTTTCCCAGTATCACACAGGTAGCAGCAACAGACCCAGGATTCAAATCCAGATCTGACTCTAAAACTCAAGCCTTCAAGTCCAATGCTCTAACATATCTGAAAAATATCCAGACCACTTCATAATGATATTCAGGAATCTCATGGAAATCTATTGGACATTGTATGCCAATAACTGACCTGTAGAGAAAAAGAGTAATTTCTCTTTAGTTTATTAGATCCAAGAGTCTATGATACAACTCTAGGAGCTCAGAAATGAATTACAGACTGCCCTGAGAAGAGAGAGACTGCATTATGAAAAGTGAGCACTCCACAAAAAACAAATGACCCAGTCAAAAAAATCGTCAGAAGACCTAAACAGACATTTCACCAAAGAAGATATACAGATGGCCAATAAACACATGAAAAATCAAAACTACAATGAGTTACTTTCTCACACTTCTCCAAATGGCCATCATCAAAAAGTCTACAAATAACAAATGCCAGAGGCTGTGAAGAAAAGGGGACCCTTCTACAATGCAAGTTGGTGTACTCACTATGGAGAACAGTATGGAGGGTCCTCAGAAAACTAAAAATAGAATTAACATATGATCCAGCAATCCCACCCCTGGGCATATATCCAGAGAAAACCATAATTCAAAAAGATTCATGCACCCCTATGGTCATAGAAGCACTATGTAAAACAGCCAAGACATGGAAACAACTTAAATGTCCATCTACAGATGAATAGATAAAGAAGATAGATAAAGATATATATGTACAGTGGAATACTATTCAGCCATAAAAAGAATGAAGTTATGCCATTAGTAGCAACATGGATGGTTGTTGTTGCTTAGTCTCTAAGTCATGTCTGACTCTTTGTGACCCCATGGACGGTAGCCTGCCAGGTTCCTCTGTTCATAGGATGGACCCACAGATTATCCTACTGGGTGAAGTAAGTCAGAAAGAGAAAGACAAATACCATATGACATCACTTATATATGGAATCTAAAATATTACACAAATGAACTTATCTTCCAAACAGAAACAGACTCACAGACACAGAGAACAGACTTGTGGTTGCCAAGGAAGAGAGGAGGGATGAACTGGGAGTTTGGGGTTAGTAGATGCAAACTAGTATGTTCAAAACAGATGAACAACAAAGTCCTACTGTATAGCGCAGTGAGCTACATTCAACATCCTGTGATAGACCATAATGAAAAAGAATACGTTGTGTATATGTATGTAAATGAATCATTTTGTTGTACGGCAGAACTTAACATAGCATTACAAACTGACTTCAATGAAATAAATTTTCTTAAAGTAATGCAAAGATCTGCCTGTAATCAAACAGGAACATATCAATGATTTCTATTGGTGATGTCACACAGGTTCTGTGAACACTACTGTGGTTTGTTTCCAACATCTGAAATACAAGGAAATGCTAAATTTTAGAGATTAGTGAAAATAAAAGTATATTTCTGCCCAAAACTATAATAAAATAAAAAGCAATGCAAAGGCCTGACACATGACATTCTGGCTGCCGAATCCAGAAAATTCTTTTCATTTCATTTTAAATTCCCCTTCTCCCTCCCCATCTCAAAAAAAAAAAACCAGTTGGTTTGTAACCCAGACCAAATGAAATGCTAAATGACAAGTATTATGAATTTTTCTCCAGGCAATGTAAAGTCCTAAGGCAAAAGAACCCTACTTTTTTGCTGAATGCAGAATATTTTTTATCCATCTGAGGTCAGGCTAGTGTGGGGTCAGGAGGCAGTGGCAAGACTAGCAGTTGGATCCATTCTCCACCAGGAATTCCTGAGGACAAGAAAAGAGGAGCCTGACAGAGGCGCAGACAGCATCAAGATCAAAGGTAGGTCACTATCGGCCAGCCAGGAAATCCTTGCATCCAGCTATCATCGGGGACCTGGAGATAAAGGGGAATATCCACTTCCGACCTCTCCTTTTCTGTCTCTCCAAACCCAAAGTTATATTGAAAACAGTCATAAATATCACAAATGTAGGACACACGTCTCATGGCCCATCTTGCAATAAAGTTTCTGCTTTGTAATAAAGTTCCTAAAGTGTTCTTTATGGAAACTGTCCTTTTTCTGTTGCTTTTCTTTTGTCTTCATAATCTCAGTGGTGACATGTTATGAAAGGGCTGGGTGCGTGGCTAATAAAAGCCTCGCCGCTCGGGGTTTGAGTGACTGTGCTTGTCTCCAGGCTGTTGGTGGGTTAATGTGGCGAGGTGCCAACAGTGCCTCGAAAAATAACAATAATGTGATTTAGGTCTAGTGTCATTAAACTTGATTAGCTGAGTGAGCTCATGAAAATCCATAATTAACTAGAAAAACAAGAAGACAGATATTTCTGCCAGGAAATTGAGAGCCTGGTCTTCTATCAGATTGGTTTTCTTCCCACCTGAGGACCCTGGCCCTGTACCCCTCTCTTCCTATTCTTATGCAAGTGAGTATCCTCAGCGTGACGCATCTCTTATCTAATCGTCACTACCTTTCATGGGGAGGTGGAAGGAAAGGAAAGGCCATTCCTTCAAAGGTGCTGAAGCTCATCAGACAAAGTGAAGTATCAACAGGGAACCGTGGACTGAGCTCCTCCCTCACATTTTCAAAGTCCCCTGGGCCCAGTGCTTCTCAGCTGGGGCTCAGCCTCTCCCACTGGGGGACATCCGACAGCACCCAGAGATAGTTTGGGTTGTTACTACTGGAGAGGTTGCTGCTGGTATCCAGTGGGTAGAGACCAAGAATACTGCTGAATGTTCCTGTAATGCACAGGACAGCCCCCACTTCATTTGGGTCAGGTTCTCTGATGCAAAATGTCAGCAGTTCAGATGCTGAGCCAAAGGCAAACTCAAAGAGGACCATCCTCTGACCCAGACCAGCAAAGCCCTTTCACTGAGGAGCCAGATCCTCAGATCCCCAGGTCAGCCCTGAGCCATGCATCTTGGTGATTCTGAGAAATAAGAAACACAAGTAACAGTATGCAGGAGCCCAGCAGAGGTTGGAAAAGAGTTACCATTTTAGGAGATCTGGCATAAGCTTAAGAACGAGGCCTTTACATGAGGATCACTCCTTCTGACAGTATTTGTTATAAAGGTCATGACCTCTCATACTACACTCTGCTAAACTCCTGGGGAAAATGGCTTTTTATCACATTCTTTCTCCAGTTTCTTATTTTCAGCTCAAGACAGTAAAGAGCAGGATGAGGTCAAGAAACCACAGACTGAGTCATGGGAGGACAGGTTCCACGCATGGACTTTTATTCAACTTGGTACAAGTAAGCTTTGAAACCTAGATTTCCCCAAGCACTAAAATAAGGCTGCTTATAATCTTTCTGTCTCATGGGGACAATTCAGAGAAGCGAGGAAAGACTTTCCAGAACCACTTTTTAATACAGAAGGTTGAACCGTATGAAATGGCCATTCTCATAAGACAAAATTGGTTGACTATTAGCATTTTCTTTTGGTTCAACTTCATTAGGTTAATGAGGGTTCTCCAGAGAAACAGATCCAGTAGGATGCATCGAGATACAGAGAAAGAAATTTATTATGAGGAACTGGCTTGTGCATTTATGGAAGCCAAGAAGTTCCACAATCTACCATCTGCAAGTTAAAGGCCCAAGAAAGCTGGGGATGTAGTTCTAGTCCAAGTCCAAAGCGCTGAGAACCAGGGGAGCCAATGGTGTAAGTCCCAGTCCTGGTCTGGAGACGCGAGGACCAGGAGCACTAGTGTTGAAGGGCAGGAGAAGATCAATGTCCAAGTTCCAGCAGAAAGAGAGAATCCGCCCTTCCTCCACTATTCTGTTCTGGAGCCTCTAACAAGTTGGCTGATGCCCACCCACATTGGAGAAGGTGATCTTCTCTACTCTGCTCACTAATTTGCATGCTAATCTCTTCTAAAGATGCCCCTCACAGACACACCCAGAAATAACGTTTTACCAGCTATCTGGTCATCCCTTAGCTCAGTCTAGTTGACAAATAAAATTAACCACCACACTAATACTACAGGTATTTAAGTAATAGGAAGTAGTTGGCTATTTATAGTTCTCCAAACACTCAATTCTATCCCATCTGAATTTGCAACCACCTGTGAGAGAAGTGTTCATTTTAATTAACAGTCTCATTTTATAAATAAGGAAACTGAAGCTGGAGAGGTTCAATAACTAGTCCAGGAGAGCACAGTTAAGATGCTGTAGAACTAAGACACAGAGAACACTTTAAATCCTAAGTTTTTCCCACCAGCTTCTCAGCCTGAAGCAAGCACAACACATGGCCATCTACTGTTTGATGGGATCGTTACACTCTGCAGTAGAAAAACTTTACACCGTGCCCGGGATTAAAGTCAAGGTAAGAGTTGGCTTTATCCTTAGTCAAGAACCCTTGCCAAGAGGAAAGACAGGTCCTGTCCAGGCTCATGTAAGTGCTGCATTAATTCAGAAGAAAAGGGAGCCCCAGGTTGGTAAGAAAAGACCTCAGCAAGAGTACCTCCACTTTCTTAGCCCCCCGGGCCTGATGCACTCCCTGTGCTTGCCTCTCAAGCCCACAGATGCACAAATGCTTTTAATGAGCTTGGTGTCAAACCACAGGCAACATGGGAGCAGGGCCCAGGCTTCTGATCAATGTGAGCAATATTTAGCCTTCCCGGGGCCCTGCTGGTCACCCTTATCCATTCAGCAGTTCTGCAGTGCTATTTTTAGTGTGTGAAGTTAATAGAGATCCCTGGGGTGATGTGGAAGGGGGAAAGGCACTGGAGAAGTGCTGCTAAATTTGTAACCCAACAGAGCTCTCAGCTGGAGTTGCAGGAGGGAGATGATGTGGGGACAAGGTGAACAGCCCACCATTGATCAGTGCAGGTCGCAGCCAAGGGATTCTGGTTCAGGCTGTCCCCCGGGAGGGGCAGGGAGAGGAGAGATTAGCACAATCCTCCTTCTGCCTCAGGGATAAAGTAAATAAAATAAATGATGTGGGGAAGGGGTAGATTGGGAGTTTGGGAAGGCAGATGCAAACTAGTATATGTGTACTATATAAGTTGCTTCAGTCATGGCCTGCTGTTTACAACCCCATGGACTGTAGCCTGCCAGGTTCCTCTGTCCACGAAATTCTCCAGGCAAGAATACTGGAGTGGGTTGCCATTTCCTTCTCCAAGGGATCTTCCCAAACCAGGGATCAAACCCGTCTCTTAACATCTTCTACACTGGCAGGCAGATTCTTTACCACTAGCACCACTTGGGAAGCCCAAACTAGTATATATAAATAGAATAGATAAACAAGGTCTACTCTATAGCACAAGGAACTATATTCAATATCCTGTGATAAACCATAATGGAAAAGAATATACAAAAGAATGTATATATATGTATAAACTTTTTAAAAATAAAATAAGGGAATCCCCTGGCAGTCCATGGTTAGGATTCAACAATTTCACTGCCAGGGCCGAAGTTCCATGCCTGGTCAGGAACTAACAATAGAAATGACATGAGCTTAACCTTTAAAAATAAAACATGAAATAAAATAAACATAATAGTATGCAGAGAGGAAAATCAGCCCATAAGCTTACGTTACCTTAAAACATATGTTAGGAAATAAAAACCATTCACTCTTAACTGATTTCAAATCTTTGGTTTCATATTTAAATAACCTCTACCCTAAGATTACCTCTGGAAAGCTGTCAGTGTAATTAGAGCTATAACAAAGGACATATAGACTTACCCAGGAAAGAAAATTATGACAGGCTTGATCAAAATTACCCTATAAATATCACTTTGCTGTTTTAACTACCACGTTTTCGTTCTAGGGCCATGAAAATGAGTCATATGCTACCAAAACCAGGCGTGAAGTTTGATTCACTCCTTTTACGGCAGCCACACGTACAGATGCATCCGCTGAGAGACTTGCCCTGTGATTAATGTATATAAGGTCCCTGGTGGGCAAGTCCATAAATGTGAAAGTTATACTGAAACGAAGCCTGTGGGAATAAAAATAGAAATCGAGAACTTTTTCTCTACCTTCCCACTGCTAAGCCATGAACATCCCCAAGTGAGGTTTCCCTGGACACAGGGAGGGTAAAAGATGGAATAACTCTTGGCCAAGAAAAGTGAATTGGATGCCACCATTTAACTGCTCAACCTTGCACATCACTCTTTTTTTTTAATCCTTGACAACTTAAGAGGGTTGATGGGTTTTCACCAAATTTGGAAACTACACCAAGAATTACAAAGGCAGTTGCAGGGAGGGTGGGTAGGAAAAAGGAAGAGAAAAAAAAAAAAAAAAACAGCTCCATGCGCCTTCTTGGAACAATAGTTTGACTAGTGAACATTTTCAAGTGAAGATTTTTTTTCCTATCATTTTTGATATCGCTTATTGAACTTCACTATGAAGGCTGAAGTTACAAAGGAAAATGTCTTACAAAGAGGAGAAAATGACTTATTCCCATCATAAAATCGAACGAAAGAAGCATCCCTACCACTTACTACATCATTTCACAAAAACAGGCTTTTTTACCTTGTTTCTGAATAAGGACACGGTCAGAGACCACTTCCTCTAGAAGTGGGAATCAGAGGCTTAGAAATGTGCTCACTGTTGCAAGATCGGATGCTGACTGACTCACCAGAGAAAACATGACATTTTTATCTCTCTTGGGTCCACAAGAAAAATACTAGGCTCTCTTTTCATAAAGACTTTTGTATAAAACATTAAGTATTGGGACTTCCCTAGTGATCCAATGGCTAAGACTCCACTCTCCAAAGGGAGGGGGCCCAGGTTCAATCCCTGCTCAGGGAACTAAATCTCACATGAAGCTGGAAGGAGGAGGTGAGAACGTGTCCCGAGGGTCCCATACATTCAGCTCTATCATCTGGGGAGGTGGAGTGTTGCTCTTTCCAGTGGCTGCCCTGAGGAGCCCCAACTATAGAGGGAGGGAAGGACGAGAGGTCATAAGGTGGGGATGGCAAAAGAATATTCCCAGGGACAGGAAGATCAGCCAGGCAGGATGAGGAGGTATAACCCCAAACTAGTCAGAAACTACAGAAGGAGTCCATCATTACAGAGTGAAGTAAGCTGAAAGGAAAAAAACAAACACCGTATATTAACGTATATATACGAAACCTAGAAAAATGGTACAGATGACACAGGGGACAGGGAAGGGTGGGACAAACTGGGAAAGTAGCACTGACATATATACACAATTCTGTATAAAAGAGACAGCTAGTGGGAAGCACACTCTTCTGCACACTCTTCTGTGTCCTAGAAGAGTGGGATGGAGCAGGGAGGTCCAAGAGGGAGGCGATATATGTGTACAGAGCTGACTCACTTCATTGTACAGCAGAAACTAATACAGCATTGCACGGCAATTACACTCCAATTTGAAAACAGAAAGAAAGAAACTCTTCTTCCCTCTTCTACAGAGGGTAGGATTTTCGACCAACATGTCACCATCACTGAGATAACCTTCACGTTTCGCCTTTATCATCACAGAGGATTTTCAAGCATCATCCAGGACTACTGTTGATCTGTCTTCCTGAGGAATTGCTGGTTTTGCTACCAGACTGTACTCTTCTGTCTGTTTCCATCAGACATTGGCATTTTGGTTATAACAGCTAGTGAAAGCCAAGCGTTGATATTCTAAGCCAGTTATTAATATTATCTCTGTCTCCTCAAAAGCCATACTGTAAGCCCTGTACCTGATAAGCACCCTTTTTTCAGTGAAAAATTGGAGATTGCCATTGTCCCTAAGAACACAGAGGAGCCTCTGCCCCCACTGAAGCCACCCCCTAACCAGATTAAAAAGCTGGAGAAGCGCTGTCCCAACTGCCTCTATCCTAGCTCAGGGAACTAACCTGCTCTCCTAATCCACCAGTGGGGACTTCAACCTGGGTCCCACACACATAACAAGAAGGTCTTTCCTAAAAGATGGATCCCCGCCTTGCCCTCTCCCACTCAGGCCCTGAACTCCAAAACTGGGGAATGCAACCTGAGCTGGCCACACTATCATGTGACCTTCGGCATTTCGTGTTCACATTTCTGTCTGAATCCCAACTCTTGGGGGTGGGGAGGAGGGGCGGGTGGTGAGAAGCCAGCATTAGATTAATAAGATTCACAGGGAAATAATGATTCCCTAATTTAGCAGCAAAGAGAGAATGGGAACAACCTTCAAATGTCATCATCCGAGGCACTGTTGAAATGCCTCCTTTTTCTGACACAATTCTGTCAATTAGTTGGGCAGAGCAATTACCATTCCTTTCTCTTTTTTATTTGCAAAGAACCAAAACTTTGTAAGGATGATAAATGACTCCCTGGAAAATTCAATGCTGGTTCTGCTAAATTTGCACTTTCCATATTGTAAGGGTTTTGGTGGGTTTTTTCCCCAGTTATTTCTCATAATCAATAGGGTGAGCAGCTTAAAAAACAAAACAAAACCAAAAAAACCACACTGTGTAGAATTCAGAGATGGGGACTTCCAAGAAATCAGACACACTCAGACCCATCCAAGTGACCAGCAAATGAATACTGATCTCAGCATAATTAGTACAGTCGGGGACGTTGTTAGCCAAATGATGAACTAACTCTCATTTTAATTGTTTAGAATCCTATTCCCATTCCCCGCAAAAGAAGAAAAGGAAATGTATTCAGATTATGACCTTTGAGAATTCTGGACTCATTAGCGTTTCATATAACACGGCACAGAATTGAAGCGGGAGCGACTCTGCAGTGCTTCCCTCACTGCGGCATGTACCTCGTTAATGGCATGAAATTACGAGGTGTCAGAGTTGGTCCCGGGTCTCGGTTGACTATGGCTTACAAACAGTATCTTCAGTCCAATATAATAGCCAGCTTACAGTGGTTAAACCTGTTAATTAAAAAAAAAAAAAAAAAAGACAAAGGAGATCTAATTTTGCTCCAGTGCTGGGACAGGGGACCAAAAGAATAGGGAGTTGGGCACTGAGGCATACCCTGAATCAGGTGTCAGAATGTTCTGGAGCTTGGGGGCTCCCCAGAGCTGTAGGAAAGGAGGAGGCTGGAAGGAAGTGAGGAAAACCAGGCAGGGACCAGGGAAGGGATGGTAAAGGAGAAAACCCAAGAGTAGAGAGACAGGGAGAGAGCAGTCATCCTGTGCATTATTGCCCCTGAGGCCACCAGCATCCTCGAGACAGACTGCCCTCTATGGGCTACGACCGGAGTCAAAGTCAAGGAGGAGGTGCTGGGAGAAACCCGGCAGGCAGAGCTGCCCAGAGGCGGCTGTTTCCAGGGCTCTCCACCTGGACGAACCCAGCCCAACTCCACACATCATCTGGCTGAAGAGGTCTCTTCCATTATCTATGGCTGTATCACAAACCACCCCAAACCATCTATTCTTCATGGTTCTTTGGGTGTTTTGAGTTTAGCTCCAGGGGATATAGCTGTGGTCACTCCTCTGCTGCATTCATGTGGGTGCTCGGCTGCGTTGGGACTTTCAAGATGGTCTCTCTCTTTTTAAATCTTTATTTGTTTATTTGGCTGTGCTGGGTCTTAATCACGGCACTCAGGATCGTTGATCTTCATTGAGGCATGCGGGCTCTTTAGTTGCAGCATGTGGGATCTAGTTCTCTATCCAGGGATCAAACTCAGGCCCCTGCACTGGGAGCACAGAGTCTTAGCCACTGGACCACCAGGGAAGTCCCTGCAAGATGGTCTCTGAGCACGAAGGCTGTCAGTATATGTGGCATCTCATCACTGGATGATCTGCTGGGGCCTCTTCACAGCCAGGTGGCCAACAGCCAAGAGAGGCTCCCAAGAGAACCAGCCCTCAGAATGCTAGCGCTTATCTAGCCTCTGTCTGCTTTCTGTCGTCCCATTGGCCAGAGTAACTCACATGACCAAGTCCTGTGTCATCGTGGGAGGGGCCACCCAAGAGTGTGTGTTCCAAGAGCCATGGTTCACTGGAGAACACCAGTCTCCCACAAGGGCAAAAGCCATCTCAGAATCCAAGCCATTTCTGAGACTTCACCTCCATTCCCCTGAGGCTGCTGGGATGCAGGCAGCACAGCAGGGTTGCAGGAACTGCCACGGGTTTGAGGTTTGCTCACACACACGTGGGCTTCTCTGGTGGCTCAGGGGTAAAGCACCCCCTGCAATGCGGGAGACTATCTATGACTCAGGAGACGCTGGTTCAACCCCTGGGTCAGGAAGATTCCCCTGGAGAAGGGAATGGCAACCCACTCCAGTGTTCTTGCCTGAGAAATCCCATGGACAGAGGAGCCTGACAGACTACAGCCCATGGGGTCGCAGAGTTAGACATGACTTAGCAAGTAAACTACCACACAGGCACATACACCCTTTCATTGTTCCTTGGTTCTGTCAATGGTACCATGATCCATTTGTCTGTGAATATCAGATCCTTCCTTAACATCCCCTCCTCCTCCTCACAACCTAACAGTCCATTACCAGGTCCCCTTCAGGAAAGGACATCAATTTGAGGAAGACACTATTCAACCCAACAGTACAATTAGCACTAACCATGAGGCAGCAGCTAACGAAGAAATGAACAAACAGACAGACAAATGTGAGAGTGGATGGTCAGCCAGGGGAAACCAGCCACCATCGTGCGCCAAAGCCACCAGATGGGCCTTTACAAGTCCCTGGTCAACACAGCTCTGTGAAGGGAAAAGGCTTTGCTATTAATACCTTGAGCCCCTGGTCTCTCTCTGGGGATGAACGTTCAAAATACAGTGTTTTTCAAAACTTTCCAGAAAGCACAAAGATGCCTCTCAAAATGAAAAGGCAATGGTACTCCCAGTAAGGAGCCTCCAGGCTCCGTGGAGGGGGATCTTAGGAGCCACAACGTTTCTGACAGGTGGCCCACCCTCCTGGTCTGTCACACACCCCCAAACTCAGTTCTCCCAGATTATCATTTTTCTTAATTAGGCCTGAATTGGGGTTCATCCAAGACAATGACAGTTGCCCAGAGAGGGCCCATCTTATTTCCCTGCTCAGCCCTCATTACAAGTCTCAGCTGAGGAACTGCTGAGCCCTGACACTGCACATTTATTTAGAATTGCAAACACCTGTGCACTAAAAACCAGGCCAGCAGAAGTCTAGCCTCTTCGGCGCCACCCCCGACCCCAGCAGCCTCTTTTCTCAGGGGTGGCCTGTCCTCCCACGCGCCCCTTGGAGGCCAGCCAGAAGCCAGAAGGCTCAATGATTCATGCACTTAAGGAAGGCACAGCCCCACACACACCTGAGCAGCTGGGCAGAAAGCCTCTGCAGAGTGGACCCTTCCCACATGACGGTGCTTCCCACCAACGGTTAAAAAAAAAAAAAAAAAAATTATTATTGTGGGGCCGGGAGGCTTGGTAAATAGCATTAGCCTAAGGAGGAAGCAGATTTCCTGAGCCCAGCTGAGAAATACAATTAAGTTGTAATATTTTGTCAAGGCTTGTCCTCCTCCTGACTGTTTATCAGTGTTAAGAGACAATTTATACTTTGCAGTTCTCTGGGATGGTGAGTATATCTCACAGCAGGCAGGTGAGATTAAACTGTCTGTCACGGGGTGCCGGCCTTCCCGTGTTGCTGCAGACAAACAGCCGAGGAGATGCCGGCCCCTGATCCCTGGTGGATCTGCTGACTTGGAGACACAACAGCTGTGAGCAGCAGGACCCACCATCTCCTCGAAGCTAACGATTACTAGGAAACTGGAATCCGGACCAACAGGAAGATTCAGGACACAATGAGAGGGGAGGTGGTCCCCTCTGCAGAACACAGTATGAGATCTCTTAGCCTTACTCCCAAGGGTCTCTGATTCCCCAATAAGTTGAAGGTGGGGTCCACTGGAGGCCCCCATTGTTGCAGGGAACTCTGTCACTAGGCTGAAGGCACCCTGATTAGGCCATTTCCTCACACAAGCTGAAGGAACACAATCAAGTAAGTTCATGTACCTCTGAGATGACATACTTAGCCTGTCCTGAAAAGCAATCAGCCCTGGATGTCTCTCTCTGTTATAAAGAGTTTCAGCACATTAAATAACTGAAAATCTGCTGACTCTCTTTATCGTCCTATGCTTTATTCACTTGAAAATGAGTGTGCATGTCCCCAGAAAGACTTGCACAGCGATGCTCATTACATCTTTTATTCAAAACAGCCCTGAACTAGAAACAACCCAAGTGTACATCAACAAGAGATGGGATACACAGGCTGTGGTGAATCCCTACAATGGAATACCGCTCTTCAGTGGGACACGACAAGCTGCTGACACATGCGACAATGCAGATGATCCTCATAGACATCATGGGGAGAGAAAGAAGCCAGATCCAAAAGAGTACAGCCTGTCTAATACCATTTCTATGAAGTACAAGATCAGTCAAAATTGATTTTGGTCACATGTCACGAGAGTGGTGATCTCTGGAGGGGGGTATTGACTGGAAGTGTGTTCTCTGAGGTGATAGAAATGCTCTAGTGGTCACACACCTTGTAAAAAGTCATCAAGCTGGACACTTAAGATCTGTTCATTTTACTGCATGGAAATTAAACCTCAAATTTTAAAAACTTCTGAAATTGATTCATGGTGTCATTTAACTTGAATTAATATCTTCCAACCTACTGAACTGTCCCAACCTCCCAGTAGTCTGCTGAAAATCAACCTCTCAACACTTGGGGACTGTCGGCTCCTCCACCAGACCATGAACTCATAGCTCTTTATGGGGCCCTCAGATGGTTGTTGGATGGATGGATGTATACGTGGATGGAGGAATGGATGGACGGATAGATGGATGGATGAATGGGTAGGTGGTGGGAGATGACCAGTCAGCATGAGGCTATGTGATCAGACGATGGACTTAAGTTAATGGGTCCACACATCAGTGAAACAATAACATCCCATTCCTCGGAGCTACTAGAAACCAAGTCTACAAACAGTGATGGAGGAGAAGCACTAACTTGGATAATCCAAACTTGGTCCAAAAATGACTTGTCTTTGTCTCAAAAATTGTTATTGCTACCTAATTGTTTAGTTCAAAATTGTCTTACTTGCTAAAAGGTTACAATAGGCAGGAAGCAAGCTAAACTAAGGAGGTGGCAGGCTGGGGGGGAATCTTACATAGGCAGTTAATATCTGAGAATCCAGTTCCAGTGCAAATGCAATCCATCTTTGGGTCTCCATTATTGGGAGTCTCTTGTTCAGCAGGATCCATGTTTCTGCTTTGAACCAAATTTTGGAGTCTTTATCCTTTTAACTGTGAGCATGTACACAGGATTCTTTCCTTAGAGGGACAAGAAAAAATCTTAGCTATCAAATGCATTCTCGATTGCTTTACACAGAGAAAGAGGCCAGATTCCAAGGGAAGGGATGAAGAAGAGAAGAGGTAGGCTGTCCCATTTGAAAGAGAGGCTCTTTTAACTCTTTGAGGTGAAGGTGATTCAAACACCTGAACAGGAGCAAAGGTTACACATGTGAAAATGTTACCAGATTGGGGTTAATTGCTTAAAGTGCTTAAGTCATAGGGTATTTTTTAATAAATTTACCACCATTTCTCTCTGAGCACTGGGTCAGGGGGCTTCCCTGATGGCTGAGCAGTAAATAATCTGCCTGTAATACAGGAGACCCGGGTTCATTCCCTGGGTTGGGAAGATCCCCTGGAGGAGGGCATGGCAGCCCACTCCAGTGTTCTTGCCTGGAAAATCCCCATGGACGGAGGAGCCTGGTGGGCTACAGTCTATGGGGTCACAGAGTTGGACACAGCTGAGCAACTAAGCACAGCACAGCACCCTCTCCCACGTGTCACGTTTCCACACAGATACAAGGACATGAGCCACAACCATGGCTGACACAACCGCAATTGTGCCTCACAAGCTTGTGCTATGAAGAAGCGGAACCAAACTGAAATTTTGGGACAGCCAATCTGGTCTGAGAAGAGATGAAACTGAAATGACTCTGAAATGAACTGAGGGATCAGGGGACCACAGGGCAGGGGCAACAGGAAAGAAAAAAAGAAAACACACAGGCCCCCATAGCATTGTTGATCTTGACTCTGAGCCTTAAACCCAGCTTCCTGCCTGCCCTAGGCCCAGCCCTGGCTTCAGAAGTGGGACTTCGGTGAGAGCTGCTCCAGATCTCAGCTCTGGCACTCAGCACTTGGGTAACACAAAATGGTGCAGTTCCAGGCATGGGTTTACCCATCTTAAATAGAAGGGGGGAAAGTGGGAGCAGTGACAGATTTAATTTTCTTGGTCTCCAAAATCACTGCAGATAGTGACCTCAGCCATGAAATTAAAAGACCCTAGCTCCTTGAAAGGAAAGCCATGACAAACTTAGGGAGTATATTAAAAAGCAGAGACATCACTTTGCCGACAAAGATCCATATAGTCAAAGCTGTGGTTTTTCCAATAGTCATGTACAGAGGTGAGAACTGGATCATATAGAAGGCTGAGTATCAAAGAACTGATGCTTTCAAATTGTGGTGTTGGAGAAGACTCTTGAGAGTCTCTTGGACTCCAAGGAAATCAAACCAGTCAATCCTAAAGAAAATCAACCTGAATATTCATTAGAAGGACTAATGCTGAACCTGAAGCTCCAATACTTTGGCCACGTGAAGTAAAAAGCCAACTTACTAGGAAAGACCCTGAGGCTGGGAGAGACTGAAGGCAAAAGGTGAAGAGGGCAGCAAAGAATGAGATGGTTAGATAGCATCACCAACTCAATGGACATGAGTTTGAGCAAACTCCCGGAGGTAGTGAAGGACAGGGAAGCCTGGGGTGCTGCAGTCCACGGGGTTGGTAAGAGTAGGACATGACTTGGCAACTGAACAATGACAACAAAGTGGAGGTTATTACAGTCCTCAGCACAGGCTTGTTCAGAGAACTAAATGGGTCATGTGTGTAAGGCCCGGAGCATCACGTGAGCCCAGCACACGATGACTACTCAGAAGTCTAATACACCCTAGTGCTTGCAGTTGCACGATACTGGACAATGTACATAACTTGTAAATGTCTTGATTCCTGAGCTGCAAACGAAGGAAGTAAGATACGCTTTGTATTCAATAAAATGTAAATACTTAAAAAAAAAAAAAAAAAGAAAGAAAGCCATGCACCCCTACTGAAGCTCATGCGCCCTAGAGCCAGGGAGCCACAGCAAGAGAAACCACCACAATGAGAAGCCCGTGCACCGCAGCTAGAGAGTAGCCCCCACTCGCCGAAACTAGAGAAAGCCTACACAAAGCAACGAAGACCCAGCACAGCCAAAAATAAAAAACAAAAAAGAAGCCCATGAGAGATAAACACGAAGACAAATAAGGAGTTCAGAGGATCCAGAGGGCTGCTCTCAGCTCAGAATCACCACCGTCTCCCAGCAACAATGCAACAGCCCATGCTTGGCTCTTTTGTTATCACCTTCTGAGGGCAGCATGGGGACCTTCCTCAGTCTCAGGGCTGGGTCAGGATGTCCCTGGATCTTTTTTTTTTTTTTCCATCTTTTGGCCCTGCCGCCCAGCAAGTGGAATCTTAGTTCCTTTGCATTGGAAGCACGAGGTCTTAACCACTGGACCACCATGGAAGTCCCTGCCCCTGGCTTTTTGATGATCAAGATCCATTTTCCTCCATGTGAGAGGATTAGAAACAGGAAGGAGGGAGAAAAGGACTGCCTACTTCGTGCTGTTACCCCATCCTCACTCAGTGGCTCGTACCGGCTGCCATTCAGAGCCCCAGCCTAACCGTCCTGCCCAGCGAAGGCCCGAGGCCAGGCCTGCTCTCTGACACAGGCCACGCTCTCTGCTCACCCCACCTCCACTGCCACAAGCCCATTCATGGAGCCCAGGCAAGTGGACACCTCTGCAGTCAGGACACCTGGTGGTTTCCAGACCCTATGTCAGCACCTTCTGATGAACTCAGTTCTATTTTTAGTCAAGATGGCACTAAAAGAGCCAAGAAATTTCCCCTCTTCCTCTTTTCCCTGCACAAGGCTGCTACCTAGAAAAAATCCTCTTGTTCTCAACCTGAAAAACAGAGGGTTGGAACCTGAAAGCTCACAAATTGGATGAGACCTGAAGAAGACTGAGAGCTGCACACAGTGGGTCTGTGACTGGAAGCTGAGTCCAGCACGGGAAGGGGACGTCTGCAGAGTGAAGGATCAAAGGAAAGGAACTGGGAGACTCCCCTGGTGGCCCAGGAGTTAAGAATCTGAGTTTCTACTGCAGAGGGCACAGGTTCAATCCCTGGTTGGGGAACTAAGACCCTGCATGCTGTGTGGTGCAGTAAAAAATAAAGGGGGGAAAGGAATTGGAGAGGGGGTGTTCAGGGAGAGAAAGAATTCTGGGGGCCCAGGATAGGCTAGAGAAGGAAGACAACAGATAAACTTTAAGATGGGAAATGCCCAGACCAAACTCCTGAATCTCTCCCTCACATTCCTCATCTGAAAAATTGGGCGCCCACCTGCCACCCCGTCCCAACGTGACAGAAAGCATTCCATAAACCTGCACCCATAGAGGTGTCTGCTATGATACTTGCTCCACCTTTTGCCATAACTTCCCCTCCACCGGCTCTGTTCCCTATGAATGGCAGATGATTACGTAACCTAGGAAAGGTTTGGTTTCCCAGAAAAACCCATCTGAGCACCCTCCGGGTCCAGCGGTTCATGGCATGCCTTCAGGTTTTCCTCCTGAAAGAAAAGTTTTTGCCAAACATTTGTGAAAGGCAGATAACACAAAAAGGGAAAATGCTAAAGGCAAAGATTAAGAGGAAACAAAGAAGAGAAGATGGATGAAGAAAGCAGCTTCTGCATTGTTTTCTTCCATTAAAGATGCTGGAAACATCCCCCCAAATGGCTGGAATGCTCACACCTTTGGATGCCCAGACTTGCCCAGACTTGCACTCCAGGGGGTGACACCTGCGCAGAGGGTGCTGTAAGGTGGGATTAGCCCCTGTTGACAGAAAGGCACCAAGAGTTTCTGGAGGACCCTCAAGCTTTCTGCTTCCCATCTTCATGACCCCACTTTATTGAACTACCCCCACCACCCCCCAGCTGCTTAAACCTTGTCTGCACCTTTGTCCTCAGAGCCTGTCACTAGGGCCACACCTCTGAGCTCAGAAAAGTTCTCATGTACTTTTTTTTTTTTTTTTGCAAAGAATAATTTAGGAATTCAATTTCACATACATTGATAGACTGAAGTTGTGACAGGTGTGGCTATCTGGTCAACCTATCAACCTTCAGTTTCCCTGTTAAACAAGCAGAAGCACTGCAAAAAGTGGTGACAGCGAGCAACCAAGTAATCTAAAAAGACAGCACCATTTGCAGCAACATGGATGGACCTAGAGATGATCATACTGAGTGAAGTAAGTCAGAGAGAGAAGGACAAATACCACATGATATCACTTACATGTAGAATCTAAAGAAATGTACAAATGAACTTATCTACAAAATAGATAAGTAATAGATTGTAGAAAACAATTTTATGGCTACCAGGGGGAAAGGGGAGAAGGATAAATTGGGAGATCGGGACTGACATACACACACTACTGTATATAAGAAAATAAAGACCTACTATATAGTACAGGGAATTCTACTCAATACTCGATAATGACTTATATGGGAAACAAATCTAAAAAGGAGTGGATACATGTGTAGGTATAACTGATTCACTGTGCTGTACAGCAGAAACTAATACAACATTGTAAATCAACTATACTCCAATAAAAATTTTTAAAAATAAATAGAAGACTCCCCTGGCAGTGATTAACACTCTGTGCTCCGAACTGCAAGGGTCACAGGTTTGATTCCTGGTCAAAGAACTAAGATCCCACATCTTAGTTAGAAAGTGTTTAGCACTTTCTAAACAAATAAATAATGTTTTAAAAGACAGCAAATAGAAAGCGAGGGGTGATAGAAAACACATCAGTTTGGAGGCATTTGGTGCAAAATGAGAGCAGTTCTTCAAAATGGCTCCTAACTGAAGCCACAAGAGATGGTGCTGGACCTCACAATAAGACAAGCTCCATCATATCCATGCAACAAACGATCTATTGCATATACACTGAATTCCTCACTTAGGTCTCAAAACCTTTCTCAAAAATAAATATTTCCCCATTTCTTTGCATCTACTAATAATTACTTCATTTTCAAAGGGGCACTAGGACAGCCCAATGAACCACTTCTCTTTTTAAGAGATGAAAGGTCCTAAACCTCAATCTTCCAGTAACAGCCTGTGAACACCCACAATAAACCCGGTACTGAAATCCAGGTAGGACGGACTCTCTCAAATCCTATGTGTTCTTATTTAATGTAGAACTTTAACTCCCTTGGCTCTATTCCTTTCCAGACCAGATTATAGGAGCCAAACCAGACAGAGTCCTCACGAAGGCAAGGACACAGACATAAGAAATACAGAGAAGGGGATGTGCACTGAATGGACCACAATATTCTGTCCTCAAACAGGGTGAATTTAAATAATCTGGGGTAGAGAGAAGTGGAAAACACAGACAAAATAAAGATCATGAATTGACCATTGCTGAGGCTGGCTATTGGGTACATATGGTTTATTATATGATTCTTTCACTTTTGTATTAATACATGCTTGAATTTTCCCATAATAAAAAATATATATATATATATTCTATGGGGAGTTCCCTGGTTTCCCAGTGGTTAGGACTCCAGGCTTTCACTGCCATGGCCCCAGTTCAATCCCTGGTCCAGGAGCTGACATCCCACAAACCATGTGGCATAGCAAAAAAAAAGGATATTTAAGACTGAACTGCTCTTAAGGTACTCTGCTTTAAAAAGGTTGAAATCACATCATACATTTTAAAATCATTCTTTTCAAAAAATAATCCAACAACATAAGAAGGTACTTTAAAAGAGAGACTCTAGAAACTACACATTTATCTGAAAATGCCTCATTTCTTGACAGTAATTTCTTCATTTAAGGGGAGGGAAGCTTATGTACGTCAAACTCTCTTGCTTCTCAGTTCAGTTCAATTCAGTTACTCAGTCATGTCCAACTCTTTGCAGCTCCATGGACTGCAGCACACCAGGCTTCCCTGTCCATCACCAACTCCCAGAGCTTACTCAAACTCATGTCCATTGAGTCGGTGATGCCATCCAACCATCTCATCCTCATCCCTTCTCCTCCTGCCTTCAACCTTTCCCAGCATCAGGGTCTTTTCCAACGAGTCAGTTCTTCGCACCAGGTGGCCAAAATATTGAAGTTTCAGCTTTAGCATCAGTCCTTCCAATGAATATTCAGGACTGATTTCCTTTAGTATTGACTGGTTGGATCTCCTTGCAGTCCAAGGGACTCTCAATAGTCTTCTCCAACACCATGGTTCAAAAGCATCAATTCTTCAGCACTCAGCTTTCTTTATAATCCAACTCTCGCATCCATACATGACTACTGGAAAAACCAGAGCTTTGACTAGATGGACCTTTGTTGGCAAAGTAATGTCTCTGCATTTTAATATGCTTGTCTAGGTTGGTCATAACTTTCCTTCCAAGGAGCAAACGTCTTTTAATTTCACAGCTGTAGTCACCATCTGCAGTGATTTTGGAGCCCAAGAAAATAAAGTCTATCACTGTTTCCATTGTTTCCCCATCTATTTGCCATGAAGTGATGGAACCAGATGCCATGATCTTAGTTTTCTGAATGTTGAGTTTTAAGCCAACTTTTTCACTCTCCTCTTTCACTTTCATCAAGAGGCTCTTTAGTTCTTCTTCGCTTTCTGCCATAAGGGTGGTGTCATCTGCATATCTGAGGTTACTGATATTTCTCCTGGCAATCTTGATTCCAGCTTGTGCTTCATCTAGCCTGGCATTTTGCATGATGTACTCTGCACATAAGTTAAATAAGCAGGGTGACAATATACAGCCTTGACACACTCCTCAGTCTGTTGTTCCATGTCCAGTTCTAACTGTTGCTTCTTGATCTGCATACAGATTTCTCAGGAGGCAGGTCAGGTGGTCTGGTATTCCCATCTCTTTAAGAATTTTCCACAGTTTGTTGTGATCCACACAGTCAAAGGTTTTGACATAGTCAATAAAGCAGAAGTAGATGCTTTTCTGGAATTCTCTTGCTTTTTTGATGATCCAACGGATATTGGCAATTTGATCTCTGGTTCCTCTGCCTTTTCTAAAACCAGCTTGAACATCTGGAAGTTCACGGTTCACGTACTGTTGAAGACTAGCTCTCTGCTAGGGCCCAAATCAATTCTTTCTGCACTGATAACTTCTCTCTCCACATAGACCAGCAAAGAGCCCTGAAATGTTCAGCCCAAGGCACAGGTAGCCAACCCCACAGGAGGTGAAGATGGTGGGCCTTCTCCCACACCCTGCCCAAAGAGAAGTGTCTTCACAGGCTGTCCACAGGTACCTGGAAACAGGAACTCTATGTGCTGCTGGCTGCTGGCGCAGCCTGGGGAGGGCTGAACTGGATTCAGGCTCTAAGATTTGGACCCAGGCAAACATGTGTCACCACGTCCTCTTCCTGGAGCCAGAAGGGTTTCACCTCACCCCCTGGGCATCAGCCATTAGAGAAGATCAGTGCTGCAGAGCAAGGCACTCTCTCAGACCAAAATTGAATTGAATTTTCAGTAAACACAAGCACTTGAGTTTGAGGGGGATCCAACTGCTCATTCCAAAGCAAGTTAATTTGTTCTTTGTTTGTTCACATCAATGATGCCTCCATGGCTTGAGCTCAAGAGCCCAGGGTAGGGGACAGCAGCCAGCCCTGGCATTCCAGGGGCCTTCCTTTGGAGGGTCCAAATTATTTCCTGTTTGTGAATACTTAGAGCTTCCAGCCTTCTCTGTATGTTCCTGTCAAGGACCATTTGATGTGATTATTCTTGAGGAAACAGTGTATTCAGATAGTTAATGACTTAGGAACAGACAGTCACTCAAGGCAGTTGTGGCCATTCACTATTTTTAAGAAGCCTCCCTCTCACAAAATGGTACCACCACCCATCTTCTGACTCAAAACAAACCTGGGCACCAGCCCAGAACGTTCACTCTCCACCACATCCAATACAACTAAGCTCATCTTCATTCCTAAATATCTCTCAGATCCACCCAGCTCTCCTTTCCCACTTCCAATGCCTTCATCCACTCTAATTTCCTTGAGCTTATTGATATCTGTAAGAAAGTTCAAAATGAGGCCAAGGAATGGAGGATATACTTCTGAACCCCAAGAAGAAAGATGTGCCATCCCTGGAGGGAAAACGGTATTGTAGAATATCAAATTCTCCCTGCGTCTCAACATCTGTCTCAACCCACCACCAAATATGGAGCCAATCAGACCAACATTCATGAGCGGCATTTGCTTGAGGGGTTGTCCCTGAAAACCACTCTCAGCAGGGAGCAGAAAATCAAAAGCCCTATCCCAAGGAGAATGAGAAAGGAGTTCAGGGACCCACTGAAGAATTTCACATGGGGTTACTAAAATAAAAAGTTGATGGTTGTGGCAATTCCCTGGTAGTCCCATGGTTAAGACTCCGAGCTTCCAATGCAGGGGGCTTGGATTTGATCCCTGGTCGAGGAATCAAGATCCCACATGCCACACACCACAGCCAAAAATACAAATAAAAAAGAAGTTGATGATTGTCTCTTTCAGCCAGTCAGGCTGGTTTCATGTGAAACTCACTCTAATTCTTGAGGGACTCTAAGAGGCAGCCTGTTGACATGACCAAGAGCAGGTTTCGCTCGAGATGTTTAATATTGGACTTAAAGGCCTTTAGCTAGAATATGCCGTCTCCATTTCAGCCCAGGTCCCACCACACCTGACACTATGACAGCTGCCCTAGTTCACATGTTTCTATCGCATTCTGAACCCTCAAGGCATTTCATTGCTTCATCCTCAAAATATGAGCATAAATGATAACAGAAAGGCTCAGAAGAGTCCGTTGTACGGAATGTGACACTCCTCTCCCCGACCCAGCGTCTCTGGAGAAGAAGGGAGCTCGGAGCTGCCCAGGACCTTTCACCAAACCCAGGGAGGGAGGTGAGCCCAGAATCCATCAAGTGTTCACAGACCGCTAAACTAGGAGGGGAAGCCAAGAGTCCTGGAAGCAGACAGGTGAGAGGCAGGCTGGGTCTCGAGCTCCCATGGCCAGGAAGAGGGAAGACAGGGGTCAGAACCATCGCCCAGCTGAGGGCCACGGTCTGGGGCCAGCTAATGCTCAGCCTCCCTGGCTACCAGTGCATAAACAGGCTAGATGGAGGCAGCCCTCGGAGGCCATCATGTGGATGGCTGCAATCTCCTTCATGGACCCTATTCTGGCCTGTGCCTTCTCTCCAAGAGTAGAGCAGTCCTGGATGAAAGGGCAGCTGGAGGGCTTGGGCTGCAGCTGAGCATCCTCCCAAGTTCACTCCAGAGGAGACACTACTGCCCTCTCGGGGCAGAAGGCCAAAGTCAAGTACTCCTCATCCTCAGTGGGGTTCCTCCTAGCCAACAAGACCCTGGCATTTCCATCTCCTGCCCTTCCAGAGAATGGTGCTCAATCTGACTTCTTATGTTGGAAGCTCTTTTTAAAAATCCAAATTACCTAGAAGCGCAGATGGAGCACACCTATTCTGGGGTGGCCCTGGAGGAGGTAATGACCCTTCCCCAGGCAGATGTCAGGCTCCAGGAAGCCCAGAGGAGCCACCCTGCACTTGAGCACCAGAAGGAACAGAGCCCCGGCCCTGCTCACTGGCAGCTGAGCCTGTTACAGAACAATTCAGGGTCTGCTCTTTGAGTTGCAAATCCCAGACCCCAGGTCCACGGCAATGCTGCTCATTGTACCTGTTAGGGACCGTGCACTTTCTTGTTCCCTGGTTGACTGTTCACTGCCGCATTCTTTTGTTTGTTTACTGAGTTGCTCATTCCTTGCTTTTGAGACACACTGGGACCTGGGATCCTTTGCTGCAGTGCTGCAGTGCTTGCACTTGGACACACCTCTCCTTTAGCAACAAAATACAAAGAAACTGTATGGGACTAAAAATAACTGCCTGCACAGTTAGGGAAAATTCTAGACAAAAGACACAAAGAGACCAAAAAACCCAACTGCCATTTCTGAGGAGCCTGGAGTAAAGGAGTGTACTCAGCATGCTCCCTGCACCCAACACCACCAGAGGGGTGGGAAGACCACCTAAGCCACCTCTCCAGCCTGACCCCTGGACACACCCCTATCCCCACTCCATACAAAGAACAAGCTCATCCACCACCTCCGGGATCAAGAAAGCAAGGGGACCTGTATGTCTCGCTCCCCACTGCTATAGCAGGGACCCCAATAGAGCCTCGCCTGAATTTCTTGTCTGGCCTCTAGTCAATTTCTATTGATTTAGGAGGCCAAGAACCCTGGTCAGTAAGACTATCACACACTAAGAATGAAACTCAAAGTCCTCATCACAGCTGACAAGACTCCAACCTCATTTCTTAACACTCTCCCCTCAGCCTGGCCTCCTGACCCCTCTCCATACATGTCAAACATCATTGGTGCTCATTGCCTTTGCACTTCCTGCATGACTCATCATTCCAGGGATCCCTCACCTTCCAGCAGGCTGACCCAGAGCTTGCTTACATGGTAACTCAGCAAGTTTCTGGGGAAACGAAGGAAGCACAGAAGCCCCTCAAGGCCCAGGCCGGGGCCTGACACTTGGTCACATGTGCCACAGCAGGTCACAGGGCAAGCCCAGGTTCAAGGCATGGGGAAATACACTCCACCTCTTGCTGGGAGTAGCTTCAAGATCACAAAGTAAAGAAATGTGAATAGAGAGAGGGAGAGGAACTACAGCCATTTTTCAATCCACCATATTATCATCGCTTTCCTATATGGATAAGGCCTGGGAGAAATCTCCTAGGGGTGAGGGATGGACTTTTCTTAATATGCCTTCTTATGCCTTTTGAATTTTAAATCTATTCAAACAATAAATAAATGATTTCAACTAAGTCTTTTTTAGGCTCTGTTTTAAATGTCCAGTAAGGAAGGAGATGGAAACGTTTAGCTAAAGAAAATATGGGGCTTCATGATCCCTGCACAAGTTAAGATAAATAACCACATGCTTGCTGAGTCTGCATTTCTAGCAGTCCAGCTTGCTAACTTCTTTGTATTTTGATTCTTTCTATAAGTCTGCCTGCCCTACCACATAATGATCAAGCGTTCAGTCCAAGAAGAAGATGCAACAATTATAAATGTATATGCACCCAACATAGGAGCACCTCAATAGGTAAGGCAAATACTAAGAACCATAAAAGGAGAAATCCCAACAGTAACACAATAATAGTGGGAGATTTTAACACCCCACTTTCATCAATGGACAGATCCTCCTGACATAAGATTAATAAGGAAATACAGGTTTTAAATGATACTTTAGACTAGCTGGACTTAATTGATATTTATGGAGCAGTCCACCCAAAAGCAACAGAGTACACATTCTTCTCAAGTACACACGGAACATTCTCCGGGATTGACCACATGCTGGGCCACAAGGCAAGCCTTGGTAAATTTAAGAAAATTGATATCATATCAAGCATCTTTTCTGATCACAATGCTATGAGATTAGAAATAAATTCTGCTGGTCCTTATAGAACGAAGTGGTTGAAGCGTCATTTTAGAGGGCTGGTGTCACATGATGTTATGCAACGTGCTCTGAGGTCACCCCTTCATGGGTTTGAATCCTAGTTGTAACATTTCCTGTCTGGAATTTCAGGCAACTCACTCATCTTATTTAAGCTTCGATTTCCTCTGTAAAATGCAGATAGTATCATCTATTCTGTAGGATTTGGGTAAGAATTAGAGGAAATAAATACAGAATACCTAGAGAAATGTCTGGCACATTATAGATGAAACAAATGGCACTATTTGGAAAGTTAAAACTTGATTTTTCTTTTCACAAACCATTTCCTATGTTACTTTAAAAATAAAAGTTTTGGGGAATTTCCCTGGTTGTCCAATGGTTAGGACTCAGCACTTTCATTGGTGTGGGCCCAGGTTCAATTCCTAGTTGAGGAACTAAGATCTCACAAGCCACACAGCTCAGCCAAAAAAAGGTAAAAAAAAATAAACCTTTTCAATACAATCAATAAACAACAAGTTCTTACTATATAGCACAGAGATCTATATTCAATATCCTGCAATAAACCATAATGGAAAATAATATTTTTATAAAGAATATATATACAGATATATATGCTGTGTGCTAAGTTGCTTCAGTTGCATCTAACTCTGTGCAACCCTATGGACTGCAGCCTGCCAGGCTCCTCTGTCCATGGGATTCTCCAGGCAAGAAAATTGGAATGGGTTGCCATTTCCTCTTCCAGGGGACCTTCCCGATCCAGGGATCAAACCCATGTATCTTATGTCTAACCTGCATTGGCAGGCAGGTTCTTTACCACTAGTGCCACCTGGGCAAGTTCAAGTTCAGTCACTCAGTCGTGTCTGGCTCTTTGCGACCCCATGAATTGCAGCACGCCAGGCTTCCCTGTCCATCACCAACTCCCGGAGTTTACCCAAACTCATGTCCATTGAGCCAGTGATGCCATCGAGCCATCTCATCCTCTGTCATCCCCTTCTCCTCCTGCCACCTGGGAAGGTTATATAAATATATAACTGAATCAATTTGCTATATAGCAGAAATTGACACATTATAAGTCAACTATACTTAAGTTAAATTAATAAATAAACACTTTTAGATCAGGTAAGGTTTACTACAGGAAGTCCTGGTAGTCAACCCTTTAAAAAGACATGGAAATCCCCTTATTGGTTATGATTTTCAAAACCCAGGTTTACTTATGGAAAAAAAAAAAAAATGTCAGTGTTAATCACTGTCACTCAGAAAGCAAATCTACCCTCCAATCCATAAATATACCATCAGAAGACATGGGGCATTAAACCCAGAGCTAGATGAGTCAGGCCTCTAGGAAGCCAGAGGTTGGAACTAGCCCAGAGAAAAGAAACCTCTTTTCGAATAAAGCATAGGGTTTGGAAAAATTAGACTCTAATTCAAAATTTAGATGGCTAATAAGAGAATGGTCTGATGCCATCTGCTCCAGGAGATGCTCTTATAAACCCCAGAGAAACGAGACTCAGTTCCACAAGATGCCTTCTGGGATTTGCAAGGGTAACTGAGATGGATCAAGTGGATTATCAAGGCTTTAACTAGGCTGATTGCATCCTTGCCAGCTTAATCACAAAGGCACTTCTCTGGAAGGGAAGGGCTCCACCCTTGCTAGGAGTTTAGAAACAGAAGTGGTGGGATCAAGGCTTCCGGGAAGCTAAAATGTGGTGCAGTTGCATGGGGTACCTGCTGGGTGGCTGAAAACTGAAGACAATTGCCTTGAAAGGCAAGTTCCAGCTCACACTTGCTCACACATACAGATTTAAGACCCAAACACTGTCTGAGAAGCAAAATTTCATGTCTTTGACAAAGGAGGGGCATTTCTGAACTAAGGATTTACAACCACCAAGAAACAGCAGAAAGATACAGTCCTTTGCAACCATTTGAACGGTGCAGCAGTCTGAGAAATGATTATCACTGTGTTCCTTGAGGGCATTCATCAGAATTACAATGAGGAACTGGAAACTTCCATTGTGGAAAGGCCGGAGCTGGAGAAGAACTATTCCAGACTTCCAAGCTGTTCTCTCCTCCCAGCTAACCTGCCTCCCTCACTCGCCCCTACAGACCCTCTTTCCTGCATCCCACTCCCCTCAATATCAAACACTAACTCCCAGAATGATCAAATCCAGGGACCAACTCACTTTTTTCAGAATACTTTAGACCTTCCAGACCGTGAGCCTCTGTTGCAAAAACCCAGCTCTGCCACTGCAGTACATCAAAAGTAGCCGAGGACAATACGGCATAATTGTGTTCTAACAACACTTTTATTTATGGACCTGAAATTTGCATTTCATATCATTTTCAAGTGTCACGAAATATTCTTATTTTAATTTTTCACCAACCATTTAAAAAATGTCAAAACCATTCTCAATTCACTTACCACGCAGAAAGAGGTTGGCAGGCAGCATTTAGCCCTGGGGCGGCAGTAGTCCTGAACCAATGGAGTCATACATATGGGGAAGTAAATGACTGCACAAGTTGAAACTAACACTTCCCCAGTGGGGACTTGCATATAAAAGAGGCAACAGAATCTATCTTTCCAATAACTAGCTATTGAACATCTTCTAAGTGCCAAGAGCCATGCTGGACCCTGGAGATACAGGGCTGTTCCAAACAAGCCCTGATCCCTGAATTCCTGCAGCTGACAGGTCAGCAGGGAATTTCTCTAGCTGTATTTTGCGAAGACATATCTCAGCAGGATGAGAGGATATCTTAAAATGACCAGAAGGCTCCCTCAGATGCCAAATCCTTGAAGCCAAAGTCAACTTGTTACCAAGTCAAAGCTCACTCTGCTCACTGCATGACAGGCCAGTGAATCTGAGAGACAAGATGTTGAAGCAAGGAATATGACTTTATTCGGAAAGCTGGCTGACAGAGAAGATGGCAGACTAATGTCTCAAAGTAACCATCTTGTCGGGGTCTGGATGCCAGTTTCTTTTATAGAGTCAGAGAGAGAGAGAAGCAATGAGGAACTGAAGTCAAAAGGCAGAATAGAGAATGAGAGGCAGTGAGGAAGTAAATAGAAAAAGATGTTTTCAGTCTTGCAAAACATCTGCAGGAAGAGTCAGTCTTTAGAAGTGGTGTTTTAATCTCTTCTATTCACAGCTGGATGGGGTCAGATTCTCTCTCTACAAGCTAAACAAAGGCACTTCAGTTTACAGTCTGAGGGGCAGAGTCCTCTGAGGCAGGCTATTATGTATGATTATAATAACAAAAGCAAAGAAAAGCAAGTCAAAGGGAGAAGGAAATGGCAGCCCATTCCAGTATTCTTGCCTGGAAAAGTCTATGGACAGAGGAGCCTGGCGGGCTGCAGTCCACAGGGTTACATGACTGAGCACATATGCATGAGGAGGGTGGAAGGAGATGGGTTGGTAGCAATAAACTGGTAGGACTAAAAAAAAAAGAAAAGCAAGTCAAAGAAACAGTTTCCAACATGGAGTCAAAATTGACCATGACACCAGCCCTGCCATTCCAGTTAGATCTTCTGGCCCCAGAACTCCCTGAGGAAGCTGCAACTGCTTTGTCCCTGGGAGAGTTGGATGCTTTTTGTTGGGGAGTTGGAGTGCAGGACAGAGGTGAGGGGACCAAGCCAGGGAAATCACTAAATGATATTACAACTCCAACTACAGACCTGCAATGGGATTAACATCTGTTTCCAGGCAAATCTACCAACGATAATTCAGAACTTTACATTTTCTGGGCAAGGAGACCCTTTTATGCCAAGCTTTTGAAACTTCTGTTGTTCTGTCTCCCCAGCCCGTGAAGGGCACAGAAACACAATCTGCACTTGCTTATTTTGTATCTAAGCAACTGTCAGATTCCATATCTACTAATAAGAAAGGGTATAATTATACCCTGATACTTTAATTAGTAGCAGATGCCTAAGTTTGTGAATCAAATGTAAGATTTTGAAAGACCTGGAAGCTCAATTATATGCAAACTTCTAAATCTTCCTCTTGGTCAGCCAGGACATAAGATGTCTAGACAGTGGCCTTTACCAGATTTGGCCACAGTGAGGAAGCCTAGGGGTCTATTTGCATGCAATTTTCATGTCACTGAATATCACTGTATAATAGAACAGACTTTCCCTAGCCATTTTTCCAGCTATGGTTGGTAACATCTTTATTTTTTAACTCACCACTTCTTTCTATCCACAAAACCTATTCAAGAAATAAACCCTAAAAAAAGAGAGGTTCTCATCTTTTTTAGAATTCGAGAAGCCTATCATAAACTGCGATTGGATTATAGTTGGGACAGTATCACTCGGACGATATTTTTGAGTTTATCTATTACAGAAGATGTATTTCCTCAGGCAAAAGAAAAAGTGTTTAAGTTTACTAGCTTGGTTTACTTTCCACACACTCCCCTCAGAATTCAAGATGAGTTCCTACAAATAAAAAAAAATAAAATAAAATTTTCTTCCTTGGGTCTGAAAGCACTACATCTTGTATCCAGGCCTTTGGAAAGGACAGAAATGATCAAACATGTCCTTGGAATTGCTAATACTGCTGCCTGCTCACTTCTGCCTGGTAAATACAAAGCCCCCGAGGGCTGAAAAAATCATCACAATTCAAAAAAAGAGGAAGAGAGAAAGAGAAAGGGAAACAAATATAATGAAGGGGGGGGGGAAAAAAGAAGGGGAGGTGGGAGACAGGAAGCCATTCTTCCCTGCCTACATCCACCGCTCACCATCACGGCACCTGGCCCATAAGTTGGTCCATTAACTAGTAGAGACCATGAGTCAGGTTCTTTGTTTGGCCTCAGTCTCCAGCACAGAGTGGGCCCTCATTTAAAGTTCACCAAAAGAAACCAAATGGAACTTTCTGGGTCTCAGTTTTCCCATCTGAACAGGACAGGACAGGCACAGAATGATCTCTAACATCCATTTTGTAATTCCACATCCTATTACCAGTAGGCTTGCAGACTTCTGCAGGGGTCAGTTTTCCAGCTAAGCCTACATTTTGGTTAGAGATAGAGGATAATTAGGAAAAGCCCAGACCCTGAACTTAAACCCTGAAATCTCTTAGAATAACATGTTTCCACCCACCTGATAGAACTTCAAGGTATTTGCAGATGGCACTCCCACCAAACAGTCAGGAAAACATGACTCTCTTGAATGGATTCCCAACAAAGTGCTCCAACCTTTGGGATCTATAGACCAAACAGATGAAAGTTCTTCTGGAACCAATCACTACAGGATGAAAAGAAAGGTAGGGTCTATACAGTGTTCTCACAATCTGGGGAATTTCAGGAAACTTTCTTTTGCCCTTGTTTTCTTAGAAACCAAAGATGGGCTCCAGTTGTTGAACATGGGTGTCACAGGTCTCCACCCTAGACTTTAGTTCCAGAGGATCTATGGAGGATGAAGAACCTTAGAAGCCAAGATAACCCTGCATATTCTTTTCTCTGGTCTGGATGCAGCCAAACAGCTAGACACAGGAAAGAAGCAGATCTGTGCTCTGTTGCCTTCAGAGGGTGTTAGAACATCTGGGCAGCAGGCAGGCCTGTTCTGCGAGCCCAGTGCATGGTGGAAAAGGATGCTCTCATTCCCCGCCGGCGGGCTCTGACTAGCCCATGTTGCAGCCTGGCTAACCACTGCCTCCCTGACCTCAGTGAGCAGAACGAAGCGGATTGGGAACTTTTTCCCACTCTTAATTCCCTTCAGCTTCACGGTACCCAGCTGCTGACACCTCTCCCCTGTGGGAAGATTGTGTGTTTAACATAGCTCGAGGCAAAAAAAAGAAGCAATTACTCTTGCCCAAATCTCTCCTTCCACAAAACAGCCTTTCCCAGACTTGCTGGTGAAGTTTCCGTTTCTTTAATATCATCCCAACAATCTCCTTTCACGACCCAACTGTGCTCAGCCACCCCCACCCACGCCTTTATCATTTCGTCTTGACCCTCGGCGGTGACAGACGGCCAAAGTCTGTCCATCCAGTGCCACCTAGTGTCCGCAGGCTGTCGGATCCGCCCGACTCTCAGGCAGTCGTTGACTGCATTTCCTTGAGCAATTTTGCTCATTCCTTGATAAGAAATATTAGGAGTGGGTTTGGCTTTGTCCACCACTCGCAGGGGAGTTTCTGTCAGTGGGGACACACAGCATGGGGCTTCTTGGTGTCACCGCTGTCTGAGGCTTCGTTCTGGAAGAAGCCCCCTGGACATCGCTGGAGCAGGACTTCTCAGATTTTCACATGCATTCCAATCACAGGAGGGTCTTGTGAAAATGCAGATTCTGACATAGCAGGTCTGGAATGGGGCCTGAGACTCTGCACTGCTAACAAGCTTGTAGGTGATGCAGACGTGGTTGGTCCAGAGACCAGGCTGAATATCAAGGAGCTAGACGGGCCAGAGGGATTCATCAATATTATCAATATTAATAACTAGCAGCTAAGTTGGTCCTCAGCTCTGTTTCCGAATTGCCCAGGCCTGCTGCACATACACTTCCACCCTCGTGGGTCCATGGAAACCCCTGCTCTAGGGCCATATGGGGGGTGGTTCTATACTTGATCTTGAAGTTTAAATCTGACTTTACCGCTTACAGTGTGGCCTTGGGGAAAGACACTGACCCTCTCTCATCCTCAGTTTTCTCCTCTATTAAATGAAGACAGTGCTACTCCTCGGAGAGAACACGCAGAAATCAATCGTCCGTCCCAAGGGTGATGAGTGGCTTCATATTATGCAAGTTCATTGTCAGGAAGGCTCAAGCTCCTTCTCCTGCTGTCCCTGGACTGTTATTTGTGCTCTAAGAGATGACGAGTATTCGAATAGGTGCAGGCTTCCAGAGACCAAACAAGCAGACCCTGATATTAAAGAAAGCTGGGAGGTGGGAGAAGGGGTGTGAGAGGCAGGCGAGGTAATAACTGCTGCCGCCTTCTGATTTCTGCTAAAGCCTCTGGAAGCTGCTGTCAGTTGTGAATGACTCTCCAGGGAAGGCGACAACTGATGGCCCAGCTCAGGGGCTGTCAGCAGGCCACGCACGTGCACCCCCTCCCCAGCTTGCTACTTGGTGCTGATGGCTTTTATTTCTGCACAGCCGGCCTTGTTCCCACCCTGTAGGCATGCAGGGCCCAGAAAGGCAGGCACCCAGCCCCCGGCCCTGGGGGCTTCATGCCACGGGGTGGAGAGGGGACAGCAGCAAGTGGGGAGTGGGTGTGCCAGGACAGAGGTGGGCAGTAGACAATCTGCTCAGTCCCCAGGCTGAGGCCCCAAGGGACTGAGAGTGTGAAGAGTTAGGGACTGTGCTTATTCAAGATGGTTGTTTAGAGACTTCCCTGGTAGGGTCCAGTGGTTGAGACTTCTTCCAGTGCCAGGGGTGCGAGTTTAATTCTTGGTCAGGGAGCTAAGATACAACACACGTGGTAATCCAAATAAAAAACATAAGACAGAAGCAATACTGTAATAAATTCGATAAAGACGTTAAAAATGGTCCAAATCAGGGACCACTGGCGGTCCAGTGGTTAACACTTTGTGCTCCCAGTGCAGGGGGCATGGGTTCAATCCCTGTTCAGGGAAGATCCTGAATGCCAAGTGGCCAAAAGGAAAAAAAAAAAGATAAAAATGGTTCACATCAAAAAAAGCTTTTAAAAAAAAAGATGGTTGTTTTGACCAGACTAACCTGCCTCACAATTCCCACATAAAGGAATATAAACCACAAACTTTGTTAAACCAAGAGTATCCCTAATTCCAGCTTCCTCATCTGGTGGCTTGAAAGTGTTTCCTGCCTAGTACATCCCTTTGTTATTGGAAGCCATACTCTGCCATGAGAAAGAGCCACAAGTCAAAGCATTAGAAGCAGAGAGGTAACACATTTGCATTGCTTTGATTCTTCCCAAGGACTTATCCACTCTATCTTTTTATATTTGAATGGCAATCCTAGATAAAATAATTTTTTTAAAAAAGGCTGCCATGCTGTTTACAATAGCTAGGATACGGGAGCAACCCAGATGTCCATCGGCAGACGAATGGATAAGAAAGTCGTGGTGAAACAAAGGAATATTACTGCTGGCAGCCTCGTAATGTGGCCCTCTCGCGTGGGACTCGTGAGGACTTCGGAGGACTGGGGCCCGCAGTTTAGGTGCATGGCCAGCCCTGACTGGGCTCCTAGGAGGCGGGCACCGGGCCAGGCAGGCCGTGTGCTAATAGAGGGGCTCAGCACACACAGGGCTCCGATCAGGTTGACTCTGCGGAGCATTGCCCTGGCACTGCTGTCCTGCTCTCATTGCTGATTTAAATGGCAACATTCAAATCCTCCAGCCAAATGCCGCTTCTGAAGCTGTGCTTCCCACAGGCCCACCTCTCCTGGTGCTGGTCACACCGCCCGTCCCGGGTCATGAGGCTCTGCAGGCCATGTCTCCACAGCACTGTCTTCTGTGGAAGGCACCTCAGACCTCCCCGCCCCGCCCTTTCCCTCCTTCCTGCGCTCTCACTAGCTCACGGGGGCTTTGGTTAAGGGGTCCTTGCCTTGGTCTGTCTCCCTGACATGCCCACTTTCCAAGTAGATGTGGGGGTGAACACCTCTCTGCTTCTGGGTCAGTGTTTGGGGGTGGTGGGTCAGGAAGGGCATGTGCCTGCTGGGTTGATGACTCTCAGAGCTCTGCCTGCCCTCTCTCTCTGGGGCCTTACACCGAGGCCCAATCCTGCTAGAACGGACCTTTCAGGATGGCCTGCAGGTCCAGCAAGAGCTCCCTGAGCTTCAGGAGCCAAGTAGAGACTGGAAAGAATGGAAATGACTCCCTAGTTCACAATTCATATTGGAATTAGACAATCTCCCTGAGATTCCGCTCCCAACTAGAAAACAAAGTGGACTCTCTTAGCCCTCAGACAGGACAGCTCCATATTAAACCTGATGCCCATACAAAAAAAAAAAAAAAAAATGCTCAGTACTTAGTTCAGTTCAGTCACTCAGTCGTGTTCGACTCTTTGCAACTCCACAAACCGCAGCACGCCAGGCCTCCCTGTCCATCACCAACTCCCGGAGTTTACCCAAACTCATGTCCATTGACTCGGTGATGTCATCCAACCATCTCAACCTCTATCATCCCCTTCTCCTCCTGCCCTCCATCTTTCCTAGCATCAGGGTCTTTTCAAATGAGTCAGCTCTTCACATCAGATGACCAAAGTATTGGAGTTTCAGCTTCAACATCAGTCCCTCCAATGAACACCCAGGACTGATCTCCTTCAGGATGGACTGGTTGGATCTCCTTGCAGTCCAAGGGACTCTCAAGAGTCTTCTCCAATACCACAGTTCAAAAGAATCAATTATTCTGCGCTCAGCTTTCATTATAGTCCAACTCTCACATCCATACACTGGAAAAACCATACCCTTGAATAGACGGACCTTTATTGACAAAGAAATGTCTCTGCTTTTTAATATGCTGTCTAGGTTGGTCATAACTTTCCTTCCAAGGAGTAAGCATCTTTTAATTTAATGGCTGCAATCACCATCTGCAGTGATTTTGGAGCCCCCAAAAAATAAAGTTGGCCACTGTTTCCACTGTCTCCCCATCTATTTGCCATGAAGTACTTAGTAGACACTGAATTAATTTGTGTGGAATGAAGAATGAATGAATCAGCGAGGTTGGTTCAGAATCAAGCCTAAACCCTCAAATCACATTGAGGAATCACAGAGCATTCCCTGTGGGTAAAGTCTGGTGCCCCGTGCCACGAGGAAGTCAGTGAGCAAGAATGCATTGTCCCTGCTTCAAAACTCACACAGCTTTCCCTGGAAGACAAATCACAAATGTCAGGAAAGTTAATAACAGAGGATGTCACCCTTTGTGACCTAGGGAGATTTTTCAGTCTCTAAGACAAAATCCCTGTGTTATGGAATTAGCGATCCTTAAATCAAGATTGCCGGGAGAAATATCAATAACCTCAGATATGCGGATGACACCACCCTTATGGCAGAAAGTGAAGAAGAACTAAAGAGCCTCTTGATGAAAGTGAAAGAGGAGAGTGAAAAAGTTGGCTTAAAGCTCAACGTTCAGAAAACTAAGATCATGGTATCTGGTCCAATCACTTCATGGGAAATAGATGGGGAAACAGTGGAAACAGTGTCAGACTTTATTTTTTTGGGCTCCAAGATCACTGCTGATGGTGATTGCAGCCATGATATTAAAAGACGCTTACTCCTTGGAAAGAAGGTTATGGCCAACCTAGATAGCATATTGAAAAGCAGAGACATTACTTTGCCAACAAAAGTCCGTCTAGTCATGGCTATGGTTTTTCCAGTGGTCATGTATGGATGTGAGAGTTGGACGGTGAAGAAAGCTGAGCACTGCAGAATTGATGCTTTTGAATTGTGGTGTTGGAGAATACTCTTGAGAGTCCCTTGGACTGCAAGGAAATCCTGTCAATCCATCCTAAAGGAGATCAATCCTGGGTGTTCATTGGAAGGACTGATGTTGAAGCTGAAACTCCAATACTTTGGCCACCTCATGCGAAGAGTTGACTCATTGGAAAAGACCCTGATGCTGGGTAGGCTTGGGGGCAGGAGGAGAAGGGGACGACAGAGGATGAGATGGTTGGATGGCATCACCGACTCGATGGACATGGGTTTGGGTAGACTCCGGGAGTTGGTGACGGACAGAGAGGCCTGGCGTGCTGCAATTCATGGGGTCGCAAAGAGTCAGACACGACTGAGCGACCGAACTGAACTGAACTGAACTCACTAAAGAGTTCTCCACCCTCACCAAATGACACAATCCTCTTAATACGTGACTGGGGCCGGCTTACAGATATGACAGGACTGGTGCATCAGTCCAGCTGCCGAAACAGCATAAGGAAGATACACAAAAGTTCAGTGTATTGAGTTAAATGCCTACTGTACAGCACAGGGAACTGTATCCAATATCTTGTAGTAACCTATAATGGAAAAGAGTCTGAGAAAGAATAGATATATATGTGTAACTGAATCACTTTGCTGTACATGTGAAACTAACATAATATTCTAAATCAGTAAAAGAAAATAAATTAAACGAGAATTTTAAATCATTATAAAAGATATATGGATGTGAGAGTTGGACCATAAAGAAGGCTAAGCACCAAAGAATTGATGCTTTTGAACTGTGGTGCTGGAGAAGACTCTTGAGAGTCCCTTGGACAGCAAAAAGATCAAACCAGTCAATCCTAAAGGAAATCAACCCTGTATATTCATTGGAAGGAGTGATGCTTAAGTTGAAACACCAATACTTTGGCCACCTAATGTGAAGAACTGACTCATCGGAAAAGACCCTGATGCTGGAAAATATTGAGGGCAGGAGGAAAAGGGGACAACAGAGGATGAGATGGTTAGATGGCATCACCAACTCAATGGACATGAGTTTTAACAAAGTCTGGGAGATAGTAAAGGACAGGGAAGCCTGGCGTGCTTCAGTCCACGAGATTGCAAACAGTCAGACATGGCTGAGCAACTGAATAACAACAACAAAAGATATACCATGAGCAGATATGTTTAAAGTTACCCTGTGGCCTCTTTGTGGTTAATTAGTTGGATCATATAAAAAGCAAGGGAATTCCAGAAAAACATCTACTTCTGTGGCCTCTAGAGAAGATTATTACAAGAGAGTTGGAAGCAGCAGGTCACTTGGTGTCACTTCAAGCAGGACAGGTCAGAAAGGAAACACACTTGAGCCAATCTCAGGTCACCGAGCCAACTTGAACACAGCCTACCAAGAGACCTGGGCTCCCTTGAAAGTGGAGGGATTTCCCAGAAACGGAAGGAACCCTCTCTCCCACTAAGGACATCACCAAACTCCAAAACACCATGCTCTGGAAGTTTCCCTCAGAGGTCCCCTCTCTCTCGCAGGAGCACTGTGAGAATTTCAACACTTGGAGCACCTACGCCAAGCTTGGTTTCAGGGGAGCAGCCTTCATTCCCAGACAGTTTCCCTCTTGTCCTCGTGTCTAAGAAGAGCTGAGCCTCGGGGTGATGTGGGGACTGACTGACAGGTCCTCGCTGGGGGAGCAGACCTGTCTTGCCACCCACTCTGCCACTTCCCTCCTTCATTCATAATTACTCTCACCTTCATCACCAGGCTCCAGGAGCTGCTGCCGGGCACGGCACTGCCATTACGGAAGCCTCCAAATGTGAGCAGGTGTGGTGCTCAAGAGGAGGGGGAGGCAATTATCCCCCAAAATGTACAGCTACCGAAATAGCAAAGCGGTGAGTCACCAAGAACTGCCAGCCATGGGGATCGTGACAGTGATGTCATCATAAAGAGAGGAAAATAGGAGGAAATACTCTGAAATCCATCTTCTTAAAAGAGATGGAATATGAAATGGGGGTGAGGGGACAAGAAATTGCTCAAACAATGAGCATGACGCCTCCCCCATTTCCTCCCTGCCCTTCTGCACCCCCTCCCAACAAAGGGATCTTTGCTGCCCTGAGGGACAGTCTTGAAATGATTCATTCAGCACGTTCTGAACGCCTACTACATGTGCAGATGAATCAAGTGAGTGTCTAAAAGTCTTTGCAAGGCACTTCAAAACGCTTAGTCACAGTCTCATCTCTTGACTGTTTTCATCTGCAACCCACCTGATAAAGAGCTGCCATCTAAAAATCAATCCCATTCAACTCAGTTTCCCAAGAGAACAGCCTCATCTGCCTCTGGGAAGAATCTGTTGCATCTTGTATGTAACAACTGCACAGAGCTGTGAGGGGAAGCCAGGGCTCCTTTCAAATCTAACAACGGTAAAGCTGGGTGCCCGCAGCTCTCTGCACCCTGGGGCAGGGGGTGGAGAGATACTGCCTCCACCCAGCTGCCCCCTCCTCGGGGGTCAAGACAGCAAAAGACAGAAGCTGTGACCACAGTGCAGAGCCTTGTTACCAAGGAGGGTCCTTCCTTGGGAAATTGTAGACCTCGATATCATCAGCCTCTCTTGGGAACATCCTTAACAACCTTCAATTCCCTTATTAATTAATGAGTTCAATCAATCTTTGACACATATTCCTTCTATATTGGTATGACTGGCATTTTTAGCATTTTGAAGATTATATATTTGACAAATTCAATAGCATTAGACAGCATTTACGTTCCAGTCTGCATTTGAACCCATTCACGTGAAGGTCTGAGAATACTGCTTTTGCGTTTTTTCTTATTTTGGCCGTGCCACATGGTATTCGGGATCTTAGTTCCTTGCCTACGGATCAAACCTGCATTTGAAGCATGGAGTCTTAACCACTGGCCCGCCAGGGAAGTCCAAAGATTCAGGAATATTTCTTGGTGGAGGAGGAGTTGGTGGGGATGCAGCTGAAATGCATGACTGGGGGGTGGGGGGTGGGGGCAGTAATTAACCATAGCAGCTCTTCATGATAGTTTGAGATTCACTCATTAGGTGCTACCAAGCTCATTTTATTCACCATCATCCTTTAATTCCTTCCCTGGTGGCTCAGATGGTAAAGCGTCTGCCTACAATGCGGGAGACCTGGGTTCGATCCCTGGGTCGGGAAGATCCGCTGGAGAAGGAAATGGCAGCCCACTCCAGTACTCTTGCCTGGAAAATCCTGTGGGTGGAGGAGCCTGGTAGGCTACAGTCCATAGGGTCGCAAACAGTTGGACACGACTGAGCGACTTCACTTTTTAATTCCTTCCTACCCTCCAAACATCTGGTTCTACCCTCTTTCACAAAAAAAATTTATTGTAAGGTCCTGCTCTCTTCTCACAGGGGAAAAAGGGGGAAAAAATGTATTTCATGCTCAGAGATTTATCGGAAGTTCTAGAAGACAAAATTAAACCTGAGATCAGTCAGAAACTCAAACAAAGAGAAGAACTAAATTGCACGGTTGAGGCCTGGAGGGGGCCCTACTTCCCATCTGGGGATGGAGGGGACCCCACGGCCAGGAAGCCCCACCGAGGCCCCAGCCCTGGCTCCGAATCGATGCTCTGAGCTGTGCGTTAGGTCCAGGGCTGGCACTCTGAGATACTGCCAATTTTCTTCAACTTGCTGTGATTCACGGTTCCTGATGTGTTTTCATGGTCTTGTCTCACCACCTTTCCCTCAGCAGTGATGTCAGTGATATAAATGACTAGCTGAGAATGCTTATTTGAAATAAGCTAAGGATGGTCTCCATGGGTTGTCAAAGAATGGTAATTAGCAGCTAAGTATTTTGTCCTTCCTCTGTCATTTTCCTTAACTTGGTAACAAATAAGTTAGGCTGCTTCGGGATTTTCTCTTTTCATTTTCAATTGCAAGTAGCTGAAGCCTAAAATGTCACAAATACAAAAATAACATCTCTTTACATTCTGCCACTTAAAGGCATTTCACAGGGAGAACTATATGTCCTGTTTCTCTACATATGTTTAGCTTACATCATCTTTTCCCACCCATGCACTGCTGAAAAAAAATCACTGATTTTTTTCCTGTCCCTCAAGTTTTGCTTGCTTTCCCATCATCTGCAGGGTTTGTCTTCTCTCAACTTCTATCTTCAGCTTCTAAACCTGCCCCTCAGTCTCCCAGCATCAAGCTGTTAGTCCAGCAGTGTCCACCACCTTGTAAATGGGCTCCAGGTTCCACAGATAGGAGGTGTTCTTGCTCTTAGACCTGCCCTGTCAACCTCTGGACTGACACCTGGCCTACGATTGTTGGAGTTAGGGCTCAGGTGACTGGACCTGGGCACAGCTCCAACCCCATCATTTATCAATGAGAAGACAGAAGCAAATCAATGGCTTTGATCCCGTCACCTTGTCTATGCAATGGGAGTGACACATCTCAGGGGTGCAGTGGGGACCAACAACATGACTGGTGAGAAAAGCACATCCAAGGGTCTGGAAAGCACTAAACAGGTGCTGACTCTGGTCTTCTTTTACCAAATGCCTGGCCATCATTTCTCTCACTCAGAGGTTTCCTGCAAGGTCTTCCTAAGACAGTCCAACAGGACACCTGCTTCTAGAATATGGAAGATGGCTCCAACTGATGCCTAGAGGACTTGACCCTGGCCTCTCGGTAGGTGTGTGGCCTTGAGCAAGTGTTGAGCCTCCCAGGACCTCAGTTTCCTCATCGGAAAGTATGAGTAACAAACACCTCCCAATATTTCTGTCAAGTTATCATAAGGATCAATGAACATTTTTTGAATTCATAAAATGAAAAGCCTTATTATTTCTTAATTTGGAAAGGGGAAACAGTGCTTGACTTCTGCTCAGAATTTTTTCCCATGATCTCTTGTCTCTCCTTACGGAAAATCTGACTCAGAAGATTCCTCCTAAGAAATCTCCTTCATTCATTCACTCATTCAATCAATCCATTAACAAAAATTTCCTGAACACCTGCAGTGTGCCAAGACCCTCTGCCAGGCACTGGGCATCAAAGCTGAATGAGACACAATCCAATCAAAAAATGAGCAGAAGATCTTAATAGACATTTTTCCAAAGAAGACATACAGATGACCAATAAGCAATGAACAAATGCTCCACATCACTAATTATTAGAGAAATACAAATCAAAACTACAATGAGGCACCATCTCACACCAGTGAGAATGGCCATCATCAAAAAATCTACAAACAATAAATGCTGGAGAGGGTGTGGAGAAAAGGCAACCCTCCTATCCTGTTGGTAGAAATGTAAATTGGTAACAGTCACTATGGAGAAGAGTATAAAGATTCCTTAAAAGAGTAAAAATAGAAGTGCCATAAGACTTAGCAATCCCACTCCTGGGCATATACCCAGAGAAAACCATAAATCAAAAACATGCATGTACTTCAATTTTCATTGCAACACTATATACAATAGCCAGGACATGGAAGCAACCTAAATGCCCATCGACAGATGAATCGATGAAGAAGATGTAGTATATATAGACAATGGAATACTACTCAGCTATAAAAAAGAACAAAATAATGCCATTTGTAGTAGCATGGATGGATCTAGAGACTGTCACACTGAGTGAAGTAAGTCAAAGAAAAACAAATATCATATGGTATCACTTACATGTGGAATCTAAAAAATTGGTACAAATGAACCTATTTACAAAACAGAAATAGTCAGATGTAGAAAATAAATTTATGATTACCAAGGGGGAAGGGAGGAGAGGATAAATTGGGAGACATTACTATATATAAAATAGATAACTAACAAGAACCTACTGTATAGCACAGGGAACTCTACTCATTATTCTATAATGACCTATATGGGAACAGAATCTAAAAAAGAATGAAGATACATATATATAGACATACAAAACTAAATATATATATGTATAAATATATATATAAAACTAGATATATATAACTGAATCACTTTGCTGTACGGCAGAAATTAACCCATTGGGCTGCCCTGGTGGCTCAGACAGTAAAGAATCTGCCTTCGATGTAGGAGACGCAGGTTCAATCCCTGAGTCTGGAAGATTCCCTGGAGATGGGAATGGCTACCCACTCCAATATTCTTGCCTGGAGAATTCCATGGACAGAGGAGCCTGGTGGGCTACAGTCCATGGGGTCGCAAAGATTTGGACATGACTGAGAGACTAACACTTTCCTCTTTTTCCAAATCAACTGTATTCCAATAAAAAATAACTTAAAAAAAAAAAAAACACGCTGAATGAGGAGTCCCTGCTATCAAGATCGTGGGAAAATAGACAAGTACCAGCTGAGATGGGGCTTTGTTGGAGCAGGACAGGAAGGGGCCAACTCTGTAAGCTCTCTCTGGTCCACAGAGGGCCTCGTGTGAAAAGTGAGGGACTTGAACAAGACAAACCCTAGGCTTATAAATGAGCCTACTGTGTTCTATTACTCCAAATCCCATTACAAAGGAAAAACGTTGTAAGACTCAGGATGCCTGTATGCTCCAGTACAACTGAGATGTCACACACATTGAAACATTCTCTCTCTCTCTCTCTCTCTCTCTCTCTCTCTCTCTCTCTCTCACAGACACACACCCCTCGCTGTGGGAGGGGGTTTGGTGCGTAATTCACAACCAGGCACCTTCCATTTAGTGCCTGCCCCCATCCCCCACCCTTGGTCATGGCTGAAGGCACTGCAGGGCTTTTCTGGATGTAAGCTGGAAGAAATCTAGGTTGGGCCAGCCTGGCACAAAGCAGCTGAAGTTAGCATGGAGACTATCACAGCTTCAGGAGGTGGCTAAGGAGCTGTTTATAGACTTTTCAATATTCAGAGCTGTTGCTTCACAAATTTCATTCATTTCTCTGAGGTTTTAGCTGTCAGATTAATTTCCAAGGTCCCCAAGGAATGCTGGACCTTTATTAACTCAGTTAGACTATTTTCTTTGGGCGTTCTTTTCTCTGTATGTGGAAAACACTTGACATCTTCTTAGATCTGCTCAATTTACCTGTCCTTCTTCAGCCAGAAGGGTCAAAAAGAGCTTCCAGGGACCTACCTAGTGGTCCAGGGGCTAAGACTCCGAGCTCTCAATGCAGGAGGCCTGGGTTCGGGGAACTAGATCCTACATGCCACAATTAAGAGTTCACATGCTGCAAATAAAGCTTGCACATGCTGCAACTAAAGACCCCACATGCTGCAACTCAGACTCAGTGCAGCCAAATAAAATAATTAAAAAAAAAAAAACACCTACCGGATTTTAAGAATTCTAAGCACACCCTTCCCCGAACACCTTTCAGGGCAAACAAACTCATCATGGGGATGTGCAATTAGGAGAAACAATGCACGCATCAAGTATAAGTATGGTGACTACATACACAAATAAACAGTAATATGCATGATTTCATAAGTATTTCTGTAATCAAATCACAAAAAAAGACTATCTGTGTGATCTGAGTTCTGATTTTAGTTATGCTACCAACTATCTACACTCCCTTGGGCTCAGGTTTCTACCTCTTTGAGTATTTGTATCAAATAACAGAGTTGGGCTAAATCAGTGACTTTCAAAATTTCGAGCAGCAGAATTCCTCCTTAAAACCAATGATACCGGAGAGGGGCTCAGTGCACAGAGGAGATGCTCCAATATATAAGGAAGATGCTCCAGTGGGTTGTGCAGGCCCTGAGTCCCACCTGGTAGGCCTCTCTTTTCTCCATTCTGGAGCCCTTTGGGATCGCTGGAACACAGGCTGAAACCCCTTGAACTGAGAGTATTAAATCCTCACTGAATCCCAAGCTATGTTGTTGTCATTGCCAAGTTCTTGCTTCCATCAGCTCAGCCACCATCACAGGCTGTTTCACTGTTTTAAACAGGTCAGACATACAGTAGTGAGACCTTCCTGACAAAAATTCATAATGATCACTTCACTTTAGATGACCCCGCACGACCCCGTGAGGGTCCGTCAGCCCACAGCGCTGGAGCAGAAGTGACGCACTTCTCAGGAAGCTGCTGTCGAGTGGGGAGACTTGCGTAAGTGACTTGAGATCTGCAGTGATAATCCAGACCTCCCCACAAACCCAGAGCACCTCTCAAATACAGGGGCTCACCCCACTGCCGCCAGGCACTAGCGGGGAACACAGAGACTAAGGTGAGTTCCCAGAGGAAGTCACCTCCAGTGGGACACACTCAGCTGAATATCAGGTACTGATGGGAGGACCCAGTGACTGGGGGTGGGCAGGGTGAGTCCCATCCTGAGGTCCAGAGCCTGAAAGCCAACTCTCCTGGAGGGGGCAGGGCCACTGTACCTTCCATCCCAAGGGCACAGGGCACCAGTGAGAGCCCCCAAAACTCTGGGGGTCCATTGATCCCTACAGAGTCTCTGAAGATTACAGAGCCCTTGGTCAGGAAACCAATTGCAGCAAGTGTCTGCAGGCTCCACTACTATTCCACCAGGCAGACAAATTTCCACAGGATATGAGGAGGAGAGACTCCGCCCCTCCTTCAATAGAGGCTGAATGCCCACCACGCGCCCTGACATGTGCCAGGAATTAAGCCACAAACAAGACAAATATTCTTTGCAAAGCCACCAAATCCAACAGACGCTTATCAGTCCTCATGTCACAAAGCTTCTCAGCATTTGATGCAATTGACCAGCCCTTTCATGGATCACTGGTTTCCCATAGATTTTTACAGACAAAACTCATTTTCCTTACCTCCCAGGACTCCCTTCTAGGCCTCTTCAGCCTTTTCCTCCTTTGCTTAGCCCAAGACGCTACCCTAACATCCTACGTCCCCTCTTCCTCTAGCTCTAGACCAAGGGTCTTACCCTGAGGTCCCCAAGCCCCTTGCAGGGGGGTCAGTGAACCTGAATGTGAAAAAAACTGCATCTTCCTTTTCACTCTCCTCTTACTCAAAGTTAGCAATGCTTTCAATTCTGAATGCAAATTAGCAGGACCTGTCACCTCATCCCCAAGAAAAATCCCAGGGATCTTCATCCCACACAACAGTTGTTGCGGTTGTCTCAAAATGTGTATCCATCACTACTCTGCAACTAGAGCAATTATTAGAACTGCCACTGGGTATCATTATTTAATGAGTTAATAAAGAAGCATCTATACTTCTATATCACAAACTTATTTTTAGTTATTTTGATAGCTGTGTTTCAACATAATTGGTTTCCATTGTTATCTTCTACATGTTATGTCACACATTTAAAATCACAGGCATACCCAGACTGCCAAAGGAATCCAAGGCACACAGAAAATGAAGAGCTGCCACCCTTGGGGGACTTACGTATGACCTAGGATTTAGTTACCACCATCTCATATAGGTCTTTAGCTCAGACCTCTCCTCTGAATGCCAAACCTGAAAAAATACCTGCTCAAGAGAAACTTTCAATATCTCCAAGTTACCCTACACTCATCACATTCAATGCCAAGTTCCAGTGGCCCCCAGGACTTCCCTGGTGGCACAGTGGATAAGAATCGGCCTGCCAATTCAGGGGACACGGGTTTGATCCCTGATCCAGGAAGATTCCCCATGCTGCAGAGCAACTAAGCCCGTGTGCCACAACTACTGAGGCTGTGCTCTAGAGCTCAGGAGCCACAACTACTACTGAACAAGTCCTCTAGAGACTGTGCTCCTCAACAAGAGAAGCCACCAAAATGAGAAGCCCTCAAACCACAACGAAGACCCAGAAAAGCCAAAAATAAATCAATTGATTTTTTTTTCAAGGCAGCCCCCCACTCAGCAGAGAACCCCCAGTGTTAACTCCCCGAGCTTGGGCTGTAACAGAGTCCAGCCGCTCTCTCTCTGCCCTCCAGCCTTCCTTGTCAGTCACTCGTACCCTACCTTCCCCCTGCCACCAGAAGTCTGGTCACAGAAGGTCCACCCTGCACCCTCAGCCTCTGCCTAGTCAACATTTAGTTTCCACATCTCAGCCCTCAGCAAAGCCTTCCCTGCCCTCCTACCTATCAAATCCCCCATGGCATCATATAACCCTCCTTTTAGAACTACGTCTACAGCAATTTTACTTTTGCTTTGTATTTTTTTTTTTTTTTTTTTTTTTGCTGTACCATGCAGGATGTTGGCTCTTAGCTCCCCATCCAGGGACCGAACCAGCACTCCCCGCAGTGGAAGCACAAAGTCCTAACCACTGGACTGCCAGGGAAAAACCAGTAGTTATTTCTTAATGTTGGTGTCCCCATCTGATCATAAGCTCCCTGAGAAAGGAACTGGGTCCGTTTATCACTACCTCTATCCCCAGCACAATACCTAGCACAGAACTGGCATTCAATAAACATTTGGTAAGTAGATGAGTTAACCAAAGTCCATGGAGTCTACAGTCTAGGAGAAAACAGATATGATGCAAACATTCAAAATAATAATTATTTAATTCCAGTTGTTGTAAGTGGTACTGAGTAAAGAATGATGTGCATTGTGAATGTATAACTGAAGAGTCTGATCTGGTCAGTCCAGATTAGTCAGTGAAGATTTTCCCCAAAAAGCAACATTTGAGCTGAGACTTGAAAGATGAGGACCAAATGTTCAGCTGAATGAAGGAACAGCATTTTAGGCAAAAAGATCGGCATGTGGGTAGTCTCTGGAGCAGGAAGAGCTGGGCCGATTCAGGGATAGAAAGGAGGCCTTTGGGGCTGGAATGCCAAGAAGGAGAGGACAGGACCAAATTACAAAGAATTGCACAGGCCAGGGTAAGGGTTTGGGGCTGTGGTCGGTTGCAAAAGTGGCTAAAGAACTTCCATGGTGGTCCAGTAGCTAAGACTCCATGCTCCCACTACAGGAGGCCCAGGTTCGATCCCTGGTGGGAGAACTATTAATAGATCCCACATGCCAAAACTAAAGAGTTCACATGCTGTAACTAAGACCTGCCACAACCAACCAACCAAACAAACAAAAATTTAAGTGGTCTCAGTTATTCCCCTACAAGGATCTAGCCCCTCCACAATGTGGTTTTGTGGTTCCTCCCATCAAGAAGTAGAATCCACTCCCCCAGCCCTTGACTCTGACTTGGACTTTTCTCTCGCTCGAGTCTAAAGAATGCAGAGGAAGCCATATGCCAGATCTGAGCCCAGGCTTCCGGGTGCCTTTAGCCTCTTCTCTCTTTCTCTCTCTCTCTCTCTCTCTCCCCTACCCCCTCTCTCTTGGAACCCTTCCCAGGTCCTGCAGCATGAGATCTTATGTAGAGCAAAGTCCCGCCATCCAAGCTGACTCCCTCTTAGACCAGCCCCTTCCCAGCTAACCCACCAGCTGACCCTAGAATTATAAGTGAGCCCAGACAAGTCCAGAAGAACCTCTCAAGTGAGTCCAAACCAAGTTACCAATCATAGGCCATAAATGCCTGTTAGTTACAGCCACTATGTTTGGCATCATTTGTTAGGCAGCAAAATCTAAGTGTTATCACAGCTTTCTCTGAACCACAGAACACCTCTGAAGAGACTTAATAGCTGAGTGCCAGGGTGAGATGTGCCTTTGTAAGAGCTCCTTTGGCTGCTGTGTGAACAATGGATAGAGAAGGGGCAGGACCAGCTCAGAGATCAGTTAGTGGGTGCTGCTGCCACCTGGGGTGTGCGGATGACCCCCTGACCTAGGAGGTGCTGGTGATGTGATGAGAAGAGGATGGGCACAAGAGTGCTTCAGGAAGTGATATCCAAGGATTTGGTGGTTGATTCAGTAACGGGGGTAATGAGAGGAGATGACACCTCCATCTCTACTTAAGCAGCTAGGAAGGCAACTGTATCAGTCAGGCTTCTCCAGAGAAACAGAATTAATAGAATGTGTATATATATGTAGAGGGAAAGAAATTTACTATAAGGAACTGGAGCATGAAATTATAAGGACTGCAGTACAGATTTGCAGTGTGGTCGGGCAGACCTGAGACCCAGGAGAGCTGACAATGCAATGAAGTCCAAAGCCATCTGCTGGAGAATTTTTTTACTCAGGTACACGCCCATCCTTTTTATTCCCTAGACCTTCAATGGGTTGGATGGGGCCCATCCACATTATGGAGGGCAAGCGGCTTTACCAATTAAAATGTTCATCTCATCCAAAAACACTCTTGCAGAAACATCTAGAAAAATGACTGGCCAAATATCTGGGTGCCCTGTGGTCAGGTCAAATTGGGACTTAAAATTAACCATCGCACTGGTACTACCAGTTACTGAGACAGGGAGGCTGAGAGGGGCAGGCTAGTGGGCTGAGGTGCCGAACTCAGGAAGCACGAGGTTCATTGGACAGAGGCTGCTCTGGATGGGACCAAGGCCACCCAGGGACGCCTGAGCAATGAGACTGGTTCCTCCCACCCTTCCCATCATTCTACCATTGGACCGTGATGTGACCCTGAAGAGACCATGGAGAGGCGGATGGCACAGCCCCCACCTCGAGAGATTAGGACAGTCCAGTTAGAGGAGAAAAATGGAACTCAAGGAGAATGGATTCCAGCTGGACTCATGGAGGAGACCCTGGGGCCACTCTTCCAAAGCAGGCTCCCCTGCGGCCGTGGGCCCTTGCAGTGGGCACCCAGCTCTGTTACTGCCCCACCTCGTGGCCGTGGGCCTGGGTGCTCCAGGGTCTGGGGCCTCTTTGCCTGCTGCTCCACTCACCTTCCCTCACTCCACCCTTCCAGGGAAAGAGATCAGGAAAGGACAATGATTAGGAGCATGGGCTTCGCCTTAAGGCTGCCTGGGAGCAAACCTTCACCCACTGGTCAAGGGCATCTCTTTCAGGACAAGTCACTTAACCATTTCCCAGTGTCCTCATCCATGAGCTGGGGATAAAACAGGGCAGACTTGCCTCTGTTGAAAACTAACTGAAATAACGCTTAGCACAGTATCTGGCACTTCGAGAGGAAAGCAGTGAGTGGGATGATTAATTCTTGCTATCATCATTATCATCACTGTGGGCTTTAGATTCAACAAGCCTGGTCCACTGCTTATTAACTACTTTTTTAGAATATTCATATCCATTTCAAGCTATTTAATTTATTTAATATTTTTGCAATTTTTTTTTGGGGGGGGCTGCACTGTGCGGCATGTGGGATCTTAGTTTGCTGACCAGGTACCATATCCACACTCCCTGCATTGGAAGGACAGAGCTTTAACCACTGGACTGCTGGGGAAGTCTCTAAACCACTTATTAACTACTTAGATAGGTAAGTCCCTTAATTACCTCTCCACCTACTTAGGTGAACCCTGGATATGCCATTTGACCTCCCAGTGCCCTGGGCCCTGAACAGTGAGATGGGACATTGGTTCTTTATTCTCAGAGATTCTCTGAGGACTAAGATGGACCATTGAAAACACCAAGAACCTTCCCTGGAGCTTGATAAGTGAGCGGCACGCTTTAACCAGGAGTAGCGTGAGGGATAGAAGCTCTCAAACTGCACCATGCTCCTTGGCTCCCCTGACTTTTCTGTTCAGAAACCCTTGTCCATTTGTCAAGCATCACTCATCTGTGGAGCCTGTGCAAGCCCCTGTTCCCCCTAGAAGTTTCCCAGATACTCAGCCCAAGCACCCTCTGCTGGGCACACCTGCTGTCAAGGATATGCTTCTATCACTGCCCGGGTCTCTTCACAACCAGGGCACCCGCTTGCACCTCTGATCTCCACACGCAGGTCCTAGCATGGAGCAGAAGTTCCATAAATGCTGGTGAATTTCCCAGGTGGTCCAGAGGTTAAGAATGGGTTCCATCCTCAGTCCGGGGAGATCTCACATGCTACAGGGCAGCTAAGCCTGTGCCCCATAATGACTGAGCCCACCCTCTAGAGCCTGTGCTCCACAACAAGGGAAGCCACTGCAGTGAGAAGCCCGTGCACCAGGATGAAGAGTAGCTCCTGCTTGCTGCAACTAGAGAAAGCCCGCATGCAGTGACAGAGACCCCGTGCAGCCATACGTAACATTTTAAATGTTTTTAAAAGATCTAAAAAAAAAATGCTGGTGACACCGAACCAACTTGGCCAGAGAACATTCTGGATTGATAGGAGGTCTACAGCTGCAGATCTGCAGCGCCTCAGACCTAAGGGCCTCTGAGAAAGGCAGGGAGTCACTGAGGCTTCAAGGAGGCAGGTAGCCTGGGTGCTGCCTTCTCCCTGCCACCCACCCTCTTTCCTCCAGTAACCCCTGGCATCACCACCCCAATCCCCAGAGAACAAAAAGGAAGCCATGAAGAAGTGAGAGTACCAGCAGGTGAGGACACACCTCGGGGCCTCTCTCCTGCTAAGTGGCCTGAGTTTGCAGGTTTTCTGCAGCTCCGGCCCAACCCTTAATGAGTTGGCAAGAAAAGATGTCTCAGCTCAGGTTGCTGCTCCTGCCAGCATCAAAAAATGCCAAACGGCCTCTCTCTGCCCCACCAGGCAGGAGGGTCACGTAGGGCCTGCCATGTTAGCTAACACACCAGCCACCTGGGACGTGTGAACCTGGGCGCACCCTCCCACCACCTGCACTGCCCATAACTGGCGAGAGCTCTCGAGCTGGGCCTGTCCCTGGTGTCAACGGCCCCCAGCCTGGCCCTGCCAGCAGCTCTGCGGGCTCCCCCACCCAGCTGTCTGCAGAGCCCATCGTTAATGCAAAGCTCCTCGCGTCCACACAGACTCCAGGAGGTGGGCCGAGAAGTTGCCGGCTTCACACCAGAAGCTGCCCACCCATCCCGTTAACTGTTTCATCCAAGCTGCCACGTATGGGAGGGAGCCAGGGGCTGGGTGGAAGAGGGCAGAGAAAGATTCGCTATTTTCTTGAAAAACATCACACAAAACACAAACTGCTCGTTCACTCAGGTATTCTTTGGGAATTTACTGAGTGCCCACTATGTATCAGGTTCTGAGTTAGGTGCTAGACTCCCGGGGGTCGCCCTGGTGGGATCCGCTGCTACTGGGGCCAGATTTGAATTAAGGAATCACAGAAACAAATGCTTGATTCTGCTGTGCTAAGAGGCTACGGACTTCAGAGTGACGGCCCACGTCCTGTGGAGAAGGGGCTCAGACTGAGTTGGGGGCTGGGGGTTAATGATCTCCAGAGGTGCTTAAAAGGCACTGAATGATGGCTCAGCAGATAAAGAACCTGCCTACAATGCAGGAGGCATAGGAGGCGCAGGTTCGATCCCAGGGTTGGGAAGCCCCCTGGAGGATGAAATGGCAACCCACTCCGGTATTCTTGCCTGGAGAATTCCATGGATAGAGGAGCACTGAAGGCTAGAGTCCAAAGGATCACAAAGAGTGGGACACGCCTGAGCGACTAAGCACACATACACACACACATTCTTAGGATGATTTCATTTTTAATAAAGAGAGGAACTTTTTCACAGACTATTATAAACCTTTAGAAACAGTTAGTTGAGAGACTTCCCTGGCATCCACTGGTTGGAATTCGGTGCTCTCACTGCGGGAATCTCAAGTTCAATCCCTGGTCAGGGAACTAAGAACACACAAGGTGTGCCTCACAGTCAAAAAGTAAAACAATAAACAAAGTCAGTGATGAACTCCATAAAAAATAGTTGTCCCCAAGTTTCATCCTTTCCTTCTACAGTAATCAAATACCTGAATATTAGCTGGGGACTTGGCAACCTAGAAAAAAGTTACTTTCTCCCAGGTGAGTGTGTAACTAAGTTGTATACAGTGGGATATAAAGCAGAAACGGTCTGAGCAACTTCCTGGACACACACTTACAGGGAAGGAGAATGTCCATGTATATTCCCTTCCCTCCTTTCTGCTACTAGAACAGTAGTGATGGCTCCCGGTGCTGGAGCAGCCATATGGGACACAAGTGGAAAAGGAACTTAGAAGATGACAGAAGAACAATTCACCCTAACTGAAACAAGAATTGGTACCCGCAGGTGAGGAGCCTCAGGTAGCAGAGCATAAATAAGATGTCGTCCAGAAGAAGCTGGTGGGACAGCCCACGGCAAAGGTGCAGACCTGAGGGACTTCCCTGGTGGGCTAGTAGTTAAGAATCTGCCGTGCAGGGCAGGGGACATGGGTTCAATTCCTGGTCTGGGAAGATTCCATGTGCCACGGGGTAACTAAGCCCTCACATCACAACTATGGAGCCTGCCCAGCACAACTAGAGAGTGTGTGCACCAGCGAGGTCCGCATGATCCAGCGAAGGTCCACGTGCTACAACCAAGGCCTGACACAGCCAGATAAATAAATGGATGTTTTTTAATAAAGAATTTTTTTTTTAAAAGGTGCAGACGTGGTATCTTATCACATCTCAGGTGCACATTTTTTGCCCATTTTAACATCTCTGAAATTGATTTTCATCTTACAACGAGGGTGCATTACAATCGCCATGTGTCATATTTTACATTTTAATACTGTTGAGTAAAAGAGGTACCCAGCAATGATGAACATCTCACATAAAATATGGCCTCACAAGCTGGTCATCTGATGCCTTGCTATTCCATGCAAAGCTCTTCATTAAACCGTCACTGGTGGTTTCTTGGAAGACTGATTACCTGCCAGTGAAGGTAAAGCACTGGGGAAAATTCCAAATTTTTTTTTTGTATTTTGAGTATTTATTACCTTTGTATAAAATTTATATATTATCTTTAATTGGTAATACTTTATAATATTGTGATGGTTTTTGCCATGTATCAACATATGTCCCCTCCCTCTTGTACCCCTTCCCACCTCTCTCACCCTCCACCCCTCTAGGTTGTCACAGAGCACTGGTTTTGGGCTCCTTGCATCACACTGCAAACTCCCACTGGCTATCTATTTTACAGATGGTAATGTGTATGTTTCAACACTATTCTCTCAAATCATCCCACCCTCTCCTTCCTTCACTGTGTCCAAAAGTCTGTTCTTTATGTCTGTGTTTCCTTTGCTGCCCTGCACATAGAATCATCAGAACTATCTTTGCAGATTCCATATGTACGTGTTAATATACAAACTATGGGGGAAAAAAACATGCTGTCTTTTTCTTTCCTTCCACCCAACGTTACAAGAGTGATTAACTCAATAGAGAGCCAGCAAGTCACAAACACAGATGGAAGGGGATATAATTCTGCTAGGAGAGGGACTTTTTGTCTGTGGCCAGCAATCTACATTGACTGGAAGTCAGTACTTTTATGGCCTTGAAGAATAAAAGACAAGAAAGAAAGTTTCCCTAGGCAGAAGTGGGAACTTTAGAGGACAATGAATTTTTCCAGAGAGCAGAAAAAGGTGGTCCAAATGGACTCACCAATGAAATGTGTTCTACAGACAGAAAAGAGAACATTCACCATGCTAAGTCGCTCAGTCATGTCCAACTGTCTGTGACCCTATGGACTGTAGCCCACCAGGCTCCTCTGTCCATGGGGATTCTCCAGCAAGAATCCTGGAGTGCATAACCATTCCCTTCTCCAGGGGATCTTCCTGACCCAGGGATGGAACTCAAGTCTCTTACATCACCTGCACTGGCAAACAGGTCCTTTACCCCTGAGCCATCTGGGCAGCCTGAAATCCAGAGTAATCTCTGCCATGGACCAATGTCTATCATATTGCCCATTTTCCCTTTCCAACATGGGGTACATGCTGTGATTAACTTGTGTCCACTGACTTACTACATATTGGCCATGCTGTGATTAGATCACTTCCCTTTTAGTTTAAAGACCACCAGATCAAGGAAGACTATCATTCTTTGCTGGGGTGGGGGGAGATGCTCTGAAGAAACAGCCTGTTCTCTGTTGGTCCTAAAATATCTCCACCAAGTGAGTCTGTATGATTCGTGCTGCGACATTCAGAGCCAAAGTGCTTCAATAAAGAGCTGAATATTTCATTTGTAAAAAGTTTAAAATTCTTCATTATTTTCACTCCTAGTGTATATTGTTACCTCTCTGACAAAACTAACCTCAATAATAATTTTATTTAAAAAAAAAACAGAAATTTGACAAAATAAATTATGATTCTAAACTTGATCTTATATTGTGGATTGAAAAAACAATCTCTTATAAAATGAAGATCAGACCATCTGACAATTTCTGAAAACAAATCAAGAGAAGACTATCTTCTCTTTTTTAATATTTATTTATTTGGTTGCTCCGGGGCTTAGTTGTGGCACACAGGGTCTTTAGTTGCAGCATGCAGGATCTAGTTCCCTGACCAGGGGTTGAAACCGGGAGTCTTAGCCATTGGACCACGAGGGAAGTCCCAAAGGAAGACTTGTCTTGATATGATGGACAGGACCATGCCTCACCCAGAGATCCTGGCCTTTCACAGAGAAGCAGAACCAAACGGGACTCTGCCCCTAGTTAAGGGGTGGGGAGGCTCTATGTAAGGAAAAGGTCTACAGATACTTGACTAGCCGGAGGAATTGGCTATATCAAAGGCTAAAATGATGGATGCTTCCCTAATGTATTATAATAGATATATATCTATTTCAATTTTTAAACCAGCCTCATATTTAATGGGAAAACGCAAGAAGCACTCCATGAAAGCCAGGAACAAAACAAGAATGTCCACCACAGTACATGTGTGCTAAGTCGATTAGTAGTTTCCAACTCTTTGTGACCCCTGGACTGTAACCCTCCAGGCTCCTCTGTCCATGAGATTCTCCAGTCTAGAATACTGAGTGGGTTGCCGTGCCCTCCTCCAGGGGATCTTCCCGATCCAGGGATCAAACCTGAGTCTCTTACATCTCCTGCATTGGCAGGCAGGTTCTTTACCACTAACACTACCTGGGAAGCCCATTATTTACAATAGTTCTAAAAATACTAACCAATGCAATCAATAATAAGCAGAAATATAAAGTACAAAGAATTTAAAAGTGGAAGCAAAGTTATTTGTCTTTGTAGTTGGTATGATTACCAACTAATAAAAGCCCAAAACAATACAAATTTTTTGTAGGTTGGATGACTACAAAATTAATATAAAGAATTTAATAGCCAGTTAGATTATTAAGGAAGAAAATCTCATTTGCAATAACCAAAAAGGATAAAATATACAGAAATAACCTAAATGTGCAAAGTTGATGTGAAAAAAATTTAAATTACCCCTGAGGGATGCACACCAAAAAAGGACTTGCACTAATGAGAAGATGTGCCATATTCTCAAACAGGAAATCTCTCATGTGCAAAAAAGCAAAAACAAAATCCAAGCAAATTTTTTAAGAAAAGTTCTACTTTTAAAAGCATTTGAAAAGACTTCCCTGGTGATCCAGTGCTTAAGAGTCTGCCTTGCAATGCAGGGGCCATGGGTTCAATCCCTGATTCAGGAGGATCCCACATGCCTCGGAGTAACTAAGCTGGTGAGCCACGACTATTGAGCCCACGTGCTAGGGCCCGTGCTCTGCAACAGAGAAGCCACTACAAGGAGAAGCCGGTGCCCCACAACAAAGCGTAGCCCTCGCTCGCCACAACCAGAGAAAGCACGCGTGCAGCAATGAAGACCCAGCGCAGCCAAATGTGAAAAGAGAAATAGATGCACAGACACAGAAAACGAACTTACGGTCATCAAAGGGGAAAGAGGGGCGAGGGGTAAATTGGGATTTGGGGATTAACATACACTCACCGCTACATATAAAACAGATAACCAACAAGGACTTACTGCATCAGGGAACTAAATTCAATATTTTGTAGTAACCTATCAGAAACACACATACACATATATGTATATATGTTTAACTCAATCACTGCACTGTACACCTAAAATTAACACAATACTGTAAATCAACTCTACTTCAATAAAAAATAAAAGTAATGTGAGAGGACTGCCAGATATTAAGATACATTATAATACTATGGGGCCTCCCAGGTGGTCCTAGGGGTAAAGAATCCGCCCGCCAATGTAGGAGTTGCAAGAAACCTGGGTTCGATCCCTGGGTCAGAAAGATACCCTGGAGTAGGAAATGGCAATCCATTCCAAGATTCTAACCTGGAAAATTCCAAATGGACAAAGGAGCTTGGTGGGCTATAGTCCATGGAGCCACAAGGAGCTGGACATGACTGAGCGTGCACATGCACGTGCGCGCGCGCGCACACACACACACACACAATACTACAGTGACTAAGTTAATATGGTGCTGGCACATGAAAGGATAGACAGATAGATTAAAGTAACAGAATTTAAAGCCCCTCCCCAAAAGATTCACAAATAAATAAACATTAAACATACAATAAAGATGATATTTTGAATCAGTAATAAAAAAAATTTTTCAACAAAATAATGTTGCATGTTAGTCACTCAGTCGTATCCAACTCTGCGACCCCATGGACTGTAGCATGCCAGGCTCCTCTGTCCATGAGATTCTCCAGGCAAGAATACTGGAATGGGTTGCCATTTCCTACTCCAAGGATCTTCGTGGCCCAGGGAGGAAAAACTAAATTACCAGATAGCAGGGCTGCCACATTGCAAATATTTTTTCCTAATTTGCTGGGTTTGTTTTTTTTTTTACTTTGCATATGGTGTTTTTTTGCAACGCAGGTGTTTTTTATTTCTATTTTTGCTTTATGTAGTTAAATACATCCATCTCTTTTATTATGACTTCTGGGAAAGTCTTGTCCATTTTGAGATTAAAACCATTTTTATATTTTCTACTAATACTTTATGACCTTATTTTTTTAATACTTAAATCACTGTTCCATCTAGATCTTATCTTGATGGAAGATGTGAGAGTGAGGCCAAGTTTATTCCTCCTAGTGTGACTTCTCAGAGAACTAAGGTGTGTTCAGAGAAGAAAAGTGAGTCTAGGGAATTCCTTGGCAGTCTAGAGGTTAGAGCTCCACGTTTCCAGACCTGCAGCAGACATGGGTGCAGTCCCTGGAGGGGTAACTAAGATCCTTCATGCCTCGAGGTGTGGCCACAAAAAAAGCAAAAGAAAAAAAAGTAATTCTTCCTTTGCTTCTAGGACAAGAGCTTGCTCCCAACCACAGGGAATCAAATAGCTCGCGCTGGTCAAAGTCAGTTCTTCAGCTCCAGTCCTGAGAACCCTGACAATAAAATGTGCAGTCACCAGCGGCCCTGCACCGCCTCCAAGATAAAGGTCAAAGGCAGGTTGAAGGCACTTAGGACCTGGCCCGGCTTTTCTGTGCAATCCCCCTCTGGCTCACTCCCTGTCCCAGAGTGCCCTCACTGACTATCCGGATGAAATAAACGCCTTGTGCGTACTGGAATTCACTCTTCACCACATTCCTCATCTGGCTGACTCATTTTTCAAATTTAAATCCAGTCATTACAGGGAATTCCCTGGTGGTTCTGCGGTGAGGACTCCGCACTGTCATTACAGTGGGCACAGGTTCGATCCCTGGTCGGGGAACTGAGATCCCGCCAGGCTCATGACTCGGCCAATCAATCAGTCACAGTCAATCAGTCAGAAATAAAAAGAAATAAATAAAATGAAGTCAGTCATTACCTACCCCTGGGATGTCTTGCCTTACACAAGACGAACACACACGCGCGCTCCACCCACATCCCTCCCCCTGGGCCACATGCAGGTACCCCAGACCCCTCCACACATATCATTGCCAGAGCAGAAACCACAGTCCACATTGCGCTGTCCTCTGCTGTGTATCTTCCCTGCTGGACTCCAGACAAATGTGCCCAATGCTTCCGCCCTCCCCCCAACCTTGTGCACAGAGATGCCAAATGAATGATTCCAGAATGAGTGAAGGTCTTCCAGCCCTGCTCCCCTTTATAAGCATTCCTCTAATGTCAAGAATGCTAAAATCATCAGGAAGAATGTGATGTTCACACAGTAATATACGTAATGTCCAGAATGATACACACTATAAATGCTTCGTTTCTAACAGACTGACACTTAGTCTGCCATCCTGCTACATAACAGCCTATTGGTTTTTGCAAAAATGGCCCAAGTATGCTCCTCCCTGTCTCCATACCTCTTCTCGGTGTGATTGTGCAGCATCTTCCTTCCAGGGGTGGAGAGTATTTCTTTGTCTTTGAGGCTGAACTTTGGAATTGCTTTGGCCAATTAAGTGTGGCAGAACTGACACTGTTCCCATTCCAAGCCTGGGCCTCAGGAGTCCTTGGGTGTTTGCTCTTTTTTTATGGAATGCTCATCCAGCCACGTGGAAAGTTCCATCTAGCCTTCTGGAAGATGAAATACATACGGTCAAGTCACCTCTATCACCCAAGGGGACCTGCAACACTCAGAAGCAGACAGTCTAACTGACCGGCAAGCAAACCACAAGCACATGACTGACCCTAGTCAAGACCAGTAGAACCGCTCAAACCCCAGCACAAATTGCAGAACCACAGAATCATGAGCTTAATGTGTTGGGGTGTATTTTTTTTTTAAGTCACTATGCTTTGGAATGGCTTGCTACACACTTAAAGCTAATTTACAGGGGACTTCTCTGGTCCCCTGCATTGCAAGGCAGACTCTTAACCACTATCCCTGGTCAGGGAACTAAGATCCCACCTGCCGTGGGGCAGCTAATCTCATGCACCGCAACTAGAGAGGCTGAGAGCCACAGTCTGAGCCTGTGCACTCTAGGGCTGCAATAAGAGAAGCCTTCTCACCATAACAAGAGAAGCAGACTGCAATGAAGACCTAGTGTAGCCACAAAAAAAAGAAAAAAAAAGCCTATTGACAACTGGTTATTGAATCGGTAGGCTTTCCTGGTGGCTCAGACAGTAAACAATCTGCCTGCAATGCGGGAGACCTGGGTTCGATCCCTGGGTTGGGAAGATCCCCCAGAGGAGGGCATGGCAGCATGGCAACCCACTCCAGTATTCTTGCTTGGAGAATCCCAGGGACGGGGGAGCCTGGTGGGCTGCCATCTATGGGGTCGCACAGAGTCGGACACGACTGAAGCAACTTAGCAGCAGCAGCAGTTGTTAAATATTTTTCAAATAACATCTGATCAAAGGGGAATGGCTAAATGCTAAATGAGCATATCAGAATATTACACTGTCACTAAAAATAATCATATGAACTGTCACTCCATAAAACCCTGTCAATAAAATAATATTAAATGGAAAAGAACAGATCACTACCAACTGCTATGCACCCACTGTAGTAACATCAAATGCCTATGTGCACAATGACAAAAAAGAGAATCGATATTATAGTACCAAGAGCTTGGTGTTTTGTTCTCTGTAATTATTTTATTTTAGTGGCTAATAAGAGAAAAGCAACTCTAAGTAGAATACATTTGGCAACTTGTCTTCTTGGAACTGAATTATCTCAGAGCAAAGCCCTGATGTTGGGTAGAATGCATTTAGAATAAATATTTCATCTCTTATAGGTAACATATCCTAAATGTCTATTTAGATTTCTAACTTATTTTTAAAGGGCACTTCCCTAGCAGTCCAGTGGTTAAGACTTCCTGCTTCCAAAGCAGGGGGTACAGGTTCAATCCTTGGTGGGGGCGTAAGACCCCACATGTTGCAGGGCATGGCTGTAATTAATTAATTAATTAATTAGCCTATTCCCAAGCTCTCTTTAAAAAAATAAAAAAAAAAATTAAGTGATTTTTTAAAAGGTTAAGAAATTACAAAATAAGAACAAATCAATGTGTTCTAGACTGAATCATGCTTATCTAAGTAAATACTAATTCACATGTGGGTCAACTTTGCTCCATCAGCTTCTCTCCCCCAACCCAACATGGACAAGAGCCCTGTTTCTGCCAAACTAGACGCCAAAATTCTTGTGATACAAAATTTAGAGGATGTGTATATGAGACATTGACAAATTCTTACACAATATCTATTCTTTCTGTCTCTATTAACATGACCTGATTTTTTTTTCAGGGTTGCAAGGTGACAACTTACTTCCCCAGGATCCCTTGCTACTAGTGATGGCCATGTGACCATTTCTGGCTAATGAGATGCAAGTAGCAATCTAACGTGTGGGGCTTCTGGGAAAGTAATTGTTTTCCTAATATAAAGAAACAATCCAAATAAAGAAGATGTAGTACATATATATAATGAAACATTACTCAGCCATCAAAAAGAACAAAATAATGCCATCTGCATTGACATGGATGGACCTAGAGCTGATCATACTAAGTGAAGAAGTCAGACAGAGAAAGACAAATATCATATAATACAAATCTAAAATACCATGCTACGAGCTAAGTCACTTCAGTTGAGTCTGACTCTTTGCAACACTATAGACTAGCCCACCAGGCTCCTCTGTCCATGGGATTATCCAGGCAAGAAAACTAGAGTGGGCTGCTATGCCCTCCTCCAGGGGGATCTTTCTGACCCAGGGATAGAACCCGCGTCTCTTATGTCTCCTGCATTGGCAGTAGGTTCTTTACCACTAGTGCCACCTGGGAACAAAACAGAAACAGATTCACCGAGGTAGAAAAAAAACTTATGGTTACCAGAGAAGAAAGGAGGTTGGACAGCAATAAATTAAGAGGAATTTGGAGTTAGTAGGTACAAACTACTATATATAAAATACATAAACAATAAGGTTCTATTGTATAGCACAGGGAAGTTTATTCAATAGCCTGCAATAAACCATAATGGAAGAGTGCATGTGTGTGTGTGTGTGTGTGTGTGTGTGTGTGTGTATAAGTAAAAATATATACTTATTCTTACATGTATATATATATATATATTTATATGTTTATGCATTTATATTTATATATAAGCATGTTTAGTTGCTCAGTCGTGTCCAACTCTGCGACCCTATGGACTGTAGCCTCCCAGGCTCCTCCATCCATGTGATTCTCCAGGCAAGAATATTGGAGTGGGTTTCCATTTCCTACTCCAGGACATCTTCCCAACCCAGGGATCGAACCCAGGTCTCCTGCATCTCCTATACTGGCAGATTCTTTACCACTGAGCCAGCTGGGAAGCTCTGTGTGTGTGTGTGTGTGTGTGTGTGTGTGTATCTGAATCACTTTGCTGTACACTAGAAACTAATGCAACTCTGCAACCAACTATACTTCAATAAAAAAATTAATAAAGAAATCATTCATCAGCCACATGTCTTCTGCCTTCAGCCATTTCCCCTCTTCTGGCCTGGAATGCAAAATACGATGCCTAAAGGTGCAGTGTCCACCTGTGAGAATGAAGAAAGCTACCCAGCCTCAATGGCAGAGCAGAAAAGCAGAAGGAGCCGCTGCTCCAGCTGCGCAACACCTTGTGATGGACTTTTCTGGAGGGAGAAAAAGAAACCTTGTACTCGTTTTAGCCACTGTAGCGAGGTTTCTGCAACATGTAACCAGACACAATCATGACTGATACAAAGGTGGGACGGTGCTGAGAAACAGGAGGACGGGATGAGGGGTTGGACAGAAAGGCCAGGCCAGTCCATTTCAGAAAGAAGTAGATGGGAGGAAGGAAGGAGTGGGAGAAGACCCAGCCCCAGGCGGTGATGAGGGAGCCAGGCAGGTGTTGGCACAGAGACCACGTGAGAAGAAAAGGCCTTTGGAAGTGTTATTAGAGCTTAGGAATCACAGCCCCTGAAAAGTCACCAGCAGGGTCCTGTCACAATGGAATTCCTTCTCAATTACCTCTGGCTGCTGCATTTTATCTTTGTGGATAGTCAGGAGAAGAGTGTCTCTGCAGTGACCCAGCCAGGTGGAGCCCCAATATTTACTCTGGTGAATAAGCATCAATTCAGGCACATTCTGAAAGAGCAGAGACAAGGCAGCAGGAGATGTGAGATCAAGTCTTCATCCTTTCATGATTCACTATGGAATCTCAAGCCAGTACACTGCTATGTGTGGCTTCAGGCTCCCCTTGGTGAAACAGGGGAGCAGACCAAAGGTGCAGGGAGAAGCCTTTCAGCTCAATGTCTATAGCAGCCCAAGAGTTACTGCAAGAGAGAATACCTGGACTCCTAGAAGGACATCCCTGCTTTGGGTAGCGTTCCTTTTTGGCTTTGATGGCTGTACAGGGTGTGAAGGAAAGAACCATGTGCAGAAAGAATGAAGGTCATCCTAAGTCATGAACACCTGTCCACCAGCCACTCTCAGTTGAGCACTCTGATGAAGATGGCCAAAAGATAAGTCGAAGCTCTGTAGCTGGGCCCAAAGCCCTTCCCAGCTGGCCGGCTTAGACTCAGGGCCTTTCCTCCCGTTTCCCACACACATCTTCATGTCTGGTTCCCAAGCCATCCACAGTGTCCTCAGCCTCTTGTGATACTCCACACTTCCCTGTCTTTCATCCAGTTCCACCCTCTCCCTGTAGGAGATGGCTTCCCTTTTTGACCTGGAAAACTCCTACCCATCCTTCAGGGCCCAGATCAAGTATTTTGAGAAAAGTAAAAGCAACCCTGGGAGCTTTCAGCTAGTCATTGGCCCAGCTGCTGCCAGCTAGGCTGTGATGTCCCCTAATAAACAGTTTCACAGAATATCAAGAGCAGCCAAAAACTCTGACAATGATACCACGTGGGTATCGTACACTGTGCAACCAGGAAAAGGACCACATGTCCCCTCCTGGGGTTGAAGAGAGCTGCCATGGCTTCTTTTTCAAGAATATCTCTATCCCCACTCCATTCCTCCCACCTCCTAGACGAAAGGTATTAAGATGCCCAGTCGTCAAACGGCCCCTCTTTCTAACAACACTATCCCAGGACAGACCCCACTTCTTCGTACTCAAATCGCCAAACACAGGCCCGAAGCCACTGTGAAGACCCTCCGAACCGTTCTTACCCAGCACTCCATGGTTCCCTGGGGTGCCCGTTCTCTCTTCATGTAGCAGCTTACGAACCCACATCCAACTCCATGTGCATGCCTAGTCCCCTTGGCAAATGGTTGGTGACAATCTCTTCCTCTTTGATCTGCTCCAATCCAGCAGAGCTAATCTCCCCTCCCATGGACATCTACTATCTGGAACATTCTGCTGTAACACTTCTCCTTGGTTCCACCATCTTGCTATCTCTCTCCCAAAAGCCTGCTCATACCTTCGTGATGGGGTCCACGTCTTCCTCTGCACTGAACAGGTCCCTTGGGTGTCTCTGGAACAAATGTCCCAAGACCAACCACCACTGGAATTTCCCTGGCAGCCCAGTGGCTAGGACTTGGCACTTTCAATGCAGTGGCCCGGGTTCAATCCCTGGTCGGGGAACTAACAACCTACAAGCGCCAAGGCATGGCCAAAAAAGTTTTCTTAATAAATATTCTTTTAAAAGAATATCACAAAGCAGCATGGCTAGGCCTCTGAGAATCTCAACCCTAAGCACCAAAATGTTCCTAACTCTTCCCCCTTCCTGGCTCACACATCACGTGGAACCACAGGACGGGAATATTAGAAAGTCTTTCTTCATCAGCACTTGCCCTGCTGCTTCTCATTTTTGCCATGTGCGCTGTTCTTAAATTTGCAGCGTTGCCTTCACTGCCGATGGCCCGTCAAGTCCACCTCTGTGACTGGAACCTCCCCTGACAGCGAGACGCCACGTTATTGCAAGTAGAGGACAGCACGGGCAGGCAAGTAACAGGAGCACAAGTTAATGAGCTGAGAGCACCAAGCTCCTTTAGCCGAGGAAAGAAAGGAAGAGTCCTGAGGATTAAATCACATCAATAAAATGTCTGCAAAGAGGTGTCAGAGGGGCCACTGGCAGCCTAGGGTTGAGGTTTAACACGCGCAAGTAGCAGTTCTAGGAAGCAGGCTTTTGGAGAGCAGCAGTTGCTGAAGTGCACCTTTCTGCTTCTTTTCTGGTTTAAACACATGGACGTGAAGGCCAGCTTCACTTATCCTGGCCCTGGCACAACAGGACACCACCAGGAAAGGCGGCCACAGTCCATCTTCCAAGGTTCTCTGCACAAAACTGCAACTGCTTTCACAAGGAAAATGTGATTTTGCTCAGCCTTATGGAATGTAGAGCAAATACTTTTTTCAAAGACAGCTTAGGTGGGGTTTTTTTTCCCCTCTCTGAAATGGTTCCCTAGATGACAAGGGTAGTAGAAACACCACTCACTCACCAAAATTTAAAATGAAAACTTAAGTCAGACAGAGAGACAGATATCATATGACATCGCATATATATGGGCTCTTAAAAGGGTAATACAAACGAGCTTATATACAAAACAGAAAGAGACTCACAGACATAGAAAATGGACTGTGGTTACCAAAGGTGAAAGGGAGTAGGGGAGAGACAAATTAGAAGGTTAGGATTAACAGATACACACTAATATATATAAAATGGATAACCAACAAAGACCTACTGTATAGCACAGAGAACTCTACTCAAGATCTCCTAAAAACCTATAATGGAAAAGAGTATGAAAAAGAATATGTATATATATATATAACTGAATCACCTTGCTGTATGCCTGAAATTAACACAACCTTGTAAATCGACTACACCTCAATAAAATTAGAAAAAAAAAAATGTCTTCTCTGCTCCCATTTCCCCACTCCCTCCTACAGTATCAGACCCCACATCCCAGTACCTCGCTCTCATCAGAAAGGAAATAGGGTCACAGACACACACAGGAGAGAAGGGGCCCAGCAGGACTCTCTGGAAGAGAAGAGACTTTTTTCTTGTTGTCTCTTTTGCCATAGTTGAGAGGAGGCTGAAATAGAACAAAATGGCCCCTTTCTTTTTTTTTCCAACAAAAATTAATTCTGCAGCCACAGGAAGGGTTGTAAACCAGATGCCACCTCTCAATAGATTAAGAAACATGTGACCTGCAGAATCACCTCAATTTTGTCACCTGGAAAGTAGGGTTCTCTTATCTGACCTTAACATCAAAGGGATGTTATAAGAAACATTCATACAATATCTTTTAAAGTCCCCGTGATTTCTCAGAGGAAAAAAACTGAATATGAGGTGAGACTGTCATATACAGTGTAGGCACGCCCAAAAGTAAATGAAACAAGTCTTAGCCCTCAAACCACAACTTGCCTTGCTGCTCAGAATGCCAGCCCGGCCAGGACTGATGGTGGCAGGGGGGACGCCTGGGCTCCCGAGCAGAAACTGCCAGGTGTCGTGTGGTTCTCTGCACCTGACCTGCATGGGACCGGGGACACACCTGGCTCCTGAACTTGGTCCCGTTTTATCTCACAGTGCGGAGGGCCTCCAGGGAGTCAGAGGGAGGGGTCGGTCCTCCTACCCCACCATGCAGTCCTCCTGGAGCCCGAGCACCATCACTGCCAACCCATCACTCCACCATCATCACCAGCTACTCATCACCATTCCCTGCCTAGACCTCTATCACTCAACTCATACCCATCACTACCCACCAGACCACCATCACCCTCCCACCCCCACGAGCACATGCTAGTGTTACCAACCAGGGTTCTTGGCCTTCCCCAACCAATAGAAATTGATGGGAGGCCAGACAAGAAATCCAGGCGAGGTTCTATTGGGGCCCTTGCTGCAGAAGAGGCGGGGCAAGCACAAGCAGCAGTCCCTTGCTCTCTCACTCCTCTGGTGGGGCGGCAGGGTGGCGGGGGGAAGCGAGCTCATCCCTTACATGGGGTGAGGGTAGGGGTGTGTGCAGGGGTCAGACCAGAGGGGTGCTTAGATGGTCTGCCCACGCTTTAGGTGGTGTGTGCAGGGGATGTGCACAGTACCTGCTTTTGCTCTTGGCTCTTCAAAAGTGGCGGTTGGGTTTTTTAGTCTCTTTGTATCTTTTATCCAGAATTTGCCCTAACTGCACCGTGCAACACAGTTATTTTTAGCCCCATATGGTTTCTTTGTATTTTGATGTTGGAGGAGAGGTCTGACCAGGTACAAATGTGCATGTGAGCTCAGTCATGTCCAGCTCTTTCCAACCCCATGGACTGTAGCCCTCCAGGCTGCTCTGGCCATGGGCTATCCCAGGCAAGAATACTGCAGCGAGTTGCCACTTCCTCCTCCGGGTGATCTTCCTGATCCAGGGACCAAACCCGAGTCTCCTGCATTGGTAGGCAGATTCTTTACCACTGGCGCCCCCTGGGAAGCCCGACCAGGTGCAAGCACTGGAGCAAAGGGTCCCAGGCCTGTCTCCCTGTTTCAAAAACTAACCCCATACACAGAGGGCAGAGAAAGACCAAGGAAAGAGGCAGCCACTCCAGATGGGGAGGAGGCAGGTGTGCCAAGCCAGGGAACTTACCCATGAGGCTGCTCTGGGGCACCGCATGTCGAGGGCATCTCCCCACCCACCTGCCAGAACCTTCCAAGTTTAAACAGAGGCCTTAACTGGGTTCAGTCCCATACACCGTCCAGATGATCCCAATACCTTACTCTCTCTCAAGGCTGTGTCCTTGAAACTGGCTCTACTGTGGGGCCGTGGGCGGAAGGTACACCCCAAGGACAGGGGAAGATGGGAGGGGGAGGCAGTTCTCAGGTCAACCTGCGAGGAGACAGGGTCCATGGAGCTGAGACTACTGGTCTAGACTGTCCAATAGATCCACACAAACCTTTATATTTGTCATCAGAGAACATTTAGCAAGTCGCCTAGGACAATAACAGTCATAATCATAATAGCTCATAATTCTGAGTGCTCACTGCGTACCAGAGACCATTCTAAGAGCTTTTTGTGCATCAGCTCATAATCACTTCATGCAGGGAGTGTTACTGCACCTATTTTCCATCTGGGGGAGCTGAATCACAGAGGCCAAGTGATTTGCCTCAAGTCCTACAGCTAGTAAGTGTCAGATCCACCCAGAGCCCATGACCACCGTGTCACACTGTTATCTCACAAAATAAGTCCAGGGCACATTAGTGAAGTGCATCGGTTTAGTTCCCTGGGATACTGGGGTACCCGTGCCAGAAAGCCAAGCTGAAGCTGCAGCCATTCATACTCTGGGCCATTTGCTCACCCCAAGTATACCACACACTCGAGGACAAAGCTACGGTCCTCAGTGATAACAGCCAGGCACAGTGCTAGCCATGTACACCCTTGGTTTTCTTCATTCTCACAAGAATCTCCTGAGGTAGGTATAATATCTTTCTCATTTTATGCAAGGGGAAACTGAGGCTCGGAGCAAATCTACAACCTGTCTGACTGGCATGCGGTAATACATCTGAAAGAACCATGTTCAGAGTGGTCACCTGGACCCAGTGTGCAGAGTTTTGTAAGAAACGAGAAGCCACAGCCCTTGGGTCTCTGCTGTGGCCTCAGCACCCAGGATGGAGCCTGAAAGGTCAGCTACGGTAGATGAAGACACCCAGGTGTGCCTAAAGGGATGAATGACTGAAAGGAACAGCAGTGCTCGTAACTAAAATAACAGCCAAATATACCCAGAGAAAACCATAATTTGAAAAAACACATGTGCCCCCATGTTCACTGCAACACTATTTACAGGAACCAGGACATGGAAGCAACCTAAGTGTCCACCGACAGAGGAATGGATAAAGAAGGTGTGGTATGTATAGACAATAGAAGATTCAGTTCAGTCAGTTCAGTCGCTCAGTCGTCTCAGACTCTTTGCGACCCCATGAACTGCAGCACACCAGGCCTCCCTGTCCATGACCAACTCCCGGAGTCTACCCAAACCCATGTCCATCGAGTCAGTGATGCCATCCAGCCATCTCATCCTCTGTCATCCCCTTCTCCTCCTGCCCCCAATCCTTCCCAGAATCAGGGTCTTTTCCAATGAGTCAACTCTTCGCATGAGGTGGCCAAAGTACTAGAGTTTCAGCTTCAACATCAGTCCTTCCAATGAACACCCAGGACTGATCTCCTTTAGGATGGACTGGTTGGATCTCCTTACAGTCCAAGGGACTCGCAAGAGTCTTCTCCAACACCACAGTTTAAAAGCATCAATTCTTTGGCGCTCAGCTTTCTTCACCATTCAACTCTCACATCCATACATGACCACTGGAAAAACCATAGCCTTGACTAGATGGACCTTTGTTGGCAAAGTAATGTCTCTGCTTTTAAATATGCTATCTAGGTTGGTCATAACCTTCCTTCCAAGGAGTAAGCATCTTTTAATTTCATGGCTGCAATCACCATCTGCAGTGATTTTGGAGCCCAAAAAAACAAAGTCTGACACTGTTTCCACTGTTTCCCCATCTATTTCCCATGAAGTGATGGGACCAGATGCCATGATCTTAGTTTTCTGAATGTTGAGCTTTAAGCCAACTTTTTCATTCTCCTCTTTCACTTTCATCAAGAGGCTCTTTAGTTCTTCTTTGCTTTCTTCCATAAGGGTGGTGTCATCTGCATATCTGAGGTTATTGATATTTCTCCCGGCAAACTTGATTTCAGCTTGTGTTTCTTCCAGCCCAGCGTTTCTCATGATGTACTCTGCATATAAGTTAAATAAGCAGGGTGACAATATACAGCCTTGATGTACTCCTTTTCCGATTTGGAACCAGTCTGTTGTTCCAAGTCCAGTTCTAACTGTTGCTTCCTGACCTGCATACAGGTTTCTCAAGAGACAGATCAGATGGTCTGGTATTCCCATCTCTTTAAGAATTTTCCACAGTTTATTGTGATCCACACACTCAGCTATAAAAAAAATAATAATAATGCCATTTGCAATGACATGGATGAATCTAGAGATTGTCACACTGAGTGAAGTCAGAGAAAGCCAAATATCATATGGTATCACATATGTAGAACCCCAAAAAATGGTACAAATTAACTTGTTTGCAAAACAGAAATAGTTACAGGTGTAGATAACAGTCTTATGGTTACCAGGGAGGAAACGAGGGTGAGGGATAAATTGAGAGTTTGGGACTAACATATACACACTGCTGTAAATAAAACAGATAACTAATAGGGACCTACTGTATAGCACTCCACTTAATACTCTGTAATGACATTTAAGGAAAAAGAATCTTACGGGTGGTTATGTGTATATGTATAACTAATTCACTTTGCTGTACACCTGAAACTAACACAACATTGTAAATCAACTATACTCAGAAAAAATGTTTTTAAAAATAGTGCTGATATTGAACCAAAAAGGATGGCGTACCCATATGCCTAGAGATTATTCAATATTGTGATACTAAATAAAGCTAATATTTTATAGGGCTTCCCTGGTGGCTCAGACTGTAAAGAATCCGCCTGCAATGTGGGAGACCTGGGTTCGATCCCTGGGATGGGAAGATGCCCTGGAGAAGGGAAAGGCCACCCATTCCAATATTCTGGCCTGGAGAACTCCATGGACAGAGGAGCCTGGTGGGCTACAGTCCATGCGGGGTTGCAAGGAGTCTGACACGACTGAAGCAACTTAGCACAGAACAGCGATATTTTATAATTAAAAAGTGTAATAACAGCCAACAATCCTTAAAGGTCAGAAGAGCAGGAGAGTAAACACATGTTAATTTTAGAGTCACTGTGGCAGGTGGTTGAACCCAGAACCAGCCTCTGGGGTAGGGACCCCACCCACCACATCATTTTCCTCCAGTCCCGCCCTACTTCTATGTGGGGGCAAGTGAGGGTTCGCATAGCTGTTCCTCTGACCCAGGTTCATTTGTAAAAGTGGCTGCTGCCTCAGACCTCCATTCTGAGCCCTTAAATACATACAGTGACCTATGTGCCGATGTGTGTGGTCACACGACATAGTGTAAGATTGTTCCCATTAAAATCCGCCCTGGGGTAACCACCATGTCACCAAGTTGCAGGCCTGGCTGGGTCTTCAGGTTTTTTATAGAATCACAGTCTCTCTGTGCCTATAAAGTTCTGGTTTTATAAAGACCTTCCCAGAGTCTGGGGGAAAATCAGTTCAGTTCAATCACCCAGTCGTGTCCGATTCTTTGCGACCTCATGAACCGCAGCACACCAGGCCTCTCTGTCCATCACCAGCTCCCAGAGTCCACCCAAACCCATGTCCATACACGTATATGTGTGGTTGAGTTACTCTGCTGTGCACCTGAAACTATCACAACATTGCTAATTAGCTATACTCCAATATAAAATAAAAAGTTTAAAAAAATAAAAAATAAAGTCCCTCCCTCCTACTCCATCTCCTGCCTCTGCCCTCCCTCACACAAGTGCAGCCACTTCCAACAGCCGCTGACTTAATGAAAACCCTTCAGCTTTGTTTCTATCCTAATGGAGGGTCTGTTCCTACCAGAACAACAAGACAAGTATACTCTCTGCTTCATAAATTTGGTTGTGTGTTTTGTTTTGTTTCGCTTGCTGGGTTGGGAATGGGGAGAGACAGCACATGAGCTCTGGGCACTAAACAAGTTCTCATCCAGTGTCTAGGAGACTCGGTTTTTCTTATCACATCTTCCTAGACTCACAACGCCTAGATGCCTCAGCTCATGGCGGGATAGCAGCTTCAGAGCCTCATCACGGGGCCTCAATTACATTGTTAACAGTAGCGAAAAAACTTGGAACCAATTTTAGAACAAGAGTTAAAAAGAGGAATAAGAAAAATCCCTGCTGTGATCTTTTAAAGCATTAGTTTGGAAATAGTTCCCTCCTGTGGTCTAAGTGGAAATTGCCGCTCTTACCCAGAAAGTTTTCCAGTGTCTAGAGGTCAATACATTTTTTTGTGCTGCTGTGAACCAAATGGGCAGTCAGGTAAAGCCTATGGACCTCTTCCTAAATTCATAAAGTAAAATATATAGAATTACAAAGGGAACCAATTATATTTAGATTCATTTTCCAATTATTATAAACAAGTGGGGTCTATACTAATATATGTGCTTTTTTGACAGTAAATAACAAGACCTCATGGCAGGTCTATTTATCATAAATGCAAAGTAGTGATGAGTATAAATGACATTTTGAAAAGTCAGTGGCAACTGTAATATGATATACAAATACCTAGGATTTCGAGAAGAGATATATCACAGGTACCAGTAACATCACACTGGTCAGGATTTGACCTTTTATTCTCATTTATAATTGAAGGAAACTCTGTATTTCAGTTGTGTGCATGCTCAGTCACTCAGTCGCGTCCAGCTCTTTGCTATCTTATGGACTGTAGCCGCCAGGCTCCGCTGTCCACAGGGTTCTCCAAGCAAGAATACTGGAATGGGTTGCTATTCCCTTCTCCAGGGGAACTTGCCGACCCTGGGATCGAACCCCATCTCTTGCATCTCCTGCATGGGCAGGTGGGTTCTTGACTATAGAGCCACCTTGGAAGCCATATTTCAGTGAGAGCTTAGTAAACACAAAGCTCCAAATTGTTCTCATTCTAGTAGAGGATTTGACTTCCTGAATTCCATCCCCTTGAGGACCCTTTAGGGTTATGGGGCCCAACCAGTTTATCTACCTTAATTTATTCATGGAGCGGTTTACCCTCAGGAGGCATGGGGTTTACCAGTTTTGTAGTATTTCGGGGGAAATGCTAGTGTTACCTCCAGGGTGTGAGAACTGAGGAATCTGGATGAAATGGCCAGTTCAAAACTGAAACAACACTACTCTGAGAAGCAGGACACCAGCTTCCTGTTGCATCCTGGCTAAATATGCCAGAAATGGAAGCGAATTACAGCCAAATAGAAATAAGCCTGAAGCCACAGAAGTGCCAACACTTTCACCAAATTCTCCCAAAGTGATGTAGTTTGTGCTCAAAACCATTACAGCAGCCAGCAGCCCTGAGGACCTACCCGAGCAGATGTTGGGGACACTGCTCCTTTCCTGCCATCAGGGAGGCAGAGGTTTACTGCCCAGGGTCCCACCCAGAATCACACAGGAACCCCGCCCAGGTCAGGCTGCTTCCACCAACCAGTCTTCAACCTCCGCTCAGGGCTGCTGGTGGTTTGTAAATTTGGGACTTTTGGGGTGAAATCAACAGCCACTGTGGGAGGGTCCCTGACCCCAGGAGACCTCAGTGAACCCCCAACTTGAAAAGTTGAAGGAGAAGCCTGTCCTCTGGGAAGGGCAGCTGTGAGCAGAACTCAGGGGTTAGCCAAGGACGTGCCCCCCCCCCCCAAGTCGTGGAGAATGACCCAAGAGCATGACAACAAAGGACCCCTAGTCCAGAGTGTCCGACCCACTTTCCACAAGCCTCTCATCTACCAAGCAGTTCCACAGCACGTCCAGATGCGTCCCTTCTCCCTGCTGGGCTCCCCAAACCTCACATGGCTGCACCTCTCCTACCCAAACCCTCTTGGGACCTCTGCTGCCAGCGGGGCTCTCTCACTGCCACCCTTTCACACCCCTGGACTCCCCACACGTGGCCTTTGTCTAAACACTTCACTGCTGGGATTTCTCTGGTGGTCGGGCAGTTAAGAATCTCGGCTTTCCACGCGCCACAACTGCTGAGCCCATGCTCTAGAGCCTGCAAGCCACACCTAGGGATCCAGAGTGCCTAGAGCCAGTGCTCTGCAACAAGAGAAGCCACCACAGTGAGAAGTGTGCACACCACAACAAACAGCTGTCCCCTCTCGCTGCAACTAGAGAAAGCCTGTGTGCAGCAAAGAAGACCCAGCACAGCTGGAAACAAAAAGAAAACAAAAGAACAAAAGAATTGTGAGGAATAAGATAATTCAGAAGGAAATAAAGAACATCTTAAAAAAAAAAAAAGAATCCGGGCTTTCATTGCAGAGGTCATGGGTTCGATCCCTGGTGGGAGAACTAAGATCCTGCATGCCACACAGTGACCAAAAAAATGATAAATAAACACTTCACTGTCTAAATGGCCCCGCCACTGCCTCCCTGCCACACACACACAGACACACACAGGTAAAGAGGGGTCTCCCTTGGCCATCTAGACACAGCGGGAAGGGGTGGAAGAGACAAAATGGCTGATAGCAAGTCTTAAGCTCATCTCCTCTCAGGAAAACCCCCAAGTCACAGCTAACTACTGAACAACCACAGACAAAAAAAGACTGGAACCTACCAAAAAAGATCCCCTAACTCCAAAGGCAAAGCCACAATGAGACAGTAGAGGGGGTGCTTTCACAATACAATCAAATCCCATACCCACCGGATGGGTGACCTGCACACTGGAAAAGAATTCTGTCGCTGAGGTTCTCCCACAGGAGTGAGAGTTCTGAGCCCCATGTCACGCTCCAGGGACCTGGGGGGGTCCAGCATCGGGAGGAGGAACCCTGAGAGCATCTGACTCTGAAGGCCAGTGCGGCTGGAGTGCCACACAGGGCTAGGGGAAGCAAATTGAGAGACTTCATTGGTTTTTTGTGGGTTTTTTTGGTTTTGCTTTTACCGGGGTTTTTGTTTGTTTTTTGCCACACTGCCTGGCTTGTGAGATTTTAGTTCCCCGACGACCAGGGCAACGAAGGGACTGAACCCACAACCCCTACAGTGGAAGCAAGAAGCCCGAACCACTGGACCGCGAGGGAAGCCCCCAGAGACTCCACACTTGGCGGGCATAAGAGGTGTCCTGTGCGCTGGGACTCAGGGAAAAAGCAGCGGCTCCACAGGAGCCTGGGCCGCGCCTACCTCAGGTCTTGGAGGGCGTCCTGGGCAGGCGCAAGCAGACACTGGTGGTGGAGCCACAGGGAAGGCTCCTCAGCGTGAGCTCTCCGCAGTTTGGCGCTGCGACCTGGCGGGCACCCACAGCCCTTACTTAGGCTCCGGTGCGGGACCCCTCAGGCCCAACAACCAACAGGACGGGAAGGCAGCTCCTTCCATCAGCAGACGGCTCCGTCCTGACCCCGCAGCCCTCTCTCAACAAACACGTCTGAGGTCCTGGCCCGGCCCCGCCCACCAGGAAGTCCGCAGGAGCCCCGGGACCACGCCCGTCCACCCCGGGGTCGCCCCGGGACCACGCCCGTCCACCCCGGGGTCGCCCCGAGAGCCAGAGGCGCTGCCATCCTGCAACCGGCCCAACAGGGACCACAACACAGGAAGGGAAGCAAAACACCACAGAGAAATATGTTCCTGACAAAGGCACGGGATCAAACCCCAGAAGGAAGAACTGAGTGAGGTGGAGACAGGCATCTACCTGACAAAGAGTTCAGAGCAACGATCGTCAAGATCTGAGCCGAGATCTCGGATGAACACAGTGGGAAGACCTAGCGGTGGTGTCCCATTGCCTCCGCTCTGCAGGCTCCTCCTGGCTTCTTGACCCATCCCAAGCCCTCCTCGGCCATCTCACCAACTGCAAGCTCTGTGGCTGAAAACCTGTTTAATGTCCCAGGTCCCCCCCCCACAGCATGCAGTGGACCCATCAGGACACTCTTTATGAAGCAGAGTGTCCCTTACCTGCCTCACGTCACTGTCCTTCCTAAGCAGCTCTCTCCCCAGGGTGCCCAGGCCACCCCGTGAGGATGGACCGAGGGTCACCCTTACACTTGGGATGCAGGCTCCATCCCATTTCCCGAGGGTCTGAGACACATCCGCGTGTGTTGGCCTCAGTGGCAGAGCCTGGTTTCCCTCACTCACTAATACAAGCTTTTATAGCATCGGTGCTTGGAGAAGGTGTGAGGGTGACAGTGGGTCGCACAGAGCTTGGGAGGGAGGTGCCGCTCACGTCTGTCAGCACCTGTTCTGAGTGTCCAGGTTTGTCTTTGAAGCCCAGAACTCTCTGGGGAAGGTCCTTCTGACCTCTCCTGACGGGTGGGTGTGGACACTTTCCAGCAGCCCGCTGTGTGTTTACAAGGATGCAGCCCCTGGACACCGATGGGGAGTCCGCCTCACCCACTGAGCCTCCTTTGTTCTGAGAACACAGCCCTGGGGGCCCTGGGATTTCATTCAAGCCTGTAGTTTCTCAGCCACCAACCTGCTGCCTCACAGGGATGAGCCACAAGGAGATGCAGACTCTTCTCCTGGGACCAAGCTGGAGCTTCATCCTTCAACATCCACAGCTTCTAGAGGGCTCATTTCTACCGTAGCATGACAGGCTTCCCCACAACTGGGGCAACCCCTTGGCCTGGGCCTTACTTGGCATGACTGGGCTGGGGCCACTTTAGGATTCAAGCAGAGAAACATGAGTCTCCTCAGCACTATCTCATGGGTGCTTTACCTTCTCTCCATTCTGCCAACCGCATATCTGACCAGCAGGTGAAAGCATTCAGATCCCTCTTTTGAACACCAATAGAGGCTTCCAGGGACTTGCCTGGTGACTCAGAGGTAAACAATCTGCCTGCCAATGCAGGAGATGTGGGTTCCATCCCTGGGTTGGGAAGATCCCCTGAAGGAGGAAATGGCAAACGCACTCCAGTATTCTTGCCTTGGAGAACCCCAGGGACAGAGGAACCTCGTGGGCTACAGTCCAGGGGGTCTCAAAGAGTCAGACACAATTGAACAAGAAGCTTCCAGGAGCCCTGCTATTTCTGCTCACCAGTTCTCCAGTGGGGCCTCAGCCGATCCAGCCAAACAAATGCAGTGTTGTTATCAGAAGGGCCTTTCCTAGAGTTCTAGACTTCACAGACAAACCTGGACACTCAGACCATGGGTGCAAGTATGAGTGGCATCAACATCCTTTGCTCTCCCAGAGATGGCCTGAATGCAGTAGGCAGCCATGAACTGAAGCTGAGCAGCACAGGTACAGAAGAGATACCTATTTATTGATTGAAGTCATTCATTTTCAACTCTGAGGCCCATCCCACAGGGTGATGAGGTCCTGGGTTACCATTCCATGCTGTCCAGCCTCATGGTCCCTTCAAATACGGAAGCTCCGCCTCATCTAGAGCATGACACCCTCTGGGCCCACTGTGGCCCTTCTAAAAATGCTGTCCAAAAACCTATCCCCTCGGGAATGTTGCTGCTTCATTTAACTCCCAGCCCCAGAGACTCCAGCCTCTGCCCCCAACCCAGCAAACAACCCCTGGGTCAGAAACATGCAAATCATTTAAGCTACCTTGTTGGCACTGAGAGGAAGAAGGAAATGGGAGAATTCCCACAAATTTACACTTAAACCTATCATTTCCAGTTCAATTTCACTCTTTCCTGGAATATAAATTCCTTGAGGGCACAGCTGTATTCCCAGCACCTAGAATAGTCTATAGCCTCTTGATATTTAATTTTTAATTATTGGGGAGAAAAAAACTGAATAGGTGAATGGATAGATGGATGTAAGAAATGAGAGCAAATGCCCTATAAAACAAAGATGCCAGACTTCCCTGATGGTTGTGTGGCTGAGACTCTGAGCTCCTTCAATGCAGGGGACCCGGGTTCCATCCCTGGTCAGGGAACTAGATCCCGCAACAAGGACTGAAGATCCTGAGTGCCACAACTAAGACCCCGTGCAGTCAAATAAAGAAATTTAAAAATAAAAATACTCCAAGGGACAGGAGAAACTCTAGAAAGCCTTTTAACTTTTCGGGGTTTTTTTAAATTAATTTTTGTTGAAGTATATAGTTGCTTTACAATGTTGTGCTTGTTTCTATTGTATGACCCAGTAAACCCACTCCTGGGCATATACCTAGAGAAAACCGTAATTCAAAGAGATACGTGCACCCCAATGTTCAGAGCAGCACTATTTACAATAGCCAGGACACGGTAGCAACCTAAACAGCCATCAACAGAGGAATGGATAAAAATGCAGCACATATATACAATGGAATATGACCCTTTCCGTTTTTGTGGGTTGTTTTGGGTTGTTTTTTTTTTTTTTTTTGCCTTTATCTTTTCATCTCAGTGAGATCCCAGCCCCATCACCAGCCAGCCCCAGAAATTCAATCCTGTGCCCTGTTTCTTCCTGTCCTGCAAAATGAAATGAAATTAGTGGCCACCTCAATATTGACTGCTCAACTAGAATAAGTCGATGGATTTGAGATGCTTAGAAGAGGACCTGGAACGTGGCGAGCACTCAGTAGATGTGAGCTCTTTTTAGCAGTAGTGACAGCACACAAGGAGAGGCTGTCATCAGTTGTTCAGATCACAGGTGGCTGCTGAAAGAGCCCCAGCTCAGCTACTTGGCAGCCGTGTCACCAAAGACAAGTTGCCCAACTTCTCCAAGTTGAGTTCTCTGTGTAGGGTGAGTATGAATAAAAATACCAATTTCATGGGGTTCTTCTGCAACAAATGAATTCTTAAAAAGACTCAGTACAGTCCCTAGAACCAGTAAGCACATAGCTGATGCCGAGCAAGTTGATATATGAAATAAGAGGAAGCAACCATGACATCAATGAACACAGAAGCAGTGGACTAGAGACAGAAAGGGGAATCACTAAAGAGTGCATCAGAAAGAAAAGATAAGATTTGAAATCACGGGACAAAATGCCCCAAACTGGAGACACAGGTGAAGACACAGCATGACAGGTTACTGGGAGCAGAAGCCACTGGAGCCAAAATCTGGGAGGAAAACAAACGAGCACAAAACAGCTTTATTCGTCATCGTCAAAAACCAGAAGCAACAAAGCTGACAATCCAAAGACCATAATGTAAGAATAACACTACATTAACACTAAGTCCAAACACTGTTTACAAACATATATACAAAAAAAAACAAAAACAAAACCTGGGTGGGGATGGGACAGAATAATAGTAGTAGTGTTCCAAATAACTAGAAAAAAGAAAACATAATCCAAGCAATGAAAGATAGGAAAAGGAACAGAAAAGACAAAATACTTACTCCAAACACAAAATGTCAGAAGATCACATAACTATGTTAATAGCTTTAACCAAGTCATAAATTAAATTTTCCTCTTGGATTACAAACAAAAAAACCCACATAATACATTCAGAAAGAAAAAAACCAGTGGTATTAATAGTAAAATATATTAAAAAGTGAAAATGGAAGACAGTCATTACGTATGAATCACATGGCTTAAAAATGTGTAGAGACTAAAACAGTTATAAATACAGGACAACTTAAAAAGAAACACAAAGGTAATAGACTTGACCTATTTACCTGCTTCACTTGGTGTCATTGGTTAAAAAGGACATAAGCAACTTTTAAGCGAAAAGGAAGGCTTTCAGAAGCCACAGAGCTGACACAAGCCAGGGTCCCTTGTGGGCAGAGTGCTAAGGCAGACAACTTGGATGTGACCCAGATGAATAATTAACTACAAAGGCAAGATCAGTCAGTGGATGGGGACCCTCATTAGCAGGGGCCAGGAGCTCTCTGGGGCACTGGCTCCAGGCAAGTTCATGTCTGCGCACAGGCAGTGCTCAGGCCAAGCCCACCCGCCCTGCAGTCATAAACAGCCCCAGCGCAGAGCTGCTGTCATTCAGCTGCAGGTGAACCCCAGTTCCAGGGAGGGTCCACTAGACCCCCATTGTCCTCCCACCTTATACATCTAGATTCCCAAGCCCCTCAGTGAGAACTCCATAGTCTCCAACCTAGATGCCAGTTAAGTGAAAACCAACCAACAAAGATTTTAAATGTATTAGGGATTCAGACTCTCAACTCATTCCTGGAGCTAGTTTGTTCAACTCCAACATACTTGAGAGACATACAAAATCAACACATCCTCTGACAAATTGCGTATTCTGAGCTACACGGTAATACAGCTGCATCTGATCTTGAAACGGGAGAAGCAGGAAGAAAAGAAGAAAATACAAATGTTTTAAAAGATGATCACATTTGACCATCCCCTTTTCCCTGACCAATTGACCGTGGTAATCTTGCCAAACAATTCAAAAAATTAACCCCCAAAATGACACCTGAGGAAGAGGCTGTGCTATGCTTAGTCGCTCAGTAGTGTCTGACTCTTCCAGACCCCATGGACTGCAGCACGTCAGGTTCCTGTCCATGGGGGTTCTCCAGGCAAGAATACTGGAGTGGGCTGCCATGCCCTCCTCCAGGGGATCTTCCCAACCCCAGGATCGAACCCAGGTCCCCCGCATTGCAGGAGGATTCTTTACCAGCTGAGCTACCAGGGAAGCCCGAAGAAGAGATTACTCATCTGAAAGATCTGGGTTCAATCGTAAGGGACGAAAACCATGGTCATCTACAAGGTTGACAGCCGTAAGAAAACACTTAAACACTGTCGTCGTTTTTAGAAGTCTCATGCAGTTAGTTCAAGTGGGTTATTTTTTAATTTCCCAACCCACTGTTCAATGAAGAAATTATGAGAAATATAAAAGCTGAAGGATAAATATTTTAAATAAGAATTCATACTACAAGGAAGTAAAAATCTTTCAACTTTTATTTCTAGGATACATTTCATCTGGACCCTTTTCTTTACAATTTTCCCCCTAAGAGAAATGAATACAATAAAAAATATAATCCAACTACCAGCAATGTTTGTAACCAGAAAAGAATCTAAAATCTCTGGCGTGATAACATAGGATTTTTTAAAAAAATATAAACTTCATACCAGAAATAAAGCCTGAATATTCTCTTTTTCTTTAAAAATATAATTTTTCTCCTTCTTTGTCTTTCCATGTAAATCTTATAATCAACCATTTAGTTCTAAAGTCTATTTTTAAACCTGTAACTAAAATGCAATTTTTCTCCTACTTTGTATCCTGTTCTGTACTGTGAAGCAACTAACAATTGCAGAAGTGTCAAAAAAGAGAGATGGCACTAGGTGCTAGCCAGATTCTTCTAAGACATTCTGATAAAAAAAAAAAAAAAAAGCTACCCATTAACAAACTGAAACCTACTTAACAAAGTGCGTTTTGCCATGTTTATGAAACTAGAAATTGTATACAATGCACTTTTGCAAACTGTAATGCTCTAATGGAAAACATTTTTTAAATCTGACTAGAAAGGTTACTGACTGGCATAGAAAATCAGTGACAGAGAGGCTCTGTGAAATCGTCTTTTTCTCTAATTAATTAGATTTGGGGAGAAGGAGACTCGAAATTGCAAAGAAGCTGGGTACACAGATCTCACAAAGACTGGCTGGCTTGCAATGGCATATGACTATTCTTCTTAGATGAGAGTAAAGATGGAGGGGCACAGGAGTACACCATTACTTGACACCAGACTCAGAAATCAAGCCATCTGTCTCAAACTAAGAGTAAGAGATAAGTTAGTTTTTTCCCCCACTTCAGACCAGCTTTTCAGATCATTCCTTACAGTCCATTTTAAAATAGCATTCCAAAGCCCAATACAAAGAACAGGGATAGTGTGCTTTAGGAAATCAAACAGCCTAACTATAAACATAGGTACACATACCTGAACCAGAGTGACACTCTCCTTCCTCTAAATAAAAAGCATTAATCCGTAACTTTGTAGGGTATTTTCTGGAACACATGAAAGCAAAGGATAAAAAAGTTTGGCAACACAAATAATTCCAGTGAGGGCTTCCTTCGTGTTAGGATGCAGAATAAACGAAAGAAAAACTTTCCAACTAGACAGCCCCATGAAGACACATCCAGCAATGAAGGACTGTGAAAACTTGGTCATCTGTGGACACAGGTGACCTGAAGAAAGCATCCCACATCCTCTAAAGGATGAGGGAACAGACAAGAGGGAACAGCCTTGGGTTTGCTAACAGGGCTGAGTGAGCCGGGGAGGCTGCGGAGGCTGCCACGAGGGTTTACGGAGGCTCCTTTCCTAAAGTTTCTGAACCATCTTCCTGTGGCTCTGAGAACAAGCCTAGCCTAGCACAGGAAATGAGCTAAACGGCCTTCCAACTTCTCTTTTGGCCCTCTGACGCACTTACTCTTTTCTTTCCCCAAGAGAATATTCAGGCCAATTTTGTTTTGTTTTTGTTTTTTTCTGCATTAGTGAGAATTATAAACTAGCAATTTGGGATACCCCTAATCTCACTGAGTATCTTCTGTTGGTGATGGTACCTTGAATAATGATGAGGAGGAACTTCAGTGCCATTTACACAAGAGTCAAACAAGTCCATGTCATATTCTGATGATTCCATACTAATAGAAGTCAGCTATGATACGTAAAAAACTATTTTTGCCAAGGTTTCAACTACTGAACTTTAAAGCAATTTCAGTATTGCATGTGAAAGTCATTTATACTGAAGTAACATGCCTTCATGTTTTCTACATACAACAACAAAGTAAGATTTTTTAAAATATACATGTATTTTAAACCAATTAGCTCCCTTTACAATCACACCTTCAGCCCCACATTTAAAAATATAAACCCAAACTGTCAAATGAAAACAACAATGGACCAACTGACGCATCATTTAAATGAAACGACAATTCAAGAAAAGGTTCGCATGAAAACTTTGAAAATGAGCATAAACAGATTCACTAGAATTCTGCTCGGATGTCTGGTATGTTCAGATATGAGCCTCACATAGAACAGACCCCACTGGGATATCGGACAGCTCATTCCGTTCTCCCTTTCTCATTCCACGATGCACGTCCATGCTTTCCACCAGGCAAGTCTCACTGAGGCTTAGACAGCGCTCAGTTATCCGAACAGCACAGACTAGTATTAAATACACAGCCTATTCCAGAATTGGCATATGCTCCCAACAATTGTTTTGTGCACTCCCTGAATTATAAAATAGTCCAATCTTTTAGGAGCATAAAAATGAAAGGGCTTATCATATCTCTTCATACACATTGTGCATTGAATGTTACTAGGTTAACACAGTAAGGTGAAAAAAAGGAACAGAAGGGTACAGTAAATTTTCTCTAAACAATTCCATTACATTAGACAGTACTGTTAATGACATGTATTTAACCAGATTATGAAAAAAAGAAAAAAATTATCAGAATTTGTACTGATTTCTTGGAGAAGTTAGTAATAAAACATTAAATATACATATTCACTTGAATATTTGAAGAATCTTTGGTAGCAATTGTGTTTCTTCCACATTATAAGATTTTTCAAAATAAATGTCAAATTAATTTACTAATCAGCATATGAAAGATAAATTATGGTAATTATTCTTTTGGTTTTCCTATAAGATATATTGAACCTGACTATTAACTTGCATTAATCATGCACTTAACACAGGATCTGCTTAACTTATGTATACATAAAATCAGAGACTAGTACCAGGAAGAAATTAGACAGCAATGAGAATCAAGGACAAAACATAACGATGACAACTGTTCTTAAGGAATTTATTTTTAAATTAAAAGATTTACAATGTTTTGATTATGCAAAATAGCATAAGGAAAATCAAACCAAATCAATAAACCAAAAGAGAAAGATAACTTAGTTTTCTTGTATATCCGTACTTAAACCACTGTTGTAAGCATCTGATGTTCCAATCACGTAGACTTAAGTGTAATAATTTCAAATGCTTCACTGGTGGGTTTAATTTCTCATTTTCAACTTTTATGAACTGTAATGTAATTTACTTCAAATTCTATTATACTTAGTGTTTACACTGCAACAGCAGCAAATCGCCCAAGTACAATCAAATGTGGAAGTGGGGCACAGCTTCTAGCCGCAGACAGAAATTATACACTGCGTTCAGTACAGTAGAGGACGTTATAGTAACCAGAGCGTAGAGTTTAGTACACTTATTGCAGGGTTGGTATCTCTTTCCCTTTGGACTGAACCAGCTGAGCTTCTGAGCTGACATATTACTGCTGTGGATAGTAAGACTGCTGTGGGGGCTGAGGGAAGGGGTATGAAGGCTGCTGGGGTCCCGGGTACGGAGCCTGCCCAGGGCTCTGGTGATACACTGGAGGATACGGCATATTATACTGGCCATACGCATAAGGATTGTAGCCCATGGGCATGGGCATTTGGCAATACCTGATGGGAGGAAGAACAAAAAAAAGCTAGATTGGTAAATCAAATACTAGAAAATGAACCATACAGTAATTATCTTAAAATGAAGTTTTTTTCAAGAAAGCCACATTTTCCTCTATTTCTCAGTCTAGAACAGTGGAGAGAGGAAAAACAGCTGTTTCAAGGTACTTGCTAGAGAAAAGAGTTCTATCCTGTTATTAACTGAAATGAAAGAAAAAAGTATTCAATACTACCTAGAAAATAAAGATTCTTGAAGGAAGTAAGATTAAATATTCAACCTTTACCAAGAATAAAAACAGAGACTCTTCATTTTACTGTGGCAATCCAAGCATACTTCTGTTTCAAAAGATTCAATGTTTACTGTAATGCTCATAGATTTATACTGTTTTTACAGTTTTAACATCTGGGAGACACAATTTACTTACTAAGTTTGGAAGACATCTTAAAAGGTAGTTAAATGTCTGGATTTTTAAGATTAAAAAAATAACAAAGACAGCTGATCTTTAAGTATATGCCATAATTAGATAGATTCCTGGTTCAAGAGTTGATCGGAATGTCAAGACATCAGAGTACAGGTATGTGAAGAAGGCCTTATCAGTCTTGCTATGCTAAGTTCAGAAAAGGCACCCTACCTGCTTATCACCTAAATAAAGATGACCAAGGAAACACATTCTGAATTCCATACAGAAGGTATGGTTACTATAAACCCAACATGTAAAAACTAAAAACAAATTAAATAAACCTGGGAAATGGCTATTCAAATGCTCAAAGTGACTATAACTTACTTTATTTCTATGTGAGCCGACAATGTAGCCTATATAACACCTCCATTCAGAGAACGGGTGACCTTGTTTTTAAAGGACTAACCAGAGTTAGAAACATTAGCCAATTCACTGGGACATACAGAGTTTCAGCCTTACCCGGGATACCCTGGATAGGTGGGGTACGGGGGTCCCTGGGCCTGTGGCAGGGGAGCTGAACCGGGAGTCTGTGATGGAGCTGGTACAGTGGTCCCAGTGCCTGCCGGGGCTGGAGCTGGAGCTAGAGTCGCAGCTGGAGCTGAAGCAGGAGTTCGATTTGCTGGCAGCACAGGAGGTGGCGGCCGGGCTGGGGGCTGGGGCTTACTAGGCTGTAAGAAAAAGTCGGCACTGACTACAACACATGTCAGGTTTCTGTCAAATTGCTATCAGTTAAAATGAATGAGAGCATATGAGAAACTCCAGAATCCAACCGAATATATTCCTAATTCCCGTTCTTAAATGTGGGCTCACCACTCCAGGAATGTACCGCAGTTGAAAAATAATTCTCCAATTTGTGGATATTCCATAGCACTGCTCTTTTCCTGATGCTCAGTATTTAATCATTTACTGCTCCCATCCGTGGTCAGACATTTGAGGTAGGAGGAAGGAACAGGTCAGATAGTGTTTTTATCTCTTATCTCCTCCTGGCCCCATGATTTTTCATATTAGAATTTCAAACAACAGAAAACTGAAGAGTACTATCATAAATAATCACATATTTACCAATTAAATTCATTAATTATTAACATTTGGCCACTTTTGCTTTATCTATAATTATATTCTTATATTTATCTCTACATATTTGCAGAACCATTTGAAAGTTAAGCTGCAAACTTCAGGACACTGGCCTTCAAGATTTCAGTATACAAGTCCTAATCTCCTACATAATCACAACACCATTTCACCCTGAGAAAGTTAGTTACTCCAAAATTAATAATTATTCCCTAGTATCACTGAGTATCCACCCTACATTCAAGTGTCCTTATTTATCATAAAAACTCTTATAGGTGTTTTTATGAACCAACATCCAATCGAGGTTCATGTACTGCACTTGATTATTATGAGTCTTTCCTCTTTTAATCTAGAACATGGCCTCTCCATCTATCTTTTCTCTTTCTATAACATTCACCTTTAGAAAACCAAGTCAAGTGTCTCAAAGAATGTTCCAGTTCTAGGCTGCCCAAGTATTTCCTAACAGCACAATTTAATTTATTGTTTTATCACTGTCTTTGCTATAAACTGGAAGTTGGTTCCAAAGATTTCATTAGATTCAAGGTAAACATTTTTTAGCAAAAATTCAAAAGTGATCAATGAATAAAGAATGCGTATTCTTTATACTGCAAAACATCAGAAGGTTGGTCACTTGATCAATGTAAAGTCTGTGTTACCCTTTACAGCTAGCAAACTGTCACAAACACGTAAAACTTCAATCTTGAAAGGTGTGGTTGCTTACTGACCGGCATGGTTCTTGGTGCTGGAGTGGTGGCGCTGGTGCGTGCCCCCCAGCTGGAGAGGACTGATACGTGGGTGTTGGGATTGAAGGAGCACTAGGTTCTCTGGCAATGCTTTGTTGCAAGTCCCTTATTAAAGACAGAAGCATTAGAAATTAACACAATTTTGAAAACCAACACTTGCAAAATACCAGATGTTTTTCTTTCTTTTCTTCATGTATGAAACACAGAAAATAGAATCAAAACAGTGATAGTATATACTATATATTTCTGTTCTTGGCAAGAACTAAATGAAATCATCTTTCTTCCTACTACTGAATAAAATAAAGCTAGTTTTTATTCTATTTCTGAAGACAAGGGGAAAAGGTAAACTTTTCCAGAGATCATAATTACAGCCAGAGTAAGCAACATGTTAAACTGAGCAAGTGGTCCTAAGAAACTGCCCCCTCTCTAGTCAGAGGTCAGCCTCTAAATGAGAAACTCCTAACATAAAAATCTAAAAATGATCAGAAAACTACAACTGTTCATAGTCACCTAATATTTTAACCACTGTATATCAGTGTTTACAGAAAACAATGCAAATTTGATGAAAATTTTCTGACGATATCCAAAACATGGCACTGAGATATTTTATGTTAAAAGATACCTCATATAAGGTAATCTCATTAAAGACAGATGTTGAAAGCACCATTAAAATACAGTATTAAAATTTTTAAAAAACAATTTAAAGACTCCTCTGACAGTAAATTGGAGTCTATCTCAAAATCCCGCTAAACAAAACCCTGAAGTAAAATACATTCTTATGAAATATTTGGTAATGATCAACTTCTTGCTGCGCTGGTTCACACGCACGGAACAATAAACATGACGCGCCCTCAAGTGCCTGCGGCAGGCCCTGCTGTCCTGACAGGACGGTTCCCGCAAGCTTCCCCAGACCACACTTTCACGCTCAAAAACCATCCCAGTGGAAAGATAAATTAGACACTCCATATATAAATAAAACAAACACACATTCATCAAGAAATCAAAAACACTTCTTAGATGTTTATAAATCCGTAATAAATGCTTACAATATAAACTACAAGATTTTTATCCCATATTAAAATTTAAAAAGGTCAGATTCTGAAACATTTAATATATGTGTGCAAGTATATGTATCCCATATACAGTAAATATATTCAATATTTTAAGTATTTTACTCATCTATAATTATCTTAATTATTTAGTTAGTTGAGTATATTTAATCATAAATACAATATTTAACATGAATATAGATATAAAACATCTTTCTTTCCTTTGAAAAACCAGACATAGATGCAGCAAATAACACATTTATAGGACAAATGAGAATTTCTTAGCCACTATATAAATTTCCTAGCCATTATATAAAACAAAGCTATAAATCACAGATCCATCTTTATCTGTTTCATGAACTGGGCTTCTCTACAAGACTGAATTTGAACAAAGGGTTCAACATCCCTGTGGGGCCAACGATGAGAACACAATCTGAAAAACAGAATTATAGACTACTTGGTGGTGACTATAAAAAACATTCAGAATCTCCATAATTATTTAAATTTGATATAATTTTACAAAACGGAAATATATTCACTTGATTCAAAAACTGACAGACCACTATCTACAAATTCTCATTCCACCATTCACTCCCACAAACACACAGACACTATACTTTCTTATGAACCTGTCCAGAGCTTCCTGAACAGAAATAAACCAACCCAAATGCTCATTTTTATTTTCTCCCTTTTTATACAAAAAGCTTACTTTACACTAGTCTGTAACCCTATTTTTCTTTACCATAAATTATTCATTAGAGATGTTTGTATATTGGTAAATAGAAAACATCCTTTAAAAAAAAAAGCTGGATTAAATAATGTATGGATCTGCAGTTCAGACATTTCTGGATCCCACAAAAGGACTGACTGGCCCACTGTGCACTCTCACAGCAGAATGAGACTTGCTCCCCAAAGTGTGCCGATAAAGCATGTCATCAAACTTCCACATTTTTGACAATCTGAAAAATGCCATTTCAGAGTAATTTTAACTCATATTTATATTGAACGAGGGGAGGTATTTTTTCATATGCTTAACAGTCACTTTTATTTCACCTGTAGAATTTCTGTTCACATCCTTTGCCAATTTTTCTATTGGGTTTTTTTTCCTCTTCATTAGTATCTCAGAATTCTTTATAAATCTGGTAAATTTGCCTTTTGTCCTGTGAATAAATTTCAAACAGTTTCCACCAGCTTATTACATTTTGACTCTGCTGATCATGTTATGATGAACTTACTCTTTTTTCTTTAATGGCTTCTGGATTTTAAGTCAGAATTACAAAGACCTTTCCTATTTCAGCTTTACTAAAAATGTCTCTCATTTTCTTTTCATTTTATACATTTCAAGTATGATCTGTTTGGAACTTTACTCTGTTGTAAAAATAACTTTTGTTTCCTAAATGACTAGGCACTTGTCTCTTATCTTCTCTGATTTAGGATTTTTTTTTCTTTAAATACTAAATTCCCCAAAAGATTTAAATCTATTCCTGTCTTCTGTCTTTGGTCTAATCATGTGCCAGTACCACTGTGTTTTAATTAGAGACAATATTACATATATTAAAATCTGGTAAATTAGTTTCCATTACTGCTCTTTTTATGCAGTTTTTCTGGCTATTCTTGATTAGCTTTTTTCACCTTGAGCTTTAGAACAACTTGTCTACTTTTAAATGAAAATCTGTTGCTTTTTTTTTTTTAATCAAAATTATATTGAATGCATAAATTCATTCAGAACTGACATCTTCATGAAGCTGTCCCATCCTACCTAAGGACATGGTATGTCTTTAACTTGCTCAAATCCTCTCCTGGGTCCCTGAATAGTGTTTCACCGCTTTCTTCATACAGGTCTCATGTAGGACAAATCTATTCTTATGTATTTGACTTTCTCATGACTATTTAACTGAGGTCTTTTCCTCCACTGTATCTTCTATGTCTTTATTTGTATGAAAGCTATTGACTGCTACAAATTATTTTTATAATCACCAATTCTTTTATTATTTGCAGAGTTTGGCTGCTGAGTCTTTCAGGTTTCCAAGATGTACGATCATAAAGTCTGTAAGTAGTGGCAGTTTACAATTTTTGTTATTTCTAATTGCCTTTTGTCTAATAGTGCTGGCTGGTATTGCCAATTTAATACTGAATAACAGCACTGATAGCTGGCACTTGTCTTTAGGGGGAACGTTTATAGAGTTTCTCCATTAACGTTCTCACGCTTCTCCTCATCTATGAAGACCATCTTTTTCTCCTTAGATGTAAAAATACTTAACCAATCACTGCATTCATGGAATAACCACCCACTTCTCCTTGGTTATGGTCATGTTCCTTTATTAATATACTGGAGAATATGAACAGCAAGCATTTTATTTAGAACATTCACATTCATATTCATAAATAAAACTGGTCCGAAGACTGCTCTGTTTTAATCTTTTCAGATTTACTTACTAGTAAAACTAATTTGGTTTTTTTTAACCTCTAAAACCATTTTTAAAAGATTTTAATTATTTGCTTTTTAAAGGTTTGGTAGAAAAACTGGTAACAAACGGCCCTGCTCTATCTTGGGGCTGGAAGGAAGTAGCTCTCAACTTCTCCCCATTCTTCTACAGGAAACTGTTTAAGCATGGACAGATGAGAACAATGGTCAGGTCACCTGAGGGGCTCAAGAAAGGCTCCTGAGTATAACAGTCTCCGGGTTCTTCATATTCCTCACTAATGACCACCTGACTGAATATACCTGAAGAACAGGCTGGCTGGATACAACATCTTTGTCTTATATTTGCTTTCCTTGAGTTTCAATAGCAATCATTCCATTCTCTTCTAGCATGCAGTGTTACCAGCCCAAGTTTTTTTCACCTTTTATAACCTGAGCTGACCTGTCTGCCTGACCGCCGTTAACAGGATTCTGCCATTGTCTTTTTAAAGAATATTTATTGGCCACGCCATACGCATGTGAGCGCTTAGATCCCTAACCAGGGATCAAACCCATTCCCCCTGCGTTGGGAGCACCAAGTACCGACCACTGGGCCACCAGGGAAGTTTTCATTATCTTTGAAGGCTAATAATGTAGATGCCTTAATACAAATAACAGTTCTTGCTTGTTTTTCCTGACCAAACGCTGTATACCCTTTCAACAAGACTTATTCTAAGAATATTCTTGAGTAACATCATTAAGTATTTGTTCTGTTCGCTGTTTGGGATTTTATTCTTTGAAGGGAATTCGGTTTTACATACGTTAGATCTTCTTTGCCCACCTTCTCTACTTCTTTTTAATCCTGTTCCTTGCTTTGGCTTCTTTTTCTTTCATTTCTTCTTTGCTACTCTTTGCTCCTCTTTTCTTGCTTTGGCTCCTTCTCATTTCATCTCACGTCTGTGATGGCTTTGTTCTCCTCCACTTGTGTCCTAAATCCTGACACTTCACATTTTATGACCTCTTGTTCTCCTACCATCTTCCTTGGGTACTGGCTTTGTTTGTGGTAATCCTTAGTGATTGTTTCCTAACCTTTTTTTTTTAATTCACAGTAAAATTTTCACCTGTTTTGTGACAATGTTATTCTGGTGAATGTTCTTCATCTATTTGTTTTGTTAAATTTCGTTTACTTTCTCATCCTAATGGCTATCAATGCTAAGTCAGCTCTCCATTACTCCACACAGAGTAAGTCCTATGTTGATTCCCAAGAGGTCCCTACAGAAAGTGATTTTGCTGACATTTTCTGAGCTATAAATCCTCTCTCCCTTATGCTCTGTGCCTGTGGTTTCATTCAAGGAACCCATCTGCCACTTCAAGGTAAACTGCTCGTGTTTACTGGCATTTCCTGAGATCCGTCACCATGAGCCGTGCTGTCATCACTTCTGTGACATCACTATTTTCCCTTCATCTATAGTTTGTGCTCCTTTACATCCTGTTGTTCTTGAATCATGCAGCTGGTTGCTTGTTGCTTTGTAAACCACCACAGAAAAATTGCTAACTCACACTGCCAACCCACCACAAGAGTATCCACATGTGATTTTTCTAAAAAAGGTAGCAAGAACATGATTTTTTTTTTAAGAAAAATACTTCAAAAGTGCAATTTGATACAGAAAATAAACTTACTTTAAGAGTTCATCCCTTTCTGTCTTCCGTGCAAACACTATATCACTGCATTTGTTCTGGAACCTGACAAGTATTTCAGTCAGCTCATTGTAAAACTACGAGCAAAGAGCAAACATAAGTGATAAACCAGAATGATTTTTAATCTAAGAGGAACACAATTTAAAACTCATTTGTCAATAACAGTTGAAGAACTAAAACATGAGAGACAGTTATACCACTTAAGTCCAGTACCTTATTGTTAAATATGACCTAAAATTCTCTAAAAAAAATAAATAAATAAAATCATCATTAGAAAGTGCTGTCACCAAAAATTCAGTGACAAGTTAAGTTTCATGATTGTGAACAAGTTCCCAATTACTAAAGAAAAATCAACTACTTAATAAAAACAACCTATTTAAGTGGAAGCATTAGATTTGCACATTCACTTCAGAAATGCAGCCATCATTTCAGAAACTTTTCGAAGAATTTCCAAAAGCACTCTGGAGAGTTTTCTCAGCTTACCTATTTCAACAAAGCATTTTAAACCAAATTAAAATGGCATTTTACTATCCTCTCTCTTTGGAAAGTTCTGGCAGTATTTCTATGCTGTCTTTAGAGGGTTTTACATTATACCTACTGTATTAACATCAAGATAACTTTATTCAGTCATCACTGTGGAGTTAAAGTACCAAAAGAAATTACGTATTTGAAAAACTTAAAAATTCACTTGTTCCCCAAAATTGGTCAAACCAAATATAAGCATTTCCCCCAAAATATTTAAAGACTAGAAAATACTGAAACGTATTCAGTAAGCACTCTAAGACACAAGCATATCACAAATCTCTCATCACCTAAACCATCAGCAGAGACTATGAAAGTCATTCCAACCCCCTTCCCCATCACGTATCAGCTCTGACTACTACTCCTATTCCCTCATAATTCACTCAGATTGGCCAACTTTCTATCATGTAACAAAGTATTGCCGATTTTTGCTAATTCCTGCTACCTGAAATGAATCTCTATGCATACTCATTCTGCAAAGTTCCCATAAAATCCACCACCTTCATTAAGCTTTTTCCACTTATAATAAAGCTCTTGGGGGCCAAAGTCATGAAAGCTAAGGAATTCGAGATGAAGAATGATTTGGTCCAATTGGAAATACCAATTAACTTCTCAAACTATATCCTCACGTCCACACTGGTCAGTTAACTCTTGTTTTTTTTTATGCTTCATACCTTTGTGCCCTCCTTCAAATTAGCCACAAGTTCAACAAAGTTGTCATACGCAGCAGCTAAATTCTTCAAGACGTCTTCTCTTAAATTGGCTTCATTGTTAGATTGTTTCATTTTCGAAAATTCCTGGTGTGAGACCTTATGAAAAGAAAGATTTATGCAGTTATATATATTTATGAAATTAATATAGCTCATGACGTTTTTATTGATACTTTCCCAACTATGAAAATCATTTATGATTACACTGAGTTATTACTAGATATTTACCTAATATAGTCCCTTTGGACTAGCACAGTACTTTATAGCTTTCCATTAGTAAAATTATCCCAAATTCAGTGGGCATGAAAATATAACCAATAGTTCACAGATTTCTATTAATATGGAATACTTGCAAAAAACACAATCCTAAATGGACAGATTAGTCCAGACTATCCCTCCTGTATACAGATTATCCCTTCTGTAATTTTTTAAATAAAAATCTTACTCAAATATATAAACCTTACCTGAATATTTTTAAGAAGTCCTTCCTGTTTCTTTAGAGATTCCTGGACTTTAGTTGTGAGACCCCCATAGATTCGATCCAGTTCAGTAACAGAAATAGCTTCTTCATTTATCACACCATCTTGAGCCAGAGCAGTCAGAAACTTGCTCGTCATGTCAAAATTCACTGATTTCAGGTCATTCTCCAGCCCCTCTCTTTCCTTCTTTACTTCATCAAGATTTGTCAATAAGGATTTTAAGACATTCACCACCTATACAATTTTAAAAAACTTTAAGCTGAATTGCCCAAAAAACCAGAAGCCAATTACCAGAAGGGAATTATACAAAGGTTCCCCAGGGTCGGGGAGAGATGATTTCTCAGAGAGCCAAGTACAATTCAGACATTAAGTTTACTTAGATACAGACACTGCTGTACCTTTAGTGGATTCAGCCTGCAATGGTAGCAGAAATAATGAAAACAGATTTACTGAACATTTCTCATGTGCCAGGCACGGTCCTAAACACTTCACAGATTTAATTTAAAGTACTCCTTACAATATCCCATAGAGTATGTATTTATTACATCTATTCCACAGATGGAGAAACTGAGTCTCAGAAAAATTAAGTAACCTGCCTGAGGTTATACAGCTACAAAGGAGCAGAGGTGAAACCTGAGACCTAAGTCTGCCTGACTCCAAACCACTCTCTGACCACACTTATACTTTACTGCGTCCTCACCATGATGTAGAGGAAGGTGTGTTTTGTCAAGAGATACCCTATTTTGCCCGGAGAAGGCAATGGCACCCCACTCCAGTACTCTTGCCTGGGAAACCCCATGGACAGAGGAGCCTGGTAGGCTGCAGCCCATGGGGTCACGAAGAGTCGGACATGACTGAGAGGCTTCACTTTCACTTTTCACTTTCATGCACTGGAGAAGGAAATGGCAACCCGCTCCAGCGTTCTTGCCTGGAGAATCCCAGGGACGGGGGAGCCTGGTGGGCTGCCGTCTATGGGGTCGCACAGAGTCGGACACGACTGAAGCGACTTAGCAGCAGCAGCAGCACCCTGTTTTGCCAACATAGTGAGATTGAGAGAGGGAGACACGATGATAAAAAAAGAGACAGAGATACATGGAGACAGCACTCTAGAGAGAGAGACAGAAAGCTCTAAGTCATACACTGATTTTAAATCCTGGGAGGGAAAGAAGGGGTAGGTCCTATCTCTCTTCACATCATGAGTTCTGCCTCTCATTCAGCCCAGGCAGTCTCTGCCTCACAGCCACAGGATTCATAAACGCCTAACACCCCTATGTAGTAAGAGTGTTTCAGGGTTCAAGTACCCTCTAAGACCACTTGTGAGCTGCTCCTTTTCACTCACAGCTCTTCACACTTCACTTGGGCAACCCCAAACCCCCATTCTGCTTGACCAAGAATGCTCAGAGCCAGAAAGTGGGGAAAGAAGGGACAGTCCAAGAACCCCATCTCCACTCCTGACTTGCTTCTTACCAGCAGCAATTTCAGCTCCAAAGATCTCCTCGCCTACTGCCCATGCCTAAGAAGCTCTGTCCTGCTCTGCAGTCCACGGCCTTAGTCATCAGCTCCTTGACAAAAGGGTCCAGAGCGACCTCCCCATGTGAAAACCAAAACCTGAGGAAAAGCCTCAAGTTTCTTCTACAATTCAGCCTCTGGTAACCACCGTATCTCCCAGGCATCCTATCTTAAATGCAGATTCTCTTAACATGTTCTAATGTGACTCCCAGAGGTCCAAGAAGCATCAAACCACAGACACTCTAAAAGGAAGAGGACAAAGAATCATGGCTGGATGGACACAGCAAAGTCTATTAAAGGGGTCTAGTAGAAGCTGACCCCTTTATATTATATATATCTATGTGCATATTATTTTTCACCAAAATAAAAGCACTAAGCACAGACCAGACATTAATGAATACTGTTACGTATACAGAGCAGATGGGAACAAGCTGGAAAGAACAGGGGTGAGAGTTCTCTCAGGAACCTTCTGAACCATGAACATTCTTCTACCCATCCAAAACACAAAATTAAATCAAAACTTCAATACAGAAACGAAGGAATCTAGCTGTCCAGCAAAGTGAAACATGATGACATAGAAAAAAATATTTCAACTCTGATTATACTCCCTTAGTGAATATCATGGGCTTAGTTACTGTGTAACCAAGGGCAGTTTACCTGGAAAACTCATCTGCAAAACAAGAATAATAACAGTATGTGTATGTCAGGACAGTTGTAAAGACTGAAGTCAGTCCATATGCCCAACGTAATTTCTAACACAGGGTAAGTGCTCCATAAGTAGGAGCCATCATTATTAACTGTTGGTTATGTCTCACGGTTTAACTCTCTACTTTGAATGCACTGTGGACTCAAGAGGCTTAAGCGTGTAAGCACTCAGACAAGAACAGAGGAAAAATGAGGAACAGACCAAGAATTAAAGTATCCTTTATTCTGCTGAATTATAAGGACTTCTATAATCATGTAACACAGTTTGTGCTGGAGGATACAGTAGCATATAAATTCAAAAAGGTTTCGATAGCTTTACCTGTTGGCAAATTTAAACTGATAATGGAACCTCAACCTTGACTTTATCGCTATGTGAAGGCTGTTTGGCGATTAGGAAAGTAAGAAATGTCATTTTCTTCTTTACTTATGTTATGCCTAACAGAAGTTCGAAAATTTTATAGAAGCCAAGTGAAATACAGCTAGGGGAGAAACAGGAATATGCAGAATTAATTTTTTAAGAAATAGTCTAGTAAACAAAGCTCAAAGTCAGGACTATCTTGAAACAGACTGCCTTATATAGTATAGAAACTACCATCCTCTCAGTACCTAAAAACAGATGCCTGAACAGACCAAAGATAAACAATTAGTTAGCCTTGAAAGAGAAAAGAGCCCTACCCGTTATGCTTGGACCTCTTAATAAAACATGTACTTTGTATCACATTAATAATCAGCAATTCAAATAGCTGGGTGTTTCTCATAAAAACTCTGGCTAATGTGTCATCAACTATGGTGACAACTATCTGAAGGAGCTTTAATAAACAAATGATGCTTGCCTTTTCTAATACTGACACATGATGAATGAATAAATAGAGCACTGAAAATTGTTGGTTACCTCCATGCAGAAAATCTAGTTTCAATAAAATAACTTCATATTGATTGTCAAACTTTTCTTCCCCTATGTTAATACCATTCTGGATTAACAGAGCAGCTATTACAAATTCAAAAAAAAAAAAATTTTTTTTTTCTTTTCTATAGACAGCAGGAGAATCAAAGAACAAAAGCCATGTAAGTTCTGAGTCATGTATAGGACACTAAAGAGAGCTCTCCTAAAATCAAAAGAGGGCAGAACATGTTGCTGTTCTGTGGGTGTGCAGTCTCTTCTTTACAAATTAATCTTTCCACCACCTTCCTTTTCTCCCCAGCATCCTCAAAGCATCTGACTTGACAAGTCGTTGTTCTCTCTGGCCCCCAGCCAGAGATGCAGGTCCTGTGCATATCCCCTGACGCTGCTTTCCCTTCACTTCAGGGGCCGGTTTCCACTCAACCCCTGGGAGCTGCTCTGCACACACTCACTCAATATTCTAGGAATCTCCTCCTGTTCACCTTGCTGCCTGTCCACTGTTCTCATAACGCGCCAATGTCTTAAGAAGCTCCTAGGCAAGGGGCTCCCAACGCTGGAACGTTCAGTATTGTGTCACCTAAAACCCTCACACGCCTCAGTCTTTACCGTGCACTCCAGTCATCTCTGTGTGTCTCCTCTTCTACACCTGGCTGTGAATGGAGAGGAAGGGCTGGCCATCATGGGCACCGAGCACAGTGCCTTACACAGCAGATACCTATCCATTCAGTCTTGGCTGAATAAATACATGAAACGCTTCTGAGCAAAGACACATAAGAAATGACAATGATAACTTCTGAGAACTATCGGCACAGGAAATTCACCTTTTTCAAGAAGTTTTCAGCAGTATCTCTTGCCCTTTGGCTTACTTTCCTGTGTGCTTCAGGGCCCCTATCTCACCTCACAGTGATCAGTCACACCCATCCCCTCAGGGTCTCAGCCAATCACGCTCCCATGAGTGTGTAACCGTAGAAATATCATGCCAATGTGATCCATTTATTAACACGCACACCTTAACAACCCTCCCTTCAGAGGTAGTCCCGGGGGAATATGCTAGGTGGCACACAGAAAGATGCAAGAAACAAAGACTCTGTGGTCAGAGGAGTATCTGGCCAATCCAGTCCTTCCACCTCAAAGAAGTGCCTTTACTTCCAAGCTGCTGCCTTTTATCAAATTTGAATTAAACACTGTGAATATATACAGTACTGAGTTCACAGAGGAAGCATTCAATAAATGGATAGTAATATAATGTTTACACAGTGTATATATATCATGTTGCTCTAAACACAACCACCTCAATGTACATCATCATTTTTTTACAAAAGGCCAGTAAGAAAAAAACTGGGCAATTCATTGTATGTAATGGCTTGACATAGTTTGCAGAAGCGGCTGACCACCCACATCAAAACGCACATCCTCACCTCACTGCCCTGCATTGTCTTCGCCGGGTTAGCAGAAGGGATGGCGGCGTTCAGCTCCGGCTCTGGCTTACACAGGAGCGCGATGGTGTCTCGGTGAGCCTGGTAGCGCTCTTTCACCTGTCCATCTGCTTGCACAGCTTTATCCAAAACGGTTCTGAAGTTGTTTCCCTCTGTGGAAGAAGAAAGAAATGTTACCAGAGCACAGTAATGATTTTAACAGTAAAGTACATAACCTGGTTGTACTTTCATTTTGTTCTCCAATTTTACTTGTCTCCCTGTCAGCCCCAAAGCACTAGATGACAGAAACTGAGCTGTCAGTCTTTGCATCTTTAGTGTTAAAAAAATGACAGAATCAATTATAAGGCAAAAACACAGTTATAACCTTAAAACACCTTCGTGGTTAGAGTCCACTAAATAAAAGCCAAATGACATTAATCTTTTTCTACAACTCATGAATATAGAAAGACAACATTCACTCCAAAAACTGTTACAACTTATTTCAAAAATGTTCCTATCTCAAAGGATCATTCTTTAAATTTGACTTATAAGAAAAGCAGATACATTTTTAGAAAAATCACAATAGTATTAAATACTTTTTACAGAGAAATAAAGCAAGTCTAGATATCGTTTATCTGAAACAAGCCAAAATCTTTATAATCAAAGTCTTAAAAATAATGATTTGGCTTCAGGTTAATTTTAAAACTCATCTTTTACCACCTGGTAGGATCACTACTAAATGAAATGAAATCACAACACCATATATTTATATAATATCTCATTTATCTTTTTTTTACAATATGCAGAAAGCTTGGAACAGGAAGTAAGAGTTACAGCATCATTTTAATCTTCACTTTCTTAAGAATCTGAACTTATCATAATGAACATCCTTGTTATTTTTATCTTACATGGAACTGAAGAAAAACACCTGGATTTTCATATGGAGCCTAATTCAATCAAGCAAAAATTGTGGATACAAAATGAGAACTTACTCAAGCAAAAGTCATTTAGGGACATTTTTACCTGTTCTTAAAGGTTTATAAAGTTCATTGGATGGCGTCCTTTGCCAACGTTCCTTGAATTTTGCCCTTAAATCATTGTCAGTTGCTTCTTCTTCATCCAACAACCTTAATGACTTTTAAAAAGGAGGCAAAGCAACAATGAAATATCATTTCTGGTGTAAAAAACTAAAACATTTTTAAAATGATCATACTCAATATAGGTGAGAATTAGTGAGCTGGGACTATTCCTACTGTACTGGTTAGAATATAAATTAGTACAATAATTTTCATTGCAGAAATACAAGTCATAATATACTTAACAAAACATCTTGTAAAATTTAAGGCTAAGTTAGCCATTACCTTACTCAGTAAAATTAAGATGACTAAGAGATTATGTACATCCATATACCAAAACTACTTTTCAATGAATATTTTTTTTAAGATTAAATAAACAGAAAGCCTTTAGAACTTTGAAGCCATAAACAAAACAAAGAGAAAACCGATTAACTCGTACAAATAAAAGATTTAGACGTCAACCCAATACAACAAACTGAAAACTAACATTAAAAAAAAAAGCCTTTCAAATGCAGAGCTGAGAAGACAAGATAGCAGAGGCAGAAACATAAGAAAGTGCTAACCCACCAATGGACTCAAGTGCTGGAGTCAATGGTACCTGTTAATGCCTGACAGTTTAGAGCAGAGATCTGCTAACTTTGTGTCAAATGTTAAGAGTAAATATTTTAGGCTTGTTGACTACAGTCTCACATATTCTTTTTTCTTTTAATAACAATTTTCTAAAAGTGGTAAAAATCACCCTTAACTAGTGAACCATATAAAACAGGCCACAAGATGGAGCTGGCCTACTGTCCATAGTTCACCAACTACACATTCTCCAGTGGCTCAGAATGTGCATTTAACAGGAGACAAGAAACACAGGTGGGGCTAATAGGAGTAGGAGATCAGATCAAAGGCACTATCTTCCCTCAAACGGCGACTTCCAGTGGGTGACACTCAGTGAATGAGTATTTAAAGGAAAACTGACCAACTGAAGGGAATTTGCCCATCTGAGCCCTGGCTCTATATAGAAAAGAAAAGAAGTATCACCTTAAGGTTCCTAATCAAAAGCCTGAACTTAGGACTGGAAATGACTACCCATATGACACAAACTCCTAAAATGAATTTCAGAATAAAAGATTAACCACACACACACACACACACACACACACACACACATACAGAAAAGCCCTCCAAAAGAGTTTTAAAATACAGGAAACACACAAAGACACTGAAGTAAGAGGAAACAAACCGGTATGAGAAAAAAATCAGGAAAAAACAACAAATCACAGCACCAGACCACAAAGACTACTGACCCTGAGATGCGATAAAGAATACAAACTAAACACATTAACATGTTTTAGAGTCAAAGTATGACAGCAGAAAGAAAGTGAGCAGAACTGAAAAAGAGCCAAATGAAATCTCTGGAAATTAAAGAAATGATACCATTAGGAAGCTGGGCTATAACTGAGGAGAACTCGTGAACTGGAAGACAGACCAGAAGAAATCAGGCACGCGGGAGCACAGAGCAGCGGGTGGAAGACCCAGACAATAAAATGAGAAGGTTCAACATCAGAGATGGAGAAAGACGCAATAATGAGAATTGGGAAAAAGCAATATTCAAAGAAGTGAAAACTAAGAACTTTCCAGGATGGATGAAAGACACAATTTCTCAAATTCACGGAATCCAGTGGAATATCAAGCAACTTAAATGAAAGAAAACCCATCCCAGACACATCATAATAAACTATAAAAAAGAAAAGTATACAATTTTCATGCTGTTAAAAAGGGGAAAAAAAAAAACAAAAAATGGAGGGAACTCAATAAAACCATAAAAAGTGAGGGTGAGGAGGAACCAAAGAAAGAAAACAGAGAGAAATCAAGAGTAAGACAAGTCTTGTAGAAAAATATGGTTCCAAATATATGAATACTGACAGCTAATATATATGGATTTAACCCTCCACAAAGAGATGAAGATTGTCAACCTAAAAGTAAAGGAAAAATCTTATTACCATATGCTATTTACAAAAGACACAATCACAAAAACACACAAGTTGAAAGTCAAACACACAATAAGAAAACTACAGACCAGTATCCCTTATAACTGCAAAATGCTCAACAAAATACTACCAAACCAAATCTAGCAGCACATCAAAAGAATTCTATATCATAACAAAGTGGGATATCCTAGGAATGCAAGGGTGGTTCACACTGAAAAATCAGTTAATGCAATACTCCGTATTAGTAGGATGAAGGGAGGAAATCCATGTGATTATCTTGAGATACAGAAAAAATATTTGACAAAATCTAACACCCTTTCATGATAAAAGCACTCACATTAAGAACAGAAAGGAACTCCCTCAATCTGAGAACAGTCATCTATGAAAACCTTAACAGCTTAACAGTGAAAAACTGGAAGGTTTTCCCCTAAGATAACGATCAAGACAAGTCTGTGGACTCCCACTGCTTCAAACCAGGATTGAACTGGCTGGCACAATTAGAGTAAGAAATAAAGGGCATCCAAAAGTGGAAAGGAAGAACTATCTCTAGTTGCAAATAATATGACTTTTTATATGAAAAATCCTAAGCAATTCATAAAATAACTATTAGAGATAAGAAACAAATTTAGTAGAGTTGCAGAAAACAAAATCAACACACAAAATCAGCTGTATTTCTATACTCGAGCAATGAAGACTCCAAATAGGAAATAAAGATAATTCCATTATAACAGCATCAAAAAGAAAATAACTAAGAATCAGTTTAATCAAGGAAGTAAAATACTTGTACAGTGAAAAGTATAAAACACTGCTGAAAGAAATTAAATGGAAAGACAGCCTCCATCCATGGACTGGAAGCTGTAATACTGTTAAAGATCAGCAAAATATTCCTCAAATTGATCTAAACATTCAATACAATCCTCATTAAACTCCTAATTTTAGGGTTTTCTACATATAAGGTCAAATCAAATCATAGTAAGATACCACTTCATAGCCACAAGGATGGCTTTTTTTTTTTTTTAAGACAATTATAAGGGTTATTAGCAGGGATGTGGAGAAATTTGGAACCTTCATACACTGTTGGTAAAATGTAAAAGGGCGCAGCTGCTTTGGCAAACCAGTTTCACGGTTCCTCAAAAAGTTAGACACAATATTACTGTACAACTCAGTAATTCCACTCCTATGTATATAACCCAAGAGAACTGAAAACAGGTGTTCAAACATAACCTGTTCACAAATAACAGCATTATTCTGAATAACCAAAAAGTGGAAACATCCCAAGTATCTGTCCCTGATGAATGGATAAATAAAATACTTAATGATACAGCCACACAATGGAATATTTAGCCACAGAAAGAAATGAAGTACTGACACATGCTGTGACATGAATGAACCCTGAAAAGATGCTAAGTCAAAAACGCAAACTTCAAAGGCATGATTCCATTTATCTGATGTCCAGAATGAATAAATCTCTACAAACCAATCAGATTTGTAGTTGCCAAGAGCAAGGGGAATGGGAGAAAGAGGAGTGACTGTTAACTAGTACACAGGCTTTCTTTCGGAGGTGATGAAAATGTTCCAGAATTAGACTGTGTTGGTGCTCATACAATATTGTGAATGTACTAAAAACCACTGGATGGTACACTTAAAATTTAGGTCAAAACGGTGAAATTTTATGTTATGTGAATTTAACGTCAAAAAAAAAGAAAAAAAGGCACATGTAAGATAAATGTAGGTGATTTATGAAAAGAACCAATTAAATATCCTTATTCTGGAATGAAAAATATGGGGGGAAAATTCAATAGAATGGCTGAAGAACACAAAAGGCAGAGCTAAACAGCCAATTAATGAGCTGGAAGGCTAGCCTCAGACAGTCTCCCACACAGAGAAAAGTAACAGAAATGTTAAGAGAGGTGAAGAACTGACAGAAGCACTGCCATCAATCTAACAGGAATTCATTACGAGCGAATGGAGAAAGAAGAATAACTGAAGAAACAGAACCCGTGAATCTAAGACGGAGAGGGCCCAACAGATCCCAAGCAAGATAAATTTACCATTTAAAAAATAAACTAGTGGACACTTCAAATTATCTGAAAACCAAGACTAGAATTAAATTTGCTACCAGAGACATAAACACTCAAAAACAGTATCAGCTTCACAACTTAATAACTTACTTAAAATGAGACTACAAGTACAACCAAAAGAATCATAATGAGTCTAACTCATAAGGCTGTTGGGAAGATAAAATAGATAAAAATACCTCATAAGAGAGGCAGACAACAGACATGCCATACACATTAATAAAGCCAGTTTTTCCTTAATTATGAGATGAGATTTTTTCGCATTAATATTTATTTTAGTTAAGCCCTTAAGTAACCCTGGAAGGTATACATTCTCATTCCCAAGGTTCACACTGTCATAGTATATAAGTACTCTGTCTTTGCCCCAAAGTATTTGGAAACAGTGTAAATACAACTTCCCCTGATGCTTAAATGAAAGATTGAAACATCATGGATTAAAGCATTGATAACAGAAGTCACCTAAAAGAGACATGACTCCTAAACTGTCAAAAACCAAAATAACCAGTCTGAATACATTTATAGTTAAAGAAACAAATGTATCAATTAGTACAAAGAGCTGAAAGCACCTTAAAAGCAGAATAACATTGGCAAATAGTTGACTTTAGCCAACAAACTTTAGTGCTACATTCCTATTGATAAAATGCCCTTTCCACCTAAAGATGAGTATGGTGGGCTTAGAAAACATATGATGGCCTAGCTTCCTTAGTCTGATTCCTTGTTCGCCAGAGACTGAATCTTTCACAAGAAAAAAAAGTCCTTAATAATGAAAAAGTCTGAACAGTTTGTGTGAGAGTCATTTCTCACAGTATACTAGTTTCACACAATGGTCATGCAAGTTTCATTAATGCGCACTTATATACCCTTAAGACGTATGAACCCATTTCACTCAGAATTCCTCTTGATGCTGAAGGGCAGACTATGGGCCACAATAAACTCACCTGAATGATGAGTGCTACCCTGTGAAACCACAGGAAGAAGCCTCCTGTCCCAATCCCTGCTGGACACCAAGAGGCCAAAGGGTATTTTATTTACCTGAAAAGCAAACCTCTTGAAACATACCTCATCGAGGATTTCTCTATTTCTTTGTAGAAGTTCAGGTAGCTCTTTGATCAACTGATCAACAGTCTGGATGCCTCCCTGTTCAATCACAGACGTGGACTTCGTCAATATAGACTGAGGTACGGTATCTCCAGATATATCTTCAATTGCTGCTGGAAGATTAAGGGAAGCTAATACCCTGAAAAAATGAGACACTATGTCATCTAAAGGTCTAATCCTTCTTTCAAACACTAGCAGCGGAGTTACCACTCCAAAAAAGTGGATAAGCCCTGTAAATGGAAACATAAAGCAAACAAAAAGGAAAAACAGAAAATCAGGAATTGATAAAATTAAACAAAAAATCATTAAAGAATTAAATTAGATTCACAGTTCAGAACTGAGAGCCAAAAAGGAAAAAAGTTACATTAAAATATACTAGATACCTTTGGCTCACCAGCTAAACTTTACTTCTTTCACTCTAAGTAATTAAAAGTCAAAAATTCTATTTTAAAAATGTGATCTTTTATCACACTCCTGATTGTTTTACTGTCAGTGACAAAAGAGAAATAATACACAACATAGCTATAATTTCACATCAGTTCAGTTGTTCAGTCATGTCCGACTCTTTGTGACCCCATGGACTGAAGCACGCCAGGCTTCCCTGTCCATCACCAACTCCCGGAGTTTACTCAAACTCATGTCCATCGAGTCAGTGATGCCATCCAACCATCTCATCCTCTGTTGTCCCCTTCTCCTCCTGCCTTCAATCTTTCCCAGCATCAGGGTCTTTTCTAGTGAGTCGGTTCTTCACATCAGGTGGCCAAAGTTTTGGAGTTTCAGCTTCAGCATCAGTCCTTCCAATGAATATTCAGGACTGATTTCCTTTAGGATGGACTGGTTGGATCTCCTTGCAGTCCAAGGGACTCTCTTAAAAGTCTACTCCAACACCACAGTTCAAAAGCATCAATTCTCTGGCACTCAGCTTTCCTTACAGTCCAACTCTCACATCCATACATGACTACTGTAAAAACCATAGCCTTGACTAGACAGATCTTTGTTGGCTTAGTAATGTCTCTGCTTTTTAAAATAAGCTGTCTAGGTTGGTCACAGCTCTCCTTCCAAGGAGCAAGTGTCTTTTAATTTCATGGCTGCAGTCACCATCTGCAGTGATTTTGGAGCCAAAAGAATAGTCTCTCACTGTTTCCACTGTTTGTCCATCTATTTGCCATCAAGTGATAGGACTGGATGCGATGATCTTAGTTTTCTGAATGTTGAGTTCAGATAACTGAAAAAACTGGAGCTAATTTTTTCACTCTCCTCTTTGACTTGCATCTAGAGGATCTTTAGATCTTCTTCACTTTCTGCCATAAGGATGGTGTCATCTGCATATCTGAGGTTATTGATATTACTTCTCCCGGCAATCTTGATTCCAGCTTGTGCTTCATCCAGCCCAGAATTTTGCATGATGTATTCTACATAAATTAAATAAGCAGGGTGACAATATACAGCCTTGACATACTCCCTTCCTGATTTGGAACCAGTCTATTGTTCCATGTCTGGTTCTAACTGTTGCTTCTTGACCTGCATACAGATTTCTCAGGAGGCAGGTCAGGTGGTCTGGCATTCCCATCTCTTTAAGAATTTTCCAGTTTGTTGAGATTCACACATTCAAAGGCTTTGGCATAGTCAATAAGACAGAAGTAGATGTTTTTCTGGAACTCTTTTGCTTTTTCGATGATCCAACAGATGTTGGCAATTTTATCTCTGGTTCCTCTGCCTTTTCTAAATCCAGCTTGAACATCTGCAAGTTCACAGTTCACATACTGTGGAAGCCTGGCTTGGAGAATTTTGAGCATTACTTTGCTAGCATGTGAGATGAGTGCAATTGTGCAATAGTTTGAACATTCTTTGGCAGTGCCTTTCTTTGAGATTGGAATGAAAACTGACTTTTTCCAGTCCTGTGGCCACTGCTGAGTTTTCCAAATTTGCTGGCATATAGAGTGCAGCACTTTCACAGCATCAACTTTGAGGATTTGAAATAGCTCAACTGTAACTCCATCACCTCCACTAGCTTTGTTCGTAGTGATGTTTCCTAAGGTCCACTTGACTTCACATTCCAGGATGTCTGGCTCTAGGTGAGTGATCACACCACTGTGGTTATCTGGGTCATGAAGATCGTTTTTGTATAGTTCTGTGCATTCTTGCCACCTCTTCTTAATACATTCTGCTTCTGTTAGGTCCATACCACTTCTATCCTTATTATGCCCATCTTTGCATGAAATGTTCCCTTTTTATCTCTTAATTTTCTTGAAGAGATCTCTAGTCTTTCCCATTCTATTGTTTTCCTCTATTTCTTCGCACTGATCACTGAGGAAGGCTTTCTCATTTCTCCTTGCTATTCTCTGGAACTCTGCATTCAAATGGGTATACCTTTCCTTTTCTCCTTTGCCTTTCGCTTCTCTTCTTTTCTCAGCTATTTGTAAGGCCTCCTCAGACTACCATTTTGCCTTTTTGCATTTCTTTTTCGTGGTGATGGTCTTGATCACTGCCTCCTGTACAATGTCACAAACCTCCATCCATAGTTCATCAGGCACTCTATCGGATCTAATCCCTTGAATCTATTTGTCACTTCTACTGTATAGTCATAAGGGATTTGATTTAGATCATATCTGAATGGTCTGGTGGTTTTCCCTACTTTCTTCAATTTAAGTCTGAATTTGGCAATAAGGAGTTCATGATCTGAGCCACAGTCCACTCCCAGTCTGGTTTTTGCTGACTGTATAGAGCTTCTCCATCTTTGGCTGCAAAGAATATAATCAATTTGATTTTGGTATTGACCATCTGGTGATGTCCATGTGTAGAGTCTTCTCTTGTGTTGTTCGAAGAGGGTGTTTGCTATGACCAGTGCATTCTCTTAGCAAAACTCTGTTAGCCTTTGACCTGCTGCGTTTTGTACTCCAAAGCCAAATTTTCCTGTTACTCCAGGTATCTCTTGACTTCCTACTTTTATATTCCAGTCCCCCAAGAACTCCAAAATTACAACTCGCTGCTGAACAACCGTCAACAGAGAATGTCGGATCCCACCAAAAACAGATGCCCCACATCCAAGCGCAAAGGAGAAGCCCCAGCAAGACGGTAGGAGGGGCAAAATCGCGTTTAGAATCAAACCCCATACCCACCAGACACACTCGGAGGGCTCAAACAAACCTTGTGCACACCAGGACCCAGAGACTTGCACCAGAACTTAAACAGGACTGGGGAAACAGATTCTTGGAGGTACAAACAAAACCTTGTACACATCAGAACCCAGGAGAAAGGACCAGTGACCTCATACAAGACTGACCCAGACTTGCCTGTGAGTGTCTAGGAGTCTCCGGTCTGGCAGAGGCGTGGGTCACTGGTGGCCTGCTGCAGGGTCAGGGTCACTGAGTGTGGCCGTGTGTGCTTGGGACCTTTTGAAGGAGGTCGCCATTATTTTCATTACCTCCACCATAGTGTGGCCTCAGGTCAAACAACAGGGAGGGAACACAGCCCCGCCCATCAACAGAAAATTGGATTAAAGATTTACTGAGCATGGCCTTGCCCACCAGAACAAGACCAGATTCCCCCTCAATCAGTCTCTCCCATCAGGAAGCTTTCATAAGCCTCTTATCCTTCTCCATCAGAGGGCAGACAGAATGAAAACCACAATCACAGAAAACTAACCAATCTGATAACACAGACCACATCCTTGTCTAACTCAGTGAAACCATGAGCCATGCTATGTAGGGCCATCCAAGATGGATGGGTCATGTTGGAGAGTTCTGACAAAATGTGGTCCACTGGAGAAGGGAATGGCAAACCACTTCAGTATTCTTGCCTTGAGAACCCCATGAACAGTATGAAAAGACAAAAAGACAGGACACTGAAAGATGAACTCTCCAGGTCGGCAGGTGCCCAACATGCTACTGGACATTGGTAGAGAAATAACTCCAAAAACAATAAAGAGAGGGCGCCAAAGCAAAAACAACACTGAGTTGCGGGTGTGACTGGTGATGCAAGAAAAGTCCGATGCTGTAAAGAGTAACATTGCATAGGAACCTGGAATGTTACGTCCATGAACCAAGGCAAATTGGAAGTGGTCAAACAGGAGATGGCAAAAGTGAACATGAACATTTTAGGAACCAGTGAACTAAGATGGACTGGAATGGGTGAATTTAATTCAGATGACCATTACATCTACCTACTGTGGGCAAGAATCCCTTAGAAGAAATGGAGTAGCCCTCAGAGTCAACAAAAGAGTCTGAAATGCAGTACTTGGGTGCAATCTCAAAAATGACAGAATGATCTGTTTGTTTCCAAGGCAAACCATTCACTATCACAGTAATCCAAGTCTATGCCCCGACCAGTAATGCTGAAGAAGCTGAAGCTGAACAGTTCTATGAACACCTACAAGACCTTCTAGAACTAACACCCAATTTCACATCATCTAGGCATAATATCAAGAGGACATAGTCGGTGTATATATTAATACAGAATTTCCATTTGTTTTGTGGCACAATAACTATTAGTCTATTATTTCATTTACATAATGGGAGGAATATTAGGGTAAACTTATGCTGCCTTCCTGCTGGAAAAAGAATAATGAGGTCAAAACTTACTCATTCATCAAAATTAAAAACATGAAAAAGCAAACAAGTCTAGGGGAAAAAAAACTCAGTAACATATCTGACAAAGGATTTACCTCTAGAATATCTAAAGAATTCTTTAAAGATTATTAAGAAGAAAAATGAGCAATAGATTTGAACACTTCACAAAAGACATGAAGGGCTAACAAGCACATGAAGAGTTGCTCAACATCATTAGTCATCAGGGGGAATGCAAACTAAACCACAGTGAGACACTGCTACACACACACTAAAACAGCTAAAATTAAAGAGACTGACAATCCTACGTTCTGACGAGGTGCCAAGAAAGTACACTTCTCAAACACCGCAGGAACAATGACTCGGGAAAACCATCTGGCCGTTTCATGTGAAGTAAACATACACTAACCATACGACTCAACAATTCCGGAATCCTAGGTTATTTGCTCATGAGAAATAAAACATGCCCACACAAAGATGTGTGCATCAATGCTCGTAACAACCAAAATGTCCATCAACAGGTTCTGACCATAAAAAGGAATATTACTAAGTAATAAAAAGGATCAAACTGATACATAAACTATGATTATGCCAAGTGAAAGAAGCCCAAGATATTTTTAATATATACTGTTACATGCTATACATACTATATTATATATTATACATTACTATAACAATAGCATAAACTGTATATAACATACTATATATATGCAATGTACTATTTACTGTATATAATACACTATAAAATCTACATATTGCACACACTATAATGATTACACTTATATTAAAATTATATAAAAGGTAAAACTAACCTATGGTGACAGGGAGCAGATCAGAAGTGGCTAGAGGGTAGAGGAGAAGACACTGAATGCAAAGGCATGAGGGAATTTTTCTCGGGTGATAGAAACGTTCTCTATCTTGATCATGGTGGGTACTTACATGGCCACACACACTTATCAAAAACAACTATACACTTAAAATGGATTTATTTTGTTGTGTAAAATTATAGTTAATATATATTTTTTAAAACGATGTTATTTTGTCTTCAATCCACCAAAAACAAGAACTTGTTCAGAATATTGAAAGTACATGTATCTGAACTTTAAAAGGTCACTGCTACTTCTGATTTCCCTCAAATAAATACCCCCAAAATACAAATCTGTGGCCACATATTTTCACTGTTTCAGTAATTAAAATTTCTTCCAATTATATCTGCTTTGTTGTTGAGGCTCAGTAAATATAGTGTCCCCAAGAAATGGGTGTGTGTCTATATTTGCTATTTCAAATATCCTTAACATTCAGTTCTAAGCTCAGAAAAGTACAATGTTCATAAATAATCCATCAGGAAACATCAGAAATTTAGATAAATTTATGAAAGTTAAGCCCTACTTACCCATTTGCCAAAGTGGTGGCTTCTCTCATCTGCGCGATTGATCTGTTAACTAAATCAGCTTTCCTCTGATTATAGGCAGCCAAAGACTGCTGCACAGACACAGGAACCATTTTCTCAAACAGATCTAAAATGAGGAGTCGATTTCAATAAAATCTTAAGACAAAAACTCAAACTGTACAGTGACTGTTTATATCTCCTTTCCAATATTCCCATTAAAAGTCTTCAAACATTTAAAGAACAAAACTAAATCTATTGAAAAGGCAATGATAAAGAGAATTTTTAGATCACTGTATTCACGGGCAATGATGATGAAGGCTTTTCCTCTGAACTTAATTTTCTTAAAGATGTGTTTATCATTAAGTTTAAGGGATCTCTGGTGAATAAGATCTACACAAGAGAAAACAATACTCATTCATTGATAAACTGACCATAGTACCATGGTTTCCAGCTCTACCACTTCCTGGCTCTGTAACCTTGAGCAAATGACTTCACCACTCTGCATCAGTATATGCAGCAGTCAAATGGGGATAATAACCACACCTGCCTCATGTAGCTGCTGTGAGAAGTAAATCAACTAATATTTTAAAGTGCTTAAAAGAATTTCTGGCACATGGTAAACACTTTGAGCTTGTTAAACAGAAATAAATACAGTAGTCCCACGGTATACTCAGGGGACTGGTTCTAGGGCCCTCAGTGGATACCCAACTCCGAGGATGCTCAAGTCTCTTACATAAAATGGCATAGTGTTTGCATATAACTTACTCATATTCTTTAAATCATTTCTAACTTATTTATAATACTTAATACAATGTAAATGCTATGTGAACAGTTGCCAGAGTATTGCAAATTCAAGTTTTGCTCTTTTTGGAACTTTCTGGAAATTTTTTCTGTGAATATTTTCAGTCAACAGTCACTTTGAATTCACAGCTATGGAACCACAGATGCAGATGGCCAACTCTAAAATAACCATCCAATAGCTTAGAAATATTAGATCCCTGGGGTCTCAGCTAGAGGCTACCATATATTGCATAGACCTACAATAGTCAAGGATATTATGACATTTATTTATCTGATACAACCATGACTCCAAAAGCTTATATGTTTAAAGTCATACATGTCTATTTTTAATACCAGAATCTTAAATAACAAATGTTAACAAAAAGACAAGTGCTCATTTAAATCTTTATAATCACTAAGTTTCAAGCTTTCTGACTCTGCTGTATACTTTATGCTTTACTACCATATACTGTCCATCTTAAAATTTCACTGTTAACATGAATAAAATTCATTTTGAACATGAATAAAATTATATTCAAAGCATACAATTGCAACTATATGATTTTAGCTCCAAAAAATTCATTAAACTGGAGAAAAAATACATAACACTAAAGTGCCTCTGAATAGCTGACATACCAGTGAATTTCTGGCTGATGGGTACATTGACTGGAGTAGATTTCACAAGTGTGGCTTTGCCAATAGGGTCTAGATCTTTAAGGTCTGGAACTCGATCATGATAGATGAAGTCATTATCCTTCTTTGCTGCAGTAAGGGCACGGTTGATTCTATCAGAAAATTCCTTCACATTGACATATTCATCATAGCGAGATGCCACTGTTTTTATCAATTCTGCTGCATGCTAGCAAGAAAATGTTAAAAAAGAAAAAGAAAAGTTTTCTTTTTTTCCAACAAATATCCAAACTTTGGTTTTTTAAAAAAATCTTTAAAGACCAGCATTACTAGCATTGTGATCAACAGAACAACCTAGCAATTCTCTTATCAAAAAATACCAAAATATCAAAAATGAAGAATACATAGCAGACACCCCTTTAAGACATGAATGAATTACCAAGAGAGTAAAAGAAATCAAAACTATAAACTGACATTGAGGAAAGCGGTCTCTGGCTGTTGGTTATTTCTGTATCCAAAGGATTAGCAATTAAAACGCATTAAAAGCCCTCAGAGACACTTAAGACAGGGGTCTTGAAACTACCTAAGACAGCAAACTAGAAAGAAGAAACATCCCCTTCACCCCCACCCCCACATGAAGGCATAAACCTCAAAGGGCTACTCCTGGGATGAAAACGGTGGGTCAGAAAAAAACTCTGCAACACAGAAAAACAAGAAGGAAGCAAGTGTCAGCAACAATCGGAATTTTCTCTTTAAAAGTTGCCCTTGTGATACAAAAGGTGAACATAAGCCTTACATAAATTTAGGGCTCAAATTACTTAGGCAATATTGGGTACAGTAATACCAAATAAAATAGATAATCAAGTCAAAAGCTATTGAAGATAAATTCAGTAATATAATGCTTAACATTTGACAATTTGCCAGAAAGATACAAACTTCACAAATGTTGTATTTAGAAGCCTTTATCTATATAAACAATTACAATAAAAAACTGATAAGTCTATCCATTTTACTGTCATTCGAGTAGATGATTTTAACACGCTTTGTCTCAGCAATAAATGGACCAAGTAAACCAAAAATGTTTAAGATTACAGAAGTTCTGAACAGCACAATTAATGAGTTTGATTTACCAGACATGGAGAGCCCTGTACTCCACAATTAGAGAACACATAATAGTCTTGGGCTTATCAAGAACATCTGTAGTGACCACATGAAGACATAAAGCAAAAACACCAAAAGATAAAGTAAAAACACCAAAATTACAAGATTATAAGAATGGCTTAATGTTAGAAAACCTATGTATACAATTCTCCAAGTAATAAATTTAAGTTTAAAAAAATCAAATTATCTCATAGATGTTGCAAAATCATTTGATAAAATATTCACTCTTGACATTTCTTAAATCTCAGTAAAATAAAAATAAATATCCAGTTCCTTCATACATTAAAATCTTAACCCTCAACGCTGATATCATGCTTAGCAGAAAAATAAAATATTCCTAGAGTTGAAATAAAACAAAGATCACCAGTATCATCATGAACATTGACCATATAAAAATAACCAGACAAAAGAATGAAATTAGAGGCATAAAATTTAGAAAAGAAAAGGAACAATTTATTATTTACAAGTGATATATTTATTTGTATATGAGAAAAACCTAAAAGAACCAACTATTCTAAGTAAGAGGTAGTTTAGATACAAAATCAACATAGAAAATACAGATAAACCACCACCAATCTGAAAAGATAACCAAAAAAAAAAATAATCCAGTTACTAGCAATGTAAAGAAAAAAAGAAATTTTAAAATATTTGTGCAAGATTAATATGAAATAGAAATCAGGATAACCAAAACAAAAGCTATATCTTTAGTGTAAACTAGGAGATGGGGAAACACACAAATTTAAACCACTTTTTAAATCTGTACATCAAATTTGACTTGTAAATGTGATCAAACACTCTCCTAAATAAGAAAATTGGTATTAGGAGCAAAAGAAATGCCAAACAGAGCAGGAGAAACACGGAAGGCTAAGGGCCCACCCTGAGGGGAAAGTGCTTAGCTAAGCAAATCTGAAAACAATGAAATGCAATGAGGCAACAGCTGCCAGCTGATGATAAAGGAAAAGCCAAATGGCCTCCTGGAGCCATGCAAGGGTCAGAGGAAAAACGTAATACTGAGGGGCCTCGTCCCCACAAGGCAGATAATGACAAGAACAAGGATACTGGGTAAGCAGAAAAGAGGGTACAAAAGTGGGGAGGAGGAAAAGGGATGAGCACTCAGAAAACGCCCACAAAATACAAACTGTTAGAGCAGATAAGCCACCTGGAAAAGCAAAGGCTGTGCGGAAGTCGAGGAAATACAGGCACAAAAAGTGGAATCCTTCCTACACCAGGCTTTGAGAACCAGAGGGGAGGGGCCCTACACAAGAAGGCCTGGAAAGATACTGGTGTTCCCACACCCAGAAACCTCTCCAACAAAAATCAAGCTCATTCCAACACAAGTAACCGAAAAGGCATTGCATCTGCCTCAACACAAAGAAACCACAAGGAAAAAGCTGAAAATGGGCAGTTTAACTTTTCAACAGATAACGAAAATTCACCAAAGAAAATGTTGCCACAGGGAATTGCTGGCGGTCCAGTGGTTAGGACTCTGCACTTTCACTGCTGTGGCCCCAGGTTCAATCCCTGGTCAGGGAACTAAGATCACGCAAGCCGTGCGGCACGGCCAAAAAAAAAGAGAAAAAGAAATGCTGCCACAAACAAAAGAACACAGCCTACTAAAAAAAGGTAAAATAAGCTAAAAGACACAAGGATACAATCACAGTAACAAGAGAACACAAAGTATGAAGAGATGCTATTCAGATGGCAAGACAACAGCGGGTAATACTCAGGTAACAGTGGGTGATATTCTGATAGCAACAGAACATGAAACGAGACCCGAAGAACTCAGTGAAGAAAAATATGAAATCATTTAAGAAAAGAAAGGCTGAAATACTTATGCAAAGATCATGAAAGGGATAATAGGTTATCACAGAAACCACTGTAAGAAACATACAAAACAAGAAAAAGTAAAGACAATTCAACACGGCATTTGGGGCGCAGAGGCCATTACAAACTGAAAATTCAAGCGACGAATCAACCAAATGCAATGTAAGGACAGTACATGAATCCTTATTTGAACAAACTATAAAAGCACATTTTAGAAAAAAATCAAAGAAAACTAAGCTAGGTTTGGGTAATATTAGGTTACTAGCTTACAAACTGGTACTAACTGTACTAGATAGGATGACACTGTGGTTTTAATTTTTTTAAGTCTTATCTATTAGAGGCATATACTGAAGTAACTTAAGGATGAAATGATCCATGATATAGCTGTAAATATATCAAAAAAATAAGAGAAAGGGGGAAGAGATGAGACACAGAAAATATTGATTATCATTGAAACTGGGTAATAGATATTTGATGATTCTTATTTTTATATGTATGTTTGAAGCTTTCCATAATAAATACTTAAATAAAATTCATACAGGTGCATAAGCAGGAACAATCAAGAAAATTCAAGAGATGAGAGATGATCAATACCAATTAGGTATTAAAACATTCTAAAGTGTCAATGATTCAAATGGCATAGCTGGAACATGAACAGATAAACAGGCCAACGTAGCAGAATAAAAAGCTCCAAAACAGACCCAAATACATACGAAGGATTTAGTAAGTGATAAAGTCAAAATCTTAATGCAATGGGGTAAAGAAAGTCATTGCAGTAAATGATCTTAAGACAACTGGGTAGCCATTTGAAAAAATAAAAATTGGATCCATCCTTCACATCACCTATAAGGATAAACTCCAAGTGGATCAAAGATCCAAGAACTGAATATAATATACAGTGAATTACAAATCTTCCCAAGAGATGGTACTTGGACATGGGACCTTTGGGAGATCATGGAGAAGTCACGAGGGTGGGGCCCTCGTGAAAGGGTAAGTGCCCTTCTAAGAAGAGACACCAGAAAGCACGCTGTCTCTCCCTACCATAAAAGTACACAGCAAGAAGCCAGGCAAGCAGTATGTAAGCTCACCATCCTGACACCCTCAGAATTCCAGCCTCCTGAACTATGAGAAAATAAATTTCTGTTGTTTAAACTACCCAATCTATGGTATTTTGTTATGGAAGCCTGAGCTAAGACAACTACTGAAATACAAAATGCCACATTCACATAACTAATCACCGCAGTGTGGTTTGTTAATAACAAATCCTGGAAACACACAAGCATCCACCGATAACGTGTGGTTTATATAATGAAGTACAATGCAGCTCTAAAGAGAAATGAGGAAGGTCTCTTTGCTGCTGTATAAAATGGAGAGGGCTTCAATCTGCTATATGAAAAAAATAAGATGCACAACACTACACATAGCATGTATGTGCTCAGTTGCTTAGTCATGTCTGACTCTTCACGACCCCAAAGACTGCAGCCTGCCAGGCTCCTCTGTCCATGGGATTTCCCAGGCAAGGATACTGGAATGGGTTTTCCTACTGCAAGGGATCTTCCCAACCCAGAGATCGAACCCACAATTCTTGTGTTTCCTGCACTGGCAGGTGGATTCTTTACCAATGTGCCACCCATGGCATACGATCTCTTATATAAAGAACAGGAGAGTTAAGAACATGCATTAAGTGTGCATACACGTGTGTATATATCTGCTTATATTTTCTTTTTTTTTTTTTAAGACTTCAAAGTTTTTTTTTTTTTTTAATTGGAGTCTAGTTGCTTTACAGTGTTGTGTTAATTTCTGCTGTGAGCAAAGTAACAAAGTTAAAGGAAGCCTCAGCCTCATCCTGAGTCAAGTATTAGTTCATTTCAGTCACTCAGTTGTGTCCAACTCTTTGCGACCCTGTGGACTGCAGCCCGCCAGGCCTCCACTGCTTATATTTTCAAAGAGAATAAAAAAAAAAAAAAACATTGAAAGGATTAAATAAGAAATAAATGAAAATTACTTATGAGGCAGTGGGGAGAAAGGATGTAAGGAATAAAACAGAAGGGAAAAGGTAGAGATCGGCTAAGTGTATACCTGTTTTCCCCAATTCTTATATTGAAAATTTTCAAGTTCACAGAAAAACTAAAAAAACATAACAATTGAGAAAAAACACCTCCTCTGGTAAGTTTAACAACTGTTACCAATTTTTTCATATTTGCTCTCTTCCCCACATACACACAGGCCTTTTCTTTTTACATAACTATTTGAAACTGAAGTTCAGACATCACAACCCTTCATCCCTAAATTATCTCAGCACGTATCTAATGAGGACACTCTCCTTAACACCTACAAACTAGTATCTAACAAAGAAAAAGCAGTATTTTCATAAAATCAGTTTTATCATCTTATTAGACTCTTCATTAATGAATTAAATAAATATCTGGTATGTATCCATTTTATCTGACTCACAATTTTATATCTATACAGAGGCATCCCTCAGTATCTGTGGGGGATTGGTTCCAGGACTCCTCACAGGCACTAAAATCTGAATGTTCAAGTCCTATAGCTGGCCCTCCGTACCTACAGATTCTCCGTCTGCAGATTAAACATAGTACACGACCAGCTGTTGGTTGAATCCACAAATTCAGAAGCTGCCAGTATGGGGAGCCAAATATTTATTCATTGAAATACACCTGCATATAAGTTGACTTGGACAGTTCAAATCTGTGTTGTTCAAGGGTCAACTGTATTTTTATGTCTTTTTTAAAATTGAGCCTACTTGGTAGCTTCAGAGACTCACCAAGACGATCAAGTAGACCCACCTCCTGAAGCCTAATGAACTACGTTGTCCAAGAAGTGCACTTCATGAGCTGTGTAAGCCCAGGTACAATTTTTCTCGGCCCCAGAGGTGAATCACCCACAGCAATTTTCCCTTTGCTATCTTACCTATCGCTGTGATATTCCTGAGTCCTTTGATTTTGTTATTTCTGGTTTGCTCATGACCAATAAGCTTTCCCCCATTACTGTTAACAATTACTGCAAAACTGACCGAATGGTGCAACCATCAGATACATGGGGCATTCTGAGCAAAAGACTGCAGAGGATATGACTTAATGTTCATCTTTTTTGTCCGTTTTGTTCTGTTTGCCTATGTCTGACCTCAAATCAAGTAAAAAAAATTTATCTCATGACTAATGGAAAGAGGAACAGCCCCTGGAGACATGAATCAGTACGTATTTATGTTGTTAACTTCTGACCTATGACTAAAGCTGTGTAATTGAAGCTATTCACTCTTCAGGTGTATAGCTGAAAAAAGTGTCTAAAAGTGAAAGAAGTCCTTATCTCCTGTGTGAATTTGAAATAGCTTCCTTTTTTCAAAGGGGTTTTAAAAATTAGATTAAAATTTCAAAAGGAGATCTTATATAACTGGCTTATAGAGAATATTCATTTGAATATAAAAATTCCAGAATTCCCCCCAAATAAAGAAGCTACACTTCTGTAAAACAAAGACCAGTTTACCATTTAGTCGATACCCACTAAAGTGGCTGACCAACAGTGGACCCTGCAAGAGGACTTCAGGATGAAAAACAAGGGGAGACACTCCTCACGCTCTGGAAGGACAGGCCCCTTAGACAGATGTATACCTCAGGGAGAATTTTAACTAACCTAGATTCCTGTATCTTCCCATACATAGAGAAGCACTAAAATCATTAACCTGGGCTATCTGTTCTTTGTGACTAGCAGTAATCTTTTACTGAAAGGTATGTTTGACTGGAGGTATTCTCATCAAAATCAAGTATGAGCTGGTTTCTCCCCTACTTCTTTAGAAAGGTTCCTCAGAGCCTCTGAGAGGCCATCTCCCAGGCCACGGTCCTCAGTGAGGTCCCTGAGTAAAACTTACGCTCCAACTCTTATGCTGTGTGCTTTTCTTTCAGTCAATACTCCCGACACTTTAAATACGCTACCCTGAAAAAACTTTCCCCTAGAAACCCCTTTCAGAAGCATATGTTTTCATCTGCTTTCATATGATGCTAAGTTACTACAACCAAAGTGAATCCCTGGACAAATAAATGTTTGATAATCTGAGTGTGCCTTTCTCTGATTTTGTCAGGGTGGAGTATATTACAAGCATATATTTTATTTTTTTTATAAAACTTGGGTTTCTCTTCTTATGAAAAGACTAATTACACTGAACTTCCTAAGTAAGATTTGCATTGTATCTTCTAACACTAGTCCATACTTAAATTTCCTTAACGGTCCTTTTCCTACCATCTGCTGACCAACTCTCAAAATACAAACAATTCGTATAACAGCGCTCGCCCTTGCTGCAAAGCTGCCCCAAATGTCATAGCAAGTTACTCACACACCTAGGGCAGATACAACAGCATAGAAGGTAGTCTGCTGATTACAAGATCTATTTATATAGATTACCACTGTCCTTCTCAAACTATGGAATTGTATGACCCAACATAGACCAAGGCTATGCCACAAGTTAAGCACTCCACATCCTTTCTGGAGCATGAAAATTAATTTAGAGTATTTTATACTAAAATATACATGAGTAAATAAAAGAGAACTGAATGCAAAGTTAACGTGAAATTTTTAGATAAAATAGGAAACTTCAAAAAGCACACAGTTAGGTATGCTGTGCTGTGCTCAGCTGCTCTTGTCACATCAGACTCTTTGTGACGCAATGTACTGCAGCCCACCAGGCTCCTCTGTCCATGGGATTTCCCAGGCAAGAACACTGGAGTGAGTTGCCATTTCCTTCATAGCCTAAAAAATAAGAACAATCACCCACCTTCATGGACAGGTGAAATGAGTGGGAAAGCTTTTTATGAGCAAACTTTGGAATCTCACTAAAAAAAAGAAGAAAAAGGACATCCAAGTATTCGAGTGACTTAAATATTTATTTCTACGAAACTCACCTGTAGCCGTGCAATCTCTTCTCCAAATTTCTTTTGCTGTTTTGCCAGGATAGACTGGTGGTACTCAGCATAGGCCTGCATGATACAGTGCTTTGCAGTCAAGACAGGGAACACCTCCTGGAAATAAAAATACTGACCAGGGATAGTCCAACCACACAAACCACCACAGACAACATGGGATGCAGGAAGAAAAAGGAAAAGGAGACAGAAATTAGAATCACCCCATTAATAGTTTAGAGATAGGTTAGTCATTAGGTGTAAACAGAGAAGACCACATGATTTTGTGTGGACTGGATTCAATGAATTCTGGGTTTTTTTCTTCCAATTAGAATTAACAATTGGGTTTTTTAACTGTTCAATGTAGCCAATTTAAGTTTTTACACTTCTCTTTAAGCCATGAAGTCAACATTTTGTTTACAAAGAAAAAAGGAAAGCATGCATTAGAAAGAGAAGTAGAATGGACATTCACAGTCAAGCACAGGGCTTTAGCAGCTTTCTTGTGAGCCCTCACCCAGCTCTCGGTTAACTGAGACACCATTACTCACATATACTAATGAAACTGCTCTATAGCTGACTGTTTCATCGTGTTTAAAAGACAAAAGACAGTGAAGTAAGTTCCCACTTAAATTCACAATCTAAGAGACTTGTAATAACAATGATTTTTAGTCATACAAAAATTCCTCAGCATCACATAAAGACTAACATTTCAATACCATACACTCAAAAACACAGAGCAGACAGACAAATGCACTGAGCTAATAACTAATATGATAAAGTGTTACTTTGCCCTAATTTGTTTTGAAAAAAGTTCCAGCCAAAACTGATTTTAGAAGATCCAAAAACATGAACCAAAAAAGCAGTAGAGGGTCTTCCAAAGTATCAAATCCTACCCTATAAGCTCAATGTTTTCAGGAAGTACATGCCATATAATATGCAAGAAATATACTAGACAATCACTGTCTAGACAAAAAAAATAATAGTAAGAGAAATGAAAACTGAATTACTACCTTGTTTGCTTTCCTGTCTCCCAGTGAATAATTTCCTAGCTTCCTGGGTCACTACTTGCAGATATTCCAGTTTTATAACTAGAATATGAAAATACCTGATGAGCTTTATTAGTCAAAAAGCAAAAATAAAAAACATCTAAAATCTCAAACTGCACTCATGCCAGTTCTCAAGTTTAAGTCTGGAGCAACTGGGTACTTAAACAGGAGATTTTTCAAGGAATACCAGGAGTGGTACAGAGGTAGTTTCCAAGTCTTTGTAGGTGACACTGTCTTCTTGCCAGGACAGGACTGAACTAACGGCCCCACAGGATTTAAGAGTACACTGTGCAGCTGATCACGAGGTCTTTCAGAAGAAAAAAAGGTGAGAGGAGATCCCAAGTCTCTTAACAGCAACACTATACTACCCAAGAATCCTAGGCAAATTCTTCTACTGATCTCTTGGTGAATTTTAAATCTCCAGCAAACTTCAAATTCCTTGGTGCTCATATTCTGCTCATTCTCAACACTCATGTGTTGATGTACTTGCATGCTTTTCTATTCTGCCACAAAATTGTCTGCAATTTCATAATTTATAGATTCCTGAACAACTTATAAATCATTTTCCCTAAAAGAAAGCACATAACAAATACCATTTGCTAGCATACAGACAAAATGAATTCCTTGAACATTTCTGAAAGAGAGCAGTTGACTTGTAGGACATTTCAATCTGTAAGCTTGTTTGGAACCATACTGCATTTACTTCTCAGTCTAATCATCCGCTTTATCATTTACAAATGCTCGTCACTGACTAGTCTCTTCAAATGCTGCTTCAGAAAGGTTACCATTACAACAATGAATACTTCCTGTGACACGTGGTTTTAGATGGCTGTTTTCCTCAGCTGTACAACAGCAGCCCAGGTTTATATCCCTGTTGGCAAAACTCAATTCTAATCAAAGTACGGGGTGAATGTGTTAAGTTTCCTTTTCCTTTTGTCTTTATGTCTGCTTTTGTGCTTTAAGGTTCATCTTTAAGAAAACAGGACAATGATTAAAAGGGTGAATAATCAACATGCTCAAGCATCACACTGTACCAAATGACCAATGATTCAAAACAACACTCCGATCTGATGACATTACTGGAGACAGGTATTCACCATTTTCCAGAAAGCGTTTTAGCTTTGAAAAATAAACTTAGTAAACAGAAGCAAAGGCATTCCCTAAATATGAAAGAGAAAGTGTCATGCATCTTAATTAAAAACTATTTCTACAAACATATTCTTCAAATGCCTCCCCTTAAATTTCAAATTTCTTTAGAAATCATAATTTTCAACTTGCTTAAGACACAAAAATATCCAAATAGTTGCACATGCAAAACAGCCAAGTATTTACAAAAAACAATAACTGACCTTGGGGAGAGTATCTTTGTACTGACATTGTTTAAAAGCATCACCAAAATAATCTGCAGCCTGATTAGCCAATTTAGCTATGATGGCATCTTTCATTTTATCTGGAATAAAATATTAAATTGATCATTTTAATGAAAATAAACATAAAATAATCTGATACGTCATGGTAACTCAGTGAAGACACTGAGATCACAAGTTTATACATTTGTCTTACAAAATCCTTGTTGATGAAATTGATTTCCCTGTGTACAACTTAATCATTCCATAGGCAGATCTAGAGAGTTAGAATAAACGAGCAATTGTCAGAAGCCCAAGTACAAGAGGAGTGGAGAGTGACTGACAGTAGCTATGGGATCTCTTCTGCGGGTGGGAATGTTCTAAAAGATAGTTAGGGATGGTTGCAAAACTCTGGATACACTAAAAGCTAATGAACTGTATATGTTAAAAGGGTAACTGATATTGTGTATGAATTCTATCTCAGAATAAGCTGTTACTTTAAAAGAAAATCTTTTCCAGTTGATTCAGCTCCCACCTGCTGGACTGCTCTCATGTTCAGTTCCTCTGTATTTGCACATTCAGTCCCTGTTAGTCCTCTCATACCAACTTACATGCCTTAGAACAAGCGTCCTCGTTCCCTCCTTCACAGGGCCAGGGACTCTGCTGGGATGGCTCCTCCCTGTTCAAGTCTAGTTTAAACAAGATCTACTCAAGGAAATTCTTCTTGACTGAAGAATCTAAAAACAGCATAACTCCCCCTACATCCTTATCCCACAGCCAGACCACCTGTCATCATCACATCTTATTTGTTTATAGCAATTATCTCTCTCTAAAATTACCCTGGCTACTTAATATCTTGTTTATCATCTCCCCCACAATAAACTGCAAGCTTCCTAAAAACAGAAATCTTCTGTCTGCTGACTCCATCTAGAGCCTATCACAGGGACCGGCATACAGCTGTACCCAATAATCACAATATTTGATGAATGAATGAATTTTAGATGTTACAAACCTGCGTAACTACTACTCCAGGGTTCAGTGTTTTAAGATGATAACTACACATTTCATAAAAGACTTCAAAAACAGCCTACATTCTGAATTGTGTGTTTGTACCACCTTAAGGTCAGAAAAGGAAAGCTGAAATTTTTTTGATAAACCACAGGTCAAAGATGCAAAGATGAAAGTTCTACATTGAACATATTACAATCACCTTATTTTAAAAGCCTGTCACTTCTTTCCCATGCAACAAAATGGAGAACAAAGTGGAATTACCTCTTGTGGCTTTTAAAAAAAACACTTCTTGGGCCTGGGCCAGCATGATAAGGCTGAGGGTTCCAACAGTGTCTGGAGATAAGTCCACAGTGGGCTCTCTATTCAAGGCAGATAAAACGGTCTCTTTAATGTGTAAAAAGGCACCACTAGCAAACTAGAGGGAAGAAAAGGAGAATTTCATTAAAACCTGTAAGAACTCAGCAAGACAATTTTCTACAGTTACACACAAAATCACTTCAAATGTTAACTCTGTTACATTTGGTACATTTGGTACGTCTCACCTGCCAACAATAAGAATATTTTTCTAAAAACACTACAGAATAAGATTTAACATGTATTAAACATTCAACAGCAACAAAGTAAATTGATGCGACAAATTGATTCAACTTTTGCAAATACTTCCTCAAAATCCAACATGTGAACAGAGGCAGGGATATTATTAAAATGTTTTTAGTCCTAAAATGTTCTTGGTTTGGTCCCAAATTCATCTCTCAAATAATTAAAGAGTAGTGATACCTAGTCCTCTGGGGAACAGCAGGACGATCCATGGCTAAGGACTTTTTTATTTGGCTTTCAGAGCTCCCTGGTAACACGTTTCCCATCAGATTTTCCTTCTCAATTGTATTTTGCTTAGCTTCCCAGGTGGCACAGTGGTAAAGAATCCACCTGCCAATGCAGGAGGCACAAGAGACATGGGTTCCATCCCTGGGTCAGAAGATCCCCTGGAGAAGGAAATGGCTACCCACTCCAGGATATCTTGCCTGGGAATCCCACAGAGAGAGAGGAGCCTGGTGGGTTGCTGGCCATGGGGTCACAAGAGGGTCAGATACAACCAAGCACTGCACTGAGGTAAACACTGAAATAACTTTGCTTTTATGAAACAACTGACCCTGGGAAGAAGCAAGACATCAATTCGGGATTAAAAGGAGCTGTGGGTTATGTGGTTAAGCTACACAGAGCCAACTCAAGGTTAAGCTGTACCGAAGTAAACATCACATTTGCTGCAGTCAGAAAGCACCATAAAACTAGATGAAAGTCTCCAAGGAGAGATCAGCTGACACGCTCAGTAAACTAACAGTATCACACACTACAAACGCAAGGGATCTGGTCTCCCATTCGCAAATAAGGACTGGAGAGCTACAGAGATTAAAGCACTTACCCAAGGGCACAGAGTGTCTTGGCAGCAAATGGCTTGGAAAGAGACTTAGAATCTCTTTCCCTTGCACTAGGGACCTTGCTGTGAGTAAGAGTGGAATGTATCCTCAATAATTCAGGATGCCCTCTAAGATCTCACATGCCAACAACTGGAGTTTACAATGAATACAAAACTAAATAAAATTTTAATTCATTTTCACATTTTAAAAAATTTGCCACTTATAGCCTCAAAAGGGAAAGGTATATGCATCAGGACTGTCATCTGTGCCCATTCAAAACTGAGAGCACGATATATATGGAATTTGAAAGATGGTAATGATAACCCTATATGCGAGACACAATAAGAGACACAGATGCATAGAACAGTCTTATGGACTCTGAGGGAGAAGGTGAGGGTGGGACGTTCTGAGAGAATAGCATTGAAACATGTATATTATCATATGTGAAGTGGAACACCATTCCAGGTTCGATGCATGAGACAAATGCTCAGGGCTGGGGCAATGGGATGACCCAGAGGGATGGGATGGGGAGGGAGGTGGGAGGGGGGTTCAGGATGGGGAACACATGTAAACCCATGGCTGACTCATGTCAATGTATGGCAAAAACCACTACAATATTGTAAAGTAATTAGCCCCCAACTAAAATAAATAAATTTATTAAAAAAGCTGAGAGCATGTTGTCTGCTTAAAGTACATTTTCCTCTCACTTTCTTAGAAGAGCATTCTTTAACTCCCCTAAACTTAAACCATGGAAAAGACCGAACTCCACCTCTGAAACAAGCAAATTTCAGAACCATGAGAGACAGTGCAAGGACCATTAGGGATTCCATAAAACTTAGAACACCTGAAACCCCAGGGGACCACTGTATTAACACTTCTGCCCTCCAGTCTCCTTGTCTGGAAAGTGAGAATGACATTATGCAGCATGCATCACAAAGTTTTCAAGAGAACATGAACGTGCTCTGTAAATGATAAAGCAATACAAACATGAAAACATAATTATAGATTACCACTTAACAATAATCACTTATTTTTCCTTAAATTGAAGCAACTGAGTCAACAATACACTGTTGCCAAATAATATGCCATATTAGTAACTGACTGTATGTAAAACCTACATTTAGTTAAGAACATTACGTATCTGACCACATTTAACTATGACCTCTTCACAAGTCTCAGAGGTAAAATTTTCTTGCCAAGAAGTCTTAATTTTTGTGACACTGGTGAAATTTTAACTATGTCTAAGAAATATTATGCAAAACTAATGTAGAGATATTTTAAATGAGGTCATGCATTTAAAAGGGACTTGCCAAAGATTTTATCTCAAACAATTAATCATTTTTTCTCCCAACATTTACTGAGCCTTTATTATGTGCCAGGCACTGTGCTAGGTGCTGGATGTACAACAGTGAAGAAAAACAGAGCTGGGTTTACAAGTACATTATTTTATCTAAGGACTTCAAAAAAATGTATTAATGCATTAAAAAGTACATTATTTTTCAAGGAAGCATCTGTATGTAAAGAAACATTTATAAACTCTAAACGCAAATGATTTTCAATTCAATCAAACTCAGTGTTGACAGTTAGGTAGAAACTACTGTTCTGCGTACCTGATAATGTTTAGCAGCGATTTTCAATCCTTCATCATTATCCAGGTTCTGTTCTGCTGCAATCTGGCTAGCTAAGGCTGCACAATTGAACAACACACAGCTCTTTTCATATCCTAAGCTTGCAAGAGCTATAAAAGATTGAGAAGAAAAAATTCATCAGATATTTTTTTTTTCCTAAAGAAAATGAATGTTTCAAAGAGAAATACTATGACCTCTATCCCACTGGTTCTCACAAAAACAAGTTTCCAGACCTGTTTTCTCACCCATAATCAGCTCCCATATAGGCGTCTATTTCCACAACAATATTCTCATCACCTAAAACTCAAGGATCAATAAATTCATCTTTCTTTCCCTTTACATCCACACTATTAGATTCAAAATGAAAAGTCATTCTCACGTCATTTCAAATTCAACTCAAATAAATTCTTCCCATTTTTCCCATCAGCTCTCTCAAAATGATACCTTCCCATGACATTCAAACCAGTTTCTCACTCACTACAAACCTATGCCGATTTGAAGTACCTCCCACCTGGCCTTCTGTGTCTCACTTCCTCACGTTAATAATGTATCTCTCAGAGGACTAGAAGGCTATCTGGTTAAAATACAATTCTGACTAAGAATCTACACATCTCACATCAATTGGGATAGCTACTAGCAAACAAAGTAGAGGCCTTCCCGAGTGGTGCAGTGGATAAGAATCCGCCTGCCAACACAAAGGACACAGGTTCAGTCCCTGGTCCGGGAAAATTCCACACGCCATGCATGGAGCAACTAAGCCCATGAGCCCCAACTACTGGGCCTGAGGGCTCCAACTACTGAAGCCCATGGACCTGGAGTTGTGTGCCACAAAAGAAGCCACCGCAAGGAGAAGCCCACTCACTGCAATGAAGAGGAGCCCCTGCTCGCCCCAACCACTGAAAGCCCTCATGTAGCAACAAAGACCCAGCACAACCAAAATTAAGTAAATAGAAACAAAACTGAATGTGACAGTTGTCGGCAGGCATGTGGAGAGACTAGGACCATTGTGTACTGTTGGTGGAGAGTAAAATGTTGCAGCCATGTGGAAAACAATATGAAGATCCCTCAAAAAATTAGGAATAAAACTACTGCATAATCCAACAAGTCCAATTCTGAGTATAGACTCAGAAGAAATAAAAGCAGGGTTTAGTTTCAGGGATATCTGGACATCCATGTTCATATCAGAATTATTCACAGTAGCCAAAAGGTGGAAGCAACTCAAGCATCCACTGATTCACAAACAGAAACAAAACATGGTATATACTTACAATGGAGTATTATTCAGCTTAAAAAGTAGGGAAATACGATCACATACCATAAGATGGATGAACCTTGAGGACATTACACTAAGAAAAACACGCTAGCCACAAAAAGACAAACATTCTATGATCCCACCCATGTAAGGTGTATAAACCAGTCAAACTTACAGAAACAGAAGGTAGAATGGTGATCACCAAGTACTTGGGAAAAGGTGAAAAGGAAAGTTGTTATTTAAAGGGCGGAGAGTATCAGATTTGCAAGATCAGAACGTTCCGGAGATGTTTCACAATGTGACTACACCTAACACCTCTGAACTATACACTTAACATTGGTTAAGACAGGGAATTCCCTGGTAGTCCAGTGGTTATGACTCGGTGCTCTCACTGCTGGGGCCCAGGTTCAGCCCCTAGCTAGAGAGCTAAGATCCCACAAGCCACACAGTGGGGGAAAAAAAAAATTTTTTAATTGGTTAAGACAGTATATTTTATGTTATGGGTTTTTTTAAACACACACACACACACACACACACACACACACACACACACACACACAGAAGAACAAATTCAATCATAGTGACATCCAAGATCTCACATAATGTGCCAGATTGAAAACCAAGCAAAAGGTTGGTTTTCAAAGTCATAAGGCTTCTGACAAAACCACTGAACAAACCACCTAGGAAAATCAGAACAACATTACAGCTGTGTGTTCATGCCACACAGAAGTGTCATAAAGTAAAACACTCATTGTTATGTAGCACTTTAGTAGTCTCTCCTGTAATTATACCCAGCTTTTAGCTAGCCCCCAACCTAATTCTAGCCTCTGCAGCATAAAGCAAACATACACACCAGCTACTCTAACCTCAGTTCAGTTCAGTCACTCAGTCATGGCCGACTCTTTGCGACCCCATAGACTGCAGCATGCCAGACTTTCCCCATAGACTGCAGCATGCCAGACTTTCCTGTCCATCACCGGAGCTTGCTCAAAGTCATGTCCATCGAGTCAGTGATGCCATCCAACCATCTCATCCTCTGTTGTCCCCTTCTCCTCCTGCCTTCAATCTTTCCCAGCATCAGGGTCTTTTCCAATGAGTCAGTTCTTCCCATCAGGTGGCCAAAGCATTTGAGTTTCAGCTTCAGCATCAGTCCTTCCAATGAATATTCAGGACTGATCTCCTTTAGGATGGGCTGGTTGGATCACCTTGCAGTCCAAGGGACTCTCAAGAGTCTTCTCTAACACCACAGTTCAAAAGCATCAATTCTTCGGCACTCAGCTTTCTTTATGGTCCAACTTTCACATCCATACATGACTACTGGAAAAACCATACCTTTGACTAGACGGACTTTTGTCAGCAAGGTAATGTCTCTGCTTTTTAATATGCTATCTAGGTTGGTCATAGCTTTTCTTCCAAGGAGCAAGCGTCTTAACCTGCTTACAGATTTCTCAGGAGGCAGGTCAGGTGGTCTGGCATTCCCATCTCTTTAAGAATTTTCCACAGTTTGTTGTGATTCACACATTCAAAGGCTTTGGCATAGTCAATAAAGCAGAAGATGTTTTCTGGAACTCTCTCGCTTTTTTGATGATTCAACAGGTGTTGGCAATTTGATCTCTGGTTCCTCTGCCTTTTCTAAATCCAGCTTGAACATCTGGAAGTTCTCGGTTCACATTCTGTTGAAGCCTGGCTTGGAATTCTGAGCGTTATTTTGCTAAGTGTGTGAGATGGGTGCAATTGTGCGGTAGTTTGAACATTCTTGGGCACTGCCTTTGAGATTGGAATGACACCTGACCTTTTCCAGTCCTGTGGTTAACAGATGAGCTTTCCAAATTTGCTGGCATATTGAGTGCAGCATTTTCACAGCATCAACTTTTAGGATTCGAAACAGCTGAACTAGAATTCCATCACCTCCACTAGCTTTGTTCGTAGTGATGCTTCCTAAGGCCCACTTGACTTCGCATTCCAGGATGTCTGGCTCTAGGTGAGTGATCACACAACTGTGGTTATCTGTGTCATGAAGATATTTTTTGTATAGTTCTTCTGTGTATTCTTGCCACCTCTTTTTAATATCTTCTGCTTCTGTTAGGTCCATACCACTTCTATCCTTATTGTGCCCATCTCTGCATGAAATGTCCCCTTGGTATCTCGAATTTTCTTGAAGAGATCTCTAGTCTTTCCCATCCTATAATTTTCCTCTATTTCTTTGCATCAATCACTGAGGAAGGCTTTGTTATATCTCCTTGCTATTTTTTGGCACTCTGCATTCAAATGGGTATAACTTTCCTCTTCTCCTTTGCTTTTTGCTTCTCTTCTTTTCACAGCTATTTGTAAGGCCTTCTTAGACAACCATTTTGCCTTTTTGCATTTCTTTTTCGTGGGGATGGTCTTGATCACTGCCTCCTGTACAATGTCATGAACTTCTATCCATAGTTCTTCAGTCACTCTATCAGATCTAATCCCTTGAATCTGTTTGTCACTTCTACTGTATAGTTATAAGGGATTTGATTTAGGTCATATCTGAAAGGTCTGGTGGTTTTCCCTACTTTCTTCAATTTAAGCCTGAATTTGGCAATAAGGAGTTCATGATCTGAGCCACAGTCCGCTCCCAGTCTTGTTTTTACCAACTGTATAGAGCTTCTCCACCTTTGGCTGCAAAGAATATAATCAATCTGATTTCAGAATTGACCATCTGGTGATGTCCACGTGTAAAGTCTTCTCTTGTGTTGTTGGAACAGGGTGTTTGCCATGACCAATGGCATTCTCTTGGCAAAACTCTGTTAGTCTTTCCCTGTTCCATTTTGTACTCCAAGGTCAAACTTGCCTGTTACTCCAGGTTATGTCTTGACTTTCTACTTTTGCATTCCAGTCCCCCATGATGAAAAGGACATCTTTTTGGGGTGTTAGTTCTAGACGGTCTTGTAGGTCTTCATAGAACCATTCAACTTCAGCTTCTTTGGCATTAGCGGCTGGGGCATAGACTTAGATTACTGTGATACTGAATGGCGTGCCTTGGAAATGAACAGAGATCATTCTGTCATTTTTGAGATTGCACGTAAGTACTTCATTTCAGACTCTTGTCGACTATGAGGGCTACTCCATTTCTTCTGAGGGATTCTTGCCCACAGTAGTAGATATAATGCTCATTTGAATCAAATTCGCCCATTCCAGTCCATTTTAGTTCACTGATTCCTAAAATATCGACATTCACTCTTGCCATCTCCTATTTGACCACTTCCAATTTGCCTTGATTCATGGACCTAACATTCCAGGTTCCTATGCAATATTGCTCTTTACAGCATCAGACTTTACTTCCATCACCAATCACATCCACAACTGGGCGTTGTTTTCGCTTTGGCTCTGTCTCTTCATTCTTTCCAGAGTTACTTCTCCACTCTTCTCCAGTAGCATACTGGGCACCTGCTGACCTGAGGAGTTCATCTTTCAGTGTCATATTTTTTTGCCTTTTCATACTGTTCATGGGGTTCTCAAGGCAAGAATACTGAAGAATACTCTAACCTACTTTCTTAAACAAAAGTATTAACAATCTACAGTCACCAAGAGTAGAACATGCAAAAAAATAATGTGAAAGTTTTGAGTGAGTAGCTCAGAAAAGCAGGCTCAGTTAATTCAGTATTCCAAAGAGAAGAGAGGAAAAAATGAAGAAATTATCAAAGAAGAAATATAATTCTAATTAACTCAACAAACATAAATATATATTCAAGTCAGTATAGCTGAATAAAGGGGAAATAAGGGACAAAATGGGAGGCAATGTTGTCAGGGAGGTAAGAGAGTCAACTTTTGCTGTAATGCTTTAGCGTTTACTCTGAGTGAGGTGGGAAGCAAATAAACAGTTTTGAAGAGAGATGCACTCAGCCCACCCGGGGGACAACAGGCTGTAGGGAAGCAGCAGTGGTGGAAGCCAGAAATCAGGATGGTCAGCTGCTGCAGTAGGTGCAAGGGGTGATGGCGGCTCTGACCACAAAGGCAACAGCAAAAGTGCTGAGAAGTGACTGTACTTTGAATAGCTTGCAAAGAAAATCTGACAGGATCTGCTGATGAATTCACTGAATGTGGGGAAGGAAGTGAAACAATATTAAGAATGATGCCAAGATTCCTGACCTAAGCACTAGCTGCCAGTATTTCAAACCAAATTCATGTGAGAACAAACCACAGACATTCTCTCCAAAGAAGAGATGCAGAAATTTGACCTTTTCTAAGAAAGTTATCTAAGAATATATTTCAGGGACTTCCCTGGTGGTCCACTGGCCAAAAATCCACCTGCCAATGCAGAAGACACAGGTTTGATCCCTGGTCTGGGAAGATCCCACATGCCACGGGGCAAGTAAGCCCATGTGCCACAGCTGCTACAGCCTGCACATGTCAGAGCCACGGCAAGGAGGAGCCCGCACACTGCAGCTGGAGAGTAGTCCCCACTCACCACAGCAACAGAGAGCCCGCACACAGCAAGACCCAGCACAAAACTAAAAATAATATTAAAAAAAAAAAAAAGAATATATTCCAGTGAAGGAGGAAGACACAACATTCAGAAAACAATGATTCTAACTTAAAGGATAACAGTCATGGAGCAGCTTAAGACGGCAAACAGCTCAGACTCAAGAAAGAACAGAAGAGGCCAAAGAGAACAGAAGAATCCCTCAGGAAAAGGGGAATCGAGAGAGATAAATAATAAGACTGAGAGTTTGGAAAATGTCGAGAATATGATAAAAGCACAGGATGTATGTGTTGATGGAGCAATTAAAACTTCTAAACGCACACACAGAGCCATACAAGAAAGTGACAGTGTAAATATGAAAACAGTTCCTCCAATATATGACAGTCAGTAGACTTCAAGAAGAATGAAATATACTCCAAGCAACAGATAAAAGTAAACTTTTTATATACAAAATATATATCCCAGCCTATTATATATCCCATAAACATTATCATCCCAGGTTGCAGTCTGCCATTTTATTTTGACAACTTTCTCATCCAGGAAGTTAGAGAAGGCAATGGCACCCCACTCCAGTACTCTTGCCTGGAAAATGCCATGGACGGAGGAGCCTGGTAGGCTGCAGTCCATGGGGTCACAAAGAGTCAGACACAACTGAGTGACTTCACTTTCACTTTTCACTTTCATGCACTGGAGAAGGAAATGGTAACCCACTCCAGTGTTCTTGCCTGGAGAATCTTAGGGACGGCAGAGCCTGGTGGGCTGGTCTATGGGGTCACACAGAGTCGGACACGACTGAAGCAACTTAGCAGCAGCAGCAGCAGCAGCAGCAGCAGCAGCAGCATCCAGGAAGTAGCAATCACCTTGGGTTTTATACAAAAGGTGTCCCAAGGAGACCAACTCTGGGGCCCTGAGTTATATAGCAGCTCTCACCTGTAACATGTCTTTTATTGGATATTCAGTGGACACAGGTCTACATGTCAACAAATATATATTTGTATTCTCATTCTTAATACTTTAAATTACACAATATTCTAAGGAATGGGCAGCCCATGCTTCATTTACCCTAAACATTATGGATGGACATTTAATCCCCCCTAACTGCTACTAGAAATGCCTTGATGATCTCTACCTCCTGTTTTATACACACACTCAATTCTTTTCCATCCCAATTCCTCTAGGACTTGGTTCATCAACTTTACTTATCTCACGTAAGTGTCTCCTAGTTCTATCGATATCTGCTCCTTATTCTCAGCCAAAGAATCTGCTTGTCTCAGCAGCACTGGAAGTCATTTTCTTGATCTGGCCTCTCAGTATAACAATCCCTTTGTCCCCAAATCGTCACTGCATATTTTCTGAACTGAGCTGTTCAGCACCCACATGTGCTGTCTGTATTTCCTAACTTCCGGTCCACTCCTCAACCCAACACAACCTGACTTCAGCCTGCCCTAGGGAAACTTCCTTCTCCTCCTGTGTTGTGTTGTGCTTAGTTGCTCAGTCCTGTCCTACTCTTTGTGACCCCATGGACTGTAGCCCAGCAGGCTCCTCTGTCCATGGGGATTCTCTAGGCAAGAATACTGGACTGGGTTGCCATGCCCTCCTCCAGGGAATCCTCCCAACCCAGGGATCGAACCCAGGTCTCCAGCATTGCAGGTTGTTTATCGACTGGGCCACCCGGAATCTAGTGAGTTTTACAACCTTCTTTGACCTCCGCCTCATTACAACGACTCTGTCAATGATGTTTCAACATGAAAGTCACATGCAGGCATTTTCAAAGGGATGAATTCCAGCGGCCCACCCTGCAATGTCCTCTTTTTACATCTGGCATACCGTATCTTTGTCTGTAAATACAATCAGTATTTCTAACATTTTCCCCAGGTAACTGCAACATGCAGCCAGGTTTTGGGAACCACTGGACTGCACAACCTCTAAAACTCATCTGGAATTCAGTCCCGTCTCTATTTTCCCCTGGTTCTTCCGATATCTGAAAGCCTTTTCTCACCCTCATTCCCAGGAAACCCTTCCTCTTATTTGCCCTGAAAGTTATACTCCCTAGTTTGGCTTTCATACTTTTTCCAACCTACAGTCTACCAGAAGAGAGAAATTTATTTATTATCTTTTAAGGAAACTGTTCCTAAATCTGTCTCCACGTGTTTTGAGCTTTAAATACATTACATCTAAATGCCAAAGAGAAATTTCTACCCAGATATAACATAGAAAAGTCAAACTTAACCTGTCTATTGAAAGGAATAATTATCCACAGGTCAAACCAAGTTACAAATCTTAAAAGTCAATCATCAACTCCTACTCCTCCTCCTGACAGAGAGCCAGCAGATCCATCAGTTTCACCTCTGAACACTCTCTCAAAACCATCCTTTCCCCAACCCACAGACAGGATACTTGGTCTAATCTCTTCATCTCTCACCAGTTTAACGGGTCTGTTTCTCTCTAGTCTCTGGATTTAGGCTTTTTGAGTCATATCCTATTTCATTAAATCTTAGAAAGTCACTTATCTTTCTAGACCAGTTTTAGTCAGAATAGTGCCTTTTCTCACTGTGCTGAGAGGGAGTTTAGTTAGAGAATATGTGTAAAGCCCTTTCACAGTGCCCAGGTGGAGTAAGCTATGAGGGAAGAACACAAATTGACAGCACATCTGCAACTCCTCACAATCTACTCTCCAATGTCTTCACCCTCCAAAATCCCCAAATCACCCAGTTTCAACTCGTACCAATAATTACATTGATATGTATTAGTATAGTAACTTATAGTGTATGACACTGTTATATAGTATTATATAGTATATATCCTAGAATGCATACACATTATATATATTATAGTTATATGTAATATTAATATTATTCATTGTAGCTAATATTTATTGAGCCTTGTTCTAAGGACTTCACAATTATTCCACTCATTTAATCCATACAAGAAACCAATGAAATAAACAGAACTTGACAGTACTAATCCCACTTTAGAGATGAGAAAACTAACACACAGAAAGGTTAACATGATGAGCTGGTAGATAAAAAAAGCCTTCACTCTTCCGACTTTTGATTATGATATTCTATCCGTAACATTCTTTTCTACCTGGAAAAACCAAACTCATCCTTCAAGGATTCATTCAAACATCACGTGCATCCAAGAGCAGAATTAACTGCTTCCTTGTCTAGGTGCCCTTAAGTTTCTTCAGAGATTAATATACTTCCCACTATACTTTAAAATGATCAGCTATTTTCCAACCCGACTGAATGAATACAACTACCTTGTTCAGTTGTAAAACTAGGACAGTGCCTGGCAAGACGTAGGCTCTCTACAAGTATTTGGAAATTGCATTAAAAGTTGAAGTTAAAAAGAAAACAAAACATAAAAACTTTCATTATTTACAAAGAGTCATTAGTAGAGCAATTTTGGAGACTAAAACAATACAAAATAGTTAGAACAAATTTCCTATCGTTTTTAAAATTACATACCCAATTTTACAGATCCTCCAAAAAGTGAACCTTTATCAAAAGCATCCTTCCAGGTAAATGTCAAGCAGATCTTGATAGAAAGAGGGGGAAAAAAGAAAATTATGTTACCTTCCTGAATCTCATTCATTATTGTCTCTTTCAAAAAACAAATCCACAGTGAAGAAAAGGACAAAAGCTCCAATCTTGTCTAAAACACTATCTTCTCTAACCAACCAAATCCTTTTCCTTTTTATGAACCATAAAATTTTCTTTTCTGAAAGTAAAATACTGGCACGAGGATATTTCCAATGTCATTCTCCCTCAGTAATTATACACATATTATCTTCTTCAGGAAACATGATCTTGCTCATATTTACAAACACACAATGACCTGAATAGAACAGGCACTTAAGTAGGAGAATTTCCAGGATGAGATAACATTTTATTTCTTGATTTGGGTGATGGCTAGATGCGTATATTCACTTCGTGACGATTCAAGCTATACACCGTTTGTTAACTGTTCTGTGTGTGTGTTATACACGAATAAAAAGTTTACTTAATTAAAGGCAATGGCAACCCACTCCAGTACTCTTGCCTGGAAAAGCCCATGGACGGAGGAGCCTGGTGGGCTGCAGTCCATGGGGCTGCTAAGAGTCGGACACGACTGAGCGACTTCACTTTCACTTTTTACTTTCATGCATTGGAGAAGGAAATGGCACCCCACTCCAGTGTTCTTGCCTGGAGAATCCCAGGGACGGGGGAGCCTTGTGGGCTGCCGTCTATGGGGTCGCACAGAGTCGGACACGACTGAAGCGACTCAGTAGCAGCAGCAGCAGCAGCAGCAGCACTCTAAAATATTCCACAGTGTGAAGGTTAAAAAGAACTTAGCCTCTTTTAGATGATGGATTGCAATCCAATACAAAATTTTTCAACTATGGCTGAGAGAAATTTTCAGTACACCTAAAAGCAGAGACAGTAACACAAGGAACTCCCATACACACATCAGTCTTCCACCCTTCTCCGTTTATCTGCCCACACTTTTAAATCCAACCACCAACACACACTTACTTTTTCTCCTGGAGTATTTTAAAGCAAGTCTCACCATATAACTTGACTTGTAAAAACTTTATGCTTAAAGTATTTTGTACAAACTATTTTAAAATTTAGAAATGTCACACAAATTAAAAACTTTTAACAAGTCTCCCAAATATAACTGCAAGAAATCATCAGCACTTTCAATATCTATCCTTTTAAGAGAAAGACTGACATTCTTACAGTGTAACATCTAATCATAACAGTATTTGCAAATTTATACGCAAATGCGACTTGGGCAAATAATTTTTAAAGCACATAAATTGAAACTAAATACATCCTGAAATATAGTTTGCTTCTTTATTCTGTAAAAACCAAAGGAAAGGACATCACAGATTATCTTGGTCAATACTTCCTACAGATAAAAAATGCAGGAAGAAAAATGCAATCCAATGCACTACATGATCACAGAAGTGATGAGGAATGGCATAAACAGAATTTCCAAGAGACACTTCAAAGGAGCACAGATTCGTAACAGATGGGCTTAAAAGTTTCTCATTTTAGAAGTGTTACAAAAACCTAGAGATAGTGAAGAGACACCATTTATTTTAATAAAATACCATGGGTAAGAGGAAATGGGTGATTTACCATTATCACATGTAACTTTAAAACAAATTAAAATTAATGACTTACCTGGTTTTCAGAAAATGGAAATTTGGGTTCAATGGAACAGATCTGATCATAGTATCTGAAAAAGAGAGCAAATTTGTTTATTTTTGCTTTTGTTTCCCTTGACTGAGGAGACATAAAAAGATATTATATTACTAAGACTCATATCAAACGGTGTACTTTGTTTTCTTCTAGAAGTTTTATGGCTTCAGGTCTTACATCTGAAAGTCGAATTCATTTTGAATTTATTTTTGTTCATGGTGTGAGAAGCAGTCCAGTTTTCCCAACACTATTTACTTTAGAAGCTGTCTTTTCCCTATTGTATAGGCGATTAGGTGTACAAATGTCTAACAGAAAATAAATGAGCCACAGATATGGAACGCACAGTGTGGGGAACGTGGTCAATAGTTATGTAGTATCTTTGTATAGTGACGAATGACATCTAAACTTACTGTGATTACTTTGAAATGTACAGAAATACTGAATCACTATGCTGTGTGACAGAAACTAACACAGTGTTGTGGGTCAATTCTACTTCAAAAACAAACCAACAGAAAAAGAGATCCGATTTTTGGTTACCAGAGGTCCCCACTTGAGGGGAGGAAGACCTGGATGAAGGCAGTCAAAAGGCACAAACATCTAGTCATAAGGTAACTAAGTACTGACACCAGGGCTGTCCAAGACATGATACATATAATTAGCATTGCTTTATATTACATATGCAAGTTGTTAAGAGAGTAAATCCTATGTGTTCTCACCACAAGGAAAAGGATTTTTTTTCCAATTTCTTTAATCTTGTATCTATATAAGATGATGGATATTCACTAAACTTATAGTAATGTCACCAGTTCATGACTTAAGTCAAATCCTTACGCTGTACACCTTAAACTTACACAGAGCTAAGTGTCAATTACACCTTCATAAGTCAGGAAGAAAAAGGAAATATAAAAAATAATTGATCAATATAAAAACCAGTCAAAATCTAAAATTACCAAAGCTAAATATTATACACATTTATATAAATACAACCGGTTTAAGAGTATACTTAAAATTATGCATGCTTACTTTGAGTGGCCCACAAATTAGATTTCAGTCAGCCATTTTAAAATTAACATAGTCTTTTAATGTGTAAACCTGTAGCTAAAATGTATACAATGAAAAAATTGTTAACAAAAACCTCTTATCACCAGAGAAAAATATTTGTTTACTATTATTGGCTAAAAGCAAACTAACCTCTGCCTAGGTAACCAATGCATTTCTTAAAATACTATTTCTTATTAAGGTAATTGTTTTATATCCACTGGACAAATTAACACCTCTGGTAAACTACTGATTAAAAACAGGTTTCAGTTCAGTCGCTCAGTCGTGTCCGACTCTGCAACCCCATGGACTGCAGCACGCCAGGCCTCCCTGTCCATCACCAACTCCTGGAGTCCACCCAAACCCATGTCCATCGAGTCGGTGATGCCATCCACCATCTCATCCTCTGTCGTCCCCTTCTCCTCCTGCCCTCAATCCTTCCCAGCGTTAGGGTCTTTTCAAATGTGATTTCCGTATGTCCACCCCATCCATTTCCACCAATGGTACACAGTTTGTCAACACTCCCCCTCTCCCCTGAAAGCAGACTAATCCACAAGTTCCCCAGCCAGTCACCCTGTCTCTTCTCATTCTCTTCAATCTGCTCTCCATATAGCAGCCATGACCATGAAATGTGACGCCCTCCCCTATCACGCTGACCTTTGAGCCAGCAAGGTGGGGGTTAGGGGGTGTCCAAGGCCAGGCTTCTAACTGGCCTCTAATCTTTCTCCCTACCCTTATCACCTCCCTGCCCATCCCCTCCCATGAGTCATCAGGGCTGACTGCAATTGTTATTTGTGAAGCCTAGTTTTCAGGAGGGCTGGGAGCGACAGGACAAATCAGAGATCAAGTTTATGGCTGCCATGGCTACAAGTTTGGTTACAAACAGGAAGAACAGAACAATTAAACTAATACACTGAAGATAATGGGAGTCAGGTTTCTAACTATCTTGGAAAAAAAGAGTCACAAATACGGGATGGTGGACAGCTAGAAGAAACTGGCTTTGCACTGGAACTGGAGGCATCAGTGTGAACTCGTTTTTAACACAGTGTAATATAGACACAAAAAGTGGTGTGAGTGTGTGTATTTCCTAAATGTATATGCTGAGAGGTTCTAGCAACAATAATATGAAGTAGCAAAAAGCATACCTGGAGTCCAGATAAATAATACTCTGCATTAAATGGAGCCAGCGTTGGCACTTCCCTGGCGGGCCAGTGTTTGGGACTCTGCACTAAACTGCAGGGGGCACGGGTCCCATCCCTGGTCTGGGAACTAACATCCCATAAGCCGTGTGGAACAGCCAATAAATAAATGAATTAACTAATAATAAATAAACAGAGCCAGTGCTCCTTAGAGAAATGACGGACCCCACGGCTGAGAATGAGAAAATTCAAGTTAAGCCTAAACATCTAGCTATGCCAGAAAGTTAAGGAAGTACTTAAAACACGAGAAGGAAATGTCAAAACTACACAGGAACTAGCTGAAAGCAGCTCCCACTAGCCAAGTCCAGAATAATTCAAATAAATAGCAAATCATAATCCACTGAGGAAAGTAAGATCATCCTAAAGTAAACAAAACAAACAAGTTAACAGGGAAAACTCTACCCTGACATACAATGCCAGATAATGAATCTAGGAGAAACAATGAAGTGAGCAAAGGCACGGCGTGGCCCCTTTCACAATATAGCATCTGACTCAGGTAAAGTCATTAATGGACACTAAAACCTAAGTTTGATGGAGACAGGGTATTACAGAATCTCATAGCGTCTCCCCACAAAATACTTACTACTTAATATAACTTATAACTGTAAGGTCAAAAAATTTGGCAGACACCATCTTAACAAAGCGATAAACATCAAACATTACCAGCAATGGGACAAATCAACCTCATGCTTTTCTTAATGTGCACTAAAAAGAACACAGCATCACCTGGGTTGGTACAAGATGCAGAAAATCCAAGAAAATAAGAGACAAGCCCTTTTACTAAGGGACATTCTACTAAGTAAGCAAGCAGCCTGTACCTACTCTTCAAAACTGCCAACGTCTTGAAACAAGGAAAACCTGATGAACTGTTCCAGATCAAAGGAGACTAAACAGGCAATTAAATGCAATGCAAGATCTGGGATTAGATACTGGACCTGTAAACATTAATGGGAAAGTCAGCAAAATTTGAATGAGTACAACAGATTAAATGGTAATATTTAATCAATGTCAATTTCTTGACTTTGAAAGTTGTACTGTGGTTATGTAGGTGAGTATTCTTGGATTCCCACTATACTTATAATTTCATCCAAAAATTGTGACATCATTCATTACCCAATTTTCCAGCCTCAACTAAGAATATTCACTACACATTGTAGGCATTAAGATTCTGAGCTCTTCCCTGGCTCAGGGCATTCACCCATTTTTTTCCCCTTCACCCACAAACTTTCCCATCACAATTTCCCATTTTTCTTGTCCTCATTCATTCCCTCTTTCAACAAAGACACACTAACGGTTTGCATGCGTGCTAAGTCACTTGAGTCGTGTCCAACTCTTTGCAACCCTATAGACTCTAACCTGCCACACTCCTCTGTCCGTGGGATTTCCCAGGCAAGAATACTAGAGTGGATTGCCATGCCCTCCTCCAGGGGATCTTCCCGACCCAGGGATCGAACCCGAGTCTCTTACAACACCTGCATTGGCAGGCGGGTTCTTTACCACTAGCACTACCTGGGAAGCCCATACTAACAGTCTGCTATGCACCAAACACAGTTCTACAACATAGGAATTCAGCAGTATGTAAATATTAAAAAATCTGCACCCTTGTAAAGCTTACTTTTAGAGGTGGAGGCAAAACAAAATTAAGTAAAAATGCAGAATAGGAGATAGTGCTAAATGCAATGGGAGAAATAAAGAGGAGAGAGGGATAAGGTCATGTGTATGGGGTGACATGAGAAGGCTATAGTTTTTTTTCAATAACATGGGTATTGAACTACATAAAAGTAAAACAAAAAAAAAAATTAAATGTCATGTATAATAGAGAGGGCATGCAGGAAGTGATGGGATGTGGGGAAAAGCATCACCAGTCAAGGGGAGAACAGGTGCCAAGAATCCGAGACAAACAAATGCCTGAAAATACCTCTGCCACGATGAGGAGGATATGGCTGGAGAGCAAGCACAGGAGAAAACAGCAGGAGGTGAAATCAAGGAAGTAATGATGCCTCGAGTGCAATCTAAGACTTTTGGCTTCTACTATTGAGTAAGAGGAGGACCCACCAAAGGATTTGGACAAGAGTAACACGAGCTAATCTATTTTCAGAGTCACGCCAGATGCTAAGTAGAAAACTGACTCGCAGGTATGCAAAGGGCAGAAGTCCAGAGAAGTCAGAAAGCTACTACACTGATCCAGTCAGGAGGTGATGCAGAGTGGTGGCGGAAGTTACAGCAGCAGTCAATGTCATGCCTTTCCTAAATGCCTCTCCATTTACAATCTCTTAGGCCCCTGAATTTTCCCTTCACAACTTACCACAGTCAGTTATATATTAATCGGTTCTAAACTCCTTGAGAGCAGGAACCGTGTCTTATTTGCTAAGCTTCACCCTAGCTCCAAACAAACCAATCAGCAAAATGCAATGTTTTTAAAAAGTAACTTTTTTATCTCTGAAAACTAAAACCTGAGATTCTGTTTTGAGAACAAATAGGAACTACTAAAGAATGTGTCCACAAAGAGAGACAAGCAAGTACAGAGACTCTGAGGCCACAGAGCCCCTAAGGGCGTGCCAGCATGGCAAGGGGGCCAACAGTGCTACAGGGCAGGGATTCCCACACTTGGTCTTTGGGCTTCCCAGGTGGCTCAGTGGTAAAGAATCTACCTGCCAGAGCAGGAGACGTGGGTTTGATCCCTGGGTGGGGAAGATCCCATGGAGGAGGAAACGGCAACCCTCTCCGGTATCCTTGCCTGGAGAATTCCACAGGCAGAGGAGCGTGGTGAGCTACAATCCATGGGGTTGCAAAGAGTTGGACATGACTGAGCACATCATAGGCCTTGCCAGACAAAAGGCAAAAATCAAGGATAATATGCAGGTAGGTACCTGTTACAACATAACAAAAGAGAAAACATCTGTCCTGCCCTGCACCCTTTTTGCCTGGTTGGGCCACCTCAGACGATGGGAACTCTAGGGACAGTTATCTAACTACCATTAGCTGAAGTTCTCTGAAGGAAGAGTATTCAGTCAGGCGATGAGAAGCCCAGGAGACAGAGGTGGGTAGTGGTCGATGCAGGCAGTTTCGCTCCCTGCCCCAGTGACACTGAGATGGTGAAGAATCTGCCCACGGTGCAGGAAACCCAGGTTCCATCCTTGGGTCGGGAAAATCCCCTGGAGAAGGAAATGGCAATCCACTCCAGTATTCTTGTTTAGAGAATTCCATGGACAGAGGAGCCTGGCAAGATACAGTACACGGTGTTACAAAGAGTAACATGACTCTGACACGAACGAGGAATTGGTGACTCAGAAAGCTGCCTTATCTCCTGCCAGCTGTCCAGGTTCAGATGGCTGGACTCTCTGGCAAGGGAGGAAGGGCTTCCCTGGTGGCTCAGCTGGTAAAGAATCTGCCTGTAATGCAGGAGACCTGGGTTTGATCCTTGGGTTGGAAGATCGCCTGGAGATCTACCCACTTCAGTATTCTGGTCTGGAGAACTCCATGGACTGTATAGTCCATGGGTTCACAAAGAGTTGGACATGACTGAGCAACTTTCACTTTAGGATAGGTTATGTAACATGAAATATAAGTATGAAAAAAATGAAACATAAGTACAGCAGTCACTGGAAATCATTAATACCTGATTTCATAGTATGGAGTAAACTCCACAAAGAAACTAACTCTTTTCAAAAGAAAGGAGACATTGCTAACTGCAGGTTCAGTTCAGTCGCTCAGTTGTGTCCGACTCTTTGGGACCCCAAGGACTGCAGCATGCCAGGCTTCCTTGTCCATCACCAACTCCCGGAGTTTACCCAAACTCATGTCCATTGACTCGGTGGTGCCATCCAACCATCTTATCCTCTGTCGTCCCCTTCTCCTCCTGCCTTCAATCTTTCCCAACATCAGGGTCTATTCAAATAAGTCAGTTCTTCGCATCAGGTGGCCAAAGTATTGGAGTTTCAGCTTCAACATCAGTCCTTTGAATGAATATTCAGGACTGATTTCTTTTAGGATGGACTAGTTGGATCTCCTTGCAGTCCAAGGGACTCTCAAGAGTCTTCTCCAACACCACAGTTCAAAGACATCAATTCTTCAGCGCTCAGATTTCTTTAGAATCCAACTCTCGCATCCATCCATGACTACAGGAAAAACCATCGCTTTGACTAGATGGACCTTTGTTGGCAAAGTAATGTCTCTGCTTTTTAATATGCTGTCTAGGTTGGTCATAACTTTCCTTCCAAGGAGTAAGTGTCTTTTAATTTCATGACTGCAGTCACCATATGCAGTGATTTTGGAGCCTAAAAAACTAAAGTCAGCCACTGTTTCCACTGTTTCCCCATCTATCTGCCATGAAGTGATGGGACCAGATCCCATGATCTTAGTTTTCTGAATGTTGAGCTTTAAGCCAACTTTTTCACTTTCCTCTTTCACTTTCATCAAGAGGCTCTTAAGTTCTTCTTCGCTTTCTGTCATAAGGGTGGTGTCTTGTGCATAACTGAGGTTATTGATTTCTCCCAGCAATCTTGATTCCAGCTTGTGCTTCCTCCAGCCCAGCGTTTCTCATGATGTACTCTGCATATAAGTTAAATAAGCAGGGTGACAATATACAGCCTTGACATACTCCTTTCCCGATTTGGAACCAGTCTGTTGTTCCATGTCTGGTTCTAATTGTTGCTTCTTGACCTGCATACAGATTTCTCAGGAGGCAGGTAAGGTGGTCTGGTATTCCCATCTCTTAAAGAATTTTCCAGTTTTTTGTGATCCACACAAAGGTTTTGGTGTAGTCAATAACGCAAAAGCACATGTTTTTTGGAATTCCTTTGCTTTTTCTATGATCCAACGGATGTTGGCAATTTGATCTCTGGTTCCTCTGCCTTTTCTAAATCCAACTTAAACATCTGAAAGTTCTCAGTTCACGTAATGTTGGAGCCTCGCATGGAGAATTTTAGGTGTTACTTTGCTAGTGTGTGAGATGAGTGCAAATGTGTGTTAGTTTGAGCATTCTTTGGCATTGCCTTTCTTTGGGACTAGAATGAAAACTGACCTTTTCCAGTCCTGTCGCCACTGCTGAGTTCTCTAAATTTGCTGGCATATTGAGTGCAGCACTTTCACAGCATCATCTTTTAGGATATGAAATTACTCATTAGTATATGAAATTACCCAGCCTATAAAAACTAACCACGCCATATTTTGCAGCACGTGCTCTCTTCAACGGCCCACACTGTCTGTGGAGTGTGCTTCTCTCTGAATCCGAGTAAATCCATTTCTTACCTATCACTTGTCTCTCACTGTATTCTTTCCGCAATGAGACATCAAGAACCTCAACTTCATTAGGCACTGAAACCAGGTAGTGTGGGCTTTGTCTGGGTTTGAGGCCCAGCACATGGGTTCTAGTCCCAACCTGAGATAAACGGTTTCAGACACACAGCACATGTTGGAAAAATGGGAGCTACAGATTCTTATTTTGCAAATATACAGAAGTGTTTTTTATATTCTCTAGTACTTTAAAAACTCAATGGCTCTAGAGCAAATATCTAAGAACTCAACTTTTTAAATCTCATGGGGAAAAAAAATAGCAAACAAATATATTTCAAGATACCAAAGATAAAACAAATTTCCATTAGAAATTCTAATTAAAAAAACTTTTTTAGGGGGATGGTATGGAGACCAGGAACAACCAATCCACATTAGGAAAGTGATACTGCAACACAAACTCACGTAAGCCATCCAGTTCCAGTCAGTACTGAGGGCTGGGCAACTCCAAGCCCACCAACCAGAGACAGAAGACCAGAGAGCTGGGCCAGATATTGATTAGAATCAGTAGATGCCTCCTGCACCTTATTTTCACACTTCTTTCTTTGCCCAATCTATCTCATGAAGAATCACTAACAGAAGCACTGCTGCAGTAGAGTATGGCAGCAAATTCCCTCCACGATTACAAAGAATGAAGACAGTCCTGACAAGCCATTTTATTTATCAAACAGATTTTAACTCTTCCTGTTAAATTTAGGTTCATTCATTTATGTAGAATAAATAAAATTAACTCAGCCAAACTAAGGTCTGGCAACTACAGGTACTCCTTGAGATCAAAGGTCAAGTATGAATTGTTTATCTTTATATCTACCATACTCTATTTGATTAACAAATTGTAGCAATGTCATTAGGGCTAACATGATCGCAATATCTTCACCACCAATCAGAATGTAAGCAACAACTGACGAGTAAAATGGAACAGCAATATTGTCTTTCTTGATTTATAAAACACTAGTGCTTGGGAAAATTTCCAGAAATTACGAAACTAGTTCCATCAACTTTATTTTACAAAGAAAAAGACAGTACGATAACACAGCAAACTACATATCAACCCACAAAAAAGTGACAAATTTAGAAATTTTACAAAATCTATATAGAAGACTCACGTTAAAGAAAACTAAAATTACAAATTATTTTAAAAATGTCAACAAGAATACTACATACCAAAACCAGTTGGATGCAACTGAAAGCCGATACAGAAAAAACATACAGTCCTAAAATAAATGTATTAGAAAAACAAAAAAAGATGAGAAGCTAATAATTCTATACAAAAACAGGAAAAAGAAACAAGTGAATGACAACAGAAAACCAAAAAATTAAGCAGACTTGGTTTAATAAAAAAAAAAGATGGCTCTGAACTTTCAAGAGATCTGATTGGGGGATGGGGGTAATCTCATACACAACATCAGAAATACGAAAAAAATTGTAACAACAGATTTTGAGGAGAATAAAACACTTTTCAGGATTTCATTACTCATTAAAACTCTGAGCTTCCACTGCAGTGGGTGAGGGGTTGATCCCCGTTTGGGGAACTAAGATCCCACATGACAGGAGGCAAGACCAAAAAAAAAAAAAAAAATTGCAAGGACTTTTGTGTGACAAAAGATACCATAAACATAAGAGACAAAAAACAGATTTAAAGATGATATTTGTACTATAAATAATAGAAAAAGGATAAATTGCCAGAAAATGTACAGAACTCTTAAAAATCAGCAAGGAAAACACAATGTAGAAAATGGGCCAAAAAAAGGACATGCAATTTACAGAAAAAGTAAGTAGCCAGCCAGCAAACAGAAAAGGCTGGACCTCAGAGACATCAAGGGAGTGCAACCTAAAACTGGGTACCATCTTGCACCCATCAATTCAGCAAAAGGCAACTTATTTAAATTATTCATCAGTGAGTATTCCTGAGGATGTGGAGGAAAAAAAAAATTACTTGCCAAGGAGAATGCAAATTGATATAAACACAGAAAAAAGCTGAAAATGCAAATACCCTACTTGTTAAACAAAGAGATCTGAATAAACAACTTTCTCTGCTCCCTCTCTCAAACTTCCACTGGAAAGGCAATAATATTAAAAAGATGTAACTGCAGTAGGATTGAAAGAATGGGAAAGGGCACAACAGCATACAAGAAGTTCCAATGAAATTTTCTAAAAGGTGAAAGAAAAGTGAATAAATGAAGCAGAAAAAGCTGAAAAATCCAACTGCCTAGAGAGAAAGCAGGCAAATTGTGCAAAGAAGCCAGACAGGAAACTTGATGGGACTTCCCTGGTGGTCCAGTGGTTAAGACTTTGCCTCCACTGCAGGGGATGTGGGTTCCATCCCTGGTCATTTGAAGATCTTTGGAAGAAATCTTGAGGTTCCCAGATCCTCCACCAGGAGGACAGGCTCACTCTCAGGAAAATTTTCAGGACAGCAAGCACAGCTCGGGTGGGCACTGAGCACAGCTGAGTGGGGACAAAGGGAACTGAGAGCCTACTGAAAGTGAAGTCAAAGTGTTCCTTTCTCAGATGTGTCTAACTCGTAGGTTCTCTGTCCATGAGATTCTCCAGGCAAGAATACTGAAGTGGGCTGCCATTCATTCCCTTCTCCAGGGGATCTTCCTGACCCACAGATTGAACCCAGGCCTCCCATGTTGCAGGCAGATTCTTTACCAGCTAAGCCACCAGAAAGCCTATTGGTGCTAATCGCCTACATCATTACCTCTCCTTCCTTCCTAAGAAAATCACATATTTTAGCTGGGTATATGCATGTCCTTAATAAAAATCCCTTTACCTCTCCGACCCTTCTGAGATGTGGACACACATAACGGCTAATAATATATGAGCAGGGTGTTGTGGAGCAGTTTTCAGGTAACATCCTAAAGGCTGAGCCTTCTGCCTCCCCTTTCCCTCCCTCCATCCTCTTGTCTAAAAGTTGAGTATAACTGCTATCTGGACCCTGGGAACAAGGACTCGAGCTTTTACAGAGCAGATAGCTGAAAGGAGCCTGAGCCTGTTGAATTTCACAGCACCATCTCTTTTCTGTGCTGTAGTTAGTTGTTCGGTCATGTCCGACTCTTTGTGACCCCATGGACTGTAGCCTTCCAGGCTCTTCTGTTCTTGGGGATTCTCCACACAAGAATACTGGAGTAGGTTGCCATGCCCTCCTCCACGGGATCTTCCCAACCCAGGGATGGTAACCAAGTTTCCTGTATTGCAGGCGGATTCTGTACAGTCTGAGCCACCAGGAAAGCCCAAGAATACTGGAGTGGGTAGCCGATCCCTTCTCCAGGGGATCTTCCTGACCCAGGAGTCAAACCAGGGTCTTCTGCATTGGTGAGCTACCCGGGAAGCCCATACCATTCCTAAGCTATCTAAACTACCCCCCACCAACTTTTTACACAAGACTAAAATCATAATTTAACTCACTGATAATCTGAGATCGCCCACATACAGCTGAAATCAACCGTCATACGGCAACATAGATGATATAAAACTAAATAGGCTGATACAAAAAACTCCATACATGAATGCTGCTCACCCTCCATTTTTTCGATCAAATTTCAGAAAGCTGACAACCAGGCTTTCTTATGGAAGGAGACTGTAAGCTTTCTCTACCAAGAAATTAATCACCAAAAAAGACCGGTGTAAGCTGGTTATCTGGAGTTTCCCTGCCCAAAAAACCATCCCAGCTGATCACCTAGTGTAAGATTCAATATTTACTGAGGCTCTCCAACCAATTTGTACTTAAAGTCACTTTACAAAGGAGAACATTCACTTTCAATATTACAAAACATAAACGTGTATTTTAGGAAATTTTAAGAGTTCATCTAAAAACAAAAAGGCAAGTCCATCACTGGACCTATATATGTAGAGCTGTGTGCCAGTACTTACCAAGCTAGTTTCTATTCTTTAGGAATTAACTTAAATCTTCTTTTTCAAAAAGTTCATTAAGTTAAAATATGTAAATTAATGTTCAGTTTATACAATTATAGAAATATAATTATTAAAAGTAAAATATTCTGCATAATTGAATGAACCCCCCATAACAGGATGCATACCAAAGACACTTTTGTACACACCTCCATCAGTAAATGTAATACACTGTACTAATATCTATCAGCTTACCCTAACTCCACTCAAAAAGCAAGAATGTGCTAACATGAAGATAACGCAGAGACACCTTAAGAAACAGTTTCAAAGAAACTCTCTCTGCAACAGCCCTAAAACCTAGGAACAGTCCTCACATTGATGCCGGGAAAATACTACAAGATGAACAAATGAAAAAAGTTTCCAACCTCACATTAATATTCACTATTCTTTCTTGTCACGTCTCCGAAGACTCCACCGCTCCTTAAGTGCTGAGACCAAAGCTAACGCATTCTTGTTTTCCTTATACCATAACCCATGCTTTTTTACTACTACTCGTGAAAAATCCTCACTGAACGCTACTCAGGTCTAGGTAAGAATTGCTTTGGAAAAATTCTTAAGTACCTGAATATAAAGAATGTCTAAGTATTCATAGGTTAACTTTTTTTAAAGCTTATACTAAGTATCAAGCTAATGATCTTTGAAACCCAAGTCTTATCTTTAAAATTTACACCAAGGGGTCGTAAGCCTTTAACCCATGCTGCACGGAGAAGTTAAACCAGCAGAGTGACTCAGAGGAGGGCAATTAGGCCATTTCCCACCACTGCACATGGGCACAAGCCAATCCAATCAGAGGCTTCCATGGACTTTTGCCAGGGCGCAGGAGAAAAGCACTCTTGTGTAAGATCCTAACTGTTAAGACCCCTGTCATTACAGGAGAGCCAGTGGCCATCTCTCCGGATCACAGGAACAAAGCTCTCCTAAAAGGGAAACATCCTGGAGGCAGAATCATCTCCAGGAATGCCTAAAGCTAAGGAAGCAATATTCGTTGCCTTTTCAGTTACTAAGTGAGTTTAACCTGAGCGGCTCCTGCTGCTGCTAACTCGCTTCAGTCGTGTCCAACTCTGTGCGACCCCATAGACGGCAGCCCACCAGGCTCTGCCGTCCCTGGGATTCTCCAGGCAAGAACACTGGAGTGGGTTGCCATTTCCTTCTCCAATGCATGAAAGTGAAAAGTCCTAATATAGCTGTGTTTTTCCTGCGAAACGAGACTACGTTAGACACAGGAAATGCGATCATTAAAAAGGTGGGCGAAAGAATTTTTAACTATAAACTGCTATAAAAATGTCCTGCCATCCTAATTGGAAAGTACTACAGAAGAAACTCTCATTAAATACACCCAGAGTTCAATAAACATTTACTAAGATAACAAATTTACTCCATTATGCGCATACCTGTTTATGAACAAACTGATTAAAAGGAACCTATCTGGAACGTTCTGTCATTCAAGTTTAAATTTTAAATAATGGCTGTTCCTAACCAATGGAATTCTCTATCTGTCGTTAGGCTGCGATGAACTCAGGGAAGAGGGCTCATTTCCAAGTGGACAGTACGGAGTAAGTAATAAACATGAGTTCCAGAGCCCCACTTCTGCCACTTCCCTCAAGCAATTACCATTATGAAATGCCAACCTGGCCAACAAAGTTTGGCGGTGACGCAAAAATGGAAAAAGGGAGGAGTCTCAGAGACAAACCCTCCCCCCCCCTCAAAAAAAAGTGAAGAAAACTAGTTGTGGGTAAATGTGGCAAGAGAGGTCGAATACGTGGTGGACCGTTTTTCTCCCGGGCGGCCGGCCGGCCGGCCCCGGAGGCCGCGGAGCGCGGCGGGCAGCCAGGGGAGCGGGTAGGGTCCCCAGGGCCTGCAGCGGGGAGGAACGCAGACCGCACCTACGCGCCGGGCCGGGCCGGGCCGGGCCGGGTGGGGCGGCCGCCCCGGCCGTGGGTGTGCGGGGGGTCAGCCAGGGCGGAGGAAGCAAGGCGGGCGGCGGGCCGCCGACGGCCGCCCCAGCGCGCCCCAGGCCCACCTCAGCAGCGTCTCGAGCGCGCCCTCGTGCTTGTCCAGCGGGCGGCCGAGCGCGGCGCGCCGCAGCTTGCTGAGCTCCTCCGCCGCGCGGCAGTACTGGGCCTGCTCCTCCCCGCCGCTCGGGTACGTCTGCTGGATGAACTTCACCAGCGGCTTGGCCAGGTCCACCTCCGAGGTCTTCTTCAGCTGCACCGAGATGAACGCCGCCATGGCGAGCGCCTCGGCCGCCCTTCGGGCCAAAGACACCACCGGACGGCGACGAGGGCCGAGGGGCGCGCAGGACCGGGCCGGCGCTCGGGCGGACGGAGGGGCCGACGGACGTGCGCTCCGCTGGCGCCTCGGGTCCGGCCACTTCCGGGAGCTGCGGCGCAGGCGCACTCGGCGCGCCGCCCGTGGTCACGTGAGGGAGTCAGGGAGCCGGCGCTGCTCACCTGGGCCCCTTTCATCCTGGCCTGAACCTGGAGGTGCCAGCCTGCTCCACGTGTGGAATTTTCTCTTTCCTTCTACTGCTTCGGCAGTTGGGCCGAGCGCTTGCGTAAAAATAACTTCCTGCACTCGAACAATTTCCCAGGGAAGTACTCCTGTTACTGGCCCTGGCTAGAGTTTGCGGCCCCCTGCCCAAGACCTGGCTGCTCCAGGCTTATTGTGACCTATGGTAATATTCATTCGGCGGGGTGCTGTGCACAGATGCTGTGTTCACAGTGAGTCGAACAGGCAAGGCCCTTGCTCTTGTGCCGCATACTGTCAGGTACGGACACATACTAAGGTGGACCAAAAAAGTATCTTGGGGGTCTTCCCAGGTGGCGCTAGTGGGAAAGAATCACCTGCCAATGCGAAAAAAGTATCTTGGTATAAAAAGCAGGGTGCTTGGGGTGTAGGTTATAAGGGTCCCTCCAACGAAGCTAGTTGAAATAATTACAGTTATTAAGTAATTAAAGACAGCTTTTCTGAGAAAGTGAACTTTAAAAGATCTGCAGTTTGAGGGACTTCCCTGGTGGTCCAGTGGTTAAGACTGCATGCTTCCACCGCAGGGGACTCAGGTTGGATGGAAGATGCCAAGCCAAGTGGCAAAAAAAGTTAATAATAGTTATATAAAGTATATTTTAAAAAATAAAAGGCCTGCAGTTTGATAAGATGCTTGACGTTAGGAGAAAGGAAGAGAAGCGGAGAAAGTAGTGGCTGGGGAGAGTCTCCCAGACCAAGGGGCAAAGGCCGTAGAAGGCAAGCACTTCCATTCCCCATGTTCAGGGAGTGGAAACAGTGTGGCAAAAAATTTAAAAAGCAAGTAGAGACTGGATGAAGTTAAATTGGAAGATTAAGGCATCAAATCTTTCAGAACATTGTAAGCCATGGAAGAGTAAGGCATCAAATCTTTCAGAACACTGTAAGCCAAGTTGAAGAGTTGGTAATGTAGAATAAATGGAAAGGAAGCTATCAATGGCATTTAAGCAATGGTGACATGATACCGTTAATGTTTAAAAGACCACCCTGTGCATCAACCTTGTGGGGTGTCGTATGACATAAACAATCTGTGATCTAGTCCAGTCAAAAATGTTTAACTTGACTCTGTCAATTCTTTGCATCTAACACAATTTATGAGAAATGCAGGGGATAAAAGAGCAAACTAAATGATACCATACGAAGTAACCAAGGAAATCCAGAAGGTGGAACATTGTGCAGAAAAACTGGTCCCATCTCTTTAAAAATTTAGAGTTAAGGGGAAAAAGCCCCTGCTCAATAAAAAGAAATTTGAGGGACATAGAGTCCGGATTGAATCCTGATTTGAACAGACTACCTATGAAATGCCTTTTCAGGACAACTGAAGAAATTTGAATATAGATGGACTGAATATGAGATGGAAACAGTGCCAGGGAAAGGTGGAGTTCGGTAACTGAAAAGGGCAAGTCACAAAACAGTATGTATGTTACAGTATCTCATTTTGATTACAAAATGCACATATGTATATTTATGTAGTATGAAAAAAGATCTAGAAGGATTTTACCTAAGTTGTTAGTGTTGCCAAAACTTGGCCCTCTCTTCACAGAGACAGGGAGACCGAGTTTTGGGTGAAGTAGAAAGAGTAGCTTTTATTGCTTTGCCAGGCAAAGGGAGCCACAGTGGGTTTCTGCCATCAAGACTGTGTGACCCACTGTGGAGGGGCTAATGAGGAGTTTTATAGTGGTCAAGGAGCAGGGTGTGATCAGCTAGCTCATGGACAGTTTTTGAACTAGTTGACATCAAGGTGAAATTTCAAGCATCATCAGTTCAGTCTAGAGCCCCTGTTCTTGTGGTCAGCAGTTTTCGTCTGGAGGGAGTCGGCTTCCTGTTACAAAATTTAGGAATATGTGTCAGGCCTTTATCTATATCTTTCAGGAAACTGTGAGTTGGGTGATTCTGCCATGTGGCTGAATTATAGTCTCAATTGCTACCAGTTCCCCAGCCCAATAGCTATTCTTTGTGTCTACACGTTTCCCAATCATTAACTCTTGAGTCAGCCTTTTACTTCCAAAGAAAACAATGCAGGGGCTTGTACATGATTTCATTAGCAGCTGCACTCTTTGGAAGTGAAAATGTATATATATTTTTGTTTATTTTTTATTTTCTTTATCTTTGCTTATATTTTTGTGTAATATTTTTAAATTCCTTGACTTATCTGACTGTGCTGGGTCTTAGTTTTGGGATCTTTAGTTGTGACATGTGGGATCTAGTTCCCTGACCAGAGATCAAACCCATGCGCCGTGCACTGAAGCACAGAGTTCCAGTCACTGTACCACTGGGGAAGTCCCTTTTCATGTAAGTTTTACAGCATATATACTGCTTTTGTTATAGAAGTTTGTTTGGCCACAATTTCTTTAATTTTTTAAAATTTATTTCAGTTAAAATGTTCCAGGTTAAAATAAATAAAATAGCCATGTAGAGAATGCATTAGAGGAAGGCACGGTAGAAGCAAGGAGCCAAATCATAAGACCATTTCAGAAATTCAGGCAAGAGATCATGAAAACTAGCATTAGCAATAGTGAGCCAGGCTCCCAGATTTGGGGCCTGAACCTCTGAGCTGTCGGTGGGACCATTGCCTGATAAAAAACAAAAAACAAATGAGAAATTTCTTGGCAGTCCCATGGTTAGGACACTCCTCTCGCTGTCTAGGTCCCAGTTCGTTCCCTGGTCGGGGAAGGAAGATCCCAGAAGCCCAGTGACCAAAAAGAAAAACAAACAAAAAACTGATGGATGATCCACTGATGGGCTCAGAAGATGGGAAGTTTATACCAAGCCTTCAAATGGAGTCCCTAAACTGACAATTGGGTATATGAGATTTGAGCTCCAAGAAGACATCTTATTTGGGAATCAACAGTGAGCATACAAATTAATTGTGAACCTCTGGGACTAGAAAGGAACACAAAGAAATTGAAATAGATCGGAAGCTGTGCTGGGCTGTGCTTAGTCGCTCAGTCATGTCTGACTCTTTGCGACCCCATGGACTGTAGCTTGATAGGCTCCTCTGTCCATAGAAATTCTGCAGCCATGAACACTGGAGTGGGTTGCTATGCCCTCCTCCAGGGGATCTCCCCAACCCAGGGACTGAACCCAGGTCTCCTGCATTGCAGGCGGATTCTTTACTGTCTGAGCCACCAGGCAAGCCCAGGAAGGAACACAAAAGAAAACAAAATAGATCAGGAGCTGTCAGGAAATATAATACCAGATTATGTTTTTCTTAAGACAGAAATAGAGTATTTTGTACGCTGGCTGACAGGACTGATGCACTGGGGAGAGGATGAAGATTTAAAGAGAGCTGAGAATGCCCAGAGGAGCCAAGTGCATGAAAAGAGGAAAGTGTGACCAGAGCAAGGAGGCTCGAAGAAGAGGGATCGACTGTCAGAAAGATGAGGGGTGTGTCCTTTGTTGAGGCAGATGGAGGGAAAAAGGAAATGAACATTGGTGCGGTTAAGTGTGGCAGTGATCCCAGGAAGATTAAGGGGATCTTATCTGATAGAGCCTGATCTAGCTCCGTATATCTCTCCAAACTTAATGTTTGCTTCTTGTTCCTCATTTATTCCTGCCTAGTCACATTGGTCTTAGTTCCTCAAACTCTAAGATCTTTCTTTCCTCATATGACCTAGGATACTTGACCCCTGTCTTCATATGTTGGAAGAAATGTCTCCTCTCCAGCACACCATCTAAAGTAGAACCTCCACCCCTTGTTAAGGTCCAACTCAGCCATTGTTTATTTGCTTCATAACCCTTACCTCATAGCAAGTATTTTGTTACTTGATTTAATTTTTTTCTATTATATAAGCTCTTTAAGGGCAAAGAATTTTTGTGTTTGTTTGTGTACTATTAATCTCCAGCTCTTAGCACTTGGTAGGCAACTCAGTGAATATTTTTGAATGAGTGAACGAGTTTCACTGCTTGCAAAAAAAAAAAGAAAGAAAAAGTCAACTATCAAAATAACACACTTTCTATGGACTTCCCTTCAGTGGTTGGGACTTCATCTTCCAATGCAGGGAATGCAAGTTTGATCCCTGATCTGGGAATTAAGATTCTCACATGCCTCTTGGCCAAAGAACCAGAACGTAAAACAGAAACAATATTTTAAGAAATTCAATAAAGACTTAGAAAATGGCCCATATTAAACACATACACACACACACACACTTTCCCCTCAATAGCTTGTACCCTCATTTGTTAGGCATTAGGCCGGTGGCCAAAGAAGGAGGGTATATAAGGATAGGCCAGCTCACAATCTGATAATAAACAATTCCAAAAATCTCAGCATCTTAACATAATAAATATTTGTTCCTTGCTCATGCGGAGTCTTCTGTGGGACCAGCAACTCTCCAGGGTAGGTAGCTGTCCTCTTAGCAGTGTCTCTATAGTTCAGACTAGTTTGATCCTGCAGTTCATCCATCTCATCATGAAACTCCAGTTTCAAAGGGGCAGAGGGAACCTGTTACATCAGCAGCTGTACCTTTCATTGACTCCTCACATGACCCCATCACACCAGGAGTGGTGGTCTTTTGTATGCCCACGAGGGACCAGAGAACCAGATGTTAGGGAGCTCTAGTGACGCTTTCCAAAGATGTTTCACTGCTTCCAAACTCACTTATGATAACATTGATTTTCCATCTGTGTAATGCTAGGTCGCTTCAGTCATGTCCAACTTGGCAACCCACTGGACTGTAGCCCACCAGGCTCCTCTGTCCATGGAATTCTCCAGGCAAGAATACTGGAGTGGGTTGCCATGCCCTCCTCCAGGGGATCTTCCCAATCCAGGGATCGAACCCATTGTCTCAAATGTTGCCTGCATTGGCAGGCAGGTTCTTTACCACTAGTGCCACCTGGGAAGCCCTCTGTGTAATGAAACTCCATAAAATTTCTTACAGTGTATCTATCCACAGTGTAACATTTTGGGGAATATTAAATCAATAAATTTTTCCTCCCTGATAATCCCTGGTTCTGGTCTGGCCCATCATTACCCCCACTGCTGAACTGATGGAAATCATCCTCTTTGGATAGACAGAATCCTGCTGAAAAAAGCTTTGAGTTTCAAAATTGAGTCTTTCAAGTCCATGTTGAAACAATAGCCTGAAAGTAAGTGCCTGTGGTTTTTGGAAGAAGTGGAAGCCTTGTGGAGGAGAAAAGAAGCTTATAAAAACTAAGCCCAGAAGTCGGTAAGAAAGAGCTTTTATAGTAAATGAGAGAGTAAATAGGACAAGGATTTGATGTAAGGAAAGTCTATGCAATGCAAGAAAGAGAAAGCCCTTTTTGTTGCTGAGAGGAAGAGTCTAAGAAAGTGAAGGACAGAAGGTAAATGAGGTGTCCTCACTTCCTTACTCAACACTCTCAGGGTAAACTTTAAAGTGTTGCAGGGAGTCACAGGAGGTGACTTAGAGGGAAGGAAGCAAGGAGTAGAAATGTTCAAATACACTTGCTGAAATCAATACCGTTAAGGATGGAGGGAACTTCCCTGGCAGTCCAGAAGTAAAGACTCATCACTTCCACTTCAGGGGGCATGAGTTCAATCCCTGGTCAGGGAACTAAGATCCCACAAGCCCCATGGCATGACCAAAAAATATTTTTTTTTCCCCAAAACCAAAACAAATAATAACTTAAAAGAGCAAAACGACCACACAGGCAGCAACATAATAAAAATAACAGAATAAATATAGCACAGAATGATATGGCAAATTGAGATCAAACCTAACGGGTCATGTAATAAATGTAATTGGGTTTAAATCAACATTGAAAGAAAAAACTTTTAGACTGAATCAAAAGGAAAACCCAAATGTGATAGATTGTGAAAACTGGCTACAACTTCTCCCTTCGGCTATGACTTTGCAGCATGATGTTATAGATCATCTCATCAAGAACTAGAGTCTGTTTCTCCATCCTTCTGGAGAAGGAAAAGGCTACCCACTCCAGTATTGTGGCCTGGAGAATTCCATGGACTGTCTAGTCCATGGGGTTGCAAAGAGTCGGACACGACTGAGCGACTTTCACTTCACTTCACTTCTCTATTCTTAAGTCTGGGTTGTTGATGTAAATTGCTTCAGCCAATAGAGCATTAGTAATTGTGATGCAAACAGACACTTCAGCCCTCAGAGCTTGTCCTTTCTTGACTGCACTAGAAACACTGTATCCTCCCTAAGTGTAGGCTAACCTGCTGGATTATGCAAGATTGGCCCAGTCATCCCCTTAGCCCTCACCAGTGTTATGCTAATCATCAGGTGTGGTGTGCTAAGTCACTTCAGTTGTGTCTGACTCTGCTACCCCATGGACTGTAACCTGCCAAACCCCTCTTTCCATGGGATTCTCCAGGCAAGAATACTGAAGTGAGTTACCGTTTTCCCTCCAGGGGATCTTCCCGACCCAGGGATCTAACCCATCTCTTACATCTCCGGGTTCTTTACAATTAGCGCCACCTGGTGAATTAAGGTATTTTTAGATCATTTGACCACCAGCCAACCCCCAGCTGATGTTACTTACATGACCAAGCCCATGAGTTTTGCTGAGCCAGCCTAGATGGCAAATGCCCAACCCACAGAACCATGAGCTAAACAAATGACTCTTGTTTTAAGCCACCTAGTTTCGTTACAGTTTGTTGTGCAGCAAAAGCTAACTGATACACCAACATGCCACATACAAGCAATACACCTAAAACAAAGTGGCTCAGAAAGGATAAACAGAAATAGACAAAGATACACCAGCCACATGGAAACAATAAGAATGCAAAAGTTCTTATCTTGGTATCAGACAATTCAAGCCAAAAAAAAAAAAGATTTAAATATTAAGGACACTTCATAATGCTAAAGGATAAAATTGTCCAGAAAAAAAAAAAATGTACCTAAAACTACAATGTAGCTTTTTAATACCTATGTATCAGGTAGCCCAAAATATCTATGTATCGAATTAATAAATTTAAATCTTTTGTTCAAATGCTTGAGTAGCTAAGAGAATTGAAAGGAGTATCACTCAGGGATGACGCAAAAATGATACATTTGGAAGCAAGGTAGGTGGGTTAAATCCACTCTGAATAATATGTAATACTATGTAACATAAAGTAACCTCATTATAAGAGATGTGGCCTGGAAAATTATAGGGCAGATGAAAAAGCATACATTTTCCACTTTGTGGTTAGGCTGTATTCTCTATAAAAAGTAATATTTGCCTTTGGGAGATGGTGACTCAACAGTCACCTGTAGCACCTTTCATAGAAACAAAAAGAATTTCATCTACAACTCAGAGTAACCTCGAGTTAATTGCCCTACCTTGTACTTTGTAGGATCTGAACAGTCCAGGTTCCCCACCCTGACTTGGAGTATGAGAGGACTTCACTGTCCTCACCCACCACACTCCCTCCCAGGATCTTCCTCTAGCCTTGTGATTCTCAACTTTGGGTAATTTTGCACCCAGGAGACGTTTAGCAGTGTCTGGACACATTTTTGGTTGTCACAACTTTTGGGGTAGGGGAGTGCTACTGTGGTATAGTGGGTAGAGGCCTGGGATGTTACCTCCAACACACAAGACAGCCCCACACAACAAAGAGGTATCCTGCCCAAAACATCAGTTGTACTCAGGGTGAGAGTCACTCTTGAGAAGCGTGTGGTCATGCAGTCAACCCTCTGTATCCATGCATTCCTCATCTATGGATTCAACCAATAGTGGATCGAAAGTATTTGGAAAAAATTTTCCAGAAAGTTCCAAAAGGCAAAACTGGGACTTACCACAATGGCCACTGTTTGTATAGTGTTTACATTGTACTAGGTATTATAAATAATCCAGAAATGATTTAAAGTGTATGGTAGGGGACCTCCTTGGTGGCCCAGTGGCTAAGACTCTGTGCTTCAGTGCAGAGCATCCAGGTTTGATTCCTAGCAGGGAATTAGAGTCCACATGCCATTAACTAAGAGTTGGCATGCCAAAACTGAAAAGGTCCTGTGTGCCCCAAAGAAGATCCCACATGCCGCAACTAAGACTTGATGCCAAATAAATAAATTTTTAATTTTTAAAATAATTATTAAATAAATATTTTAAAAAATAAAGTATATGGTAGGATGTGCATAGGATATATGTAAATCTACATCATTTTAGATGAGGTACTTGATCATCTCTGGATTTTGATATACATGGGGGTCCTAGAACCAGTTCTCCATGGGTACTGAGAGACCACTGTAATCTGGTGGACTTTGAGGTCATCCTACTTCTCATATACCTTCACCCATTCCCCTTCTCTAAGTATCTTAGTCCTCACCTGGGTATTCTCACTTCTCCCTATGTCCTTTTTTTTCTTTTGTCCTTTGTCTTAAGCCTTAACGGATAAGGATGTGGCTCAGGCCTTAGCTCATTAGTGCAATCCCATCCTCAAGCCCCAGTAATTCAGGAAAAAAAAAAAAAAAAAAAACATTGACCCAATTCTTGCTGAGATACTAAGAGGTTTGTCAGAGGTCTCAGAGAAGGAAATTTCTTTGCTATTTTGAGAGAATTTCTGAACGTGACCTTTCTTTCCCTAGACGTGGATGAGGGAGCATGTTTCTGTACGTCAGGGTTCTTCCTTGTGTGCAACAGAAATGAACTGTGTTTAGTTTAAGCAGAAAAGAATGTATTAAAGGATATTATGTTGTTGTTCCGCCACCTAGTCGTGTCCAACTCTTTGTGACCCCCTCGACTGCAGCACGCCAGGCCTCTCTGTCCCTCCCCATCTCCTGAAGTTTGCCCAAGTTCATGTCCATTGCATCGGTGATGCCATCCAGCCATCTCATCTTCTGATGCCCTCTTCTCCTTCTGCCCTCAATCTTTCCCAGCATCAGAGACTTTTCCAATGAGTCTACTGTTAGCATCAAATGACCAAACTACTGGAGTTTCAACTTCACCATCAGTCCTTTCAGCGAGTATTCAGGGTTGATTTCCTTTATGATTGACTGGTTTGATCTCCTTGCTGTCCAAGGGACTCTCAGGAATCTTCTCCAGTACTAAAGTTTGAAGGCATCAATTCTTTGGCGCTCCATCTTCTTTATGATCCAGCTCTCACAACCATACATGACCACTGGGAGGACCATAACCTTGACTATACGGACCTTTGTCAGCAGAGTAATGTCTCTGCTTTTCAACACCCTGTCTAGGTTTGTCATAGCTTTCCTGCCAAGAAGCAAATGTCTTGTGATTTCATGGCTGCAGTCACCATCCAAAGTGATTTTAGAGCCCAAGAAGAGGAAATCTATCACTACTTCCACTTTTCCCCCTCTATTTGCCATGAAATAATGGAGCTGGATGCCATGATCTTAATTTTTTTTTAATATTTAGTTTTAAACTGGATATATTGAAGGATATATCCAGTGGCTAACACTCCAAGTTCCCAATGCAGGGGGCCAATGCAGTCCCTGGTCAGGACTGAACATGCTGCAACTAAGACCCAGTGCATACAAATACATAAGTAAAAAAAAAAAAAAAAAAAAAAAAAGAATATCAGGACCTTCATGGAATCTCTGGGAAAGCCAAAGAATCACAGGACACAAGGCAGAATATGTCCTATTGCTCCAGAGAAAACACTACTGCTTCCCCACTGTGTGCAATCCTGCTGGTAGAGAATGTGGGACTGTTAGAGTTTCCACCTGAACCCCGCCAACTGCTGCCTCTGAAGGTAGTATTGTCACTTCTGCCAGAAGAGTCTGTGCGTGGTTTTGCATCTTCATGTCACCAAGAACCATTTGATTATATTGGAAGAGCTACAAGAAAGGCTGGGAAACAGAGTTTCTGAATTCTGCATTGCTGAAGCGGGAATCAAGAGAAGGAGAAATTCCTCCCAACCCCAGGAAAGGTTTCAAAGGTGCCTTGTAGCCAATAAGAATGCATATGTCCACTATACCTTAGAAGCTGTTGGCAACCCATCTTATGGCCTTGATGGAGAATCAACCTTCAGATGAAACTGACATGCCAGAAGTCAGAAAGGAGAGCTAGAGGGAAACTGGGTCAACAATGATATCACTGAGATGTTAGATCAAACCAGAGCTTAGCCCACCCTGTGTCTTGAGATCTAGGTCCATGGCCTAGTAAACTCCCAGGATTCTTTAAACTGAATTTCATGTTACTTACAAAGAAATGCATCCAAAATGATGTATAAACAAAAACAATTGGAAAATATCCCTAAATTCTTAACAATGGAATTACTAGATTACAGGGTATGTGCATTTTACATTTGGATGTATGTTAATAAACTACCTTGCAAAATTTTACATTAATGTTTATTTCCACTTACAGTTTATGAGAATTTCTTCACACCATCACTAACACTAAACTTTATCCTCCTTTTAAATATTTATTAATCTGTTAAATGAAAAGTAGCTTTCATTCATTACACTTTTAGTCTTTATGTTTAATAAGTAAAATTAAAACTAAGTTAGATACTGATTTTTATCCTTTGACCATTTTTCTATGGAAAATCTGTTTCTTTATTGACTTATAATGATTCTTTGTTTATTAAGAAAATCATTCTTTTGTTGTATGTTTTGCATTATCATTTTGTCTTTTGGTATGTTTATCTGTTTTTAATATTCAAATTAAACTGATGTGTCTTTGGCCACACCACCCTGAATGCACCTGATCTCAGAAGCTAAGCAGGGTTGGGCCTGGTCACTTCATGTGTGGGAATGTCTGGTACTATAGATTTTTTTTTAATACTTGTATTTTTTTATTGGCTGTGCTGGGTCTTCGTTGCGTCACGGGCTTCTTTCGAGTTGCAGTGAGCAAGGGCTGCTCTCTAGTTGCCCTGGGTGGGCTTCTCATTGCAGTGGCTTCTCTTCTTGCAGAGCGCAGGCTCCAGAGCGTGTGGGCTTCAGATGCAGCACGTGCGCTCAGGAGTTTCGACTCCCAGGCTCTAAAGCACAGGTTCAGTAGATGTGGCACACGGGCTTAGTTGCTCCTCAGGATCTTCCCAGACCAGGGATTGAACCCATGTCTCCTGCATTGACAGGCGGATTCTTTACTAATCAGCCACCAGGGAGGCCTGGTACTGTGGTCTTTAACAATATACATATAAAGCACATGTACACAGTAATTATGTATAGTGGTGTCACATGGTAAAGAATCCTCCTGCAATGCAGGAGACCTGGGTTCAATCCCTGGATTGGGAAGATCCCCTGGAGAAAGAAATGACAACCCACTCCAGTATTCTTGCCTGGAAAATTCCCATGAACAGAGGAGCCTGGCAGTCTACAGTCCATGGGGTCGCAAAGAGTCGGACACTACTGAGTCACTTTCACTTTCATGGTAAGCTCAGAAAGAGAGTCCAAAGGTTTCATCTTGCTTATCACCGGCTTTAATAATGAAAGAGGGATGAATTCAGTAAAGTTGCAATATACAAAATCAGTACATAAAAATCAGTTTCATTTCTGTACACTAACAATGAACTGTGGGTTAAGAATCTCATTTTACGATTATCATAAAGACAAACACTTAGGAAATAAATTTAATGAAGATGAACAATCTGTACACTAAAAACTACTAAACATTGATAAAAGAAGCTTAGGAAGAAACAAATAAATGGAAAGATATTCGGTGTTTATAGGTTTGAAAATTAATATTGCTAAATGCCCATACTGCCCAAAGTGAGATATAGATTCAGTGCAATTCCTATCAAAATTCCAGTGGCATTTTTCACAGAAATAGAAAATCCTAAAATTTGGAACCACAAAAGACCCTGAATAGCCAAGCAGGGTGAAATAAGCCAGACAAACACAAATACTACAATGGTACCACCTCTATGTGAAATGTAAATTTTAAAAATTTAACAAGATTTGGGCTCATAAAATAGAATGGTGGTTGCTAAGAGAGAAGGGGACAGTAGGAACAGGTTGGTAAAGGGTGAAAATTTCAGTCATAAAGTAAAACCTGAGGGTCTAATGTGCAGCATGGTGACTATGGTTAATTGTATGGTATTGTATGATTGAAATCTGTCAAGAGAGTAAAACTTAAGGTGTTCATGCCACCCCACCCCCTGCAAAAAAGGATGACTGCTCATTAACTAGATGGTGAAAAACTTCTCACAGTGTATATGTATATCAAATTGTACACTTTAAAAATACTACAATTTTGTCATTATTTTTCAATAAGGCTGGAAACACTGAAAAATAAGAGATAAAAAAGGACAGAACTGGGCTTCCCTCGTGGCTCAGTGGTAAAGTATCTGCCTGCCAGTGCAGGAGACATGGGTTTGATCCCTGGTCCTTGAAGATCCCACATGCCACAGATCAACTAAGCCCCGTGCACCACAGCTGTTGAGCCTGTGCTCTGGAGCCCAGGGGCCGTCCCTGAGCCCGTGTGCTGCAACTACAGAAGTCCGGGAACCCTAGAGCCCGGGCTCAACAACAGGAGAAGCCCACACCCTGCAACTGGAGAAAAGCCTGTGCAGCAGCAAAGACTCAGCACAGCCAAAAATATTTTTTTTTAAGTTTATAAAAGGACAGAATAAAAGAAAACTGCTGCAGTACCCACAGACCCCAGTCTCCTACCTCTGCCCCACACGGTGTCACTATTGAAACACAGACGATCTGCTCTATCACACCTGGTCACAAGGTGGAGTTCCTAAAACCTAACTTGCTCTAATAGTTTGAGGTGGCAAACTCAAAGGGCTCCTTTTCCTAGGACATACCTCTGATGCTTCAGGGAAATTCATAAGGGCTGAGCTAGAACCTGTCCTCCTAGCCCACAATGTTAAGCACAGGTGAGTGGCACAGGTTCCCCATCCTTCATGGTGAATTTCTTCTGGGTAGGCCCTGGTGTCTTTTGCTGCCATCCCAGGTCGGGGTTGCTTCAGGGCATCAGAGGTGAAACAGTAAAACTGATCCTCCCAAAGAATCAGTGTCAGGATCTCAATAACTTCCTCCCCAGAAGAATCCTTAGTCTTTGGGGAAATTTGCTGACCCTTTCTCTTCAACCTTCAAACTCCTTGTACCAAAAGGACATGATGAGAAGAGCAGCATTAGATTCTACATATAAGTGGTTCCATGCAGTATTTGTCCTTTTCAGTCTGAGTTGCCTAACTTAGGATAACGTCCTCAAGGTCCATCCATGTTGTCACAAATGGCAAGATTTCCTTCTTTTATATGTCTGAGTAACATTCCATTTGTATATAATAAGAACGTGGTCATCTGTGGGGAGGGGCATTATTCTGTCTACTATGCCAATCACCTTGTTTCCACCAAAATTAAGGAGTAATCTGGGAAAGAGGGAGACGTGGAATACAGGAAGTAAGAGATTCAACAGAGGAGGGCGAAGGAAAGGCGTCTCCATGATGATGATGATGAAGCCACAATGTCCAGATAAGGGCACAAGAGACCTGTCACCACAATGACGGGAGAGACAGGTGGGTCAATGGTGGTCGTCACCACGGTTCTGCCCATGTAACTTACTTTTAAATTGATGAAACTTCTAGAGGATCTACTTCACTAGACAGAGAATAAATCTAAATATAGAAATACAGATCAAGGGCCGAGGGAATCTAACCCAGAAGAAAAACAAACAGAATTCCAAGCCTGACATCAGAAGAAAGTCCTAGGATAATGATTGTACAGAACATCTAGAGAGCAACCAACAGAGACAAGAAAAGGAAGTTTTGGGGGAACATTTCTGGAAAGATTGAAACTAATACATTTCAAAGCAATTAATGTATCCAAGAAAAAAACCTAGAGGAAATTTCCTGGCAGTCCAGTGGTTAGTATTCTGGGATTTCACTGCTGGGGGCCCAGGATTGGGGAACTAAGTTCCTGAAAGTCATGTGGCGCAGCCAAAACAAACAAAAAAGCCAAAAAGGGAAACTGGATGAGGACTTCACTGTCTAATAGTAGTGAAACGGGCTTATTCAGACCAACCCTACCACCAAAGACAAATAAAACAGCTTCTTAGAATATTGAACAACCCTTCTTAAGGCACTAATGAGCTAACAAGATGCCAAGGTAGATGCAGGAGAGAATGGAACCTGGAAGGTGAGCATAGTATTCATGTCACTTACATCGTGGGCATTTGCTCATCTAAAGGAGTAGCTAAGTTTTTGCATTTTTGAAAGCTTCCCAGAACTAGAGGCCACCCATTGAGGGTGAGGTACCCTGGTAAACAATCTCCTGCTTTGAATTAAGACCTCAAAGGATTGCACCCTAGAGGTCAGAGTAAATTGACAGTAAACCAGCCTTCAAACAGCTTGTCATGAGCTTTGATTGGTGGCCCCCAATCAAAGGAAATGGCAACCCACTCCAGTACTCTTGCCTGGAGAATTCCATGGGCAGAGGAGCCTGGCAGGCTACAGTCCATGGGATCGCAAAGAGTTGGACATGACTGAGGGACTGAGCACACACACACCGAATCTAAAGCTTTAAAGTCAGATTAAAGTGATCCTAGGTTACTAGGGGTACCAGGAGCCTGGAAGAAGCAAGTGAAATCCTCTCAGAGAGAGAACACAATCTTGATGTTATTTCTATAACTAATTTTTGAAATACATTGTTCAGCACACAATCAGATATAACTGGACACGAAAGGAGCCAAGATAAAATGAACAAGAGCCAACAGAAATAACTGACATCAGACACAACCCTAGAGGCTTCCTAATATTGTAATTATCAAATACAAATGGGACATCCCTGGTGGTCCAGTGGCTAAGACACCTTGCTCCAAATGCAGGGGACGTGGGTTTGATTCCTGGTCAGGGAACTAGATCCCAAATGCCACAACTAAAGATCCCAAATGCCACAACTAAGACCCAGCACAGCCAAATAAATAAATACATAAAAATAAATATTAAAATGAAGACAAAAATAAAAACTACAAAAGACACAAATAGTGAAACAAGTGTACATCCTAAACAAGTGTACCTGCTAAAGAATGCAAAAGCCACACTGGGAATTTTGAACAGGAAACTCTAAAAAGTTACAAGCAACATTTATAAAAGAACCAAATAAAATTTGACAAGAGAAAAATACTATATAAACCGAATTTAAGATAAATGAATGAGTTTACAAGCAGGTAAACTGGAAGATACGTTAAAAACCTAATCATAAAACATGACAACACTCTGCTGGGAGTTAAATTTGCATATGCCTAATAATATAAACACTGAATATTGATTTGACGAAATATTATAACTATAGTCAGAAGATGAAGGATAGTAAGGGAATAACACTATCAGAGAATAAATTTGCATGTACCATAATAGATGGAAGTTGGTAGACAATATCTAAAGTAGCATTCAGGGACTTCCCTGGCGGTCCAGGTGTTACCGCTCTGCTTCCAATGCAGATGGTACGGGTCTGATCCCTGGTTGGGGAGCTGACATCCCACGTGTCTCTCAGCCAAAAAGTCAAAACATAAAAGTAATATTGTAACGAGTTCAATAAAGACTTTAAAAACATCTTTTTTAAAGTCACATAATTTTTTTTTAATCTTAACAAAAATCTTTAAAAAATTAAAGTGGAATGTGCATGTTATTACAAACAGGTGCAGACATAAATGCCAGAGAAGACAGCTAAAGGAGTAATAATTAGTTGCTTCTAAACAAGAGGAATGAGGAAACTAGAGAGAGATGGGCAAAACGCTGTACTTTTGTCATAAGCTTTGTAGTACTGCAAAGGAAAAACTCAGGCATTGTTGTCTTTCCTATGTAGGGAAAAACCCAGTTCTTCCCTACTGTGTCCTTATTCCTTGGGTCACCTTTACCTTCAGAGAGAACATTCACTTCTGACACTTGTGATCATCACATATGTGAGTTCTTTTCCCCACCACAAGCCAGTCTTCAACAGCTGTATGTCCTACAGCTTAGGTCTAACACTATCTGCCTGAAAATAGTGTCAGATCCTACATATCAAGGGCTCAGTCCCATAAGACTGCTCCCATTGATAGGGACAGAGTAAAGGGACAAAGTAGGTGATTAAACAGTTAATACCACTAGGGGATTGTAAATAGAAAAAAATATGGGAGACCCCTGTGGGTTAAGGATTACTCAAGAAAGCAGGTTTGCTTAATCACAAAACCAAGCAGGCTTGCTTAGCAACAAAATCACACCACCTAGTGGTTTCACTACCCCCACACTTCAGACACCAGGGCAAGCTCACATAGTCACCTGTGCTTCAGACCAACCAGCTATCAATCCGAGATTCCAGTGATCCCCTCCTTGGATTCGATTAATTTGATACAGCAAGTCCCACAAATCAGGGAGACAATTTTACCAGTTTATTAAAGGATATGATGAAGGATACAGATGAACAGGCAGATGAAGAGCTGTACATGTGGTCTGCGAGGGTCCAGGGCACAGCACCTTCTGTCTTCATGGAGTTGGGATGTGTCATTCTCCAGGTATACATGTGTTTGCCAAGCTGGAAGCTCTCTGAATCCCATACTGTTAGGATTTTATGGAGGTTTCCTCAAGTAGGCATCAGTTAGTCAGTTCAGTTGCTCAGTCATGTCCAACTCTTTGCGACCCCATGGACTGCAGCACGCCAGGCTTTCCTGTCCATCACCAGCTCTCAGAGCTTGCTCAAACTCATGTCCTTTGAGTCAGTGATGCCATCCAACCATCTCATCCTCTGTCATCCCCTTCTCCTCTTGCCTTCAATCTTTCCCAGCATCAGGGTCTTTTCCAATGAGTCAGTACTTCACATCAGGTGGCCAAAGTATTGGAGCTTCAGCATCAGTCCTTCCAGTGAATCCTTTAGGATTTCCTAGTATTCTTACTGCTTAGGAAATTACAACAGTTTTGGGAAGTCCATGTCAGGAAATGGGGGCAGACACCAAGATACACATTTTCCATTATCTCACAAGTACTATTTGACTTTTCTAAGTGTATATGTGTTATTTCAATACAAAAAAAAAATTTAAAAAGTAAAAAAAAAAAAAAAAAAAAGCAGTACTTGGAGAAGACCATGAGGTAGACAGAGGAAAGAAGACCTCTAGTGCCTGAGCCAGGGTCCTTCCAATGTTTTGAGCTCAGGAAGATGATGTAGAGGAGTGAGCAGAGGAGGCAGAAAGAGCAGCCGGAGCCACAGGAGGAGAACACTGAGAGAGCAGTGGCCTGGAGGCCAAGTGGACAAAACAGCTGAAAAAGGAGAGAGTGATCAGATATGCCAAGTGCTAATAGTTTGAATGAAACTTGATGAAAAAGAAAGTGTGTGTGTCACCGAATCACATTGCTCACAGAAACTAACACAGCATTGTAAATCAACTATACTTCCGTCTAAACAAAGAGAATGAAAATCTGATGGTGAATTTGGTATCGTCCAGGTAAGGGTCATAATCTGGTGGAATGAAAGCCTGACCTATGTGAGTTCTGTGGTAGGGTATGTGAGGATGAAAAATGAAAACGGCAAGAGTAGCAACTCCCTGGTGAGGGAAAGAGGAAGGGCATCTGCATATCAACAGGGAGTTTTGTGCATCTAAGTGTGAGCCTCTGTGTATGATTTCAAATGAAGCTATATGAGTGTTGATGGGAGTGACCGATTATGTTACAGGGCAGGTATGTGATTTATATACATATATGGGCTTCGCAGATAGTGTTAGTGGTATAGAACCCTCCTGCCAAAGCAGGAAACTTAAGAGACATGAGTTCGATCCCTGGATTGGGAAGATCACCTGCAGAGGGGCATGGCAACCTACTCCAGTGTTCTTGCCTGGGAAATCCCGTAGACATCCCTGGCGGCTAAACTCCATAGGGTTACAAAGAATTGGATACAACTAAAGTAACTTAGCATGCATACCCACATGCCTAAAATACACTTTCCAGGTGGCACTAGTGGTAAAGAACTCACCTGCCAATGCAGGAGACATAAGAGATGTGGGCTCAATCCCTGGATTGGGAAGATCCCCTGGAGAAAGAAATGACAACCCACTCCAGTATTCTTGCCTGGAGAATCCCATGGACAGAGAAGCCTGGCAGGCTATGGTCCATAGGGTTGCAAAGAGTCAGACATGACTGAGTGACTTAGCATGCACACACAGTCGTTTAATATGATCCTTTGTTATTAAATTAATAAAATAAATTTAATATATTTAATTTGTTAAATTTTATAATTCTTGCATCTCTGTATAGTATAGGTTTGGACGAATAAGCTAGTTTTCCAAAGAAAATTAGAAATGTATTTATTTTCTTCCATGTTCAAAAGAGAACTTTCAGATGTACAAACTGGATTTAGAAAAGGCAGAGGAACCAGAGATCAAATTGCCAACATCCATTGGATCATAGAAAAAGCAAGGGAATTCCAGAAAAACACATCTACTTCTGCTTCTTTGACTACATTAAAGCCTTTGACTATGTGGAACTGGTTTCCACAAGCAAACTGTGGAAAATTCTTCAAGAGATGGGAATACAGGACCACCTTACCTGCCTCCTGAGAAACCTATATGCAGGTCAAGAAGCAACAGTTAGAAACAGACATGGAATAATGGACTGGTTCAAAATTGGGAAAGGAGTATGTCCAGGCTGTATATTGTCACCCTGCTTATTTAACCTATATGCAGAGTACATCGTGCGAAATGCCAGGCTGGATGAAGCTCAAGCTGGAATCAAGATTGCCAGGAGAAATGTCAAAAACAACCTTAGATATGTAAATGACACCACCCTTATGGCAGAAAGCCAAGAGGAACTTAAGAGCCTCTTGATGAAGGTGAAAAAGGAGAGTGAAAAAGCTGCCTTAAAACTCAGACTTCAAAAAACTAACTAAGATCATGGCATCCAGTCCCATCACTATGTGGCCAATACATGGGGAAAAAATGAAAACAGTGACAGACTTTATTTTCTTGGGCTCCAAAATCACTGTGGATGTTGACTTCAGCCATGAAATTAAAAGACACTTGCTCTTGGAAGAAAAGCTATGACAAACCTAGACAGCATATTAAAAAGCAGAGACATCACTTTACCAACAAGGGTCTGTATAGTCAAAGCTATGGTTTTCCCTCTATTTGTGTACAGATATAAGAGTTGGACTATAAAGAAGGCTGAGTGCCAGAGAATTGATGCTTTCAAAATGTGGTTCTGGATATGACTCTTGAGTCCCCTGGTCAGCAAGGAGATAACCAGTCAGTCCTAAAGGAAATCAACCCTGAATATTCAGTGGAAGGACAGATGCTGAAGCTGAAGCTCCAATACTTTGGTCACCTAATGTGAAGAGCCGACTCACTGGAAAAGACCCTGAGGCTGAGAAAGATTGAGGGCAAGAGAAGGGGGCGACAGAGGATGAGGTGGTTGGATGGCATCACCAACTCAATGGACATGAGTTTGGGCAAGCTCTGGATGATGGTAAAGGACATGGGATCGCAAAGAGTAGGACATACTGAGCAACTGAACAACAGCAACAAATGTTCAAAAGATACACAAAGGAGCTAAGTTATCTTTCATTAAATTGGCTGACCAAGTGAGAAATACAGTTAAGAAAATTCACCAAACTTGGGTCCTACTCCAGCTCTTTCACAGTAACTGATATATAAAGCTGTATAACATTGGGCAACATTACCTCTTATATATATATATATTTGTTTGTTTGTTTGTTTATTTATATAAATTTGGCTGCTTTGGGTCTTGGTTGTGGCCCACGGGGTCTTCACTGTGGTGCACAGACTCTGGCTGTGATGTGCAGGCTCTGAAGTGCACAAACATTACTTCTTTGAACCTCAGTTTCCCTTTCTGTAAAATAGTGTTAATATCTAACTCATACTGTTGTTGAGGATTAAATAAGATAATTTATATTAACTGTTCAGCATGGCACTTAAATATAGTAAATGTTTAGCAAGGCCGTTAAATATAGTTACTGTCATTAATGATCAATTAATGATTTTTTTTTCCTTTAATGGTTTTTTCCATTTCTTCTGTTAGTTATTGACCTGTTAATGTTTTTTTACATCTTTTTGGGTTAATTTTTGGAGAGGGCTTTGGTTTTGATATCAGCCTGGGAATTTTGAGCTCAACTATAAGCAGCAGACCAAAAGTTAGCAGAGAGAGAGAGAGAAGGAGGCCAAAGGAATGAAAGGAGTAATTGATAAAGCAAAGTCTACAGGGAGATGGGAGGCCAAGCACAAAGATCTATGTGTTGAGCAAAAACACAACTCTACTGAGGCTGGCAGAAAGGGATAAATTAGTGTAGAAGGTATCAAGTATGCAGGAAGGAAGAAAAAAAGAATTTCATGTTAAATGAACATTCTAACTGTTCAACACAAAACCTTTAAACTACATTTTATGGTCTCAAACACTGTGAAAATGCATTTATTTCTCTAAACTATAGTAACATTATGTTATAATATTGTACTTCAAAGTACTTACTTGTGATTGATGTAAAAAAAAAAAAACAAAAATAATGTGCTTTTCCTAGAGAAAGTGGTGTGGGGAAAATATACGGAAGACTGTGCCACACCCTGAGAGAAAGTAAAGGCTAATTCGTGAGCACAAACCGAAACATTTCAGCAAAGCACATCATCTTCTGAGTGTTTTCATCATATCAAAAGAGAAGATCTCTGTAGAAATAGAATCACAAAATATATACTATGGTCTTGCTATATTTATTAGACAATTTTACTCACAAAAATACTTACAGAATGGACATTGTTTTATTATATTCAGAGTAGAAAAACTAAAAAAGCAAGAGAAAGTTTGTTACTTTACATGATTATGTCATGGTTAAGGTGGCCACTTCTGAGGTTTCCTTGTGCATGGATTATCAAGCATCAAAAGATCACATCTGCTACCAAAAAAGCAGATAGCATGACTGTACCAACTAAATGTTAGCTGAGAAATAATTTCTTGTTATGTGCAAGTTATATGATAGGTCATTTGTTATATATGTTATATAAGTGAATCTTTATCAACTAAATGTTAATTAGGGGATAATTCCTCTCTATGTAAGCAAGTTCTTATCAATTTTGCAGTTGTCCATAGTGAACAAGAAAATAAGCAATTAACCAGTGGAAGGAATGGATAAAAAATGGAGACATTTTGAATAATTGAAAAGACCAACCCCTTTCTTTTCATTTAAGAGTAAAGACTTTCTTAAAAACCCCAATATAAGAAATTAAGTCTACTCATTTTCCATATGTAGTGGTAGCCTAGATGATATTCAACACATATTGAACCTTAAACCTAATCATAGAAAAACGTCCATTATAATGGAAAAAGTATAGGATTAGGAGACAGGCAAAACTGGGTTCAAATACTAACTCAGTTACCTACTATCTGGGTGACTTTAAACAAGTTTTATTTAAGTTGTCCAAGCCTCAGTTTCGTCAGCTAAAATTTGAGCATAGAAATACTTTCCCCACAAGACTATTTTAAGGACTTAATTTAATGACAGCTATTATTAAGAGAAGAAAATAGATTCTTAAATCTTGAAAAATTGAAAATCAATTTTTTTAAATTTTCTTTTTTGATGGTCTTTCATATTTACTATGAACTGCTTTAAAAATATTTTTAAAATCCATTAAAGCAGGATCCATTAATTACAATTTCTAAAATCTTCAGGTAATTTTTCCTATAAAATTAGCATATATAATTTCATTATGTACTTCCTGTATGTTGATTATTATGAGAAAAAAATCATTTTTTCATGATATCTTTAGCATTAAGAGGTAAATTACCTTTTCAAAGCTATAGTTTGCTAAACTACTTTTGTGATAAGCAATTATCAACTTGTTATTCTATTATGACAAATCATGTCAGTCCACTAAACCCTGTTTTAAAGCTTCAGATGGATTAATCCTGGCCTCATATACCATATTCATGTAACTATTGCTGCATAACAAATTACCCCCAAATTTAGCGGCTTGAAACAATTAAATTGAGTATCTTACAGTTCCTATGGGTGGCCAGGCAGAGTCACCATGTTTTTTTTATGACTGAGCTTTCGGAGTCACATACCATCACTTCTGCCATATTCAGACCAATCCTGATATACTATGGGAGGGGGCAACACGAAGGTGGGACTACCTGGAGGTGAACATTACTGGAAGGCTATCTTTGATGCTTGCTACCCTCCCACACGTACAGGAGTAAATGTTGTGAAGAGATGCTTTTAACAGTGAAACTGCTTCTAAAGGCAGAGCATTTTGCCATATGCATCAAGATGTTCAATAATTAATTGAATAGATAAAGATTCACTCTTAAAACCTAAAAAGAAAACAATTAAGTGAATAAATCCATTGTTTTTTTTTTTTGGTCTGAGCTTGCATGCTGATTAGTTACCATGCACAGTTTGGCCATCTGTGTCTTTTGGATGGTGGTCAGCAGGAGTGAGGAAGATGGTTGATCGTCAAAGGTTTTTATACTAAAGGAGAGATAGAAGGAACATATGGCAGAAAGTCTCCAAAGCACCTGGTAGCTTCGGTCTTGGGGTGTGGTAATCAAGGAAAATGGTATTTGGAGGACACCAGGGATATCACAGTCAATAGGTAATACCTGAGGGACTTCCTTGGTGGTCCAGTGGCCAAGATGCCATGCTCCCAATGGAGGGGGGCCTAGATTTGATCCTTGGTCAGGGAACTAGGTCCTGGGCTTCCCTTGTGGCTCAGCTGGTAAAGAATCCGCCTACAATGCGGGAGACCTGAGTTCGATCCCTGGGTTGGGAAGATCCCCTGGAGAAGGGAAAGGCTACCGACTCCAATATTCTGGCCTGGAGAATTCTATGGACTGTATAGGCCTTGGGGTTGCAGAGTCGGACATGACTGAGGGACTTTCACTTTCACTTTCTTTCAAGCTCAGAGTCTTTCCTCAGCCCTGTCCAGTCCACTAATGAGCCCATCAGAGGCACTCTTCACTTGTGTTACGGCATTTCAGAGAACTAGATTCCACATGCCACAATGAAGACTGAAAATCCCAACTGTCACAACTGAGACCCGGTGTAGCCAAGTAAATAAATATTTTTAAAAAGGGACAATACCTGAAAATACACAACCACCAGCATATCATTTCTTCCTTATGAATGTCTTTCTAGTTGTTATAGATATATTGTCCTCCTATTTTCAAGATTTGATCAGAAACACCCTATTTTCCTCTCTACAACCATAGTCCTCATTTGCAGGAAGCTGAGGGGACCCGTCTCAAATCTCAGACCTGCAGAGATGACATTTATTGCAAAGAGCCTCTCAAGCTAAAGCCAGTCAGCCTGTTGAGGAACCAGAAATGAAATTATCAGTTTCCCAAAAGCCTCTATCTTGGGAACAATCCTGACAGTTCTCATCCATCTACAAATGGTGCTTAATAGATATTTTTAGATGAATATATAAAATAATGAATGAAAGTGCCCACACATGAACTGAAGTTTTTAAATTATTTGGTGGGAGACTGAATCAAGCAAGGATATGTATAGGGACTTCTTCAGGGTATCAGCCTGATGGCTTTCCATTCAGACCCAAGCTTCCTGCTGCTGTGCCCCATCTGTATGATGATGAATACCTTGGGAGAAAGTATCACGTTCTGTTGGAAAGCTGAAGAGCTGGCATGATGTTTCTTCTTTTGAATTCTAGCCCCCAAACAAGGAAGCTTATTAATAGATGGATACTGACAATGAAATGGTGTCACCTAAATGATTTAGTATCTATAAATTCCCAGGTGTGCTAAATAGCTCAGTCATGTCCGACTCTTTGCAACCCTATAGACTACAGCCTGCCAGACTTCCTCTGTCCGTGGGATTCTCCAGGAAAGAATACTGGAGTGGGTTGCCATGGCCAACTCCGGGGGATCTTCCCCACCCAGGAATCAAACCCACGTCTCTTACATCCCCTGCATTGGCAGGCAGGTTCTTTACTACTAGCACCTTAGGAAGCCGGTAGCAATAAAGAATAATCACTAAACTCTTTAAGAAAAAGGCTGTCTTCTTCATCTGATTCCCTACTGACACACAGCAGGCACTCAGCAAACATTTCTTGAATGAATAAATGTTAGGCCAGCTATTTCTTCCACTCTGCCAGTACAGTCTCCATTACTGTACTGTGCTTAGTCACTCAGTAGTGTCCGACTCTTTGAGACCCTATAGACTATAGTCCGCCAGGCTCCTCTGTCCATGTGGATTCTCCAGGCAAGAATACTGGAGTAGGTGGCCATGCCCTTCTCCAAGGGATCTTCCCAACCCAGGGATCGAACATAGGTCTCCTGTACTGCAGGGGGATTCTTTAGTGTCTGAGCCACCAGGGAAGTCTCCATAACTAGTTAACCAGAATTGGAACTGGACTGGAAAGCTCTTATATCTTTTGAAAAAATAATGTTGTATATGTGAAAAGGAGACAAAAACATGAACCAAACTAGGAAGGTAGAGGTGGTAAGAAACTTTTAAGAAGTTTAAGAATTGAATTAGTTAATGACAAGCCACGTGGCAATTATGAATGAAGTTTATAGCCAAAGAAATTATGGAGTTAAGACAGAGAAGAGGTAGTTCAACCAGTTACAGGAGCTTTGAAGTAAACCATTTCAACCTGGCCCCAGGTAAGATTGTGAAACTGGCTTGGTCTGTCTGTGTGATCCTTAGACCTCCACTCTTTCCTTCAGCCCTTTTCCAGGCCGACAATCCCCTCAAGTTTTCTCCACTCCCTTCCCCCCACCCCCCTCTTTTTTTTTTTTGTTTACATTTCAAGGAAAATACAGTGGTGGTAGGTTGAAATTAGCTCCCCAAATATCCCCAATTCCTGTATTGCAGTGGCCTCAGGACAGATTTCCCAGGCTATAAACAGTGAATGCATCACCAATGATTTGAAATAAAATCCAGTATTTTTCCTAGAAGAGCTGGGGTTTCCGGCCTTTATTTCCTACTCTTTTTTTCAGAAGTTTGGTTGTTGAAAGCCCAGCTTCCTTCTTGGGTAGTGTAGTTAGAACTTGACATGGATTGGTTAAGGGAGGCAGCACAGAGAAGTATAGCTCTTTAAAATATTCAGGGATACAAGAAGTCTTTGAGTTCAGGGATTTTTCAATATGTAATCAACAGCTCCAAAAAACATTTGCTTAGTCAAGAAGGTAATCCGATGCAAACAGAATTGGGTATTTCTTTGAGCAATTTATTTAGCATCTTTGGTTCTTTCATGATTCAACTGCCCTTTTTAAAACCACGAGTCACCATGATTCTCATTCTGACCAATATTTTTCTGCTTCATTGCTTGGAGGTAAATGAGTATTGCATTGTGAATCCAGCACGTTTTATCTAATATACTACTAAAACAAGTTATTGAAGGCTGGATAAATTGCTATGCTGCAGCATGACTAAGACAGTCTTTTAATATTGTATGCCTGGATCTGACCTCTGGAACTGCCACAGCCATCTTGTGACCATGAGGAAAGGGATTTAAAAAAAAATTTTTTTGCTGAATCTTGAATATATGTATTCAGACTTGCTCACTGCATGACCCTGAGCCTGTAATATTAGCAAGGAATCAGAGCAACTGCTTCCCCAGAAGAAGGAACCAGAGAAACTGTTTTTCAGAAAACTAGTCAATCAGTAGAAAAGCTACCTTGTGAGGAATTTGTGACTGTACTATCTAGACTCAACAAACTGACTTGGGGCATAACAATCAGCTGTGCCAAGCTCTATTGTAACTAACCAACTTAGAACTTGCAAAGGAGTTGTTGAAACCAAGAAATCATTATTCTCTGTGAAAACTTGTGACCTCTACCTTTATAGGTCCTGCCCTTGCCCTTGAGAGACAAGGGACCCTGTCTTCAGAAGGCTGTTTTCTCTCTTTTATACCTGTTAAATGAGTAAGTCCTGAAGACTTCATGCTAAATTTGTCTCCAAAGTGTTTTTGGAGTATGAACACTTCACTCTGCCTCTGGATCTTTGTTTCATTTTTTAAAACAATTTTTTAAAAGTCTTTATTGAATTTGTTACAGTATTGTTTGTTTGTTTTTTGGCCACTAGGCATGTGGCATCTTAGCTCCCCAACTAGGGATTGAACCCCTACCCTCTGCATTGGAAGGCTAAGTCTTAACCATTGGACCACCAGGGAAGTCCCAGTTTGTTTCTTTGGTGGGCAGGTCAAAAGTGATACACTAAGGATGGCATAGCAAGAAGACAGAAAGAACCTGGTTCTTTGGTGATGTCTTTATTTTACTAACTTTGGAGCCCTCATGCCTCCAGAATTTTTGTTATGCGTTACAATAAATTTCCTTTTTTGCTTCAACCACATTGAGTTGGGTTTTCTGTTTACTTGTACCAAAAGTAAAATAACTGATACACCTTCTCTCATTGTTCTTTTAAAAATAGTGCTCCTACCCTATCCCAGGCACCCTGATCCTCCTTGTTATATAATTGTATCTTTGTTTACTTGTTCACAGTCAATGTCTCCCACTAAAATATAACCTCCATAAGACTGGGAACTTGGTCTGTTCAGGTGCCTGTCTAGATGTTCTAGCACATTACAAATGCCCATTAATATTGGTTTAATAAATATTTGCTTAATCCATAGAATTGTATATGGTCTTCAATAAAGTTTCCTAGAAGAAAAGCCTGAGACAGGGATGCACAAGCATGTTATTTATTGAAGGCATGCTCTTTGGAGAAAGGTAATGTGGGGAGCAGGGTAGGGCAGGGAGAGGAACTCAGGAGGGATGTGGTCTCAGCTGAAGTCTAGACTCAGCCTGCCCTGGAGAGCTCTGGGGCATGAATGGCTCCGCAGAGTTGGTACCGTTTTGAAACAAGGGAGTAAGCTTATATTTTTCACCCAAATTAAAGTCATTAGTTATTGACTATGAGCTGCTTGGTTGAGGTAGAGGGGAATGTTATCTCCCAGGCAACTCAATTCCCATCCATCCAAAGGCAATTCTCCAGCAACCATGCTAAGTCACTTCGGTTGTGTCCAACCCTTTGTGACCCTATGTACTATAGCTTGTCAGGCTCCTCTGTCCATGGAATTTTCCAAGCAAGAGTACTGGAGTGGGTTGCCAAGCCCTCCTCTAGGGGATCTTCGTGACTCAGGGATCAAACCTGTGTTTCCTGCGTTGGCAGACAGATTATTTACCCATTAAGTCACCTGGGAATCCCCATTTCACCACAGAAGGGGCCAACTGTCAGTAGTTAGTAATCAACATTCACAGCTCCTGGGGGATGGGTATGCTGGGCTTGTAAAGGGAACCTGATTGGGACACCAATAGTATTGATGGAGACTTCCCTGATGGTCCAGTGGTTAAGACTTCATGCTCCCTGTGTGGGGCTGGGGGAGGTTGGGGGCGAGAAGGGGGCAGATTCAACCCCTGGTCAGAGAACTACATCCTGAATGCCAAAACTAAGAGCCAGTGCAGCCAAATGAATAAATATTTTAAAAAACAGTGTTTACAATATATATCTAGAAGGAAAAAAACCCTAGAGAATTACTAAAAACTATTAGAAGCAACTGTAGAATTCATGAAAATGAAAAGTTATACACTTTGTGTATAAAAATCAGCAACATATCCCTAATCAATAACTCTGAGAAAATTTAGTGGAAGAAGCCATTTTGTTTAAAAACTATAAGCTGATCAACTGTCTTAGCATTCACAAATAAAATATATAAACTTAAATGAAGAAAACTTCAAAATTTTATTTGGGGACATAAAAGAAGATAACTAAATTGAAGGACATAATATTTTTTGGATCAAGGGACTAAGTATGTTAAATATAGAAATTCTTTCTAAATTGTCATATAAATTCAATCTGATCCCAATTAAAATACAATGGATTTTTTTAATCTTGAAAAATAACTCCATAATTCATGGTAACCAGGAACGTTCAAAACAAAGTATGGATGGGAACTGGTCCAACCACAAATTGAAACTATAATAATGAAAGTACTTAAGAACTTGCAAAGAAATAGGCAGATCCATGGAACAGAGTAAAGGATGCAAAATAGATCCAAATACACATGGAGAGTTAGTTTGTGATAAATGTATCATGTCAAATTGATGAGGAATGAGAAATTATATATATTGTATCAAAACAACTAGATTACTATGTATATCCGGGGGAAAAATACTGAATCCTTATTACACTCTTTAACCCAAAATAAGTTCCAGAGGGAGCAAAAATGTTATGCAACCAATGAAAAACAGAAACTTCTAGAAGAAAGCATGGGAACATATATTTGCTATTGTAGAATAAAGAAAGCCTTACTAGGTAGTACCTAAAGTCCAAAAACCATAAATCATAAACAAAGTCAAAGGTCAAATGATTGGGGAAAATATTAGCAACATATTTGACAAGCCAATGTCCAAACTGCAAAGAGCTCTTATATGGCAGATAGTTCAGAGAAAAGGAAATACTAATGATCAATAAACTCATAAAGAAAGGCTTAACTTCAGCCACAGTTAAAGAAATGCAAATCTAAACAATGGAAGATATTTAACACCTTTTGGATTGGCAAAATTGACAAGTTTAATGGTATCTAGTTCTAACAAAATTGTGGGAAGGCAGGGATGTTCACATAGGATTGGTGATATTATAACTAGTTGGACTTTTGTATACGTGATTTAGGGTCGCTGTCAGTGGAGAATGCACATATTGCTTGGTCAGTCAAGCTCACTGCTAGAAATATTCCATAAGGTCATACCTGCCAAAGTTCATCAAGATAGGATGTATACAGGTGTTTAATGAAGCATCATTTATAGTTGCAAAAAAAAAAAAGACAACCTGGAAATAGTCAAATTGCAATTAATAGGATATGAGTAGGATATTGGTGTAATAACTAATAGAAAATACTCTGCAGTCTTTTTTTTTTTTTTTTTTTTTTCGCCACACAGCTTGCAAGACCTCAGTTCCCTGAGCCTGGGCCCCTTGCAGTGGAAGCATGGAGCCCTAACCACTGGACTATCAGGGGATTTCCTTTGTAGTCATTTTTTTTAAAAGTATGAAGTAAATTGAAAATGATATGAACACTGAGATTGTTGTTCAGTCGCCAAGTCATGTCCGGCTCTTTGTGACCCCCTGGACTACAGCATGCCAGGCCTCCCTGTACCTCACCATCTCTGAGAGTCTGCCCAAGTTCATGTTCATTGATTTGGTGATGCCATCCAACCATCTCCTCCTCCATTGCCCTCTTCTCCTTCTGCCTTTCAATCTTTCCCAGCATCAAAGTCTTTTCCAATGAGTTGGCTGTTTGCATCAGGTGGCCAAAGTATTGGAACTTTAGCTTCAGCATCAGTCACTCCAGTGAGCATTCAAGGTTGATTTCCTTTAGGATTGACTGGTTTGATCTCCTTGCTGTCCAAGGGACTCTCCATAGTCCTCTCCACCACCACAATTCAAAAGACGTTCTGCCTTCTTTGTGGTCCAACTCTCACATCTGTACCTGACTACTGGAAAGATCATAGCCTTGACTATATGGACCTTTGTCAGCAAAGTGATGTCTTTGCTTTTTAATACACTGTCTAGGTTTGTCATAGCTTTCTTTCCAAGAAGCAATCATCTTCTAATTTCATGGTTGCAGTATTTGGTTTAATTAACTAGTTCTTTTATTATATTCACCACTCACAGATTAGAGTAACAGTGAAATGTATGCATGATATTAAGCCCCCTAAATATATCCTTTCAGTTCATTGCCACAGCATTGTCATTTAAGTGTCACAGTAGTGGCAAAGCAAAAGCTATCACAGACTTGTATTTGGGGTCAGAATACAACAGTGATTGAGAACACAGACTGTGTTAATAATCTAGCACTATATAACAAGTTACTCAAAACACGACAGCTTCAACAATAAATATTTATTTTCTCATAATTTCTGTGGGTCAGAAATCTGAGAGTGGCTTAGCTGGATGGTCCTGGCTCAGGGTCCCTCCTGAGGTTGCAGTCACACTGTTAGCTCTGACTGTGATCATTTCAAGGCTCAAATAGGGCTGGAGAGTCTGCCTTCGAGTTATCTCATGCCATTGTTGGCAAACCTGAGCCCTGGGCTGGCTGCTGGCTGGAGGCCTGCATTCCTCACCATGTGGGACCCTCCACGGAACTGCTGGACATGACAGCTGGCTTCCCCTAGAGGCAGGTAATCCAACAAAGAGAGAGTCACCCAAGACAGAAGGCACAATCCAATCTCACTAGTGACATAGCATCTTTTCTGCCGTACGCCATGAGTCTCACGGATACACCCTGGTGTAACGTGTGGGGGAACTTACATAGAAGATCGATATCAGGAGGCAGGGCACAGGGCCCCCAGGAGGCTGGCAGTCAGACTCCAGGGTTTAAACCATCCAATCACATTTGCCTCAGTTTATACATACGGAAAATGGGAATAGTAAGATTACCTGCTTTTAAGGACTAAAATAGCTAATATATTTTTAAAATTAATAATTAAGATAGTTATGAGTGAGTTATAGGATATCTGGCATTGGCTTTAAATACTTCAAAAAAAATTTGAGGGAGGAGAACAGTGGTGGTAGATAAAACATATAGGGCAAAATGTTAAAATGTTGATGATGATAATTTAAAATGGGTGCTGCATCAAACAAACCTATCTACAAAACCGAAACAGAGAGAGTCACGGAGAGAACAGCCTTGTGGTTGCCAAGAGTCGGGGGAGCGAGAATGATGCGTTGGGAGTTTGGGGTTGGTAGATGCAAACTATTTACATTTAGAATGGATACACAACAAGGTCTTACTATATAGCACAGAAAACTATATTCAGTATCCTAGGATTAAACCATAATGAAAAAGAATATTTTTAAAAAGAATGTATATATAATTGAGTCCCTTTGCCATACAGCAAAGATTAACACAGCATTGTAACTCAACTATGCTCCAACTAGAAAAAGAACAATAAAAAAAGCGTGCAAAGCATACATAGAGGTTTTTTCATGGTCTTTATTTCTTAAGCTTAAAATTTCCCATAATAAAAGGTTACATAATTCTCTACATAAAATGTTTATAGCAGTAGCCGAAACTTAGTGAACAGTCACTTCAGTCGTGTCTGACTCTTTGTGACTCTATGGACTGTAACCCACCAGGCTCCTCTGTCCATGGGATTTCCCAGGCAAAAAAACTGGATTGGGTTGCTATGCTCTCCTCCAGGGGATCTTTCTGACCCAGAGATCGTACCCACGTCTCCTGCAGCTCCTGGACTGCAGGTAGATTCTTTACCACAGAGCCACCGGGAAGCCTAAGCGCTCAAAAAATGCTGGTTATTATTTTTGGGAGAATAAATAAGTTAGCTTTTTCTGTATTCAATTGGTATAATTTTTTACATACTGGGTATTTTATTTATTTATGGCTGTGCTGGGTCTTCATTACTGTGCAGGCTTTCTCTTAGTTGCCACAAGCGAGGGCTACTCCTTGTTGTGGAGCATGGGATCTATGTGTGCTGGCCTCAGTAGCTGCAGCACGTGGGCTCAGCAGTCCGGGGGCATGGGCCTGGTTTCCTGTGAAATCTTCCCAGACCAGTGATGGAACCTGTGTCTCCCAGTTGGCAGGTGGATTCTTTACTGCTGAGCCACCAGAGAAGCCCCACACTGGGTCTTTTATACATGTACCATTCTAGATGAAATAAGTTAACTTGGGTCTTTGCAATCTTTCCTTAAAAATTATCGATCCATTCAGCTATAACTATTTTTTCTACCAGGGCCCAAGTAATGTTGCAGCTGCAAGAATGAAAATAAAATTTCTCAGATCTTGTATAGCATAGGCCACCCCGTGAGCCACAAGAGGGAGCCCGTGTCCAGAAACAAACAAAGGAACAAAAAATTCAAATTCACCTACTAAACGGAAAGAGGTCTGCTTTGCGCTATCCTGAAACTGTGTATCAGGTTACCCAGGAAAGGCAATAGGAAAGGAGTGTATGATCAGCCCCATGGCAGGTCCAGTCCTGGGAAGATACCCGGGTGGGCCCACCAGAGGAGCTCAAGTGAGACGCTGCTCATTTCAGCCTGCCTCAGAGTGAGTGTGAAAAATCACACTCACACACTGCTTATAAATAGATCATTTGAGATTTGCCTCATTTTTATAATCTAGGACTCAGTTGCATTAATTTTCAGCTTTGTAACCCAAATTCCACTTTATAACAAAGCTTTGTGAAATATTCACAGGCTGGGCTATTTTGAGACAAAAAAACTTAACGCTTTTCTCATGTCTTCTGATCACTAAACATTTTTTTCCCTTTTATAAATACTGATTTCCATTACAGAATTGTGGACTTTGGTGTTCTCTGTAGGATGCAATTTTCCTCTTAATATTAATAAGTAGGAATTTGGCCAATCTGTTTACAGATTTGGATCTGACTTGGTTACAGTAGAGCCCTTTTTGCAAATATTCAGTATATCAAGATCTAACTGTAGTGCACAAGCAAGTATGTGAAACACATGATAAGTCCCTGTCAATGTTACCTCCATTTATTTTTATTTTTTGACTGCTCGATGTGAAATGCCAGATCTTAGTTCCCTGACCAGGGATGGAAACTGTGCCCCCTATATTGAGAGCAAGGAGTCTTAATCACTGGGTCACCAGGGCAGTCCCGCCTCTATTTACATTTAATAGACATTTATTGAAAATGAGCAGCAGGGGATATCACAATGGATAAGAACAGTGATAAGGTGACTTGCACACAATTCTTGGACAAACGGAATTTCTGAATCTGATCTGCTCCCTACTGTCCTCTTTTTTTTTTTCTTTTCTGTTTCTGCACCCCCACCCTGGGAGGAGGACAGTTATGGCTAATACAGCTATGTCAAGCTCAACCATGTCCTATCCCCTTACCCTTTACCTCCATCATCCTTAAGTTTACAGACCACCATCACAAGGATGGAACTTTCTCCTCTTGAGAATAGCCAGGTGAAAAGTACTTTTTATCCAGGTGACCAAATGCATTTAATACATGGTTCTGGTATTCCTGATGTGTACTGTGATCGAAACAGAGTTGTCTGCTCTTACCTCTCCCACCCCCCGCCTCCGCATACTGGTGCTAAAGCCTCCTTGAAGAAAGCTTATGCAGGATTCTCCTGGAGGGAGAACAGGAGGAGTGGGATGGGTTGGTTTAGCAGAGAGTGATGTTGGGGGATGAAGAGAGTCCCCAAGGCTGAGGGGGGCATCGGGTTCGGTGAGGTCAGTGGGGTGACCTGTGTTTAGCTGTTTAAAGCTCCTGAGAGGGTGTCAGCCAAACTTAATTCTGAAACATGGTAGCAATCCTCTACCTAAGAATCGTGAATGTGCTAATTAAGAGCTAATTAATAAGAACTAGTAAGAATTAATCAATTAGCAACAGGCTAACTGACCCTGGAATTGACCATCATTGCCCTTCTCTGGTGTGACCTTGGCCCGACTCTTTTTTTTTTTTTTTTGGCCACCTCACGCAGGACCTTAGTTCTCCTACCAGGAATCAAACCAGTGAAAGTGCAGATTCTTAACCACTGGACCACCAGGGAAGTCTGACCTTGGCATCTCTAAAGCTGCCATGGAGGAAGGAGATACTACTTCAGCTTCCTCGCAGGAAAGCGTAGTGGGTAAGCTCAGAGGAGTCCCAGAATATGAATGCCATCTACTAGTTAAAGAGGATAAGACAAAGAGGATAAGACGTCTGTTTTTCAGATAGAAGATAGTTTACTGCTCATTGCAAAAATTCAGAAAATTGGAAAGTATAAATTCTGTAGAATTTGAATAGGATTAGTTGACAAATACTGACTGATGACTTTCTTTTTTCACTGGGCTTCCCTTGTGGATCTCCTTGCAGTCCAAGGGACTCCCAAGAGTCTTCTCCAACACCACAGTTCAAAAGCATCAATTCTTCGGCGCTCAGCTTTCTTTATAGTCCAACTCTCACATCCATACATGACCACTGGAAAAATCATAACCTTGACTAGGCGAACCTTTGTTGGCTAAGTAATGTCTCTGATTTTTAATATGCTGTCTAGGTTGGTCATAACTTTCCTTCCAAGGAGTAAGTGTCTTTTAATTTCATGGCTGCAATCACCATCTGCAGTGATGTGGAAGCCCCCCAAAATAAAGTCTGACACTGTTTCCACTGTTTGCCCATCTATCTGGCATAAAGTGATGGGACCAGATGCCATGATCTTAGTTTTCTGAATGTTGAGCTTTAAGCCAACTTTTTCACTCTCCTCTTTCACCTTCATCAAGAGGCTCTTTAGTTCTTCTTCACTTTCTGCCATAAGGGTGGTGTCATGTGCATATCTGAGGTTATTGATATTTCTCCCGGCAATCTTGATTCCAGCTTGTGCTTCTTCCAGCCCAGCATTTCTCATGGTGTACTCTGCATATAAGTTAAATAAGCAGGGTGACAATATACTGCCTGGACGTACTCCTTTTCCTATTTGGAATCAGTCTGTTGTTCCATGTCCAGTTCTAACTGTTGCTTCCAGACCTGCATACAGATTTCTCAAGAGGCAGGTCAGGTGGTCTGTTATTCCCATCTCTTTCAGAATTTTCCACAGTTTATTGTGATCCACACGGTCAAAGGCTTTGGCATAGTCAATAAAGCAGAGGTAAATGTTTTTCTGGAACTTTCTTGCTTTTTCGATGATCCAGTGGATGTTGGCAATTTGATCTCTGGTTCCTCTGCCTTTTCCACATCCAGCTTGAACATTTGGAAGTTCACGGTTCACGTATTGCTGAAGCCTGGCTTGGAGAATTTTGAGCATTACTTTACTAGCGTGTGAGATGAGTGCAATTGTGTGGTAGTCTGAGCATTCTTTGGCATTGCCTTTCTTTGGGATTGGGATGAAAACTGACCTTTTCCAGTCCTGTGGCCACTGCTGAGTTTTCCAGATTTCCTGGCATATTGAGTGCAGCACTTTCACAGCATCACCTTTTAGGATTAGAAATAGCTCAACTGGAATTCCATCACTTCCACTAGCTTTGTTCGTACTGATGCTTCCTAAGGCCCACTTGACTTCACATTCTAGGATGTCTGGCTCTAGGTGAGTGATCACACCATCGTGATTATCTGGGTCGTGAAGATCTTTTTTGTACAGTTCTTCTGTGTATTCTTGCCACCTCTTCTTAATGTCTTCTGCTTCTGTTAGGTCCATACCATTTCTGTCCTTTATTGAGCCCATCTTTGCATGAAATGTTCCCTTGGTATCTCTAATTTTCTTGAAGAGATCTCTAGTCTTTCCCATTCTATTGTTTTCCTCTATTTCTTTGCATTGATCACTGAGGAAGGCTTTCTTATCTCTGCTTGCTATTCTTTGGAACTCTGTGTTCAAATGGGTATATCTTTCTTTTTCTCCTTTGCTTTTTGCTTCCCGTCTTTTCACAGCTATTTGTAAGGCCTCCTCAGACAGCCATTTTGCTTTTTTGCATTTCTTTTTCTTGGGGATGGTCTTGATTCCTGTCTTCTGTACAATGTCACGAACCTCTGTCCATAGTTCATCAGGCACTCTAGTCCACTAAATCTATTTCTCACTTCCACTGTGTAATCATAAGGGATTTGATTTAGGTCATACCTGAATGGTCTAGTGGTTTTCTCCGCTTTCTTCAATTTCAGTCTGAATTTGGCAATAAGGAGTTCATGATCCGAGCCACAGTCTGCTCCCGGTGTTGTTTTTGCTGACTGTACAGAGCTTCTCCATCTTTGGCTGCAAAGAATATAATCAATCTGATTTCGGTGTTGACCATCTGCTGATGTCCATGTGTAGAGTCTTCTCTTGTGTTTTTGGAAGAGGGTGTTTGCTATGACCAGTGCATTCTCTTGGCAGAACTCTATTAGCCTTTGCCCTGCTTCATTCTGTACTCCAAGGCCAAATTTCCCTGTTATGCCAGGTGTTTCTTGACTTCCTACTTTTGCATTCCAGTCCCCTATAATGAAAAAGACATCTTTTTTGGGTACTAGTTCTAGAAGGTCTTGTAGGTCTTCACAGAACTGCTCAACTTCAGCTTCTTCGGCGTTACTGGTCAGGGCATAGACTTGAATTACCGGGATACTGAACGGTTTGCCTTGGAAACGAACAGAGATCATCTTGTCATTTTTGAGATTGCATCCAAGTACTGCATTTCGGGGAGAAGGCAATGGCACCCCACTCCAGTAGTCTTGCCTGGAAAATCCCATGGACAGAGGAGCCTGGTAGGCTGCAATCCATGGGGTTGCGAAGAGTTGGACATGACTGAGCGACTTCACTTTCACTTTTCCCTTTCATGCACTGGAGAAGGAAGTGGCAACCCACTCCAGTGTTCTTGCCTGGAGAATCCCAGGGACAGGGAGCCTGGTGGGCTGCCGTCTATCGTGTCTCACAGAGTCGGCCACGACTGAGGTGACTTAGCAACTGCATTTTGGACTCTTTTGTTGACTATGATGGCTACTCCATTTCTTTCAAGGGATTCCTGCCCAAAAGAACGCATAGTAATACTAATTATAGTCATTGTAAGTCAGAGCCATGGAAAGTTAGAAAACTAGAGTGATTTACTTAAAGTTTCTGGGATAATATGTTTCAACTTAGTGAACGGATCAATTACTCAATGAGCTTATCTTAAATAGTGTGTGTGCTAAGTCACTTCAATCATGTCAGACTCTGTGTGACCCTATGGTGTGTAGCCCACCAGGCTCCTGTGTCCATGGTATTCTCCAGGCAAGAATACTAGAGTGGATTGCCATGCCCTCCTCCAGGGGATCTTCCCGACCCAGGAATCAAACCTGTGTCTCTTGCGTCTCCTGCACTGGCAGGCGGGTTCTTTACCGCTAGCTCTTTAAATAGAAGTGCATGCAATCACTAGTCTTTCTGTGTCTAAAGCAGACAAACCAAACAAGCTACAATTTTTGTATTGAGATAAAATTCCTCTGACATAAAATTCACTATTTTAAAGGTTAGGGACTTCCCTGGTGGTCCAGTGGTTAAGACTTTGCTTCCAATGCAGAGGAGAAGGATTTGATCCCTTGTCCAGGAGCTAAGATCCTCATGCCTTATAGCCAAAAAGCCAAAACATAGAACAGAAGCTTCTTTATTGTAACGAATTCAATAAACACTTTAAAAATGGTCCACATCAAAAAAAAGTCTTAAAAAATATATACAACTCAGTGGTCTTGAACATATTCACAAGTTGTATAACCATCCCCACTCCTTAATTCCTAATTACTTAAATCACTTCAAAAAGAAACTCCATATTTTTTAACAGTTATTCCTGGTTCCCTCTTCCCTTGATCTCTGGCAAACATTAATCTACTTTCCATCTCTATAGATTTACCTATCTTGACATTTCATATACATGGAGTCATATAACATATGACTTTTTAAAAGTAACAGCTTTATGAATACATAATTGAAATACCATAACATTTGCATATTTAAAGTGTACAATTCAATGGTTTTTAGTATATTTACAGATATTTGTAACCATCATAAAGGTTAATCTTAGAACATTTTCATCACCCCTAAAAAAAACTCTGTACCTTTTAGCTATGATCTCCCATCCAACCTTTCTTCCTAGACCAAACAGTCAATAGTCTATCTTCTGTCTCTGTAGATTTGCCAAATTATGGACATTTCATATAAGTGGTATCATAAATATGTGATATTTTGTGACTAGTTTCTGTCACCAACATATTATTTTCTGACTTTTTTTTATTATATCCATCCTAGTGGGTGTGATGTGGTATTTTGTGGTTTTGATTTGCATTTCACCGACAACTAATTATATTGTCATCAATATATGTGCTTATTGGCCATTTATATATATATTCTTTGGAGAAATGTCTATTTAGATTCATTGGTGTTTTAAAAATTGGGTTATATGTCTTTATTATTGAGTTTTAAGAGTTCTTTATATATTCTAGATATAAATCCCTAATTAGACATAGGATCTGCAAATACATTCTCCCATCCTGTGGGTTGTCTTTTCACTTTCTCGGTAATGTCATTTGAAACGTGACACTAGAATTTTTAATTTCAGTGAAATCTATTTTTTTTCCTTTGTTGTTCATGCTTTTCGTGTCATATCTGAGAATTTATTGCTAGATCTGAGGTCATGAAAATTTACTACTGTTTTCTTCTAGGAGTACTATAGTTATAGCTCTTACATTAGGTCTTTGATACATTTTGAATTAATTTTGTATGTGATGTGAGATAGGGATCCAACTTTAATCTTTTGCATGTGTGCGTCCAGATGTCTCAGCACCAACTGTTGAAAATGCTATTGTTTCTTCCCTTGAATGGTTTTGGCATTCTTGTCAAATTTCAATCGACCAGTAATTTATATATTCATTTCTGGATTCTCATTTCTATTCTCTTGCTCTCTATGTCTGCCCTTATGCCAATACCATACTGTCTTGGCTACTATTGTTTTGCAGTAAGTTTTTAAATTGGAAAGTGTGAGTTCTCCAACTTTACTCTTCTTTTCTAAGATTCTTCTGTCTGTTCTCAGTTCCTTGAAATTTTGTATGGATTTTAGAATCAGCTTGTCCATTTCTGCAAAAAAAAAAAAGAGAGAGAGAAACAGTTATAATTTTGATAGAGATTGCATTGACTCTGTAGATTTGAGGAATACAAAACACAGTTTTAAAATACTATTTTTTCTTTTTTTGGCCACATTGCATGCAGGATCTCAGTTTCTCGACCAAAGGTAGAACCCATGTTCCTTGCCATGGAGTCGTGACCACCGGGGAAGTCCCTCAAGTTGTTATTTTAATACACTTTACTATGGTGTGATATTTTTTTTGTAGCAATGAATAACTGTTTCTAGGCAAATTGAAAAAAATGAAATGTCCACACATTATATGTCCTCTTTATGGATAAACAAAATGTGGTCAGTATGTATAAATACAATGGAATGTCATTCAGCCTTAAAAAGAAATGAAATTCTAATATATGCTACAACACGGATAAAACTTGAAAACATTATGCTTAGTGAGATAAGCCAGATACAAAAGAACAAACATTGTACTCTTCCTCTTATATGAGATACCTAGAATAAGCACATTCACAGAGACAGAAAGTATAATAGAGGTTACCAGAGACTGGGGAATTTTTACTTTTGAGAGAGAGTTTCTATTGGAAAGGTGAAAAAGTTCTGGAAATAGATACTCGTGGTGGTTGTACAACACTGTGAATGTACTTATTGCTGCTGAGTTGTATGCTTAAAAATGGTTGGCGTCATATAAATTTTATGTTATATACATTATACCACAATTTTTAAAATATGGAACTTCTCTGGTGGTCCAGTAGTTAAGAATCCGCCTTGTAATACAGGGGACATGGGTTCTATCCCTGGCTGGGTAATTAGTTGCCACAGGGCAGCTAAGCCTGTGTCCCATAACGACTGAGTTTGAGAGCCACAGCTAGAGAGTTTGCACGCTGCAATGAAAGATCCCACATGATGCAATGAAGATCCTGCCTGCGGCAACTAAGAACCAAAGCAATCAAATAAATAAATGTTTAAAAAAATATATGGGGACTTTCCTGGTGGTCTAATGTGTAAGATTCTGAGCTCCCAATGCAGGAGGCCCAGGTTTGATCCCTAGTCAGGGAACTAGATTCCACACGTCACAGCTGAGAGAGTTCACAAGCTGCAACTAAAAATCCCTTATGAAGCAGCTAAGACTCGGCACAACCAAATAAATAAAGTTTTTTTTAAATGTTCTCTTTGAGTCTGAATTTTAAAATATGACTAGTCAACTCACTCATCTGGATCACTCTCAAGAGTCCTTGGGTGATCAAACCCCTCTGTAACACATTACTCTTCAGAGCAGCTTTGTCAGTTTTCCTGATTGGCCCCATTCCTGACTCTAGCTGCTTGCCCTACTACAGGGCCACCAAGCTCCTGACCCAAGGATTCAACTTTCACTCCTTGGAATTGACAACAGGATTCTACTTGCTGGGCTTGGCCTTTGGGATTCCCTAGCAGAGGACTCAAACGCTACCCATGATCCTTTGCATAACAGGCAGTACTGGCAACCACTTGCTTCCCCCTTGTGCTTCTTCTTTTTTCAATTAATTGATATATTTTGATTGGAGGATAGGTACAATGTTGTGAGGATTTTTGCCATACATCAACATGAATTGGCCGCAGGTATACATGTGTCCCCCCCACCCCTGTCCTGACCCCCCCAGCCCTCCCCACCTCTCCCTCTGGATTGTCCCAGAGCACCGGCTTTGGGGGCCCTGCTTCATGCATGGAACTTGCACTGATCATCTGTTTTACATATGGTAATGTACATGTTTTGATGCTCTTCTCTCAAATCATCCCACCCTTGCCTTCTCCCACTAAGTCCAAAGTCTGTTCTTTACGTCTGTGTCTCCTTTGCTGCCCTGCATGTAGAATCGTCATTACTGTCATTCTAAATTCCATACAGATGCATTAATATACAGTATTTGTGTTTCTCTTTCTGACTGACTTCACTCTGTATATTAGGCTCCAGTTTCAAACAACTCATTAGAACTGACTCAGCGTTTTTATAGCTGAATAACGTTCCATTGTGTATATGCACTACAACTTCCTTATCCATTCATCCGCCGATGGACATCTAGGTTGCTTCCATGTCCTAGCTATTGTAAGTAGTGCTGCAATGGACGTTGGGGCACGTGTGTCTCTTTCAATTCTGGTTTCCTTGAGGTGTGCGCCATGTGCTTCTTATATCCCCTGAACTTTGAGATGCTCTAGGCTCTGCTCTTCAGATAAAATGCTTGCAATATTTGGGATATATTTAAAAATTATTACTTGTTTATCCGAAGTTCAAATTTAACTAGATGTCTTGTATTTTTATTTGCTAAATATGGCAACCCTAGTCCCAGAGCTCTCCCAAGGATATTTCAAGAGAAAATGCACCAGGAAAAATATATGAATATTTTTTATTTTTATTATCTTTCCTGGTGAAGCCATTTTTCAAAGCATCACCTATGTCAGTATGTCAAGTCCTTCAGCAGCCAGGCTAATAGTCAAAAACCCAGATTTAAACACATATACAACCCTGCCCTCAAGAGAGAAGATAGTGTATAATGAATCTGGTAGCATTTTATTCCACAGGGATTCAACGTATTACTCCACTGTCACTCAATGCATTTTTTTTTCGAACTCAATGCATTTTTTCACAACAAGCTACATTGTATGTGTATTTAACCATATAATTTTACACTAGGTTAATTTACACTGAAAAAAAAACATATTTTCTCAAATTATTTACAAAGCATGATCCTCATATAAATAGCACATGTCAGTTTTATTTAACTCATTAATGAAGGAACCAGAAAACAGAGAAAATGGTTGAATGAAAATATGAGAACCTGGGGGACTTCCCAGGTGGCACTAGTGGTAAAGAACCCACCTGCCATGCAGGAGACGCAAGAGACGTGGGTTCCATCCCTTGGGTCGGGAAGATCCCCTGCAGAAGGGAAGGGCAACCGACGCCAGTATTATTGCCTGGAGAATCCCATGGACAGAGGAGCTTGGCAGGCTACAGTCCATGCGGTCACAAAGAGTTTGACATGACTTAGCAACCAACACTTGCCATGCACACATGAGAACCTGGGGTATAAATGTCAGTGGGAAAGGAATGCTGAGATCACAGTGCTGAGTTAGATATGAAACCGGTTTATCTCCTACAAGGCAATAAAATCAAAGCCTTTGGATTCTCTGTCAGATAGGGGGAAAATATCATACCTTACCAGTTTTTGCAAGGTAACATCTAACTTTACAGTGTTGCAAGATATCTAGGCCCTAATCAGTTGCTAGCCAAACGAAGTTACACTTTCTGAGAGACATGATCTCAGGAGAGTTTATGAGAAAGTGCCCAAACATGGGGACTTCCTTGGTGGTCAAGTGGTTGGGACTTTTCACTTCCACTGCAGGATATGCAGGTCTGGTCCCTGGCTGGGGAGCTAAGATCCCACATGCCCGGCAGCCAGGAAAAAAGGTTTCCCTGATCATGTTTTTGCCCTCTGTCCAATTTCTGGAAACTTTTTTCTGTACACCACCATACATAACGTTTATAACTATATTTGGTATGGACAAATAAAGGATAGGGACAAATGATGAGCTTGGTCCCCTTACCCTTCGTCCTGGGATAAGCCTGGGAAAGGAGATAAAAATCTACTCTTCCCTCAGTTCCTCTTTGTGTCCTGGGGACTGTGGTCAATGAACGAGTCCAATGTTTAAAGTTGTGGATTTTTCAAACAGGAGGTCACCTAAATGCAAGCCAACTGTTTCATGTGGTACTTGTCCAAAAAAACCCAATCTGTTCCAATACTGGAGGAAACATTGACTAACGTTGTCCGAAACTGGAATCTTGTTAAGTATTTTGAAGGCTAACTTTTACTGTTTAAAGTTTGGCATCCGTGCTGGATTTAGAATCTAGACAAATAACAAAAAGAGACCATTCTGTAATATTGATTTTTTAACTGTTTTTTTTTTTTAAATACTGACATATAGATTTCAGGCAGTACAGTGAGTTTGTGGTAGACACCTATAGGGTCTACATCCCTTTTTCTAATATAGTTCCTTGTCTGCTCGAAAAATTGATTGCTAATTCCTCAGAGTGGCCCCTTTCCTGGAGATTTGTTGTTGTTGTTGTTCGGTTGCTAAGTCACGTCTGACCCAACCACCCTACGGACTGAAGCAAGACAGGCCTCCCTGTCCTCACTATCTCCTGAAGTTTGCTCAAACTCATGTCCATTGAGTTGGTGATGCCATCCAACCATTTCATCCTCTGTCGCCCCCTTCTCCTTCTGCCCTCAATATTTCCCAGCCTCAGGGTCGTTCCCAATGAGGCGACTCTTCACATCAAGTGGCCAAAATATTGGAGCTTCAGCTTCAGCATCAGACCTTCCAATGAGTCTTCAGGGCTGATTTACCTTTAGCCAATAGAAGCCCCTTCTCCTGAGAGGATACTCCCTCCTCCTGAAGGCAGCTTATAGCCAGAGACTGACTGATAAGGATACAAAAGCCTGGACTTTCTATCTCAAGGTACAGTTCACACTTCAGAGCTCCTCAAGGAGTCAGGCAGAAGCTAGACTCCAGGTAAGACACATTCTTGCTTAGTTTTTTTTTTCTTTTACCTTTTCAAAAAATGTTTACTTATTCATTTTATTTTTGGCTGTGTTGGATCCTCATTGCTATGAGTGGACTTTCTCTAACTGCGGCAAGCCAGGGCTAACTCTCTAGCTGTGGTACACAGGCTTCTCATTGCAGTGGCTTCTCCTGTTGTGGAGCACCGGCTCTAGGATGCATGGGCTTCAGTAGTTGCAGCTCGCAGCCTCTAGAACATGGGCTCAGTCGTTGTGGCACAGGAGCTTAATTCTCCCGTGGTATGTGGGATCTTTCTGTGTCCCTGGCATTGCAAGGCAGATTCTTTTTTTTTGTAATATTTATTTTTATTTATTTATTTGGCTGTGTCAGGTCTTAGCTGCTGTGTGTAGAATCTTTAGCTGCGGCATATGGGACTTAGTTCCCAGACCAGGGATCAAACCCAGGCCCTCTGCATTGGGAGCGTGGAGTCTTAGCCACTGGACCACGGAGGAAGGCCCGCAAGGCACATTCTTAACCGCTGGACCACCAGGGAAAGCCCTCTTGCTAGCTTTTGATCCCTGCCCTTTCCTTGAAAGCACATACTCAAGAATCCCTATTTCCGCATCTAGGGAACGTAAGTCAAGAGGATAAAGTGAAAAGTAAGGTTCCTTCCTGCATCTCTCCTCCAGGCATCCAGTTCACTCACAGGAGGTAACCAGGGTTGCCAGTGACTCTCAGCGACCCCATGGACTGTAGCCTACCAGGCTTCTCCGTCCATGGGATTTTCCAGGCAAGAGTACTGGAGTGGGGTGCCATTGCCTTCTCCCATATATGTCATATGTGCGTATAAATTAGATGTATGAAATATGCATGTTGGTGGGTTTATTTTTGTTTAATATAAACAAATGGTATCACTGTCACTGTTTTGCATATTTATTTGAAAATATATGTTGGAGATGGTGCCTAACCAGTAAACAATGCTGTTTCATTTGTGAAAGCTGTTCAGTATTCCGTTGTAATTAGGAAATTGGTCCTCTAATTATGAATATGTAGATTGGTTCCATGTAGGGCTTCCCTAATGGCTCAGTGGGTAAAGAATCCATCTGCAATGCAGGAGACACAGGAGATGCAGGTTCGATCCCTGGGTGGGGAAGATCCCTTGGAGAAGGAAATGGCAACCCACTCCAGTAGTCTTGTCTGGAAAATCCCATTGACAGAGGAGCCTGGCAGGTTGTAGTCCATGGGGTCACAAAGAGTTGAAAATGCCTAAGCACAAGGCACATGCTGAGGTTGTTTCCAAAGTCCAAGTACTAAGTAAGTACATATGGGAATGCTATAGTGAATCCTATTTTGTGTGAAACATCACAAATTATGAATATTGTTATGGGAAAAATTCTCCTTAGAGGAATTTCTGGGTCAAATAGTACATGTATTTTGCCAGATATTCCTGAAGTGCTTTCCACAGAAGTTAAATCAGTTTTCACTGCCACTGAAAATATGTGGAAATGGCTGTTTGTCTGACCCTCCCCAACATGATGTATAGCTATTTGTTTTATATTTGCCAATCTGACATGTAAAAAATGGTATCTTTTACAGTGAATGACATTATGCATGTATTTATATATTTAAGAGCCATTGGTATTTCCTTTTCTGGGCACTATTTATGTTCTCTTCCATTTTTATATTGGATGTTGCTATTTATTATTAATTTGTAGGTACTATATATTAGGAAAATTAACTCTCTGTGATGTAAATATTATCTCCAAGTTTATTAGTTATCCTTTTCCTTTCTTTATGAGGTTTCAGTGCTATGCAGAATTCTCTCTTGTTTTTTATTATATAAATCTGTTGCTTTATTGTTCTTGATTTTTATGTGTTACTGGGCAAGTTCTTCCCTGGTTCAAATTGTTTTGAAAATTCTCACACATTTTCTTCTGATACTTTTATAAGTTTTCCTTTTTTTTTTTTTTTAACATTTAATCTAATGGATTTGAAATTTGGGTACAAATTGAAAGGAAGTAATGCAGTTCTTTTTTTTTTTTTTTCAGATGAATAGCCAGTTATCTCAATATAATTTATGTTAAAAAACCTATCTTATTATTCCTGTCTAAATACTATAAAAATAGATGTTGGACTTCATTAATGTTTTTCAGGACTTGTGGAGATAATTTGATTTTGCTTTTCCTCTAGTAAGTGGTGAATTATTGAACAATCCTTGCATTCCTGGAGTAAATACCACTTAATAAAGCTGTATCATTTTTTCTATTTTTTATTTATTATTATTTTTAATTAAATAATAATAGACTGAGCTGTGCAGCATGCAGGATCTTTATTTCCCAACCAGGGATTGGACCCATGCCCCCTGCCTTGGGAGTGCAGAGTCTTAACCACTGGACCCCCAGGGAAGTTCCTGTATTATTCTTTTAATGTGCTCCTTAATTCTGTTTGGAGAAGGAAATGGCAACCCACTCCAGTATTCTTGCCTGGAAAATCCCATGGACAGAGGAGCCTGGCAGGCTATAGTCCGTGGGGTTGCAAAGAGTTGGACACGACTGAAGTGACTTAGCATGCGTGCATGCATTAATTCTGTTTTTGTTATTCTTCATCCCTGTCATGTCCGACTCTTTGCAACCCCATGAACTGCATCACACCAGGCTTCCCTGTCCTTCACTATCTCCCTGAGTTTACTCAAACTCATGTCCAGTGAGTCAGTGGTGCCATCCCACCATCTCATCCTCTGTCGTCCCCTTCTCCTCCTGCCTTCAATCTTTCCCAGCATCAGGGTCTTTTCAAATGAGTCAGTTCTTTGCATCTGGTGACCAAAGTATTGGAGCTTCAGCTTCAGCATTAGTCCTTCCAATGAATATTCAGGGTTGATTTCCTTTAGGATTGACTGCTCTGATTTCCTTGTTGTCCAAGGGATTCTCAAGAGTCTTCTCCAACACCACAGTTTGAAAGCTTGAATTCTTTGGCGCTTAGCCTTCTTTCCAACTCTCACATCCATACGTGATTACTAGAAAAACCATAGCTTTGACTATATGGACCTTTGTTGGCAAAGTGAAGTCTCTGATTTTTATATAAATATTTGTAAGTTATATTAAGCTATAGTTTTAGTTTTTGGTAATATCTTTGTGATTATATTCACTTCGTTAAACATTACGAAGTCTTTTCATTACGTTCTTTAGAACACAGAAACACAGAGTCATTATTTCTTAAGGTTTGGTAGAACTTTTCAGTGAAAATGTTTGTACCATGGTGGTTTGGGGGAGTAGCTCTTTAATATTTCCCCCCATTTTTCTATGGCGCTCAATCTATTTATATTTTCTATCCATTCTAAGGTCAGTTTTGGCAATCCCTCATTTGAACCAGGTTCTCAAATTTCTTTTCTAGTGATATACAAGATAGTCTCACCTTAATCTATTAAATTCTCCTGTATCTATATTTAACTTTCATATAAATTCTTTTTTTATATATTTATGATTTTACTCTTTTAATTTCAATTAAGTTTAAAAAACAGTTTATTAATCTTGCTTTTTTTTCAAAAATTATGTTTGGGATTTATTTCTCAGGTCTGCCACTTAAAAAAATTGTTAAATTTACTATTATATTTAATTCATTAATTTTTATAATGCTGAGATTATTTTCTTGGGTTTTTCTAATTTCTTGATTTGAACATTTAATTTTTTTACTGTTGGTCTTGCTTTTTAAAAAGTAATGTATTAGAACTTAGTACTTTTGTATGTATCTCAGATGTTTTCCTATATGAAATTCAGTTACAATTTCACTTTCAATTTCCTCTTTAATCCAAAAAAATGTTTAAAATGTTTATGATTTACTGGTATAGTCATATTAATTTCTAATTTAATTACATTAGGTAAAAATAATATTTTCAAAAACTAATGTTGCCTATATCATTTCTATTTTTTGAAATTTATTAACTTTTAAAAAATCACATTTTGTGAATATTCTTGGTCACATAAAAAGATGTATCTTAATAAGGAGAGTATGGAGTTATATAGGGCTTCCGAGGTGGCTCAGTAGTAAAGAATCCTCTTGCCAATACAGGAGATGGGGGTTCAATCCCTAGATCCCCTGGAGGAGAAAATGGCAACCCAATCCAATATTCTTGCCTGGGAAATGCTATGGACAGAGGAGCCTGGCAAGCTACAGTCATGGGTTGCAAAGAGTCAGACACAACTGAGTGAGCATGCATGCACATGTAGAGTTATTTATATAAATTAGAGCCTTAATACATTGGAATCCTTGGTGGGAAAGACACAGGAAAAAAATATCATTTTAAAAGATGGTTTTAATACTCCTTCATTGTAGAGAGTATTGTGGGAACACTATTCCTAGAGTCTTAGGGAAAGAGAAAATATTGTTTTAAAAGTTATAGCTGTAATTTTTGTCTTTTGCTTTGTAGGTTGTAAAAGCTGTAAAGAGTCTTTTAAGAGCCGTTAGTTGATACAAAAAAATAAGATTTTGCAGCATGGCTGATTTAGGAGTAGTAACGATTGATATACAGTTTTTTTTTTCTTTTTTTGGCTGTGCTTGGTCTTCATTGCAACACCTGGTCTTTCTCTAGTTGCAGCACCCAGGCTTAGTTGCTCCACAGAATGTGGAACCTTAGTTCCCTGACCAGGGATGAAACCCATGTACCCTGCATTGAAAGGCAGATTCTTAACCACTGGACCAGCAGGGAAGTCCCCTGATATACAGTTTCAAAGTTCCATGTTCTCTGTACTAACATTTGCTTATGTTAAAACTTTTGGTAAACCTGATATATGGAGTGTTTGGGGGTAAAACAAGAGACCTTTGTGAACACTTGAAGTAGCGGAGAGCTGTAACTACCAGGAACAAGTACAATACAAACAGTGATGATCAGCAGAAAAAGACCTGACTTTGGTAATGAGGATTGAGACCTTAAGGTGCCATGCAATAGAGAAATTGGGTTCAAGTGTAGGTTAATTCAGGAATGGACTTGACATACCTCCTCCTGGAATATACTGGATAACACAAAACCATTGAAAAGAGAAGCTACAGCCTGCTAACCCATGGGTTGGGACAATCCATCCAGCAGATATTTATTTCATGTCATTGTAAATAATAAAAGCTCATTGTTTTATTGAGTACTTGCTATTTGCCATCCACTGACAGTGGGCTAATGAATATACACATTAAATGAATTGTTGTGGTTCAGTCACTAAGTTGTGTCTGATTCTTTGCAACTCTACGGACTGAAGCACACCAGGCTTTCCTGTCCTTCACTATCTCCCAGAGTTTGTTCAAACTTATGTCCATTGAGATGAGATGAGATGCCATCCAATCATCTCATCCTCTGCTGCCTCCTTCTCCTCCTGCCCTCAATCTTTCCCAGCAGCTGGGTCTTTTCTGGTGTTGGCTCTTTGCATCAGGTGGCCAAAGTATTGGAACTTTAACTTCTGCCTCAGTCCTTCCAGTGAATATTCAGGGTTGATTTCCTTTAGGATTGAGTGACTTGATCTCCTTAAAAACTTTGGATATTGTATTTAAAGCAAATAAAGACAGCTTTGAAAGATGGAGCAAAGAAAACAGAATGGTTAGGGACCTCAGGACTCAAGGATTGCTGTGTATTGAATTCCCTAGGTTTTGTTTTTCTCATATTCTCAACTGGGTCCTGGAGAAGCTACCAAACTAGAAATGCCTTGTCGACCAAAAAAAAAAGTCTAAGAAAAATTCATTCTTTCTAGCCAAAGGACAGGAAAGGAGCAGTCTAGAAAGACTGAAAACTTGTAGACAATAATGGCCCTACTGCAGTCAAATGCCTCAGGAATAACAGGCCCCATCCCCACCCTTGTCAACAGAGGTTGAGTGGAGAGCCTAGACTTCCATCCTCATCTTGCTGGAATGAGGCACCCTCCTCCCTGCCTCTCACCACACAGGAATGATGTCAGAGAAGGTCAAGTGAGGAGCCAGGACTTTCACACTAACCATCCTGTTCGAAAGACCTCCATCCTCCGTAGTTTTATGCAGAGAACTTGGCTTCCACTCTCACTTGGCAGTGAAAGAGGGCATCCCACTCCCTCCACTGGTGTGGTGTCAGAGGAAATCTGCTGAAGCTGAAGGTTTCAATAAGATGCACAATTTCGTAACATAATAACCGAGATGTCTGGAACTAATTTAGAAAAAGAAACCCTACTCCCAGGAATCAGGAAAATCTCCACTAGAATGAGAAAAGACGGTCAAACAGATGGCAAGACCAAGATAACACAGATGTTAGAACTAGCCGACGGGGGTTTTAGAGTCCATCATAAAAAATGCTGCGATGAAAAATTTTGAACATGCTTTAGACAAGTGAAAAAATGGGAAATTTCAGCAAATAAATTGAAACTATAAAGAAGAGCCAAAAGAAAATTTTAGAACTGAGAAATATAATAAAATATAAAAACTCTCTGGAAGGGCTCAATAGCAGACAGGAGAATAAATCAGTGAGTTTGAAGTGAGATCAATAAGACTTATCCAACTTGAACTCCAGAAAGAAAATAAACTGAAAGAAAAAAAAAAAAAAACTGAAGAGAACCTCAGCGATATGTGAGATCATAACGAGTCTTTCCAGAGAAGGGAAGGAGTGTGAGACTGAAAAAGAGCTCAACAAAATAGTGGCTGAAAGTGTCCTGAACTTGGCAGAAGATATTAACCCATAGATTCAAGAAGCTGTTGAATCCCAAACAGGGTAAGCCCAAAGAAATACATGCCAAGATTGATCCTAACCAACTTCTGAAAGCTAAAAAGACAAAAAAAAAAAAAAAGAGAGAGAGAGAAGTGATGCTTGTAAGTAAGTAGAGTAAAAACAATTTGAGTGATGTCAGATTTCTCATCAGAAATCATGGAGGCCAGAAGGAAGTGACTCAACATTTCTGAAGCATTAAAAGAAAAGAACTGTGAATCCAGAATTCTACATTCAGTGTAAGCATTCTTCAGGCAGAAGGGGATATCAAGACATTCTCATGGAGAAAAACTAAAAGAATTTGTCACCCTCAGACTAAACCTGAAAAGATAGTTAATGGACATTCTTTAAACAGAGGAAACTTACAAAAGGAGATAGGAAGTGTTCTTTTTTTGTTTTGTTTTGTTTTTTGGCTGCACTGAGTGGCGTGTGGGATCTTAGTTCCCAGACCAGGGATCGAACCTACGCCCCCTGCGTTAGCAGCTGAGTCTTAACCACTGGGCCTCCAGGGAAGTCCATGAAACTTATAAAAGGAGGACTCTTGTAACCTGAGGAAGGAAGAAGGAAGGACAATGAATAGAGTAAAAATACTGATAAAAACAATTGACTTTTCTTCTTGAGTTTTTAAAATTATGTTTGTTTGTTGAAGCAAAAATGATAATATTGTCTGATGTACCTCAATATGTGGAGAGCAAACGTTTAAGACAATTACAAATGGGGAGAGATAAGGAGAAAAATAAGGTTTCCATGCTGCACTCAAACTGGTAAAATGTCAACACCAAAAACTCCCTTAAAATTAAAAGAATGTAGAAAATTAAAAATAAGTGATAAATTTCACCACCAGTTTTATACCATCATTAAAAAATAAAAATGTGAATCAAAGAGCTCCTTTTGAAATGGAGATGCGAAAGCCTCTGCTTTTGCTAGAGTGCTCAGTATGACGAAGGTAAAATTTGTCTGTGCTGCTGTAGGTGAAGAGACTATGTATTTACTTTATAAAAATGGCTGTGTTCTGTATCTAAAGAGCAGCGTGCATATGTACAAGCATGTGTGTGTGCTGTGTGTGTCTGTCCATGTTCAAACTTATGGCTCAACCTGTTTTTTTTTAAGTCTTTATTGAATTTGTTACAATATTGCTTCTGCTTTATGTTTCCCTGTTTTGGCGACCAGGCCTATGGGATCTTAGCTCTCCGACCAGGAATCAAACCCACACCCCCTGCATTAGCAGGCAAAAGTTTTAACCACTGGACCGCCAGGGAAGTCCCTCAACCAGTTTTTGTGACCGACTTTATGAGACTTTAGTGCTACTTCAGGACCTGGTTGACAATACGCAGCAAGCACTTGCAGAGAAGTCATTCTTCCCTCTTTGACATGACAACCACAAGCCTCTGGAAGTTCAGGGGTGCAGTAGGGGATCCAGGAGATCAGCACTGCTCCTTACTCTGGATTCTTCTTAAAGACTCCAGCCAGCCAGGGAAGCTGATCAGACAGGAGCAAAAGGAGAGTCATTTTGTCAGCAGCAGTGAGACAATACCTGGGGAACTCGGAGAAAAGACAGGGCAAATAGGAGCAGAGACTGGGTACTTCAGTGGGAGGGAGGGGCTCAAAATCTTTGTAACTGGCTCAGCAGCAATGAATCTGCCTGCCAATGCAGGAGAGTTCAATCTCCAGATCCCCTGGAGAAGGAAATGGCAACCATTCCAGTATTGTTGCCTGGGAAATCCCATGGACAGAGGAGCCTGGCAGGCTGCAGTCCATGGGGTCGCAAAAGAGTCGGACATGACTTGCGACTAAACAACAACTAAGATCCTTAAGAAAATATGGCTTCATTTTATTCTTAACTTCAGTGTAACTTTGACAGATAGGCTATAGTTGCATTCTCAGAGATCTTAAGCTGTCACTTATTCTCCAGGTCTAGAAAGCTAAACCACTTTTGATGAGAGATCATTTCTAAAAATTCTAAAAAGACATGGTTATTTATTTATTTTCATTTTCTATCATTTATTTTGGCTGCACTGGATCTTCATTGTAGCGTGTGGGCTTCTCTAGTTGCAGCACACAGACTTGCGGATGTGGGATCTTAGTTCCCCAACCGGGGATCCAACCCAGGCCCCCTGCACTGGGAGCATGGAGTCTTAGTCACTAGACCACCAGGGAAGTCCCTCAAAAGAAATGTTTAGACTTCCTCATTACTTCTATTCATTGTCTGAAAGATTTTACTATTTGAAAATTGATCCTAGTTGCAAACCATTCTCTCCCAACATGGGGTTAAATTTTAGTTTCCTGTATTTTGTTTTCATTTGAGTTGGAAGACTGTTGACCTTCATATTTATTTTAAAAAGTAATATTTTAGAGGGTGCCATTAAATCATGATTGCATTAGTTGGCATTCTTCTGGTTGTGAGTAACAGAAACCCAACTCAAGTTAGCTCAAACAGTAAAGGATTCGTCTACTTTCAGCCGTAGCTGGATTAGGGGCTCAAACACTGTGTACAGGGGCTCATGTTTTTCTCCTACAATCAAAGGTTATATCTGTATCTCATGAGACTTCCCCAGTGGTCCAGTGGTTAAGAAGCCACCTTCCAATGCAGCGGATGCAGGTTTGATCCCTGATTGGGGAACTAGATCCCACGTGTCATGGAGCAACTAAGCCCGCGTGTCACAACTAATGAGCCCATGTGCTCTGGAGTTGTCGTGCAGCAGTTAAAGAAGCCCAAGAGCTGCGATGAAAGATCCTGCGAGCTGCAACTAAGACCTGACACAGCCAAATAAATAAATAAACAAATAACAGGCCAATTCAAAAAAATTTTATATAAAAAGGCAGTATCTACATCTCAGAGAAATCTCTCCAACGAGCAGGCAAAAGAAGTCTTCATTGAAAACTGCATTTGGCCTACGTTAGTTCAGGTAACTGTTCGTCTAAATCAATTAACATTCCCAGGGAAATGAATGGCCAGACCTGGTCACCTGTAGGGGAGTGAACCCTGACAATCTCACCCGACCCACTTGATAGGACTTCCGCACAGGAAAGAAGCAGTCTGGTATCAGAGTAGGAGGAGAGGAATGCAAATTACACCCCAAATGATAGATGCCCAACAGCTGTCTACCTATTGTGCTTGGCAATATGAGCACAGAAGTAATAAAACACAGACACTACCTTCAAGGGGCTCATTTCCCCCGATTTTCTTCCTTTTCTTTCCTTTAACAATTTAGTAAATGGCTTTACCTCATTTGTTAGGTGCTATTCCAGACTGGAGCCTTCTGATTTCTGTCTGAAAGGTCTTTGAGATATGGGAGTTTCTGTTTCAGATTTATACTCAAGAAAAATTCCTGATCATCCTGGGACTTTCCATTCACTGTGAGAACAAAAACATTTAAAATGAAAACCATTATTTATCTAATGTGTTGTAAGGAAAATATAACTGGTAAAACCAGAGACTCCTTTTATTAAAAAGAAGTAATGCATGATTAAAGCAGTGCTGAGGAAAAGAATTCCAATCTAGATTCACCAATCATGACATGGGTGTTCCTCTGACATGTCCACACATGTGATGGGCATACCTTACATGTGTACATCATTCACGCTCACTCCACCCATCCCAGGAACCTGTAGAGTCAAGGTCTTTTTCAGATACTATTAAGACTTGGATTACGCTTGGATGAAGGGGTGAGGAGGGAGAGGGCACATACAAAACTGCAAATGCCGAGACATACTATCTAATTTATTACCTCCTTCATTTTTAAGAGTCACCGTTTATAACGTGAGCAATCAATGCTTGTATTGAAAAGAAAAGAACTTGAAACATTGATTGGTCTATTCTCTTGCTTCAGGGACAAATCTGTACCTGATTTAACTATGAAGTTAATCCTCAGGCAATAACATTCCAGGTACCTTCCATAATTCATTGCATTGAAGCCCATCCCTAGGACCCAACCCAGAACTTGGTTGGGCTGGGAACAAAATGAGGCATAAATGAATGGGAGTATTCATGAGTGATAGAAAGAAATAGACGAAGAAAATTATAAAGAAAAAGTTTCTGAAATGAAAACAAGATTCTTTAAAAAGTTATGTGATTGAATTTTCAGGTAAACATGATGGATGAACCACATCTATTTCTCTGCTCCATCCAGAAACCACACCAAAATGACTAGAGTTCAACTTTTTTATTGCATCATTTGAAAAAAAGTGAAGTATAGTTAATGTACAATGTTGTCTTAGTTTCAAGTGTACAGCAAAGTGACTCAGTTGTATGTGTGTATGTGTGTATATATTTCCGTAAGGGCTTATAAAACCCACATGAACTTTTTGGCCAACCCAAAACATATCAGTTCAGTCGCTCAGTCGTGTCTGACTCTTTGTGACCCCATGGACTGCAGCATGCCAGGCCTCCCTGTCCATCACCAACTCCCGTAGTTTACTCAAACTCATGTCCATTGAGTCGGTGATGCCATTCAACCATCTCATCCTTTGTTGTCCCCTTCTCCTCCCACCTTCAATCTTTCCCAGTATTAGGGTCTATTCAAGTGAGTCAGTTCTTCGCATAAGGTGGCTAAAGTTTCAGCTTCAGCATCAGTCCTTCCAATGAATATTCAGGACTGATTTCCTTTAGGATGGACTGGTTGGATGTCCTTGCTGTCTAAGGGACTCTCAAGAGTCTTCTCCAACACCACAGTTCAAAAGCATCCATTCTTCAGCACTCAGCTTTCTTTATAGTCCAACTCTCACATCCATACATGACTACTGGAAAAACCATAGCTTTGACTAGACGGACCTTTGTTGGCAAAGTAATGTCTCTGCTTTTTAATATGCTATCTAGGTTGGTCATAACTTTTATTCCAAGGAGCAAGCATCTTTTAATTTCATGGCTGCAGTCACCATCTGCAGTGATTTTGGAGCCCAAAAAGATCAAGTCTGTCACTGTTTCCACTGTTTCCCCATCTATTTGCCGTGAAGTGATGGGACCAGATGCCATGATCTTAGTTTTCTGAATGTTGAGCTTTAAGCCAACTTTTTCACTCTCCTCTTTCACTTTCATCAAGAGGCTCTTTGTTCTTCTTTGCTTTCTGCCATAAGTGTGGTATATATTCTTTTTTCAGATCCTTTTCCATGTGAGGTTATTACAAGACATTGAGTATAGCTCCTTGTGCTATACAGTATGTCTCTGTTGTTTAACTATGTTATACATAGTAGTTTGTGTCTGCTAATCCCAACTCCTAATTTATCCCTCCCTCACCACCCTTTCCTCTTTGGTAACCATAAGTTTGTTTTCTATGCCTTTGGGTCTCTTTTTGTTTTGTAAATAAGTTAATGTGTATCATTTTTTTTATTCTATGTATAATATGACATTTGTCCTTCTTCGAGTTGAATTTTTAACAGGTTTATTGAGGTACATTTGACATACAATTAACTACAGTTGACCCTCTGTATCCACAAGTTCTGAGTCCATGGGTTCCACATCCACAGAGTCAACCAACATGAAAGTATTCAGAAAAAATTTCCTTCTCCAGAAAGTTCCAAAAAGCAAAACTTACTTTATTGCACTGGCTAGCATCTCCAGTGATATGCTGAGTAAAAGTGACAGTAAAAATATTTGTTTTGTTCCTGATTTTAGGGGAGAAAGCATTCAATAATTTTGCCATTAAACATTATATATAATTAAATATTTTATTAGCTGTAGGTTTGATCAAGTTGAACAAGTTCTCTTTTCTTTCTACTTAACTCACAACTAGATCCTATAAAAAGTTATATGGTTGGATTTCTAGCTGACCATTCTAGATTGAGTACATACATTCATCTGCTCCTTCCAAAATCCTCACCAAAATTATCATATATGATTTTTTAGAAAAGATACAGACAAATAAGAATAAAAAACAAAAAACAAAATATTGACAACCAAAAAACCAGACTTAACAGCACTGAAAAAGCTGAAAGCCTACTTACTTTTCAGTTGTGGAGGGAGCAATTTAGAACAAACTTAATCGAAGGGCAAAACAGTCTGAAAAGACTTGAACTCAGAATAAGAAGGTGGTGGCAACCCACTCCAGTACTCTTGCCTGGAAAATCCCATGGATGGAGGAGCCTGGTAGGCTGCAGTCCATGGGGTCACGGGGAGTTGGACGTGACTGAGCAACTTCACTTTCACTTTTCACTTTCATGCATTGGAGAAGGAAATGGCAACCCACTCCAGTGTTCTTGCCTGGAGAATCCCAGGGATGGGGGTGCCTGGTGGGCTGCCGTCTGTGGGGTTGCACAGAGTCAGACCTGACTGAAGTGACTTAGCAGCAGAAGCAGCAGAATAAGTAAGAAATAAGTACTGGGACTTCCCTGGTGGTTGAGTGGTTAAGACTTCACCTTCCAATGCAAGGGATGCAGATTTACTCCTTGGTAGGGGAGCTCAGATTCCACATACCTCACAACCAAAAAGCCTAAACAAAAAAACAGAAACAATGATGTGACAAATTTAATAAAGACTTTAAAAATGGTCCACTTAAAAATTTTTTTCAAAAAATAAATAAAAAGAAGACTTTAAAAAAGGAGAACCAAGGGTTTCCCTAGTGGCTCAGTGATAAACAATCTGCCTGCCAATGCAGAAGACATGGGTTCAACCCCTGATCCAGGAAGATCCCATATGCCATGGAGTAACAAAGCCCCTGCACCACAACTACTGTGCCTGTGCTCTAGAGCCTGTGACCACAACTACTGAGCCTAGAGCCCCTGGACTGCAACAAGAGATGCCACCATAATGAGAAGTCCACACACCGCAACTAGAGAATAGCCCCCGATCATCACTGCATCTAGAGAAAAGCTCACGCAGCAACAAAGACCCAGCAGAGCCAAAAATAAATAAATATAATTATATATGTATATAAGAAGGACCGAGTACTTCCAAAGGTAGGATGAGAGTGTGGGAGGATTGGTTGATTATATGAATAAGGAGCAGTTAAAACAACAGTTAAGAAACAGAAAGTTACTTTCCCCACCTGGTGCCACCAGAAGGCTATCCTTCCTCCACAATAGCATAACACTGGAGGCTTAGATACTGAAAAAATTGAACCAAAGAGGATATGAGGCAGAGCTGAGGGCAGGGGTAAAGTGCCATAGTGAGAAGAGGGGGAATTAGTTATAGTCTAGATACTGAATGGGATCAGCAGCATCCTTTCCCAGCTGTTTTGTGTAAACCAGGCTTATGCATCTATATTAATTCCTCGGGCTGTTGTAGCAAAGCACTGCAAACTAGCCGGTTTAAAACAACATCTCTGGTGGCTCAGATGGTAAAGAATCTGCCTGCAACGTAGGAGACTTGGGTTTGACCCCTGGGTCGGGAAGATCCCCTGGAGAAGGGAATGGCTACCACTCCAGTATTCTTGTCTGGGAAATCCTGTGGACAGAGGAGCCTGGTGGACTACAGTCCAAGGGGTCACAAAGAGTCGGACACGACTGAGTGACTAACATTTTCACTTTCACTTTATTGTCTAACCGTTAGGGAACTAGAAGGTGGAAATCAAGGTGTTGGCAGGGTCATGCTCTCTCCAAAGCTCCCAGGATTCTTCCTTGTCTCTTCTAGCTTCTGATAACCCGAGGTATTCCTTGGTACGCAGATGTGTCCCTGCAGTCTCTGCCTCCATCCTCACATGGTGGTTCTTTCCCTGTGTGTCTGCGTGTCTCTCTCTCTTCTTATAAGGACACCATCATATTGGATTAAGGGCTCACCCTACACCAATATGACCTCATCTTAAATGAATTACAACCGTATTTCCAAATAAGGTCACATTCTGAGGTACTGGAGGTAAGGACCACAACATATCTTTTTGGGGAACACAGTTAAACCCATAACTGCATTCTAGGCAGGAGGTTGAAGGATTCCTCTCTGAGAAAACTGACCTAGTCAAGAGGAACAAAGCTAAAGATCCTGGCATTTGGTGAAGTACGAATCAAACATCCTTGTTCTTGCCTGATCACCCCCTAGTGATCTGATCCATATATATTTTTGTTATCCTCCTACTAAATAAACATTTAAGGACACATTCTATAGTGAAAGACAGAGATGAAAAAAGGGAAGTTCAGGTAAATAGAATATGCAGGAAACAGGAAAAAATCTGTAAGAACCTTTAGAGAGATAACAGAAGTTACATCTATGATACAAGAACAGATTTCTTCAAAGTACAGTAAGAGATTTAGAAAAAGTTCTTGGAAATAAAAATATAACAACCAATATTTTAAAATTCAATAGATAGTTTGGAAAATGAAATAGAGGAATTCTCCTAGAAAGTAGGATCAAAATAAAAGATATTTGAAATAAAAGGAAAAAAGCATATGAAAATCAGTGAGTGCAACTAATCCAGAGAGTCTAATGTCTAACAAATAGTTCTGGAAAGAAAGAACAGAGCAATAAAGGTGAGAAATTTTTCAAAGAAATAAGTTGAGTTTTATCTTTGATGCTCTCAGCTGTGTTGTTCCATATCCCTAAGTCATTACATCAGTCACTGAGAGATGGTTATTGGAAGCTTCCAGTTAGTAATGAAAATAAAACAGAGGCAATATTGTAACAAATTCAATAAAGGCTGTAAAATTAGTAACCTAAATACAACCACTAAGAATAACTTAGCTGTTCTAGGCACTTACCAACATCACTTGTCTGACCTAGGCATAAATTTAAGCTTTTAAAATGAGCAGTAACTGGAAATTTCAGAGCACCAAGGGACTAATAAACTAGTCGGATATTCTGCTACTCCTTTTTCTCCATGGCAGTGTATCTCAACCTTGTCTACATATTAGAATCACTAGCAAAGCTTTTAAAATTCCAAACCCCAGCCACACCTCAGACCACATAAATCAGAATCTCTTTAAGTGTGATCCAGTTGTTATATTGTTAAGACTCTGCCAAGGTTGGGAACCATTGCTCTATAAAAATTATAATGTCCAACATTCAGATAATACCACATTGGTTTCAGTCTTTTTAAAATAATCTCAGCTTTCTGCTTGTAAGATGTACAAGCAAAATTTGATCCTCTACCTTTTTTTAGAGATGGTGTTAGGGAAAGGGAGATTTTCCCTCTCAGCAAGTCACCTGCTTCAAAGAAATGGCTGCTCCGACCCCATATAGAACCTCTCTTTAAGACAATAAAGATGGGCAGGGATATCTAATCATAATTCTTTTACCCATGGGAGCTCTGTTCTATAAACAAGTCTCTTTCTGTTCTTTAACTGCAATATTAAACAGAAAGTGAGTTTCACGTGCACAGCAAAGTCATTCAGTTATACATGTACGTATTCTTTTTTCAAATTCGTTTCCCATTTAGATTGTTACACAATATTGAGCAGAGTTCCCTGTGCTATACAGTCAGTCCCTGTTGGTTGTCCATTTTATTTTACTTTATTAAAAGGTTTTTTGATGTGGACCATTTTTTAAGTCTTTATTGAATTTGTTACAATATTGCCTCTGTTTTACGTTTTGGTTTTTTGGCTTCGAGGCATGTGGGATCTTAGCTTCTTGACCAGACCAGGGATCAAACCTGGACCCCCTGCATTGACAGTGCAGCGTCTTAACCACTGGATTACCAGGGAAGTCCTGGTTATTTATTTTAAATAGAGCAGTGTGTACATGTCAATCCCAAACTCCCTAACCGCCCCTCCCCCACCCCTCCCCTGGTAACCATAAGTTCATTCCTCTCAGTCTCTGAGTTTATGTTTCGTAAATAAGTTCTTTTGTATCATTTTTTTTTAGATTCCCCATATAAGTGATGTCATGTGATATTCGTGTTTATCTGACTTACTTCACTTAGTATGACAATCTCTAGGTCCATCCATGTTGCTGTAAATGGCGTTAATTTATCTTTTTTAATGGCTGAGTAATATTCCATTGTGTATATGTACTATATCTTCTTTATCCATTTCTGTCAATGGAAATTTAGGTTGCTTCCATATCTTGGCTATTGCAAACAGTGTTGCAGTGAACATTGGGAGTTAGCACTTAAGAAAAAAAGAACAGTTTTAATGAGGTGTAATTTACATACTGTAAAAGTGACCTATTTAAAGTGTACAGTTCAGTGGTTTGGGGTATATTTGCAGAGTTGTCATCACTACTAACTAATTTCAGAGCAATGTAGCTAATGGGTCTTGTTACAAACATAGGGGAAGAGACCAAGACTAGAAAAACATCATTCAAAGTTGCAGTTTGAGTAACAAAATAGGAGTAAATCAAATTATCATCAAAAAGCAAGGATATCCACACAACAAAGTTCATGTCAAACATTAGGCTTGGAGAGCTAGCAGAATGAACTGTTGGCAACATTTATTTTATTAAATGACACTGTCGGACATAGAAAATAAATTGCCATCATGTATGCATTCTCACAGATATTTAGCTCTTGAGTTGGTCAAAAGAGCAGGAGGGAAAAGTGCTCTTGGCATATATGAGGGAAAAAGTGCTCAAAGACTTCTTGTTCTGTTTATTATTGCAAACCCATGTTCCAAGAGAACATTCTGTGTTTTAAGTTTGAGGCATCTCACCTTCATCTCTGACCTCCTCTGGAGCAGGGAGGAGTGACTGGCTCCTCTCACATGCATATCAAAACGAGTCCTCTGCGATACAGTAGGTCCTTGTTGGTTTTCCATTTTAAATATAGCAGTGTGTACCTGTCCATCCCAAACTCCTTAACTATCCCTTCCCCCAGGGAACTCTGCTCAATGTTGTGTGGCAGCCTGGATGGGAGGGGAATTTGTGGGAGAATGGATACATGTGTATGTATGGCTGAGTCCCTTTGCTATCCCCCTGAAACTATCACAGCATTGTTAATCAGCTATACTCCTGTACAAAATTAAAAGTTTAATTAAAAAAAAAACAAGCCTGAAAAGCTGTGAGAAGAGAGGGACTTCCCTGGTGGTCCAGTGGTTAAGACTCTGTGCTTCCAATGCAAAGGGCGTGGGTTCGATCCCTGGTCAGGGAAATAAGATCCCATCTGCCACATGGCATGGCCAAGGGAAAAAATTTTTTTTTTTTAATCTGTGAGTAGAGAGAGTTTGGTGTCTCCATTTCCAAGTGTTCTCCACGCAGTAGCCCTGGGAAGCAAGATAGGCAGGGCCGTGTAGATTCATAGATCCTTGGTCCTTGGTTGATTTTCACAAGTTTTTGCTTTACCAGTGGGAGAAATTATAGGTGTGTGCAGTGTCCATGATACCTCGGAACTCACAGGTACAGTGTATCCCTTTTATTTAACATCTATGCTCACCAAGGAACCTTTTTTCTCCGTGTATATGAGGGCTTTCTGATTCTCCAGGAAGTCAAGTGTCTCTAAAAGTTTCTGCAATCTGTTGTTGCTGTTGCTCAGTCGCTAAGTCATGTCCAACTCTTTGCAACCCCATGGGCTGCAGCACATCAGGCTTTCCTGGCCTTCACCATCTCCTGGAGTTTGTTCAAACTCGTGTCCATTGAGTCGATGATGCTGTCTAACCATTTCATCTTCTGCCGCTTTCTTCTCCTCCTGCCCTCAATCTTTCCCAGCATCAGGGTCTTTTTCAATGAGTCAGCTCTTCACATCAGGTGGCCAAAGGATTGGAGCTTCAGCTTCAGCATCAGTCCTTCCAATGAATATTCAAGGTTGATTTCCTTTGGTATTGACTGGTTTGATATCCTGGCAGTCCAAGGGATTCTCAAGAGTCTTTGTCAGCACCACAATTCAAAATCACCAATTCTTCGGTGCTCAGCTTTCTTTGTTGTCCAACTCTCACATCCATACATGACTACTGGAAAAGCCATAGCTTTGACTATATGGACTTTTGTTGACAAAGTGATGTCTCTGCTTTTCAATATGCTGTCTAGGTTTGTCATAGCTTTCCTTCCAGGGAGCAAAGGTTTTTAAATTTCATGGCTGCAGTCACCATCTGCAGTGATTTTGGAGCTTCCAAAAAATAAAATCTGTCACTGTCTCCACTTTTTTTCCCTCTATTTGCCATGAAGTGATGCGACTGGATGCCATCATCTTCTTTTTTTTGAATATCTAGTTTCAAACCAGCTTTTTCACTCTCCTCTTCCACCCTCATCAAGAGGCTCCTTAGTTCCTTTACACTTTCTGCCATTAGAATGGTATCATCTGCATATCTGAGATTGTTGACATTTCTCCTGGCAATCTTGATTTCAGCTTGTGATTCATTCAGCCTGGCATTTCGCATGATGTACTCTGCTTGTGAGTTAAATAAGCAGAATGACAATATTGTCACCCTGCAATCTGTATTTGAGTGCTAAGGAATACTCAGGAGACATCGATGGTATGCTATTCCCTTCCCCTTGGTTGGTTTCCCTGCTTCTTGCTCCATTGTCCAGTTTCCTACCTGATCCATGACCCAGAGCTTCGGAACCAGTTCTGAGCTTCTGAGTGTCCTAGGATAGGCTGCAATAAATTGGGGCATTAGAATTCCTCATCTAGGACTTTGTTGGTGGCACAGTGGGTAAGAATCTGCCTGCCAATGCAGAAGACATGGGTTTGATCCCTGGTCCAGGAAGATTACACATGCCATGGAGCACCTAAGCCTGTGTGCCGCAACTATTGAGCCCACTCACTTTAGAGACTTTGTTCCTCAACAAGAGAAGCCACTGCAATAAGAAGCCCCCACAACACATCTAGAGAGTATCCCCCACTTGCCACATCTAGAAAAAAGCCCATTTGTAGCAACAAAGACCCAGCACAACCAAAAAAGAAAAACAAGAAAGAATTCCTCACCAAGAAGTCTCCATGTTCTCATTTGAGGATGAAGTGAAAAGGGATGAAATTGCTCCAAAGACACCGCCAATTTTTAACTTTACCTGAGCTCCTGGAAAACAGGGAGAGTTGGGTAAGTCAACCACACCCGTACCTCCTCCTCACCCACTCTTTTGCATTCTGGGAAACAGGCTCACTGGAAAGAACCTTTTTTCTCCATATGACTTAGATAAGACTGATGAAATACAGTAAGTAAATTAATTAATTAATTAAATAAAATCTATGCCCTTCCCAGATGATACGATTTTTTTATCTTTTCCTGAAGCTCCTTCTAAATGTTATGCCCAACAGACCTTCCAGGTGTCCAATTTGTTCTTGTGTACAACTTATAGTGACTTCCCTGGTGGCTCAGACGGGAAAGCGTCTGCCTACAATGTGGGAGATCCAGGGTCGATCCCTGGGTCGGGAAGATCCTCTGGAGAAGGAAATGGCAACCCACTCCAGTACTCTTGCCTGGAAAATCCCATGGATGGAGGAGTGTGGTAGGCTACAGTCCGTGGGGTTGCAAAGAGTCGGATACGACTGAGCGACTTCACTTTCACTTTCATACAATTTATGCTACTAATGCTTCCACGTGGTTTTGCTCATTATAATGAAATTAGCATAGAGGGCAGCCCTTAGTGTGCACTCATAATTATGCAGTCTGTTCTCAGTCACTCTCTCTGTTCCCCTTGGTACAATCTCAGCTCTGTCTCACTTTACTTTTTAATTAAAAAAGTGCAGAAACTGAACGACCTCTTCCTCATTATCAGTGCCCGTGTCCTTGCTGATCAAAATGCCTTTATCTGATTCTACTGATTCAATGCACTCTTTATTTCCCCCCACTAAGTTATTCACAAAAAAGTTTTCACCAAGCATGCATCACCATATGAATATATGTCTTCCTTTCAAATCCTCTGTTAACTACAATTTACATCCTTCATAGCTATCCCATTTGTGATATACTAAATATCCTAAATCCAATACAGTAAATTCCCCTTTAATGAATGTTACCTAATATTTACAATAATATTGAGAGCCTGGAAAATGCACTTTCATACCAGGAAAATGTGCTTTCCTATCAGCTGATGACATACCTGCTCTATAGGAAGCAAGAAAGGATATGCAAATAAAAAGGTTAGACTGAATGTCAGTCCACACACTGCTTTAATCACTGTCTTTGTGGGGAAGAATATGCTCCCTGACCTTGATTTTATACTGAGGGAAATCATGAAAATAAAAACTGTAATCACAGAGATTGGAGTCGGGGAGGAAGGGGATATAATGCCTCATGCCAGCCAGGCTGCAGGCATCCACGGCAAGGATCAGTGCTCTCAGCTGCTCGGGATCTGTCAGCAGACGGAAAACCTCACACTGGTCTCCTGTTGCTGAAGCAAACTTGATTTTGTTTCATTTTTAGAGCTTCAGCTAAACAGCGTCTATTTTGTAATGGGCCCGTTGGGCCTCCTGGGTGGCTCAGTGGTAAAGAATCCGCCTGACAATGCAGGAGACATGAGTTCAGTCCTCGGTTCGGGAAGATCCCCTGGAGAAGGAAATGGCAACCCACTCCAATATTCTTGCCTGGAGAATTCCATGGGCAGAGGAGCCTGGCGGGCTGCAAAGAGGGGGGTTGCAAAAAGTCAGACATAACTTAATGACTGAGTACGTGCTGTTGGTGCTACTTGTTTGCCTAACTATATACACGGTCAGAGGACCCTAACCAGTTGGACCAGTCTTGGCTGAGTTGCTCAGGGTAGTGACGTCCTAGCCTGAGTCAAGCTCACTGGCAAGTAGTCCCAGGGCTTGAGATGCAGGCAGCAGAAAGACAGAAGGCCAACTGGGGTGGATCCAGACATGTGCCCATGCTGACAGCTGCCTCAGAAAGCAGATCATGCAATCTGGAACAGACCAGAAGGGCTATAAGAAGGACTATCTGGTGCCTCATAATATGTGTTTGGGGATTTTTTTTCCCGTAATCTTTTATATCAAAATAATTTCAAACTTACATAAAAGTTTCAGTCAAAAAGAAAAACAAAGAGAGAAAAAAAAAAGGTACAAAGGAGTCCCATGCAGGCTTCATCTCAGTCCCACTTTTGTTAACCATAAGCCACTTTTACTTTTTTAGCTTCTCTTATCATTATTATTATTTATTTTTTGGACATGTGGGATCTAGTTCCCTGATCAGGCATTACATCTGCACCCCCTGCTTTGAAAGTTCAGAGGCTTAAACACTGGATCACCAGGGACGTCCCATCTCGTATTATTATTTTCCAAACCATTTGAGAGTAATTTGTTTATGTAATGCCCCTGTGCCTCTAAACACTTCCCACTTTTCATGAAGGCAAAGAAATATATCTTCTCTCAGTTCTGTTTCACTGAAGAAAAAAAGAATCTACTTGTACTATTATCTTTTCATGAGCATTAACTTCACAAATAGTGAAACAAAAGATTATAAGAATCTAAGATTAAGTGTTTCTCTTCAATTTTATATTTTCTGTCTAGCAGTCATGTATTAATAGAATATTATGTAGTATTTTAAGCTGGTTTTTGCTTATGTTTAAATCTTTAGGCCAAATATTGCATTGAATTGGCTTAAAAAAAAGTCTGAAATATTAGAGTGAAGTCAGGAAAATACGATTTTTAAACTTTTTAGACTTTAGAGCATTTTTATTGGCTTGGTGACTTTTAATTTTGTTGTGATTTCTAACTTACAGGGACGTTTCAAGATGAGTACAAAGATTGTTTATGTACTCTTTACCCAGTTTGTTTTCATTTTCCTGCATTAGATTTCTCATTATCTCCCTCTGTATAAAGAAAAAAAGTACACTTTTTCACGTATACATGTATAACATGCGCTAGAGTTTAACAAAAAAGGAAAGAAACCTGAAAATATCAGGCCTTTCATTTCTAAATATTTCAGTGTATATTTCCAAAGTACAAGGGCATATTAATGATCAAAATCAAGAAGTGAAACATTGATGCAATGCTATTAGCTAATCCATATTAAAATTCATACATAGTCCCAGTATTGATCTTTATAGCTGTTTTCCCCCCAGTCCAGGGTCCAATCCAGGATTATGCACTGCCTTTAACTGTCGTATCTCTTCAGTCGCCTTTAATTTGGAACAAGTCAATGACCCTTCTTAAAAGGCTTAAAAAAACTATTTTGTCTAATGTGCTAGCTTCATGAAAGAGATTCAAAATAGTGACCAGCTTTAAGTGTCAATGTGGCTATAATTTGTGCTGGTCATTGTGCTATATTCTTATTGGGACAGAACCGTATCCAAAGAACTTTTTCTTCCATGTTGGTATTGATCAAAAGTTGTTATAATTTGCAGCTATTTTTTGCCACTTAAGTGATGTTGATTGGAAACGTTCTGAAACAGGCTTGTTTTTTTTTTTTTTTGTCACATAATATAAATATAGTAATAAAGATAATGTAATAGTTGGAAAAAATTTAAATATGACAAAACTGCAAGAGGCAAAGTGGTTGTCTGAGGAAGCTTTACAAATAGCTGAGGAGAGACAAAGCAAAAGGCAAGGGAGAAAGGGAAAGATATGCATAACTGAATGCAGAGTTTCAGAGAATAGCAAGGAAAGATAAGAAGGCTTTCTTAAATGAACAATGCAAAGAATAGGGGGAAACAACAGAATAGGAAAGACTAGAGATTTCTTCAAGAAAACTGGAGAGATCAAGAGAACTTTTCATGCAAAGATGGCCACAGTAAAGGACAGAAACGGTATGAACCTAACAGAAGCAGAAGAGGTTAAGAAATGATGGTAAGAATATATAGAACTATACCAAAAGTGTCTTAATGACCCGGATAACCATGGCATGGTCACTCACCTAGAGCCAGATATCCTGGAGTGTGAAGTCAGGTGGGCCTTAGGAAGCATCACTACAAACAAAACTAGTGGAGGTGATAGAATTCCAGCTGAGCTATTTCAAATGCTAAAAGTTGATGCTGTTAAAGTGCTGCACTAAATATGCCAGCAAATTTGGAAATCTCAGCAGTGTCCACAGGACAGGAAAAGGTCAGTTTTTGCTCCAGTCCCAAAGAAGGGCGATGCTGAGGAATGAGAATGTTCAAACTACCTCATGATTGTGCCTAATTCACATACTAACAAGGTAATGCTCAAAATCCTTCAAGCTAGGCTTCAGTAGAACATGAATGGAGAACTTCCAGATGTACAAGCTGGATTTAGAAGAGGTAGAGGAACCAGAGATCAAATTGCTAACATTCACTGGATCATGGAAAAAGCAAGGGAATTCCAGAAAAACATCTACTTCTGGTTCATTGACTGTGATAAAACCTTTGACTGTTTGGATCACAACAAACTGGAAAATTCTTAAGAAATGGGAATACCAGACCACTTTTCCTCTCTCCTGAGAAATCTATATGTGAGTCAAGAAGCAACAGATAGAACTGGACATGAAACAACTCACTGGCTCAAAATTGAGAAAGGAGTACATCCAGGCTGTATATCGTCACCCTGCTCATTTAATTTATATGCAGAGTACATCATGCAATATGCCAGGCTGGATGAATCACAAGCTGGAATCAAGATTGCCAGAAGAAATATCAATAACCTCAGATATGCAGATAATACCATTCTAATGGTAGAAACTGAAGAGGAACTAAAGAACCTCTTGATGAGAGTTAAAGAAGAGAGTGAAAAAATCGGTTCAAAATTCAACATTCAAAAAACTAAGATCATGGCATCTAGTCCCATCACTTCATGGCAAATAGAAGAGGGGAAAAGGGACAGATTTTATTTTCCTGGGCTCTAAAATTTCCTGCAGACAGTGACTGCCTCCATGAAATTACAAAACCCTTGCTCCTTGGAAGGAAAGTTATGACCAACCTAGACAGCATATTTAAAAGCAGAGACATTTTACTTTGTTGACAAAGGTCCATTTAGTCAAAGCTATGGTTTTTCCAGTAGTCATGTACAGATGTGAGAGTTGGACCATAAGAAGGCTGAATGCCGAAGAATTGATGCTTTTGAACTGTGGTGCTGGAGAATACTCTTGAGAGTCCCTTGGACAGCAAGGAGATCAAACCAGTCAATCCTAAAGGAAGTCAGTCCTGAATATTCATTGGAAGGACTGATGCTGAAACTGAAGCTCCAATACTTTGGACACCTGATTCAATGAACTGACTCATTTGAAAAGACCCTGACACTGGGAAAGATTGAAGGCAGGAGGAGAAGGGGACGACAGAGGATGAGATGGTTGGATACCATCACTGACTCAGTGGACATGAATTTGAACAAACTCCAGGAGATAGTGGAGGACAGGGAAGCCTGGCATACTGCAGTCCATAGGGTCGAAAAGAGACAGATACAAGTTAGTGACTGAACAATAACAACAAAAGTGCAACTGGTATGTATGTCTTCAAATACATACTTTAAAAAGGTCAGCAACAAGATGTATATGAGAAAAATTATGAATCTCTGATAAAAGAAGTCAAAAAAGAGCTAAATAAATGTAGAGATATTTCATGTTCATCAATAGGAAGATTCAAATTGTCAAGATGATGTTTATTTTGTTCAGTCACTTAGTCGTGTCCGACTCTTTGTGACCCTATCGACTGCAGCGTGCCAGATGTTAGTTCAGCCTGATTTGATCTGTGGGTTCAACACAGTCTCAATCAAAATCTCAGCAAATTATTTTGCGGATATCAACTAAGTGATTCTTAAGTTTATATAAAAACTCAAAATGACCCACACAATATTAAAGGAAAAGCACGAAGTCAGAGGACTGCATTATGAAAGAACAGGTGACAGATCAGTGGAATAGAATTGAGTCCAAAAATAGATCCATATAAATAGAGTCAGCTAATCTTTTGACAAAGGAGCAAAGACAATACAATGGAGAAAAGATAATCTTTTTCAACAAACGGTGCCCAGCAGTGAGGTTTCCATGTGCACAAAAAGAAAAATTTCCAGACACAGAACTTAGAACTGTGACAAAAATGATAAATCAAAATGGATCGTAGAACGAAATGTAAAATGCAAAACTATTGATGTAGACAATAGTAGATGTAGACAATGCAGACAAAACTAGAAGGTAACAGAGGAGAAAATCTGGGTGACCTTAAGCATGGTGATGACTTTTTTAGAAGCAATACCAAAGACACAATCCACGAAAGAAATAATTGATGAATTGGACCTCATTAAAATTAAAAACTCTGCTCTGCTCTGTGGAAGAAACTGCCAAGAAAATGAGAAGACAAGCCACAGACTGGGAGAAAATACTTGCAAAAGACGTGTCTGATAGAGGACTGTTATGCAAAATACACAAAGATTTCTTAAAACACAATAATAAGGAAACAACCTGATTTTAAAATAAGCCAAAGATTGGAATAGAAAGCTCACCAGATACCTCACAGATGGTGAATAAACATACAAAAAGATGTTCCACATTGTATGTCATTAGGGAAATGCAAATTAAAATAAGTGTGAGCTAACGCCGTACACCTAAAACCCCGAACACTGACAACACTAAATCCTTGTGAAGATGTGGGGCAACAGGAACTATCATTCATTGCTAGTGGGGTTGCAAAATGGTACAATCTCTTTTGAAGACAGCCCGGAGACTTCTTATGAAGCTAAATACACTGTTACCAAGTGATCCAGCTTGGTATTTACCCAAATGAGTTGAAAACTTATGTCTACCCAAAAACCTCCACGCAGATCTTTAAAGCAACTTTATTCATAACTGCCAAAATTTGCAAGCAATCAAGATGTCCTTCTGTGGGTGAATGGATAATAAACTATGGTATATCCAGACAGTGGCTAGTACTCAGCACTGAGAAGAAATGAGCTATCAACCTATGAAAGGACATGGAGGACCCTTAAATTCATGTTACCAAGGGAAAGAAAGCAGTTTGAAAAGGCTGTATGGTTCCAACATTCTGGAAAAGCAAGAACAATGGAGACAGTAAAATATCAGTGGTTGCCAGGGGGTGGGGCAAGGGAGAGATGATACAGAACACGGTTTTCAGGGCAGTGAATCTTCTGTACCATATTATAATGGTAGATACATGTCATTATGCATGTGTGTTTACTAAGTCATTTCAGTCGTGTCCGACTCTTTGCGACCCTACAGACTGTAGCCCACCAGTCTCCTCTGTCCATGGGATTTCCCAGGCAAGAATACTGGAGTGGGTTGCCATGCCCTCCTCCAGAGGGTCTTCCCAACCCAGAGATTGAACCCAAGTCTCTTACGTCTCCTGCATTGGCAGGTGGATTCTTTAGCACTAGGGCCACCTGGGAAGCCCACACGCCACTATACATTCGCCCAAACCCATAGAATACTCAACACCAAGAGTAAATCCCAGCATAAACTATGATTACAAGAGATGTTGATGTAGATTCATAGATGGTAACAAACATGCAACTCTGGTGGGTGGGGGATGTTGATAGTAGGGAAGGTTGTGTGTATGTGGAGGCCAGGGGTACATGGAAAATCTCTGTACCTTCTACTCAGTTTTGCTGTGAACCTAACATTGTTCTAAAACTCATCTATTTAAAAGGGAAAAAAAAGGAATACTCTAGAGGTCCAGTGGTTAGGACTCAGTGCTCTCACTACTAGGCTGCAGGTTCAATTCCTGGTTGGGGAGCTGAGATCCCTCAAGCTTCACCTCAGGCAAAAAAAAAAAAAAAAAAAAAACAACTGAGGGGAGAAGCACCTTTCCTGTTCTCACTGGGCTTTTTAAGGAGGAATCATCTGAATACATTTCTGTATGTCATTTTTAACGCCAGTTTTCAAGTGGCTTCCTTGAGTAGCGCACGTCAGGGACATATTAACTCTCTTCACTAGCTCTCACACAGCTGACACATTATAACCTTTAATACTGAGGATGCAATTTCTCAAGAGGATCAAACCGAGGAGATCAATCCCTGAGCATTTCAGCCTTTCTCAGCAATGGATGACTTTCAGTGAGCATCATGGACATAAATAGATGGCATAGTGTGGTTATAAACAACAGCTACACATTGTACCTGAAAATGAAGAAATCCAAGACAAAAACCAGCCAAGAAGTAGATTAGGAATCCTTTCTTTCTTTTTTTTTGGCCACGCTGTGTGGTTTGGCTTGTGGGATCTTAGTTCCCCACAGTGTTAGTTGCTTGGTTGTGTCTGACTGTTTGCGACCCCATGGACTGTAGCTCACCAGGCTCCTCTGTCCATGAAATTCTCCAGGCAAGAATATTGGAGTGGGTTGCCATTCCTTTCTCAAGGGGATCTTCCCAACCCAGGGATCAAACTCGGGTCTCCCAGGGATTGAACCCAGGTTTCTTGCATTGCAAGCAGATTCTTTACCATCTGAGCCACCAGGGAGGGATCAAAGCCAGGCCCCAGCAGTGAAAGCGCTGAGTCCTAACCACTAGATCGCCAGGAAATTCCCAGGAATCCATTTTTTTTCTGTCTCCCAAACTGAAATATTTTCCTTTTTAGTTTTGGGTATATGTTCATTGACTTTGCATAATGCTGGAAATGGTATGAGTAAAAAAACTGCCTTAATTTCAAGATTCCCCTTTGATCATAATATTTAGCAAGAGCTGACAGTGATACCCAAAACACAGTGCCAGTCCCAGTGAACTGGAGCAAAGCTTAGGTCATTTCCTTTAGCAAAGATAACATTAGAAAATAAACCAAAACATAAAAGAAAAACCTGAGTATATATAAAACTTGATCTTCAGCTCAAGTTGTATAGAAATTACTTTATCTGCCATCTGCTTCATGGATACCCACCTTTAAAACTATTCATTATGAACATTATAAAATTCACAATTATAAGTATGAATGAAGTTGAAAATCTGTTGAGGAAAAAAACATTAGATTGCTTAGAAAAAAGGCAACTAATGCAAATAAGTTATTATCTTTCCAAAGAATAAGAGAGAATAGCTATAATTCACTTAACAAATTAGTTTAATGAATGTGGCAGATTTAACATGGTAATTATATTATTAAATTGGCTCTTGAGAATTTTCTAACCATTTTACATACATATCTTTTGTCATTTAACTCTTATGAAAACTCTGTAAGTTTCAATTATTATCAACATGCTTCTGTAGGTGAGTAAATTGAAGGACAGAGAAGAAAAGCCACATAACTAATAGACCAGGGAAAGGACATTCAAAACTCTCACTGTCCTACCTGCAGACCACTGAAGTCACACATGTCTCTCCCAGATCATTCCCCTGGCAATGAGGGAATGCTGGGGAATTAAGACTCTAAGAGGGGGCCTTCTCTGGTGGTCCAGTGGCTAAGACACCATACTCCCAATGCAGGGGCTCGGGTTCGACCTCTGGTTAGGAACTAGATTCCACATGCCACAACTAAAGATTCCTGCATGCTGCAATGAAGATCAAAGATCCTGCGTTCCCCAACTGAGATCTAGTGCAGGCGAATTAAGAAAAACAAACAAACAAACAAAAAACCCAAGAGCAACCTTCAACCAAAGAGGTTCAGGAATTGGCCAATAAATGTCCCATCTTCCTTGCCCCTCTGTGAGACGATTCTAAGTATTCTGCACAAGGATAGAGCCCTGATCACCCACTGTAGTAACTCACTCATTCACGTCTCCTTTCCTGGCTCTCTTTCCTTCCCAGTCTCACTTTTCAGCTCTCCCATCATCCTTTCAGGGATCACTTTCTGAATCAGCCAACTCCCTCCCCGCCCCCCTTCACTGGTCCCAACCTCTGCATATCTACGCACTCTTAAGAACTGGTTGTCACCATAGCCCCCCTTGGGAGGGTACACACTCATTTTACTGATTTGGCCAAAACTTGAAATTTGTCATGGTGACTATATATTTATCTTATTCCCCAAGTCTGCGACTTTTCAGGCAGGTATGACACAGAGGGGATTTAAATGAACCCATTTTTGAGATTCCCTGTTTCACTGTGAAGCTTTTCAGAGAAGCACCAGATGCAGTCAGCAGCTTTGGCCCTGTCATTGCAAGCTGCTGCTGGGGAACAAAAAATATGTAACAGAAGCCTGGACTGGGAACTTCTCGGGTTCTGATTCTGCCTTATTCCGTATTTTCACACAACTTGTGTAACTTCTCCCATAGTATGATTGGATAGTATTTTATCAATGCACTTTGTAAAGATGCTTTGAAGGGCTTTTAGCTTCCTCAGTGCAGTTCAGTTATCAGAAGGATCTAGAGAAGATTGGCTTGGTCATATTCCATGCCTCCAGGAAAAGGAAATCCAGTACCTCTGCCCAGACCGCTGCAATTCCCTGTGGAGTTCTGGTCTCTCGGCCTGGCTGGTGTGAGCTGCCAACACTGAGCCCTTGTTCTCCATCGTGCAGTTCCAGACTGTTCTCTCATCTCTCCTCTTCGATCCATCTCTTAGTTTCTATACCAGAAGCAGCTCCTATTTACCCAAGGTTTGGAGCTGTCCACAATGACCGCTTAGCGGGACAGAGCCACACAGCATCTTAAAACCACACATCAGGCACTCTGGTTCCCAGCAGTCTTTTGGCTACATCTGTTGTTCCTGCCTTACTCCTCTCTGCTCTATGCTTGCCCTCCCAGAAAAAAAAAAAAAAAAAAAAAAAAAAAACCATAAAAAACAAATTCTTTCCATTTCCTCTGTAGAGTAATTCGACCTTCTCAAGTCCCTACTTCCCAAAGTAGCTGGGAGCCCTCCTCCAGGACTTTTATGGTTTCCTTTTTTAGATATGAATCTTTGGACTATCTGGTATTTGCTTGTGTTTAAGAATAGTTAAAATTCTTTTTATTGTTTTATATAAACAAATGCAAAGAGGTAGGGTATAGATTAGCAAACAGACCAGGAAAAAATAAATCAATGAACCAGAAAAAAAAAACAAGGATGAACAGGAACATAATGTTCAAAATGAATCAAAGATGCTCTTAATGACCTGTTTGTTCCCAGATGCAGTGGACACAGAGATACACTGCTCAGAACGCCTCAGAAGCTCCTCGGGTTATACCAGCAACCTTCTTCAAAGAATTGCCCCTGGGCTATTGGAGCCACCTCCAGTTGGAAGGTTCGAGATGCCTAGGAGTGCCCATCCCCCAAGGTGGCTGGTAGGCAGCCACTGACTAGTGAGGGTGGACGAAGCCCAGCTCCCTAACCTCAAGACTGCAGGAACTCAAGGGGCAATTTATGCTCCAGAGCTCCCTACATGCTCAGACCATGTCTAAGAATTCATCAAAAATTACACCCTTTTCTTGTCTGCCTCCCCTTCACTGTCCTGCTTCCCTTACTCCCTTATTAACCTGTACCAGGAGAACTTCAACTTGAATGTGTGGCTCAGCTGGCTTCTGGAAGAACCCAATCTAAGACGCTAGGTATTCTATTTTATTGCACAGACACCCTGGGAATTCATTCTTTCATATATATACAGCGAATACCTTTTATGTATTTGATGCTGTCATGAAAAAATGCTGAAAGTGAGATGTCAGACGGAGAGAGACAAATACTGTATGATATCACTTATATCTTAAATCTAAGAAAATACTACAAACTGGTAAATATAGCAAAAAAAGCAGACTCATAGATATAGAGAACAAACTAGTAATGGGAAGAGGTGGGTATATAGGGATGAAGGATTAAGTGGTACAAACTATTATGTATAAAGTAAGATACAAGGATATATGGTACAACACAGGGAATATAGCCAATATTTTACAATTACTGTAAATGGAGTATAACCTTTACAATTATGAATCACTATATACCTGTACACCTGTAACATATAATATTGTACATCAACGATTCTTCAATAAAAGAATAAAAAGAATAAATAAAATAAAGAGAATATTTTTTTTTAAAAAAGAAACAATTATGATGATGTATGTAATACAGTCCGGACCCTCACAAAAAGTAAAAACTAGTTAGTGAGGTGAGACATGGCGAGACAGAAATATAAGATGAGGTCAAGTGCATTTTTATTCATGTAGAGAATATCAAATATCCTCCATATATGGACTTCCCAGGTGACACAAATGGTAAAGAACCTATCTGCCAATGCAGGAGATATAAGAGACATGAATTCAATCCCCGGGTTAGGAAGATCCCCTAGAGGAGGACATGGCAACCTACTCCAGTATTCTTGCCTGGAGAATCCCATGGACAAAGGAGCCTGGTGGGCTACAGTCCAAGGGGTCACAAAGAGTCAGACATGACTGAGGTGGCTTAGGACACACACACACACACACATCCTCTATGTATACATGATGAAATCTCAGAGAGATCGGAAAGGAATGCCTGCCACTTCTTGGTTTCATACGCTGGGATTTGGAGGACACATGAGATTTGCAAACAAAAAGTTGGAAGCAGAGAGCATATTAATTGGGGAGAAACAGTATGGGAAGTTGAGCATGTGAGGTTGACAAGGTACAGCGAGCCATGGTGTTAAGAGATCCCCTGAGAGGATCCTTTGTCTTCTCAAAGACTGAATCCTTGCCATTGTAACTTTGTTCCTTCATTCTGCCACTCTATCCTATGGGCATACGACAGGATGCAGCTCAGTAAGCTCTGTGATTCTGTGCTTTGTGGATACAAATCTTGGGCAACATGTTCGGATATGCAAAGATATTGCATTCATTCTTTTAATATTCTATTTATCTATTTACTTTTTGGCCACACCACATGGCCTGTGGGTTCTCATTTCCCTGGCAGGGATCAAATCTGGGCCCCCTGCAGTGAAAACGCAGAGTCTCAATTACTGGACTGCCAGGGAAGTCCCTACGTTCTTTTATTTTTCCTGTATAATTTCCCTTATAATTGTTCTTGTAAGCCTCTGTTCCACTTGGAGTAATGGAAATTTAATCTTGGTCAAATTGTGTGGTCCCTGCTACCCTTTTCTCCTTAAGTTTCCATCCAGATTCCTGCCTTCTGGAGAATTTGGTAGGATCCCTAATTCTCTCCATCACCTAGGCATCTAATACTTGGCTTATCAGACATGAGCAGTTCACTGCTAAGTTGTCCTTCATTCCTACCCTCAAGACACCTCTATAGCTCGCTGTTCTTTCTGCTCCTCCCATGCAACACTGGAACACGTAGACTGGCAGGTCTGGAAGGTGGGTCCCTGGGATCTGCCCAGGGGTGACAGCATGTGGAGTCTTAGTTTGCAGATGGAAGCACAGAGTCTTAGCCACTGGACCATCAGGGAAGTCCCACTACCTCGTAAATTTGTAATGAGAGTTCAATGAGCTAATATTTGTAAAGTGCTTAGAATAGTGTCTGGCTCTTGATACATGCTGTCTGGGTGTTTGCTAAATGAAGCACTTTATATATGCTGACTGTTTAATATTTAGTATGTCCTTTCTCTTTTACGGTTGGTGCTTGCATGGGTCAGGTGGAAACCAGAACAGGAAATCATTTATCTTTACTGAGACTGTCATTATTACTTGTCTAGACAATTGCACTGAACTCCTAAGGGGTCTCCTCTGTAACCTCCTCTTTTTCCAGACCATCTTACCTATTGCTGTTAGCAGCTCTGGTCATGTCTCTGCTTGTTTTCAAGGTTTTTAATAGGTCTCTATTTCCACGGTGAGACTTTGCTAAGTTTTGTACAGAAATACTTTTCCTAAGTACTAAAAAAAAAAAAAGAACATATGCCCTGGGATATATATAAACTAAAACAATGAACACAAGGAAGAAATGTCTTTGAATTCTAGGCTCTCAAAATTTTATGTCAACTTTGCATTCTAATCCATAACCTGGCCATGCTTATTTTAACTTCAGAAACATTTCACACTTCTTGCTAATCAGGACAGTTTTCAAAGGACTTTTCCTATTTGTTTCCTTGGTTAATTGAAGAAAGCTACTGCATCAATTTTTTTTTGCTGTTGGTATCACAATATTTCTAGAATCCAAACAGTTAAATGTATGGAGACATATATATATATATATATATATATATATATATATATATTTTACCTACTTTAAGGATTATGTGGGATAATGATTAAGTAGAGATGCACTGAATGCCGACAAAGAGGTGGAAAAGTACATTTTCAGACTCTTGTTGATTAAAATTTTAATAAATATGCCTTCATGCTGACAGGTTGTTGTATTCTTAGGGTTGTAAGCAAGAGAAAAATCAACTTAAACAAGCTAGAGCAGAGAAGGGAATTTATAGTTTAGTAAATTTAAAGTCCAGGGTGGCAGCTGGCTTCATCAGTGGCTGTTTCCAGGGGTCAAATGATCAGGTCCCTGGCTCTCCACTTCTAGGAAGGATCTTTCCACAAGGCAATCAAGATGGCGATCATGGCAAATGGTACAAGTTGAAAAGAGCTCATTTTCCCTATTTCCTCTAGCAGAGACAGACCAGCTTTGCTCAAATCCATTTCTCATTCAATTACTGTGACCACGTGGGTAGGATGCAGCAAGTGATCAGACCTTGATCAAGTGCCACACCTACATCTGGGAAGAAATGAGCCTGTCATCACTCCACATCTCACACTCCTAGAATGACCGATGCTTCCTATTTACCCAGGACTGTAAAGTTTCCTATGCACAGAACTTTAAGTGCTAAAACTGGATTAGGGAAAACCAAGGCAGTTGGTCTGTTTCTTACTGTTACCCAGAGGAAAATTTGTTGCACCCCAAGGATGGATGGGGAAGGGTGCTAGGCAGAAAAAATATATAGCTGCCTACCACTGTGCATCACAGGATCAAACTGCTTTGGTTTATTGGCAGCCAGAACTCATTTCTGACCATTCCTGCTCCCCAGGCTTCCCAGGAGGTCCAGTGGTTAAGACTCTTTCCTTCCACAGAAGGGGATGAGGGTTCAATCCCTGGTTGGGGACTGCGTGCCCTGAGTCTCAGCCAAAAAAAAGGTGGGGGGATTGGTCATTCTTGTTCCCTTATTCTCTCAGGATACTTGTCAAAAGACTTTTTCAGTGACTGGAAAAGCTTATTGATGATTCTTAGTTAACGTCCACTATTTGAAATCTAATACAGATGAACCAAAATTCTCAAACAACCCATAGTTCCACCATGAATTTCCCTCTGATGCTGTTTAGTTGCTCAGTCATGTCTAACTCTTTTGCGACCCCATGGACTGCAGCCTGCCAGGCTCCTCCGTCCATGGGATTTCCCAGGCAAGAATACTGGAGTGGGTTTCCATTTCCTTCTCCAGGGGATCTTCCTGAATCAGGGATCCATCGAAACCATGTCTCCTGCAATGGCAGGCAGAATTTTTACCACTGAGCCACCAGGGAAGCCTGAACTCTCCTCTAACTCAGACTTTATTTTCACTCCAGTAGTCTTGTCACATACAGTGAAAATATTAGCTTTACTTTGTAATCATCAGCTGAGAGTTTAGCTTTTAAAATGCAAATGACTCAACTTTGTGATTGACAAGATGGTCTTATAAAGAATTCATTCATTTAATCCAAATTTTACTCTTTGTCATAGCATTTACTTTCTTTTTTTTTTGTAAAGAAAAATAACAATTCAATATTAAGTTAGAAACCTGTGACCAGCTGCTCTTTCTAACTAAGTCAGTGTGTATCTGCATAGTAAAGCAAGTTTTCAAAATCAACATATTAAATATAACTTTTACTCAAAAGAAGAAAGGATGAAACCACTAATTTCTTGTAAGAGCAACGTTTACTTCTTTACTAGCCCTCTAAAAAACCTATAAAAACAGATCATTTGCAAAATGTGCTCTTGAAACAGGGCCTTGATGTGAATTACCACTTCTGGAGTTCTGTCCATAATACGTTTCATCTCTGCCTATTCCCATATTTTTAATTCCAGAAAATGCTGTGTGCTAAAATCCTTTACTATTTGGTTGAAAATATTTTCATCAGTTTACCAACATACATCTTCACAGACATCAGCATTACAAATATAATAAAAATCTCCTAGTCAACCATGCATTCATCCAATTACATGAAAAAGAACTGGATTACATATGACTTTTTAAAAAATCACTCAAGTGTGTTTATTAACTGTGCTATTTTTATAAGAACATATTTTTCAGATTGGCAACCTCTTTTTGACCTAAACAGATTTGGACATACCTATTCCGGGAGATAGTGAAGGACAGGGAAGCCTGGTGTGCTGCAGTCCACAGGGTTGCAAAGATTCGGACACAACTTAGTGACTAAGCAACAACAGCAACAAATCACATAGCTTGTTGCCAGTTTCTGTTCTTCTTTTCTGGCCGAGAAGCATATGGGATCTTAGTTCCCTGACCAGGCACTGAACCTGCACACACTGCGCTGGAAGCAGAGTCTTAGCCACTGGATCCCCAGGGAAGTTCCCATATTTTAAAAATAAATGTCAGTTTCCAAGGTAATTTAAAAAACCAATCTTGAAGCCTTATGAAATTTTTAATTGATCTGTGAATTTTATTGTAATACTGTAGTCAGGACTTCTCTGTTTATAATTTTAAAATGTGGTTACAGTTTTTCTTAAGTTTGCAAATTTGATTTTTTTTCAAAATTTTTTTTCTTCAACCACACCTCACTGCACGTGGGAATTCCATGATCAGGGACAGAACCTGTGCCTCCTGCGGTGGAAGTGCAGAGTCTTAACTGCTGAGCAAACAGGAAAGCCGCACAAATTTGATTTTAAGTCACTTCGAATATAATGGTTTCAAGCAATTATTACTCAGTTTTCTCAAAAACCAGATACCAATCTTTAGACTCATTCACACTTGTACAGTAATAGAAATTTGTATTAAACATCTGATTATATTCTGTATACATTTTAAATGGACTTCAGCTTGTTAAAATGATGATTGGAATATGCTGCTGCTGCTGCTGCTAAGTCACTTCAGTCGTGTCCAACTCTGTGCGACCCCATAGACGGTAGCCCACCAGGCTCCCCTGTCCCTGGGATTCTCCAGGCAAGAACACTGGAGTGGGTTGCCATTTCCTTCTCCAGTGCATGAAAGGGAAAAGTGGAAGTGAAGTCGACTTTTAGCGACCCCATGGACTGCAGCCTACCAGACTCCTCCGTCCATGGGATTTTCCAGGCAAGAGTACTGGAGTGGGGTGCCATTGCCTTCTCCGGATTGGAATATAGCACTGTCAAAATAATTACAGGAAAATTGGGATAGTTCTCACTGTCAGTAATGTCAATAATTTCAGGTTTTTCTGAATTTCTTCTCACTGTTTCAAACTAACTATTAAACTATTAAACTATTAAACTAACTATTAACTATTAAAAACTTAATCCTTTGAACTTTTGATTCCTGTTCCCATTTGAAAATGCAATTATCAGCATTTTTCAAGCATCACAATGAAAGATAGTGTGTTATCAGCTTTCCTAATAAATCCCCATTCTTGCCTCCAGTTTTCACACAGTAGTACTGTTCGAAGATTCTTGAGAGTCTCTTGGACTTCAGAGGACTTCAAGGAATCCCAGTCCATCTTAAAGGAAATCAGTCCTGAATATTCATTGGAAAGACTGACACTGAAGCTGAAACTCCAGTACTTTGGCCACCTGATGGGAAGAACTGACTCATTTGAAAAGACCCTGATGCTGGGAAAAATTGAAGGTGGGAGGAGAAGGGGACGACAGAGGATGAGATGGCTGGATGGCATCACTGACTCAATGGACATGAGTTTGAGTAAACTGGAGTTGGAGATGGACAGGGAGGCCTGGCGTGAGGCAGTCCATGGGGTTGCAAAGAGTCGGACATGACTGAGCGACTAAACTGAACTGAACTGAACTGAAAGACAATCAGACAGAAACCAAAGTTTCAAAACACAAACTTCTGTGTGGTTTTTTCCTTATCAGACAATGCACTGCTAAATGAAATAAAAAAGCAACACTTGGAATAAAATATCCAGTCATAAGCAACTGAGCAGGGGTTGATTCAATGAGCGTTAGTAGATCATTTTTTTTTGTCACGGAAAAATTTAAAACAGGGCACATACCTGGTGGTCCAGTGGTTAAAAGTCGGCCTTCCAATTCAGGGGGTGTGGATTTGACCCCTGGTCGGGGAACTAAGATCCCACAAGCCCAGCTCCGTGTGGCCAAAAAACATTTAAAAATTAAAAAAGTCTTTTATAAGGTGGAAAATTTATTTTTGAAGATATTGGCTGAGTACATCCTTGTGGACTGAGCAAGAAATCTCACATTAAAGCAAAGTCTCCCAGCGATATTTTCACGGCTTTCTTACCACATTCTAACTCACCTTTGATATGTTTGATGGGAAACCATCACTGGACACCCTGATAACATCAAACCACCAAAATTTCCTATCATTCGTTGCACATAAGATTTCCTATTTTTCCAGACTCTTATGGAAAAGAAGATTGGCTGCCATGAAAAAGTGGGATATTGTTTATTTTCCTTATTGAATGCATGTGACAAAACCTTTTTAGGCCTTGAACATTCTGGTAAGAACTCCTCCATGTAGGTCCCAGGAACCAACTGAAATGGCCAGGCCATGATCGCTGAGCTCAGCCTGGTGTTTCCTGCCTCTGCATCCAGATTCCTTCCTGTCTCTGGGAGCCCTTCTCTGCTTCTCCTTGCTGAGGTCACATCCACACTCCCACTTGCCTCATTTGCTCCTACCTATAGAAGCATCTCTTAACTCTGCCATGTGAGAATCACTTTTCCCACCCTGAACCCCGCTCATTTATGACTATTTCTACAGCTAGCATGATAACATAAACGTTTTTGAAGTTGAAAGTTTCAAGTTCAATTCTTCTCGCCAAGAAGCGTTAAGTTCCCTCTGGCTTTGAATGATCCTTCATAGCAGCAGTCCCCAGCCTTTCTGGCACCAGAGACTGGTTTCCTGAAACACTGTTTTTCCACGGACTGGAATGTGTGGTTTGGGGATGATTCACGTGCATTACATTTACGATGTGATTTATTACATCAGCTCCACTTCAGATCATTAGGCATTAGATCCCAGAGGTTGGGTACCCCTGGGAATATAACTCAGATTCTTAAAAATGGTGAGAAACCCAAAGATATTTCCTAGTTAAAGAAATACATAAATAAATCCTGTACCCCAGTGTCATAGTGGGAAGTTAGGAGGCTTGAAGCCATTGGTAGTAGAGTTGGGTAAATCCTATCCAATAGGCAGGGTGATTAAACACTGTAATTCTCAGTGCATCTGGACTTGATCACCATTTTAACTCTTAGCCGCATTCTCCAACAAAGCATTCTAGTCTTTGGGAACCTACCTTTGACTTTTTTTTGGTCTTGACTTTTTTTTGGTCTGCAGCAGGTCTTAGTCATGGCATGCGGAATCTAGTTTGCTGACTGATTCAAAACCATGGCCTCTGCATTGGGAGGGCAGAGCCTTAGCTACTGGACCACAGCGAAGTCCCTGGCTTTCTTATATTGGAAATTTATGAGAAAAATATTTACTCACAGAAATAATTTTATAACATTGCTGCAACCAGTAGGTCTATTTCATCATTAATTTCTAGAGCAATTTGTGAAGTTTTGTCTGATTGTTTTAGCCAGACTTCCTTAATACTTGTGTTTAATTTGTCTAGGGGTTCATTATATGCCACCTGGTATTGTTTTTCAAATATATCTACTACACTGATGAAATCTTTTTGTAAAATTTTATTGAAGTATAGTTGATTTACAGTGTTGTATAAATTTCTTCTGTACAGTAGTTGTACCTATATATATTTATATACTCAGTTATACATATATATATATGTTCTTTTTCATATTCTTTGATGGAATATTTTCACTTCCTAATGGATTTCATTTTATTTTTACCAAAAAAGAAAAAAAAAACCCTTGATTGTGGGAAATGGGATTTGATTTTACCCTACTTACAAGCTAATTACTCAGCCTTTTGCTGTTTCATGGATGCTAACGGAAGACCCAAGACTCCTGGGTCAGAAACAAAAGCCTTCTCCACTCAAGGCAAATAACCAGCATGAGCTTCATGTTTGCACCCTTCACCTTTGCTTCCACCCAAATTTCACAGGGTTCTGTTACAGGAGAGAAACAGAGGCTGGGAAATCCTCCACTTTACAGCAAGCACTAAGTAACCAGTTCTTTGTCCTGGAGGGAGGCATTATTGCACCCCTCCAGGTTGCTCACTGCAAACATACCAGGGGAAGAGTGGCCCTGAGGCAAGCTGGAACCCGGGCCGGGGAACCCTTACTTCAGTGCTCCTACCGACTAATGTCTCCTTGAGCAGCAAAATACAAAGGCACGGTAAGGGACTAAAAATAACTGCGTGTATGCATGGTTGGGGCAAATTATGGACAACAAGATACAAAAAGACCAAAAACCCCAGCTACCATTTCCGAACAGCCAGGAGCAAGAGCAGGGTACTGTGCATGCGGGCAGTACATTAGGAAGTGAAAGATGCACACACCACCACCAGAGGCGGGGGCAAACCAGCCACACCACCCCTCTGGCCCCACCCCTGGACCTGCCCCTCTCCTCACCTCATGTAAGAAACCAGCTCACCCTGCTGCAGCCCAGGAAGTGAGCAAGCAAGCAAAGGAAGCTTACTTGTGTTTACTCCCTGCCCTGCTGCAACAGAGGCCCCCAATAAAGCCTTGCCTGAATTTCTTGTATGGCCTCTCATCGATTTCTATTTTTTAATTTAATTTTGAGATTTTTGGCTGTGCTGGGTCGTCCATGCGGCTTTCTCCAGTTACAGCAAGCGGGGGCTACTCTCTAGTTGTGGTGCATGGGCTTCTCAATGCGGTGACTTCTCTTGTTGTAGAGCGCGGGCTCTAGGGCACCCCGGCTTCAGAAGTTGCAGCACATGGGCTTAGCTGCACCGTGGCATGTAGAATCTTCCCAGAACAGGGATCGAACCCATGTCCATTGCATTGGCAGGCGGCTTCTTAACCACTGGACCACCACAGAAGTCACTTATTAATTTCTACTGATTAAGGAAACCAAAAACCGTTGTCAGTAACAGTCAGCGTCTTCTTTGTTGGCGTACTAACGTAGGTGAGACTCATGTAGGAGAGTCACTCTCACCACAATCATTCTTAGTTTCCTTTATTTAGACTGAAACACTGATGCTCAGACAAATTGATAGTTTACATAACTCAGTTTACATAACTAAGATCTCAGAACTTGAGTTTTCTTCAGATTTTTTAGAAATATGATATAATTTTATTTTTTGCTTTTTTTAAATACCTAAAATTTTCTGTTGGAGTATAATTAATTTACATTGTTATGTTATTTCAGGTATACAGTGAAGTATTCAGTTATACATGTAATAACTTGAGTTTCCTAATTCTAAATTGGTATTAATTTCAATAGACTTGCATGCACTGTCTAATATATAAAATACTTTATTAATAATTTTCATTTTGATCACAGGTCTAAATAACATCTGAATATTGATAAAATATTAAATATAAATGTGAAAATATTGCCTATAATTTTATTAAATGTTATTTTTAAAATATCATTAAATAAAATATTATGCAATGTAATCTATATGTTACTAAGTATAACCTAATTTTTATTTTTTTTTTACTTTTCAAAATGTGGCTACTAGAAAAAATTTAATTGCATATGTAGTTTTATATTTCTACTGGATAGCACTGCAATAGACCATAAATCTTTTATCTCTTATTTTCCTTTAATTGATTCTTAACTTTTTAACCATTTTTTATTAGTTTTAACGTAAATGTAGTAAATACACCACATACTAGTCTTACGTGCACAACTCGTTGAATTGATGCCTATGCATACACTTCGATAATCACTACTCAGGTCAAGATATAGAACATGTCCACTACTGATACTGAGAAAGTTAACTCTGATCAGACCATGACATGCATGTGCGCATGCTCAGTTTTGAATCCCATTCTTTGCAACCCCCTGGACTCTTTACCACTGCGCCCCCTGGGAAGTAGCCATGACATAAGCTGCACAATTCTGAGAACTGGCCTCAGAGAAATGGAAACAAACCTGTCCTGGGACTGAAGATTAACTCTGCCTAAAACAATCAAGATGACACTGACCAGTCCATCAGCAGACGAATGGATAAGGAAGCTGTGGTACATATACACAATGGAATATTACTCAGCCATTAAAAAAAATACATTTGAATCGGTTTTATTGAGATGGATGAAACTGGAGCCCATTATACAGAGTGAAGTAAGCCAGAAAGAAAAACACCAATACAGTATACTAATGCATATGTATGGAATTTGAGAGATGGTAACAGTAACCCTATATGCGAGACAGAATAAGAGACACAGATGCATAGAACAGTCTTATGGACTCTGAGGGAGAAGGTGAGGGTGGGACGTTCTGGAAGAATAGCATTGAAACATGTATATTATCATATGTGAAACAGAACACCATTCCAGGTTCAATGCATGAGACAAATGCTCAGGGCTGGTGCAATGGGATGACCCTGAGGGATGGGATGAGGAGGGAGGTGGGAGGGGGGTTCAGGATGGGGAACACATGTAAACCCATGGCTGATTCACGTCAATGTATGGCAAAAACCACTACAATATTGTAAAGTAATTAGCCCCCAACTAAAATAAATAAATTTATTTAAAAAAAATGAATCTGATAAAAAAAAAAAAAGATGACACTGACCAGACCACTGATGACCAATTTCAAGATGTCTGTCAGTGCTGACTGTGCTTCTTTCCATGCAGCCCTCTCCCTCAGCCTATAAAAGCTCTTGACAACTGACTGTCAGTTGAGGGGAGTCGGCCTTTGGACAGGCATCTGCAACGCCCCCTACCCACACCCCCACCCCCAAGTCACCAGCATCCAAAATAAAGCAAACTTTACTTTCTAACAACCTTTCCTCAGCGATCAATGCAAAGAAATAGAGGAAAACAATAGAATGGAAAAGACTAGAGATCTTTTCAAGAAAACTAGAGATACCAAGGGAACATTTCATGCAAAGATGGGCTCGATAAAGGACAGAAATGGTATGGACCTAACGGAAGCAGAAGATATTAAGAAGAGGTGGCGAGAATACACAGAAGAACTGTACAAAAAAGATCTTCATGACCCAGATAATCACGATGGTGTGATCACTCACTTAGAGCCAGACATCCTGGAGTGTGAAGTCAAGTGGTCCTTAGAAAGCATCACTACAAACAAAGCTAGTGGAGGTGATGGAATTCCAGTTGAGCTATTTCAAATCCTAAAAGATGATGCTGTGAAAGTGTTGCACTCAATATGCCAGCAAATTTGGAAAACTAAGCAGTGGCCACAGGACTGGAAAAGGTCAGTTTTCATCCTAATCCCGAAGAAGGCAACGCCAAAGTATGCTCAAACTGCTGCACAATTGCACTCATCTCACACACTTAGCAAAGTAATGCTCAGAATTATCCAAGCCAGGCTTAAGCAATACGTGAACTGTGAACTTCCAGATGTTCAAGCTGGTTTTAGAAAAGGCAGAGGAACCAGAGATCAAATTGCCAACATCCGTTGAATCATCAAAAAAGCAAGAGAGTTCCAGAAAAACATCTATTACTGCTTTATTGACAATGCCAAAGTCTTTGACTGTGTGGATCACAATAAACCGTGGAAAATTCTGAAAGAGATGGGAATACCAGACCACCTGACTTGTCTCTTGAGAAACCTGTATGCAGGCCAGGAAGCAACAGTTAGAACTGGACATGGAACAATAAACTGGTTCCAAATAGGAAAAGGAGTACATCAAGGCTGTATATTGTCACCCAGCTTATTTAACTTATATGCAGAGTTCATCATGAGAAATGCTGGGCTGGAAGAAGCACAAGCTGGAATCAAGATTGCCGGGAGAAATATCAATAACCTCAGATATGCAGGTGACGCCACCCTGATGGCAGAAAGTGAAGAGGAACTAAAAAGCCTCTTGATGAACGTGAAAGAGGAGAGTGAAAAAGTTGACTTAAAGCTCAACATTCAGAAAACTAAGATCATGGCATCTGGTCCCATCACTTCAAGGGAAATAGATGGGGAAACAGTGGAAACAGTGTCAGACTTTATTTTGGGGGGCTCCACAATCACTGCTGATGGTGATTGCAGCCATGAAATTAAAAAACACTTACTCCTTGGAAGGAAAGTTATGACCAACCTAGATAGCACATTTAAAAGCAGAGACATTACTTTGCCAACAAAGGTCCATCTAGTCAAGGCTATGGTTTTTCCAGTAGTCATGTATGGATGTGAGAGTTGGACGGTGAAGAAAGCTGAGCGCCGAAAAATTGATGCTTTTGAACTGTGGTGTTGGAGAAGACTCTTGAGAGTTCCTTGGACTGCAAGGAGATCCAACCAGTCCATCCTAAAGGAGATCAGTCCTGAGTATTCATTGGAAGGACTGATGTTGAAGCTGAAACTCCAATCCTTTGGCCACCTCATGCGAAGAGTTGACTCATTTGAAAAGACCTTGATGCTGGGAAGGATTGGGGGCAGGAGGAGAAGGGGACGATAGAGGATGAGATGGCTAGATGGCATCACCGTCTCGATGGACATGGTTTTGGGTAGACTCCTGGAGTTGGTGATGGACAGGGAGGCCTGGCGTGCTTCGATTCATGGGGTCGCAAAGAGTCAGACACGACTGAGTGACTGAACTGACCTGAACTGCCTCTTTAATGTCTTTTGAGTGGTGAGCAGCTAGATTCCACTTTCGACTGTAGAATCACAGAGTATATATTCTTTTGTATATGATGTCTTGTGCTCAGCACGGTGTTTTTGAAATTCATCCTCATTGGCAAGTGTATCAGTAGTTTGTTTTCTTTATTTCTTTGTAGAATTCCATTTTATGGCTATGTACCACAGTCATCAATTTTCCAGTTGGTGGATGTTTGGGTGTTTCCAGTTTGGACTCATGAATAAAGCTGCTCTGAACACTCATTTTAACACTCTGAACACCTTTTAACCTTTGAGGAGAGATTGTGATCTGTCTTTGGTAAGCCACCCAACACCCACACTCTAATATCACTAACACAATGCCCCTCTTGATGGATATTTGTTGGAAGTATAGTTTTAAACTAGCAGTGTGGTGATTTGTCTGTCAGTCTCCATGTGGAAAATAAAGTCCAGTGTCAGAACAAAGTTGACTCAAAGTTTCCACTATTATCACAAATAATGAACAAATAGGTCAGGAAGTCAGTCTCCTGTATTTATATGATCTATTTCAGTCTTGTTGCCAGTTAAAAATAAACTTGTACTCCCAGATACATTTAGTGACTGGTTATGAAAAAAATGTGCTTGTTTCTTATGCTGTTTTTTCCCATAACTTTTCTACCCATTTCCTTCATCTCCTGGCCCTCTTCTTTTTAACAGCAATTCAGAGGAAAGCAGATTCTAGGTGGAATTATTGAATAGATATTCAAAGAAAGACTGTTATATATAAGGAGTGTTATTATTTTGGGAGTAAATTACAAACTTTTTTTGCTTATTTGTTTTCTTTCCTTTAAAATTATCTGCTGGGGAGAAGCCAGACATCCTGCGTTTCAATCATGAATCGGAACTCATGAGTGAGGCTGGAGACGTATCATTTGAGCCTTAGCTTTCTCGTCTTTAAAATGGGGATATAATGTCTTCCACATAGGGTTGCCTGGAGGATTAAAAGACCTAATGTGTCAGGCTTCCCTGGTGGCTCAGTGGCAAAGAATCCATCTGGCAACACAGACACAGGATTTGATCCTTGATCAGGGAAGATTCCCACATGCAACTAAGATCCCATGATCCCAAGATCCCACTGAGCAACTAAGCCCATGCTCCACAACTTCTGAGCCTGTGCTCTAGAGCCTGGGGGCCACAACTACTGAAGCCCATGGGCCCTAGAGCCTGTGCCCCTTAACAAGAGAAGCCACCTCAATGAGAAGCCCCCGCACCACAACTGGGGAAGCATTTTTGTGCTTAAGGGAAGTAAAATTTGCTTTATTTTGGATTCTGGCACCTGCTCGCCGCAACTAGAGAAAAGCCTGGGTAGCAAGGAAGAACCAGCACAGCCAAAAATAAATATTTTTTTTAAAAAAGACCTAACAAGTGTCAAGCTGAGCAATGGCTTCTTGAAATCCATTTCTCAGTGGACATACACCTTCTTCCTGTATGAGTTGCTATTTTTGTTTCTTATTCTGTTTGTCTCTCTGATAACTCGAGCATCATCAGATATGTCTGCCAAGATTCCTAAACTGTGTGCTCAAGTAGAGCAGTGTGCTGCCAGAAACTCACCAAGAGCATTCCAGGGGACTTTCCTGGCGGTCTAGTGGTTAAGACTCCTGTGCTTCCAATGCAGGGGACATGGCTTGGATCCCAGGTCAGGAAACTAGGTTTCTGCCTACTGGTGCAGAGTGGCTGAAAAAAAAAAATTAAAAGAAAGAGCATTCCAAAATAGTTTAACTTTAAAGGGAAACAGTGATATTTGGCATATGTCAGTCATGGAGTGAACTACCAGCTCCAAGGAGTTCAACGTTTCAACATTAGATTGTGGTGCGTTTCTTTCATTGATGTCTTATTTTCACAAGGCTTTGATTTCTGCGGTTGGTGTGACAAAAAGCAAGCGCTACATGAAAAGCGGTGTACCACAGGATGGAGATGGCCATGTCCAGTCTGAGCCCAAGGTTTTAGAAGTTGCGCAGTGTATCAACAGGTAGAGACACTTCATTCGTGTGCTATTTAAGAAAGAAATGAAAATGCAGTTTTTCCAGTTTATGTGTATCATTTCTCATATGTCTACCAAGATGTTAGGACGAGAATACTCATTAAGTTGTTTGGCTCTTGGTGTTCAGTAGTTGGTAATTGTTAGCTGTTTCTTTTGGTCTGTGGGTGTGTGAAAAATGACTGAGATGAAGTGCTGAACTAGGAGGTTTAAGAACTTTCTGTTCTAAGGATGTTTAACGGAGGACAGACAACAGTGATATAGAGAAATAAGTAGATTTTGTAGGAGGTATGTAATGATAATAACAAATGTTAAATTTAAATAGTCAAGTCTACATCTTATAGATAAACAGGTTATACCTCAAAAAAACCCACCTCTTTAAAAAAAAGTTTTATTGGAGTATACTTGATTTACAATGTTGTTTAATTTCTGCTGTACAACAAGGTGTCTTAGCTACATATATACATATAGATATATGTATATATATGTATATATATATCCTGCTGAAAATGCAGGAGACCTAAGAGACGCAGGTTCAATCTCTGGGTCTGGAAGATCTCCTGGAGGAGGGCATGGCAACCCAGTCCAATATTCTTGCTTGGAAAATCCCACGGACAGAGGAGCCTGGAGGGGTACAGTCCATAGGGTCGAAAAGAGTAAGACACGACTGAAGAAACTTGGTTCAGTTCAGGTCAGTTGTTCAGTCATGTACGACTCTTTGCGACCCCATGGACTGCAGCACAACAGGCCTCCCTGTCCATCAACAACTCTGGGAGTTTACTCAAACTCATGTCCACTGAGTCGGTGATGCCATCCAGCCATCTCCTCCTCTGTCGTCCCCTTCTCCTCCCGCCTTCAAGCTTTTCTAGCATCAGAGTCTTTTCAAATGAGTTAGCTCTTCCCATCAGGTGGCCAAAGTATTGGAGTTTCAGCTTCAGCATCAGTCCTTCCAATGAATATTCAGGACTGATTTCCTTTAGGATGGACTGGTTGGATCTCTTTGCTGTCCAAGAGACTCTCAGGAGTCTTCTCCAACACCACAGTTCAAAAGCATCAATTCTTTGGCACTCAACTTTCTTTACAGTCCAACTCTCACATCCATACATGACTACTAGAAAAACTATAGCCTTGACTAGACAGACTTGTTGGCAAAGAAATGTCTCTGCTGTTTAATATGCTCTCTAGGTTGGTCATAACTTTCCTTCCAAGAAGTTAAGTGTCTTTTACTTTCATGGCTGCAATCACCATCTGCAGTGATTTTGGAGCCCCCCCAAAATAAAGTCTGACACTGTTTCCACTGTTTCCCCATCTATTTCCCTTGAAGTGATGGGACCAGATGCCATGATCTTAGTTTTCTGAATGTTGAGCTTTAAGTCAACTTTTTCACTCTTTCACTTTCCTCAAGAGGCTTTTTAGTTCTTCTTTGCTTTCTGCCATAAGGGTGGTGTCATATGCATATATGAGGTTATTGATATTTATCCCAGCAATCTTGATTCAAGCCTGTGCTTCATCCAGTCCAGCATTTCTCATGATGTACTCTGCATATAAGTTAAATAAGCAGGGTGACAATATACAGCCTTGACATACTCCTTTTCCTATTTGGAACCAATCTGTTGTTCCATGTCCAGTTCTAACTGTTGCTTCCTGACATGCATACAGATGTCTCAAGAGGCAGGTCAGGTGGTCTAGTATTCCCATCTCTTTCAGAATTTTCCAGTTTGTTGTGATCCACACAGTCAAAGACTTTGGCATTGTCAATAAAGCAGAAATAGATGTTTTTCTGGAACTCTCTTGCTTTTTCGATGATCCAACGGATGTTGGCAATGTGATCTCTGGTTCCTCTGCCTTTTCCACATCCAGCTTGAACATCTGGAAGTTCATGGTTCACGTATTGCTGAAGCCTGGGTTGGAGAATTTTGAGCATTACTTTACTAGCGTGTGAGATGAGTACAATTGTGTGGTAGTTTGAGCATTCTTTGGCATTGCCTTTCTTTGGGATTGGAATGAACACTGACCTTTTCCAGTCCTGTGGCCACTGCTGTTTTCCAAATTTGCTGGCATATTGAGTGCAACACTTTCACAGCATCATCTTTTAGGATTTGAAATAGCTCAACTGGAATTCCATCACCTCCACTAGCTTTGTTCGTAGTGATGCTTCCTAAGGCCCACTTAACTTCGTATTCCAGGATGTCTGGCTCCAGGTGAGTGATCACACCATCGTGATTATCCAGGTCATGAAGATCTTTTTTGCACAGTTCTTCTGTGTATTCTTGCCACCTCTTCTTAATATCTTCTCTTTCTGTTAGGTCCCTACCATTTCTGTCCTTTACTGAGCCCATCTTTACATGGAATGTTCCCTTGGTATCTCTAATTTTCTTGAAGAGATCTCCAGTCTTTCCCATTCTGTTGTTTTCCTCTATTTCTTTGTATTGATCGCTGAGGAAGGCTTTCTTATATCTCCTTGCTATTCTTTGGCACTCTGCATTCAAATGGGTATAACTTTCCTTTCCTCCTTTGCTTTTTGCTTCTCTTCTTTTCACAGCTATTTGTAAGGCCTCCTCAGACAACCATTTTGCTTTTTTGCATTTCTTTTTCTTGGGGATGATCTTGATCCCTGTCTCCTGTACAATGTCACGAACCTCCGCCCATAGTTCACCAGGCACTCTGTCTATCAGATCTAGTCCCTTAAATCTATTTCTCACTTCCACTGTATAATCATAAGGGGTTTGATTTAGGTCATACCTGAATGGTCTAGTGGTTTTACCTACTTTCTTCAATTTCAGTCTGAATTTGGCAATAAGCAGTTTATGTTCTGAGCCACAGTCAGCTCCCGGTCTTGTTTTTGCTGACTGTATAGAGCTTCTTCATCTTTGGCTGCAAATGTCCACGTGTAGAGTCTTCTCTTGTGTTGTTGGAAGAGGGTGTTTGCTATGACCAGTGCATTCTCTTGGCAAAACTCTACTAGCCTTTGCCCTGCTTCATTCTGTACTGCAAGGGCAAATTTGCCTGTTACTCCAGGTATTTCTTGACTTCCTACTTTTGCATTCCAGTTCCCTATAATGAAAAGGACATCTTTTTTGGGTGTTAGTTCTAGAAGGTCTTGTAGGTATTCACAGAACCATTGAACTTCAGCTTCTTCAGCGTTACTGGTTGGGGCATCGACTTGGATTACTGTGATATTGAATGGTTTGCCTTGGAAACGAACAGAGATCATTCTGTCGTTTTTGAGATTACATTCAAGTACTGCATTTTGGACTCTTTTGTTGACTATGATGGCTACTCCATTGCTTTTAAGGGATTCTTGCCTGCAGTAGTAGATATAATGGTCATCTGAGTTAAATTCACCCATTCCAGTCAATTCTAGTTTGCTGATTCCTAAAATGTTGTTCACTCTTGCCAGCTCCTGTTTGACCACTTCCAATTTGCCTTGATTCATGGACCTAGCATTCCAGGTTCCTATGCAATATTGCTCTTTACTTAGCACGCACACATATTCTTTTTCATATTATTTTCCACTATGGTTTACCACAGGATGTTAAATATAGTTCCCTGTGCTATACAGCAGGACTTTGTTATTTATCCATCCTGTATGTAACAGTTTGCATTTGCTAATCTCAAACTCTCAGTCCTTCTTTCCTCCACCCTTTACTGTCCCAGAGCTAACACAAGTCTGTTCTCGGTAAGTCTGTCTTTGTTTAGTAGATATGTTCATCTGTGTCATATTTTAGATTCCACATATAAGTGATCATGTGTATCCATCTTTCTCTTTCTGACTTACTGCACTTGGTATGATCATGTTTAGGTCCATCCATGTTGCTGTAAATGGCATTATTTCATTCTTTTTATAGTTAAGAAATATTCCATTGTATATATGTACCACATCTTCTTTATCTGTTCATTTGTTGATGGACATTTAAGTTGTTTCCATGTCTTGGCTATTATAAATAGTGCTCCTATGAACATAGCGGGTGCATGTATCTGTTCTAATTATGGTTTATTTTAAACTAATTTTTATCAGAGTATATAGTTGCTTTCCAATGTTGTGTTAGTTTCTACTGTACAGAAAAATGAATCAGCTGTACATATACATATACCCCCTCTTTTTTGGACTTCTTGAAGTATGGTTTTGTTTGGTATATATGCCCAGGATTGGGCTGCTGGATCTTATGAAAGAACTGCTTCTTTAATTAGTTAAATCCTATATGTTCTCAAACCTCTGCCAAATCCTATATAGTCTCAAACCTCTATATATAAACCTCTTCAAGAAAACCTTTCCAATTTACAACTCTCCCATCCCTATTCTCTGTGCCAGCTAGACAAGGAGAAACTCTCATTCAGGCTTCCAGAAACCCTCTGCTTACCCGATCCTTGCATCCTTGAAATGTTGATTTTCTTGTCTCTACATAGGTATGTTGTGGGCAGAGATCATACCTAAATGAACTTTGCACCTGTGGCCTATGGTACAGTGTGTAGCATATAACAAGCTCTCAGAAGATATTTGTTGATGAATTAATGAAACATACAGAGGATATACACAGGTAATAGTAGCCAGGGTTAACTAGACATTGCATAGATACTTCCAGAGTTACTCAAATATTTGCTGTTGTTGTTTTAGTCACTTAGTCGTGTCCAAATCTTTTGTGACCCCATGGACTGTACCCCACCAGGCTCCTCTGTCAATGGGATTTCCCAGGGAAGAACACTGGCTTTGCCATTGCCTTCTCCAGGGGATCTTCCTAACCCAGGGATCGAACCAGGGTCTCCTGCATCTCCTGCACTGGCTGGCAGATTCATTACCACTGAGCCACATGGAAAGCCCTACTCAGACACTATATGCATGTTGTCTTATAACATGAAGACTATTTAGTTATCTTATAACCCAAAGACTTTGAGCTACACAAATTCAGTCACTTTTGGTCACAGGGACAGATAGGGCTGAACCTGGAATCCACGGCTCCTATGTATTTTTTTGTTTTCTATACAACATACTGCACCTGGTCACTGGAAGTTATTAACAGAACATAAACTTCTGTGGATTGGACCCTCTTTTTATATTCTTATGTAACTCTTATGGCTATACAAACAGCTGAGGAAAGAAGAGAAGCAAAAAGCAAGGGATAAAGGGAAAGATATACCGAACTGAATGCAGAGTTCTAGAGAATAGCAAGGAGAGACAAGAAGGCCTTCTTAGATGAACAATGCAAAGAGTAGAGAAAAACAACAGAATGGGAAAGACTAGATATCTCTTCAAGAAAATTAGAGATACCAAGGGAACATTTCATGCAAAGATGGGCTCAATAAAGGACAGACATGGTATGGGCGTAACAGAAGCAGAAGATATTAAGAAGAGGTGGCAAGAATACACAAAAGAAATGTACAAAAAAGATCTTCATGACCCAGATAATCACGATGGTGTGATCACTCACCTAGAGCCAGACATCCTGGAATGTGAAGTCAAGGGGGCCTTAGAAAGCATCACTATGAACAAAGCTAGTGGAGTTGATGGAATTCCAATTGACCTGTTTAGAATCCTAAAAGATACTGCTGTGAAAGTGCTGCACTCAATATGTCAGCAAATTTGGAAAACTCAGCCGTGGCCACAGGACTGGAAAAGGTCAGTTTTCATTCCAATCTCAAAGAAAGGCAATGCCAAAGAATGCTCAAACTACCACACAATTGCACTCATCTCACACGCTAGTAAAGTAATGCTCAAAATTCTCCAAGCCAGGCTTCAGCAATACGTGAACCGTGAACTTCCAGATGTTCAAGCTGGTTTTAGAAAAGACAAAGGAACCAGAGATCAAATTGTCAACATCTGCTGGATCATTGAAAAAGCAAGAGAGTTCCAGAAAAACATCTATTTCTGCTTTATTGACTATGCCAAAGACTTTGACTGTGTGGATCACAATAAACTGTGGAAAATTCTGAAAGAGATGGGAATACCTGAACTGCCTGTTGAGAAACATGTATGCAGGTCAGGAAGGAACAGTTAGAACTGGACATGGAACAACAGACTGGTTCCAAATAGGAAAAGGAGTACGTCCAGCGAATATATTGTCACCCTGCTTATTTAACTTATATGCAGAGTACATCATGCATACAAATGCCAAGCTGGATGAAGCACAAGCTGGAATCAAGACTGCCAGGAGAAATATCAATAACCTCAGATATGCAGATGACACCACCCTTATGGCAGAAAGTGAAGAACTAAAGAGTCTCGATGAAAGTGAAAGAGGAGAGTGAAAAAGGTGGCTTAAACTCAACATTCCAAAAACTAAGATCAAGACATTGGTCACATCACTTCATGCAAATAGATGGTGAAACAATGAAAACAGTGAGAGACTTTATTTTCTTGGGCTCCGAAATCACTGCAGATGGTGACTGCAGCCATGAAATTAAAAGACACTTGCTCTTTGGGAGAAAAGCTATGACAAACCTAGACAGCATATTAAAAGCATAGACATTACTGACAAAGGTCCATCTAGTTAAAGCTATGGTTTTTCCAGTAGTCATGGATGGATATGAGAGTTAGACCATAATGAAAGCTGAGTGCCAAAGATTTATTGCTTTTGAACTGTGGTGCTGGAGGAGACTCTTGAGTGTCCCTTGGACTGCAAGGAGATCAAATCAGTCAGTCCTAAAGGGAATCAGACCTGAATATTCACTGGAAGGTCTAATGCTGAAGCTTCAATACTTTGGTCACCTGATGCGAAGAACTGACTCATTGGAAAGACCCTGATGCTGGGAAAGATTGAAGGCAGGAGGAGAAGGGGATGACAGAGGGTGAGATTGTTGAATGGCATCACTAACTCAATGGACACAAGTTTGAGTAAGCTCTGGGAGTTGGTATGGACAGGGAAGTCTGGTGTGCTGCAATCCAAAAGTCGGACATGACTCAGCAACTAAACTGAAATGAACTGAAAGCAAGTGAGGGAATTCCAGAAAAACACTGATTTCTGTTTTATTTACTATGCTAAAGCCTTTGACTGTGTAGATCAGAACAAATGTGGAAATTTCTTAAAGATATGGGAATCCCAGACCACCTTACCTGTCTCCTGAGAAACCTGTATGTGGGTTAAGAAGCAACAGTTAGGACCTTACATGGAACTGACTGGTTCAAAATTGGGAAAGGAGTACGATAAGGCTATACATATTGTCACCCTGTTTATCTAACTTATATGCAGAGATATTACACAAAATGCTGGGCTGGCTGAGTCACAAGGTGGAATCAAGACTGCTTGGAGAAATATCAACCCCTCAGATACACAGATGATACCACTCTAATGGCAGAAAATGAAGAGGAACTAAAGAGCCTCTTGATGAGGATGAAAGAAGAGAGTGAAAAAACTGGCTTAAAAACTCAACATTCCAAAAACTAAGGTCATGACATCTGGTCCCATCACTTCTTGGCAAATAGAAGGGGAAAAAGTGGAAGCAGTGACAGATTATATTTCCCTGGGCTCCAAAATTTCCTGCAGACAGTGATTGCATCCGTGAAATTAAAAGATGCTTGCTCCTTGGAAGGAAAGCTATGACAAACCTAGACAGTATATTAAAAAGCAGAGACATCACTTTGGTGATAGAGGTAGGTATAGTCAAAGCTATGGTTTTTCCACTAGTCATGTGTGGATGTGAGAAATGAATCATAAAGAGGGCTGAGTGCCAAAGAATTGATGCTTTCGAACTGTGGTACTAGACAAGGCTCTTGAAAGTCCTTCGAACTGCAAGGAGATGAAACAAGGCAATCTTGAAAGAAATCAACCCTGAACACTCATTGGAAGGTGTGATGCTGCAGCTGAAGGTATAATCCTTTGGCCACCTGATGTGAAGAGCTGACTCAGTTGAAAAGACCCCTGATACTGGGAAAGGTTGAGGGCAGCAGGAGAAGGGGGCGGCAGAGGGTGAGATGGTTGGTTACATAGCATCACCGAATGGACATGAATTTGAGCAAACTCTGGGAGACAGTGAAGGACAGGGAAGCCTGGCATGGTGCAGTTCACGCGGTCACAAACAGTCAGACATGACTTAGCGAGTGAACAACACAACAACAACCCTTAGGAAAGGAACCTCTAGACAGCAAGGAAGAGTTACTACAGTAGTTGATTTAGGCCCAACTGCAGGGAAATTACAGCTAATTAACAATGGAAGAAACTGTACATCATGATACAAAGAGAAACAGAGTAATAGAGGGGGAAAAACTCAGAGTAAATACAGAAAAGGTTTGTTTTTATTTTGTTAATGTGAACATTTCAAGCATTTCATTAAATTCATTCATTTATTCAGATTAAATTGATTGAGCACCCATTATTTGTCTAGCACCATCCTAGGGAAAACACAATGATCTTGGAGTTTCTGTGTAATAGAAGAGACAGTTATTTAAAATTATTAAATTGTGGCTGGAAATAATTAGCAGGAAGCTAAATACCGTGTCCATTTAGAATGTATTCTAGACCAGTTTACACCCACTAACATAACTTCCATACGTTGGCCACCTGGTTCAAAGAGCTGACTGATTTGAAAAGACCCTGATCCTGGGAAAGATTCAGGGCAGGAGGAGAAAGAGGGGCAATAGAGGATGAAAGGCTCTGATTGCATCACCAATTCAATGGACATGCTGCTGCTGCTGCTAAGTTGTTTCAGTCGTGTCCAACTCTGTACGACCCCATAGACAGCAGCCCACCAGGCTCCCTGGGATTCTCCAGGCAAGAACATTGGAGTGGGTTGCCATTTCCTTCTCCAATGCATGAAAGTGAAAAGTGGAAGTGAAGTCGCTCAGTCGTGTCTGACTCTTAGCGACCCCATGGACTGCAGCCTACTAGGGCTCCTCCATCCATGGGATTTTCCAGGCAAGAGTACTGGAGTGGGTTGCCATTGCCTTCTCCCAGCTGTATTCTATGTGGTCGAAAATAGTTGGATACAACTGAGCGACTGAACAACATTATCATGGATAAAACTAATCACCCCAACCATACAAAATATTGTGGAGGATGTGGAGCAACTGGTACTTCTGAGCACTGCTGATGGGAGTTTAATATAATACAGACATTTTGGAAAACAGTTCAGCAGTTTCTTCTAAAGTTAAACATACCCTTATCACACAGACCTAGTAATTCCAGTACTTGGTATTTACCGAAGAGAAATGAAACCTTGTGTCTCCACAATGACTTGTACACTAGCGGTTGTGGCTGGTCACAGCCGGAAAACTGAAAAATGAAGCAGTGCAAATGTCTATAAACAGGTGACTGGGTGACAAACTATGGTGCTTCCATATAAGGACTAGTACTCAGCAATAAAAAGGGACTACTGACACACCCACAGCACTGGATCAACCTCAAAACATACTAAAGGAAAAAGCCCAACTCAGTAAAAGCACAGACTGATGAAGTCACGTGAAATTAAGTAATACGGAAACCTATGCTACGGCGATAGAAATCTGATTAGTATTTCCTGGCAAGGCAGTGGTTATTGACTTGCAAGTTCCTGGAACTTCCTAGAGTGATGGAAATATGCTCTATCGTTCCTAGAATGGTGGTTATTCACACTGGTGAATACTTTTGCCAAAACGCATGGACCACTTAAAATCTGTGCATTTTAGTCTGTGTAAATTAAACTTTTTTTTTTTTAAAGCATAATCAAATGGCAACCCAACAAGTGGTGGTGGCTGGAAGCAGGGGTCTTTATTAATATATATATTTTTTAATATAAGAAAGTGTATTCTACAAAAAACCAAAAATTCCCAAACCCAAACAAACCAACAAAAAAAAATAGTAACATCAACAACAACAACAAATCCAAACGCCCAAAGCCTAAAAAAAAAAAAAAAAACAACCCAGATCTGGGAGTGTGGGGTTAGGGAAGGGGGAATTCCAAGTCAAAGAAATTTTCCCAAATTGATTTCAAGGGAAGGAAAACCGGAAAGGGTCTAAGATTTTACAAGGCGACGGCTGAGTGCTGAGGTGGCGGATGGCAGAGAATCGTCGGCTTCCTGGGGGTGCCAACCCAGACCGACCGCAACTGCCCCAGAGGCTCCACGACCCCCAGCAGCGCCCGCCGCGGCCGCCGCCTCCGCGAACCCTGCGTGCGGACCGGCGGGCGGGCGGGCGGGCGCTCGCCGGCGTCGCGCTGACGTCACGCGCGCGCTGACGTCGCCGGCGGCCGCGGCCTCTGAAGCGGGTTGGGGCGCGGGGGGCGCCGAGTTTGACTAGTTTGGGGGGCCGCTGGGCGCCTGGCGCTGCTCCCGCCGCCCGCCGCGCCCCGCAGGCCGCGCCGCGGCCGGACCGAGCGCGTCCCGCCCGTCCCCGCGGGGCCCCGCTCCGGCGGCTGGGCGGCGCTCGGCGAAAGTCGGCCCCTCACGGGCGGGCGGGCGGGCGGCCGCGCCATGGAGCCCCGCAGCATGGAGTACTTCAGCGCCCAGGTGCAGCAGAAGGACGTCGGCGGCCGCCTGCAGGTCGGCCCGGAGCTGCTGCTCTACCTCGGCGCCCCCGGCGCCATCCCGGATCTGGATGAGGACCTGGCCTGTCTGAGCAAGACGGTCGACGCGCTCACCGGCTGGGTGGGCTCGAGCAACTACCGGGTAAGCGGCGGCTGCGCGGCCTGGCGGGGCACGCCCTCCCGCCGGCCCTTTAATCCCGGGCGTGCGTGGGCGGCCTGGTGGGCCCCGGGCACCTCCGCACCGCCCCTGGGTCCCCCGACCTGCCCGCCCCGGCGAGCCTGCCTCTCCGAAAGCGAGCGGGAGCCCACCTTCCCACCAAGACCAACTTTTTCCCCGGTTGTGAGCAGTGGCAAATTCAGCGATTCCGTGACGCCGTGCGGAGTTCCGTGGCACTAGGACATTATGTTTCAACACCTATTTTAAAAAATCAGTGATCATTTACATAGGTAAAAGTGTAGCAGACCCTTTATTATACATTCGTTCGTACCTGTGTTACACTACCCAGGGCGAGACGTAGGACAGGAAGATTCAGATGTTAAGTTCAAAAGAGATGTCAAGTTAATCCTTTTGAATTAGCATTTTTATCCTACTTAATCGCCTGGTTTCTTTTTTCTTGTATAATTTTTTCTGTTTCTGAAAGGTTGTGCTTTTCGTGTTTAAAGCATCTTTAGAGCGTAATAAGGTGCCTGGTTAAGTTTACCGTTAAATCTAGTGAAAAGATTCTGACTTCATGGCGTTATTTATTTGCTTTTCGTTTATAGTCGACGTAAAGCGATTGAACGCCCTGTGTCATTTTGTTTTGCCCCAGTTGAGGACTGACTCGGATTTGAAACCGTGCCGTGGCAGGTTAGCTGATACTGGCAAAAAATAAAAAGATGAGGTACAATAAGGAATGAGTGTTTCAGAAGAGCCGGTATTAGGCAGGTTGTAATATAGCCACGTTGGGAGACCAGGTAAATTTTCTGTAATCAGCCTGTACTGTGGTTTTTAGCAGTAACTTTGCTTTCTAGTCTTCTGGTGGCAGTGTTGGTTTAAAATGCTGGTCCAAGTATCGTGTGGTTGAAGTGATTCTTCTTAGTTACAGATACTTATAACAGCGAATAGGCTGTACTTTGAAAGCATTATCATCATAGAGAAGAAAGGGAAACTCTAAAATTATTGTGCAGATTTAATGATGAAACGTAAGAGTTTTGGAAGGGTGTGACTTTTTACAAGGATAATAAACAGTTTGAGAATTAACCACCTCAGTGTTCCATTGTATACTGCTTCTGTATATTTTTAAAAACTTTGGGAAAAGTTAATGTTTAAGAATACACCATTACTGTTGAGAGGATTAGTCTTATTTCTTTGGAAGAAACGACCTAAATTTACTTGCACTCTAAGAACGGCATACGCACTTAAGACAGTTGATTTTGTGTTGTAGCCTACGCTGTTGTGGAAAGTTGGCTCTTTGGTAACACTTACTCCTATTGCCACCTGAAGGTCCTTGTGTCACCCCTATGCTGCCTGTAGTTGAGTTGGCATTTGGGCCATTTCACTCCTCAGAGGTACCGTCAGTGAATAACAGTTGAGCGGTCCCATCTCTTGAAACATGTTCTTGGCTACTGTGATTCCACAGCATCCTGCTTTTTCTTCGATGTCTGCGCAGAACTTCTACTCATTGCTTTGTTTTCCCGAGTTAGACTCCGTCAGGGACCTGACTCGAGTTCTTATCTCTTCACTGCACATTCTCTCCATGCTCCTGGGTAGATCCTGTAGCCTGAGGCAATTTTAGAAATCGGAAGAGAACTCCCATAACCTCACCTACAGACTTCCTTTTGTGCCCCTGTCACTCTGCCTTTTCTGTTATAGTGAACAAATTGCCTTTCTCACTTCTACCAATCCCTCCACGTGGGTATTGAAGGCATGTGTATCCATGCCCTCCTGTCTCTTCCTAAGGACATGAATTCATCAATTTGGACCTCTCCTGCCTGAATCATTATTCCTCTCCTTTCTACTGAATTCTGTAGTATAAGACCTTTTCTGACATTGTTCGGGAGAAGGCATTCTAATTAGTTTATTTGAAATTTATATACTGAGTTACCAAGCTAAGTCATCATTTTTTACTGAAGGTACAATGACTATTGAAATCTTTTGAAAAAAGTGTATCAGTTTTTTGAATATACACACAAATAGAAGTGTACTTGAATTTCAAATTATGCTGAACAAAATAAAGTTTTTCTTCGGATTCGTTAGTACTTCACAATTTGAGTGTCTTTAATAACAGTCACTGCTTCAGTGAATTTGAGTGCATATACTTAATGCTAAGTATTATTCCAGATATTGAGGACCCACCTATGAACAAGACTAGAAAGGCTTATTCACTCAGCTTCATTTGAGCGTTAATTAAGGACCTACAATGTGCAGACACTTCTGGGCACTTGAGATTCAGAAGGGGATGGCGACCCATTCCATTATTCTTGCCTGGAGACCCATGGACAGAGAAGCCTGCTGGGCTGTATATTTAGTTCATGGGATCACAGAGTTGGACACAACTGAGCGCCTAACATGATTACATGAGGATCTATCATGTACAGACCTTCTTCTTGGCACTGGGATATAAGAGTGAAAAACGACGGAAGTCCTTGCCTTTGTGCTTGGATTCTCGCGGGGGCAGAGGAATAAACAAGATAAATGACTGGTGTCTCTTCTGTGTTAGATGATGACAAATGGAGAAGAGCAGTGAGGGGATAGGAGCATTGGCTAGGATGCAGATGTGTGAATTTTGAATTGTTGCTGAAGACCTCACTGGCGGAGTGATTTAAAGCGGGGGAGGGAGGTTGCTGCTGTCATGGAGATCCTGTTAGAAGGAAGAAGGCGGATGGGCATAGAGATTAGTTCGATGCAGCAAATGCTTCTGAATCAACTGATGTGAAAGAAGGAGGCGAAGATGAGACTTTTGGGATGTAAAGGAAGTGAGGTGAAATTTGAGTACATTTAGGAAAGATACCGGAGTGAAGAGTGCCTTTGGGCAGAGGAAACCACAGATGCAGAGAACTTAGTTCTGCTGAGGAACATAAAGTAGGCCAGTGTGGCTAGAGTTTCCAAGTGAGTTGAGGCGTTCAAAGAGGTGAAACTGAGGAGGCAGGTGGAAAGAGCTGTATAGGATTTTATTCTAAATCATTGGAGGGTTTTTACTTGGAGGTTTGGCTGCTTTGTAAGGAGTGGACAGTTAAAGCAGCAAAAGAATCGGAGAGTTGGTGGCTCAGACTGGTTTGGTTACAGTGGCAGAACTTGAGAAGTGAGAGATTGGGCTGTGATTTAGTGGCAGAGCCAACAGCATTGAGTATGAGGGTTGACAGAGAGGAATTGGGGATCACTGCATTGCTTAAGCACTAATAGAGGGTACTGTTTACTGAAATGGGGAAGACTGAGAAAACAAGTCAGGTGAAGGAAGTAAAAAGTTAGGTTTGAGACGGTTGTTTGACATCCAAGTTGAGATGTTATGCGGACAGTTGGGATCTTCAGCTGAGTGGAGAAATCATTAATTGAAGGTTTAAAAATGTGTGAATACGTATGTATATTATATAAAATATATATGTTCTGGCATTTGATTTTGGTAAGTCCTGTGATTTTAGGAGTCCTCAAATTTAAAAATGACATTATAGCAATAAAAACGTTCCTTGTAAAATGCAGTTAAATATGATAACCACAATTTAAAGGGTCCTTAGTGAGTACCAGGCATTGTCTCAGATGCTTTATTTCCATTATCTCACTTAATCTTTAAGATGGCCTTAGAAAGCCAGTACTGTTTCCTCGTTGTGTAGAAAAGATGTAAGTATCTTGGCTCAGGTCCTAGACCTGGTAAATCTGTAGAGTACTTGAACCAAGGGACATTAGAATTTTCCTTTCCTTTTCTGTACTTTGGTAAACCTCTTCAACATCCTATCATTGGTCATCTCTTTTCTCACTTTTTTATTTTGTCTGTCTGTAAATGTAATAATAAGTTGACTCTCAAAATGGAAAAAAACACTAAATAGCATTTATAACTGTGTAGTGCTGGGCTAGTAACATGCTTGGAATCCAAAATCACAGCTCTTTTACCACTTGAAGGATGATACTATTACCTTCCAGTGTTAGCAGAACCTTGATTGTATATCTTGTAAACCATCAATTTCTTACAGTATACTATTATTTTTGTTTGAAGTTTGTCTGTATATATGGATCTTGGCTTTTTCTCTTACCTGCCACATAGGAAGAACATCCAGGCTTTTAACTTTTTACTGTCCACATTGTTCTTTTGCATTGTCACCTTGTATGTGTGCGTGGGAGTCCTGTAGGGCAGTGATTATGAACCTGTCCAATTTAGTGCCTCCCCCCACCCCGCTTTTTTTTTATTTTTTGGCTGCACCACATGGCATGTGAGATCTTAGTTCCCTGGCCAGGGATCAAACACATGCCTCTTACAATGAAAGTATGGTGTCTTCACCACTGGACTGCCAAGAAAGTTGCCAGTGCCCTCTTTTAATGCTCCCCCTTACAATCCTGAAATAAAGTTTATAGATAATACTCAATACACATCATTTAAAAAAATCCCAATATGTCCTCACTGTACTATCGAGGAAAATTACATATAGTTACAATGAGATAAAATGTTTCAGTATATGAATGTGCCAGCTTGATTACCCAGGAAGACATGATGCTAGTCAGATGGCTGCCCCAGTACATACTGCTGTAAATGTTACCACTGCCAATCCGGACCTACAGCTGTGTGGTTGCTGGTGGTTCAGACTTTACAAGTGGCATTACTGTCAGTGATTGTGATGTTCTGGAACTCTAAATTCTGACCCTTGTTTCATTCCTCTTGCATAGTTTGTGTAATTCTTTATTTACTAATTGTCAGAATAACGAGGTAAAAATAACTATCATGCTCCAGTGTTGGCCAGATAGTTTTTGTTATCATACGAAGTCTTGCATTTAAATATGTCTAATACATTTCAGGTTCCTTAACCAGGGATTGAACCCATGCCCCCTACGGTGGAAGGGTGGAGTCTTAACCACTGAATCTTCAGGGAAGTTCCCAGTTATTATTCTTATTAATATCCAAACTGTTCTGTCAGATGACCCTAAGAATCTTTGATAGTCTTTGCTCTCTGGTATCATGAGATCATATTCCTGCTCCTGCCCTGGAATCAGCTACTTGGTTCCTTCTTGTGGGAAACGGTATGTGGTAACTACAGCGTGGGTGCTGATGGAACTTATTGTTGCTCATTTGATCTTTGTTTCTAGATTTTTTTCAATGAAGAGGGCTAGGTTTAATTTAATTTTAAAGAATAATATTTCTTGAGTTCATACTGATATTCAGATTCAAGACTGCAGTTTTTGCTGTTTTTGTATATCTTCCATCTATATCTCCTTTTATCAACAGAAATTCTAAATAACATTGACAGTTTCTCTTTTGCAGAGTTTTGTTTTTGTCTTTAGGATATATCCCACTAGAGAGGGACAGTCAAATTGCTTTATTTTAAAGTCACTTGGAATAGTCTTCTGTGTGGTTATGCTATTAATTGAGTATACATTTCAGTTTACTTGGGCTTTCCTGGTGGCTCAGATGGTTAAGAATCAGCCTGCAGTGTGGGAGACCTGGGGTTGATCCCTGGGTTGGGAAGATCCCTAGAGAAGGCAATGGCAACCCACTCCAGTATTCTTGGCTGGAGAATTCCATGGACAGAGGAGCCTGGGTGGGCTACAGAGTTCATGGGGTCTCAGAGAGTTGGACACAACTGAGTGACTAACACCAGCATTATGTTTACTTATTTTATTTCATTTTCAATGAAATAAGTTATTGCTGCAAAGAAGGTATATTCAAAATAGTCTAATTTCTTTGTCTGTGACTTATACCCTATTCCCAGCCATAAAAATTTTTTTTCTGATTATCTTTCCATTGTTGTTATTTTTTAAACATTCATAACTATATCCCTTAATATTTGTAGCCCTCTTTTAAAAATTTCTTTTAATTAAAAAATTTTAATTGGAGGAAAATTGCTTTACAACATTGTGTTACTTTCTGCTGTATAACAATGTGAATCAGCTATAAGTGTACATATATTCCCTTGCTGTTGAGCCTCCCTTCCACCTCCAACCAGTAGTCCCCTTTTTAAATATATATTAAATATGCGTTTCTCCAACTTGCTTTTTTCACTTAATGTATCTTGGAGTTCATTGCAAAGCAAAAGTAGGGTAGCCCTCAATTTTATTTTTAAAGTGTCATAGTAGTCAGTATGGAGAAGGCAACGGCACCCCACTCTAGTACTGTTGCCTGGAAAATCCCATGGATGGAGGAGCCTGGTAGGCTGCAGTCCATGGGGTCTCGAAGAGTCGGACACGACTGAATGACTTCACTTTCACTTTTCACTTTCATGCTTTGGAGAAGGTAGTGGCAACCCACTCCAGTGTTCTTGCCTGGAGAATCCCAGGGACAGGGAGCCTGGTGGGCTTCCGTCTATTGGGTCGCACAGAGTCGGACACGACTGAAACGACTTAGCAGCAGCAGCAGCAGCAGCAGTCAGTAGTGTGGATGTACCATAATATTTTGAATCTGTCTCATACTGATGAATGATTGGGTAGTTTCCAGTCTCTTGCAATAATCTTTTTGTGTCTTATCTTAATTTCGCTGGTGTATCTTCAGGATAGGTTCCTAAGTGAGATCTTACTAAGAGTGCATGTTTTTCCTGCTGATTTCAGGTACTGCTTTCATCATCTATTAAATTTTCTGTATGAGTGTGTCTGTGTACTTCCAGTTAAGTTTTTAATAGCTTTACTGATGTAATTCACATGTTATACGGTTCACTCATTCCAGGTGCATACCTCATTGTTTTTTAGTGTATTTGCAGATATGCATGACCACCAGCACAGTCAGTCTTGGAGCATTTTCATTACTTCAAAAAAAACCCCTGTACCATTTAGCTGCTACCTTCCTATCCCCCTACATCCACTAGTCCTAAGCACTACTAATCTACTTTCTCTCTGTATGGATTTGTTTGTTCTGGACATTTCTAATAAGTTGAATCACACAACATGTAACCATTTGTGTCTGGCTTTTTCACTTACCAGAATGTTTTCAAGGTTTATCCGTGTTGTAGCTTGTATTAGTCATTACCGTGCTGTGTGCTTAGTCGCTCAGTCATGTCCAACTCTTTGCAACTCCATGGACTGTAGCTCGCCAGGCTCCCCTGTCCCTAGGGATTCGCCAGGCAAGAATACTGGAGTGGGTTGCCATGCCCTCCAGGGGATCTTCCCAACCCACATCTCCTGCATTGCAGGCGGATTCTTTACTGTCTGAGTCACCATGAAGCCCATCAGTCATTACTATTTATGGCCAAATTGTATTTGATTGCATGCATATAGCACCTTTTGTTTGTTTATCCATCTGATGGCCATTTGGGCTTTTCTGCCTTTGGTCTGTAATGAATGATGTGTACTGACATTGGCACGCAAGCATCTATGTCCTGCTTTAATTCCTTTGGGTACATACCTGGGAGTGGAACTGGTGAGTCCTCATTGTTTCTGCACCCACTCCCCAACTTGGTTACCGTTGTTCAGTCGCTAAGTCATCTTTGACCCTTTGTGACCCCATAGACTGCAGCATGCCAGGTTTCTCGGTCCTCCACCATCTCCCGGAGTTCGTTCACATTCATGTACATTAAGTCAATGATGCTATCTATCCATCTCATCCTCTTCTGCCCCCTTCTTTTGCCTTCAGTCTTTCTCAGCACCAGGGTCTTTTCCAGCGAGTTGACTCTTCACATCAGGTGGCCAAAGTACTAGAGCTTCAGCTTCAGCATCTGTTCTTCCAGTGGATATTCAGGGTTGATTTCCTTTAGGATTGCCTGGTTTGATCTCCTTGCAGTCCAGGGGCCTCTCAAGAGTCTCCTCCAGCACCACAATTCAAAAGCCTCCATTCTTCAGCACTCAGCCTTCTTTATGGTCCAACTCTCACATCTGTACATGACTACTGGAAAAACCATAGCTTTGACTATATGGACCTTTGTCGGCAAAGTGGTGTCTCTGCTTTTTAATATGCTGTCTAGGTTTGTCATAGCTTTTCTTCCAAGGAGCAAGCATCTTTTAATTTCATGGCTGCAGTCACTATCCGCAGTGATTTTTGGAGCCCAAGAACATAAAATCTGTCACTGCTTCCACTTTTTCCTCTTCTATTTGCCATGAAGTGATGGAACTAGATGCCGTGATCTTAGTTTTTTGAATGTTGAGTTTGAAGACAGATTTTTCGTTCTTGTCTATCACCCTCATCAAGAGGCTCTTTTAGTTCTTCGTTTTTTTGCCGTTAGAGTGGTATCATCTGCATATCTGAGGCTGTTGATACTTCTGCAGTCTTGATTCCAGCTTGTAAATCACCTAGCCATACACTTAGGCTTTCTCTTTTCTCTTGTACTTCATAGAGGGGTTTTCTCCTTTCCCCAGTGGTAAATTGTGGTTGCTTCTTCTTATCTTGCTGACTCGTTTATGAGTAGTAGGGCTATTTTGTTTTCCTGGTCCAGCTTCGGTCTTAGGAACCCTCTGTCCCTGATCCTTAAGGTAAAGCTTCATCAGAAATCCTGCCCCTCCTCAACTGGAAAGCTTTAATCATGAGAGCCCAGCATGGTTTTCTGCTCCTACCCTTGAAGTAGAAGGCTTTTTTTTTTTTTTTTTTTTTCCTTTTCTCTTTACTTAGTAGTTGTTAGTTTTTACCTCTGTCCAGGAGGATAGCAGTGTTTCTCTTTCCATCTGTAACTTCAAACTTTTGTTTCTTATGGGACAAGGAACTGGAAAAGGTTTGTGATTTGCTTGCAGAGGTAAGCTACTCCTTCCTACCAAGACCTGTAACTACCAAGAGACTTTCTCTGATCTCCCACCCTGTTCTCAGTCTTAATTATAAGTGTCTAGTGGAGGTTTGTGGAGAAAACCTGAAAGTAGATGTGAACTCTCCTTGTGTCTGCAGCTAATAGGTTTCTGTATTTTCATGCTAACCCACACTCCGGTATTAACAAGGAGTTGAATATACCTGAATTCTTTTTACCCACTTGTATTGTGGCTTCATCTTACTTCTGTCCTCTTCCACATGTGACCTACTGCTTATGTCTCATCTCTCCTTGGCATCTGTCTTAAGATTTCAAGCTAGATGATTATTCTACAACCATAGCTTTCTAAATGGATTCAAGAATAATTACGGTTTTGTAGATTATTTGGCTTTTTCTTGTTTACAGTGGGAGTGATAATTTTTTCCAGTTTCTTCATCCTAGACAGAAGCTGGAATTCCTCTGTAATTAAATGTGCTGTTTTTGCTTAAATGTTTCATTTAAGAAACATTTCAACATTACAGGAAAGTTGCAGGTATAGTCCATGAACTCCTGTGTACCCTTTACCTAATTCACCAGTTATTAATATTTTGCCAAATAGGCTGTATCACTCCTCCTGTATTTGCATATTATTATTGTTATTGGCCGTTTAAGAATAGTATGCCCTAAGCTCATGACTGTTCACCCTGAATATTTCAATGTCTTTTTGTTTAACTTGGTAATAGGTGAAGATGTTTATGTCACAGTTACATACTGTTATTATAATATGCATCTGTAATTTGTATTCATTAAAATTTCTTTCTATCTGTAGGTGTCATTAATGGGATTGGAAATTTTAAGTGCCTTTGTGGACAGATTATCAACACGATTTAAGTCCTATGTAGCAATGGGTAAGTTAATTTTATTTACAAATTATTGTAGTGTTTGACATACTGACTTTTTCATAGTTTTTATTTAACGGAATTAGTTCTCTGTAAATGCACAAATGTAAGTGTATACAACTCAGAGATCCACTACTTAGCATTTTAGTTTGCTGAGACATGGAAGATTTTAAACCTATTTAAATAAACGTGTTTCCTTTAAGACAAAAACAAAAGCAAAAAAATTACCGAATATATATCCTAATAGATTTTTACTTCATATTTCAGATTACTTCACTGTATCTTTTACTTTTTTGTAACATTAATAATTTATAACATAATTTGCAGCACCACTTTTCAGCCTTATCTGTGGTGGAAGACCAGTTTTTTCATTGCTAGTCTATTACAGACCAGTATTTTATAAAATGCAATATAAATAAATTATAGCAAAACAAAATGGAAAAAAAATACAAGGCTCAATTTTTTGTTGTGAGAGTCAACAAATGTAAAATTTACCTTGGTCACATTGTTCCCAAGCCTTGTTTTAGAAAAACTCACTGTCTTGACCACAAGATGTTTGTAGACTGGTCCTGGGCTGCTGGCCATACTCTGAACAGCACTTCTGGTGTGTCTGCAGTCCAGAATGCTGTGCTGGTATCACACTTTTGTATAGTAGTTAGATGGCAGAGTGGGCTTTGACTTACCTTCTCAACCTAAGTGACCTTTGTGTGCCTGTTGGAGTGCGTCCGTGAATGGATTTGGTCCTGTTATATAGAAATGTATTTAAGGGTAACCTCAGATGCTTGTGATTTCTTTTATGGATTCAGTTAATGCCTAACAGTGTATCATCACCCTTATTTTCAAATTATCTTTTGTCAGGTTCATGTTCAGTATGCCACTCAATTCTGCCCATTTATGCCTTTATTTTGATTGCCTCTCCTTTCAGTGGAAGTTTCTTAGTAACTGCCCCTATCTGTATTATTTCCTTTTTAATCAGTACCTGGTTCCAATTCAATCTTTGTATGAATAGCTTCTGAAAAGATGATTTTTGAAACTTTCAGTCTCCTGGTTAAAATCCTATGATAGATGTTAACATGTGTTACTTTCTTATGTATTATCTTGAAGTATTTTGAATTAACGTTTAGGAAATTGTACATAATTCGTATTTGCAGCTTGTCTTGAAAAATTGGCCAGTGCGGCAACCCTGATCTTCTTTCCATTCCCACATAAGAATATTGGCAGAAGCTCTGCTGTAGCTTCCTCTTTGTCTGGGTCATGAGCTTTCTAATCCTTAAGTTCCTCTCTTCTCCTCTTGTCTCCTCAGAACTGGAATTTTGGTTACAATACACAGAGGTTGGAATATGGCAGTTCTCAGATCTGGTTCATTTTTGGTGTCTCTTACCTCCTTGACTGTAGGCATCTGAATTTGTGACCCCTGCCCTATCAGTTGTTGCAGACAGTATTTCAGGCTTAAGAGTAATTCTAGGTATTCCGTATCTCAGTTATTTCTCACACATAACCAGATGGAGTTTGATGTATGTACTGACTGCTTGAATTTAGGTACTGTGGAAGTATTAGGACCAGAATCCTTGTTTGCTGCCTCCCAGGACTATCCTGTTTTCAAAACCTACTTCTGATTTTGCTGTCCTTGGAGTTTCAGCCTTCTCAGCCCATACGACTCTTCTCCACCTCAGCAGCCTTATTTACTTGTGATCGTCAGTAAATACTCTCCACTTTTGTTAATCAGAAACTTGCTCACTCTTGTTGGTTCTGGCTTAATTTGTTCATGCCTCTGCTATGCTGTTCTTTCTTTTTCAAATCTCTGTTCTCCAGGGTCCTTCCTTTCTCTTTTAATGGTTTACTTCTGATTTCAGTATCTGTGAGCTTTTCAGATTAATCTCACCCAGTACTGAATTTTTCTTTACTTCAGGATTCTGTACCCTTAAAAATTAATTAATTACATTAAGTTGTTTTTGTTGGTTAGTGTTTTTTGTATATATTTCCTACATATCTACATAGTCTTATGTGTGTGTAGCTTTTTATCTGTTAATCTCTTACTCTTTTTGTTTACCCCTGTGCATTTACTGTTAGTGTTGTTTTCACTTTAAACCATAAGTGTTCATTATTGTTCTTAGTGACACTTGAGCTTGTTATTACTTGAGAGTCAGTGTGATATAATAGGAATATTTCATCACAGTTTTGCTACCATTTATTGAATGCCCACTTTTTATCCATTTACTGGGCTTCTCTGCTTTACATAAATGAAAGATTATCCTCAAATAATGATTTCTAATTTGTGTGACAAATTACGTCTACAAGATAGGCTGCAGTGTATCTTTGTGCTCTTAAAGAGATATAGTACTAGACTAAGAATCCCAGAGTTGACTTAAAGAATCTGCCTGCAATGCAGGAGACCCGGGTTCGATCCCCGGGTTGGGAAGAGCCCCTCAAGAAGAGAATGACTACCCACTGCACTGTTCTTGCCTGGAAAATTCCACGTCGAACGTGACTAAGCAACTAACACTTTCTTGTTTTACTCTGTCTTAAATCGTAGCCAAACCGTTTTAGAAGCCTTTCCTTGAAAGGAAATTGAATTAAATTATGTGCTGGAGGTTTTTTTTGATAATGTAACCTTAGGTATATGTAACTTGGTATGAGTGATACTGTTTTTCTTTTGATACACTTAGGTTTTAAACTGTTGTTACCTATATTTTTAATCTTTTTATATTAGTAGTGAAGTTTTAGGAAAATTGGGATCCATGGTCAGTTTTAGTACCAAAAAGAGTATGAACTCTATTAATGTAATTCATTAATATATTTACATTTTCTTTTGTGACTAGATGTTTTATGGAAAAATTAAATGTTCAAACCTCCCCAAAACACAATTTAATTTAACACTGATCCCCAACCTTCGTTGTTTTTTGTCTATCCCCTACCCACCACTCCCACCCTTGGCCATGCAGGTTGCAGAATCTTAGTTCCCCGACCAGGGATTGAACCTGGCTCCTTGGCAGTGAAAGCAGGGAGTCCTAACCACTGGACTGCCAGGGAACTTTATGAAAACAAAATCCAGTATAGATATTTAAAGATATTTACAAATCTTAAATAGACAAGTTTTAATCCAAAATGATATTGTAGAATGTATTAGAACAGTCAGGGTACATGGTCCTCAGCTTTGCATCTTGTAAATGGTTTGCATCTTATACAATGCTAAGAGAATAAAATATACCAACTGCTATGCTTCCGTGTTTATACTAACTAATAAAATATACTAGCTCCTTCCATGTTTCACTGTCCAAATTCCAGTCTCTGATAGATGTATTTATTTGTTTAACAGGTTCTTTTTGAGAATTCACAGAGTGAAAAGCTCTGTTTTGGATTCCCAGTGATTATTGATTGCATGTTCATCATGTTGGTAATAAATAATTTGGTGGTCATTATATACAGATCTGTAAGGAAGAGTGCTAACACTTCTGAATGCTTATTATGGTCTTGGCACAGGTGCTTTTTACCAGTTTTACTTATTCTCTCACTCATCGTGTAAGGTATAGACCTGGATCCTTCCTTATTTTACAGACAAGAAAATCTTTGAACTAAGAGAAGTTGACTATCTTAGGTAATTAAATAACCAGTAGAGCTAGAAATAAATCTCGTTCTATTTGACTCCAAGAGTATTTATATTAAAAAGACATTCTAGTGCAAAAAATTGATGAAATTTTGTTAATAGCTGTAAGTCTGAAGCTTATGTAGTGTGAAGTTTTTTGATTTTGTTCTTTATATTTTATAAATTTTAGTTTTTAAATTGAAGTGAGCTCCTGTTTGGGTCAAAAATTTTTTTTGACTGCAGTTTAGGCGATCTCAGTTCTCCCACCAAGGATAGAACCCTGCAGTGGAAGCAAGTAGTCTTAACCACTGGACCACCAGGAAAGTCCCTTTGTTTTCTTTTTGGAGTTAAGCTCTACCGCTCAGGAATGAAGTGTTTACTTTTATTTTCCCATTATTGTTATGTGGTTGTTAAACACACACACACACAACACCTCAGGTGCAAATAAATGGAATTAATTATGACCGTGGCCTAGCAGATTACTTAAATCCTGGTTTTCGCTACTTGCTACTTCTGTGACCTTGATCCAGGTATTTAAAATGCCTCTGGACCTTATTAATCCAATGGATCTACTCTATTTCATAGGGTTGTTATAAGGATTGAATGAGATAATTCAGTGCTTCAGTTCAGTTCAGTTGCTCAGTCGTGCCAGACTCTTTGCGACCCCATGAACTGCAGCACACCAGGCCTCCCTGTCCATCACCAACTCCCAGAGTCTTCCCAAACTCGTGTCCATTGAGTCGGTGATGCCATCCAACCATCTCATCCTCTGTCGTCTCCTCCTCCTGCCCTCAATCTTTCCCAGCATCAGGGTCTTTTCAGATGAGTTAGCTCTTCCCATCAGGTGGCCAAAGTATTGGAGTTTCAGCTTCAACATCAGTCCTTCCAATGAACACCCAGGACTGATCTCCTTTAGGATGGACTGGTTGGATCTCCTTGCAGTCCAAGGGACTGTCAAGAGTCTTCTCCAATACCACAGTCCAAAAGCATCAGTTCTTTGGCACTCAGCTTTCTTTAAGTCCAACTCTCATATCCATACATGACTACTGGAAAAACCATAGCCTTGACTAGACAGACTTTGTTGGCAAAGTAACGTCTCTGCTTTTTAATGTGCTGTCTAGGTTGGTCATACCTTTCCTTCCAAGGAGTAAGCGTCTTTTAATTTCATGGCTGCAGTCACCATCTGCAGTGATTTTGGAGCCCCCAAAAATAAAAGTCAATCACTCTTTCCCTATCTATTTGCCATGAAGTGATGGGACTGGATGCCATGATCTTAGTTTTCTGAATGTTGAGCTTTAAGCCAACTTTTTCACTCTCCTCTTTCACTTTCATCAAGAGACTCTTTAGTTCTTCTTCACTTTCTCTCATAAGGGTGGTGTCATCTGCATATCTGAGATTATTGATATTTTTCCCGGCAATCTTGATTCCAGCTTGTGCTTCTTCCAGCCCAGCATTTCTCATAATGTACTCTGCATATAAGTTAAATAAGCAGGGTGACAATATACAGCCTTGATGTACTCCTTTTCCTATTTGGAACCAGTCTGTTGTTCCATGTCCAGTTCTAACTGTTGCTTCCTGACCTGCATACAGATTTCTCAAGAGGCAGGTCAGGTGGTCTGGTATTCCCATCTCTTTCAGAATTTTCCAGTTTATTGTGATCCACACAGTCAAAGACTTTGGCATAGTCAATAAAGCAGGAATAGATATTTTTTCGGAACTCTCTTGCTTTTTTGATGATCCAGCAGATATTGGCAATTTGATCTCTGGTTCCTCTGCCTTTTCTAAAACCCAGCTTGAACATCTGGAAGTTCATGGTTCACATGCTGCTAAAGCCTGGCTTGGAGAATTTTGAGCATTACTTTACTAGCGTGTGAGATGAGTGCAATTGTGTGGCAGTTTGAGCATTCTTTGGCATTGCCTTTCTTTGAGATTGGAATGAACACTGACCTTTTCCAGTCCTGTGGCCACTGCTGAGTTTTTCAAATTTGCTGGCATATAGAGTGCAGCACTTTCATAGCATCATCTTTTAGGATTTGAAATAGCTCAAATGAAATTCCATCACCTCCACTAGCTTTGTTTGTGGTGATGCTCCTAAGACCCACTTGACTTCACATTCCAGGATGTCTGGCTCTAGGTGAGTGATCACACCATCATGATTATCTGGGTCATGAAGATCTCTTTTGTACAGTTCTTTTGTGTATTCTTGCCACCTCTTCTTAATATCTTTTGCTTCTATTAGGTCCATACCATTTCTGTCCTTTATTGAGCCCATCTTTGCATGAAATGTTCCCTTGGTATCTCCAATTTTCCAAAAGAGATATCTAGTCTTTCCTATTCTATTTTTTTCCTCTATTTCTTTGCATTGATCGCTGAGGAAGGCTTTCTTCTCTCTCCTTGCTATAGTACATAATAATATCTAACATTTATTAAATGTTTTGTTTTGTCTCTGTCTGTCCGAAGCTGTCAGAACCGGAGTCCCACAATAGCCAATTCTATACATGTGGGGGAATTTCTCTAGTGTTAACAATATACGTCTAAGCAAGATGAAAAGGATTAGGACTTCGCTAGTGGCCCATTGGCTAGGACTCTGCTCTCCAAATACAGGGGACCCAGGTTCAATCCCTCGTCAGGGAACTAGATGCTACATGCAGCAACTAAAGATCCTGCATGCCACAATTAAGACCCAGCACAGCCAAATAAGTAAATAAGTAAAAAAAAAAAAAAAAAATTAAAAAAAGATGAGAAGGGTTTATATTGTTTCAACTGACAGATACTTCAGTTGCCTCATAAGGCTTATGATTTTTTTTATAGCAAAGATTTTGTTTTCTTGAATAATCATTTCCTTAATTAAGCTTAGATTTTTGGATGATCATTCCATTTTGCATGGTTGGCTTTTCATTTTCTTTGAAAAAGGATATGTTTCTTCTTCCCTTAAATGTTGATCATTATTGTATCACTTCTGATTGTTACAGTGTAGACAGTGTTACATTGTAGAATACATTGACATCATATTACCTACACATTTAATTGTATGTCTGTAAGTAACTAGAGTAATTAGGCCTCAGCCTCTGTTGCCTCAGATAAAGGAAGGCTGTAGCTGTAAGATCAAAGGAAAAACAAAAGAAGTTAATATCTATGCTTTTGAACCTGTAGGCTGATGGGAGTAGTAGGTGACCCATTTAATGTTTACCCAGTGTCCTTCACTTTCTGAGTTGTTTAGGTGTATTTCACTAATCTGAGGTGAGTACTGCTACAGACATTTATGGGCTGAGGAGGTAAAGACAAAAAGATTAAGTAGTTTGGTCACACATCTGATATCACCACACTAAGTGATAAAGTGAAGTTGCTCAGTTGTGTCCGACTCTTTGCGACCCCAGGCTCCTCCGTCCATGGGATTTTCCAGGCAAGAATACTGGAGTGGGTTGCCATTTCCTTCTCCAGGGGATCTTCCCGACCTGTGAGCCACCAGGGAGTGGTAACTTAAAGGATTACAAAAAGATAATTTTAACTAGAAGGTGTTTTTACCCTATGGGCTGACTTTACAACCCATAACTTCTGTTCTAGCCACCCTCCCATTTGCTCCTCCTCCCCGCCCCATATGTATGATTTCTTCACTGTGCTTTGTTGATTTATGCTTATGTAAGCCTGTTCCATGAAAACTCTCCAGGAATGGACTCTAAGCTGCCTTTGCAGCCTTCTTTCATGGAATAGTGCCAGAAGCTTGGACATAGTAGAGGACCTCAGTCTCATGGACCAGACTTTGTTTTTGTTGTTTGAGTAATACATTGTACGTATAGAAGAATGCATATCAAGCATGTACAATTTAAGGAATAATTGTAAAACCAACACCTGCCTATGCCCAGGTCAAAAAACTAGAACTGTACCAGTTCCTCATAAGCACTCTCTGCATTTCCTGTTGACACCTCCCACTATCTACCAGTGGTGACTATTGTCATGACCTTGGGATAATCATTCCCTTGCTGCTCTGTAGAGCTTAACCATCTGTATGAATCTCTAGACTAGTAAGTTGTGCCTGTATTTTGAACATTATTAAGTGGATATCATACCGTATGCATTGTTTTGAAACTTTGCTTCTCAGTTATTTTTGATTGGACTCATGGATAGAGAACTTGAAACAGCTTGCTTCATAACTTTTCATTATGGAAATAATTGATGCCTGTAATTTTGTAGAGTACAGTTTATAAATGGAGATGAATTACAAATATTTATTCTTTTCTTTCTTGATTTCTCTAGTTATTGTAGCTTTAGTAGACAGAATGGGAGATGCCAAAGACAAGGTTCGAGATGAAGCTCAGACTCTGATACTGAAGTTAATGGATCAAGTAGCACCACCTATGGTAGGCCTACATTTTAAATTTCAGATTTTGCTAATTGATGATTAACTAACAGTAAAGATAGGTGGTAATCACAGCAAGTCAGTAAAGCCCCAGGGATGTGAAACTTAGAATTTTTAACAGTGAATTATTGCTAGTGCTTTAAAGAAATGGAAATTTAAGAAAAGTTGTCAGTATTTAACTGCTTGATATTTTGCTTTTCTTTTTCTTATTTTCTATTCTTTAATGCTTTTTCAAAAAGCTAACTCATAGATTTCGGTGATTTGACAGTGTACTGATTATATTATTTGTTAGGATTTTCTGGTTTTTGCTATCTGCAAATTATATTGGTGTTCAGTGAGTGTTATATGAGCTTCTGCAACCCTTACTGAGACAGGGAGAAAATTTTTATTTAAACAAGTGGTTGCTAGTTATTAAGGCATATATTAGATGACAGTACCTGTGTTTTATGAATATGGTAGAAAAAAATTGGTCTTACGGATGTATTTTGAAAGAGGAATAAAGAATAAATTGACGTAAACACATATTTAAAGAGTAGCTCACTTTTAGTGGGAAAAAACTTATTTTACAAAATACACGATGATATTGTATTATTTAAAATACAGTATAAGAATTTTATTATGCATATTTTATTAAAAAAATCTGGAGTATTGAGTTGTAAAAGTAGACTTCCTCAGTTTTTTTATACCCTAGAATATAAAGATATATATATATATATATAAATATGTATATAAGTCCTTATTTAAAACTTGGTGAGTATCCTTTGATGCTTGCTTAGCAATTCGAATTTTAACTTGTTTTTGACATGCTATTGTTATAATGAGTGCTTTAAAGGGCATCCTTATGTCTTTGGACATAAACGTAAGTATAGAGAAGTGTTCCAGACATGGTGTTAATAGGTCAGGTTATTCACATTTAAGATTTTTTTTTTGTTGTTAAAACTTGTAAGTTACTCTCCAGAAAATTTGGCAGAGAGAAATAATATTAGTAGAAATTAAATACAGAGTCCAGGGAGAATCGAGTCCAGGAAGAGGCAGTTTGTATGTATGTGTGTGTGCGAGTTTGTGTATATGTGTATATGTACACACATATGATAAGGGTGGTATTTCTTAAATGTGGAGAAAAGACTGATTGGGACAATTGGCTATATGTTTGGAAAAACAAAGCTCAATTCCTTCTTATAACAAACCCATGTAATTGTTTGATTGTTAAGGTTTATCTATGCTTTTTCAAAAAAAAAAAAAGATTACTGGGTGGGTAACAATAGAATGATTTGCCCAAATGCGTTTCTGTATTTGGGTCCAGTGTTAAAAGGAAAACAGCCTGAATTATAAAATGTTGAAAAAGCCTGTGCCTTGTGACAGTCTGTACTAGTTGCTAGGCAACATTGGACCTTTTAAATGCTGACAGTACTCCGAGGCTTATAATGGTAGCATTGTTACTGAAGGTTTCTGAAGCTTAAAAGAATTTATGTGTCCTTGGAAGTTCTAAGGTTTTTAGGTATTAGACACAGTTTTCCCAAGAATAATTGAAATATAAAGTGAAAGATACAAAATCAAAGATTAAAAATGTGATTAAGATATTAAAAATGGGTGAGAGCAGCATCAGTGCAAATTTGGCTTAGAAAAGCTTGTAGAGAAGTGAACTGTCCATGGGAAAGTTTAGTTATCAGTAAGGCTGGTAGTAAGGTCGAGAATAGGTAAAAGATTATAACATGAGTAATTTAATTTTTTGTTATACATGTTTACTTTTCTTTCAAATAGTACATTTGGGAACAGTTGGCTTCTGGTTTTAAGCACAAGAATTTTCGATCTCGAGAAGGCGTGTGTCTGTGTCTTATTGAAACATTAAACATGTAAGTTTTATGATTTTTGGAATATGTTTTTCATTTTTCTAGAAAAAACTATCGATTTCACAGAGCTCAAGGAAAGCTGTAGAAATAACAGATTTTAAATAGTTGTTAATTGATCTCTGGCATCAGAATTTTTATCTTATTTGATAGCTTTATCTGCTAATTTTTCTGTGTGTAAGTTATCTCTCATATTGTTAATTAAAAATTATTAGTCACTGATAAGTTTCTCTTTTTCTCTTTAGTATGTTAATAGTTGCCACCTGAAATAGATGGTCATATAACAAATATGCTGGTATAACTTAGAATCTACTTCTGTTCTGGACCCAGTGTGGAGTTTTCTTTAACTCTGTGGTATTTTAGCTGTTGTAGCCGTTTCCCCAGCCCCCTTCGGCCAGTCGGCCCTAGGCTTTCCAGAGCAGTGCAGGTGGTTACCGAAATCATAGACCGAATAAGACTCCCGCAGGTGATCAGACAGTGAAGCTGGACAGCAGTGTGCGGATATCTGACAGCATAGAGGCCACAGAGCTCCATTCTGAAGAAATTGTAAACTAAAGCATTTGTTCTCTTTCTGGATTATTTTTTTTCAAGTTCTGTGCAGCAAGATAGGTAATATGTAGGAGCTTTCAGTTTGTTCTCTAGTGTTACTTCCTTTTCTCTAACTATACCTTTGTTTTATTTTCTTTTACTCCTCTGTGGTCCTTTCTGCCATCTAGAGCTTGTAAGTGCGTTCAGTCTGCACAGCTTTTGTGGTTTTTGGCTCCCTTGTCATTTGCTTTCAACCCATGACCTCATCAAAATATTAGTAAGCATAAATAAATATCTTTTAATTTACTTATTTTAGTGGAATGCAAATTTGTGTGAGACCCAGAGTCTAAAAAAGAAAAAAATCAGTATTTCAATACAAAAGTTCAAATTTTCTGAGTGACTGATAGGTTGCTAGGTTTAAGAGTACCATTGGTTGAACATTTTGCTCTGTTGGATCATGTGTTGACAGTTTTCATTGTCAGTCGTGATTATTCAGCTTTACATATCTCACATTGTTTAGAGTTAGTTTTTGCTTGTGTCTCATTCCTTTCATGTTTTAATGATGTAAGCTCATGCTCTCCACCATATTTGTCTTATTGAGACAGACAAGAATAGGATTTTGTTTACTGTTTAATTAAAACCAAATTCTCTTTGCTTTTTTTTTTTTTTTTTTTTTCCAAATTATATTTAGTTTTGGGGCTCAGCCACTAGTCCTCAGCAAGTTGGTACCACATTTGTGTATCCTGTTTGGAGATTCCAACAGTCAGGTAAAATTTTATTTATATTCAAGCACTAAATTTACATTCAGTTTTTTGCCACCTCTTGTTTTCTAGTGCTCTTATTCCATGTTTGAAAAGGAGAGGGTGAGGGGGGGTGGTAAAACCAAGATTCCCCCTTTTTTTTTCTTTCAAAAGCCACCACATTGCGTTTTTAAGAACACATTTTATTCACAATGTCGCTTAAGGTTGTTAGCTGTTTGGCTAGTATTAAGGATAGATGGGACTCAAAGGGTAATTGTTAAGTTGGAAAGATTGAGTAACAAAGAACCTGGGTTCCCTTCTGTAGTCCTCCCGTAAGGTAATTGTGCAGAGAAGGCGGTGGTGCCCACTCCAGCACTGTTGGCTGGGAAATCCCATAGATGGAGGATTTTCCGTCCACGGGGTCGCGAAGAGTCAGACACGACTGAGTGACTTCACTTTCACTTTTCGCTTTCATGCATTGGAGAAGGCAGTGGCACCCACTCCAGCACTGTTGGCTGAAAAATCCCATGGATGGAGGATTTTCCATCCATGGGGTCGCTAAGAGTCAGACACGACTGAGTGACTTCACCTTCACTTTTCACTTTCATGCACTGGAGAAGGAAATGGCACCCCACTCCAGTACTGTTGGCTGGAAAATCCCATGGACGGAGGAGCCTGGTAGGCTGCGGTCCATGGGGTCGCTAAGAGTCAGACACGACTGAGCGACTTCACCTTCACTTTTCGCTTTCATGCATTGGAGAAGGAAATGGCAACCCACTCCAGTGTTCTTGCCTGGAGAATCCCAGGGATGGGGGAGCCTGGTGGGCTGCTGTCTATGGGGTCGCACAGAGTCGGACACGACTCTGAAGTGACTTAGCAGCAAGGTAATTGTGAGGACAGATTGTCAGCTTCCTTTTCATTCCTGCATAACAGTAATTTTTGCAGCAGTCGTAACCCTGTTTGTGCCAGTGGTGTATCACTTGCTGGAGATCTCATCCCCTGAGCTGCAAATACTATAGACATAACACAGGAATGTGCTCTGGAACTTGTCCCTTGTGGTGGAGGTAAATCTTGACTATAACTCTTAGCACAGCTTGGGCATTTAGAATGACCCTGAGTTAGGTTTCCCTGCGTTTAGGCCCTTGCTCTTCCTATAGAGGTTTGTAGAGAATTCTACTCTCTCTTGATTTCCCCTTCAGCAGTGAGCTATGCAGAGGAACTAAAAGCTGTCTTTCACATTCCTGTGTTTAGGCCGCATTTATTTTTTCTTTTCATTGTGGTAGAATATTCAAAACATAAAATTTACCATTTCAACCATTCTTAAGTGTAGAGTTAGTTCATTGGCAGTAAATACACTGACATTGTTGTGCAGCCATCACCACCAGCCATCTTCAGAGATTTTTCATCTTCCCAGCTGAAACTCTGTACCCATCAAACAATGACTCCTCATTTCCCCCAGTCCTTCAGCTCCTGGCAGCCATGTTTTACTTTCTCTCCATATGAATTTGACCAGATAATATGGAACCATATGATATTTAGCCTTTTGTATCTGGAATATTTCACTTAGCATAATGTGTTCAAGGTTCATCCATGTTGTAGCATATGTCAGAATTTCCTTCTTTTGCTTTTTAAGGCTGAACAATATACACCACATCTTGTTTATCTCTTCATCCATGGGTAGATATTTGGGTTGTTTCCCCTTTTTGGCTATTGTGAATAATAATGCTGTGAACATTGGTGTATAATTATCTGTTTGAGTTCAGGCCACATTTCTAAAAGGCAGTTTTATTCTGGGAAAATATGTTAACTGTAATAATGATTTGTATTATCAGTTCTTTACACAGTCTTATTACAAATAGAAGCTTTTCTAAAAGTCATATTTATTTAAATGCTTCTTAGATTTCTGTAAAACCTTTACAAGGTTTCTCTAGACGTTTCTAGGTAGGTCTTCTTCATTTTTATTAATGACCTAAAGTAATCTCCCAGGGGTTTAAAGGCATTAAAACCAACTTGGAGCTTCAAGTTGGTCCGTGACTGCAATGTTATCTTGAGGTAAAGTATTTTATTGTATCTTGTATTTTTTTTTTTTTTTAAAGTTCTGAATTATTTGGCAGGTTAGAGATGCTGCAATATTGGCTATGGTGGAGATTTATAGACATGTGGGAGAAAAAGTGAGAGTGGACCTTTATAAGAGAGGAATTCCCCCTGCTAGGTAAGTACTACTAAATTTATTTCTTTGTCACCGATTTTAAAGGTTTTAATTTCATGTGCTTATTTAAAATAGGTTTAATTTTCTGGACTGTCATCATATTCAAAATATATAAAAAGATACATAGGTTATTCAGTTGAGTTCAGTCCCTCAGTCGTGTCCGACTCTTTGTGACCCCATGAACCGCAGCACACCAGGCCTTTCTGTCCATCACCAACTCCCGGAGTTTACCCAAACTCATGTCCATTGAGTTGGTGAAGCCATCCAACCATCTCATCCTCTGTCATCCCCTTCTCCTCCCACCTTCAATCTTTTCCAGCATTAGGGTCTTTTCAAATGAGTCAGCTCTTCGTTGGCCAAAGTATTGGAGTTTCAGCTTCAACATCAGTCCTTCCAGTGAACATTCAGGACTGATCTCCTTTAGAATGGACTGGTTGGATCTCCTTGCAGTCCAACGGCCTCCCAAGAGTCTTCTCCAACACCACAGTTCAAAAGCATCAATTCTTTGGCACTCAGCTTTCTTTATAGTCCAACTCTCACATCCATACATGACTACTGGAAAGACCATAGCCTTGACTATATGGACCTTTCTTGGTAAAGTAATGTGTCTGCTTTTTAACATGCTGTCTAGGTTGGTCATAACTTTCCTTCCAAGGAGTAAGCGTCTTTTAATTTCATGGCTGCAGTCACCATCTGCAGTGATTTTCGAGCCCAAAAAATAAAGTCAGCCACTGTTTCCACTGTTTCTCCATCTATTTCCCATGAAGTGATGGGGCCAGATGCCATGATCTTAGTTTTCTGAATGTTGAGCTTTAAGCCAACTTTTTCACTCTCCTCTTTCACTTTCATCAAGAGGCTCTTTAGTTCTTCACTTTCTGCCATAAGGGTGATGTCATCTGCATTTCTCCCAGCAGTCTTGATTCCAGCTTATGCTTCAACCAGCCCAGCGTTTCTCATGATGTACTCTGCATATAAGTTAAATAAGCAGGGTGACAATATATAGCCTTGACGTACTCCTTTTCCAATTTGTACTCCTTTTCTGTTGTTCCATGTTCAGTTCTAACTGTTGCTTCCTGACATGCATACAGATGTCTCAGGCAGGTCAGGTGGTCTGGTATTCCCATCTCTTTCAGAATTTTCTAGTTTATTGTGATCCATACAGTCAAAGGCTTTGGCATAGTCAATAAAAGCAGAGATAGATGTTTTTCTGGAACTCTCTTGCTTTTTTGATGATCCAACGGATGTTGGCAGTTTGATCTCTGATTCCTCTGCCTTTTCTAAAACCAGCTTGAACATCTGGAAGTTCATGGTTCACGTATTGCTGAAGCCTTGCTTGGAGAATTTTGAGCATTACTTTGCTAGCGTGTGAGATGAGTGCAATTGTGTGGTAGTTTGAGCATTCTTTGGTGTTGCTTTTCTTAGGGATTGGAATGAAAACTGACCTTTTCCAGTCCCGTGGCCACTGCTGAGTTTTCCAAATTTGCTGACATAGTGAGTGCAGCAGTTTTGCAGCAGCATCCTTCAGGATTTGAAATAGCTCTCTTTTCAATAAGTAGTGATGTGAAACTGGGACTTCCACATGTAGTAGAATAAAGTTTAACTTCTTCCTCATACCACATCCCAAAATTAACTCAAAATGTATCACAGAACTAAGTGTAAAATGATAAAACTTATAGAGAATGCTAGGCAATGGTTTCTTATATGTCACACCAAAAGGATAAGCAACCAAAGGAAAAAAATAAGCTGTACTTCATCAAAATTAAAAACGTGCTTCAAGGGACATCATCAAGAAATCGAAAAAAAGACTCACATAATGGGAAAAATATTTACAAACAATACATCTCATAAAAAAGCATATGTCCCAAGTATATAAAGAGTATATAATAAAGAACTCTTACAGCTCCATAGTAAAAGGACAGATGACCCAATTTTAAAAACAGGCAAAGGATTTGAATAGACATTTTGTCAAAGAAGATACACAAGTGGCCAGTGAGCACATGAAAAGATATTCAGCATCATTAACCATCAGAGAAATACAAGAGGATACTACTAGGATGGCTAAAATTAAAAGACAATAACAAGTGTTGTTGAGGATGTACGGCAACTAGAAGGCATTGTTGGTGGGAGTGTAAGATGGTACAGCCACTTCGGAAAACAGTTTGTAGTTCCTCAAAATGTTACACAGAATTTCCATGTGATCCAGCAGTTCTACCCCCAGCTGTATACCCAAGAGATGTGAAAACATACATCTAAGCAAAAGCCTCTGTACAGATGTTCATAACAATATTGTAAACATTCATAATAGCTAAAAAGTCAAAATGTCTAACATCCCCACATGTCAGTAAGCTGATGGATAAACAAAACAATGAACTACTACTTGGCCATGAACAGGAATGACTGATACATATTATAACATAGATGAGCCTTGAAAACATTGTTAGTGAAAAAAGCCAGCCATATTGGATGATTTCATTTATAGGAAATGGCTAGATATGGCAAATCTATAGAAAGGAAGTTAGATTAATGGTTGCATAGTACTGAGAAAATTGGGGAGAGTGACTGCTAATGAGTATTGGGTTAATTTGGGGGATAATAATGACATTCTAAAATTCATTGTGTACATCTCTTAGCTTTATATTAAAAGCCATTGAATTGTACACTTTAAAGGGGTGAATTGTGTGGTCTGAATATTTTCTCAGTAATTGGCTGATACACAAAAAAGATTATGTTCTGAGATACCTAATTCTCTCTTTCTTGTTGAATTTGTGATTTATTATTATGACTCTAAACTTATATATGGACTTCAGATAGAGTTTCTTTTCCAGTTCCATCCTAATGCTTTATTAGTCTCTGTCCTTACCCTGAATCAGAACCTTCCAGAGCTTTACACACCTCTGTCCTTTGGCCTTCTAAGTTGCTTTTGGATCTTCCAGCCTCTATTGTATTTGCCTTCCATTAAATTGCCTATTTTTTTTTTCTTCCTGAATTACTTTAAAGATCTTAGTTTCTTCTTTCTACTCTTACGTTCTTTCCTCATTTTTCATCAGATTATGTAGCCTCCATTTTGAATAAGGTTGTTTTTCTAAATAGCTATATTATTATTTTATAACAGCCTTTTATTATTGATTCCTGTCTTTCTCCCTGTTACTGTTATATTTGCTAGTATTACCTCTTCCCATTAAAGTTGACTCCTCTTCCCATTAAAGCTGCCTGTATCTTCACTTCTTGCTGTTTTATCTGTCCCACCTCAATTCCTTACCAACCATCTTTTCTCTCAGAGCTTTCAGCCCTTAGTTTCCGACTCCCATTTTGCTACTGAATAGTTGAGTGCTAATTTCCTGCTTCTTACCATCTTGTTCTGACTTTTTCCCAAAGAGCTTTGTGGCCTGTCTGGTCTTCATTCTGAACTCCTGTCTTCCAGTTCCAATTTTCCCTCCCGTGGCTCATCTTGTCCACATGTTGTCTGGGCAGCCTGTTTAGTGTCTGCTCAATTCTCCGGAAGATAACTGCTCTGTAGGCTGAAGGGACTTGGTGTCTTTTGACTGAAGTACTTTCAGATGTATGGATATTTGTTGAATTTAATGGTTTCAGATGTGTGACTATGAGATGAGTTTAAGGTTTAGAAATCCTGTTACAGTAAATTCCTGGAAGGTTTTCAATTGAAAAAAAAATTTCTAAACCAAACAGTATCTTCATCCTCAGTTTATAAGTAAAAGATGACAGAATGTGGACTAAGGCTTAACTAAAGTTTTAGAAGTGAAATTATGACAGGAAACATTGATGTGAGAAAAACATTTGGCATTTTTACCAAGATCTCTAAGTCATAAATTTACAAATAAATCGTAGCATGATATAATACTGGAAAATTAAAAAATAGTGCTGTCAGTATGATCCCATTTTGACCTGATGAAAATTTATATATAAATAATAAAGAATTGGAAAGCAGGCAGTTGAATAAATTCTCTGGGTGGTGGGATTGTGGGTTTTTTCTTTGTTTCTATTTATATTTCCTAATTTTCTTTTGTAATGAGTATATATTGCTTTTCTAATAAAAAACACATTTTTAATTAAAAGTGATAGCAGAAATGTAGAAAGTAATTACTCTAAATGTAAAAGAGTTAATAGAGTTGGTATTGAATTAAAATTCAACATGAGATTGTCAGTCACATCAGCATTACTTTAGTTTCTGACATTTTGTATTTCATTGTTTTTATGTTTGCTTTAAGTTTCCTTAGTATGATTTCTATGTACTTTAAAAAAATGTCTTGGTGACTGAGTAGATTCATTGCAAGGTTGGAACTAAAGTATTTTTGATGGGTTTGGAGAAATAATTCTGTGATGAAACTATGAAACTGCCCTGTGTAAGTTATCTTTTTTTAAAATGTGGAATTATAGTAGATGTACAATATTATATAAGTTCTGTACAACACAGCAATTGATTTTTATATTCCATTTATGCTTATTCTATTCCCTGTGTTGTACGATATATCCCTGTAACTTATTTATTTTATACATTGTAATCCCCTTCCTTTGAAAGTTACCATTTTACAAATATCCCTGTGAATGTGTAGAGTGCCACCTGTATTTGACTCCTCCTGTCTACTGAATAGATGGGTTTTGTGTCTGCTTTCAGTAAGTGAGTTCATTATAAAAGAGAGTTGTATACAACTAACTGAATCCCTGGGATTGTTTTTTCTCAGGGAAATGGTGAAGGAAATTGTTTCTAATTAAAAGTGTATGTAAAATAAACAGAATTTATTTTTTATTCCCAGATTAGAAATGATACTTGCCAAATTTGATGAAGTGCAAAATTCAGGCGGTATGATTTTGAGTGCCTGCAAAGGTAAGAATAATTAAGTTAATCCGGATCTCAAACATTTCTGAGATTAGGTAGCAGAGTTTTAGATACTAAAATATGCCTTCAAGTCAACTATTATATCACTGATTCAGCAGATTTGACTTTGTGGGTTAAAACTTGGTTAGGATACAGTAACAAAGTCTTTATATTTTCCTGATCATTACCTATCCTCTGACTCTTTTGGAATAAGTGAAAATTTAATAATGGGTTAATTGTGTAAAATGATATTATTCTTCAGCCTTATTTTTGGTATCCTCTGTGTTGAAGATAGGATGACCCCCTTGTCCTCTGTGTCCTTCTATGCATAAATGTGTTTTTTACTCGAGTAATTTTTTTTAACTTATTTTGTAATTGAAGTATAGTTGATGTACAGTGCTGTGTCGATTTCTGCAGTTACTCAGTTATACACATATATACGTTCTTCTTTATATTCTTTTCCATTATGGTTTGTCTCAGGATATTGAATATAGTTCCCTATGCTATACAGTAGGACCTTCTTGTTTATCCATTCTATATATAATAGTTCTCAGCTACTACCCCCAAATTCCCAGTTCATTCTCCCCTATTTTCCCTTCCCCTTGGCAACCACAAGTCTGTTCTCTATCTGTGGGTCCATTTCTGTTTCATAGATTGGTTCATTTGTTTTATATTTTAGATTCCACATATAAGTGATGTCATGTGGCATTTGTCTTTCTCTTTCTAACTTAACTTCACTTAGTATGATCATCTCTAGTTTATCCATATTACCACAGATGGCATCATTTCATTCTTCTTATGGCTGAGTCATACTCCATTGTATATCTGTACCACATCTTCTTTATCCATTTGTCTGTCAGTGGACATTTAGGTTGTTTCCATTGTAGACTTTTTAATGATTGCCATTCTGACTGGTGTGAGGTGGTACCTCATTATAGTTATGATTTGCATTTCTCTAATAATTAGTGATGTTACACACCTTTTCTTGTGCCTGTTGGCCATCTGTGTGTCTTCTTTGGAGTATTATATAATTAGGTCTCTGCCTACTTTTCAATTAGGTTGTTGGGTTTTATTTGTTGTTGTTGAGTTGTATGAGCTGTTTGTATATTTTGGAAATTAATCCCTTGTCAGTTGAATCGTTTACAGATATCTTCTCCCATTCCATAGGTTGTCTTTTGGGTTTGTTTTTTTTTTTTTAATGGTTTCCTTTCCTGTGCAAAAGCTTGTAAGTTTGAATAGGTCCCATTTGTTTAGTTTTGTTTTTATTTCTATTGCCTTGAGAGACTGACCTAAGAAAACATTGGTATGATTTATGTTAGAGAATGTTTTGCCTATGATAGCAGAGTAATTGTTTTACTTACTGACTTTTAGTAGAAATTGTAGGGTTGATTACTCTGTTAAACCTGTGTTTAGGCTATCAGTGATGATACCAGTGAAGAAACACAGACATAGGAACTTCACCAGTATAATCATTTTTGGCTTCTTAATTAGAATGAGACCTCCTTGGAATTCAAGGAGGCTTGGTGTTGGTATCTAGTATTTGTTTGATTTTGTGGTTGCTCTTCTTTTTTGTAAGGTTGCTAAATTGTGTTTCGTCTTACTGGGTAGCATTTACCTTCAGTCCTTAAGTGTTAACTAACTGTATATGTGAATAATGTATTCTGTTTCCAAAGATAGGATAGGTAGTTTTTGCACCTGGGAAAATAGATTTTATAAGGATAGTGTACTTAGCTTAATAATGTATATGATGTTGGAGAAAAAATTTGTTGTATGAATTGTTATAGTCAGGTGATAGGAAGACCAGTTACTAATATAATTTAGTTATTTTTCTCCAGATTAAACCAAGACTAAGCCTTGTTGTATTGCATTAAGGCAGATATAGTAAGAATTTAGTGTTAAAAAGATTGTGTCTACCCCAATCTAAACTTAGTTACAGGAGCATAAATTGACTTCAGCACTACCACTCCTCACCCTGATTGCCAGCTATTTCTCACTCTTCCTCTCTGAATAGAAGGTGTTTTAAGTACTTTGTTCTTATTTTTCCAGCAGTTACCTCTGTCCATTTCCATAGAAACCAGAAAGAGCAAAAAGATGACGAATTGTTAGAATTCCTTGAATTAAGGAATTGTGTTTTTGTACCATTTGCAGTGCATTCTCATTTGTGTATTCCCGACTATGTAGTCACAACTCTGAAGAAAAATACAATGCATACTATAAATTTAAGATATTTATTATTTGACTGTGATTTATTTTGAAAGTATTGCCCTTGTATTTTATGAGGTTATTTTTGTTACCTTCAAAAGATAGAAGGTTTTTTGTTTCCTATTCTTTTAGCTCTCATTTCTTTTTCTTTTTATTATCTCTCCATAAACAGGGAGATTTAGAGTTAGTACCTGGCATTTATATCTCTTGGAGAGAAATCTTCAGGAATCCTTTTGTTTTGGAGATTATAATCTGAATATTGAAAGTATAGTCAAATGTGAACATTAAAAATCCATAATATATATATATTGGTGTGTAAAAATTGGCCAAGATGATTTTGATGACGGTATTGTACTATCATTGAAAAATACTGTAACAGCTTTGTTATTAAGAGGCTAAAAAAGGAAAGCCCATTTATCATGTTGGCAGGTCCCAGGGCCCAGGCCTCTCTCTTCCCTTGTTTTTATTCTCTCTCAGTGATCTAATCCAGCCCAGTGGCTTTGCATGGTAACCATTTGCTGATGACTCCTAAATGTGTAGTTCTAGCCCTCATTTATCTCTCTGTGTTCTACATCTCAGAGCCTGTCGCCTTGATGTGCCCTTTCCCTTTGGATGCCTGATAGGTATCTCAGGCTTAAAGGTCCAAAAGTTAAAGCCTGTTCTCTTCCTTTCCCTCAAATCTGTTCTTTCTCCAGTTTACCCATTTCAGTCAACGGCACCACCATCAACTCGAGCTAGAAACTTTCCTGATTAGAATTATTAATAATTAGCATTGATCTCCCATTCTAACTAGTCATTTCTACCTCTGAAATCCTAAAATGTGTCAAGTTTGCTTATTTTTTTTTCACATCTCCACTGCTGAAACCCTACTGTAAATCTCCTTTAGCTTTTACCTGCAACCAACTGCAGTAGGTTTCAGTTCTGTGTTTGACCCCTGAAATCTGCTTTCTACCAGAATGGAGAATGGTCTTCTTAAAATGTAAATGGATTTTGTCACAAGAGTGAAGAAGACAGTTAAAGTTTCAGCCTAGACAAGCTACGTTCTAGGGAGAGAGAGATCATAAATAAGTAAACACATGGATATCCAGGGTGATTGCAGTTGGTAATGAAAGAAAATACAACTACTCCTTGTCTAATGACTTTACTGAAATTAATTTAAATTGTTCCTTAAAATCCTTGCTGCTTAGTAAAAAAGCCATTAAATGAATAATTTCCTAATTCTACCAAACATTATAGTATATTTCATCCCAACCCAAGATGCCTGAATAATTTTCACAGGTAGAAAAATATGTCAGTTGAGCACTGAAAACCAATTTTTATAACTAGCAAGTTGAAGAAGGAAATGGCAACCCATTCCAGTATTCTTGCCTACAGAGAATCCCATGGACAGAGGAACCTGGCAGGCTACAGTCCATGGGGTGGCAAAGGAGTCAGACATGACTTAGTGACTAACCAACAACAGCAAATAAGATTATACCTAAAATAATGTGATGAAGGTTTATTTGACTCTACTTTTTATTTCTGCACAATTTTTCCCCACGTAATTTTCAATCCTTTGTTGGCTCATTGTTACTGTTCACTCAAACTAAAACTTGAAAATATAATTATAGACAGGAAAACATTTAGGTCAGAATAAAGGCTCAGCATGGAACCTTGTAGAAGTAGTTCATGCATACAACAGAATGAAGAGCTATTAAAGATACCACCTCTTCTCTTTCTCACTTGGTGTACATATGCAAAACAAATTATTGTGAGTTCAGCCAAACCTGGTATTTAATTTGGATTTGTTTCATCTGATGTTTTGTGACTAGAAAACTGTTATGAGAAGTAAAAACTTGTAGTGTGTCTTTGCCTGAAACTATAATAATGAAATACCATACTTCTTATATCGACTTACATTGTTTGGGGATGAAAAAGTCATCTTACTAAATACAAACAAACAAAAACCAACCCAGAGGATTTGTTGTAAAAGTGGTATAAGTGCCTAAGAGCCACTGTAGTTTAAATTCTGTCATCTACACAATCATTAAGTGAAGTAAATAGGATATGGAGATGTTAACTCAGTGATGCCACATTAGACAGAAGGGTGGGCAAGCCTCTCTGAGCATTGACATATTTGAATTGAGACCTGATAAAGGAGAATGAATTGGTCATTGGATACCTGGTGGTAAAAAATGCTTTGGGCAGAGAAAATGTGGCTGTAAAGGCCGAGAGGTGGAAAAGATCTTCATATATATGAAGAAAGGAGTGGAGGAGGCCAGGGCTGATGAGAACCTAGTGCGGTGAGGGCTAGGTGGGAAGCGAGAGCATCTGGAGAGCTAACTGGAAATGTAAACAGGAACCACCGTATGAGGGTCTTGTAGGCCTTAGGAGGAGTCTTAAGAGACTTCTGGGAATAAGAAGGATTTTAGGCTGGAGAAGCTTGTGGTAAGTGGTTGTGATATGACCTCTAAATTACCTTGTATATGTTTATTGTTTGGGAAAATCATCTGTTTTTTTATTTCCTCTTCCATCTACCTCTTCTCTCCTTATGCACATCCTAATGCATAATCTTACATCTCGTGCTTTTGGCTCTGATTTCTTTCATGCTTGCCATATCTGTACCCTTTTAGTTTTGTTTGAACTCTTTGACTTGATTTTCTCGATTATTAGTTCAGCACACTCAAGAACACAAAGTAAATTCTGTTATCAGAGATTTGAATGTGTTGTATAATTTGGTAATAGTGAGAAATGCATGGTATTTTTTTTTTTGCCTTGAGGGTATTTCAAGTCTGACCTTAATTCTCATTATAGAGTAAGTTAGGCAGAATCCTTAAGTGCAGTGGAATTAACTCTGCTATTAGAAGGAAACGGGATTTAAAATTAATCAAATCATGGCTGAAAGAAGGAAGGAAGAGACTGAAGCTTGCAGGCGCCCTGTGGTTATGGCTGGGTCTGTGTCATCATGGAGCTTTCTAGACAGGCTCTGATGCTAACCGAGATGTAAACACAGACGTGGTGGTGGCTGTGACTGCAAGTCTTTTTCTTTTTTCACTGACAAAGCTCATAATTCTGATTTGTCAAGTGTGTGTGTAGGACCGAATGTAGTCTTGACGTGTAATCACTGTAAAATATCTCCCAGCTTCTCTGTTTGAAAACGGTTGCTAGGAAAAGAATTGTTTTAGAAGGTTGGCAATAAAATAAAGCATAGAAACGCGGATTTGAAATTACCTTGATATTTGGCTATGCGAGGCAATAAGGTAACTGGCAGTCTGCTTTATAACATACCCTTTGGCGAAAAGCAGAGCAGCCCTTTCCTTAGGTTGAGTGAAAAACGTGTCTGTTTGTGACCAGGAGCCCCAGGGCCTTCTCGGAGCTTGACAATGTGCCGATGGCTGTGCAGTGTGGATGGAGGGTGCTCCAGGTCCCCGCAGCTGCGCACTGGGTAGGTTCTGTCTCCACCAGAAGCAAGCTTTGTTCCGTGTGGCCCTGCTGTCCGCACACAGAGCAGCCTTTGATGGGCTGCCTTTGACGTGATTTGTTTACGGCAGCCAGAAATGCTTCCTGCATAATGAGAGCAGTTAATCATGGAAACTGGGCTATTCCTGTTTGTGTGCTTCTAGCAGTCTTCCGTTGTAAACATTAAAAGGTAACGACAAAAGGATGAAAACCTCCAAAAAAAGGCACAGATCAGTTAATCCATCAGATCATGTGATTGCTACTGATTACATGAATATCTTTAGGGAAGCAGAAAATGATTGTTGAACACATGCCTTGTGTTTTGATGACTGCATTAAAAGTCCCTCAGTGGGGTGGCATTTATTGGCTCCTAGAGCTTTTCTTACATTAAATTTCAGGCAGGCAGCACAAGGAGAAATTCCACGACCTGTATCTAACCTCTTACATGCAGTTCAAGAATAATCTTGATCAAGCTCTGTGAAGCTCTGCTAAAGAGACGAGGGTTTTCAGCAAGACCCCAGACTTTTATTTTGAAGTGGAGTAGCAGCTGTTGGCTATTGCAGTGCAGAGCTGCAGCGCGGCCTGGGTCACACAGTGCTCCGGGTGTCTGCAGGGTGTCTGCAGGCTGCAGGCCGAGCCCAGTGGCGCAGGCACCGAGCTGCATTTATTTGTTGTGCTGTTTGACCTCTTGGTTTGAGAGAGCTCCCTGGACCATCTGAATGGCTATGGGAGATGGTGAGTAAGATTTATTTTTCTTCTTTTGCTTGTGCTGTACACTTCCTTTTAAAGGGACGGTCATTTGCTGTATAAGAAATGTATTTCTCCCTAAAGAATGAAGGACACTTTGTGTGTGTGTGTGTACACACCACTTGTATGTTCATATATACACGTGTATGTGTACTTGTCATTGGTATCTTTTTCTACTTGATATGTCTGTATGGAATCTGGCAAATATGACAGTTTACCTGGCATCTATCTTACCAACCAAACCCTCAGTCTTTGGTGGTGGATATAAAGGGATATTGAAAGAAACATGGAAAATATGCAGAAGCTTTGAAGAGAGAACATGGCTTTGGAAGAATGACAGATTTGACAGAGTTACCTAGCTTGACAAAATGCCTGTTGTATCTGACAACAAGTAGAATTCTGTGGTGATTAAGTAGGTAAAGAGGTAAAATGGCTTGCCGTAGACACTTTTAATTGATGTGCTTGTTGTTTGTCAGTGTCTCTAGTAAGTAATTCTCTAGAAAATATTTAGTCCTTTACAAATTCTAAACAGGTATAGTTCGATAAAAAAATTGATTTTGCCAGTGTTTTATTGTGATAAGAATAATTTTTAAAATGTATTTTTATAGTGCTGTCTAGTTTTCCAAAGCACAGAAGTGTACTTATTGTCCATGAACTCCTAAGGTACAAATAAAGGAAGTGTACAGAGGATTTTGGTATTTCCATTTCACAGATTAGGAAACTAAGTCTTGTTGAGATTATAAATCCCAGATTCAGGCACAGAGCAAACCAGAATCAAATCTTGAGCCTCAAATGTGCCTTTGGTGTTGTCGTTCATAACATTTAGTACTTTAGTTTTTTTTTTTTTTTTCTTCATTATTAAACCTTTTGTTAAGATGCTTAGAGGTATATATACTTTATAATCGCATCAACACCAGAGATGTGTACAAAGGGGAATTGAGGTTACTTCAGAAGTGTTTCGTGTATTTTTCGCTACATTCTTAAGGAAAGTTGGTCTGTATTTGAAAGTTTTTAACAGTTTCAGCCTTCTTTTATGACTGTTTAATGACTTCTGTCTAAGGAGTTTGTCCCCTTGGGATGCTGAGGAATAGGGTGCAAACTTAAAAAAATCATATTGGTAAACAGTCATTTAAATAATTATATATATGTTAATGAAAATATGATAGTAAATCTGATTTTGCATATTGTTATAGTTTATTTCAAAAATTTATGTAACTTTTATATGTCTTTATAGAAATAAACAACGAGGTAATTTTAACTTCCAGTTTTTAAGGCAAAAGCCATCAAAATTAATGAATTAAGTTCTCATATACTTAAGGGCATTGTCAAATTTATTTGATTGTTATTTTTAAACCTTATTTTCTAAGCAGCTCTAAATGTTGCATTTGATTTGGACTGTATCCAGATTTTCTTTCTTTCTTAAACATTGTAGGTTCAGTAGCTATCAGTGTGTATTTACTTACTTTTTCTTTTTTCAATAATACTAAATACATTCAGACTGTTTAGGAATGTGTTGATTTTTTTTTAAAATCAGTGTTACAACCTCTTATAAAGCTCAGAGAATAACCTTCCCACATATTCTCTTCTTCTTTAAAATGAAAATACTTTTATTGGATTTTAGTGATGAAGTAATACATGTTTATTAAAAAATTAAAAATCTAAACAGTAACAGGTCATCTTGGGGTTTATGGTTCTTAAGAGTTTCATATGTACTCCTCTGTATATTAGTCTCTCTCACATGTAATGTACATGCATCATGCTAGTATCTTGAGAATACATACAACACTGGATTATGCTACTCCTTAGGTATTTTGTTTTTTATTCTTTAATACGCTAGTATCTTCTCTTTTTCAACTCAAATAATGTAAAGAAAGAACCACCTCTCAACCACCTCCAAACCCTGAGCCTAGAGATAAGCAGAGAGGAACACTTTTATTAGTATGGAGTTTGTTTTTCCATACCTTTTACTCTGCCTTGCATTCATATTTAGTATCAAAATAGTTTTGTTTTGACTTTGTTTACATGAATGGTATCATTCTCAACATATTTTTGCCGTTTACTGTGTCTGCTCGATAGTGCGTAGTGGTGGATTTTTCTAAAAGTGTCATCATATGTAAGTGTTCTCATTTGTTTGCACTGTTGCATAGTACTCCATAGTATGGATGTGTGTCATAAATATCTCTTTGTCTATGGAATTTCAGATTGCTTAATCTCGTATAACTTTTCTAAATGATTCTGAAATGAACACCTTTGTACAAATCATGTGTGTATGTGCACATATATTTTTGCACACACATTTTTAAAAACAATCTAGAAGTAGAATTTTTGGATTAAAGTTTTTAGTCACTTCAAGTTGTTTTAGTTCTCGCAAATTTCTTCCAAAAAAGGCTTTACCACTTCTCACCAACAGTGCCTTCTATCTTACATTCATTTCAGTTCTCATTATTATTAGTCTTCTAAAAATTTGCATATCAGATAGGTAAAAAATATCTCACCCTTTAAAAAAAATCTTCTGTCTTCTTTCTGATGATGTTGATCACCTTCATATGTTTGAATATTTATATTTTCTTTACTGTGAGTTGCTTTGTGGCATCTCTAGGTGACTTTTTTTTCCCCTGTGCATTTTTTGGGCTTCCCTGGTAGCTCAGCTGGTAAAGAATCTGCCTGTAATGCAGGAGACCCTGGTTCAATTCCTGGGTTGGGAGGATCCCCTGGAGAAGGGATAGGGCACCCACTCTAGTATTCTTGGGCTTCACCGGTGGCTCAGCTGGTAAAGAAGCTGCCTGCAATGTCGGAGACCTGGCTTTGATCCCTGGGTTGGGTGCATCTTTTAGAGATATTTGAGAATAATTTTTTAAATTTTATTTTTTAAATTAATTTTTATTGGAGTAGAGTTGATTTACGATGTTGTGTTAGTTTCTGTTGTACAACGGAGTGAATCAGTTATACATATACTTACATCCACTCTTTTTTAAGATTCTTTTCCCATGTAGGTCATTACGGAGTATTGGATAGAGTTCCCTGTGCTCCAGCTTTTTGCTTTTGACTTTTCATTTATAGTTTCTCTTTCTATGTTCTGGTTATTAGTCTGTTATCTGTTAAAAATGTTATGTAGGCTTAACTTCATGGACATATGAAAGATTTCATTAACAGTTTCATTTCTAGGCAAACTCAGATTTGAGAAGCACTGTAATGACTATCAATTGAAGAGTTGTTGGGGTGGCTTTCAGGTGCCTCTTTGTTTAGTTGTCTTTATCCTCACCCAAGTGTAGAAAACAAAGCAGTCAGATGATTGTGAAGTAGCTCTGGGTAGTTAAACCAGATAGAGTTAAAATCCTGTAGGATTATTATGTGGCGCTAAGCCCTGAAATCTGCCTCAAAAGCTCACGAGAGGAATTTGGCCTTTTGTTGTTATGCTACAGAGTGACTGAAAAGAAATAAGGTTTTGTTTCAAATAGATTGTTTCTAAACTTTAAACAATTCAAAGCAGTCTATTCTTTCAAACATGAATCTTTTAAAAAAGACAAACAAGTGATGATATAACCTTGGCTTTCCCTTAGCCTTTTGGGACCATTCTTATCTGACATGTAACTACTGGTTTGGGGGATCGAGAACAATAGCAAGAAATTAATGCTGAAGATTTGTCTTCTTCCAGACCCTTGACTGTTCTATGTGATACACTAGGAGTCAATAATTTAAGGCACTGAAAGAAGCAGCCCTTTAACTTACTGGCCAAAAGGGCAAACTTTTCTTCTAGGAGCAATAAGGGGAAAAAAAGCCTATGAGGAGAGGAAGAAAGTTAGAAGGGAGAAAAAAAATCGGGCATTCAACAGCAATAAAGGCAGGACAGTAATAGTTACTAAGATTGAACATCTTCTTGAAATAGACCCATTTACCCATCTGGGTGCAAAGTGTTGGACATCAATAGCAACATATCCACAAACATGATGTTGCTCATGAACCTGAATCTTCATGAAAAGGTCTGCATCTTTTCTTTGTACATGTAGAATGTATAGTTGATGTTCTTGACAGCTGTTGTAACCAACCCATAACTGTGGTGAAGTTATAACTACCTAAAATGATGACATTTTAAAGGTTTTAAATAATCCTTACTATGAGCCTCATGTATTGTTTAGTTTGATATTATGGTTATTATGAAATATGTTGTTATTTAATTTTATTAATACCAAATAGTGATGTAAATTGTGTTTGTCCTTTTACTTGACTGAATTACTGAAGGTCTTGAATTTTTTAAATTTGTTTATTTTTAATTGAAGGATAACTGTTTTACAGTATTGCATTGATTTCTACCAAATATCAACATGAGTCAACCATAGGTTTACCCATGTTCCCTCCCATTTGAACATCCCACCTATCTCCCTCCCCATCCCCTCTAGGTTCTTATCGAGCCCCAGTTTGAGTTCCCTGAGTCATACAGCAAATTCCTATTGGCTATCTGTTTTACATATGGTAATGTATGTTTCCATGTTACTCTCTCCATACCTCCCACCCTCTCCTTCTTCCCCCTGCTGAACCGTGTCCGTAAGTCTGTTCTCAGTGTCTGTGTCTCCATTGCCACTTGCAAATAGGTTCTTCAGTACTATCTTTCTAGATTCCATATATATGTGTTAGTATATGATAATTGTTTTTCTCTTTCTGACTTACTTCAGTCTGTATAATAGGCTCTAGGTTCATCCACCTTATTAGGACTGTCTCAAATGCGTTCCTTTTTATGGCTGAGTAATAGTCCATTGTATGTATGTAGCACAGCTTCTTTATCCATTCATCTGCCTTTGGGCATCTAGGTTACTTCCATGTCCTAGCTATTGCAAATAGAACTGCAACGAACATTGGGTTACATGTGTCCTTTTCAGTTTTGGTTTCCTCAGAATTAGTAGAATTGCTGGGTCATATTCCTGGCTTTATTCCTAGTTTTTAAGGACTCTCCATACTGTTCTCCACAGTGACTGTATCAACTTGCATTCCCACCAACAGTGCAAGAGGGTTCCCTTTTCTCTACAACCTCTCCAGCATTTATTGTTTGTAGATTTTTTGATGATTAGCTTTCTGACTGGTGTGGGGTGATATCTCATTGTAGTTTTTATTTGCATTTCTCTAATAATGTGTGATGTTAAGCATCTTTTCCTGTGTTTATTAGCCATCTGTATGTCTTCTTTGGAGAAATGTCAGCTTAGGTCTTTTGCCTATTTTTTGATTGGGTTGTTTTTCTGGTGTTGACCTGTATGAGCTGCTCATATATTTTTGAAATTAATCCTTTGTGAGTTTCATTTGCTGTTATTTTTTCCCATTCTGAGGGTTGGTTGTCTTTTCACCTTTATATGTGAATAGTTTATAGTTTCATTTGCTGTACAAAAGCTTTTAAGTTTAGTTAGGTCCTACTTGTTTATTTTTATTTTTAATTGAAGGATAATTGTTTTACAGTATTGCATTGGTTTCTACCAAATATCAACATGAATCAGCCATAGGTTTACCCATGTTCCCTTCCATTTACTCTAGGGGGTGGGTCATAGAGGATTTTGCTGTGATGTATATCATAGAGTGTTCTGCCTATGTTTTCCTCTAGGAGTTTTATAGTTTCCAGTCTTATATTTAGGTCTTTAATCCATTTTGAGTTTATCTTTGTGTACGGTGTTAGGAAGTGTTCTAATTTCATTCTTTTACGTATAGCTATCCAGTTTTCCCAACAACACTTATTGAAGAGACTATCTTTGCCCCATTGTATATACTTGCCTTCTTTGTCAAAAATAAGGTGTCCATAGGTGTGTGGGTTTATCTCTGGGTTTTCTGTCTGGTTCCTTGGGTCTATATTTCTGTTTTTGTGTCAGTAGAAGGTCTTGAATTTTTAAAGATGCCTTTGACGAAGAGGGTAAGAGTCTTCAAATATCTTGTAACTAGTTATTTAATAGAGCTTCCCTGGTGGTTTAGATGATAAAGAATCTGCCTGCAATGCAAGAGACCTGGGTTCAATTCCTGGTTGGGAAGATCCCCTGGAGAAAGGAATGGCAACCCAATCCAGTATCCTTGCCTGGAGAATTCCATGGACAGGGGAGCCTGGTGGGCTACAGTCCATGGAGTCAAAAAAAGAGTCGGACACAACTGAGCAGCTAACTCTAGTGAGTTAATATCTACCTAGAAATTTTAAGAGACTACCAAGTTTCTTGGCTTCTCTTAAACTTTGTATGGAATAGACTTTATTTTTACTAACTAACAATTAACTATTTAAGATTAACTGTGCTGTTGAACATGGTATCTTCCTGTGAATATTGAAATCTGGTGATTATTTTATTTTGAAGCACTTTGATTTTCAATTTCTAATCATTTTACTAAAGTTTTTTATTTTCGTTTAAATTGAAGGCATTCTTTATTGTTACTGTTGGATTATTTTACTTATTTTTTAAAAATTTCATTAGAGTATGATTGCTTGATTATTTCACTTCTGTAAGCTCATGGTTTTCTTTAGCCCTAAGAAGTCTTCTTATTTTGTTTTGTTATTTTTTTAATAATAAGTTTCTCCCCTTCATTAGTTTTAGTCTCCCTTTATGGAATTGCTTATAGTCAGATACTGAACCTTCTAGATTGATTCACTGTGTCTTTTATGTTTTGTCTTAAGTTTTATGTTTTTTCCTTTTATTCTCTGTTCTGGGAGATTTCCTTGACTTTCTCATCTAGTTCTTCTATTAAATTTTAATTTTGGCAAACAGAAGTTTAAATGGTCCAAAAAACTTACTTTTTCATTTTCTGATGGTTCCATTTTTACAGAACGCACTGTGTACCTGTATGCAAAATGTTGAACTCCCTGAGTTGAGGGTGGGATGAGCTTAATGATGAAATCATTCCATGGGCTTCCAGTTGTCCCTTGCTAATCAGCCCTGTACTTGCTAGCTTAGAAATTGTTGCTTCTCTGTCATTCTGCAAGGTAGGTCAGTTCTCTCTGCTGTTTCATGCTGTTTCATAGAATTCTGAGTTGCAGCTTTTCTGTGATACTATTCTTCAAAAGCCTTCCATCCTTTTTATTTGCATCTTACAGGAAATTGTTACTATCTATAGGTGCTGATTTCACATACCTTCTGCTCTGCTTCATTTTCTTTGCTCTTATGATGTTACTTATCATTTTACTGGGGTTTCATTGTAGGGTCTTGAGCAAGAGAGTAAAATGATTCAAATTACCACAATTATTTTAAGGAAAAATTTCAAACATACCCAGAAATAGAGAATATATTATAACAAACCTCCCTTACCACCCATTACCCAGCTTCAAGAAATTATCAGTACATAGCTGATCTTTATTCATCTGTATCCCTACCTGTCTGCTCCAGCCTTATTCTCCTGCTGGGCTGGGATGTGTTTGTTTGCACATAGGCACACACACTCCTTCACATATGTAAAATAAAGTAAACATCTTTTTATAAAACAATTATAAGACCATTTCCACATCTAAAAAAATTAACCCGCAGTATCGAATACTCAGTGTTCACATTTCTGTGATTGTTCCATACATACCTTTTGATGGTTCAGTTACTCAATCGTGTCCGATTCTTTGCAACCCAATGGACTGCAGCACGCCAGGCTTCCCTACATATCACCAACTCCTGGAGCTTACTCAAACACATGTCCATCTAGTCGGTGATGCCATCCAACCATCTCATCTATTAATCCCCTTCTCCTCCCGCCTTCAATCTTTCCCAGCATCAGGGTTTTTTCCAGTGAGTCAGTTCTTCACATCAGGTGGCCAAAGTATTAGAGCTTCAGCTTCAGCATCAGTCCTTCCAATGAATATTCAGGACTCATTTCCTTTAGGATTGACTGGTTTGATCTCCTTGCAGTCCAAGGAACTCTCAAAAGTCTTCTCCAACACCACAGTTCAAAAGCATCAATTCTTCGGCGCTCAGCTTTCTTTATAGTCCAACTCTCACAACCATACATGACCACTGGAAAAACTATGGTTTTGACTAGACAGATGTTTGTTGGCAAAGTAATGCCTCTGCTTTTTAATATGCTGTCTAGGTTGATCATAGCTTTTCTTCCAAGGAGCAGGCATCTTTTAGTTTCATAGCTGCAGTTACCATCTGCAGTGATTTTTGAGCCCCCCAAAATCAAGTCTCTCACTGTTTCCATTGTTTCCCCATCTGTTTGCCGTGAAGTGATGGGACTGGATGCCATGATCTTAGTTTTCTGAATGTTGAGTTTTAAGCCAACTTTTTCACTCTCCTCTTTCACTTTCATCAAGAGGCTCTTTAGTTGTTCCTCACTTTCTGCCATAAGGGTGGTCTGCATACCTGAGGTTATTGATATTTCTCCTGGAAATTTTGATTCCAGCTTGTGCTTCATCCAACCTGGACTTTCGCATGATGTACTCTGCATATAAGTTAAATAAGCTAGGTGACAATATATAGCCTTGGTGTACTTCTTTCTCAGTTTGGAACCAGTCTGTTGTCTCATGTCCAGTTCTAACTATTGCTTCTTGACCTGCATACAGATTTCTCAAGAGGCAGGTCAAGTAGTCTGGTATTCCCATCTCTTGAAAAATTTTCCACAGTTTGTTGTGATCCATACAGTCGAAGGCTTTGGCATAGTCAATAAAGCAGAAATAGATGTTTCTCTGGAACTCTCTTGCTTTTTCGATGATCCAGCAGATGTTAGCAATTTGATCTCTGGTTCCTCTGCCTTTTCCACATCCAGCTTGAACATCTGGAAGATCATGGTTCATGAACTGTTGAAGCCTGGCTTGGAGAATTTTGAGCATTACTTTGCTAGTGAGTGAGATGAGTGCAGCTGTGCGGTAGTTTGAACATTCTTTGTCATTGCCTTTCTTTGGGATTGGAATGAAAACTGAACTTTCCCAGTCCTGTGGCCACTGCCGAGTTTTCCAAATTTGCTGGCATATTGAGTGCAGCACTTTAACAGCACCATCTTTTAGGATTCTAAATAGCTCAATTGGAATTCCATCACCTCCACTAGCTTTGTTCGTAGTGATGCTTTCTAATGCCCACTTGACTTTGCATTCCAGGATGTCTGGTTCTAGGTGAGTGATCACACATCATGCTTATCTGGGCCAGGAAGATCTTTTTTTTGTATAGTTCTTCTGTGTATTCTTGCTACCTCTTCTTAATATCTTCTGCTTCTGCTAGGTCCATACCATTTCTATATGTTCAGCTTCTTCAGCATTACTGGTTGGGGTCTAGACTTGGATTATTGTGCCCATCTTTGCAAGAAATGTTCCATTGGTATCTCTTAAGTTTCTTGAAGAGATCTCTAGTGTTTCCCATTCTATTGTTTTCCTCTATATCTTTGCATTGATTGCTGACAAAGACTTTCTTATCTCTCCTTGCTATTCTTTGGAACTCTGCATTCAAATGGGTATATCTTTCCTTTTCTCCTTTGCCTTTCCCTTCTCTTCCTTTCACAGCTAATTTTAAGGCCTCCTCAGAAAGCCCTTTTGCCTTTTTGTATTCCTTCTTCTTGGGGATGGTTTGATCACTGCCTCCTGTAGGATGTCATGAAACTCCACCCACCGTTTTTCAGGCACTCTGTCTATCAGATCTAATCCCTTGAATCTATTTGTCACTTCCACTGTATAATCATAAGGGATTTGATTTAGGTCATAACTGAATGGTCTAGTGGTTTTCCCTATTCTTCAATTTAAGTATGAATTTGGCAATAAGGAGTTCATGATCTGAGCCACAGTCAGCTCCAGGTCTTGTTTTTGCTGACTGTATGGAGCTGCTCCATCTTCAGCAGCAAAGAATATAATCAGTCTGATTTTGGTATTGACTATCTGGTATTGACCATCTGATATCCATGTGTAGAATCATCTGTTGTGTTGTTGGAAGAGGGTGTTTGCTATGTTCCGTGCATTCTCTTGACAAAACTCTGTTAGTCTTTGCCCTGCTTCATTTTGCACTCCAAGGCCAAATTTGCCTGTAACTCCAGGTATCTCTTGAGTTCCTACCTTTGCATTCCAGTCCCCTAAAATGAAAAGGACATCTTTTGGGGGTGTTAGTTCTAGAAGGTCTTGTAGGTCTTTGTAGAACCATTCAACTTAGGTTTCTTCAGCATTACTGGTTGGGGGATAGACTTGGATTACTGTGATATTGAATGGTTTGCCTTGGAAACGAATAGAGATCCTTGTGTTGTTTTTGAGACTGCACCCAAGTACTTCATTTCAGACTCTTTTGTTGACTATGAGGGCTACTCCGTTTCTTCTAAGGGATTCTTGCCCATAGTAGTAGATATAATGGTCATCTGAGTGTTACTAGGTTATCTAAAATGAAACACTAAAGGCAAACAGCTATAAACACTGGATAAAATGTACATTTAAAAAAGTTTTCTTGGGACTTCTCTCATGGTCCTGTGGTTAAGAACCACTTTCCAATGCAGGGGACATGGGTTCGATCCCTGGTCAGGGAACGAAGATCCCATGTGCCTTGGGGCAGCTAAGCCCTTGGGTCAACTACTGAGCCCGGGCACCACAATTAGAGAGTCCTCGAGCTGCTAGGAAAGATCCCATGTGCCACAACTAAGCACCAACACAACCAAAAACAAAGCAAATAAAAATAAATAGTTATTAAAAAACTAGATGAAAAAGTCTTCTTAATAACCTGACAAACAGTAAGAAATATAAAGACAAAACTTGTACTTGTACTTTTGAAGGTCTATAGGGCAAAGGAAGCAGAATTTAAGACTCACATAAGATATAAAATGTTAATAGACTTTTTCCATCAAAAACTGGTGTACCAAATGACTACACTTGCAAGGTTAAAGTGAACCAAAAATAAACTCTTACTCTCTCATAGTTTTTTAGTCTTTTCAAACTTTTCTCAAAAGAGAGCGATAGAGAAAAAAATCAGGAGGTCTTCATTAAGGTCAACTGCTTGGACAGCTAAGACGCCCAAGGCCCTTAAGCTCAGTAGGCTCACACTAGTAGTACTCCCAAGCAACAGCCAAAGCAAATGCAGAATTTTCCTGGAAGAAAGTCTCTGGCCCACAAATTTATACCAATGGCTGATTCATGCTGATGTATCACAGAAACCAACACAACATTGTAAAGCAATTATTCTCCAATTAAAAATAAATAAAAATTTTTTAACAAGTCTCTAGCCTCATATTATTTGCACAAATAAATTTCCAAAGGTCACTTGGCATGACAGGAAACAAGACACCATGAGAAAGAATAAACAGAAAGAAAGAGACAGCAGGAATAGATCCCAGAATTATCAAGATCCTTCCTAGCATTCCAAATTCAACTCTGAGAATTATTAAGCATAGACTATGAAGTATCTACATTTGGAAGTTTTTACTAGGCAAGCTTGAAAATAACTTAAGGGGTCAGAAAAATATTTTATAAAGTGGACACAGATTAAAAAAAAAAATAGAACTTCTAAAAATAAAAATGCAGTAACTGAAATTTAAATTCAGTAGGCAGGCATAATAGTAGACTAGACACAGCTCAAGGGATCATTAGTGAACTAAAAGAAAAATTAGGAAAAAAAAATCACCTAGGATACATATAGTAGGTACTTTAATATTTACTGAATAAACCAAAAAAGGATCAAATACAAAAAGCAACCTATAAATCATAATTATGTTGACACTTCTGTTCTCACTTCAGTGTTTCAAAATGACAATACTATGGTTTGGTGCAGAAACTGAAAAGGATGAAAATATTAAAAAGAACTAGGAGACAGAAATTAATCAAATGAGTAGGCTACAGTGGTAATATGCATAATCAAAAAGGAGATGCATGGTGTATGACCATATTATTTTTGTATACTCTGACATATTCTGAATTCCAAAACACAACTAGTCTACAAGGTTTCTGATAAATTCATATTACCATAAGTCCCTTCCCTTTTTCCTTCCAATGAAAGTCATATATTTTATATGGCTATTTAAACATTCTACTTCACATTTATGGGTACATATATTCCAAAATCTGAAATTTCTGCTTCTGAATCTGTATAAAATATGATTGAAAACTTCTCTATTTTACATGTCAAACAAAAGAGCGAGCCAAAACTTACATCATTTCTCAAAAAAAGGAATTAACTGGGTGTGGATTTTCTTCAGTAAACCAGCCAGTTCAGTTAAGAACCCACATCACGGATTTTCATGCACAAAATACACTGTTGCAAATTAAGTAGTTTCTTACACCAAAGTTCCTCTTTTCACTTGAAGCTATATCCTTCCTTATTCTAATTAAAACCAGGAGTAAAAGGACTTTGGATTGCTAAACTGTTTTACACTCTTGCATACCAGTTATGACCATGGTCATAGCTAAATTAGCAACTGAGATTAGGAAACAATAATCCAAAACATTTTGGTTGTCCACTCTCCTCTCAGCTGTTACAACAGGATACTCTCCTTCTCTTCCCTCTGACCTCACAAGTCCCTGTAACTCAGTGTCTTTCTCCTCCACTCAGCCACTGAAGGGTGAATATCCTCTTCTCCAGATAATACGCTTCATGAGTACTTTCTTCCATTCTCAATAGTTTTAAAAATCTTCTGTATATGCTGGCAACTCTCAAATGTTTTTTCTTCAACAAATACATGGCAAGTGGAGAAAAAGAAAAATATGAACAGAGGATTAAGAGATCTATTAATAACTGCAATGGTGAACCTTGCTTGAATCCTAATTCAAACCGTCAGATTATCTGAAGAACTATGGGCAGAAGTTTGTGACATTGTACAGGATGCAGTGATCAAGACCCTCCCCAAGAAAAAGAAATACAAAAAGGCAAAATGGTAGTCTGAGAAGACCTTACAAATACCTGAGAAAAGAAGAGAAGCGAAAGGTAAAGGAGAAAAGGAAAGATACACCCATTTGAATGAAGAATTCCAAAGAATAGCAAAGAGAGATATGAAAGCCTTCTGCAGTGATCATTGCAAAGAAGTAGAGGAAAACAATAGAATGGGAAAGACTAGAGATCTCTTCAAGAAAATCAGAGATACCAAGGGAACATTTCATGCAAAGATGGGCACAATAAAGGACAGAAATGCCATGGACCTAACAGAAGCAGAGAATATCAAGAAGAGGTGGCAAGAATAGAAAGAACTATGCAAAAAGGATCTTCATGACCCAGATAACCACGATGGTGTGATCACTCACCTAGAACCAGACATCCTAGAATGCGAAGTCAAGTGGGCCTTAGGAAGCATCACTATGAACAGAGCTAGTAGAGGTGATGGAATTCCTAAAAGATGCTGCTGCTAAAGTGCTGCACTCATTATACCAGCAAATTTGGAAAACCCGGCAGTTGCCACAGGACTGGGGAAGTTCAGTTTTCATTCCAATCCCAAAGAAAGGCAATGCCAAAGAATTTTCAAACTACTGCACAGTTGCACTCATCTCACACGCTAGCAAGGTAATGCTCAAAATTCTCCAAGCCAGGCTTCAACAGTTCATGAACCATGATCTTCCAGATGTTCAAGCTGGTTGTGGAAAAGGCAGAGGAACCAGAGACCAAACTGCCAACATCTGTTGGATCATCGAAAAAGCAAGGGAGTTCCAGAGAAACATCTATTTCTGCTTTATTGGCTATGCCAAAGCCTTCGACTGTATGGATCACAACAAACTGGAAAACTCTGAAAGAGATGGGAATACCAGACCACCTGACCTGCCTCTTGAGAAATCTGTATGCAGGTCAAGGAGCAATAGTTAGAACTGGATGTGGAATTACAGACTGATTCCAAATTGGGAAAGGAGTACATCAAGGCTGTATATTGTCACCCTGCTTATTTAACTTATATGCAGAGTACATCATGTGAAATGCCAGGCTGGGTGAAGCAGAAGCTGGAATCAAGATTGTGGGGAGAAATATCAATAACCTCAAATATGCAGATGACAGCACCCTTATGGCAGAAAGCAAAGAAGAACTAAAGAGCGTCTTGATGAAAGTGAAAGAGGAGAGTGAAAAAGTTGGCGTAAAGCTCAACATTCAGAAAACGAAGATCATGGCATCCGGTCCCATCACTTCATGGCAAATAGATGGGGAAAGAATGGAAACAGTGAGAGACTTTGATCTTTTGGGGGCTCCAAAATCACTGCAGATGGCGTTTGCAGCCATGAAATTAAAAAACGCTTACTCCTTGGTAGGAAAGTTATGACCAACTTAGACAGCATGTTAGAAAGCAGATAGACGTTACTTTGCCAACAAAGGTCCGTCTAGTCAAGGCTATGGTTTTTCCAGTAGTCATGTATGGATGTGAGAGTTGGACTGTAAAGAAAGCTGAGTGCCAAAGAATTGATGTTTTTGAACTATGATGTTGGAGAGACTCTTGAGAGTCCCTTGGACTGCAAGAAGATCAACCAGTCCATCCTAAAGAAAATCAGTCCTGAATATTCATTGGAAGGACTGATATTGAAGCTGAAGCTCCAATACTTAGGCCACTTGATGCGAAGAGCTGACTCATTTGAAAAGACCCTGATGCTGGGAAAGATGGAAGGCGGGAGGAGAAGGGGACGATAGAGGAGGAGATGGTTGGATGGCATCACCGACTCAATGGACATGAGTTTGAGTCGTGAAGATCTTTTTTGTACAATTCTTCTCTGTATTCTTGCCACCTCTTCTTAATATCTTCTGCTTCTGTCACGTCCATACCATTTCTGTCCTTTATTGAGCCCATCTTTGCATGAAATGTTCCCTTGTTATCTCTAATTTTCTTGAAGAGAAATGTATATGAGTGCATAAAAATGTAGGATTCTGATTTTTTACCCCTATTGGGTTGGGCTTCTTCATCTCATTAAAAAATCTCTAGCAATGCTTCTTCAAATTGCTTTGTTTGAAATTAGTATAGCTACACAAACCTTTTGGTTAGTGTTTATCATGGTCTGTTTCTTCATTTTACTTTTAACTTTTTTGTGACCCTTATATGTAATATATATCTCTCATTTAAGCAACCTGTTTTTAAAAACAGGTCCAGTCTTGGTTTTTTACTTGGACTGTTTAGTTCATTTACTTTTAAAGTTGTTGCTGATGTATTTGATTTTACTTTTCTTCTTTTATTTCTATTTTTATCGTCTTGTTTTATCTTTTGTCATTTGCTGGTTCTTTTCAATTAATCAACTGTTTCTTGTTATTTTATTTTTTCTTCGATTTGTTTTTGTGTGTGTGTGTTTACTCTTATTTCATAGGTTACCCTCAAGCAAGGGTAGGGAAACTGTTGCTTGCAGGCCAAATCCAGTCATCCTCTTGTTTTTATGCATAAAATTTTACTGAAACACAGCCACACTCATTTGCTTACATATCATGTTATCATTGCTTTAACACTAACAGCGGCATAACTAAATCGTTGCACAGAGAGACTACATATATGTAACATTTGCAAAGCCTATAATATTTCCTATATGGCCGTTTAGAAAAAGTTTGCCTGTTTCTACCATAGTGCTGTGGTTCTTAACCTTGATCTTGTATGCAAATCACCAGGAGGGTTTGTAAATCCAGAGTTTCTGATTCATTAGATTTCAGTTGGGGCCTCATAATTTCCATTTCTAACAAATTGCCAGATGATGGTCAGCTGCTCACCTGGGACATTTTGAGTACCACTGCCTTAGAGGTTACAATCTTTGTAACCTCTTGCAAAGTTGCATCTTTGACTTAACTGCAACCTAAAATAAATCACTATGTTTACTACTTCCACATTAATACTGAAAGCTTTAGAACCCTTTAAATTTGCTTACCTCTTAGCACTATTTTATAACAATCTTCAGTTCACTTCAGTTCAGTTCAGTCGCTCAGTCGTGTCCGACTCTTTGTGACCCCATGAATCGTAGCACGCCAGGCCTCCCTGTCCATCACCAACTCCCGGAGTTTACCCAAACTCATGTCCATCGAGTCGGTGATGCCATCCAGCCATCTCATCCTCTGTCGTCCCCTTCTCCTCCTGCCCCCAATCCTTCCCAGCATCAGGCACTTTTCCGATGAGTCAGCTCTTCTCATGAGGTGGCCAAAGTATTGGAGTTTCAGCTTCAACATCAGTCCTTCCAGTGAATACCCAGGACTGATCTCCTTTGGGATGAACTGATTGGATTTCCTTGCAGTCCAAGGGACTCTCAAGAGTCTTCTCCAACACCACAGTTCAAAAGCATCAATTCTTCGGCGCTCAGCTTTCTTCACCGTCCAACTCTCACATCCCTACATGACTACTGGAAAAACCATAGCCTTGACTAGACGGACCTTTGTTGGCAAAGTAATGTCTCTGCTTTTTAATATGCTATCTAGGTTGGTCATAGCTTTCCTTCCAAGGAGTAAGGGTCTTTTAATTTCATGGCTGCAGTCACCATCTGCAGTGATTTTGGAGCCCCAAAAAATGAAGTCTGACACTGTTTCCACTGTTTCCCCATCTATTTGACATGAAGTGATGGGATCGGATGCCATGATCTTAATTTTCTGAATGTTGAGCTTTACGCCAACTTTTTCACTCTCCTCTTTCACGTTCATCAAGAGGCTCTTAATTCCTCCTCACTTTCTGCCATAAGGGTACTGTCATGTGCATATCTGAGGTTATTGATATTTGTCCCGGCAATCTTGATTCCAGCTAGTGCTTCTTCTAGACCAGCGTTTCTCATGATGTACTCTACATATAAGTTAAATAAGGAAGGTGTCAATATACAGCCTTGACATACTCCTTTTCCTATTTGGAACCAGTCTGTTGTTCCATGTCCAATTCTAACTGTTGCTTCCTGACCTGCATACAGGTTTCTCAAGAGGCAGGTCAGGTGGTCTGGTATTCCCACCTCTTTCAGAATTTTCCACAGTTTATTGTGATCCACACAGTCAAAGGCTTTGGCATAGTCAATAAAGCAGAAATAGATGTTTTTCTGGAACTCTCTTGCTTTTTCGATGATCCGGTGGATGTTGGCAATTTGATCTCTGGTTCCTCTACCTTTTCTAAAACCAGTTCGAACACCTGGAAGTTCATGGTTCACCAATTGCTGAAGCCCAGCTTGGAGAATTTTGAGCATTAGTTTAGTAGCGCGTGAGATGAGTGCAGTTGTGCGGTAGTTTGAGCATTTTTTGGCATTACCTTTCTTTAGGATTGGAATGAAAACTGACCTTTTCCAGTCCTTTGGCCACTGCTGAATTTTCCAAATTTGCTGGCATATTGAGTGCAGCACTTTCACAGCATCATCTTTCAGGATTTGAAATAGGTCAACTGGAATTCCATCACCTCCACTAGCTTTGTTTGTAGTGATGCTTTCTAAGTCCCTCTTGACTTCACATTCCAGGATGTCTGGCTCTAGGTGAGTGATCACACCATTCTGGTTTTCTGGGTCTTGAAGATCTTTTCTGTACAGTTCTTCTGTATATTCTTGCCACCTCTTCTTAATATCTTCTGCTTCTGTTAGGTCCCTACCATTTCTGTCGTTTACTGAGCCCATCTTTGCATGAATTGTTATCTTGGTATCTCTAATTTTCTTGAAGAGATCTCTAGTCTTTCCCATTCTGTTGTTTTCTTCTGTTTCTTTGCATTGATCGATGAGGAAGGCTTTCGTATCTCTCCTTGTATTCTTTGGAACTCTGCGTTCAAATGGGAATGTCTTTCCTTTTCTCCTTTGCTTTTCACTTCTCTTCTTTTCCCAGCTATTTGTAAGGCCTCCTCAGGCAGCCATTTTTCTTTTTTGCATTTCTTTTCCATGGGCATGGTCTTGATCTCTGTCTCCTGTACAGTGTCACAAATGTCCATCCATAGTTCATCAGGCACTCTGTCTATCAGATCCAGTCCCATAAATCTATTTCTCACTTCCACTGTGTAGTCATAAGGGATTTGATTTAGGTCATACCTGAATGCTCTAGTGGTTTTCCCTACTTTCTTCAATTTCAGTCTGAATTTGGCCATAAGGAGTTCATGTTCTGAGCCACAGTCCGCTCCCAGTCTTGTTTTGCTGACAGTATAGAGCTTCTCCATCTTTGGCTGCAAAGAATATAATCAGTCTGATTTCGGTGTTGACCATCTGGTGATGTCCATGTGTAGAGTTTTCTCTTGTGTTGTTGGAAGAGGGTGTTTGCTATGACCAGTGCATTCTCTTGGCAAAACTCTATTAGCCTTTGCCCTGCTTCATTCTGTACTTCCAAGGACAAATTTGCCTGTTATTCCAGGTGTTTCTTGACTTCCTACTTTTGCATTCCAGTCCCCTATAATGAAAAATCCATCTTTTGTGGGTGGGTGTTCTAAAAGGTCTTGTAGGTCTTCATAGAACCATTCAACTTCCATTTCTTCAGCATTACTGGTTGGGGCATAAGCTTGGATTACTGTGCTATTGAATGGTTTGCCTTGGAAATGAACAGAGATCATTCTGTCATTTTTGAGACTGCATCCAAGTACTGCATTTCAAACTCTTTTGTTGACCATGAGGGCTACTCCATTTCTTCTAAGGGATTCCTGCCCACAGTCGTAGATATAATGGTCATCTGAGTTAAATCCACCCATTCCAGTCCATTTTAGTTCGCTGATTGCTAGAATGTCGACATTCACTCTTGCCATCTCCTGTTTGACCACTTCCAATTTGCCTTGATTCATGGACCTAACTTTCCAGGTTCCTATGCAATATTGCTCTTTACAGCATTGGACCTTGCTTCTATCACCAGTCACATCAACAACTGGGTATTGTTTTTGCTTTGCCTCCATCTTTTCATTCTTTCTGGAGTTATTTCTCCACTGATCTCCAGTAGCATATTGGGCACCTACCGACCTGGGGAGTTCCTCTCTCAGTGTCCTATCTTTTTGCCTTTTCATACTATTCATGGGGTTCTCAAGGCAAGAATACTGAAGTGGTTTGCCATTCCCTTGTCCAGTGGACCATATTCTGTCAGACCTATCCACCATGACCCATCTCTCTAAGGTGGCCCCACAGGGCATGGCTTAGTTTCATTGAGTTAGAGAAGGCTGTGGTCCATGTGATCAGATTGGCTAGTTTTCTGTGATTATGGTTTCAGTGTGTCTGCCCTCTGATGCCCTCTCGCAACACCTACCTTCGGGTTTCTCTTACCTTGGACATGGGATGTCTCTTCATGGCTGCTCCAGCAAAGTGTAGCCACTGCTCCTTACCTTGGACGAGGGGTATCTGCTCACAGTCGCCCCTCCTGACCTTTAACGTGGAGTAGCTCCTCTTGTCCCTCCTGCGCCCGGGCATCCGCTGCTCCTTAGATGCGAGGTTGCTCCCCTCGGCCTCCACCCCTGACCTTGGGCAACAACTCAAATGTCTATCAACAGTAGAATGGATATTAATAACTCGTGGCACATTTCATACACTAAAACACTTGAAGCAATGAAAATTTGTCTCCAAACATTTTATTGAGTGAAAAGAAACAAGGGACTAGAGTACCTATCATTTGATTCCTTTTGTATAAAAGTTCAAAAATGGGCAAAACTGACTAGACTAGTTAGCTTTGGTAGAAAATAATGACTTTAGGGTGATTCAGTGAGGGTGCTTACAGAATGTTGATAATGATCTACTGGTCTGGAGACTGGTTACACTAGCATATTCATTTTGTGAAAATTAATTGAGCTGCATGCTTTAATTTATATAATTTTCTCTGGCTTGTGTCGATAAAAAGGGAAAAATTAATTTCCTAATAGTTTTAGAATGTTAAGAGTTAATTATTTTTAAGTGGTAGAAGTATTTACTCATTTCAATTCTTGTGTGTGTAGGAACAGAGAGCACTGTTTCCATGGGAACTTCTGGCTGCTTAGTGTTTTAGTATCTCTCGCTCTGTAGATTTGTGTATGTACTCTGTCCCTCTTAGCTGCATTTTTTTAAAATAGGGTGTGGTCCAAAATAAAAAAAGGTTTATTTGAGATTATATTACTGTTTTTTTAACAGAGCACTCTCCATAGATTTAATTGATCCAAACTGGCTCCCAGTAGCGTATTGCTAAAATATGTATATATTTTTTAACTAAAAGATACGTTTTCCTACAAGTTGTGGTGTTTAAGAAAAACACTTACTGAAATGTAATGTGGTTTGTATTAGGGTATCTATTTGTTTTTTTTTTTTTTTTTTTTTCCAGTAAATAGAACGGTCTTAACACTTGTCTGGTATTTTTTAAAATACATTTAGTAGTTGGACTTGCCGTGGTTTGTAGGGATGATTCTGTTTTACCTGAGTTGGGTGTTTGCGTAGGTAAGGGATGCAGACTGAAAGGAAGAGATTCTGGCATATTGATCTGAAGCCTGTGGTAAAGCTGCTTCTGTGCCTCGCCCATCTTGTTTGTCGTGGTTGGTTTGTGCAGGGTCCTAGAGAAAACCATCTTCTCAGACGAGTAGAATGCATGCGTCTTGTGATTTGGAGTGGGGGTGGGAGGGTTCGTTTTATGCGAGGAGGTTATACTAGTGTAGTTATTCATAAATAGTCCAAAAGGAGCTTTGTAGAATATTTTTGAATCATTGATGAGAACAAATTGTTCAGTTTGGTTTCTGTAGCCTAAAGAAACAGCAAATTGTAAGATTACAGAGTTAATTATGCACAGTAATGAGCACTGTGATACTCCGTGTTTTACTGATGCAATAATAAGCACTCCAGCAGAACAAACATTGCAGAAAATGTTATTTTCTCTTTGTATAAATTTTCATGTGGATTAAAGAGAAGGAAACATATTTAGGTTTATAAACCTTTAGTATTGAACACCCTTGAAATTTTCGTTATAGACTTAAGGATTGCAGCTCCATGGAGAATTTTTTTAAATACATGGAGAATTTTTACCTTTCATCTGGCAGTAGCTGCCATAAGATGATGTCACCTTGTAGCTGATTGGCTGTTACAGCACCTAGGGCAGGGAAGAGAAAGAAAAATGCCGGCACAAACCTCAGTGGTGGTTCTGTGGTTGTTGCTGCCTATTTTTGATAGAATCTTTGATTAGTATCAAATCTATTATATTTGGCCATGTGAACTATCCAGAGCATCCTAGGGTGAGGGAAATAAGAGCTTTCAGAGGAATGAGGCGACTGATTTGCAAACGGATCTGTGATTGTAAGTTGCAGAATCTGGGTATAAGAAATAAGGCAGGGTGTGCTGGAAGATGCACTATGGGAGGAGCTGGCAGAAAATGCTTGTAAGAGTAGCAGAAAAATGAAAAATGCTTCTTACTACTCTTAGCGTTAATGTGTTTGGTTTTATGTTTTGACTTAATATATCTAGGTAAGAACTAAGATAATATTGTAAACTGATTTTAAATTACACTGGGTTATTTTATGTACTGTTAGTCGGTATATAAATGCTTATTCAGAGGAGCTTTATTTTGTATTATCTATCTTAGAAAGTAATGACTTTATACATACCTTTTTTGATTTTTGAGTCTTATGGAAAATTGAGCAAAGCTTGGTTCTCTTAAAATACATTTTTCTAACACTTTGTGCAGATAAAAGCTTTGACGATGAAGAATCAGTGGATGGAAATAGGCCATCATCAGCTGCTTCGGCCTTCAAGGTTCCTGCACCTAAAACATCCGGAAATCCTGTCAACAGTGCAAGGAAGCCTGGTTCAGCAGGTGGCCCTAAGGTTGGAGGTAATGTAAATCCATTTCAAATCTGATGTTCATGCCTCATGCCCTTGATATGGCCACACATACTTAGAACTTCAGAGGAATATGTTTATTCATGACTGCAGCAGGATTGCAGAGCTAGAGAATCTGTTGCAGCACTCAGAAGAATGTGCTGCCTTTCCTAAAACATTGACAATATTGTATATTGATATTTCCTGTCAGAACATCTGTGAATTTGTGTTTTCTTGAGATTATTTATTATTCAGATGCCATAAAAAGATATTTAAGGGAGTGTTAGGGGTTTGGGTCTTTTTGTTTTCAAGGAGAAAATAGGTTTTTCAGAATTTGGCTATTTTCAGGTGCTTTAGTTGTTAAAGAAGTACTGATTCATATAATGTTCATATACATTCATCTAGGGCATGAGTCTTAAATACTCTAACATTGGAGAAATGGTTAAAGATAACTGGGTATTGAAGAATTTTTCACAATAGGAAATGGGTGGTGGTCAAGTAAAATTACTTCAAAAATGTTTTCTGAATTAGATAATAATAAATAGGAAAAACCAGGTTTTATGGCAGTTATACAACATATAGTATATTCTTTGATCATATTAAACTTTTTAGCATATTGTTTATCTTTGAATTTTTTATGAGTATTTTTTTCATCCACTAATTACAAAGCTATATTTTTAAGGTGCTAGTTTTGCCAAGTTTTTACAGTAAAATGAATTCTATAAGAAAAAGAATATATGTTTAATTCTAAAAAGACAGTAGTTTCTTTCTCTTTTTTTATTGATAAATTTATGTGTTATCATTTGGGAAAACAGATTTTTCCTTGTTTATGATAGCTAGTGGGAAAGGCATGGTGTTCAGGATTTTGTTTTTTCTCTTTTGTCTGCAGTTCTTTTATTAAAAACAAAAAGGAAAGAAAAATAAACTGTATTTTGACTAGGTTCTATAAATTGTGTTTTCTTGATCTTTCCTATACAACCAAATGTTATTTGCTACGTCATAGGATATTCCAAACATGGTAAAACTATTATAAATATTTTATCTTTTAAATATCTTTAATACTAGCAAGAAAGATGGTATGGTATGGTATATACATGTATATTTGCATGCATATAAATAATTTCTCTGGATACTTTGAGTAATTTATACTTTAGTATTTTAATTATTTTCTTTTTATTTTGCAATTTTAGGAGTATATTCTCATTCTGTAGTCATTATATCCTATTACATGATGTCTATTACGGATTCTTATCTCTGGTATAAAGTTAATGACATTCTATGGTGGCTTACTTTTGTAACAAATGGCTACCTTTGCTAATTACAAGGGGAATATGTTTATTTTGACTTACAAGTTTCCAATCTGTGATATTATTATAATTATTTTATGAAATTATCTTGACTTAAAATGGGTTAATATTTAAAATGCATGGTGAAAACATTTAACATTTTTGTGACTCTGAGCCATTGGTTTATAATTAGCTGTGATTTTCATATTTTCTTTTCTTTGATGAAAGTTGAGACTGTAGTTTACCTACTAAAAGTCACTTAATTCTGATGTTAATCAAATTGATAAAATCAGATTTCTTTTTAAAGAAGCAGAGACTTTCTAAACACCATACTCCCTTCTCTGACTTGTAATCCTACCAGACAGAAGAAGGTAGGTGGCTTGCAGGATTGCCATCATTACTCACTCATACATAGTATGCTGTCTATTTTTGTGGCAGCCCTTTTGATAAAAACAAGAGGTATGCCTTCATTTTTCCTTCATTCCCCTCTTCCTCCTCATTATTTTGGCGGTAGCATATTCATTCTGCAGTTTTTTGTTTGTTTCTTTTGTTTACCACAGCTCATTTAGGTTCACGGCCCATTTTTCTATCTAAGAAAAAAGCTCTTAGCCAGAAGATACTGATATTGCTTCAGAAATTAATGCTATTCTTGGCTGTCAGTCCTTCTTTGAAAATACAACTTTCAACTTTTTTGTCCTTGGCAGAGGCTTACTGATTTTTAAATCAGTTGCAGACAGTTTTCTTAGAGTTGTAGAATCTTTGAGTTACAAGGGACATTGGGAGTCATATAGTTAAATTTACTATTTAGGTATAGCAGTCCCTTTCACCGTATTCCTGATACTTGGTTGATTATTCAGCATCTGATTAAGTATATATTCATGGATTACATTTGGAACAAAAGCCATCTGCAGTACCACTACACAAGACATAATCACCTGTACTTTGTTCCAGTTATTTTTACACATACAGATATTTTCTTAGGAAGGCAGGATTGGCATCCTTCATTGTATAGTTTTGTATACCTTTTTTCTTTATATTAATACTTAACCCTGACCATTTTCTCATTGTCTTAAATTATTAATTTAAAACTATTCATGGCTACATAATATCTAGGTTTGCTTTCATGCTTTCTGCTGTCATATGCCATCATTCTCTTATGTATACATTTCAGCATATCTCCAGCCATTTCTTGGAATAACTTTTTTAAAGCACTGAATCAGAAGATACATGGATTGCTCATGCTCTTTCCGTTTGGCATAGTATCCTTCATAAAAGTTATAAGCCATTTCAAATCTGGATAATTTAATTCTTGTTTTATATTGCTTAAAAATCTGCTCCTTGTAACTTAGGCAGAGAAGGTGGATTATTTGTGAACACGATACTTTCAAATACTTGAGGGTTGTCCTGCCTCTATTATAACCATTGTGTTTTCTAGACTGTACATTTTATTTCTCATAACTTTATATGGAATAATGGTGATTCAGTCCAAGCATTTTGTTTGCTACTCCGTGATATGTAATAAATAGGTATGATTAGTTCCTAATTGAAAGAGTATAGTAGGTAGAGGTATATAATAGTGGTAAAAGCCTAATCACAGTTCACTGTGTTTAACAAATTTCTTTTCAGGTAAGATTTCCAAAACAGAAATAAAGTGAGCTTCTTTAGAACCCTGATTGAATCTACTTTGAAGTTTTGGAGTTTAATTTTCTTCTCCCAGAGATATATGTCGAGATTAAAGAGATGTATGCTATTTTTAGCAAAGTATCCTACCCAGTTAATTAAAGTCAGTAGGACCTGTGTTTAATCTTTAGTGTTTGTTTTCTTTTGTTCTTTGGCTCGATGTGGCACCCTGTTCTCATACGGTGTGGCCTCTAAACCAAGGAGAATTTTTTTAAAAGATTATGGGTTGCTCCATATTGATATACCATTGCTATGAAAATCCATATTATGTGAATATCAAAAGTGTCTTTATGCTTTGCAAATTAGAATAAGGATAAATTGAATTCCTTTAACAGCCTATTTTCTGAATAACATTTGTGATTTCATAGTAGGAATTTAGATAAACACATTTTCCCTTCTTTTGGCTTAATGGCTTCAATACAATTGGCGAATATACTTGATGATTTCAAATATTTACATTTCTATAGTATTTTAGTCGATAATTTTTTTCAAAAAAACTAGGGGCTGTTTTTATGTACGTTTTCATTTAAACCTTGAATTTAATAAAACTCAAGTTTTATTAAAACGCTGAGTTAGGTACTTTATTATCTCAGTTTTACTGATGAGCAAACTATAGTTTGGAGAATTTAAGCAACTTGAACTGGTCATGCTTTTAATAAGTGGGTGAGGCACAAAAATCATTTTGTTATATTGCCACCAGTCCTAAACTCACTAAACTTTAGATCCTAAAGCTCTGAGGTTAAAATCTGTAAGAATCATCACTATTTTCAATATCCACAAATCAGTCGTTTTAAGCCTCAACTAGTGTGATTCCCAACAAAGTAGAATATTTGGAAATAAGCAGACTAGTAATTTTTCATTATGAATGGAAATGCCTTTGTTAGTGTTTTCCTCCTTACAGTTGCCTTTGGAAGCTTACCTTCTGAGTTATAATGTCCCTGTTCCTGACCAATTGTTTTAGCTGCTATTCTGTTTTAAAAATAAAAGTTGAGTTAGATGATGATACAATTGCTTTTATTTATAATTCATACCAGATTTTGCGGTTGGTGATTTTGTTTATAATTCATACCAGATTTTGAGGTTGGTGATTTGTCACTGAGTATTACCTCTCTTACTTGTCTTACCTGTTTTATTATTTATGTCCAAATATCTATTTTCCACAGATTATGCTAATCATTGCCATTTATTCCTGTCTTGCAAACAGCAAAGTTGTTTTCCCTTTTAAACAAAATCAAGATTATGAAAATTGGTATATAATTAATAAAACAAATCTCATAGTATTTGTTTAATCTTGACATCTGAATTTTTAATTTGTAAACCTTAGTTTCTTGTTTTTGAAATTATGTAAAACCAAGTAACTTTTCTGTTTGTGTATTTTGTTCCTCTTGTCTCCCCCTTAATAACTGGGAATGATACTACCCAGAAGATTTTAGCCCTGAAGTTATCATAAAAGATGATACAACCCCAGTTCAGCTGAAGAGACTCAGAAAGTAAATGATATATCCAAGACCAGTTAGTTATTAGCAGAGACGAGACAAGAGCCCAGTGTTTGCCCCGCTGTCAAGGGCTTTTTGGATCATCTCTGGGTCATCTCCTCCCTCATACTACATGAGATACATATTTCTTATTTTTATCCCATGTAGCAAAACACTATTACATTTGGAATTTAGGGATTGGTTCTGTCTTAAATTACTGTGAATCCCCTCTCATTTATTCACAAGATGCCCTGGTGCTATCTCTCTTAACTTTGGTTTTAAGATAAATATGATTTGAATAATTAAGTGATAAGTAGTTAAATATAAATCAGTAAGCTGCCTAATTGCCTGGTATGCCTAAAAAAGATATGTGTTTTGCTACAGTTATTTTCTTTGACCTCAGTTTCATTTTACCTATTGTGCAAAACTTGAAAAAAATTTCATTGTGCAAAGTTTATTTTATGAAGCATTCAAAATGTTTAAGAGAAGGGAGGAAGTAGTATAAACAACCAGACTATTTTGATTGAAATTAGTAGGCATATTGAAAACCCACCCTCTTCACAGATAAGTTATTGTTCTTATCTGCATCTTTGTGTAGAGCCTACTATGTGTAGGGCTTCACATCAGCCACTGAGCAGACCATCAGAATGCTCAAGAAAAAAAAAAAAAAAAGTGGAAAAGAAATGACAATATCTGTCCATGCTCATTATCCCATCAACTAGTATTAGTGCTTGTTAACTGTTTTGGCCTTTCCATGCTTCATTTGCCTATACTTTTTGACTTGAGATTTAAGTGTTAGAAAACTATAGTGTCATATAGGTAGGCAAATTGATTTCAAAGTTTGTCTCAGAAAAGAGTGAAATATCATTAACATAGATCACACATGGGAGGGACTTTTTCCATTAGTTAGACTTGTTATACTTGGTCCATATAAAGTAGAAGTTTTTAATATTAATAGCTTATAATTCCAAGCTTATATTTATCACATTATATTAATGAATGGATAAACATTATTTCTATGATGACCATGTGGTACATTTAATTTTTTAATTAAAATTTTAAATTTCTTTCTTTAGAATTAATTTTTATTGGAGTATGGTTGCTTTACAATGTTGTGTTGATTTCTACTTACAGAAAGGTGACTCAGCCATACATATATGTGTATCTCCTCCTTTTTGGATTCTCTTCCCATTTAGGTCACACAGAATATTGAGTAAATTGCCCTGTGCTATACAGTAGGTTCCGATGAGTTCTGTATTTTGTACACAGACATTTTTCCTTTTTAGAATCAGTTTTTGTGTTTCTTAGTAATGCAATGCATAGTTTGATTTTTTTTTTTTTTTTTAACGTAAAAATCATGTTGTTGTTGTTTGGTTGCCAAGTCATGTCCGACTCTTTGCCACCCCATGGAAGGTAGCCTGCTAGGCTCCTTTGTCCATAGAATTTCCTAGGCAAGAGTACTGGAGTGGGTTGCATTTGCTTCTCTAGGGGATCTTCCCGACCCAGGGATTGAACCTGCATCTCCTGCATTAAAGGCAGATTCTTTACTGCTGAGCCACCTAGGATGACCATGAAAGGTATACTGACTGTTAACAAGTCTAACATTAGAGAAATATTTAGAAAAAAAATTGCATAATATCTTGCCTCTCTAATCTCTTTGCCGTAAGTAGCCAGTGTTACGTATGATATTCCTTCCATATCTTATTCCATGTTCATTTGTGTAGGTATTCGGATTAGATTTTATTTTTGCTCACATTAAACGTGCTGGTAAACACTTTGCAACTTGCTCCCCCCCCCCACAAAACATGTTTTCTTTTGTTAACATCAAGAATGAGAGCTGTCACATTTTTAAGTAACTGTAGAGTGTCCCACATTACTGACGTGCCGTGATTTAGTAAAGCATTTCAGTGTCAGTGTCGTTCAGGCTGTTCACAACTTAATGCACTTATATATTTGGACCTTCTGGTGCTTCTGATCTGTAGAATTGTTTTGTTGTTGTTTAGTCACTAAGTCGTGTCCAGCCCTTTTGCAACCCCATAGACTGTAGCCTGCCAGTCTCTTCTGAAGAGAATACTCTAGGTTACTATTTCCTTCTCTAGAAGGAAATCTGTAGAATAGACTCCTTTAAATGAGGTTGCTTGTTTTTCATTTTAATAAAGACATTATTTTACCTTCTCCAGCATTGAATATAATAGCTTCATTAATTGTCATTTTGGTGAGTGACATTTGGTGAATGTCACTTGGTACCTCTTTCTTTTAATTTGCATCCACCTGTCCAGCCAGGCAGCAGTGAGCAAATGTTCACTGAAAGCTTTGTCAGTGTGCTGCTACTTTTGTAATCTCGAGGAAATATCAGGGAGCGGAACCAAGACCTGTTTTCCTAGAGTTTATATTCCAGTTAAATTGGGAATATTTGAATTTATTAATAGGAATTAGCATATCCTCTTGTATGAGTTATAATTTATTGTTTTCCCATTTTAAAAAATTGGACTGTTTTATCTTCTCAACAATGTTACAATTTTTAAAATGTTAGGCCTTTTATGCTCTTATTATAAGTCACAAATATTTCCTCAGTCTCTCTTTTGTCTGTGGCATTTTTATATTAAAATTTTGTTTTGGTCGGTAAAATATCTGTCCTTTTTTTTTGCTTCCAAATTTCCTATCTTGTATAAGGACTATTTTGACCAGTCCCAAAAGTTTATACAAATAGTCTTATTTATTCTAAAACACAAAATTATTTTACGTTTAGTTTGTTCAGGATATCTGAAATTCTTTTGTATAAGGTGACAGCATATTCATTTTAATTTTTTCCTCAAGCGTGGACAAGTTATTGTCTTTGTAATTAGGTGAATCATTCTTTACTCCATTGAATTGAGATAACTACTAACTGTGTGGAATTTGATTCCTGTAGTTTCTTTCCTTTTTCCCTGATGTTAATCCATACTTATTGTAGCTTTTTAGTGAGCTAGAATTTATGTAGCTTTTATTATGAAAAATTTTTAGCATATAGCAAAGTTGGCATACAGCAAATAATCATCATCCAGATTTAACAACTAGTATTTTGCCATATTTGTTTTAATCATCTCCATATAGATATATTCCCATGCATACTTTTTTCAAAACTTAACAGTTGGAAAGTAAATTGTCAACATCACAACATTTCAGCCATAAGTATTTAATATGAAACTTCTAATTCTTAAAAATGTCTTCATTATAACCATAATACCATTATCATATGCCAGATTATTTCATAGTATTATGTATAAAACACTTCTGTTACAAATTTTTGTACCACAACACTGACTTTTTAAAAAAAGAGTCTAAGCCAGTTGTCTTTTAAGATTTTCCCATATTGTGGATTTATCTGATTTCTTTGTGGTGATATTTAACTTGTTCCTTTGAGCCCTTTTCTTTTCTGTACATTTATTCTTTTAAATTATACACCTCCTTTTAAGCACTTCCATTCTATACTCAAATTTCTTCAAATATCCTAAGAATATTTTCAAATAACAAGTGATTCTGTGGGGCCTGAAAGAAAAATATACTGTTTCTTAGTTCAGGAATGCCCTCTTCTGTTGGTATAGTGAAATGCAACTTCTTTTCTAATTAATACAAGGGGAGTTTCTATTATACTTCTGATTCTATGACACCATCTTGTTTCAGGAGAACCCTTATCTTCTCTTCCTGTATCCACCAGGCTTTGAAGGGACACCTCCCTCGTCTTACCTCCGTACTTATCCCTGGTTCTACAAGGAACTGTGCTTGATACCTGCATGCTCCACTGCCAGGAACCTCCTCTTCCATACAAATTCCTTGGAATTTTCTCTCCAGCAAGGGCTCTGTAGTTGACATTGCTGGTTTTAGGATGTTTATATTCCCCATTTATCTATAATGGAACAATTGAAGTTTGAAGTGAGAACGTGTATAACGAGTTATATGCTCTGGGCAGTTTTATTTGTTTTTCTTTTTGGTCTCTGCATTTTGGAGTACTTCATAGAACATTTGATTTGAAATTGGATGACTACCATTTTAGCATGCAAATCAGAATGTCTACTGTTAAGTTTTAAGATTGCTTTTTAAAAAGTTTTAAAATTTCCCTTCAAAAGGAAGTAACTTTTTTAAAATAGATAATCCAGTATCTCAGTCTTTTGTTGAATTTTAGGACATTATTATTGAATTGCTTTCCCTGTTAATCTGAATCATTTCTTTGTCATCTTTCAGTTTTTTATACATTGTGGATCTGTTTTTGAGGTTCGTATTTTGTTCGTTTGATTAGTTGGTCTTTCCCTGCACTAAAACCTAATTGTCATCTTCATCTTAGTTTTGTAAGTCTTGATTTCTGGTTGGGCAAGTACTTCTACCTTTTACTTATAAGGGTTGTTTCAACAATTCTTGGCCCATTGGTCTTCCAAATAGATTTTAGAATCAGCTTGACAATTTCCACAAAAAATCCTGTTTGAGGCTTGATTATGGCAGTACTTTGGGAGGACTGGACATCTTTATGATACTGAGACTTCCTCCATGAACACAGAGTATCTCTCCACTAATTTTAGGATTCTTAAATGTCTCATTAAAATTTAATCTTTCTTCCCCTCAAAGTTTTCTGATTTTTTTGTTTGTTTGTTTGGTTTGTTTATTTCTAGATACCTGAAAATGTTTTTCTTTTATGGTAAAAACATAATATTTTGTTAAGTTATAAAACTTTATTGAAAGAAACTTTAAAAGGCATGAATAAATGGACATGCTACATTCCTGGATAGGAAAACAATATTACAAAGATGTTAAGTTCTCCCCAGATTCATCTACAGAGTCAATGCATTTTCTTTTTTTTTAAATAGAGGTGTAATTGACATATAAGATTAGTTTTAGTTGTACAACATAATGATTCAAGATTTGTATATATTGCAAAAGGATCACCATAATAAGTCGTTACCATCCTTTACCATGCATAATTGCAGAACGTTGTTTTCTTGTGATAAGAACTTTTGATATTTACTCCATCAGCAACTTTTTTTTTTTAACTTAGTTTTATTTATTTATTTTGCTGCACTGGGTCTTATTTGCAGCGTGTGGGGTCTAGTTCCCTGACCAGGGATCGAACCTGGGCCCCCTGCCTTGGGAGCTCAGAGTCTTAGCCACTAGACCACCAGGGAAGTCCCACAGCTTTCAAATATGCAATATAATATTAACTGTAGTCACCATTCTGTACTTTACATACCATGACTTAATTAATTTTATAATTGGAAGTTTGTACCTTTTCACTCCCTTCACCTATTTCATCTACCCCTTGCCTCTAGCAACCACCGGTCTGGTCTCTGTATCTGTCCTTTTTCTTGTTTCTTTCCTTTAGTTCACACATGGTGAGATCATGCTGTATTTGTCACTCAGTGTAATTGCCCTCAAGGTTCCTCAGCATAGTATTTTTTAATTTAAAATTTCTAACTTTGTTGCTTGAAGCATGGAAATTAGATTAATTATATTTTGATTTTACAAGTCACCTAGGTAAAGTTTAATTTTTAAATGATTTTGCTATATATTGTTTTGAGCTTTTTATCTATCCCAGAGTTTGGCAAATTATAGCCAACAGCCAAGTACGTCCTTGCTATCTGATTTAAGAAATAAAGGTTGATTGAAATGTAGCCACACTCATTCCTTTGTGAAGAATTGAGTAATTGCACCACAGACCTTGAGGCCTAAAATATTTTTTTATCTGGCCCTTTTCAGAAAATGTTTGCCAACCTCTGATTTAGATAATCAGACCATCTTTAGGTAATGTTTTGTTTTCTTCATTTTCAGTGCATTGACTTTTTTGCACTTGTATTCTTAAAGATTAATTTTCCTAAGTACACAGTTAGATTTTCAGTTTTTTCTTTTAAAACTTTGAGGATATGAATGTATTCTCGGGCTCCCACTGTTGCTTTGGAGAAGTCTGTTGTCCCGTTGTAGGGGATCTCTTCTTTCTCTGGTGACTGACTCTTTGCTGTTACGCAGTTACACCACTGAGTTCTACGCGTGGGCTTCTTTTTAATTATCTTGTTTGGGTTATGTTGTGCATCCTGAGTCTATAGATTCCTGGTTTTCATGAATCTTGAAAGTTGACAGCCATTATCTTTTTGTGAACATTTCCATTCTCTCTGTCTCTCTCTGAGGCACTCCGATTAGATAGAGATTAGAACTTCTCATGCTGTCCTCCATGTCTTTTCATATACTTCCGTTTCCCTATTTCTCTCTGCCACATTCTGAGTAGTTTATTCAGGTGTATCTTCCAGTTCTCTAAATATTTCTTTTGTTTAATCTTTCAGTCTAAGGTGGTTTTGTTTTGTTTTAATTTAAATAGTTGTATTACTGCATTCTTCTCCCCCCAAATTATCTGTGTATTCCTGTTATCTTTTGTTGATTGGCATCTCTGTGATTCTATCCGTATTATTTCTTTAAACATTATATCCACATCTATTAATATTCTGTAGTCTATAACTAGACAGTTCTCATATCTACACTTCTAAAATTCTGTTCTTTGTTCCCTGTGACTTAGTTCATAATGGTTTCCCCTCTCGTGTACAGACCCACTGCAAATACCCAAGTCCTCGGATACTCAGGTCCCCTAGTCAGTCCTCCCTATTTGCAATTCTACACCCATGGATTCAGCAAACCATGCATTTTGTAGTACTGCATTATTTATCTTAAAAAATCCTAGAGTAATTCCTTCATGGTTCAGTGGTTAGGACTTTATGCTTTCACTGCCAGGGGTCCAAGTTCAATCCCTGGTTGGGAAACTAAGATCCTGGATGCCATGCAGCCAAAAAATAAAGTGTAGAATTCAGTGTTTTTAAAAAAATAAATAAATTCTAAAAAGCCATATGTAAGTGGACCTGTGCAGTTCAATTCTGTTTTGTTCAGGGATTCAACATTTTTGAACTTTGATTGTCAGTTCATTGGTTGAACTTGGTCCTTCAGTTGAATTGGTCCTTCGGGTCCAAATTGGAGGTTCCAGAAGCTTTCCTCAGAGGAAATTTATTTATGCTACACACTGGAGAATCACCAGTCCCCTTCAGCCTATCCCAGGTCTTGTCTCAACTAGAATTCTCAGTTACTCCTCTCCACCTCTTTCCTAGGAAGTTCAGTTTTCAATCGGGAAAGCTGCAAAATTGTATTGTAAAATGAGCAGTTGTCAGCAATGAAAGCAGCCTTTATATCTCTCTGTGCGGTCTCCTGCAGCTTGCCCTCTGACCACAGTAATTCACACATCTCCCTCATACAAAATGTACTCATGGACATTTCCCAAAAGTCTCATCCTGATTATACCATCAGGCTTAAAGTCCATCATCGTGTGATCTGCATCAGGTCCAGATGCATGTGAGCCTCTGGGTGGCTCCTCTCCATCCTAAGGCCTCTGAACTAAAAAGACATCTACTTACACCCCACATAGTCAACATATAATGGTGGTACCAGCATGGAAAAACCATAATAGACACTCTCATTTTAAAAAGGGGAGGAACAAGAACTTCGTAATAGTCACTGATGTGTAGCATTTTGAAATCCTGCAGGAATCTGCTGTCAGGTTCTCTTACTTCAGGTGTCATGAATGTTCCGTCAAGAAGGTTTCATTCTCTCTTTGGGTGTGCTTCTCTAAACCATTGTTTTCCTCTGTCGCTGGTTGTGCCCTGGACCCAAGGGTCTGCCCCCCAAAATCTCTAGTTCTTTTGCCTAGAAGTGTCTTGTGTTTTCAGCTGAGTGTCTTTTTCAGCCTACTTCCCTTAGAAAGTTGAGGGTCCAGAAAGCTCTTCTGTCTTTTCATAGCACTCTTCAAAAGCACCAATAGTTGTTTCATTAGCGTAATTCTCTTGAAAAATTATGGTTGTTTTATGAATTTTATCAAGGTTCATGCCATATTTCCTTCCATGTTGTTTTTCCCGCATTTATCTTTCTCTTAAATGCTAGTCGCTTCATTGTAGCACGGGAAGAGCCTGCCTCTTTCCGCCTCTGAGACTTTGCTCTCCTTACTCCCGTATCTAAAACATACTACTTTACCCTTGGCTTCATTCACCTTTGCATCCTTGGTAGTGAATCACTGGCAAGAATGGAGTTTTCTCTTCATCCTTGAACCTCCAAGAGTAGTATCTGAGGCTTTCTGAGAGCGCCTGCTCTAGCTGGCCCGGCACACTAGCAGCCATGCTGCCCCTGAGGGACGAGGCCCCTAACCCTCCCCTCCCTGTGCCTCCCAGTGAGAGTGATTGCCAGCTTCGCGTGGACTCTGGAGCAGGGATCAGCAAACTGGAGTACACGGGCCAAGTCCAGCCAACTGTCTGTTTTTATTTCACCCATGAGCCAAGAATGTTTTCTACATCTTTAAATAAATAATATTCAAAAGAAGAAGAAAATTGTATGACATGTGAAAACTATATCAAATTCAAATTGCAGTGTCCACAGTAGAGCTTTATTGGAATACAGCCTTGTTCATTATTTACATATTGTCTGTGGCTGCTTTTAGGCTATAATGGCAGAGTGGAGAAATTGCAACAGAAACCACATGGCCCACAGAGTCTAAAATATTTACTCCCTGGTCCTTTACAGAAAAAAAATTACTGACCTCTGCTCTAAAGTGGTTAGACAACTGTGTGGGCTTCCCTTGTAGGTCAGTTGGTAAAGAATCTGCCTACAATGCAGGAGACTTGGGTTCGATTCCCGGGTCCCCTGGAGAAGGAAATGGCAGCCCACTCCAGTATTCTTGCCTGGAGAATCCCATGGACAGAGGAGCCAGGCAGGCTCAGACACGACTGAGCGACCAAACCACCACCACCACCACCACCACCACCGGACAACTGGGCAAAGCTCTTCTGTTCTGTTTCAGCTCATTAACATCTTCTGGTATGATTGTTAACCCAGTTATATTTGAAAAAGCTTTAGTCAAATTGGAAGCCAGCTTTGCTTGTCCCTTCAGCCCAACCTCTACCTGTGCTCCTGCTTCCAAACTTCATTTATCTAAATACATCTCTTGGTGTGCGTGCCCATTCTCCTTTTCTTGCAGTAATATTTGACATAAAAGCCCATTACCCTTTTTTACTTTCTTCTGTGTAGTTCATTTCCTTGCTGGTGCTAAAGGGATTTTGTAGTATGTTTAGGTGAACTTTTTAAAGTTGTATCAGAAAATGGAATGATGAATGTGAAATGAAACAGTGGATTCAACAGTTTATTCCTATGCAGAGATCCTTTTCCTATAATACTTTGTAGGCCAAACAGTCAAAATGACGGTGAGGAAAAACATTAGGCAAACTAGGTTTATAAAAAGGTGTCCTTGTAGGACATGTGAGGTATAAGGCAGGTCAGAATGCAGAGATCAGCACGGCCTCTATCTTCACACTGTTAGGAGCACTTCTGCTTAACCACAGTGATTCTCAGAAGTAAGAGTAAGGTAGATTAGGGTCAGCTATTCAAACTATGCAAGTCCTTACCAAATTTGGTAATATTCAGGTCCAGGTTTAGAGACCTAACTGTCATATCTGAGATAGTCCTAAGGCTGATTTGTCTCTGTATCTCTGTAGGGCTTCTTTTTAAAAAATTTATTTATTTGGCTGCACCGGGTCTTAATTGTGGCACATGGGATCTTCTGGCTGTAGCATGTGAACTCTTCCTTACAGCATGTGGGATCTAGTTCCCTGACCAGGGATCAAACCTGGGCTCCCTGCAGGGGGAGCACAGAAACTTACCCACTGGACCACCAGGGGAGTCCCTCTTCTGTAGGACTTCTAAAAGCCATTTAATTTCTGCTCCCCCTCTATTGTCCACTAGCTTATTTGACCCTACTCATAATAAGACAGATTTTACTGCATAATCAAGACATTATGATCAGAGTAAATTGTGACTTTCAAACTTAGACTTTCCTTTGTATGTCTTTAGTCGATGGCATTGGCCTTATCGGGGTTTAGTCAGATTCTCTGCATTCCCTACAGGTCTTTGGCACTGTGTTGTGGCTGGCGGGCTGATGTATGGGCATTAGCATTCTGTTGTACGTATGACACTTGAGTAAATTGCATATACACTGTAGTGACTCTTCATACTGAGCGCCCCCTTCACATCTCCATTTGTCTGTAGAACTTTCTGTTTTCTATTCTTGAGCACGCTGAGGGTAACTGGCTCCGCTGTGGTATTTCTGTGCAGGTCTCCTGTACCAGTGGAGATGTATACTTTCCAGAAATTAGATGTTGGTTCTCAGACTTCCCTAATGGTTGCTCGGTTGCTGTTAATATTGTAACAAAGTATTTTGCAAGCAATGGTATTAATATATAAAGGAACAAAATACATTAATAATTGCGGAAAGAAAGTTGTTATGAAAACTGTATTGAATGTTTAAGAACTACTGGATGAGGTTGTTCAGTTGCTCAGTTGTGACTCTTTGCAGTCCCATGGACTGCAGCACGGCAGGCTTCTCTTTCCTTCACCATCTCCTGCAGTTTGCTGAAACTCATGTCCTTTGAGTTGGTGATGCCATCAAACCATCTCGTCCTCTGTCGTCCCCTTCTCCTCCTGCCGTCTATCTTTCCCAGCAGGGTCTTTTCTGATGAGTTGGCTGTCGGCATCAGGTGGCCAAAGGATTGGAGTTTCAGCTTCAGCATCAGTCCTTCCTATGAATATTCAGGACTGATTTCCTTTAGGATGGACTGGTTTGATCTCCTTGCAGTCAGGGGGCTCTCAAGAGTCTTCTCCAATACCACAGTTCAAAAGCATCAATTCTTGAGCGCTCAGCCTTCTTTATGGTCCAGCTCTCACACCCGTTCATGACTACTGGAAAAATGATAGCTTTGACTATATGGATCTTTGTCTGCAAACTAATGTCTGCTTTTTAATACACTGTCTAGGTTTGTCATAGCTTTTCTTCCAAGGAACAAACATCTTTTAATTTCATGGCTGCAATCACTGTCTGCAGTGATTTTGGAGCCCCAAAAAAATAAAGTCTATCACTGTTTCCATTGTTTCCCTGTCTATTTGCCATGAAGTGATGGGACTAGATGTTATAATCTTCATTTTTTGAATGTTGACTTTTAAGCCAGCTTTTTCACTCTCCTCTTTCATCTTCATCAAGAGGCTCTTTAGTTCCTCTTCACTTTCTGCCATTAAGATGGTATCATCTGCATATCTGAGGTTATTGATACTTTTCCCAGCAATCTTGATTCCAGCTTGTGATTCATCCAGCCTGGCATTTTGCATGATGTACTCTGCATAGAAGTTAAATGAGCAGGGTTACAATATACAGCCTTGACGTACTCCATTCCCAATTTGGAACCAGTCTGTTGTTCCATGTCTGGTTCTAACTGTTGCTTCTTGACCTGCGTACAAATTTCTCAGGAGGCAGGTAAAGTGGTCTGGTATTCTCGTCTCTGGAAGAATTTTCCACAGTTTGTTGTGATCCACACTGTCTAGTATAGTCAAGCAAGCAGAAGTAGATGTTTTTCTGGAATTCTCTTGCTTTTTCTATGATCCAGTGGATGTTGGCAATTTGAACTTTGGTTGTTCTGTCTTTTCTAAATCCAGTTTGGATATCTGGAAGTTCTCGGTTCACATACTGTTGAAGCCTAGCTTGAAGGATTTTGAGCATTACCTTGCTAGCATGTGAAACGAGTGCAATTGAACAGTAGTTTGAACATTCTTTGGCCTTGCCCTTCTTTGAAATTGGCATGAAAACTTATCTTTTCCAGTCCTGTGGCCACTGCTGAGTTTTCTAAATTTGCTGGCATACTGAGTACAGCACTTTAACAGCAACACCTATTAGGATTTCAAATAGCTCAGCTATAATACCATAATATCCACTAGCTTTGGTTGTTGTGACACTTCCTAAGGCCCACTTGACTTCACACTCCAGGATGTCTGGCTATATGTGACTTATCACACCATCTTGGTTATCCACGTCATTAAGATCTTTTTTGTATAGTTCTTCTGTGTATTCTTGCCACCTCTTCTTAATATCTTCTGCTTCTGTTTGGTCCATACCATTTCTGTCCTTTATTTTGTCCATTTGTTCCCTTAGTATCTCTAATTTTCTTGAAGAGATCTCTAGTCTTTCCCATTCTGTTGTTTTCCTCTATTTCTTTGCATTGATCACTGAGGAAGACTTTCTTATTTCTCCTTGCTGTTCTTTGGAACTCTGCATTCTGATGGATATGTCTTTCCTTTTCTCCTTTGCCTTTAGCCTCTCTTCTTTTCTCGGCTATTTTTAGGCCTCCTCAGACAACCATTTTGCCTTTTTGCATTTCTTTTTCTTGGGGTTGGTTTTGATCACTGACTCCTGTACAATGTTAGGAACCCTCCGTCCATAGTTCTTCAGGCACTCTGTCTGTCAGACGTAATCCCTTGAATCTATTTTTTACTTCCACTGTATAATAATAAGGGATTTGATTTAGGTCATATCTGAATGGCCTTGTGGTTTTCCCTACTTTCTTCAACTTAAATCTGAATTTGGTAATAAAGAGTTCATAATCTGAGCAGCAGTCAGCTCCCAGTCTTGTTTTTGCCCACTGTATATAGATTCTTCATTTTTGGCTGCAAAGAATATAATCAATCTGATTTCGGTATTGACCATCTGGTGATGTCCATGTGTAGAGTCATCTCTTGTGTTGTTGGAAGAGGGTGTTTCCTATGACCAGCTCATTTTCTTGGTAAAACTCTGTTAGCCTTTGCCCTGCTTCATTTTGTACTCTGAGGTTAAACTTGCCTGTTTACACATCCTTCTACTCCACCATCTTGAATATCCATCACTGGACAAGGACAATTCCCTAAAGAAATTTCTGTCCAGTGACTTAGACAGACAACTGTGATAGATTGGCAGGGAATTCCCTGGCAGTTCTTTGGTTAGAGCTCTGTGCTTCCACTGCAGAGGACATGGGTTCAGTTTCTGTTTTGGAAAGTAAGATCTTTCATGCCTTTTGGCATGGCCAAAACAATTTTTTTGAGAACGATTGGTAAAAGTTCATGTCTGTGCACTACTATCAAGAGATCCATTGTCAGAAACAATAAACCCTGCCATATTAAGAGATTTATAAATGAATGCATGTTGTAAGATATTAAAATAATATGGTTGGTATCATACTTTTTGTTTCTTTGCTTTTGTTGATTATTTTCAGGTAATCAGTTTGTTAATTGTACTAATTATAGGCATGCATTGAGAATTTTATTTTCTTGAACTTTTTAATATCTTGGAAATTGTATAGTTTATTTCCTCTTGTAATTGAATTTCCAATGGTGAGCATGCATTTATTTCTATTTTAGTTTATTCAGTTGTCATTACTTTTAATTTGCAGTTTTATATTGCCTTAAACTTTATGTTATCCTGTTCTGTGGTCCATCTCTTGTTGCTGTTAAAACTCATAAAAACCTTCAGAGTTTTTTTTAAGATAGGGCGCTTTTTACATACCTTTGGAAATCCTGAGTGTTTTTTTTTTAATTTGAATGATATTATTTTTTTAAGTGCAGTTTTGAAATACTAATATTTCCTTTGGTAGATGATAAACTTCATTGGAGAGATATTTTCTATTTAATTTTTTAATCAGAGAGATTTTTAGATAATTTTCCATTGGAATATATACCTTATGTATTTGAAAGTCATTTCATGTGTTGAGTTTTTACCATGAAGAAATAAATAATAAATAGAGTTGCCAGCCAGGGTTCAGTCAGAAGACAGAATCCACAAGTTATTTTTACAGAGAGAATTTAATATAATTTGTTAAATGAATATCGATGAATTAAGAATGCAAAAAAAAACCCACTAAAGTATTATGGAGGTAGCTATTCACAGTAAATAGCTCCTGCGCCTGAAGCTGGAAGAATAAAATGAGGAGGTAAAAATGATTAAACCGTAGAGGCTTGGAGGAGAGGCACTGCAGAGCGGTGACTCAGACCGCTGAGGGGCAGGTGTAGCCCTCCTGCGTCTCTGAGAGGCATGATGAACTGGTTCAGTGAACGTTAGACAGACTGCAGTCTGTAACTGCTACTGAAATGAGTGTCCCACCAGGGTTGCTAGGGTTTTACTGACAAGAATAGGAAACACTTAGGAAGGAACAGGTTCCTTCTCTCTTCAGCTTCTGGTCTTTCAACACCTGCATTGACACAGTTTAGCAAGAAACCGTTCTAAACCATTAGAATTAGAAAAAAGTGTTTTGCTTGATTCTAGGCCCAGTATCACAGAATATAAAAGAGCTGTAAGACAATAGTTTAATTCAGTTCAGTTCAGTCGTTCAGTTGCTCAGTCGTGTCTGAATCTTTGCAACCTCATGGGCTGCAGCACGCCAGGCTTCCCTGTCCATCACCAACTCTCGGAGCTTGTTTAAACTCATGTCTATCTAGTGGGTGATGCCATCCAAGCATCTCATCCTGTGTTGTCCCCTTGTCCTCCTGTCTTCAATCTTTCCCAGCATCAGGGTCTTTTCCAATGAGTCAGTTCTTCGCATCAGGTGGCCAAAGGATTGGAGTTTCAGCTTCAGCATCAGTCCTTCCAATGAATATTCAGGACTGATCTCCTTTAGGATGGACTGGTTGGATCTCCTTGCAGTCCAAGGGACTCTCAGGAATCTTCTCCAACACCACAATTCAAACGCATCAATTCTTCGACTCTCAGCTTTCCTTATGGTCCAACTCTCACATCCGTACACGACTACTGGAAAAACCATAGCTTTGACTAGATAGACTTTTGTTGGCAAAGTAATCTCTATGGTTTTTAATATGCTGTTTAGGTTGGTTATAGCTTTTCTTCCAAGGACCAAGCATCTTTTAATTTCATGGCTGCAGTCACTATCTGCAGTGATTTTGGGGCCCAAGAAAATAAAGTCTGTCACTGTTTCCATTGTTTCCCCATCTACTGGCCATGGAGTGATGGGACTGGATGCCATGATCTTAGTTTTCTGAATGTTGAGTTTTAAGCCAGCTGTTTCACTCTCCTCTTTCACTTTCATCAAGAGGCTCTTTAGTTCTCTGCTTTCTGCCATAAGGGTGGTGTCACCTGCATATCTGAGGTTATTGCTGTTTCTCCCAGCAATCTTGATTACAGCTTGTGCTACATGCAGCCTGGCATTTTGCATGATGTACTCTGCATAGAAGTTAAATAAGCAGGGTGACAATATACAGCCTTGACGTACTCCTTTCCCAGTTTGGAACCAGTCTGTTGTTCCATGTCCAGTTCTAACTGTTGCTTCTTGACCTGCATAAAGATCTCTCAGAAGGCAGGTAAGGTGGTCTGGTATTCCCATCTCTTTCAGGATTTTCCACAGTTTGTTGTGATCCACACCATTAAAGGCTTTGGCCTAGTGAATAAAGCAGAAGTTTATGTTTTTCTGGAATTCTCCTGCTTTTTCCGTGATCCAGTGGATGTTGGCAATCTGATCTCTGATTCCTCTGCCATTTCTAAATCCAGCCTGAACATCTGGAAGTTCATGGTTCACGTACTGTTGAAGCCTGGGTTGGAGAATTTTGAGCATTACTTTAGTAGCTTGTGAGATGAGTGCAATTGTGCGATAGTTTGAACATTCTTTGACATTGCCTTTCTTTGGGATTGGAATGAAAACTTATCTTTTCCAGTCCTGTGGCCACTGCTGAGTTTTCCAAATTTGCTGGCATATTGAGTGCAGCACTTTCACAGCATCATCTTCTAGGTTTCGAAACAGTTCAGCTGGAATTCCATCACCTCCACCAGCTTTGTTCATAGTGATGCTTCCTAAGGCCCACTTGACTTCACATTCCAGGATGTCTGACTCTGGGTGAGTGATCACACCATTGTGGTTACCTGGGTCTTGAACATCTTTTTTGTACAGTTCTTCTTTGTATTGTTGCCACCTCTTCTTAGTATCTCTGCTTCTGTTAGGTCCATACCATTTCTGTTCCTTATTGTGTCCATCTTTGCATGAAATGTTCCATTGGTATCTCTGAACTTGAAGAGCTCTCTAGTCTTTCCCATTCTGTTGTTTTCCTCTATTTCTTTGTATTGATCACTGAGGAAGGCTTTCTTATCTCTCCTTTCTGTTCTTTGGAACTCTACATTCTAGTGGGTATTTCTTTGCCTTTAGCTTCTCTTCTTTTCCCAGCTATTTGTAAGGCCTCCTCAGACAGCCATTTTGCCTTTTTTCATTTCTTTTTAGGTTAATTAGTGGCTTTTAAATAAGTACTGGCTATTGAGTTTGCTTTTTGATTGTGTATGTACAATAAGAGATCTCTAAGTATATTTGAAGTTAATTTTGAAGACCCTTATTTTTTTCACAGTTGCTTTCCTGACCACTGCAGCACACATGAATCCCCTGCCTCACTTATTTGCCATCGATAGTGACATTGTCACTTAAACTGTTCCTCTTTTTAATGTTTATCCTTTTACCTGTATTTCTTGTGTCTTTGCTGTTTCACTGAATGAAGGGTGAGAGGGCTCTGTTCATGTAGTTTGGATTCTATTACCAGCCTTGTCTAGTACCTTATAGAGACTTAATGAACTACTGCTGAGTACCTTCTCTTTTCTGAGAAGTTGAAGAGTTTTTAATGTCTTCTTATAAAATGAAATGTCTCAAAATTATGCCTTTTTCATATCAAAAGAGTTAATTTTTTCATGGCATTCATGGTGCTAAAATGCTTAAAAGTAAACTTAAAAACTTTTTTTATTCTTTTTAATTATCAGGTGCTTCTAAGGAAGGAGGTGCCGGAGCAGTTGATGAAGATGATTTTGTAAAAGCTTTTACAGATGTTCCTTCTGTTCAGGTAAGGGTACCAGTAATGTGGCATTCCCCATGCACATTCCCTATTATAATCACTTGTTTTGGTCCCTTTTTTTAAGTCCTTTTTTTCCTGAATTGACTGCATAAATAAAATACATGACTTACTGTTACCAAATTATTATTTATTGGTACAGTTGGATTTTCAAGTGATTTTTCAGTGAGGCTGAGATAAAATTAAATCCATATCGTCGAGTCATGTTACATTACAGTGTCTCAGTATATCCACTAGTTTTTTTTTTTTAAGGTGATTGTGAACAGCATTCTTTCATTCCCCGCACCCCCCCACTCCTGCATCTTTTTGTCTGCTTCATCTGTTTTTCCTTTAGAGCTACATCCTTTGTTGTTTGACTGTTGAATATTTGAGATTTCTTAAGGGTTAGTTTTAGGCCTCTCTTCTAACTCTCCATTTTCTTACTAAGTCACTTCCTTCAAATCTATGGCTTTAGTTCCTGCCTTTACATAGATAATATTTAGGTTTTTATCTCTAAGCCAGACGTCTGTTTATTGTGAAAGTAATTTTTCCACCTATTGTTTCTTTGTCATCTCCTTGTAGATGTCTCTGAGGCATCTCAGATTCAACCTGTGCACAGCTGGATTCACAATCTTCTCCTTTCAAATGTACTCTTTCAGTGTTTGTTGTGGAAATCATCACTTAATCAGTTACAAGAGTCAGACACCTAGAAATTATTCCTACCGATTCCTAACTTAGCAGGGAAAGCAGGAGGCAGGAAAGGCTTGGACATTACAGTGATCCTTTCTAACAGAATGTTACCTGGTCACCCTCTGACCTCTTCCACCTTGTCTCATGCCTTGCTCCCCTTTGTACTCTTGTTTCTGGCAAGTTTTTGTTGTAAGTAAAAGGGGAATTTAATGGCTGCTAAAAGTGAAAAACATAAGCGGGGCCATTTTGAGGTATCCGTGTATACCACTCAAATGGTATCCAGAACCCTGTTCTTTGTTAGGTCTTATTTATGGATGCTTCTACATTGTCTTGTGGTCAGCAATATGGCTGCAGCTGTTCGAGCCTCGCACCCTCACTAAACTCTGTCTCTTTTCCTGGTTGACCATGTAAAACTTGTATTTCACTCTAATTAAACTGATTGGGGCCATATGCCCACCTCTGAACCTTGACTGTGGTGTAGAGAAACCCTGTGCACTGACTGACTTAGGCCTGGGTCACTGGATCTCTGCCTGGTCCCCTTTGCACTCTTTGCTACTGTACTTGGCCTTCTTTCAGTTTCTTTCAGGGCTTTTGCACATGCTGTTCACCCATCTCTGTTTGGTCTGATGATATCTGCCTCAGTTCAAGTTTGACTTTCCTCACTAGTTCATTTCCCTCTTATATGTACACTTTCATGACAGTGTGTAATTCTCCTTGGTGGTACTTTCTATTTGTAATTTCATATTTTATATCATTTTGTTAATTCTTTTCTGTCTTGACTAGATTATATGCTCCTGAGGCAAAAACCATGCCTATTTTTTGCTAACCATAGTGTCCTTTATGCCTAGAATATTGCATCCTTGCTATGTGAACACTTGTTAAGTGAGTAAAAGGTGTTTTTCATTTAGCTCCGGGGGGGGGGGGGGGAGTGAGCATGTCTCCTGGCTGCTGTCTAGCATGGACAGGGGTGGAGGAGGTATTAACCTAAAACAAATACATATCAATATATGAATGCAACTTAGTTCAGTTCAGTTCAGTCACTCAGTCATGTCTGACTCTTTGCGACCCCATGGACCACAGCACGCCAGGCCTCCCTGTCCATCACCAAGTCCCGGAGTTTACTCAAACTCAGGTCCATTGAGTCAGTGATGCCATCTGACCATCTCATCCTCTGTCACCCCCTTTTCCTCCTGCCTTCAATCTTTCCCAGCATCAGAGTCTTTTCCAATGAGTCAGTTGTTCACATCAGGTGGCCAAAGGATTGGAGCTTCAGCATCAGTCCTTCCAATGAATATTCAGGACTGATCTCCTTTAGGATTGACTGGTTTGATCTCCTTGCAGTGCAAGGGACTCTCAAGAATCTTCTCCAACACCACAGTTCAAAAGCATCAATTCTTTGGCGCTGAGCTTTCTTTATAGTCCAGCTCTCACATCCATCCATGACTATTGGAAAAACCATAGCCTTGACTAGATGGACCTTTGTTGGCAAAGTAATGTCTCTGCTTTTTAATATGCTGTCTAGGTTGGTCATAACTTTTCTTCCAAGGAATAAGTGTCTTTTAATTTCATGGCTGCAATCACCATCTACAGTGATTTTGGAGCCCCCCAAAATAAAGTCTGTCACTGTTTCCACATCTATTTGCCATGAAGTGATGGGACTGGATGCCATGATCTTAGTTTTCTGAATACTGAGCTTTAAGCCAACTTTTTCACTCTATGAATGCAGTAGATTTGTTATATACCTGAAGTCATTTTGAGGAATCATTCCTATTTTTACTCATCTGTAGGATATTTATATTTTGTTTTTAAATGACAAAGCATTTTAAGAGTATATTTGAAGTTACTTATGAGTGGAGAAAATACCCTTGCCTACGTAACTGGTAAGAAAGACAAAGCATTTTATTTTATTATTGTTTGTAATGTATTTCCATTCTTCATTTTAAAAATGGTGCTAAATTGGGAAAAATACTGTTACTTAAATGATTATTTTATTTTAAACATCAGGGCATCATTTTGTTGTGGAAAGAAATATTAATGTTATCATTTTGCATCTTTTCTTTAAGATCTATTCTAGTCGAGAACTTGAAGAAACATTAAATAAAATCAGGGAAATTTTGTCAGATGACAAACACGACTGGGATCAGCGTGCCAATGCTGTAAGTGTTCTATTTTTTATTTTCTTCTCTCTCTCTTTTTTCCCCCACAATGTTCTCTTTCAAAAACTTGGAAATTTAGTAGTAGTACTGTCTGGTGTTTTCTTGTGAAATAGAGTCTGATAAGTAGTATTTCACTCTGGAAAAGAAATTGAGATAATAGGCCTTTTTCAGGGTGCATTTTTTTCTGTTTTGCTGTTCAGGTAGAGTCTATTTCATCCATTTGTTAGTGTCTCCACTTGTGTTACTTGTTCACCTTCATTGATGCCCCAGTGCCGTGGCTTTCCTTTGGGTTACATAGTTGTAGAGTAAAGGGAACCCTTGGGCACTGTTGGTAGGAATCTATATTGGTAGGGATGGCATTAAATCTGTAGATTGCTTTTGTAGTATGGCCATTTAACATTACTCATTCTTCCAGTCCAAGAGCATGGGATAGCTTTTCATTTCTTTGATTCATCTACGGTTTCCTTTATCAGTGTGCTATGGTTCTCAGTGAATGTCTTTTAACTCCTTGGTCAGGTTTACTCCTAGGTGTGTGTATGTGTAATATATACATATGTTATGAAAGTGTTAGTCCATCAGTTGCATCCAATTCTTTGTGACCCCATGGACTGTAGCCTGCCAGGTTCCTCTCCGTGGAATTCTTCTGGCAAGAGTACTGGAGTGGGTTGCCATTTCCTTCTCCAGGGGATCTTCCCGACCCAGGGATCAAACACAGGCAGATCCTTTTCTGTCTGAGCCACATGGATGTGATTTTAAAAGATCTTTTTTTTTTTTTTTTTAATTTCTGATATTTCATTATTAGTATAAAGAAATGCAACAGGTTTCTGTATGTCAATCTTGTATCCTGCTGCTTTGCTGAATCCATTTAGTAGTTCTAATTGTTTTAGTGTGACGTCTCTTGGGTTTTCTATAAAATCTTGTTACCTGCATGTGATGGCAGTTTTACCTCTTCCCTTCCAATTTGGATACCTTTTATTTCTTTTTCTTTTCTGATTCCTATTACTAAGAGTTCTAATAAATACTATGTTGAACAGAAGTGGTAGAGTGGGCATCCTTGTCTTATTTCAGATTTTAATGGCAATGTTTTCTGCTTTTTACCATTGAGTGTTGCGTTTGGGTTTGCCATAAACCATTGGCTGTGTTTGTCATAATAGCTTTTATTGAGATATGTTGAGATATGTTTCTTTTATACCCACTTTGGTAAGAGTTTTTATCATAAATGGTTGTTGAATTTCATCATATTTTTTTTTCTGCATCTGTTGAGATGATCTTGTGGTTTCTTTCATTGATGTGCCATGGCACACTGATTTGCATATGTTGAACCATCCTTGTGACCCTGGATGAATCCAGTTTGATCAAGGTGTATGATCCTTTTTATATGTGATTGGATTCAGTTTGCTAATATTTTGTTGAGGATTTTTTCATTTGTATTCATCAAAGATATTGGCCTGTAATTTTCTTTATTGGTAGCATCTTTGATGTTGGTATTAGGGTGATGGTGGCGTCATAGAATTACTTTGGGAGGGTTCCCGCTACTTTAGTCTTTTGGAAGAATTTTTCTTTTTGTTTTATTTATTTATTTGACTGCACCAAGTCTTAGTTGTGGCATGTGGGATCTAGTTGCCTGACCAGGGATTGAACTCAGGCCCCCTGCATTGGGAGTGCAGCATCTTAGCCATTCCACTAGTGAAGTCCCTCTTTTTGGAAGAGTTTGAGAAGGTTTGGTATAAGTTCTTTTTGTATGTTTGGTAGAATTCCTCAGTGAAACCATCTTGTCATGGACTTCCATTTGCAGGGAGCTTTTTTTAATTGCAGATTCTATAAATTTTTCATGATCAATGATCAGATTGTTCAGATTACCTATTAATTCAGTTTTGGTGTGCTATATGTTTCTAGAAACTAGGATGGACTTGTTCTATTGCAATAAGCATCCTTGCATGTATTTATAACAGTGGTGTTTTTATTTTTGTAGGTTAAATTTTTATAAATGAGGTTGACAGGTAAAGAATAGATTCAGTTTTATTTCAGTAGACATTGCTAAAATATTTTGAACAAAGATATTAGTCATTCATGATCTACTTAACAGTAAGAATATCTGTTTTCTGTCTGGTACTGGGTGTGATTGAGTCTTAACTTTTGCCAATCTGATGAAGGAAAATGGTGTGTCTTTGTTGTAATTTGCATTTGCTTATCACTGGTAAGGTTGAACACATTTCCTTGTATTTGTTTTAGCCAATGTAATATTTGGCTGTCTTTTTCTTTATTGCCATTTCTTGTGTATTTGCAGATAATTTTTTCCTACCATATTATGATTTTTTTCGTTAATCTCATTTAGATGCCTCCTGATTTCTGCTTACGAGTTTCCCTTCCTTATATACACTTAAGGTTATATAATATTCTTTCAACTATTTTTTTAATATCCACAATATTTTATTTTTATATTTTCCATCTTTAGTTCGTCTTTTTTAACTTTTAAAGGTATCTTTAAAAATTTAGAAAAACATCAGAAATTAAAATGAGATTCTACATAATAATGAGCATTATTATAGGTAAACTTTTAACTTCTGTGTGTGAGCATAGACATGCACCTGAGTGTGTCTTTTGTCACAATTTTAAATAGACTGCCTTAAAACTTTAAGATTTATTTATATACTTAAACATTACATATGTCTATTATACATATAACTGAATCTGTAATGTTCTTTTCCAGAAAGCTGTTTTGTTTGTTTCTTAACATGTTTATTTATGTTTAATGCTGTTAAAATGTATGAATATAGTTATAAAATCTAATGAAAACTTAAAAAATTTTGTTCAAATAATGTTTAGGCAGTTGTTTGTTTTTTTTATACTGCTTTACTTTTTAATGTCAGTTATGAAAATTTTCTTTATTTCAGCTAAAGAAAATTCGATCATTGCTTGTTGCTGGAGCTGCACAATATGATTGCTTTTTCCAGCATTTACGCTTGTTGGATGGAGCACTTAAACTTTCAGCTAAGGATCTTAGATCCCAAGTGGTTAGAGAAGCTTGCATTACTGTAGCGTAAGTGTATTCTTTTTGTGATAAGTATTTTTTATGAATTAATTTTGTGCTCATTGATGGAGTTGCTCATTCAGTAAAGCACTAGTAGGATAACCCCCCTAAAGCATGATCCAAAAATCATATGCATGAGGATTAAATTTGTGTGATTTGAAAAAAAAAATCTTTCTTAATAGTACTTTATACCAACTTTGAAATGTGTTTATATGTCAAAAGTCTACTGGTAAATTTTTGGTCACTAACTCTGTGAGTGTAAGAAAAAAATGAATGGGTCCAACAACTGGCTCTTCTTATGTAACGTTCTCTTTGCTAATTTGGATATTAAGCTTTCTATTTCTGACATTTTAGCAATTGTCCTCGGATTGTAACATACATCATTAACTTATCAGAGTTTAAACCTATTCAGTATGTTTATATTTTTTACAATTTAAGGATGGTGGAACACTTGAACTCCTTTTACCACTGCTCCCGACCAAAAAAAAATTTGTTGTATATATTGTTGTATAAGCCTTCGTTTGGAGAGAGGGAACACATAGATACATACTATTAGTATTTATAATCCAGATCATATTAGATGTCCTAGTCAGAACTGAAAAAAATAAACTAAAATACTCAAGAAATAAAAACTATGAGGATTGCAAGAAAAGGAACAAAACTGCTCTTATTAACATTTGATATAATTATCCACGCAAAAAATGACAAGAATTAATAAATGATTATAATTAAGGGACTATATAGCATGGTTGCTAGATACATGTCAATATACCAAAATAATTGAGTATCTTTTGATAGCAAAACAAAACAACAATCTGCAAATCGTAACCTTGAAAAATACTTCATGATGAGAATTCTGCTTCTTGCCATGATGCAATAACTGGTATAGGATTAGCGCTGTTGCAGAAAACTGGGGAAAATGTATGAGATGACTGTGTATAGATAATGGACTGCAGGCAGAGCAGGAGTGTAATTCTTGAAACAAATCAGCTGAACCAGCACCATCAGCACGGTGTTGACCTGGATGCATTTCTGAACCACGGGAGGGAGAACCCAGGCCGAGCAAGACAGTCTCACTGAGTTGAAGAAGAAACAAGAGAAGAGTTGGGAGGTTCTGAAAGCTGAAGTGGCGAAACTTTTCAGTGCAAAATACTGGGGAGAAGAGAGCTACACAGAAAAAGAGCTATAGAAGTCTGCATAGAGGATCCATGAGTCTGCTGCTGCTGCTGCTAAGTCGCTTCAGTCGTGTCTGACTCTGTGCGACCCCATGGACTGCAGCCCACCAGGCTCCTCCATCCATGGGATTTTCCAGGCAAGAGTACTGGAGTGGGGTGCCATTGCCTTCTCCCAAATACTAATCTGTGCATGTGAAAGGTACAACTCCCTGGGGACAGGAAAGACCCACTACTGGAAGCTGTGAGGTAAACAACAATTCCCAGAACTTCCATGGGCTGGGACAGGTTCAAGTTTTGAGGAGCCAGACTGGAGAGGCATTGACAAACACCCAGGGCATGCGTTTGAGACCCCAGAAAGGCTGTTGTGTAGGAATAGTCCCGCTCAGGCTGCTCTGGAAGCTGACTGTTCTCAGGCTATGCCTCCTAATAAGCTTGGGAAGATCAGGCTACTTCCAAAGGACATCACCTGCTGACCAGAACAAAAGGCTCACACTTTAAAGGAAGACAACAACATCAGGGCACAGCTGGCCTCCCCTGCTTCTCATTTGAGTTTCACAAGGGAAAACTGAATGTATAACTGAACACTGGTAAGTAGGTCTGAGTACCGCTTTGAATCAGGAGTCTGATATTTTGGAGCTAACTGTATTCTAAATAAGGTATAACTATATAGAAATTAACCAATTCTGCACCTTGTCAGAAATGTGACTATTCACAGCATTCTTCCTAAGTGTTTTACCCAAAATCATACTAAGCCATATTAAATTAGTTAGGCTGGATTAGTTGTTTAACTGCAGATTTGGAAAGAGAAGACACATTTGTCCAGAGTCACCCAGCTAACCAGAGCAAGTGTGCGCTAAGTCGCTTCAGTCATACCTAACTCTGTGCGATCCTGTGGACTGTGGCCCTCCAGGCTCCTCTGTCTATGGGATTCTCCAGGCAAGAATACTGGAGTGGGTTGCCATGCCCTCCTCCAGAGGACTTTCCCTACCCAGGGATCAAACCTAGGTCTCATGTCTCCTGCATTGGCAGGCAGGTTCTTCACCACTAGCGCCACCTGGGAAGCTCCAATCAACGTCTGTGTGTTGCTCAGTTCTGTCCAACTCTTTGCAACCCCCTGGACTGTAGCTCACTAGGCTCCTCTGTTCATGGAATTTCCCCAGGCAAGAATACTGGAAAGGGTTGCCATTTCCTTCTTCAGAGGAACTTCCCAACCTAGGGACTGAACCCGGTATCCTGCATTGCAGGCAGATTCTTTACCGTCTGAACCACCATTCTTTACCGTCTGTTTACCAGGGAAGCTGGTAACCAATGTATAGTAGAGTTCTATTTTCAATCAAGAATTCTGAAATCCTACACCAAAGATGTGAAGAAGTATTTGTGACTGAAATAGTAGTGGTACCATTAATACAAATAGCAGAATACTGATTTGGGTAAGATGTTACTTGTTTGTACAATATGTTGAATATAAGATTGATACTGGGGCATCAGAATGAAAATATCTGATGGATAAAGGCTAAACATCAGGACAGTCAGAGCTGAGTGTTTTACCTGTCATGTTAATGCTTAAATTCTGAGATCAGATGGTTTTTCTATTGCAGAGAGATGCTTAAAATGCCAAAATTCAACTTTGGGCTAGACAGGGAGAAGAAAGAAATATGTAATACCTGCACTTCCCTTTCTCTCGTTTGTTTTTCTGCCATTTAGAACTGGTTAAAATAAAGATTTTAAGTTAATTCAGTAAAGGAATATTTTAAAATTATATGGTCCTACCTATATTTAATGTTAAACTAGTTTTCTAAAACAACATTTTTTTGTCTTTCTCTATAGCCATCTTTCAACAGTTTTGGGAAACAAGTTTGATCATGGCGCTGAAGCCATTGTACCTACTCTTTTTAATCTCGTCCCCAATAGTGCAAAAGTCATGGCAACTTCTGGATGTGCAGCAATCAGATTCATAATTCGGGTAGGTTCTTTTCCTTTTTTTTTTTTTTTTTTTTTTTTTTGGTCTTTCTCCGTGTGTCTGCCTGTCCATTTGTCTGTCTCTGTCTCTCTCTTTCAATGTACTTAAATAAATCATTGGAATTTTTTTAAACCCCAAGAAAAAAAATTACTTTTGAATAATTTTTCTGATAATAAAAGTAATACACAGGTATTAATGAAATTTAAATAGTAAAGAGGATTACAAAGTAAAGATGCTTGTATACAGAATATAATAGGCACAATATGCATGTGCATGTGTGAGTGTGTGTGTGTGAATCATGTTACAGGTGGTAACAGGCAAATGTTAAACAGTGAAAATGTTACAAGCAGTGGTAAAAGATGACAGCAAATTCTTAATATTTCTCATCATCCACCTCTTGAAGGTGCCAGAAGAAAAGTTAAAAACATAAAACTTCCCCACTGAAATTTTTAAATTCTGCTCTACTACAACTCACCACTCTAGCCATTCAGTATGTACTTTTCCAAACCTCTATTTTGTGCCTATACAAACTATATTTACTACAAAATGTAAGTATAGCATGTATATTTTATATATATGTAAAAATAATGTTTTTTTACTCTTGCTTTTTAAACTTCATGTACTTAGGCAGCTTCCCTTGTTTAATTCTTTTTAATGTCTAAGTCAGTTCTTAGTTAAAGGGCATAATATTAAGCTGTCCTCACCATTTTTCTCCATGAAGTTTATGAAATTCTTTTTCTCCATACTTTACGAACACTGTGTATTATTAGTATCTTAAAGGTTTTAAAATTTAATAATTGAAGTATGATTTCTTATTCTACTTTGCATTTCTTGGATTATTAGAAAACATTAGGTATTTTTTTCCATTAATAGTTTTTCTAAGGATTGCCAGTTTATATTCTGTGCATTTTTTTCCTCGCTTTTTTCCTAAGGCCTTTTTTCTATGTTATAAGAACAATTGGTCCTCCTTATCCATGGGTTCTGCATCTGTGAATTCAACCAACCTCAAATCAGAAATATTTGGGAGGGGGGAAAGAATTCTGCATTTCAAGAAGCAAAACTTGAATTGCCTTCTGCTGGCATCTATTTCTATAACATTTATAGTAATTACAACTATGTGTGTATCATTTACATTATATTAACTAATTAATTAAGTAATCTTGAGATGACAAAGTATACAGGAAAAAATGTGTAGGTTTTATGCAAATACTGTACCATTTTATGTAAGGGATTTGCATATCCCCGAATTTTGGTATACTCAAAGGGTCCCAGAACCAGCCCCGTGGACACTGAAGGACAGCTGTATATTAACTTTATTTGTAAATATTTTCTACCAGTTTGTCATTTCTTCTTGTATTGTTTAAGCTATCATTTGATATATATATATATATAGATAGATAGATAGATAGATAGATAGATAGATATATAGAAATTTGAAATTTTTTTGTTTTGAGACAGTGCTATTTTGTGGGTTTTGTTATAGTTAAAACAACCTTCCCTATTTCTCAGTTATAAAAATACTCAGTTTTTAAACCTTTTATGATTTTGTTTCTTAGGTTTAGATCTAACTTAATTTTATTTTTGTGTAAAATATGGATATCTGACTTCGTTTTCCCCCAAATACAAAACCAGTTGACCCAGTGATGTGTAGTAAATTATAGTTCAGTCTTTTCTTAAACTACTACTGTTTTCTTGTAGTAAATTTCCATAAATATATGGGTCTGTTTTTTAAATGCCTTTTCAGTTTCTTTGATCAGTTTGTCCTCTCCTGTTAAATGATATTTCTTTCTAATACTACTGTACCAGGTGTTTTTCAGCAGTAAAATCTAGTGCCTATAAAGAAATCTATGAATCTATCTCTGAAAATGTCCCTTTTTTTTCTGTTTTAATATTTTTGTAAGCTTCACTAAATCTGACACCTTCATAACAGTGTTCAAAACTAGTGGAAATGATTGAATTTTTTTTTTTTTCCTCTGGGTTTAATAGGAGTGCTTTAAATATGACCTCTGGGATGAGTTTTTGGATATTCAGTATTAGGTCTGAGAATTTCCTATTTATATTTTGCTAAATTTTGGTCAGTAGTAGATGTGGAATCTTGTCAGATATCCCTTTAGAAATGATTGTCTCTCTTCATTTATCCATTGTACATTCATGAAATGAATTCTGCTTTGTCATTTTACAGTATGATACTGCTAGATGCAGTTGGCTAATACTTTAATTAAGCAGACTCTTTGACATGAAGTTGTATACTGTTAATTTAAGAAAAGTTTCTTCTACCATGGTTATATTACCATTTTGTATTATATTATTATATGTTCTTTTTTTGTTTTAAAAGAAATACTTGCTAGAGGTATTGTTAAGAGATTTTTTTATAAGGTTCAAATTTGTTACATTGGTACCAGTGTGGGTTCTTTGATTTTTTTTCTAGTTGTTTAATTTCTGTATTTATGCTTCTTAATTCCTTTATTTGACTTGCTGTGGCTTCTTTTTCTCCCCTAGATTTTTGTGGTATATTCTCAGTTTGTCATAGTTTTTATTGTTTAATAGCATAAGACGTTCTTATCATAATGTTTTGTTCTGAGTTTGGCATTAGCAGCATCCAGCGATTTAGATTCACCACACTCTGTTTCATAGTTCTCAGTCACTTGTAGTTTCCATGTCAGCTTCTCATTGAATCACATAAGGATCTTGTTTGCATTCTCGGGTGGCTCTTTTCTTGTTCTTATCCTTTTGTAATTCCATGACATTCTGATCAGAGAATTTGGTAGTGCAATTTCTTCTTCATTGAATACCTGAATTTTGTTAGTATCCGAGTACATCATATATTTAGATAGTCTTACAGTATTTGCGAAATATGGAATTCATTTATAGAGTGCTTTATTCATGGCTAAATCTAGTTTGTTCATATTATTCTGGCTCTTTATGGTCTCATTTATTTTTTTTTAAGTCTTATTTTCTTAGAAGTTTCTTGTTCTTTGTCAATGTCAGGAATAAATTCTCTTTTACTTCCCCAGCCTTTTAAAAAGTATATGTTTTTTTTTTTAAATAAAAAGTATATATTTTTATCTCATTCGTGTCATTTTTTTCCCCTTAACCACTAAATTAATTTCCAGCAACTAAAGTTGACTACGGTGGTTTTTTTTTTTTTCTGCTTTTATTCCTGCCCAGTCTTTATTAGGACTCTTCCCATTAAAAATATTTGCTTGATCTTAGTGTATTCTCAGTTTTCATAGATATTTATCTTTTCATATTTCTAAATGGCTTTACTTTGCCATTATACAAGAATTCAAAAATTGGACTTCGGGTTCACATTTCTTTTGTCTTAGAATTATCTCCTTTTCACAAAGACTTGTTTTCTTAACTCTTTATTGTTTTTTAGTGAGATATTGTTTGATTCTTTTAGTTAATAACAGCACCACCACCACCTTAGGAAGCTTTGTAGTCGAGTCTCTGTTAGGAGTGACCTCCCTCACAGCAGGTCTAGGACTTGATCATCTTCCATTTGTACTGTCTTTACACAGAGGAGCAAGATTTCTGACTAAAATGAAGTTTCTTAAAATTTATGTTAGTTTTCATGTATCATCATTTATTGCTTCTGTTTGTTTCCTGTCTTACAGTTGTATATGTTCTCAGGAAAAATCCTTCAAATTCCACTTACTCGACAGTACCCAATTTGCCATTTTTAGGTTTATTTATACTTTATGTCTTGTTTTCAGATTGCCAGTTTTTCATGAGCTTGTCTGGTTATTGAGACAATAACACGTCCCATCGTCTCACAAAAAACACAAATCAAGTTGTCGTTTTACATTATTTCCTGTTTTCTATGTTTTTGTTTGTTTCCCAGGGGACTGCTTCTAAGTTGTTCTGATTTAGTATTCGGTTGAATGCATCATCTGTAATTGTGAGGATCACTTATTTCCCTTTGGAATAGCCCCCCTGAATATGGTGTAGCAATACGTTAGTCTCTAGCCCCATCTCTGCCACTGTGTTGTTTAAGAGTTAATCAGCAGCAGTAGGATTTTGAGATCATGAGAGAGGAGGAAGAAGGTAGGTGAGACCTGCTATGTGGTATATTGTGGCTAGGGAGTCCCCTTGGACTTCCGTTAACTCCTCAGTAATGTTTGGGGATGAGTTCTTCTGGATGCTCTAATAGAAATAAAGTACATGATAAATGTAATGCACTCGAATCATTCTAAAACCATCACCTCCCCTTGCCCCCCCCCCCACATCCCCCAACCTGTTCATGGGAAAATTGTCATCCACAAAACCGGTCCCTGGTGCCAGGGGAGCAAGTCCACGAGAGCCCTTCCATACTGGATATAGCAGCTGAATAATATGCAGATCAGCACTGTGTTGCATTATGCTCATCTTGAACAACTTCAGGTCTGTGGGTGGCTTCCCTCTGTCAGAGGTGAAAAAAGTTTGCCGTCTGTGTTGGCTGAGTTGGTTGTGGCCACTCACTTTTTCCTTCACTCTAAGACTTGTTTCCTCACAAGTACGGAAGCACTGTGGGCTGACAGTCTTCAGCTGCAGCCTCTTCAAGGCCTGCTTCAGCTTGCAGAGATCTGCCTTTCCTGAATTCTTGCCCCTTCCTGGTTATGACCCATATCCAGTAAACTGATTGATGTGGAAGAGTAAAGTTTTGGCCATTTTAGGCCATTTTGAGACTATCTTCCAGAGCTCCCCAGTGACTATGGGTAAAGAGGCCCTTGGGCTGTATCACAGATTGATTTCTTCCTTTGCCTATTCCTGCTTCCTTCTCACTTCCACCAGTGTTGATCCCAAAAGCACTGCTTAATATTGAAAAGGCTGAACTCCATCTCACAGCCTGCTTCCTAGGTAACCCGGCCTGTACCATCAGCTCAGAAGAAAAAACAGGAGATTTAAAGTATCAAATATGTATCCTTAGGTTACTGTTTTATTTTAACATCTCTTGTGAACTTTTTAATGTTTGCTTTACTAAAGAAGAGGTGGCTCAGGTGGTAAAGAACCTGCCTGTAATACAGAAGACTCAGGTTCGATCCCTGGGTCAGGAAGATCCCCTGGAGAAGGGAATGGCAGCCCACTCCAGTATTCTTGCCTGAAGAATCCCAGTAACAGAGGAGCCTGGTGGGCTACAGTCCATGGGGTCGCAAAGAGTCAGACACAACTGAGCGGCTAACACATAAACACTAATTCTTATTAGTAAGAATTACTAATAGAAATCAGAAGATTATATACCTGAGTTCTAGAGAGCTGTGGTTCAGCCAGAATGAAAGTTCAGTTAAAATCACCATTTCAAAGTGCATTCTTGATAATTATGCAGATTCATTCTGATAACCTGCTCTGATGACATAGCAGTTACTGTGCTGTCCAGCAGTAGCCATGGTACATCAAAAAATAAGACCAGTATGTGTCTGGTTCCCCCCAAAGTACACTATCCTAACAGTTGTCTGTAGTTATCAGTTAACTTGTCCTTATTATGTAATATCACAACCACATCTGCCCCTCTGAAATTGTATCGTTACTTTAATTTGGGAAAACCCTTTGACTGGTCTTAATTTCTTTCAAAATCTGATCTTATGGTTATTTTTGTTCTTTTCTAATATAGCTAAATACTTGAATGCAAAGCAAGTAGAGGAAGAGATTATGTAAGGTACATGGTATTTCTCAACCTCTTCTAAACTGTCTTTTTCAGCATACTCATGTACCCAGACTTATACCTTTAATAACAAGCAATTGCACATCGAAATCAGTTCCTGTAAGGAGGTAAGTTTTGAAAAAACTTAGTATAGCTTTGTGTTGAATATTGCATTATGTCTGATTCTTAAGTTGGGTACAAAAATTAGTTGTCATCAATTTCTTGCCTTCTAGAAACCTTATTAAAGTTTTTTATCTTATGTAAGGAAAAAAGGAACAAAGTGCTTATTATGACTATCCACATTTCTTGGCCTTTTGTATTAAAGTGTGTCTGTGAAAGTCGCTCAGTCGTGTCTGACTCTTTGCGACCCCATGGACTATACAGTCCATGGAATTCTCCAGGCCAGAATACTGGAGTGGGTAGCCATTCCCTTTGCCCGGGGACCTTCCAAACCCAGGGATCAAATCCAGATCTCCCACATTTTGGTTTATTTGGGCCACTATTTCTTTGGTTTTCAGAGAATATGGAGTCTAGAGTCAGCCCTCACCTAGAATCCTACAACTTTGATTGACTGTCCTGCCTTGGGCAGTCATTTAACTGCCCTAAACTTCAGTGTCTGTGTATGTTATTGGGTCTAATAATGTGGACCCCATAGAGTTGTGAGGGTTAAATGAGAGAACACTAGAAGACATGAACAGAGGGTTTGGCACAGAGTATACAATCATAATGTCAGTCTGTCAGTATCTGTCTCATTATTTCTACAATCTTTGATATCACTGGTATCACCGCTAGCACCATTAGTATTAAAGACAAAAAACAAGATTTGTGTATTGGATATTTAGGGAAACTGTAAAAAACTCTTTCCCCTTTTTTGTTTGATAAATACATTTATTTGAGTACTTTGAATGTTCAGAAAAATAAGACATCATTGTTACCTGTAAGTGATTTGGAATTTGGGGACAGTTGTTTAATTACCTCTCTATTATATCAGGGTCAGCAAATAACAGTCCATTGGGCAGATCTGTCCAACAGTCTAGTTTTAAACAGGCACAAGCTAAGACTGTATCTTAACATTTCTGAAAGGTGGTTAAAAAGGTGGAAAAAAAAAATGAGATAGAGACTGTTGTTCTCAAAGCCTAAAATATTTGCTGCCTGAAATATTTACTCTCAGGCCCTTTACAGAAAAGATTTACCAGTCACTGTCTTACAATGAATGAAATGGTAATAGGGAAATTAGGAATGTGACAGAGAAGAGGAAGTCAGGAAATGCATCATAGAATTATCCTGAAAATGGGGAGTATTTCAGTACCTGTAAGGGAAGTGAGTGGGGTGTAGGCAGAGATGGAAAGCTGTGCTGCAGGCTGCAGAGCCATTGGACAGGCCACTGAGGCCAGAAGATGTGATAAATGGGAGGTTTCAGTAGGAAAAGAGGCTGACTACGGGGAAAAAGGGGGTAGGTAGAAGTCAGGGTATAGAGGGCTTTGAATGACTGGAAGAGAAATTCCGATATTGTTTCATAAGCAGTTTTTGGTGAGAAGTAATGTCATCCATCCTAGTTTTTATTCCAGCTGTGAACAGTAATTAAAAAAGGACAATGAGAAGCATTGGTTTAATTAAGTAGGACTTCTTACATCTCATGTAAGAGATGGGGTGCAAAACTGAAGCTGTATTTTGATAATTGACTGAAGGAGATTTTATTCAGTAAATTCAAGAGATTTCAGACAGAATTGAGACATGATTATGGGATGTGGATGAGGGAGGTGATGTCAACTGTTTCAAGCTGTGATCGCTAGAGTTAAAATGTCCGGGTTTAAGTTGCAGCTCTGTCACTATGGGCAAATTATTAATCTCCATGTTATCTCCTGATCTGTACCATGTGGACTCCGCGAGTAGACTGAGAGGGTGAGGGTTAACTTTCTGTTTTGTGTGTGGTGTTTGAGTTGACATCACAGCTTTCTTGGCCACCATGCTGTGTCCTCAGTTTCTAGTGCATAGTAGGTGTTTGATAAGTATCTTTTAAATTAAGTTGAATTTTATATCTGACAAACATTTTCAAGTTAAAATTAAGGTATTTTTGAACTAGGAATAGTTGGAGTCTTAAAAAAAGTTAAGTATTTGAGAGTAAAAATATCTAAAAATATGTCTTATTCTTTAATTCAGAAGACAAAATACGGTATTATAGAAGAAAGTATTAATTAACATTTAGTTGTAAAATTATATAACTGAGTATTAATGTTGCAACATTTAGTTAATAGTTAATTTTTATTCTTTCAGACGTTCATTTGAATTTTTAGATTTATTATTACAGGAGTGGCAGACTCACTCACTGGAAAGGTATGCGTCAACTCTTCCTCTTCCACCACTCTCCCCTCCCCTTTGTCATCAGTTCTTTAGAAACTGATGGTATTCGTTTTGCATTATTTCTCATTTCCCTTTAAAAGTTATTTGTACTGATTTTTCTTTAAAGCTGAGGTGCTCCTCTTACTCATTGCAGCTGTGATTTTCTTCTTTGTGGGGTAAATGAGGGTCTCGTAGGTAAATGGGCAAGAAATTGCAGGTTATATAAGAAATTCCAGGTTAAATTGGGCAAGTATTTTAAAATGGGTCTCTAGTCATGTAAGATAGGTTTCCCAAGGTGCAATTAATCAAGTAATGAATGATTTAGAATAGAAGAAAGGCACTTCTTTTCAGAGGAGAGATCAAAAACGTGAGAGCGATTTGTTGGCACGTTTCTCCACAACAGCTGTCAGGTGTCATTGGCCATGTGTATACTGGGCAGTGTTTAATGAAGCCCTTCAGTGAAAAAGGAAAATATGGGCAGCTAGTTGGTCACTGGCTATTTGTATGGCTGTATTTCTCCTTTGTTTCACATTTGAAGCTTGGGATATACATGTATTTATGTTGAACACATTGCTGGTTTTCCATTCTTATGGAAAGCATTAAATCTATTTACAACCCATTTTAAAAAAATCAAATATGTTGTTTACTCCAGGCATGATATAATTCCAAGTTTTCTTTAAGTTCTTTTGTGGCAGCTGCTATTCAGTTTGGTTAGATTGTAACTGATTGTACGATTAGCACATTTCTACACTGGAAGGTTAGTGAGGAACCCCACAAAAGATTTTCTTTAATTCATGAAAAATTTAAAATTTTAGTACTCTTTATCTGGACTCCATATAAAAATAATTATGTTCAGGTTTATAATGTTTGACTTGTCAGAAGGAAACCATACATGAGCAAAATGTGTGGGGCAGATTATTAGGAAATCTTGCAATCTTAGATCCATTATTATATACTAGTTACCTCTTTTCTCTCCCTTGCCCATTTGTGATTGATGTGTAATACATAGTATATAGGCAGTAACATTTGTGGTGAAATAGATAGTTTTATATACGAACCTAAAGGTACTTTATTTTACAGACATGCAGCTGTCTTGGTTGAAACTATTAAGAAGGGAATTCATGATGCTGATGCTGAGGCCAGAGTGGAGGCAAGAAAGTAAGTCTATAAGGTATTTTTGTGGTGGTTTAAACATACTTTTGTCTTTTCTTCGACAGAAATTATACTGGGAAAATGAAAATATTGAAAGTGTCCCAAGTATTGTATTTGATCAGCTCTTTAGTCAAATGGAGATTGATTTTTCTCCATTAAACCTGTACTGGTTGTCTTAACAGTTCACTTAGCCTTGTTGTTTGTATATCCATCATTATTCATATTACATCATAACATATTCATTTTTGTTGTGAATAAAAATAACTAATTTATTGAACATTTGTTATGTACCTGATACTTTCTAGAGCAGTAGTATATGTTCTTTTCTAATCCTTAAAATGATTCAACAAAGGTGCTATCTCCTTTGGCAACTGAAGTTTGGAGATTTGGAAGTTTGCACAAGGCCACCCAAATTGTAAGGATTACAGTCAGGTTTTGAACTGAGATCTCCTTTTCTCAAAAGCCTGTTGTCTTCCTCCAAAAACTTGTTTAATTTAGAAAGTATTCACTTGGCACATTGTGGCTGTATTAAAAACCTTTGATGTTAAAAACTTTTGCTCTTCTTGAATGTACACATTTTATGGTTAATGTGTAATCATGCAAAGTTATTTTTTTAAGGTGTTCTTGTTTTTTTAGAAAAAACCCTTAAATTTTGTTGTTTGTTTTACAGGACATATATGGGTCTTAGAAACCACTTCCCCGGTGAAGCTGAAACACTGTATAATTCCCTCGAGCCGTCTTATCAGAAGAGTCTTCAGACTTACTTGAAGAGTTCTGGCAGTGTAGCATCTCTTCCACAATCAGACAGGTCCTCATCTAGCTCCCAAGAAAGCCTCAAGTAAGGTCATAAAAAGGATCATTACTGATTACTTCCTCTTTCCAGCTCCAGAGTTCCTTAAGTTGGATGGTTGAGTATCTGATTGCTTTCTTCTTAAAGCCTTGAAAGAATGATGACTGAATGTGCTTATTTCCTTTAGTCTATTGCCTCAGGGGTTAGATTACATGCTTGTATACCTTCTTCTCATTGGGTTGAGTTTAGGGATTCAAAGTTTGTGCGAACGTGTTTTGTTTGAATATGTTCATATCTTTAAGAAGATTGGAAAGCACTAATTTGTATACTTTTTTTTAATACACCCAGAATAGTCCATATATTAAGTAGCCCATTTCTAGGGCACTGTTGTGGAGGAATTGTAATGGAGATTCAGAAATCGTCTTTAGAACTTTTACACAGCACTGTGTGACTGGTAAAAATGCCACTGCTTTCTTTCCTTGCCTCTGGCATAGTTTGAGATTTCAGCCACTCCCTCCAGGGGACAAAATTACCTAGTGTCTGACTGACTTCTCTGTAACTCCACTCTCATCATTATGCTGGCCACCTCAAACCCTTGCTGCCTTGGCAGTTATACCCTATTTTCTGTTTCTCTAGCCCTATAAGATGGCTAAGATCCCTAGCAGTGACCACAAATATCTTCAGATTTCTCCAGGGAAGAGCAGCTCACAGAATATCAGTCTCCCTCGTTGTAGTTGCTGTGTCTTTAGGGTCTTTACCCCCACAAAGACTGCTAGTTGCCTTGGCAACTTCCTGGTCCAGGACAGGTACCAGGGTGGGCAGGAGAGGTATCTGGGGCACAGTTGCAGGAAGCACTTACAGGGTCTTATGAGTACTGTACTAAATAAGAGTTCAGTGACTTACAAGTTTTCAGAGTAAAAGAAGATACGATTTGATTTAAAAAAAATAATTATTGTAGGAATAATTGTACCTAAACTTCTATTTAAATTTGTGATAAATCCTTCACCTCGAATGAGCTTTGTTGCTTTTTTTTCCCTTTACTTTTACTTGCGGTACTCAAACTTTGTATATGAGTCGGCTGAAGATCATTGTTAAAATACAGAATCTGATTCAGTAAATCTGGGATGGGACCTGACATTTTGCAATTTTTTATACATTCCTAGGTGATGTCATTGCTTTTTGTCTATGGACCATTCTTTGAGTAGCAAGGATGTAAATAAGATATTTTATCTTATTCTAGTAGAACATCTTTAAACATAAACAACTTTGAAATCTGTGGACTTGAATCAATCTGCCACAACATAATAGTTTTAGGAGACAGTTATAAAAATAATATAATATTGGGTTTAATAATCAAATGCCAAATTTACCATTTAATAATAATAACTTAGGGCTTCCCTGGTGACTCAGACGGTGAAAAATCAGCCTGCAACGTGGGAGACCCGGGTTTGATCCCTGGGCCAGGAAAAAAATCCCTTGGAGAAGGGAATGGCAAGCCACTCCAGTATTCTTGCCTGGAGAATCCCATGGACAGAGGAGCCTTGTGGGCTGCAGTCCAGGAGGTCACAGAGTCAGACACGACTGAGCGACTTACACACAGTAATAACTTAAGAATATTTTCAGTAGTCTGACATTAATCTCTCTTCCCCTCACCTCTAAAATTTGTAGATAGGGAATTCCCTGGCAGTCCGGTTGTTAAGACTCTATGCTCTCACTCTCACGGACCCACGTTCATTCCCTGGTCTGGGAACTAAGAATCCCACAAGCCGACTTCTCTGGTGGTCCAGTGGTTTAAGAATCCCCCTGCCAATGCAGAGAGTACAGATTCAGTCCCTAGTCTGGGAAGATTGCACATGCCACAGGGCAACTAAGCCCATGGGCCACAGCTGCCGAGCCTGTGCTCTGCAGCTTGAGAGCCGCACCTCCTGAAGCTGCGTGCTCCAGAGCCCGAGCTCCGCAAGAGAAGCCTCTGCAGCGAGAACGCCTTGAACCCACAGCTAGAGGAAGCCTGCACAGCAACAACGATCCAGCGCAGCCAAAGATAAATAATACAGTTTAAAAAAATCCCACGAGCCACATAGCATGACAAGCAAGTGAACAAACAAATAATATAATAAAGTAAAATTCATAGATATACTTTCCAGACCCTCCTACATACTTAGATATGTTTATTTTGGGGCTGCAGAGTACCATTGTAGTTAAAGGTAAGTAGTCACAAAAGATATTAAAGGAGGCAGTGGATTCTTTTGAAATGATTCTAGCTGTTTTGCTTTCTAATCCTATTAATACAGGTTACCCTCAGCCGTAGTTTGTAGCTTTGTTTCTCTTGCCCCACAGAGTAACACTTAACAGCACCACTGTAGATGGCATTATCGTTTACAGAGTAATTGCTTGACATGCCAGTGGCCACAACTGTTATGACTTAGGTGATGAAGGCATTGGTTCCACTGAATTCCCTGAGTACTGGTAATAATACTCCCTCTCTCTCCTTCTAAGTAAAATGTCTCAGAATAAAAGTGTTGGAGAGTGCCATTATTGAGTTTCCTGTTATTACATGTGTGCCGAGAACAAGAGTGAATAGCAGCCATCTGGTCCCTGTTTCTATAGAGCTTACAATCTTTATTCAGTGCTAGTTATTTCATTTTTGCTTCACAACTAATTTAGATACCATTGATACATGACAACAACTGTTCTGAAGTGATTTGTGAAAGAAAAATTGAAATCAAGTACTTCTCAACTCTTCAGAAATCTCAGTGGTATTTCATTAAGTGCTGTCAGAGGAGTGACAAACTATTAAAAGTATTTCTTTTTACCTTTCAGTCGCCCTTTTTCTGCAAAATGGTCTACAGCAAACCCATCTACTGTGGCTGGAAGAGGTAAATTGCCTTTTTATAGAGTCATAGCATATTTTAAGAGTCATAGCATATTTTACTTAGTAAAGTAAAAGTGACTTTATAAATAAAAGTTACTATGTAAAAAGCTTTTCTCACTCAGAGTGTCATCAAGAATTTAAAAGTTTAAAACATTTATAAAGTTTTCCTTAAAAGTTTTTGAAGCACATTAGAACTGTTTAAAAGCTAAACAGTTAAAAACAATAGCTTTTAAACTGTTTTAATGTGACCTACAAGGAGAAAATCATTTTACATAGTAAATACCACACATATGCACTTTACTACCTATGTTTGTATACCATGTGCATATACTACATACAATGTATTGTATGTAGTTATATACCTACAAAATACATGTAACATAGTATATTATATATGTGTAAGTATAATCGGAAGTTCCAAGAAGTCTGCTTACCTTTACTTGTGACACTCTGTTTTTCTATTCTGTTTCATTTCTTTAAAGTGCCATCCTGATTCACTCAGTTAATTTCACAGCCTTATTAATGGGTCATAACTCAGAGTTTATAAAACCCCTTATTAAAACTGAAAAACTAAACACCAGAAATTTAATGACTTAATTTGCATTGCCTGAGAGTGGCAGAGCCTGAATTATTTTCTGAATTATCTTATCCCCGGACTGGTTCTACTTGCATTATTTTTATGGTCAAACACTAGCTCTGCTGTCATCTATTTATCTTGTGTAGCACTTCAGTTTCATGAATCAGTTGTAAATATCATCTTTTCATTTACAAAGCAATCCTATGAAGTTTTACAAAGTAGAGTTATTTTTTCCCATTTATTTAGAAGAGGGAAATGAGGCAGAGAAATATTGAGAAAATTGTCCAAGAAGATTTTCTTGCAACAACATTGAAACTGAGGTATCCTGAGTTTAAAGTGGGGCTTCCCTTATCTAGTATCCATTTGGCCACTATTTCCTTTTCGGATCATCATTCAATATCTTGTGGTGATTTCAAGTTTATATAATTTTTATGCCATTTGCAATGATGAAAATAATACAGGTTACCTTTCCTTTGTTTTTCATAGTATCAGCAGGCAGCAGCAAAGCCAGTTCTCTTCCTGGAAGCCTGCAGCGTTCACGAAGTGACATCGATGTGAATGCTGCTGCCGGTGCCAAGGCACATCACGCTGCTGCACAGGCTGTGCGAAGTGGGCGGTTAGGTGCAGGGGCCCTGAATCCAGGTTCCTATGCATCACTAGGTAAGATAGCTCACTATAAGAAATTGTACCGCATTTTCTCCCTGGTCTCAGGAAACTAGTGAACCATCATCAATTTCCGTAACTGATCATGGTGATATCTTTATCATCTCTATTTCATTCTTTCTAATTATGAATAGTCCATACATTATATATGATTCTGTCCTTGGAAAGTAGTTCTGAGATATCTAAAATGCCTTACTTCTCCTTCTCTTCCTAATTATCTTGATCAAAGGAACAGTTCTTGATTCCTTGATTTGCCTGTAGAATTTTCACAGTTCTGCACTACTGCCACATCCAGCTGCTGGTTACTGAGGAAGTTTGGCTTTGTACCCAGCTTCTGCATTCCCTTTCTCCTATCTCTGTTCCCTTCCCAAGAAGGTAAAGGCTTTTGGGAATCTGGGAAAACTGCAGAGCTTAATCATAATCAAAGCTTAAACATACATCCCCAAAGCCATTCAGAGTTTGTTTTTTATATCCATCAACCTTAAAAGTTTCAGGTTGGCTAGCCGTATTATGTCTTACTTTTGTGCTTCATTTTTCTTTCTCTTGAGTAGTAGTGATAGAACACTGGGCAGGCAAACCGTTGGCAGTCCACAGGAAGTGCAGAGTCTGGGTGTGTATGTAGTACATGGTAAAGGTGGCATAGCTGCATCCAGTGAGGAAAGCATATATTATTCATTAAATGGTGTTTAGACACACGGCTTGCAATCTGGTACAAAACTAAGTTAGAATCACGTTTTACACTGTATAACAGTTTATTCCAGGTGACTAAAAAGTTGAACAAAAATATAAAGCAACTTGATGACAACGTAATAGTTGAGTATTCATCTAATCTCATGTTGGAGAAGACATTTCTAAGCATAAAAGCCAAAAAGCATGAGGGAAAAGTCCCTCAGATTGAAATCTAAGTGTAAAAATATAAAACAAGTGGCTGAAAACAGAAAGGGAAACAGGTTTTGCCACGTACTGCAAAAAAAGCTAAAATGTCTCCCAGTTTTATACATCTCGGGAAAACAGATGAGCTTATTTTTATAGAAAAAAAAATTTATATATATCAAGAAAAGCATATTTCAGAATTGCCACCAAAACACCAGAACAGATATTAAACCTCAGTTGTAATCAAACAGATGCAAATTGACCTATAAATAAAACAAGAAAGTTTAAGTTAGTAACTGCTAGTCATAAAGAATGCGGTTAAAAGTACAGATGTGAAATAATTATGGAGCACTTTTATCTGAGTGGCATTTTCATGATACCGATGAAACTTTTTTAAATGTTCAGTGTTTTGAGCCTGTAGTCCAATATTTTTAGATAACTATGCCAAGAAATAAAAAGAACATTTATTAGGTTTTTAATAATGTATTAGATTCAAGTTTGATATGTTAAAAGGGGAAATGTTTAAGTTATGGTATACCCTTATATATGCCATGCAGCCACTGACAAGTCATATTTTTAATAAAGATCAAGTGATATAGCCTACCAAAAAATGTATGATAATTTCATCATTTTGTATAAAATTATACATAGATGAAGGACTGGGCAAATACAGGTTTTTTTCTAAGATTCATCTATATCATTGCATGTAGCTAAAGTTCCTTTAGATTTCTACATACAATGTTCTATTGTATGAATATATCACAATTTAGTTTTCTGTTGGTGGCCATCTGGGTTGTTCCCTGTTTTTTTTTTGTTATTATGAATAATACTTATGAACATTTTTATTTATAGGACTGGACAAAAATGTTGACAAAGATGTCAGCAGTGGGTTGATCACTGCTTTTAATTTTCATAAAACTTTTCTGTATTTGAAACATTACCTTGCTAGAAATGCATAATTATTTCAGTATATGAAAACCAATCAGTATAATATACCTTGTAGTAGAATAAAAGACAAAAATCACAAATTCACTAGATGCAGAAAAGGCATTTGACAAATTCTGTCACCCTTTCATGATAAAAATACTCAACAAACTGGGATAGAAGGAAACTTTCTGAGCCTGATAAAGATATCTGTGAAAAATCCACAGCTATCATATATGACATGATGAAAGACTGGATGCTTCCCTGAAAATCAAGAACAAGATAAGGATGTCCACTCTTGCCCTTCCCAAAAGCATTGCCGTGGAAATTCTAGCCAGGTCAGTTAGGCTAGAAAAAAATAAAAAATACTGAGATTGGAAAAGAAGTAAAACTTGATCTTACATATAAAAAACATGATCTTATATATAGAAAATCCTAAGAAGTTCACAAAAAACTGTTAGAGCTTATTAATGAGTTTAGCGAAAGTTACAGAAGATAAGATCAGTATGCAAAAATCAGTTGGATTTCTAAATGCTAGCAGTGAACAATCTGAAAATAAAGTAAGAAAGCAATTCTAGTGACAATAACCTCAAAAAGAAAAAGTACTTAGGAATCTATATAACAAAAGAAGTGTAAGACTTCTCTAGGAATAACCACTCCTGTGTTTCTCCTTTACTCTCACACTCAGACTGCTGACACTAATGTGTGGGATTTCACACCAAGCAATTCTCAGACAACAGCTGGGTATCTTTCAATGCAATTCAGTTGTGACATAATCTATATGTCACAACTATACCTATGCTATCTGTACCTGTGCCTCTGACCAACTGGCTATAAGTCAGAGGTGCCCTTGCCCCCTTTACAGAGGGTATTAAAGGATATGAAGATAGGGGACGAGGTCTGGAAAAGTCTGAAGCCCAGAGCTGCTTTCCCTGTGGAGTTGCAGTGTGCCGCTCTCCCAGCATATGGGTGTGTTCACCAACCAGAACCTCTGAGTCTTGTGCTTTTGGTACTTTTATGGAGGCTTCATCACACAGTCATAATTGATCATTTACTTGGTCTCCAACTCCACGTCCCTTCCCAGAGGATGGAGGATGGGGCTGAAAATTCCAAGCTTCAAACCATGGTTTCATCTTTCGGGGACTGTCCCGCATCCTGAAGCTACCCAGGAGCCCACCAGGAAATGCCTCATTAGAACAAAAGACACTCCTGTCACCCAGGAAATTCCAAGGAATTTAGGAGCTCTGTCAGGTACGAGGTCACCAGCAAATGCTAGAACAAAAGGTACTCCATCCTACCACGTAAGAAATTAAAAGGGATTTAGGAGCTCTGTGCCAGGAATTAGGGCCATATATATGTTTTCTTTCACATTTGTACACTGAAAACTACAACACATTGTTAAGAGAATTTAAAGATCTAAATAAATGGAAAGATATTCATTGTTAAGATAGGGAATTGACCTATGGATTCAATGTAATCCCTCTCAAAAGTCCAGCTGCCTTTTTACAGAAATTGACAAACTGCTCCTAAAATTCATATGAAAATGCAAAGGATCCAGAATATATGAAATGATCTTGGGGAAAAAAGAGCAAACTTGGTATACTCACACTTTCCAATTTCAGAACTTACTTCAAAGCTACGGTAATCCAGTCTATGTGGTACTGGCATAAAGATAGACATATACACCAATGCAAAGAATTGAGAGAGTCCAGAAATAAACTCATTTATCCATGATCAGTTGATTTTCAACAAGGGTGCCAAGACCATGCAGTAGAGAAGAATTCTTTTCAACAAATGGTGCTGGAACAACTGTATAGCCACATGCCAAGAAATGAATTCGGACCCCTACCTCATACTATATCCAAAATATTAGCTCAAAATAGATTTAAGACCCAAATGTAAGAGCTATGGCTATAAAGCTGTTAGAAGGAAACACATGTATAAATCTTCGTGACCTTGAATGATGCGATGTTTTCTTAGATACTTTACCAAACACACACAACTGAAGAGAAGCTGGATAAAGCTTGGACTTCATCAAAATTAAAAATTTTGTTTCAAAGGACACCATCAAGAAAGTGAAGAGACAACACAAAATAGTGAAAATGTGCAAATCATGTATCTGATTAAGGGCTTAAATCTCAAATATATAAAGAATTTTTATAACTCAGTAACAAAAAGACAATTCTGTTTAAAAAATAGGCAAAGGATTTGAATATGCATTTCTCTAAAGACAGTGTACAAATTACCAATGAAAGCACATAAAAGATGCTCAGCATCATTAGACATTAGGGAAATGAAATTGAAAAGCACCTCTTCACACTCACTAGGATGGCTGGTGAAGATAGGGAGAAACTAAAACATCACATACTGCTCATGGAATGTAAGCAGAGCCACCCTGGGAACAGCTTGGCAGTTTCTCAAAAAGTGAAACATAGAGTTATGATGTGACCCAGCAGTTCCACTCCTAGCTATTTACCCAAGGCATATGAAACATATGTTCTCATTAAAATATATACATGAATAAATGTTCAAGCAACATTATTTATAACAGCCCTAAAGTGGAAACAACTCAAATGTTCACCAGCTGGTAAATGGTTAAGCAGGTGTGTACATACAATGAAACGGAATATTACTCAGCCATAAAAAGGATCATATTACATAAAATGAAATACTATTGCCTTCTCTAAAATGGATGGAACTTGAAAGCACTATAAAGTTAGGTACAAACTGGCACATATTTTGGGTGATTCCATTTACATGAAATGCCTAGAATAGGTGAATCCACAGAAACATAAATTCGTTGTTGCTAAGTGATGGGAGTTGGGAAAAATAGGGGGTGACATCAGTGGGTGTAAGATTTCTTTTTGAGGTGATGAAGGTGTTCTGGAATTGGATATTTATGAGGGTTGTGCAGTCTTGTGAGTATATTAAAAGCACTGAATTGTGTACAATAAAAGTGAATTTTATGGTACATGAATTATTAACTTTTTAAGTGGGGAAAAATGGAAAACATAATAAAATTTACTCATTGTGAGTCTTAACAATAAAAACATTTAATAGCTTTTATTTTTTAGTACTAGGTAAAAAATACTGGATTTGAAATGCTTTAATGTGAATTTGAAAGCCATTTGCTGCAGTGTTTTTTTCATAAGAAAGTCGTAACAGTGCCATGAGATTCCTTAATTTGTTTCTTTGGTTCCTTAAGGTTTGAAGGGCATGTTTGCTGTCTTACAGAAGGGAAAGGTGCCCTCTGTCCTCGTTTTTTTCATTCTGACCCAGGCTCACACTCAGGGACAATGAGATACTTGTCTGTGGCTCTTTCCAGGGCTTAGAGAATAGATTTTCTCATTCTTTCTATTTCTGTGTCTTTTTCTCTTCCTTACTGTCTTCTTTCCTTCCTTCCCTCCCTCCTTTCCTCTCTTCTTCCTCCCTGGACGCCCTCCTCCCCTCTTTCACACCTTTCTTGCACAGATGTGACTTGTGTTTTCTTTGTTTGCTTCACTTTAATTCTTGTTTATTATAGGTGAACATTTATGGATCCAGAGATAATATGCTTCTGTATTGAAACAGTCTCTCAGTCTATCAGTAGGTTGCTAAAGGATGAGCCGCTAAAAGCTTGTTGAGTTTTATGCATTTTGAGTTTGACATCGCTGAGACATCAACCTGGAATTGTTTTGGAGGCACAGTAGTATATGAGAAAGAATTACATACAATGGCAGAAAACTCAGGAGAGAGATCTGTGCTTGAGATTAGATTCGGAAATGATTGGAGATTGTTCTTATTGTAATCTTTCAATATTAAACTCAGTTAACTACTTAAAGGAGTTGCCACTGGGTTTTTCCACCACTAAAGTACTGAATCCTTTGACAGTGGGATCTGATGAGTGTTTTGAGGTTTACCCTTTAACTTTATCCTGAAGAAGAAGTTTGGTAGAATGGGAGACAGGAATTTCTGTTAAGGAAACCTTGATATACCAAATTTATGAATATTTGTTCTCAATGGCTAGGTTCGTGAAAAAGAAAGTAAATGGTTTCAGTGGTGTCATGTGGCAGAAGTCAGACTTCTGTTGATTGAGGAAGAAGTTGGAGAATCCGCGTAAATTATTCCTATGCTTAATGGTTGAGAAGAGATGAGAAAACATTGTAGGAAGTATCCATAGTTAAAGGTTAATGAACTTTTTGTTGTTGTTGTTGTTTTAAATTGAGGGAGTTACGTATGTTTGTATACTAAGTTGGTAGAATCAGTAGAGAAGAAAAAGTTAAAATGCAAGAATGAGAGGAAATCGTTTATGGCCGGAATCCTTATGAGAGGCCTAAGGAATAGGATGTATAGTGCTAGGGAGTTAGCCTTGGATGTTGAAGGGTCATCAGCATCACTGAGGTAGAGGGAAGAAAAGGAAGAAGGAGGTAGATTCACATGTCTTTGGGGCAGCTGGGTGTTGAGAACCATGTCATCAGGAGTTTGTTGTGACTGTTTTCATGTTTGAGGAAACAGAGTCAGGACACTGTGCTAATAATAAGAAGCAGGATGTCTGAGAGGTGACTTGAGGTGTGGAACAGCTTGTTGAGGGGTCACAAGAGGTGGGGTACTCTTCTGGCCTTCCTGCAACCACCCACACAATTAAGAGACTTGCTGGAAGAACTCACACGACTTAGCTGTACTCATGGCTGAGGTTTATTAGAGCAAAAGGACACACAGCAGGATCAGCAAGGGAAAACAACCCACTGGGTATTGTGGAGGCGTCGAGGCACAGGCTTTCAGAGTTATCCTTCCCAGAGGCAAAATGATGGGCTGTATGAAATATGGTCCTTCCTCCAGCAGTGACTGTAGAACATGTGCATAGTGTTTCTGCCCAGAGAGACTCACTTCAGACTCAGCCCAGGGTGAGGGTAAAAGGTGGGTAGTTAGGTAGGCACTGCCATACACCCAGCCACAATTACCAGCATTCTGTTCTCCCAAAAAGAAAGCAGGTATTCCCCATAAATCACATTATGTGCAAAAACAGTTCAGGCAAGTTCCTTTAACAGGAGTTCGGTACCTTGTCGCCAACACTGAAACATCAGCATCCAGAACTAACTTCCCAACGGCCTGCTAAGAGCCAGCCCTGGATAGGCTCTTCTTACGAGTATCAGGCCTGGTATGTTAATCATTTTCTGCACAGTCACTCAAGGCCAAGCCTGATGATTACCCTAGTTCCTAGCAGTGCCTTTATGCATGACTTTGTGGTATTATAATTGTCTCTGTTGGGGCTCCTCAGTGTAGCAGGGTAGAAAATTAGAGTTGTTTGATTTATCCGTATTTCAGGGCTTACAGGACCGAAAGTACTAGCAAAGGATGGGGTGAGGAAGCAGCAAGGCAGTGGAAGGAAGGTAATGACGGAAGAGCTAAATTTAGAGTGGAATTTGGGGGTGTGCTCTAGCCTATAGAGGAAGAAAGCAAGCAAGGCTAAGTGGCTTAGATTATGAGAAGCTCAGCAGACCCAAGCAGGAGGTTTGTCTGATGGTGGAGGCGCCCAAGGTTGGAACATGGGCTTCTCTAACTTCTCTAGGCAAATAAAAATTAGACTTTCTATCAATTCAGTTCTTTTTTTTTTTTTTTTTTTTGGTATCTTTGTCTCACAAAGGAAACTCATCTTATTTAATCTAGTATGTTGTAATTGAAAGAAAGCTTCATGTCTGTGCTATGAATTCTGTTTTCTTAAAAATAATATTTTCCAGGGGTTATAAAATCTTTTTCTAATATACCAAGTTTTCCTCTGTTCTTTGCTTGCTTTTTCATCAAAGAGGATACTTCTGACAAGATGGATGGTAAGAACTTCCTTTTCTAATTCTACTAAAAATTTTTATGGTTCTTGGATTCTATGTAATATCTTTGTTGTCTTAATTTCTGAAAATAGGCTGCTTATTTAGCAGTAGTCTTAATGTGAGAATGGTTCCGTAATTCTCTGATTGAATTTGGGGCTAGATATACCCATTTGGGGTTTCTCAGTTTATTCAAATACTAGATTACTGTTTGTTATAAGTTAAATCAATTTTCTTAACTTTTTTTAACCTGAGCCCTTAGACTATTCTGGATTTCTCAAGTCTTTCTCAGAAATACCAGATTCAGGAGAAAGGAATCTCATAAGTCACATAATTCGATTCTTTAGTTTACTAACTCTGCTATAGAGAGAGACAGATGACATATTTTACAGATCCGTATGTCTCCTCTGGTAGCTCAGTGGTAAAGAATCTGTTGCCAATGCAGGAGACACATGAGACTCAGGTTTGATCCTTGGGTTGGGAAGATCCCCTGGAGAAGGTAATGACAACCCATTCCAGTATTCTTGCCTGGGAAATGCCATGGGACAGAGGAGCCTGGCAGGCTATGGTCCATGGGGTTGCAAAAGAGTCAGACACACCTTAGCGATTAAACAATAACAGTGGTCATTTATGAAAATGAAATGCTAGATACAGATGCTGTCTTTTTAAGAGTGTGTTTCAAATGAACATTTAATCAAAATTGAACTTATTTTGAGCTGTACCTTTTAAATTTCATTATTTAGTTCATCTTTAGTTGCTTGATCCAGTATGATAATTTTTGTCTGTACGATATTTTTGTCTAGTACTAGACTGTATTATCCATACTTTCCCTTCACGTCATTAGATACTACAGTGTCATCTAGGAACTTGAGCTTTTTTGTAAGAATTTGTAAGAAGATCATGAATCTATAAGTCACAGTATGACATCTAAGAAAAATGGAAAACTGTGTGTTTTTCTATCAATTATTACATAAACTCTGAAACTGGTATGTCTTCCACTCTGATGATTTATTTAATCTTGGCTTGGGTACATGAGTGTTATTTATAATTGGTCTCTGTGCTTCTCTTTATGTTTAATGTATTTCATAAATTTAAGAAATTATTAAATGAAAGAAAACCCACCAAGAGATAGTGGTGATATCACTTCTATCACTGAGAGTCTGGATCCTTGGAAAACAAATTATTCTCACTTTCCAGATCAAAATTTTTCTTGTTTGGGTCAGAAACGTCAGCCTATTTGAGAAATCACCTGTGTTATGTAATGTGATACTCTAACTGATGTTTAGTCCTGCGCTTAAAAAAAAAAATCTGTATACACACACAGAGAGAAACATCTGTTATTGCTCTATAATAGTAGCGAGTTCTGATATTCATTCTTGATTTTTTTGACCGTGCTGTGCAGCTTGTGGGATCTCAGTTCCCTAACCAGGGATCGAACCCCCAGACCTTAGCAGTAAAAATGTGGAGTCCTAACCAGCGGACTGCCAGGAAGTCCTCTTGATAATTTTTTTGCTAGCTTTTACAACATCTTAGGGAGTACAAAAAAGCTTGAATGAATAGCTGATAGATTCATAGGTAATGCTTTGAAAATAATACGAAAATAGGAAATAATACAGCCTGGGTCATGGATTTGATTCCCATGTTTGTCAGTTAGTTTTCTAGTTCTTTCTTGGACTCCCTTTTGAAAATGCTCAGAAAGTATTCTTACACTGAAAGGATAGATTAAAACATTTGTTTCAAAGACGTCAGTGACAGAGTCGTATCATTCTTGAGTAATTAGTTTTGTTACTTTTCTCTTCATTTAAAATTTTCAGTATGAAATACAGCAGACAGACTGGTTTATTACAGAATTTTGCTCTTTCCAGTTGTCTAGTTTTAACTTTTTTGTGCTGTGAGTCTTTAGGTTACCTCAAATTTAAGGCTAGCAAACTAGAAGGTATTTTTTTCTTTTGCCTTTTTGTTTTCGTTGTGGGTGGGAGGCACAAGGAAAGTCTTACTCTCAACGTTGGCAGACTTTGTTGAAACGTTATTGTTTTATTTCTCTTATTTAGGAACAGCATCTGAAGATGGTAAGAACTAAACATTTTGTTAGTAACACAAATACCTCTGCATTAATATTTTCATTAGTAGGATTTAAATATTAAAAACTAAAATAGGCTACTTTCTTTGCAAATCTATAATTTGCCAGCTGTGCTAGCGTCTACATTTTGTGTTTGGTTGTGTTAATTATTCATGTAGATTTTTTTTTTTTAATCCTTCATCCTGGAGTTTTGCTGTGTATCTTGCATTATCTCATGCTGGAAAAGACATAATTGCTTCACATATTTAATAATACTTAGTATAAAGTTACACAGTTTCATTTTTTCTGTAGTGACATTAATGCTTTTCTTCTGTGTTTTTCGTTTTTAATTTTTGCCAGTTCATTTATACTTTGTGAGTGCGTGCACCGTTGCTTTATCATTGGAGTTTAAATATCATCCCACTTAAATGCATTTATTTTGTCAGCTTTTAAATGTATCTTTGAGTTTGAATCAGTACCTGGGGAATTGTATATGATTTGAATTTGGAAATACGAAAACCTTGCTAGATATAAGACTTTATTTTACTGAACCAATTTACCTTTTTAAAAATATTTATTACTTTTCTATTTGGAGAAAGGAAAAACTTCAGTGTTTTTATTTATCCTACTTGAAGGCTGTCTTATTAATTAAGCCTCTGATATGAAACACAATTTTTTCCTAAATTTTACAAGTGGCGTTTTCTTGTAATACAACCAAGTAGATTTGACATTTTGATGGTCTCATGTTTACTCTGACATATTTGAAATATTTTCATATTTTAAGGTTTAGAATAGTTTATAGAAATGGTTTCTGGTACTGTGTCATTATAATTTAGATGGTAATATCAAAATAATTTATCCTAATTTCCTTATTGTAATGGATAAATTTTGCATTTCAAATATAATAAATTTTCTATTTTACTTCTTAGTCAGGAGAACATCATGTCCTGTTCTAAGCAGACTCTGTAAGAGGGTGCAAGTCCTGAATCATGAACTTTGTAGGGGCCTTGAAGAAGTTGGTAGAAGGAGAGGGTCTGCCACCTGTACTTCTCGTTGTGCTTCGCTTGATTCCTCGTTCTTAGTCATTCTCCTCTCTCCCCTCACTCATTTCATAATTTTGTGATTCTCCTTACCTTTAGATATGTTTTCTTTAGCAGTATTGCCATATCAAGCTAGCCCGTAGATGGCGATTGCCCTCCAAGTTGTGCCTTTTAAGTGAAAGGGATTCTAAGCCCTTCTTCATGATCACGTTGGTGTTGGTTCCAATGTGATAGTGATTGAGGCTGCGGCTTGAGAACACCAACGTACCTACTAGTAATATATTTTTGTTTCTTCTAATGACAGTTTACTTGAGCACTTCAATAAATAAGCATTCTCTCCTGTGGTTCAAGAGCTCTAGAAACATTTCTGCTCCTTGGTTTCGTGGAGGGGGATGAAACAGTAATAGAGAAGGCAGGGATACTGACTGGAGGTGGAGAAGGAAATGTGTAAAGAAAAGGGCGAACTCCTCTGTGGTTGGTGTTCCCTCAAATAATTTTATGAATGGAAGTTGGTTGGTTGGGGAAGAGAATAGTAAACGTGTCCATGTACACCTGTAGTACTCTGATTTTTAGCACAGTATATAAAAAGATATTTTAGCTAGTATTGTATCTTCTTGCAAATCCCTTCAGAAGTCCATTTTCAGTCAAAAGACTGGGTTGTTGTTTCTAAGCTTAGGCTTGTATTTTAAACTATAGGCTGAATTTGAGAAGAAATTAAATTTCATGGAAACTGAATAAGTGCATGCCTGTGATAATTATCTAAATTATAACTCTACTGGACTAATAATATCAAACTAGGAATGGAGATCTTTTAGCTTGCCTTTACGCTTACCCTTAAAGGAAAGTAGTTTATGGTGCAACACATAAAAGGCAGTATATATTTTTAAAATTTCAAGGGAACTCTCATCTTTAAAGTGAAGTTTACAGTGTTACAGAATTTAACAATACTTGAGAAGCGCACCCAATTAGAAAATTATAGTGAGATTTTTTCCCCTCATTACTAAATATTATAGAAAAATGTCTGTAATTATATGAATCATTTTATTCTTTAGGCCGGGTGAGAGCAAAGCTTTCAGCACCACTTGCTAGTATGGGAAATGCCAAGACAGATTCCAGAGGAAGAAGTCGAACAAAGATGGTGTCTCAGTCACAGCGTATGTATTACCTATTAATTGTCTCGTGTTTCTACTATGTTAGGATAAGCGTGTTCTTTGTATGTTACTGTATTAGGAGGTTGACCAGTGGAAAAAGACAAAACTAATTCCCAAAAAGACAAGCCATATACTGAGTTCTTGTTCTGTACTTTAGGTTCATCATCACCTGAGAAAAATGAAGGTATTTTTTTTTTTTTCAATGTTTTGGGTCAGTTGTTGTGCATGTTTTTGAACTTTTGGAGTGGGTGTTGTCTTGTCTTTGGTGTGTTATTAGGGCTGCATCATTGATACCTGCCACTTAGAAAGAGAAACTTCATCTGTTATACAGACTTTTGCATGGAGATATTTTATAAAACACAAATCTTTTAGCATTAAGGTTTTCACAGTCTACTCAGAAACTTGTAAATGTGGAAAATTGTGCTTTTTAGGGGCAAAATAATTGATGTATGTTAGCATCAAATCTGGTTGCATTTAGCTAGTATTATTCAGGGACAGATATGTAGTATCTTTGTACTTTCCCTAAAATCCATTAGAATACAGTCAGCATTTGGGGCAGGCATATACTGATTCATAAAGAGGAAGCAAATTGAAATGACCAGTTTTGTTAATATTCCTTGTAAAATTTAAGATGTATATTTTTGCAGTTTCATTGGAAGTTGAGTTTCTCATAAACGCAGTTATTAAAAAGCACAATTTTGAATTCTAGGTAAAATGAATGATCCATTCCTCTATGTTCCAGAATAGTAATATATACACTTAGGGCATAAATAGTTTAAAAGAAATCTCTTTCCTTTTTTATCAAGAAATTTTCCTTAGTACATGCCTGTTAGAACAGGAATTTTTTTCTAGGGAGGTAATTCTGGGGTTCTTCTTTATATCAATACTTGGCTATTTTGGAAAGAAATAAATGTAGCGATCTTCCACTGTTCTTTAGATAATATTTCAGGATATAGATGCCCAGTTCGTCTGTTTTTTAATTTGATTCTTGAATCTTGGAATTAGAGAAAGGAGCTGGGCTTAGAGGGCGCCAGGAGATGATTAGACAAGTCCAGCCTAGCAGATTCTCCTCTTTCCAAAGTCAAAAAATCCAGGCAGGGTAAATATTGGAGCACTCAACAAGAGTCCTAAAAAGAAGCAGAAATGCTCCAGTAAAATTGGTCTTCAAATTGAAGATTATTTACAAATAGGAAAAATGGCAAAAGCCCTCTGGGTAAGGGCTCTTTTCCCAATCAAATTAGGAGTAGATCACATCACATTCTTCCCTCATCTTGTGTATTTTTAGAGTAATTGTTTAAAGTGACTTAATCTGTAGCAGTATAACACAGAAGTTTAGAGCCTTGCTATTCCAAATGTGATGCCCAAACCAGCATCAGCATCACCTGGGAAATTCACCACAGGTGTACTGAATTCAGTCTTTAACAAGATCATTAAGTGATTTCTGTTAGAATCAAGTCTGAGAAGTATTGATTTAGATCATGGTACCTAGAGCCATACTTCCCAGAGTTGATCATGGCTATTCCAGGTTATTTAAAGTTGTTATATTTCTGTGTACTTCTAATATAACCAGTAAAATGAAGAGGATAATCTTACAGGATTGTTGTGAGGATTAAATTAGTATATTTGCCTGACACAAAGTACGTGCTCTATATTTTAGCTGATAAAATTGATCTCATTTTTCTTAATGTAATGTCAACTGAATTTTATACTCCTGTTGTGCGCTTTTCTATACCTTGTTAGTCTTATGGCCTTCAGGAAACAAAAATAATGGTGAAGGAAATTTAAAGCATAAGGGAAAGTAAAGATAGCAACCAGAGACTGTATGTAGTATCTTAAGGATAAAACTCAATTTCATGTGAGGTATTTTACTGACTTTTCTTCTAAAGTAATACTAAGACTGAACTCATGGTAGAGATTCAGAGTGCTTTGTGTATGATTTTTTTAATATATTACTTAAGGACCTCCATTTTAAGTGTATTATAACTACCGATTCTATCGAGAATATACAATATTTTTTTTATATTTGGTTTTTGATATTGAAACCCTATGCACAGAACTTCAAATCCTCTCCTAGAGTATAATAGGCTTTTAGACCCAGTAAGATTTTAAGATCAGATAACTTTCCCACAGTAAAATCACTTAGGTTTTAAATCATACTGGTGGGGTTTTTATTTGCTTGGTTATATATTTATTTGAATGGCTGTTTCATTTCAAATTCTTTTGAAAAAAGATATTGCAGCTTTATATAATTTGATGCAAGTCTCTCTACACACATTTACACAGAAATATTACTGTGATCTCCATCTTCACTTCGTTGTGAAGTAATTCACTAGGGTTTGCATGGTCTTTCCATATTTTTATATCACCCTTTAGGGAAAAAAAAAAGTGTCTTGAGTCAAAACAGGTATGTTTTAATGGCTAACCAAAAATAAATAAATTGAACGCAGACCTAATGGAGAGACTTCCAGACTTAATTATTTACTTAAAGATTGTGTCTTTTGTTGTCGGCAGTGACTGATTATGCACAAATGATTGTATAGCCTTGCCAGGGATTTTGTCTCCTCACCCACCCTGCTACTGTTCAGTAATTTTTCCCTCAGTGTCTTAAGAAAGATAAAATCTGTAGCTTTTTCATGTAATTTTTCTTCAGCTAGAAGATGCTGTAATTCTTCCTTACCTGTAGTTTTTAAATTAAATGTTTAAATAATAAAAATTTAAACATTTAATTATTTAATTATTTAGATTATAGGCCTATCAGAAGAAAAGCTGAAAAATCTGCACTTCTACACCATCATTTCATCTGCTTTGTACATTAGTGTCTGACTTCAGTTATCAGCTGTAAAAACTACTCAGTGTTCTGCTTTTGTTAAAGTTTGCTTTTTTTGCTTTCGGATTTTTAATTTTCAAAACTGACTAAAGCTTTCTTGTTTCCATCTGCCATGCATTTTAAATCTGCTCCTTCCCTCTTCATGGATTATAACCCTTACCCTAATTCTGCCTTTACACTTGTTCAGGATCACAATCTGCTAATACCATTGGTGGTAAGAATCTATAGACTTTATATGTGCATCAGTTGTTTGATCATCTATTTTCATTATCAAGAATGGGTTCTATTCAGCAGAAATTCTTAACATTTAATATTCTATCATTTTATAGCCATTATTGGGGTAAAATTTCCCAATTATGATTTTCCTGTGACCTGTCCTTGTTTCCAAAACCCTGGTTTTTAAAAATTATCCATGTTGATCCCACAAGTGTAAACATCCCAAAGCAAGGGAGCTTTAGTAATGCCTTGAAAGTATCTCATAAAAAGTACAAAATGGTGATTTGAAAACTTTAGGCAGCACAAGAGAAATTAGTTATCCAATTTCAAATTTTGCAAATTAGAGTATTTTCTAGTAACATGATATTGCTAGGTGCATCATACTCTTTTTTATCTTCTGTGGTTTTCCTCGAAGAAATAATTAACCTTAGTAGTTCTTTTGCTGGGGAAAGAGCCGTGATATTTTCTTCTTCTAAGTATGAGTGATTGCAGAATGGGTTGCAGGCACTGAATTATCATGCTGTTCATGGCGGGTAGTGGAGAAGAGCATGAAATGATTAACGTTGCCAATTGCATTTCCTAGGACAGGGCATGGATGAGTTCAAATATATAGAGAGGGAGCTTGCATAGTTTTGATAAGTGCAACAAGGCTAGAATAGATGGAGTGGTTACTCTGCTTCTATGCTGCATGTTTATTCTCTGCTGAATAGATCCACATCTCAAGGAATTCTCCAGTTTCCTACCAACACCTTCACCTCCTAAACTTACATTGGTTTTAACAGAATAATATGTTGTATGTGGTCAGTTCATTATACTTTTTATATTGTCACATTCCCATAAAATATTCCATCAGCTTACCTGCATTGTGAGTTTGTGGCATGTTGGGTGTTTGGGTGTTTTTGGTGTGTATGTTTAGTTTAGATGCTGCATGGAGAAAATAGGTGCCTTGTGAGTATCCCTAAGGTTATGACTGAAAGAAACCTCATCTAAAAATTCTTCACCTGAAATGTCATGAAACAGTTCAAATGAACCATCATTTTAAAGTACACTTGTATAATTTCCCTGCAATAATTTAGAGTTCTTTCTACACAAGTAACAAATTGTCAATTTCATCGTAAACATTGCTTTGTTTTACAGTATTGCTATAAACAGCGGAGGATGAGTTTCATATTGTGTACTGGTAAAGTTTAGGAATTAAGCATGAATTTAAATTGTATTCAGGAACACCGTGCCAAGAAAACCGTAACAAAGGTCACAGATCAGCAACCCATGGATCATATCCAGTCTGCCTCTATTCCTGTATAAAAATCAGAAAATGTCAGAGCTTTCATTAAAAAAAATCCAAAAATGTGGCCAGTATTATCTCAAGACAGGGCTGGTTTGAACTAAAAAGTCACCACTCCCTCCCTTAGACTCAGCACTCCCTCCTCGGTGATGTTCCCTGCTTCTCCCCGTTGACTTTGAGTCTTTCATCTTTGCTCTGTGGTAGTGAGGCGTGACTGAGTAAGATGATCCAAGATGAGCAGCGGCAGTGGAGAAGTGCCCAACAAAGAGGAAACGGTGCTTTCATCAAGTTTTATTTAAGTGCAGGTTTAACTTTTATAATGCTACTATCCAGAATCTAGAGTTAAATTATACCTTGGACTTACCTAGTTAATTTTCCTTTTCAATGCAAACACAAAATGCTCTGATTGACAAGGAGCTTACCCTTTTAAAAACTAATTATGCAATTCTAGTTTAAAGCATGTTTCTTTTTTTAAAAGTCTTGCCCCCATCTCTGAGATTTTGTCCAGCTCCCTCTCTCTGCCTGACCACATCTTTTCTCTTCCAAGACCGAAAATTACTAGTTTTGAAAGAATCTACTTTCTTTGATATTTATTTGCCCATTAATCTTGTTCTACCCTCAGTACACATCTACATACCAGACTTTGGCCACCCAAGACCCCTTTTTTATTTGAAGGCAAATAGCAAAACCCAAGTTTGTTTTCTAGCTAGCCCAACTTTATAAACATTTAAAATTTAATCTTGGGACTTTCCTGGCTTTCTAATGGCTAAGACTCCACACTTCCACTGCGGGGGGCACGAGTTTGATCCCTGGTTGGAGAATGAAGATCCTGTATGCCACTCAGTGTTGCCAAAATAAATAAATAAATAAAATGTAATCTTGTAAAAATTTTAAAATATATGTAGGTAGCAAGATAGACAACTTTGTTATGCCCATTTCGAGGCATCTCAACAGGCAAACTGTTGTTAACAGGAAGCAAATTTTCATTATTATATTCTTAACAAGAATGTTATCAATAATAGAATTGTTTTTTCCTTTTAAATGTATAGCTTTAATAGATAGCTTTTTAACATATAGCTCTAGTTACATGAAATGTATTGTTAGATAAGTTATTTCTTTGGAAACCGTTTCTACTATATATGTTCCGAAAATCATAATAGTGTTTTCTGTATTAAACATAACATCTTATATTCCCCAAAACTGAAAATATATTTACATGATTTACCATTCAATCCTAGTATGTGTGTATACATATATATATGTGTGTGTATATATATATATAGTATATCTTTTTATTCCAGGTTTTCACTATATATAAAGCTTCCTCAATCTATTTCCTTGGACCTTAGAACTTGCCATTGTATCACAGGCTTCTCAGATGTACTTCTTGAATTTTTATCCTTTCGACAAAGATCTCTTGGAGTTCACAGGTTAACATTTGTATGTGTGTTTGGTGTTCAGCTGGCAGCAGGTCTGGGTCTCCAGGAAGAGTTCTGACCACAACAGCCCTCTCAACTGTGAGCTCTGGTGTTCAGAGAGTCCTGGTTAATTCAGCCTCTGCACAGAAGAGAAGCAAGATACCCCGAAGCCAGGGCTGTAGCAGAGAGGCCAGTCCATCTCGGCTGTCAGTGGGTAAGATTGTTGTGTCAAACTTGGGACCTTGTATTTCTTTTGTACTTTAGGCCTTGGTAGCATTGACGACCTCATTTAGGTACTTCTAAGTTTGAGGAAAACAACTTCAAATTCAAGGAGAATTGAAATATAGGTTTAAAAATGAAATTAGATATCTTATCTTAGAAGTATTATTTCTATTTTAAATCCATTTTTTTCTTTGCAGCAGTTTAATTTGAGTAAAATACAGTTTGCTCTTCTAATCACATGTAAACTAGAAGAGTGAAGCAAGAATTTTAACGGTATTCCTGGTAGTGCTTCATCAAGAAGCATTTCTTCTCATCCTTAGCAGAACTTGTTATTTATTAGCTTTATAAGAAAGAAAAGAATAAAACCAAAATATCAAAAATACAAACCCTTCTCCTGTTTACTCCACTTCTGTGCTGCCGTTGCTTCATACCAGCCCGAAGCAGTCGGATTCCTCGGCCAAGCGTGAGTCAAGGGTGCAGCCGGGAAGCGAGCCGGGAGAGCAGCAGGGATACGAGTCCTGTGCGCTCTTTCCAGCCCCTCGGTGAGTGTCTGGGCTTCCCTGTTGTGTTCGCACCATCTGGTAACCTCAGCAGACCCCGGAGTTAGCTTTGTCAGCTGTGTCTTTGCCTCTCTTTTCTGTCTTTTTAAGGACAGTCAGAGGGGAGTTACATGTTTGGGAAGTTCCTTTGACATTTACTTGTCTTAAAGAAGCAAATTAGACATTAGATAAACAAGTTGCCTTCACAGTCAAGTAAATATCATACAGATTTAGATGACATAATATTGAATTCAAGATTTTTTCTTAATAAATATCCCTATAAAATTTAAAGATAATATTTAAGTAATTACTCTTAAGTGAAATATGGACTATTTAGCTTGATAAGAATAAAGACATTTATGCTTTTCAGCAGAAATAGTCACTCTTCACCTTAGATATTTAAGTTAAGATTGCTGGAAAGAAGGCTGCAAAATAATATATGAACTACTTATTAAAACGGAAGGGATTAATATTTTTATATATTTTACCGTTTAACAGCATTTCCGATGCATTAGCTTTTATCATGTCATTGCTGTGCAACCTGTCTGTTCCTTATTATAGAGATTGTGCTGTAACCTTGACTGTAATACTATATTTAACTCAATTATAAAATGTTAAATGATATTTTAAAACTTTTAGTATTTTAGAGTAATTGGAGAGGCAGAATTTTTTTATGTTGACAATCTTTAGAATTTCTGTGTGGTCCTCAGCATTTTAACTAGTACTTTATTTTTATGCACTTACCTTAAGTCATTTCATATTTTTCTTTTAATTCCATAGAGTGTAGCTTATTGTAACACTTAAGAGAGTTTGCACTTCAGATTTTGTGATACTGAAATAGAACATGGTTCCACTCGTTAGCTGTTGGAAGTATCATTTCCTTCAGTAGACCCTTTGGTATAGAATTTCTCAGAAATTAAGTTTCTTTGGGGCCATTTGGTTCAACTCTATCACTATTAAACTCTCCTCTACTGACCCTTTGAGCTAGGAGCCCAGACAGGGGTATCCTCAACTCTTGTTTGTGTTCCAGTTCCAGGTGCCCAAGAGTTTCCTTCTGCATTTTGCCAGAGATAGGTTTAGTTCAGGTATGATATTAGTTCAGGTATGATAATACAGTAGGTCGTAGAGTGTCTGTGTATGTCTGTGTATATGTGCAGACACACATACATGTACATATATATTGGTTAATCCTCATGCATATCTGTTTAAAAATGAAATAAATCCTTTATTTGCATAAAATAAGCATGTCACCTTAAGAGTTGCAGTGGGCATGTGGTAGTTTAAGAGCGTCTGTTCTGGGGTCGGATGGTCTGGTTGGTACCCCAGCTCTGTAGCTGTTGTGTTGCAGGGCTTCCTTATCTGCAAAATGAGGATAATAATAGCATGTAGTTCTTAGCATTGATTTGAAGACACTTTAAAGCAGAGATTCCACGGAAACGATCCCTCCAAGCAGTGCTTGCACACAGTGACCGTGTGATTATCAGGGTTGTCACCTCTGCCACCATCGCTCTTCCTCCTCTTGCCTCTGAACAGTGCTTGCTCACCTACAGTTAGTTGTGTTATATGTTAGTGGCAAGGATCTTCGATTTTTTTTTTTTAATGGTATAATACCTTGTATAATGTAGAATTAGTAGTAAGCATGAGATAGCAAAAAGAAACAAAATATGTTTCTAGACCGTTTTAAACCTGTACAATAGGGATTAGAGGAAATTTATAATCAACTTCTAATTATAAACATGTTAATATGCCTATTTTTAAAGAGAAAGTGAAAATGTTAGTCACTCAGTTGTGTCCCCCATGGACTGTAGTCCGCCAGGCTCCTCTGTCCATGGGATTCTTCAGGCAAAAATCCTGGAGTGGGTTGCCATTCCTTCTCCAGGGGATCTCCCCAGCCCAGGGGTTGATCCCAGATCTCCCGCATTGCAGGCAGATACTTTACAGGCTGAACCAGGAGGGAAGATATTGTTTACTCATTAATCTTCTAGATTTATCTCAGTCTCCCTTTGGCAGTTGAGATCATTTAAATGTTGTCATTAAAGGAGGCAGTTTTCTCAATTGTAATGAAATATCCTGTTTGGTTTAGAGGTGGTTAGACCTTTTTTTCATACAGTTTTAGAAAAATTAAATTTTATAGACTTTTGCTTACGTATGGACGTTGCATAGCAAAGATAGGAGATTAACTCTATTTATTAAACAGGGATAAAAATACCATTCCCAGAGATCAGGATTTTCTGGTACATTTGCCTGCATTTTGCTGTCTTCCTTTATTTGGTGAAACCTTCTGTGGCCTCTGACTTGAATATGGCCATTCAACACATGAATCCCGTAGTTTGCCATTTATTCGGTTGTAACACAAAGCCAGCGTTAGGGCTCTGATACACCAGAAGTAAATCAGAGCTAGGCAAAGATGAACTCTGGAACTGGCACTCTTAGTTTCCATCTGTTTCTGGAGCTAAGATTGAAAAAAAAAGGCTACGTTACTACAATCATATGAGTGTTAATCTTCAGCCACAGATAACTGTTGATTTCAAAAGGTTTTTTATCTATTAAACCATTTCCATATTGGTTCAACTCTTCCTTATCATTTTATTAATTATTCTGTTGGGTAAAATTAAAACCAACTATATATTAGTATGTTTTACTAATAATACCAATCATCTTTCAGGGTCTGATTAAAAATTTTATGCAACATTCTGTCTTTAATCCTGTCTTTCAATCTTTTTGATCATTTTCTTATTCATTCCTGTGACAAAGAAAAGAGTAATTCATATAATAAAAGTACTTCAACTGTTCTAATATATCTGAAGCAGAGTAACTTTTAAAATAAGGGTAATATGTTTCATTAAATAATAAAATGAATTTTTCCTCCCTTATTTGTGTATTTAAGAATAAGACTTACTTTATAAATTATGAAAATAAGAATTTTAAGATCTAAAATTTTTAAATACACTAAATTTAGATTTAGAGGGATGTCATAAATATAGGGAAAAGTCACATATTTCTAGATCTTTTTATTAAATTATTAATATTCCCCTTTTGGTGTTCAAATGTGCTTTGATATTTGAATCTACTGAATTCAGAACTTAGGTTGTGTAAACCATTATAAAAAATGTTTATGTTAATATAAATGAGGTATGTTATCTTTTGAACAGTGTGAAGATGGTATGTGTACTGTTCAAGAGCAAAGACCCTGAAAGACTACAGAGTGTGGGCTTGATCAAATTAATGAACCTTTCTCTGTGCTTTAATTTAGCCATTTGTCAAATTGAATAGTAACAACTACCTCCCTGAGTTGAGGATTAGAGGAGATACGATTATTATTGGTCACTATTTACCATAGTGGTTTTTTTTTTTTTAATTACAGTGTTCATTTTTCTGTTTCATGCTTGTACTTTTGACATCTCCTTCCATTTGAATACTTGCTTCCTTGTCTCGTGTGGGCTTATGTCTGTCCCTTTAGGTGTAAGATCTGTTGTATGTCAAGGATGATATTGCAGTGCTCGGTGGCCCTTATCTAAGGCAGTATTCTGATCCCTAAGTACTGAACAGTGTAATGCCATTGCTGACTAACTCTCCTTGCCTGACTGTAGTGCTGCCACTGTTCCTTGTTTCTGTGGTGATAGATGAGGTTTGTATGGTCCTGTTATTCCAGCCTCCAGACACCATTCCAGATCTACTGGTGCCCTCTGCGCCCCCGATGTGTATGGGGTCTCAGGTGAAGGATGAGTACCTTTTCACTATCATCTGTGCGTTCATCTCAGTTCTTTGTCTTCTTCAGTTCCCATTGAGTCATGTTTTAAATTGTTTTTATTTAGTTTGATGAAGAATAAGTCATTTGTGTGTTTTGTTGTTGTTGTTATTAATTTTCCCCCAAGTAACTTTCTCCCTTTCAGCAATCTCACTTGAGCGTTTTTCTCACTGGACATGGACATTTTTCTTTTGTATAACCTAAGTTATGTCATTTTAAAATAGAATAGAGTTGTTTTATGTTCTCTGTTATGTACTTCATCTTTTGTATATATGTTAAAAAAAAAAAAAAACCAAAATGGTGGATGAAGTGTTTTAATTGTAAATGATGATATATTTGGATGAAGTGTTTTAATTGCAAATGATGATATATTGTAAAAAGTAGTTAAGGAGAAGAACCCAACTATGGTTTGTCTTTACATACCTCAGAGTGTCAGGCAATAGTAGGTGCTTAACAAAGATCAAATGATATGTCTTTTAGTTATGGAATGAATCAGCCTGTCTTGAAGGAAAAGAGAGAATCATTGGAGAAGTTTTTCCTTGTAAATTCTTGGCATGGCTTCACTGAGCTCCCTAATCATTACTGGTTTGACGATTGACCTTTGTTCCGGGCCACCCTGTGGCTCACCCACATGGATGAAATTTGCCTGACTGATAGAACTGGATTAATTACAGGGCTACCGACTTCCAAGCCCTTAGTCGACCAGCCATACTTTCTTCTGTCTTCTGGTGATAAATGTATCATAGTGACTATTTCTTAAATTCGCTCGCCACACATTGTCAGTGATTTTAATTGCTTTTACCATTTTATTTGACCAAAACTAAATGTATCCAGAGAATACAATATTGCTTTTAAAATGCTTTGCCCCATTGGTTTTTTTTTTTTCTTTCCCCCTCCTCAAGGATCTCAAACTTTCCGCCTGACCATGTTACGTTTATAGCTCTCTCAAAGCTGTTTTCCTTCTTCTGATGAATTAGGTCCGGGGTATGGGATCAGCCAATCAAGCCGACTGTCATCCTCGGTCAGTGCCATGCGAGTCCTGAACACAGGTTCCGACGTGGAGGAGGCAGTGGCAGATGCCTTGGTACTCTTGTCCATTTCCTTATCACTATAGATGTTCCAGTTAAAGAAATTAATCTATGAGTGAGCCAGTCCACAAGTGTGGGAAAGGAGATGGAAGATTCTTGTGGATTAAATCTAGGAAGATCAAATGTGGCAGTATAAAAAGCAAAACAGTATAATTTATTGCTGATCTTTATTAATTGGTCAGATTTTTAAGCCAAGGCCCATGATGGAATGTCAGGAATATAAATACTGATATTGTTAATATGGTGTTTTTATGCACTGTAGTACACTGAGAATAAAGGCAGATAGATTAGTATATAAATATATACACAGCAAGTATGTAATTTCAAAGCTAGCTTAACCTTGAGTATTTAGGGGTTGTTTTAGTTTGGAGTAAAAGTTTGTATAGTCTTTTTACTTACTTGTATTTTCTGAGCTGAGAGAAAGTACAATTTCAAAGCAAATTATATTTAAGATATCTTTCTAGCTCTTTAAACCTGAAACATTAAAGAGTGAGGCTTGAAAATAAATCTACAGATCCGTGATGGTTTTGTCAGAAGAGTGCTGTAAAGACATCACTGTAGTTTTTCTCCCTTAAAATTATGAAGGAAGTATTTGAGACAGTGATTATGATTGGCTTTTGCCTTTTTCCCATGTCAATTCAGGGTGACAGTTTCTCTCAAATTATGATATTAATCCTGTTTTTGAGAAGCATCTACTCATTTTCTTACATAGAACTTACGAAGGCATCATGTTTGTTTTTAAATAAGAAAATACACTATGCCTTTTAAACCTGCATGCCACCTCTTAATCATTGTCGATATGCTATTTGCCACATATATTTGAAAAGCAAGTTTTGAAAAATATTAATTGGTCATAGCTATAACATATTAAATGTAATCACATGTGTAGTTCCGCTCTGACAGTCTGTGTGTGCTGAATTTTTCCCTTTACTTCAGCCATCTGATTTTTTTCATAAATCAATGTACTTACTGAATAAGAACTTTGTTTTCTTGAGCTTGGGATATATTGATCACATCTTCTTCTGATGGTGTTAAATTAGTGATATGTTTTAAATTTATTCTTCCTGATCAGTGTATTTCTCAAATCACATTTTCTAGTTTCCTTTATATGAAGGATTTACTAGTTAAATTCTATTAATACAAATTTTATGAATTGATTGGATTACTCTTGAATAATCTTTATCCTAATATTTATAATAAGATGTATTTGGTCTATATGAGGAATATTTAGCCACCAGTGCTAAAAGCTGAATCCCAATAATTTGATTGTGTCTACTTCCATTATTTGCATAGCATACATATTCCAATTATAACTATCAATTTTTAGGAAAAGACTATATCCAACTATTAAGCCTAGTCGGACCTAGGGAAAATCATAGAAATAAAATTAACTTTTAGGAATGACAAAAGGATCCAAATAGGAAGAAGACTTGAGTTTCTTTGGGAAAATTGGTTATGTGAATATTTCTGTAACTTACATATTTTTCTTTGGACTAAAGGATATTAACAAGATTAAAGATATAGCCTGCTAATAAGCAGTTCTTATGTATCTATATATTTAAAAGCTTGATGGTTCTGATTATGGGCATTGTTTATGCCTGCTTCACTGTGCTGTTTAGCAAAATGTTCTTCATTATTTTCAATTTTTCTCTTTAAAAATCTACTGCTCTCAGCTCTTAGGAGACATACGGACTAAGGTATAGACATTGCTATTTTCTGACATCTTATGGTACCATAACGTTTTTTTCTTTCCTTCATCAGTTTAACAGACGGTAGTCTTCTATAAAAAATTGAGGTGGAAGTAATAAAACCCTTAGACATACATCACTCTTCTGTACATATGATTATATGGTTATCACTAGGGAGAAAGTGCTTCAATAGTGTCCTGTGGGGGTTCTCGTCCTTTTAGCCTGACTGCTTTGTACAGATGCAATGTCATTGGCACTACATCTATAACAAAACTTGGAGCCTAATACAAAAAGTATCATGTTTTTGCCATTCTGAATTAAGTTGTGCCTCAAAATCAAGTCAATTTAGTGATGGAAAGTCATTGAAAAACTATTTTTAATTAAGTTCAGGTTATATTTCTTTTAGATTTTAAACTTGAACAATTTAAGTCACCTGAAGCTATGTAAAATTACTGTTCTTCACTGTTTCATAGAAACATCTTCACCTCTCATCAGCCTGAATTCAAGTATCAGATTACATAAAGATTTATTTCTGATTCTTTCAGGGAAATCTCAAATAACCTCTTCTGTCTCATTTCACTTTTAATATTCCAGGTAAAATTAGCAATTTTGTTTATTACATAATAACTTCAGATGTGAAGAAATCAAAGTAATACTTTCTTATATATATTGAAATAGATAGTTTAGACACATTGCGGAAAGCATGGAGGAACCCTTCAGGAGCTTGCTTCCTAAAGTAAGAGTAAGCTAAACGGGCTGTCATCATTCTTTGTGATTTTCTTCTCGAAGAAACATCAGGGGTGGTTACAAGTGAAGGAAGAGTGGCACAGAAGTGTTTGTTGATGGAAATGAAAGAAGAATAGAGGAAAGGGAGGTAGAGAGACAGAAAAAAGAGAACTTTACACAGGAAACATGTTTTTCTGATCCATTCTCATCCTTTAAAAAGGTTATAATTTCTTCGTAACAACTCAAGAGTTTTAGTACGGAGTCTGTTCGTTTACACTCTAGTAGTAGTTCTTGGTTTTCCACAAAAAGAAAAAAGAAAAAGAAGAACCTCATGTTTTTAGCACTCCCCACTTTACATATCTGACTTCCATATAGTAGTCTTATTCTGCTTCTACCACACCCCATAGTTAAAGAATATTTCATCTCCTACTAACTCCTAAAACATGTTTTCTGAAAAAAACTAAAATTCGACATTTTATTATTACAATGATTAGCAGCATGCTTTACACTGATTTTTAAACAAAAGCCAGTCCTTTTCTGGTCAGTAGAAATCATGAAATACCGGCATGTTATTTTAGCTACCACTAATGAGAGTCTTTATGTATAACAGAAAAAACCTGCTCGAAGAAGATACGAATCATATGGGATGCATTCGGATGATGATGCCAACAGCGATGCATCCAGTGCGTGTTCAGAACGCTCCTACAGCTCTCGAAATGGTAGTATTCCTACATACATGAGGCAGACAGAAGATGTGGCAGAAGTCCTCAACAGATGTGCTAGCTCCAACTGGTCAGAAAGGAAAGAAGGCCTCCTGGGTCTGCAGAACTTACTGAAAAATCAGAGAACGCTAAGGTGAGTTATATTGTCTTCAAAATAATTATCCTGTCTGTCTAGCGCTTTTTCTTTTTGGGTGGCGGGGGGACCGTGCTGGGTCTTGGTTGCTGCACAGGCTTTTCTCCAGTTGTGGTGAGCATGGCTGCTCTCTAGTTGCAGCACGCAGGCTTCTCACTGCGCTGGCTTCTCTTGTTGCAGAGCATGGGCTCCAGGGCCCTCAGGCTTCAGTGGCAACGGTTCATGGGCTCAGGAGTTGTGGTTTCCAGACTCTGAAACACAGGCTCAATAGTTGTGGTGCAGGAGCTTAGTTGCTCCATGGCATGTGGGGTCTTTCTGGACTGGGGATCATCTCTCCTGCATGAGCAGGCAGATTCTTTACCACTGAGCCACCAGGGAGGGCCCTGGTTAGCACTTTCTGACTTGACTTTTTCATAACACCTTAAAGATAGTAGTATGGGCTCATACGTGTCCTGAATTCAAAAAGTGGCATCAGAATATTATCCCAAGCCTTAATCTTTTAGGACCATCTATACTAGTGTTATTTTTTTTAAATTATAATTATCTTGCTGTATTTAAAGAAACATTATTAAAGGAAACTTTTTATTCATAAATAGTTATTAAATTAAAATGTTATTAATTAAATGAAAATAAATAATAAAGTACACCTAATATTAAAGTTGATTCATTTATTAAAATTCATTCCTGATAAGTTTTCCAGTGAGATGAAAGAATATTTGTGCTCACTTGAAAATGAAGGTATATTCCTGGTGTTCATGTGATATTTGAATCTTGGTATAATATGAAATGGATTTGGAGTGAATTTCTCTAAGAACAGAAGTTTAGAGACTTCCTGATGGTCCAGTGGTTAAGATTCCATCCTTCCTCTACAGGGGACATGGGTTTGATCCCTAGTTAAGGAACTAATATCCTGCATGTCATGAGATGTCACCAATAAATAAATAAATAAAATATTTTTTTTTAAGTTTATATTGATTTTTAGTTGGGTTTGATTCAGTTTCCTGTCCTACTGGCTTTTGCTTGCTTTCCCCCTCTAAAATCTTTATCGTTTTTATCTGTGTAGTGTTTTAAATCTCTACAGTCTATCCCTTTAAGAACCTAGTTTCAGAAAATTTGTAAGTTTCAGTATGATGGAAAATAGAGGGCTACTTCCTGCCTTAATACCTGAAATTAAGGTTTGATTTTAGGTGTTAGAACTATATAATTTACGATAAGTGTTTGTCTGTGTACTTCCTAATATATTTTAATTACATATTACATATTATTATAGTTCATGAATATTACATATTACAGTTCATGAATCACTATAATAAATCATCATAATGTTGTTTTCAACCCCACCAAGATTAGATTAGTGTTAGGTTCAGTGTATCATTTTAAATGGCAAGGAAGTAGTCGTAGTTTAGAAAGATTTTAGCCCTCATGTGGCAAAATTGAAGAAAACATAAAAGCATTTAAAAGGGTAAGATTCATGTGCTGGGAATGTCATCTGTATAGTTTACTCTGCTGTGCAACATTAATAAAGTATAATTGTATTGCTTTTCATATAACTTTCAACCTTTAAAACATTGTGTGTGTTACTGCAGAATTATTGTTGCATTTGATAAATTGTGTTTAGCCCTGACTAGTAAATCCTACAAATGTCTCAATTTTGAGAGCTGATTTTTTTTTTTTTTTTTTGGCTTAAAAAAAAAAAAGAAGCCAAAATATGTATGTAAGTCACTTTTAAATGACTTCTTCCTACAGCAGTGTATTAATGAGCCACTTTATTATTTTGACAGTCGAGTTGAACTGAAACGATTATGTGAAATTTTCACAAGAATGTTTGCTGATCCTCATGGCAAGGTATGTTTTAGTATTTAAGATTACTCCTGTAAGGTGTCATTATTATATTGCCCCCCAAAAGAAGTAAATAATAACAAAAAACTATAAGCCATTTTTATTTATTTATTGCCCTAAAATGGCAATGATCTTTTCAACATAATTGAAGTTGAGTATTTGATATCATACCTAATTTAGAAGTTGCTCTCTGATAACTATTTAAGCTTCTCCAAGGAGAGATTATCTAAGGCTATAAACTGAAGAATATATAATCACATGCACAACTCTTCTGCAATTAGTCAGGGTGAGTATTTGTATTACTAAAAACATTTTATTGTTTGTAAAGGAAATAATTGGGATAAGTTGAAAAAAGTTTCTTTTTATTCGGTTTTCTTCTCTATTAACATAAATATATTCTTAAAAGAACAGTTTTGTAGACAAGAACTGCCATTAAAAAACAAAAAGCACAAAATACGGTTTCACCTATAGTTTGTGAGTAATGAAAGAGAAACATTTCATATGTTGAAAGAATTCATAAAAATCTTCAGAACTTTGTTCAGCTTTTAATGCTGATTAAAATTGTAAGTACTTATGTATAGGCTGCATGTGTACTGTGAAATTTTTGTTTTAAAATCTGAAGTTTTGCCGTAAAATGTACTCATTTGTTCTATTTTCAGCAGTGTGTTTGACAGTGGTGAAATTTTACTCAAAATCTTCCTTTAGGACACCAGGTGTCTACATGAGAATTTCTAACCTAAGTGAGAGGGAGATGTGGAAGGGAAATCATAAGAAAATATTAATGAATTTTGCTTCATTTTTTTTTATTGTCTTCGCTTTATTGTTGCACATTTCATTCCTCCTCATTTTTTTCTATTTTCAGTATTTTCATTACTTGTGACACTACTTAAAGATACTAAAATCCCACTCTTTACATAAACTAAAATCTGGCTAAGGGTTATAAACTGTTTTAACTTTAAAGCAATCATTTCCAAAGATTATCCTTTTGTCTGAAGGTGTATTTATTTTATCCAAGAATGCAAGATCCCATTAAAGGCAGAAAGCACACTAAGTTTATAATTTGCAAACTGAGCATGTAGATAACTATACCATTTTATACTGATATTACTATCACTAGTTACTGTAGGAATTGTTATAATGGAAGAATTTCTATAAATCTTAAACAAATTAACTGTTGACTTTTTTTGTTGTTGTTAGCAGTATGAGTCAAAGGACAAGACAGTTACGATCTGGGTGGACTTGTTTTATTAAATGATATTTTGTTAATAATCTATACAACTTTTAAAAATAGAGTTTTGAAACTCCTTCAATAAGTAATGTAATCCATCTGTACTGGAGGGTGTGAGAGTGAGGCTCTTATCATTCCTTGAAGTCATAGTTTTTATTTTTTGTTAGGACAGTAATGCAGTTTAGTTGGAGCCTAGGATTTAACAGTAATAAAGAGACTTTTTAAAAAAAGTTTCTTGAAGAAAAAATATCTTAAATGAAGTAAATTTTAAAGTTTAAGTCTCTTGAAGATCAAATAGGAAAGCCAAGTTTGATGTTGGTGAAAGCACAGGTGTTTGGCCTCCCTTAGTAAATATGGAGCACCAGCCACGATCCTCCCTAGAGGTGTCAGGAAGGGGACGTTCTGTTTCTTTTTCCTATGGGGTTTTATAACAGCATACAATTCTTATTGATCCATCTGGCTTTGTTTGGTTTTGGTTGTTTTTTTTTTTAGTTATTTCACTGAATACAGATATAAAGGGAAGATTTTTGTTAACTCGTTTTGCTCAGCTTTTATTTGGTGATTGTTCATCAGAGACTGCCAGTAATGTAATTAATTAAGAATAAACTGGCTGTATCACCATACAGTGGGGATTTAAAAATATCAGGGTTTGATTTGAGTTTTTGCATATCTTTATTTTGTTCAAGTAGTAGATATCCCTCCTTTTTAATTTTATTAAGTACTAATAGTCCAGTCATTTGAATCAAGTAGCTGTTCTTGGTGGTTTCTTTTCCTTCCAAGTAAAATTTTAGTTTTAGTTTCCCAACTGCTGTCTATCAAGAGTTGGTTTTTTTCTTTCCCCTTCCCTATAAAGGGCCAGACAGTATATATTTTCAGCTTTGTGGCCATAATAATCTCTGTTACAACTCTGCCATTATAGCACAAAGGCATCTATCAACAGTAACTAAATGAGTGACCATGGCTAGGTGTCCATAAAACTTTACTTATGAACATTGAAATATTAATTTTCATAAAATTATCATGTGTCACTAAATAGCCCTTTCTTTTGATTTTAAAAAAAAAAAGCTATTTTAAAATGTAAAACCATTCTTAGCTTGCAGACTGTAGTTTCCCAGCCCCCATTGTATGCAATCAACTCTAATGATTGACACATTGACACTAAAATAAAAACATGTTCAGGAACCTCTGCTCATGGCCATGCCACTGGTTGAAGGTCAAGACTGTTGAGGGGAAACAGTGTACCGGTCCCTGGTGGGTGAAATCAACCTTTATTCGTATATATGCTGTCCATTTCTGATCTGTGATTTTGGTCTAAAAGCTCAGTCCTGTCTTTCCTGTACCTCTCGCTTTTCTGTCCTCCATAGACACTGTGTCAAATAGTTTCTCCTTAAATGTAACTCCAGCCCTGTTCACCTCTCATCTCGTGCCCTGAGCATTTGCCCTGGCCTCTTAGCTTACCAAAAAAATAGAAGCCGTCCAACAGAAACTCCATTTCCTGCCTCCAAACCAGCAAAATTAATTGCACATAAGCCCATTCTTTCTACCTCTTCTCCTATGGAAATGGCAGGAGGTCTTACGTTGAAGCTGTTGGCAGCCACATAAACATGTACTCTATTTTTTTGCTAATATACTCTCATCTGCTTGGTCTTCCAGGAATTTTTCATAAATTTCAACTTGCTCGTTGGCATCCCTTTATATTTTTCAGCTTTGTTTTAAGTGTATTCAGTTTATCTTTTCTGACACTCTAAGGAGTGTGGTGTGGGAGAGGAGGAGAAGGGTTGTTTTCTGTTGTGTCTGATCCAGTCTTCCTCACAGCAGACAGCCTCTCTTTTCAGACACCTGTCTCTGCCTGTTTTACTAGTGTTGCTGTAGCTTAGAGCATTGCCCTAGGCCCTCCTTTTTCACTCTGTACCTTATTTGAAGCTTGTCACCCACTTTATCCTGATGACTCTTAAATGGTACTTCCAGCCCATATTTTTCTCCTTCACTTACCTAGTTACATGCCGTTGGCTTGTCTTAAACCTTAAAACTACTTTTCCTCTTGTGTCACATTATCTCATTAGATGAAGCCACCATCCCCTCATTGGGCATCATCCTAGAAATTTACTCAGTCCTAATTGATTCAACCTTCTAAATATTTCCATTCTCACTACTCATTCCTGGCACAATTGTCTTTGGCCTACTGTACCTCCTCCCCACCTCCTGTCCCTAAATTCTCTTTCACTCTGCATCCTTGAATAATCTTTCTAAAAGGTAAATCATCTCTCCTGACTTAAAACTCTTCAGTGACTACTCATTACCCTCAAGAAAATATTCAAACACAGCCTGTCATGTTTGCTTGTTATTCCCTTTTCACTCTCAACCCAGCCTGAAAACTATGTTCATTTCCCCAAATGTGCCCTGCACTTTTCCTCATAGCCTCGAAACAGATCATCAAAGTCACTTCTCTTTCTTTCCTCAAATATGCTCTCCACTCTGGATTGGAATCACTTATCTGTAACCTCAACCATCCTGAGAGCTCACAGGGCAGAAACCATCTGAAGCCTTGCCCCTAGAATGGGCCCTAGGGTCTCGGAGACACTTCCTATCATGAGATTGGTTGGGTGGACTTTCCCATGTCCTTTTAAGTTGAAGTCAGCATTTCAGTCTATTTTAACAGCGTCTGAAAAGTAGCAGTAGAGCAGCTGCTGTCCGCAGCAGGAATAGGAGACTTAGAGAGCCAGGGTGTGAGCAGCAGCCCCATCTCCTTTCATCTAGGGTCACCTCCAGCCGCTAGAATGTTTCTCTTGTTTGTGTTAGTAAGTATCTGAGTCCAACTGAAATATCAGGTGAACTCCACTCTACAGTAAAGACATCCTAGGGAGGAAGGGCTGGAAAAGAGCTCTTTTTGAGTACAGTTGAAATAGATGCTGGATTTTTTTTCTGTGACATGAGTAATGTGGTTGGCATTTACAGTGTACAAGCTGGAATTATTTGATGTCCGTAACTTGATAAACTTTTTTAACTTTCAGATACTACTGATTCAGTCGTGGTATCTGTGTGACAGTGATTTAGATTATAAAGCTGCAGATGTGTCCTTGAAAGCCTCTTAATATTTTCCTGAGAGAAACAGTGCAGCAGAGTGATAGCAAATACGAGTGGCGGGTCTAGATTGCTTTGGTTCAAATCCCGCCTCCATCACTCTTTAGCAGGGTGTGCATGGGTTTCTTAATCTGTACAACAGAGTTAATAAGATTGCAGTGATGATTAAATGAGTTAATATATATAAAGTCCTTACAACACAATAAGCACTATATATGTTTTTTTAAAAAAATAAGTAAGTTTGAAAAGGAATTCAGGGCAGATTTTTATTTTGATTGCTGTAGACACACGTTTTCCTCCAAACGTAAGGTGTGTCAGAAAGCTTATCCCCCTGTGATTCTGACAGTCAACTCAGAAAGAACTACTTGAGGAGAGCCACCTTTACTGAAGAACATGCTTTGATTTGACATGTTATGGTCTGTGTAGTCCTATCTGCCTACAGGTCTCAGAATCAAGAGACCAAAACATGCCTCTTACCTGGGGAAAGTTAAAAGTTGTAGTATCTTTTTACCTCCATACAATAGTAATTGTTCCAGTCCTTCACAGAATAATTTAACTTGTGAATACATTGCTTCTCAAGAGGGGGAAAAAATAAATGAAAAATTCTTAGATACTGTGCTTTGGAAGCAAATGTTGGCCCTGTTCAGAAATGTTGGCAGGTGTCTGTTAGTCTTAGATTCTTTCCAGAAGTTGAACCTCAAGGATAGTAGGGTCTGAAAAAAAGGGAGTTTTTCTTTCTTTTTTTTTTTTTTTTTTTTGTAAATTTACTTGGCAAGAAAATGAGAGAGAAATACAGGAAAACCACATACTCTTCTCCCATACCATTCATTTAACTCTTGTGTTAAAAACTATTTTGAGTTTATCATAAAACTTTGGAAAACATTTGTCATTTTTATTTTCTAAGTGTTTTTCTTCCATACAGGAACTTGGCATTGATGGCGACTAATTTGTGTGTTTTTCTTTTTTTTCTTTTTTTCCTTTTGCATGCTGTCCCCTGTGTTGGAACTCTCAATAGAGAGTAAGTTGGTTCAATATTTGTTGGAAACCTAACTTTACTGCATGACTGTGAAATTAACCCTTTTTCTCTATTTTCTCTCCCAAAGAGTTCATGCAGTGTTGGAACCTTTGCAATCCACGAAATGCTATTTGCAGTTACGCAAACTGTCATTCTGTTTGGAGATGTGCTTTTTAATCTACTAATTAATCTAATTTGATTATGTTCTTCTGTTCTATATTTGATGACTGGCACACCTAAGATATGGGGGCGTCCCTGGGGCTCAGTGGTAAAGAATCTGCCTACAACGCAGGAGACCCAGATTTGATTCCTGGGTTGGGAAGATCCCCTGGAGAAGGGAATGGCAACCCACTTCAGTATTCTTGCCTGGAGAATCCCATGGACAGGGGAGCCTGGAGGGTTACAGTACATGGGGTCACAAAGAGTAGACATGACTGAGCAACTGACACACACCTGATATAAAAAGGTGAAGAAAAGGCTGCCTCAGTTGTAATAACACAGATATTTCAATTCTTTTCCCAGTGAACTACAGTTGTGAAATATATAGGATTATACATTGAGTCTGTTGAAGGTTGATTTCATTGAATTGTTAAAAAAAATAATTCCCAAGTTTCACAGTCAATTTTTTTAAATTGAGTTCTAACCTCCTCATGTGCACTTTCTGCTCTTCTGTTAACGGTATCCCATAAAAGAAAACAGAGCAGCTTAAGGAGCGGTGATCTCAGTTTTCCCTTCTGAAATCAGATTTTTAGCCCAATGTTTTATTAGTATATCCACTTTTCTCTTTCTTCTTTAATCATAGGTCAGGAAATGGGAGAATATCAACATCTATCTGACAGTGAACTCTTTGTGATACAGCAATCACATGAAATTTTATGCAAACTTCCAATGTATATTTTGGATGGAGTATGTATGTATGTGTATATATATGCATATGTTTATCATTTAGGAAGTACTGTTGATAGACTATAAATATTTTGAAAAATAATAGTATAATTCTATATGTAAAGTACTACAAGTACACATTTACAGTTTTATTCAGCTATACTCACATTTTATCTAATCAAAAGAAATTTCTACTTAGACTCAGACACGTCTTCCTGAAGAAAAGAGCAGTTCAGATCTTGACAGGAACATAAACTTTGCATTATATCAAGATGAGAAGAAAGGGCCTCCTACAAATGACTACCCTGAGTCCAGAGAAGTGGGAGATGTCAGAAAGTTTATAGTAAACAAAACCTTGGCTGTAGTGAAAGGAAGGTCATCCATATCTTCCCTTGCATTGAGAAAACGGGTTGGTTACCAAGGTAAATTTTACTCAACTAGAAGAAAATTCTTACTTTTAAGGGAACTCTTCCTACAGTTTCATCAGACAACTTTTTAATTGCATCCTCAACCTCTGATAACTTTAGATTTGTTTCTAACTGGTGACATAAGATAGAGCCATTGTTCTCAAATGCTGTATATTCCAGATAGGAAGATAACATAAATAAAGAAAAAGTTAAAGAGCACTGTAAAGGTAGCCCAAGTACCAGTTTCAAACAGGGATGGACAGTGGCTATTATCTAAAGATATCCAAGAAGCTCTTTGGCTGGGGCTTGAGTGGTCAGCTTTGTAGGGAGTCATGTACTTTGTGTAAACAGAGGGATTAGAGAGTGTGGTAGGAAATCAGGAGTGTGTGTGACATGTGTTTAGGGATGAAGACTTTATGTTGCCAAATAGTCCAATATCAGTCTGAAGAGTTAGAGCCTCCTCTAAGCATTTGAGACATTATTCTATAGACAGTGAAGGGACATTAAAGAATTGTGTTTCTGTCAAAAGAGTGATGTCACTGTGTGACAGAACGAAGTCTGAGTTGGTCTGCTGTTTGGTAAATAAAGTTTTATTGAAACAGAACTGTGTTCACTTGTCTGCATAGTGTCTGTGGCTATGCTGTGATGACAGAGTTGAAGAGTGTGACCCACATCATATGGCCCGCAAAGCCTAGAATATTTGCTTTCTGGCCTGTTAGAGAAATCCAGACCTGAGGTCAGAAAGGCCTGGTGCCTACAGTGATGTTGTGATCAATAGATTTGAGTAAGGCCAAAAGTGAGAGCTATTATAGAGAATGTTGTGGGGCCTAGAAGGCTAGATCAAAGAGGCTCTGTTAAGGAAGTCTTAATTTCGATGAAAAGAGAATCAAGATGGAGATCTAAGAGATCTCCCCACATTCAGGATACAAAAGGAAAATGCCTGGTAGCAATGAAAAAAGGGAGATAAGAAGAGGAAAAACAGTGTCAAACTATGGAACGGCCAGGCGTACTAAGCTCGTGAAAAAGCTATGACATTTCTCAATTGGAAGATAATTGATGAGTGCAATAGGATGGAAATTGAAGGCGAAATTCTTGAGACAGTGTCTTCTGCATCAGTAAACAAATAATTCAGGTTGAGAATAGAAGAGTAAAGATAGAGGAGACCATACGTTAGAGATCAAGAATACAGATAGAAAGACTAGTCCTAGAAATAAAAAGGATAGCTATAGAAGAAATCAATAGGAGGGGAAAGGCAGTGGAGAATTTTATCGTGAATGGCGGTCAAGTAGATGAGGAAGTTGTCCAGTAATAGAGTGCATGGAGCACAACTAAAAGCCAAGTGACTTAGCCATTGATGAGCTATGGGAACCTGAGCAAGTAAGTCCCTTAATTTTCTAGTTCTCAATTTTCTGAGAATCAGATAAAATGAGAGAGTTGACTTAGGCATTCTGATGCCTTTGATTTTCAAAATGGCTTTTGGTATAGTGAAAGCTTAAAGTTGGAATCTTAAGGGAAATAGGCAGTAGTTGAAACAGTAAGAGTGAAAGTGACCCAGAGAATTGGAGAGTGTTGTGCTGGTACACCAGGTTTAAGGGAGTAGCCGGAAGCCCTGATTTGTCTTGTCTGTTGTAATTCCTGAGGTGTAAATAGTCCCAAATGGCTGATGTCAAGCCACCAACCATCTCACAAAATTCCTGAATATTTAATGTTTGACTTTCTAGGCAGGTTAGTGACTAACTCCAGGATGTCACTGGACAGATTTGCTAGTCAGAGTGAGTACTAGGTTAGATACATGTATTTGTCATTGAATAGGTCTATTGAAGTTCCTCAGGCCCTGAGAAGGAAGCCAGAGACAGTTGAGCGAAGCTGTGGTCCCAAGTGGTTCTGGTAGGGTAGGACTGGAGTTAATGAATCTGCACTGTGATTAAGAACAGTGTTGAGGCACAGGTACTTACTGCCTTGAGATCAGAGGTAACAGAAATTTTAAGTAGTCATACTTTCTGCTTTTACAAATAGCATCTTGACCAAAGTGTATTTTTTCTAGGGCTTCCCAGGTGGGACAGTGGTAAAGAATCTGCCCACCAGTGCAGAAGATACAAGAGATGCAGGTTTGACCCCTGGGTCAGAAAGATCCAGTTAAGTAGGAAATGGCAACCCACTCCAATATTCTTACCTGGAAAATACCATAGACATACAGGCCTGGCGCGCTGTATTCATTCCATGAGGTTGCAAAGAATCAGACGTGACTGAGTGCATACACACAAGCACATCTTTTTCTAACTCAAAATTCAGATGTTAAAAACCTCAGTTATAAGGGGAAAACATGTACACCCATGGTGGTTTCATGTCAGTGTTTGGCAAAACAAATGCAATATTGTAAAGTTAAAAAATAGATAAACTAATTTTAAAAGAAAAAGCTTAGTTATAATTCTGATAGATAAAAAGTCCTTCATTTTTAACGTAAGAGAAAAACCAGGAATTCCTGTATAACTTCATAAAGGAAAGTCAAGAAATGAAATAACATTGAGAGCAAAACTCTTAATTTTAAATCAGCGAAGTTACTTTGGACTTAACTTTTTTAAACCATAGATTTTATAATCCATTGGGATCATAAATTGTCTCATAACACAACATGGCTGACATTGTCTTAAGAACTTTTCCCTCTTTATGTAGAAATAAATTATCTGGTATGATATTGAATTTATTGAAGAAATATAACCTTATTGTATGTCACTTGTTGTATTTTTAATGAGATAAATCACTTATGAATTTTAGCTTCCCTCCCCTTTAATTTTTCTTGAATCTTATAAGAAGTTTAAAACTAGTAGATTAATATTGGAAACAAGTATAAAACCCCTCAGTAGAAATGGAGACTGATAGCATGCCATCTGGTTCTTCGCAGAAATCATTAAAATGTAGATGTAGATTTGTGTCCTGATTTTATTTGTTTTAGGCACAGGTATCCCAGGTCATTTAAGGCTTCCCAGGTGGCACTAGTGGTAAAGAACCTGCCTGCCTGATGCAGGAGACGTAAGAGACGTAGGTTCTGTCCCTGAGTTGGGACGATCCCCTGGAGAAGGAAATGGCGACGCATTCCAGTATCCTTGCCTAAAGAATCCCATGGACAGAGGAGCCTGGAGGGCTACAGTCCATAAGGTCGCAGAGTCAGACATGACTGAGCAATTTAGCACAGAGGTCATTTAAAATTACTTTTGGGGCAGTTTTAATGAATAATACCTCTTATACCAAAGAATTTTGTGACCACTGACATTGTGAGAACTAAGAAGTCTCCAGTTAGCCCATTATGTTAAAGCTGTCAGCATAGTCTTCCACTGATGAACTCACTGACACTTCAGAGAGCTGGGGGCTGGTGAGACTATAGGTAGTTTCTTGCCCTAAATTCAGATAAAATGAATTTCAGTTTAAGCTATGGCATCATTGACAACCTTAGGTGTGCCAGCCATCATGGCCAAAGTTTCTTTACCAAGTGATGCTGCATGGAATAGCTAATTGTCGAACTTCAGCAGAAGTTGGATAACAGTTCAAATGTACTCTTGTATCACAGAGTCCAATGAAAAGCGAGAGAGATTGTTTTTTCCGCTTGGCTGCCAATCGCTGTGCCTCTGATTCCTATATTCCTTTCTATTTCAGTTTTGAATTGATCATAGAGGTCAATATTTCCTCCTTTTTCTTCTCCTTCCCCCGTTTACCCTCTGTAGGTATTCAGCATGTTTTTGGAGACTCTAGTGGACTTCATACAAGTCCACAAAGACGATCTTCAAGATTGGTTGTTTGTACTACTGACACAACTACTTAAAAAAATGGGTGCTGATTTGCTTGGGTCTGTTCAAGCAAAAGTTCAGAAAGCCCTCGATGTTACAAGGTAAGATTTTTCTTCATATATTTCAAGTTTACCCAGTAGTAATTAAGAATATTTAGTTTTTGTGTTGAAAGTTCAGATTTCTGAGTCCTTTCAAACCATCAAGACTGCATGAGCTCCATTTGAAAATTGTTAACGATGTCCATTTACATGGTATAATTTGATGCAACATAGATTCTTAGGTCAAACATTGCATTTGATCTAAAATAGTTCATTAACATCGGTTGAGTAATTCAAGGTAGTAATTTCTTGTAATCAAGATGTAAATGCAAAGTAGAGTTAAGGATTTTATTCAGTCTAATATAAAGATAAAAATATTTGCTACATTTAAAAAGAATGTTTTATTATGCATTCTTTTTTCAGAAGATTTTGAACCAATGATACATTTGTACTTTGTTGTGTAGATTGTTGAAGTGACTTATTTCAAATATCCATTTACTAAGTTGAGGTGAGTCTAGAATTCAGATATTAGGTATGGAAACATCTCTGATACTGTTGAACTTTTCCCTGAATACATTTTCTGATTAAATCTGTAACTGAGGCAAGAGATCATTATTTGCTCTAGTGTTGCTTTTTAACCCCCTAAAGGAGGTTAAATTTATACTTGCAGGGTATAAATTCAAACATTCTGGTTCTTCTGGGAGTAGCTTTTATTGTATTCTTTACCACATAGACTATACCACATATAGATACTGCTCCATGCATGCTTTCTAAATGACATGTTTTGGTATTAAACATCATCTGTTAAGTTTGCTAAAAGCTTACTTGCTGACTTAATTTTTAGATTTTTTTTTTTTGCTTTGTTCTTTCCTTATTTCAGAGAATCTTTTCCAAATGATCTTCAGTTCAATATTCTAATGAGATTTACAGTTGATCAGACCCAAACACCAAGCTTAAAGGTAAAAATTTGAGGTCTTTTGAAGACATTGTAAGGAATTGAAGTATTTTATTCATTAAGTTAATATTTGTATTTCTGTCACATGAGAAGCTGTTCAATCAGTGGATTTTGTTTTTATAAACTTTCAGACAGTCAAGCCAGCACTTCGGGACCAGCTTCACTCTTTTTGGAGCTCCAAGGTTTTATTGTTTTGTTTTAATCTGCATTATTTCTTTTCTTAACTCTCTTTACAAACTCTGCAGTGTTTCCGATAATGTTTGTATGCTTCTATATATTCAACTACTAACCATTATAAGCCTCTAAAGCATGCACGGATTTGATTTCAAATGTTATTCGGTGCCAGATGATCTTCTGGAGAAGCTTACTGGGGACTCGTAGTTAGAAAGCAGCACAAGTATGGCCGTCTAACCCTAAGCTGTTGTGCAAACTCTCTCTATAAAGTCCTTCTCATTTTATGTTTGTGATTTCCCAATCCTTTTTTTTTTCTTCCAAGTTAGGCGTTTGAATAGGTATTCTGGGCAGAATATCAGTTTTGCCTATGTATTTCAATTAACAAAAAATTTTAAGTTTAATCTCAGAGCTGTTCTCCAGTTCTTCTTAATTGAAACAGTAGCTTTTTTTTTTTCTTTTTACAATGTGATATTTCTGATGTGTGCGTAAGCTTTAGATTTAGGATTAGCTTTCTCAGTTGTTATTTGCACACATTTTCTAATAATTTATGTGGAAACTAGGTAGATACCAATTTTTTGTTAAAAATAATTATTTAACATAGAAGAAAATATAATATGTACCCCTGAATTCTTTACTAAAAATGGTTTTATTAAGTTTTCTTAAATGAGATTAATGTCAGGGAAATAACAAGCATATGTACATTTACAAGCCTTGTATTTTCTGCTCTGTTCTGCACGAAATGTTTCTATAAGCATTATTGCCTTGGATTGATTTTCCTTTTAAGTTTCTGTATATGGTTTTGCCTTAAAGTCACAATTATGTTTCTTACTAGGGTTGACATGTACTCAACGTATGTTATTTTCTCAGCTGCTTTGTGAAAGAGGTTCCATCTGTTTCGATTTTTAAAAGTGACCTGCAGAAGGAGAATAATTTACTTGATATTGTTGATAGATACTGTTTAAACTTGTTATTTGTCCAAGCCGTTGTGCTAGGTATTCCTTATAATTTTCTGTCATTAATATTTATAATATGTGATGAACTGTAAACTGTGGAAAGAATTATGATTTAGGTACTGGTGGTAGGTATTCAAATGCTGTTGAAAGCATATATAGAGTTGTTCCATGGGCCAGTAGAAATGGAAGTCTGAATCATTAGTTTTCAAAATAACGGTTGCTAAAGGCCTGAAGAGAAAGACAATGGGAAGTATAAAATTAGTTTCCCTATTAGGAAATGTCATACTAAAGACTGGAATCACAGACTGTTTCTCTGAAAGTCATACATGCATACACATACACATATGTACATGGTGATGGTTTAGTCGCTAAGTTGAGTCTGACTCTGGGACCCCATGAACTATAGCCCACCAGGCTCTTCTGTCCATGGGGTTTCCCAGACAAGAATACTGGAGTGAGTTGCCGTTTCCTTCTCCAGGGGGATTTTCCCAACCCAGGAATTAAACCTGGGTCTCCTGCATTGCAGGCAGATTCTTTACTGACTGAGGTAAAGAATATTTACCTCATATTACCTCATATTTATGAGGGAATATGTATGTGTATGTGTATAAGACTTTTAGAGGAACAGTCTATGTATTATATATATATATATATATGTATATATTATAATCTATTATATGGACATATGTATGGCTTTTATATTTTATACACACATATACACATAAAGCTGTAGGGGAAAATCACTCTTCAACCCACAAATTGATGTCTTAGGATAGCAAACAGGAATTCTGTTGGAGCTGTACCTTATGCTGAAAATAAAAGTAACTTTCAGATGGTTGACAGGATTAAGAATTGAAAGCTTAACAGATTATAGAAAAACACGAATAACTTCAGTATGAGATTTATCAAAATTCTTTAAAGTGCTGGATCTTTCAGATAAGATTTTATATTTCTCACAGACTGTCATGTAGCCAGATGTCAAAAAGGAAGCAATAAAATAAACAAAGATGGCATACAGAGTGATTTTATTTGAGTAATATTTTTTAAATAAATGGAACTTTTTGACTTTTTTTTCCTGAGTTTCAGAAATATGTTTAGAATTATACATACTTTAGCAACTATATTGTTTTTCCTCTCTGAAGAAGAAAGCATGTTTATGTTATTAAAAATACAGACTATGTTTATAACCTTTTGAAATATACTACCAAAATATAAATTTTCAAATGATTATATATGTATTATGGTTGTTTTGCTTATTTGTATAGTAAACACACCTATTCTATGAAACTCTTTAGAAATTTTACATGCCTCTATAAATTGCCAAGACACGGTACTAATTAAATCTCACATAGTGCAAATAAATATATTCAAAAAACAAAATGCATTGATGTTTATTCTTTGATTTACTTTAGCTTTCTTTCAGCTGGTCTCACCAATAGAAGGTGATGTGGCTTAAAAATCCAGAATGTTATGTGCTGCCATATTTAGTTGGGCCTGCTACTCAAAATTAGCCATACATCTCTTTCCCTCTTCACTGTATGATTTACTCAGGATGGAGATAGGTTAAGTTTAAAAAAAAAAAAAAAATTTCTTAAAGTTATAGTTTCTTCTTAAAATCATTTATTATGAAATGAAGACAATAAGTTGATGCCTTCTGTCTTCTTTAAACTGGAAACAGAGAGGGGAAAATGTTCAAGAGTCAGAAGTTTAACTTATTACTTCTGTATATTAACTTGACATAGTACTTCCCAGAGACCTTATTTGGATTGAGTGAGAGAAATGATCAATAATAAGATCAATAATAGGGGATGAAGGAGTACAGAATACCTGATTGCCTTAATCTTTGACAGTATTTTTTCAAAGTTGCTATTTTAATCATACATTTAAACCTTCCTTTTTCTAAGTCTGCAAATCAGCATTTAGTATGTGTTTCGAGTCTGCTGTACCCAAGAACTGTGCACTATGCCAGGTGCCATTTCTAAAGTGCACTGATAAAGTCTTAGAGAATCATTATTTAGAAATCTAGAATGTTAGACGTGACTTTAAAAACAGTGGTTCTCTAACTTTTTCTACCCTGCCATACCAAGAAAGGGGAGATTATTTAATAATGGCTTACTTTAAGAATAAAGAAGGCTGCATCTAAGAGAGAAGCATGTGTGCCTTGCCCCACCTCTTGCTGATTTTGAAGCCTGCATCCTACCACACTCCTACCTACCATGCCACCCACATACCAGGAATTTCTAGGAGAATAGTAAGACTTTTAAAACTCATATATTATACTTCTTTTATGCAAATAAGTGTTATCTCTTCCCCAGTGGTCCTTCTGTAAAGCTTTTTTGTCACATTTATTTTGAGAAGTGGTTCTAGCAGTTGATGGACCTGTTAAGGAACCTGGTCTCATTGGAGCCTTAATGTATATTTATCAAAAACCTGTATTGCCCACTTTGATTATCCACTTGATTACCCACTGGATGTATAATACCTTATTTCCAAAACTCTTTGGTTCATTTCCCCAAGAGGCAAATTATCCTTCAGTGTATAAAGACTGGTTCCCGGGGAAATCTAGACAAGAGTCAGCTATAAGCTCTGAAGGCAGACTAAAGGAGAAGTGTCTAATCTTACCAAGAGAGTCTTAAACAGTTGTTCAAAGACGGGTAATGAAATTTATAAATTCTGCTATGTGTGGGAAAAAAGCCACATTATCATACTTGTACCTCTGATAGGTAGGTGGTTGTATGTATAACTTTTCTTTTGCTATTGATGCTTTTTCATTTTGTATTTAAAAAAAAAAAAAAATTATTACCTGTTTCTCTAGTGTTCTTATTGCCTAACAATGCCCAGCTGATTGTCCTCTCTCTGTGTGCATCCCTGTGTAGGTGAAGGTTGCTATCCTCAAATACATAGAAACTCTGGCCAAACAGATGGATCCAGGAGATTTTGTAAATTCTAGTGAAACTCGCCTGGCAGTGTCTCGGGTCATCACTTGGACAACAGAACCCAAAAGTTCTGATGTTCGGAAGGTATGTTTTAGTTTAAGATTCAGAATGTAAATTAGAAAATCAAATCAGTCATTTTAGATTGCCAGTTAAGGAAGCTAATATTTTCAGGATGTTACCAGTTAGCATAGAGTTATTTACCTGGTGATATAAAGACCTTTTAAAAAAAAAATCCTCTCTTTTAAATTTTATCCAATTAACGTGACTATAATTTTCAAACTTAGAATAAAAAATAGCTGTCTTTGCTACAGTTCTCCTAACCTCTACTCTTATAGCCATTCAAAATTTTTTTCCCTTGCATTTACCTATGTATTTCAAATAAGAGTTTGTACTGTTTCTTGATGTATTGATTTTAGGCATTACTTACTGACCTGTTGATAGATTCAGTCATTGTGTTTCTCTCTGTCTGCCTTTGTAAATGAAGATTTCACTTTACAGTATCCTAGCCTGTGTCTTTCCCCATAACCTTCAAAATACTTATGAATCAATTGTTGGTAATCAGTAGAAAAGATTTAATTTTGACTGTGGAAGTAATAATTCCTTCACCAAGTGGTTAATTACTGCCTCCCTCCTTATGGAAACTTTATTTGTCCTAGTGTTAATAATTTGCCTTATTTTTCATTGTCCTGTTTCTCCCCCCAACGTATTTTTTCAGTGTTAATAGGTTCAACATCTCTGCCACTTGCTCATGGCTGAGATTTTCCATATGCTCAAAAACATTGGTTCTTTCTTTTCTGGGGTGTTCCTTTCTAGACCCTCTGTTCTCTTCACCATCTTCCTGAGATTCATCTTCAACCCTAATCATTCGTTTCTTGCATCCTGTATGTGGCTCTACTGACAGAACCAGAGTAATCAAAACAATATGGTACGGACACAAAAATAGACACACAGATCAGTGGAACAGAATTCTGAGAGCCCAGAAATAAACCCGTGCACAAATGGTCAGTTAACCTATGATAAAGTAACCAGGAATCTACAATGAGGAAAAATTAATCTCTTCAGTAACTGGTGCTGGGAAAACTGGACAGCTACATGTAAAAGAATGAAATGAGAACGTTATCTAACACCGTATACAAAAATAAACTCAAAATGGATTAAAGACTTAAATGTAAGACTGACTACTGTTAGTATCCTAGAGGAGAACATAGGCAGAACACTCTCTGACATAACTTGCAGTAGTGTTTTTTGGTTCCATATCCCGAAGCAAAAATAAACAAATGGGACCTAATTAAACTCAAAAGCTTTTGCAGAGCAAAGAAAGCCATAAACAAAACAAAAGGACAGCCTATTGAATGGGAGAAAATATTTGCAAATGACTGATAAAGGATAAATATCCAGCATATATAAACAACTCATACAACTCAACATCAAAAAAAAAAAAAAACAGCTTAATTGAAAAATAGAAAAACTGAATAGACTATTTTTCAAAGAGAAAATGCAGATGGCCAACAGGCACATGAAAAGATGCTGAAAATCACTAATCATCAAGGGAATACAAATCAAAACCACAAAGAGATATTACCTCACACTGATCAGAATGGCTATCATCAAAAAGAACACAGATAACAAGTGTTGGCAAGGATGTGGAGAAAAGGGAACCCTCATATGCTGGTATTGGAAATGTAAATTGGTGCAGTCACTGTGAAAACAGGTCCTTGGTTTCAAAGAACTAAAAATAGAACTACCATATGACCCAGCAATTCCATTCCTGGGTATATATCTTAAAAAAAAAAAGCAGGAACATTAATTTGAAAAGATACACGCACCCCAGTGATGTTCATGGCAGCATTATTTACAATTGCCAAGACACGGATGGTAGCAACGTGTGTCCATCAACAGATGAATGGATAAAGAGATGGTAAACACACATACACACCCCGTGGAATACTACTAAGCTGTAAAAATGAGCAGAGTTTTGCCATTTGCAGCAACATGGTTGAACTTTATGCTAAGTGAAATAAATCAGACAATGACAGATACTGTATGATATCACTTATGTGTGGAACCTAAAAAATTTAACAAACTAGTGAATAAAATAAGAAAGAACCATGTTCACAGATATAGAGAACAATCTAGTGGTTACCAGCAGGAGAGGGATAATATGGGAGTGGAGAATGATGAGGTACAAGCATTTAAGTATAAAATCAGTCACAATGATATATTGTACAAGGGAAATAATAAGTATAAATGAGTTATAATGTATGAGTCACTATAGTGTACACCTGTAACTTATATTGTTATAGCAATTGTACTTCAATTTTAAAAGTCAGGCCAAACAAGCAAGCAAAAAAGATTACGCATAAATTAATAAAATAGAGAGTAGAAAAGTGATAGTGAAACCAAAAGTTGTGGTTTTTGGAAAGATCAACAAAATTGACAAACTTGTAGCTCAATTGATAGAAAAAAAGAAGAGAAGGCTGAAATTACTAGAATTAGAAATGAAAGAATTTTATTACTAACCTTACAGAAATAAAGATGATTATAAAGGAATGCTACAATATTGTATGCCATGAAGTTGTAAACTTGGATGAAATGGGCAAATCCCTCGATAGACACAAACTAACAAAACTAACTGGAAAAGTCAGTAGAACAAGTTAAGAGAGTAATTTAGTAATCAAAAAACCACCCACAAAGAAAAGCCAGGCTCAGGTGGTTTAACTGGTAAGTTCTACCAAACATTAATATCAATTCTTCTCAAACTCTTCTTTAAAAACCATAAGAGGTAGGAACACTTTCCAACTCATTCTATGAGGGCAGTTTTATCTTGGTTAACAAACCCAGGCCAAGACATCACACACAAAAAGAAAACTACAGATTCTTACAAATATGGACACTTTTAATCCTCAACAAAATACTGGCAAACCAAATTCTGTAACATAAAAAGAGACTTACATACTAAGACCAAGTGGAATTTATCACAGGAATGCAAGGTTGAGTTAACATCTGAAAGTCTATTATAGTACTCCATATGAATACTAAAAAGACAAAAGCCACATGATTATCTCATCAGAAAAGGCATCTGGCAAGATCTGACATCTTTCATGATTAAGACTAAATAGCAAGCAAACTAACAAGGGAAGGGAGTTTTCCAAGCCCAATACAGGGCACCTCCAAATATCCATAGCTACTTAATGGTGAAAGATTGGATGCTTTCTCTGTGAAATCAGGATCAAGACATAGATGTCTGTTCTCACCATTTCTGTTCAACACGTAATAGGGTTCTAGCCAGGACAGTTAAGCTGGAAAAAACAAAACCAAAAAAAAAAGGTGAGAAAATGAAAGAGACAAGAAAGAAAGAAGAAAAGAAAACCTTTCTCTATTCGCAAATGATACAGTTTTATGTATAGAGAATTCTTTAGAATCCCTAAAAAATTATTAGAACTAATAAATCCATTCAGCAGGATTGCAGGATGCAAAATTAATATACGAAGATAAATTGTATTCTAAACGAACCATCCAAAAATGAAATTAAGATAACAGTTCCATTTAAAATAGCACTGAGAAAACTAAAAAGCGATAAATTTAACAAAGGAAGCACAGAGTTTATAGTAGAAACTATAAAACAATATTGAAAGAAATTTAGGATGGAAAATCATCCCATGTTCTTGGATGAGAAGGTCAGATCTTCTTGGATCAGAAGACTTATTATTGTTAAGATGTCAGTACTCCCCAAAGTAATCTACAAATTCAGTGTAATCCCTACCATATCCTAGCTGTCTTTATAGAAATTGAGAAGCTGATTCCAAAATTCATAGTGGAATTCCTGGGGCCCCATAATAGCCAGAATAGCCTTGGGAAAAAAAACCAAGTAGGAGGACTTTACACTTGCTGACTTCAAAACCTGATACAAAGTGATGGTAATCAAGGCAGTGTGGTACTGGCTTAAGGATAGACATAAAGACCAGTGGATAGAATTGAGAGTCCAGAAGGAAACCCATGTCTGTGGCTAACTGATTTTCAACCACCCAAGACCATTGCCCTTGGTAGGCCATATTTGTTATACTTTTCATAATCCCTTCTTACTTTCAAAAAATAAATGGTAAGTCAAAAAAAAAAATGTTTTTATTGTTTCAGCAAAGAAATTTGAAAGCATATAGGAACATTTTTTCCCTGGGATAGGTGGTCTGGCAGTATTGAACAGAAATGTTGAATGAAGAAAATGGTCTCCTTTGAGTAACCAAAATATATTCATCTGCTTCTTGTATGTCTTTGTTTTCTAGGCAGCACAGTCAGTCCTGATTTCCTTATTTGAACTCAATACCCCCGAGTTTACAATGTTATTAGGAGCTTTACCAAAAACTTTTCAGGATGGTGCTACCAAACTTCTTCATAATCACCTTCGAAACACTGGCAATGGAACCCAGGTCTTTATTCACTTGTTTTTTTTTTTTTTTGGCCATTGTTTAATGTGATGGATGGTTAACAACAGTAATTGCTTTCTTTTTTGCGTGAAGTACACTTTGATCCTAACATGTAATTTTTGCATCTGCATTAGGCAGCATTTCCTGAGCAGAATTAAATACTATCCTGGAAAGAATAGTCTTTAGGCCTATAATTTTTCTATTATTAATTGGTGTGCCTTTGGGTGGTGGTGAATGGTGACCACGGTGTGAACAAGGAAAGGGAAATATAGCAGAACTTAGATGAGGGCGTCAGCCTTGCAAGCCATGAGAATTAGAACGTGCTCTTTAGATGAACCAGTCCTTATTGAAGGACCAGAAAAGATGACTTATTCCAGGAATAACAGGCTCAAGGAGGGTAGTGCTTTAAAGGACGTGATCACATTTAATAATTACAGGCTTGTCAGTCTATAGGTGCTTGAATAATACAAGAGTTTGTTTTGGAGAAGTAAGATCTGAGTAAATGAAGTGTTAGTGTTATATCTAAATGGTATTGAACTATTTGCATAATGTGGCAAAGAATTGAACTTGGGTTTTAAAAAGACAAAGAGGGCAATACCTTTGATAATGCATAAAGGAGAAAGTGGATGCACTTATGGCAGAAGTAGGGTAAAGTATAAGGGGAAAACAATGTGAGAACCATTTCTTGGGACCAAAGTCAGTTATTTTTTTTTAAATGGAAAGAGGGAATTCCCTGGTGGTGCAGTGGTTAGGATTCTGCATTTCCACTGCCAGGGCCGTGGGTTGACTCTCTGGTCAGGAAACTAAGATTCTACAAACTACATGGGATAAAAACTAAAATTTAAAAAAAATAAAAGGAGAAGATATTGTTTTATTATTATCTTAAGAGAAGATAGGCAAATTGCTAATATGACCAGATTTTACTTCTTTGATGTCTTTGTAAAAATCATTTGTAAATCAAACTGAAGGAGGAACAAAATTTAAATGATTGTAATGATTGGAGGAAGGATTTGGCTTAGGGCAGGAAGCTAATTTAAGATTGTTAATTTGGAATTTTGTTTAATTATTGAGGAAAAAAGATTGTTGTGGTAATATTTAGGAGAAGCAAGTAGGTGAGGAGAACAACAGCAAAAAAACTTAAAGAACTAGATTGCTGAATGGGAAGAAAGTCTTTCCCCACAGAAACTAGAGATAAGTACATGAATATTTTAAAATAACGGCCTAGCGGGGACTTCCTTGGTGGTCCAGTGGTTAATAATGCACCTTGCAATGCAGGGGACATGGATTCAGTCCCTGGCCAGGGAACCTGGGATCCCACATGACATAGAGGAACTGAGTCTACATGCCACAATTAAGGCCCAACGCAGCTAAATAAATTTTAATAATAAATTTAAAAAAAGAAAGAGAACAGTAAAATAATGACCTAGGAACTCCCCTGGTGGTCCATTGGTTAAAATTTTGTGCTTCCAGTGCAGGGGCATGGATTTGATCCTGGCTGGGGAATTAAGATCCCACGTCTCACTACATAGACAAATTTTTTTTTAATTTTTTAAAATACATAAAATAATGACCTGATAAAATAAATCTGGCTCTTTTCGTGTGTTCAGTATCTTGACTGGATGGCTTCCCTAAGAGCCTGTCATATGTTAATGCTTGTCTGATTCTGGTCCATTAGGGTTCCATGGGAAGTCCTTTGACAAGACCAACACCACGGTCACCAGCCAACTGGTCCAGTCCTCTTACTTCTCCTACCAATACATCACAGAATACTTTATCTCCAAGGTAAGAAAAGGATTGTTTTCCATCATGGTTTGTATTTGCAGATTCCCATTCTTAGAAAAACTGACATTAATATAAATCCAATTGATTATTACTTAACTGAAATGTCTTGGACACATAGGAACTTAGCAAATTAAAACAATGTTAGGTTTATTCCACCATGCACCCTTTAGATGATAATAATATGTAGGATATGGAATTCTTTTTCTTGTAAGTAACAGGAAAACTTATGGACACAGCTTTTGGAAAAAAGCAAGCAGTAATTAAACATTAAATAACATAGTTACTGTTTCTCAGATAAGCTGTATAAATCCATTAATTTCCAGTTGTGTCTTTCAGTTATAATAGATGATATAAATGATGAGATCAAGTTATAATGAAAATTTAGATCTAATATTGGCCAACCACCTCTTAAAAATAGAAAACAAAATTAAGTTTAGACAAAAAAATATATAAATAAAGAAAAACAAATAGAGAAGGGTTAAATATAAAATGGCAATATGTATACTTCTTAGGAAAAAATATGATCTTGAGATTGATCCTTCATGAAATGTGTGAAATTTTCACACACTTGAGCAATTCCCATGTGAGCTGTATTTCAGAGGAAGTTATTAATTAATTCATTAATGAATTAACATTTTTTCCCCTTCTCCTGGTCTTAAAAAAATGGCTTAGTAGCCATTATTGTCCTTATCAGCTTGATTTTTGTTATTAGCCATATAGCATATTCTTCATCATATTCATTACAATTACATAAGATGTTTCATTATATTGCAAACTTACCATCGTATTTTTTCCATGCTTATGCATATGTGATAGTTATGATGGCTGAATTCCAGACCGAGTTGATTTTAGAATCTGATTATAGAACTCATATTTCAGTGGGACTTCCCTGGCAGCCAGGTGCTTGCGGCTCTGTGCTTCCCCTGCAAGGGGCATTGGTTCCACCCCTGGGGTCAGGGAAGGAAGATCCTGCATGCCTCACGATGTGACACTTACACTCTGTGTTAAAAATTCTCAGTCATCTTACATATTTGTGTAAAATGTATTTATCTCCTCTCCCAGCAGTACTATTATTGTGACTTAACCCACAGGGGTTAGCAAACTCTGTAAAGAGTCATATGGTAAATATTCGAGGCTTTGCAGGCAGGGTAGTCATTGTCAGGTCTATTCAACTCTGCTGTTGTAGTGTGAAATAGCCATAGACAAAAGCTAAATAAATCAGCATTACTATGTTCCAAAACAATTTCGGGAAGATCCCCTGGAGGAGGAAATGGCAGTCCACTCCAGTATTCTCGCCTGGGAAATTCCATGGACGGAGGAGCCTGGCGAGCTACAGTCCATGGGATCGCAAAGAGTTGGGCACAACTGAGCATGCACGCACACACACAATTTGAGTTTTATATAATTTTCATGTGTCATGAAATGTGTTTTGATTTTTTCTCAGCTATTTAAAAATGTAAAGTTCTTAAAGTGAAAAGAAAACCCAGTTGTCAAGGGCTGTGTCTTCCAAGAGTCACTATAAACTGCCCTTGATGAGCAAACAGGGGAACATGCTCTTTAGCCATTTGTATCTGTAAGGCTTTGTTTCGCTAATTATGCTTTAGAACATATACATTCTCTAACTCTGTCTTTATAAATATCCTGCGCCCTTTCCTCAGATGTATTTGTATTTTAAAACTACACATAAAAATTAATTGTTGTCTTTTTCATAGTGCTTTTGATTATGACACAGAAAATATGAACTCTGAAGATATTTATAGCTCTCTTAGAGGTGTCACTGAAGCAATTCAGAATTTCAGCTTCCGTAGTCAAGAAGATATGAATGAACCACTGAAAAGAGATTCTAAAAAAGATGATGGCGATTCAGTGAGTATTTGATATTCTTACATAGCACACGTTTTCATTAAGAGTTTTTAATTTTGTTTTTAAACTTTGCTTTCTGTCACTTTCAGATATAAACTTCCAGGAGTCAGTTACTCAGTATTTACTGAGTACCTACCATGCTCCAGGCTTTGTTCTGAGTCTTAGATTTACAAGGTATAGATGCTGCCCTCAAGTTCCTTGTGGAGTTTTGGATAGAGATTAGTGCTGTGGGAAAGATGACATTTGCATTGAGACCCAAAGAGAGCCATACAAGATCTAGGAGAGGATAATTCCATTAAGGAAATAGCAGGCATAGAGACATTTAGATGGGAGCAGGCTTTGTCCAGCTGAGAACCAGGAAAAAAGCCAGTATAGTTATGAAAGTATATGCATTATGAAAGAGTGGAGAACTAGAACATCGGCCAGATCCCATGGCTCTTGTAGGACAAAATAAAGTGTTTAGACTTCTTAATGGAGAAGGCACTGGCTCCCCACTCCAGTCCTCTTGCCTGGAAAATCCCATGGACGGAGGAGCCTGCTGGGCTGCAGCCCATGGGGTCGCAAAGAGTCGGACACATCTGAGTGACTTCACTTTCTCTTTTCACTTTCATGCATTGGAGAAGGAAATGGCAACCCACTCCAGTGTTCTTGCCTGGAGAATCCCAGGGGCGGGGGAGCCTGCTGGGCTGCCGTCTATGGGGTCGCAGAGTCAGACACGACTGAAGCGACTTAGCAGCAGCAGCAGCAGCAGACTTCTTAAAATCCCTGTTCATTGTGGTGGTATTTTCATCAGTTTATGTGGTTCCAGTTAAGAATGTTATGACCCATCTTTCTAACATTTGTGAATATTATTGTTCAGTTTGTTATTTCTGCCACTATATAAAGAGCTGTTGATTTTTTTACTCTACTTTTTCTTCGACTTCTCTGACATCTTAGACTTTTCTAAGAACAAGCTATCCCACCATTTCCTGTGGAATCGGTGGTTTCTCAGTCTTTGCACAATTGTAGAACCCTGCATTACTTGAGCAGATCTCTAAAGGGCTCCCTCCTCTGCCTCCTGACTTCTTTGCTGCTATTGTTTTTCTCCCCGTGCCTAGATGGCTGATGGGCCTAGTAAACTGGATGCCAGAACTCTGCTTACTACGCGTATTTGAGGTTCCCTGCCTCACAAGTTGAGTGCGGTAGCATTAAGAGGTTAGGAAGCATCACTGCATGATTGAGACTTCCCTCCTAGAGCAGCAGGGGCAGTGTCAAGTAGTGGATTCTGGCAGGAGTGAGTTTGCCGTTTACTCACTAGTCAGATTATCATTTGTAAACCTCATGTCTGCCTAAGGAAACTAGGGATGTTACTACATACCTTAAAAAATGATTATGCGTATAATAAATCATGTGATTCCATCCAGCCCAGACCTCTCTTCTGAGTTCCAGATTCATACTATCTAGCTTCCTGTTGGAACTCCAGATCTTTCCCCCAAACTGTTCTTTTCTATCTCAGTTGATACAATGCTAGTTGCTCAGCCAACACCTTGGACAGAACAGTTGTCCTCATCTTGTCTCTGTTTCTCATCCTCCCTACTCAGTCCATCCGGAAATCTGTTTAGTCTGTCTTCAAGTACAAGCCACAGTCTACACAGCAGAATTTTTTCCCTGTTTCCTCTCCAGCCTCATCCCCTACTGCTATCTTCTGCTCTAGCCACATGCCTCCTCGCTGCTCCTTGAACGTACAGGGCATGCTTTTTGCCTCAGTGCCTTTGTCTTGGCTGCCCCCTCTGCCTTAAACATTCTCACTCCAGATAGCCATGGCCAGTTTCCTCATTTCCTCCAAATCTTTGCTGCAGTGGCTTCCCGGTGAATCTTACTCTAACCACACTGATTCATCTGCAGCCTTGGCACTCAGATCCCTTTAATACCGCACTTGCCTGCCATATGAGATTCACCTCTTACTGTACCACATACGTAGCTCACTCATTACATTTTCCTAATGTCTCTGTCCCTCAACTAGAATGTCAGCTTCATGAGGATAGACAGCATTCTCTCATTTGTTAATTAATATATCCTTAATGCCCAGTAATGATGCCTGGCATGGAATACGTGTACAGTAAATATTTAAAGAATATTTGTAAAACACCTTGCTACTGGCATAGCACATGGTTGCTCAGTAGATGGTAGTAATAGTGATATTGATGGTGGTAATTGGTATTTTGATAAGTTATGTTAATGTGCCCGAACTCCATCATGCAGCCTTCTAAAAGCCATGCTGTCCTTTGTGGCCTCTTTTTCCTTAAGTAGGCCTCTTTAAATTTGGTTTTCTTATACTTTATTAACATACTGTCATTATAGAATTTACAACCTTAATAATGAAATCTGGGAGCTTTTAGTTGTGTGTTTCTAATGAAAGTTGTTTTGCATCTTTTACTGGCATAGAGAAAGTTGCTAATCACATTGTATATATTTGATCCCACCCTTGATAAGGAAACTGTAGGAATCATTAGAGACAGCATTCTTTCATGATTCTCATTTGCCCTTACGGCTGTGGTTTCTTTACATCTTTTCTAGTAAACTTTGACATTTTGAATGTAAGTTTTAGCTCATCATCATGTGGATTTCCATTACTTAATTTTTTTTCAGCTGGTTTTTGTTATCTTTTCAAAATAGCCTTTCAAGCAGTAGGGAAATACCTTTTTAGACTTTCAAACAGATGTTTGAAATGATTTAATTTGCTGTGCCTTCCTCTTCCCATTAATAGATGTGTGGTGGTCCTGGGATGCCTGACCCAAGAGCAGGAGGTGATGCTACTGACTCAAGCCAAACAGCCCTTGATAATAAGGCTTCACTGCTCCATTTGATGCCTGCTCACTCCTCCCCACGCTCCCGAGACTATAATCCATGTAACTATTCAGACAGCATCAGTCCCTTCAACAAGTCTGCCCTCAAGGAAGCCATGTTTGATGATGATGCTGACCAGTTTCCTGATGGTATGTCCTGCTGTGTTCGGAGGACTGGTAATCAATGACGCACAAGAATATACATGTTCTTTTTTTGTAATTCCCTAAAAATCAGGATCTTTGAGAGTGGGAATGTTCTCTGCCATCTTCTAGGAGCTCATTTCTATTGGTTTAGTAGTTTTCTTCTCCGGAATAAAAGACAGATGAATCATCCTAAGATCATCCTTGAAATCAAGAAAACTTTAGTTTTCCCAGGAACAACTGAAACAAAGTTAATCATTTAGTTATTAATTTTTATACAGAGTTACAAAACCCTTTAAAGGGATACCCATTCTTTAGTGTGAAGTTATAAACTCTTTAATTCAAGGATTGAATATGGAAAAAGCTACAATTAAGGTTTGGAATTGGCTTAGGTCTAAGCCGTGTGTGTGTGGAGTTGGCTTAGGTCTAAGCCGTGTGTGTGTGTGTGTGGAGCTGGCTTAGGTCTAAGCCCTGTGTGTGTGTGTGTGTGTGTGTGTGTTAGTTGCTAAGTCGTGTCTGACTCTTTGTGACCCCGTGGACTATAGTCCACCAGGCTTCTCTGTCCATGGAATTCTCCAGGCAAGAATACTGGAGTGGGTTGCCATTTCCTTCTCCAGGGGATCTTCCCAACCCAGGGATTGAACCCAGGTCTCCTGCATTGCAGGCAGATTCTTTACCATCTGAGCCACCAGGGAAGTCTGGGTCTAAGCTCTAATACTTACTAAATAAGCTACATCACCTGGGAGGTTGGTTGACTTTCCTGAACTTCACTTGTCACGGTTGGAGATGCCATCTTACCTGCCCTTCTGATCATAGTATGCCGTAAGGTTTGGATAAGATATATAGAAACAGATTATAAAGTGTAAAACAGTGCAAATAGTATTTTCTTTGTTTTTAATAATAAGGAATTGCATATTTCTTATGTAAATTACATGATTCATTACTACTTTTTTGAACTAAAGGCTTAAGTAATCTTTAGTAATATATAACTATATGTAGATAAACTTGAAAGTCTCCCCCTCAACACTGCCTCATGATTTCATAATTAGGTATTAATAGTTTCTGATATTCCTTTATTCCCTCAGTGTTGTTGTCAGTGAACTTATTTTTGCATAAGCTTTTGTGCACATACACAGATAATTTTAAGAGAGTTCTAGAGATAGAATTTCTCAATTAAACGATATATAAGTCTTAAGTTTTCAGAGTTACTACCAGTTACCAACTCAAAACACGTGCCCAGTTTAAGTAGTACTGATTTCCTCAGCAACCCAGAATGTTTAAGTGTTTTTATGTTTTGTCATTGTGATAGGTATAAAATAGATTATCCTAATGAGCATTTCTTTAATTGTTAGGAAGACTGAAAAATTAGCTCTCAATTGTTTTTTTAATTTTTGTGAGTTTTGAAGAGTAAAAAAATCTCTTCACTTCTGTATTTCTTTACTAATGCAGTCAATGAATCATATTTTTACCAACACGGTCATATTAAATGACTTAATATATCACAAATATCACAAAGGCAAAATTATGACAATATAAAAAAAAATTATGACAATATGCCAAATACTCTAAATTACATGAAAATCTATAAAATTGTGACAGTTATGCACTTTGGTGTGTTTTAATCTATCATATGTAGTTGACTATGCTGTTGAGGTTTAGTCACAATAGCAGCATAACAGGAGTGTGTGAATAAACTGGACGTAGCAGCAAAGTGTCCTTGGATCCCTGAGTCATACCAACAGCCTGGTGATTGAGACCTAGCTTTAACAACTTTAATTGTTTTTATATTATTTATGCACAGTGGTCACAACTGACATGACTTGCTTTTGTCTGCCATCTATGTGTGTGTCTATGTGTAGGGTTTGTTTTTTTTTTTAAGTATTATTTCAAAACAGGCAAAAGCTTAAAAGTTGCAAATACAGTTCTTCTTCTTGAGAAGGATCAAACCCCGTCAACCCTAAAGAAAATCAACCCTGAATATTCGTTGGAAGGACTGATGCTGAAGCTCCAGTATTTTGGCCACCTGATGTGAAGAGCCAACTCACTGGAAAAGATCCTGATGCTGGGAAAGATTGAGGGCAGGAGGAGAAGGGTATAGCAGAGGATGAAATAGTTGGATGGCAACATAGACTCAATGGAGATGAGTTTGAGCAAACTGGGAGATGGTGAAGGACAGGGAAGCCTGGTGTGCTGCAGTCCATGGGGTTACAAAGAGTTGGACACCACTGAACGAATGAACAACAACAAATCAGAAACAGGATATTTACAGTTTTAAAGTACCTTTCCAAAAAAAAAAAAAAATCTGCTAATTACCAAATGGGTAACTTCATAGTGGAGAAGCGTAGAAGCAGCACCATATAAGTGATCAAAGTTATATCACCAACCTTGGAGCAAAGTGAAATCGTGTATTAGTCAACAGCTGCACTGTCACCCCTGTGATACTGATGCCAAGAGCACATGATCATAAGAAAACATCAAACAAACCTAAATTGAGGGAAATGCTACAAAATAACTGGCCTCAAGTGCCACTGTCATGAAACCCAAGAAAAGACTGAACACTGAAGGAAACATGAAGACTAAATGCAACATGACCTTCTTATAACTATAAGTTATAAGTATAGACATATAATTTATGTATAGACACATAATTTCTTATTGTATTCAGTGGGTTATAGTGTTTAATTATCATCGTTTATTTTGATGCTCAAGTTCTCCTTGATTTGACCACCAGGATCCCATTTAAGCTGGCTTTGTGTCCTTTTAACATGTCCCCATCCTTACATTCTGACACAGCATAATCTTACACTGAAACCAACCATTTCTCCAAGGATCAATCCTTGGTTTCTTTTAATAGGAAATGATCTTTTAAGACTAAAGTTTGGGCACTTGGTATACTTCCTCTAAGTGACTAGAGCTAAGGAGTATGTATGCATCGATATATATCTGTTTCTGTATCTGTCAAAAGCGGTATGTTTGTACCAATAACTCCAATTCCAGTCTAGCACCATGAGATTAATTTTAGTTTCTCCCTTTACATATTGATAACCCCTGTGAGAAACCTGACTTCCATTATCTTTAGTATATTTACTTATTTGATCAACCCTCCTGTGTGCAATCAGTTCTCCATCTCTACCACCACTTCCTCACTTGCACACATGCATGCCTCACCCTGTTTGGGCTCTCCCCTTCCACATGGACACTGATACCCAGTGCCCTTCTGCTTGGGCTCTTGACAGATCACACCTGGTTGCCACTACATGTGGACACACTTCTTATTCTGGCTGAACTCTGAAACCCTACCTTTCCCATTCTCACAAGTGGAAACCCTCCTTACTCTGCCCATGAATGTGTCCCCAGGCCTGTAATTTTGATGAATGAAAAAATATCTTCATTTTTTGAGATTGAGGAATTGTGTTTTTACCAACTTGTCATATTAAAAGAGACTCGATATATCACAAATATCACATCACAAAGCCAAAATTGTGACAACGTAGCAAGATCACCCCCTACTCTAATTCTCTTCTCCTTTACTAAAGATCATCTGTTTCCTATTTGTTAAAGGCAAATATCTTTGGAAATCAGCTGAAACCTAAACTGGATTGAATAGTTCTGAACTTGAGAACATTATTCACAGCATAATACTTGATTGACTTCTGAAACATAAGCCAAACCTTTTATGTTGAGTAAACACTCTTCAAAGATGGATAAGCCTCCTACTAAACCGAAATAGTAGTTGCTCCAGGCTTTGTGCAGCAGTTATTTTCATTTATTGTCTGTTTTCTTCTTAAAATCTGAGGTGAAGACTTTGTTTGACATTATTGTGAATGTTGCTGACATTGTCCTTTTTAATATATTGACCTCAATTTTGCTGTTTTAATTTTTCTTTCATATCCTGGCCCCAAGTAAAATTTCTCCTCCTCTTTTTGTTTTTACAATCTAAAATTTTTCTTAGGAGATAACTATTTTCTTCAAGTGGGAGTTTCTACGAAAGAAAATTTGTTTTAAAACTCTGAGATAATCTTATTAAGTATCTCTCTTTCTCATATGTTTCTGTACATATCACAGACAGATACATACATTAGTGATAAATTTATCAAAATAACAAGTCAAGCACACTAATAGCCACTTCTAATTATGACCTTTGTAAAGTTCACCAGGGACTATAATATTCCAGGATATATACTATCTCTGGTGAGGATAATGCTGTTACTCAAGAGAAACTCATGTTTTAGACCCAGATTCTCATTCTGACCCTAGGAGGTGGGTGCCGTTTTCCCGTTTTACTGATGAGAAAACCCAGGCTCCACAATAATTAAGAGTGTGCTCCTGTCCCACAAAGGCTGAGAGAGAGAGGCATGGTGAGACTCCTGAGCCTCTGTTCTCTTCACAGAACCACAATGCCTCTCTGTGTTAGAAGAGGAATTACAGTTGATTATGCTTTATTAATAAATAATTTGTGCTTTCTTTGGCAGAAATTATTTTCCTGTCAGTCATCTGTCCAGACCATTATATATGACAAGTCATTTCTAATTATCTTCTAGAGTAATTACAAAGCCTATGTTCATGAAGAAGAGAACTGAGTTCCGTTGAAACAACGCATTTTCTTGAGATTTCCCTTTATTCAGCTGAAATAAAATACACTCTTAATCAGAATGATTTTCTGACATCTTTGAAAGTCTGATAATGTACCTTCTCAGGAGTGATTCTTGAGTTTATAGAGATGTATTTATCCTGCTGCAGTAGTTCTTGTTAAACCAGCAACATTGTTCTAATGTTGGTCTATAACAGATGAAATTATTATAAGTTTGTTTTTATTCTCCAAATTAAGATCTTTGAACTGAAATTTCTCATTTTTCATGATTTTGCTCTGCATTTCTTAAAAATTCTTCTTAGTTTTCCAGAATCCTAATTTGGTTCTCCTCAGTGCCCATTCTTTCCAGATTACCTGAAGTTTTTAATTTCAGCAGTCACATTTTGTGCTGTCATGTGTGAGTGTTTGGGGATCAGAGGTTCTTAGTGCTCTTGTTATAGCTCCACAAAAGTTGTCCTGACACGTTTCCTTTTTTATAGTCAGTGAGTGTTGTCATTTTATTTGGTTCAGTTTCCCTCCCCTATCATTGTTAGTTTTATTCCAGCAGAAGTCATCTGGGAACTTCTGTGGAGGTTCAGTGGTTAAGACTCGGCGCTTCCAACGCTGGGTGGGGCCATGGGTTCAACGCCTGGTTGAGGAACTAAGATTTCCATGCCATGGGGTGCAGCCAAAAGGGGGGAAAAATTCATCTGTTCTGGTGGTTCAGCTTGGTGTTCTTTCTTCAGATTTCTCAATCCTCTGAAGTGAAATATAACTTTTCTTTCCATAGTTGTAGATTCCCTGAGATCTGTAATGTCAGGTCATTGGTAGCTCCAGGTCTGTGGCTAACCAGCCAGCAGCATGTGCACCGTAGTGTCTATTTTTACGGACCAGTAGTGAGCCATCTGGCAAACTACAGCCTCCAGGTTCACTTTTGGGAAACGTGCAGTTTCCTCCTGAACCTTTCCTTTTGTTGGCTATGACCCTCTCCAGAAGACAAGAATGCTCGTCCCAAGCAGAGCCGCAGAGCACACGGCTCCACAGTGTCAGCCGTCTTTCCTGGAGAGGCAGTGAACCCCAGGTGGACCTTCTAGGCTCAGGCACCACAGTCTGTGGTTAGTTTATTGCAGAGATGGGGTTAGAAGGGAAAGGAATCTATGGCACAAGCTCTGCTCACACAAATGCCTGCCCAAGTCCCTTAAAACCTGAATTTATCATATATTTTATCATCAAAAGAATTTAGGGAGAACTTTGGTGTTTTGTAATGTTCTGAAGTGAACTTTTGAATTGAATCGTCTTTCCTACAAAGATGACTCAAAGCATAATCTGATGACTGTTGAAAAATTAGCAGCATGTCCTTTAACATTCATAAAATTAATGAGTTCGTAATTACACTTTTAAAAAACAAAGCAGAAACAAATGAAAACTCCTTGATAATCACTGGGCCCAAACTCTTGACTCTGAAATTTAAGGGGAAATATTAAACTCCTTTTCAGGGTAATCAAAATAGCACTAGTTGACAAACTCTCAGAAAAAGTCCAACACATTTTTTTAACTCCTAATAAAGTAATTAATTCAGCCCCATCAGTGAGTGAAATCTTTAGTTCAGAGATTGACAGAGAACTTAACTGTGGTGGGATCAAGTTGTTACTAATTAAATCCAGTGCTTACTATTGGTATCGCTAAAAATGGAGTACCCAGACCCTGTGAGCCTCTTGGCATGACAACATAGAAATGCATGCTGAAGTGAGTAAGGATGAAATGATACGTTTTGGATTTGCTAGAAATATTTGAGAAAAATAAGTGGGGGTGGGGGCAAAGATGATGTAAGAATGATAAAATCTTAATTTTTAAGTCTGGGTGATGGGGTTTCATTACACATGGAGGTTCATTATACAGTTCTCTCTCACGAATTTTTATCATAAACAGTTTTAAGCTAGCATTGAGGTTCGGGGGATGACAAATGGAGAAGAATCTTAGTCATTTTTCTTTGATTTTTTTATAACCAACTTTCTGTGTTTCATGATGTTATAAAGTTATCATCCCCATCCTTGTGAAAGTTGACCTCTAAAGTCACAGAATTAACATCGTGTCCTTATGACAGATCTTTCCCTAGACCATTCTGACCTGGTTGCAGAGTTGTTGAAGGAGTTGTCTAACCATAATGAACGCGTAGAAGAAAGAAAAATCGCCCTGTATGAACTCATGAAACTGACACAGGAAGAATCTTTCAGTGTTTGGGATGAACACTTCAAAACAATATTACTTTTATTGCTTGAAACCCTTGGGGATAAAGAGGTAAGTGGCAGAACGTATAAACAATAGCCTATTTTTGTGTCTTGGGTTGCCTGTCATTGCCTATTAATCAAACACTACGCATATTTGGCATTTGGGGAAATGAGTCTTTGCTGCTGCTTCAGTCTGCATGAAATTTTCACCGTAAAATACTTTTTCTTCTCAACCAAGTAGGTCAGTGATTTTAAGCAGTTGACCTCAGGAAAAATAAAACGTTGATGACATAAATTTTTATTCAAATATGCAACTTTTTTTGCATATTTGAATCAGTTGTTCAGAAGTAAAAAATTGTTTTAATAGAACTAGTGGTTCTTCGTTTCTTTGAGAAGTGTAAGTTTTCAGCTGGAGATGTGAAAGCTTGATTATGTAATATACCACATATTTTATGCAGTTCTCTACAGTTCCTTCAACCTATATTCAGTTCAGTTCAGTTCAGTCGTTCAGTCATGTGTGACTCTTTGCGACCCCATGGATTGCAGCACGCCAGGCCTCCCTGTCCATCACCAACTTCCGGAGTCCACTCAAACTCATGTCCATTGAGTTGGTTATGCCTTTCAACCATCTCATCCTCTGTCGTCCCCTTCTTCTCCCACCTTCAATCTTCCCCAGCATCAGGGTCTTTTCCAATGAGTCAGTTCTTCACATAAGGTGGCCAAAGTATTGAAGTTTCAGCTTCAGCATCAGTCCTTCCAATGAATATTCAGGACTGATTTCCTTTAGGATGGACTGGTTGGATCTCCTTGAAGTCCAAGGGACTCTCAAGAGTCTTCTCCAACGCCACAGTTCCAAAATATCAATTCTTCGGCACTCAGCTTTCTTTGTAGTGCCACTCTCACATCCATCCATGACCACTGGAAAAATCATAGCTTTGACTAGACGGACCTTTGTGGGCAAAGTAATGTCTCTGCTTTTTAATATGCTGTATAGGTTGGTCATAACTTTTCTTGCATTACAACATTAAAATGTTTCTTTTTAGCCTACAATCAGGGCTTTGGCATTGAAGGTTTTAAGAGAAATCCTAAGGCATCAACCAGCAAGATTTAAAAACTATGCAGAATTGACTGTCATGAAAACACTGGAAGCACATAAAGACCCTCATAAGGAGGTGAGTTATCTAACAGTTAAATTATTACTTTGTTCTCAGTACTTTTGATATTATTGTATGAAGCATATAAATGTGTTTGGAAAGTGCCCTTGGCAAGTGTTTTCTTAATGAGCACTTCATGTTCAAGGTAGTATCTGATTGAAAGGCAAAAATATGTTTGTTTCTGTTAAATTAGTTATGTTGATATCATGGCATTTTATCCAAAATAGGCTAACTCCAGGATATAATTTATCTGATTTCATTTTCTCCTTTCATTCACTTTTAGATTTCCCCTTAGAGTTTACCAATCATAACTTCACTTTCCACTTAGCAGTAGGATTTCTTTTTGTTTTAATAACTAATGGAAATAAGAATCATTGTTATTTTAAAGTGGTAAATTGCCTTTAAGAGCTAGGTATCTGTTAAGAGTTTATTCAATAAAATACTCAGGACAGCTTTCCTGAAAAAGTCCTGTAAACGTGTCTCCTTACTTCATTGTTGGGATATCCCCACCATAACCAATGGCATTGATGAGACAATCATAAGGGTGTTTATTAAAATCTTAGAAATACTTAGAAAAGCAAGTTTCAAATAGGGACTGCAATTCTGAGAGAAAGCATTAGGTGTCTCTAAGACTTAAGCAAAAGACAAGTTAAAAAAAAGAGAGTTAAAACAGCAATGAGACAGAATAGATTAAAGCTCAGTATAAGAACCAAAACTGTAAAACTCTCAGAAGAAAGCATAGGTATCAAACTTGGTTACCTTGGATTAGGCAGTAGTTTCTTAGATATATTGCCAAAAGCATAGATAATAAGGGAAAAAGTGTAACTTGAACTTTTATCAAAATTAAAAACCTTTGTGCTTCAAAGGACACTCTCAAGAAAGTGAAAAGACAGCCCACAGCATAGGAGAACGTTTTTGCAAATCATGTCTGATAACAACCATAATATATGAAGAACTCTTATACTTCAACAATCAAAAGATAAATAACTCAATTTTTAAGTGAGCAGAGGATCAGTTGACACTTCTTAAAAGAAGAGAAACAAATTGCCAATAAGCACATGAAAAGATTCTCAGTCTCATTCATCTTCAGGGAAATGCAGCTAAAACCACAGTGAAATACCACATTTCACATACATGACAGTAAGAAAATCTTGGTGATGCTATGAATAAATCAAAACCATCTGGGTTATTCACCTTTCAGAAGCTATGACTGAATCTTATGGTATTATGAGCCATAACTTTTAAATCTACCTGGATTTTTAATCCAGTTCTAAAAAATCCAGCTGGTGTTTGAGTGGTACATCTGTAGCATCTTACTGAAGCCTTAAAAAAAAACAACAAAAAAAACTATGTAACATTTGTAGATTAGTTATCCACCTTCTGAGCCAAATAAGGCCGGCAGCATACCAATTTTTACAAAAGATAAAATTGATATCCTTAAGCTATTACAGCCAAAATTAGCCCTTGGTCTTCTGACTTGCCAGGGGCTTCCCAGGTGGCTCAGTGGTAAAGAACCTGACTGCCAATGCAGGAAACATGGGTGTGATCCTTGGGTCGGGAAGATCCCCTGGAGTAGGAAATGCCAACCCACTCCAGTATTCTTGCCTGGGAAATCCCATGGACAGAAGAACCTGGTGGGCTACAGTCCATGGAGTCGCAAGAGTCAGACACAACTTAGCAAGTAAACAACAACAGCTTCTGATTTACAGTGTATTTTCCACTGTTCCTTTCTAAACCTCTCAGGTTGAGAGCATAAGTGAGACGATACCAAAAATAGCCACAGAAGCAGTAATTTTTACATCTTTTCAAGAGCATCTTTAGAGATTACAGATTCCACTAAAAATATAGATAACTTTTTCTTCTTGCAAAACCAGCATCTTACCTCCCCAAGTCCAGTATAGAAGGAAGGAAAATCATTACAAACAGTAGGGGAAATAGATTGTTAACTTGATAACATATTAATAAAATGACTTTTATTTTATTTTGTAATAATGTGATAAAAGGGGCACAAGCCATGCTGGAGTTGAGAGTACTAATAGTGAGCAAGGTCTCAGCATGGCTGATGCTGAGGACCCCAGTGACAGGATAGTCTAGGTGGATAGAGCCTCCGGTCCCTGCAGAACTCGACCACAGGATCGTGTTCAAACTGCTTTAATTGTTAAACCAAGCCAGCATTAAGAGAGTACAGAAGAATAAAGACATAGTCCCCAAAGTCCCAAAATTCACATAGATTTTATATGTAGAAACCTTTTGATTGCAGGCACAGAAATTGTTTTTTGGTATCCCCAAACATTCTATATTACAGCACTGAGCAAAAATGTTACCCAATAAATACATGCTGATTATTTTTTAAAAAGAGAACACAGAAGAAGGAAGAATGGTATAATAAAGCCCCATGTGTCCGTTTATTTACTTTCATGTTTTCAAAGAAAACTCCAGATCCCATGTTGTATTATGTATTTCATGAAATGTGCACATCCAGGACACAGCATACAGAGTCATTTCCCCGCTCAGCATTGCCCTCTGTCCTAGGTGGTGAGATCTGCTGAGGAGGCCGCGTCAGTGTTGGCCACTTCTATCAGCCCAGAGCAGTGCATCAAAGTGCTGTGTCCCATCATCCAGACTGCAGACTACCCCATCAACCTGGCTGCCATCAAAATGCAGACAAAAGTGATCGAGAGAGTGTGCAAGGACACCCTTAACCTGCTTTTGCCAGAGATCATGCCAGGCCTAATACAGGTAAGCAGTAAACTGGGAGAAAGAAGCTGTGTTGATACAGTGGGGATTCAATTATTTTAGGCACTTGCCAGGCAACACCAGTGTCGTGACCAAGCCTTCCTGCTGTCTTAAGTGTTCAGAGCAAAAGACTTCCCATAGCTCTGTGTGTGTGTGTGTGTGTGTGTGTGTGTGTGTAGGGGTGGGGGGGTGGCATACACATAACACAAAACTTTCTGTTGAGTGGGGTAACTGAGCATTTAATGTGGTTTTGTCTATTCATACAAACCCATACATATAAAAAACTCTTTAACAAAAATGGGATCTTATTTTATGACATGCTTTGCTTAAGTTAATCAAAGACTATGAACCTTTTCCATAGAATGGAACCTTTTCCTATTCCATTCTAATAAATAATATGGAATAGCATAATTTTAATGACTAATATTAAATAGTGTGTGTGTGTAAGATGCCATCATTCATTTCTTTGTGCATCTATAGTATTAGCTTTGTGACTCTGTTCTAAGGTGCAGCTACTAAGTTGTGAGGTCCTTGAAGATAAGATCCAAATGTCTTCCTTCTTTATCTGTGCTTTGGTGCTAAGAACAGAAGATACATAAGAGATGTGTATCATACATATAGTAGTGGACATGAATAAATGTTTATTGGATAAATAACTTTGAGTAATGGTAGGGATGGGCCAGATGTTAATTCATCCTGGATTAGAGTAGTACCCTCACTGCCAGGCCAGGGAGGTTAGGTTTTATTCATTCGTGAGGAGCTGCTAAATACCCTAAAGCTGAATGCTTTAGAAAGGTTAGATCAGAGACTTTTGCAGGCACTGGGGTGGCCTCAGAGCCAGAGATTGTAGCTTACCAGGCTAAATAAGAAAGACCCTGATAAAAAAGGCTGACAGCGGAGTGGGGGTGCTCAAGGGGAAAGGGAGGAGGGAAAGGGACGTCTCTGCCTGAAAAGGTGAGAAATTAACTTTATCCTGTCAGTAAAATTCTCTCTCGTCAGCACACTTGACATCTCCTCTCTGAGTTCCACTTCTGTTTCTGTGCAATGGTACTTTTCTCAGATTCTGCAGGAGTACTAACAAGGATTTCTTCCCAGGGTTATGATAATTCGGAGAGCAGTGTTCGGAAAGCTTGTGTCTTCTGCCTGGTGGCTGTTCATGCAGTAATTGGTGATGAACTAAAACCGCATCTCAGTCAGCTCACTGGCAGTAAAGTAAGTAGGGCTGCTCGCTCCTGAAGATGGTGGCCATGGGTCGTTCTTCAAAATATACTTCTTTGTGTGTGTCGAAGGGTAATTTGTTACTTGACTTTTAATTAGGCTTTAAGCGTCAAGCTTAATTCCTCTTACAGGAATTAAGCAGTTTAGCTTTTTGCAGTTTAGCTATTTGTACTTTCACATCTGTCACTCAACTGAAGTCAGTGGTTTAGTAGGACAGTTGGTAGATTGCTGTGAAAAAAATGTCTACTGCTTCTGGTTGTTCATGATCACCAACTCACTTTTCCCACTCTCACACTCAATTCTTACCCCTATGACTGTTTAAAAATAAACAGAAAAAAGAGAAAACAAATAGAAGTTGGGAATTCCCTGGTTGTCCTATGGTTAAGGTTCTGTGCCTCCACTGTAGGGGGACACAGGTTCCATCCCTGGTTGGGGGGCTAAGATCCCACATGCCACATAGTGCAGCCGAAAAAAAGGAAAAAAAGAATAAATTGTGGTTATATGTTCATGGACTTATATGTACCAAATTAGGGAACACTAGAACATTTTAAAAATTCTCCCCTATAAATTATGATAATCAAACATTTGTTCTCATTCTCTTTCTGCTCTTATTATGATCACCATAAATGTTTAATTTTTATTTGATATCTTAAAATAAATTTTACAATTAGTCCTTAAGATGTGAAAAAAAAATCAGTCTTGTTTTCTTCACTTCTTTGGTACCATCAAAACCTTAAATTTGTTCTAAAGGGTGAGGGTAAACTATGATTGTTGAATTATGGTTTATGAACCAGTTAGCAGGACACTCACCTTCATTTAAAAAGTTTCCACAAATCCTAACAATTGTCATTACTATAATCAAAATTATTTTTAAGTATCAAAAGGGAATAAGAAATACATATAAAGGAAAAAGAACTCAAATATATACCTTACATTAAAACCTATACAAGTTGTAGATAGATTAAAGCAGTGATTCCTAACCTCTTTTTGTATTACAGACCACTTTGAGCTTCGGGTATAATCTCATCTCAAGAAAAATAAACTTGTACAGAAAATTTTACACCTAGTTTCAGAGAGTTCAGTGAGCCGCTGAATGCCATGGATGCTGGGTTAAACCACTGGTCAAAGAGTAAATGTTAAGAAAAGCAAATTTTGAACAACTGCGTGGTTTTTAGAGGAAAAAGTTTTCTGAGTTTTGTGAAAAGTTAGGTCCTGATAAGCCAGAGTTATCTGTAGAAGAATTAAAATTCATCACTTCATCAGCATACTAGGCAGCCAGTAGTAATGTTGCATGTGAAGACAATAAGAAGGTGGGAAAAATACTGGAGAATGACATTAGGTTAAAAAAAAAAAAAAAGTAGAAAACAGAATTGTATGTGCTTTGATTCCAAACTATAAAAATATGATCTCATACAGTACAGACTGCAAAGTGACAGAGAAATCAAAAGCATTCCTGTTAGGAGAGTAGTAACACAGTTGTCTGTGATCTTGGGTGCTGGAACTCAAGAGCCTAATTTCGTCTCCTGGCCTACTTCTCTCTACCCTTTTGACCTTAGGCAGGGATGGTACATCCTGAATCTCAATTTCCTCATCTCTAAAATGTTGTGAAGATAAAAAGATACAATGTAAGGCAGCATATTGTATAGCATATAATGCTCAAATATTTAGCATTTTTGTCCTAATGGTGACTTCTTTAAGTTTTATATGTTCTCACTCCAACAGTTTTTGAAAAGGCATGCTAGAATACTCAGTCATGAACAAAACTAAGACTTAATTTTTTTTTTTTTAATTCTTAATTATCAACAATAACTGGTGTATTATAATAACCCCTCAGTCTAAAATACCTTTTGAAGCTCACATATGTGTATAATTTTTTTAATGAGCATCTCAGGATAATTTAGAGCAGCTTGCTCAAATGACATGTGTTTGGCTTGAATCTGCAGATGAAGCTACTGAATCTTTACATCAAACGTGCACAGACAGGTTCTGGAGGAGTTGACCCCACTACTGATGTTTCCGGACAAAGTTAGTGAAGCTGACAGAAGTGAACCAGGTCTCTCAAAGAAAGGACAGACAGACCACCCTCATCAATGAAAGGAAATTTTCAAATACATCTTTTGAAACTTACCACTGTTTCCCAGTTTTAGTTTTTTTGTTTTCTTTTGTATTTTCCGTAACAGAGGACTATCCTCAGTCTGCATGTAACTTTTACAATAGTTATTCCAAATTCAAGAAGAAGCAGTATTAACATCAGTTGATCAATACAAAGTAATTTTTAATCTAATTCATCATTTCACACGTTTGTACTTCTGTCTTCCCATTAACCTTTGCCAGTGTTACGATTGTATAAATTTTTTTTTTAAATGCTGGTTAAACAGGAATGCTTAAAGCTTTAAAGTTTAACAGTCTAAAACATTTTTTTTTGGCCTTTATTCAAATGCAGAATAATATTTTTATTGCTACTTTGAGTTTTGTTCCGTATCATGTCCTATGCTAGAAATATTGAAATGATGTGAAACAAAGCAGGACTAATTCGAACTCCAGCTGGACTCTGTTGGTGTGATGGTAATACATGTCATTAGTTGCAACTTCTTTGGGGTGATCTATAGTTTAAAACTAAGACCTCAAAGAAATGTTACAGAATCAGCCAGTTCTGTAAAGCTGGTATTGTTTGTTGGTTATTGACCTTGCCACGTTTATTTAAAACCATGTCCCCTCTGATCCCTTAAGAAAGCTGCACCAAATCATCAGCCTGTGTTTTTCTTGTTACTTATTCAAGTAGAAGGTTTCATTGCAGGGTTTTTTGGTTTGTTTATCTTGGTTGTGAATGATGCTTTTTTATTTATTAATATCAAATTCACTTATGAATAAACTTGATAATGGAAACAGACAAAAAGAAAGCAAGTGCATGTGTGTCCTTGACCGTCTTCTGTTTCTCATTTAATGAACAAACTAATTATTGTGACATGGGAGTCAACCAGCACCTTTTCTTTATATGGTGGAACCTGGTTTCCTTTTGCCATGAAAATGTCTTACTTGAAAACATTGATCCTGATGAGAGAGAAGATGGTGCCAAGGCTATTATTATCTTCATGTAATGGGCTCAAATTCTCTACCTCTTCAGGGCTAATACTTTTAACTGAGCTGCTGCCTATATAGCGTCTTTTGGAAAACTACTAAAAGGGTGATCTTCTGTTACTTTTTAACAAATTTTTTAATCACCTTTTGCTACACCTCTTATTTTCATGTGCAGCCAACTTTCAAAAATTACCGGTTTTGGTGAAAGGCAGATTAGATCATATGGAACCAGGATACTAATTATTTCTTACCTTGACTTTTTTTTTTTTTTAATTTTAACATAAAAGTGAATTTGACTGGAAAGGCAAATGGCTATTAGAGAAGCAATTTGCTATTGTTAACAGAGTTATCTGTACTTTCTTTGTTTAATTGAAAAAAAAAATGTAGAAATGTATGTAAAGAATTCAAGACAAGAGTACTGAATGGATGATTTGTCATAGGCTTTTACCTTCCTTTGTTTTTGTTCCAGCAGCAGGAAAATAGTTTCTCTACGTCACCCACTTCCTTACCTGTGTTAGTTACATTGTGTATTTATGTTCTATGCTTACTGTTGTGCATATACTGGCAATAAAACTGTACATAACATTACTTGAAAAAATTAACAATGTATATCAGTTGTCTTTCTGTCTTACCGTGTGACAAGTCACTTATCTCCTAACTAGGTTTTTAAAAACTTTTAGAAAGGCCTATATCAGTGGTGTTCTCATGAATTTGTAAGTGTATCTGAAGAGAAAAGATTTGTCACTAGTAGCAACCACAATCCAATGTATATAGCTCTAAATGCATGTATATATTATAGCTTATCCTTAAAAAGAAAAGGTATTTTAAGCGTTGAACTTGTCTCAGTAATGTTTTATGTTTCATGACCTTGGAATGTCTTATAATCGTTTTCGATCGAAATGTTAATTTAATTTTGACCTCTTTAAGGTCCTGCTCTAACTACTGTTGACAACTAAATAGAGTGACATAACCTGAATAATAACTCTACTTGAGAACTTAGATCAAACACCTGGCGCGTAAAGGCAGGCACTCAAGAAATGAATGGGTAACAGAAGATTATGGTTTAATGTGACAAGGTGAAAGCTAAGTCATGTTTAAAGTTCTATTAATTCAGTTGATAAGACTATAAGAAAGTTACTGTTGACTATTCAGATTTCTATTTACAATACCTTTAATTTGTTCATTTCAGAAACATATTAAGATGTCAGCTATTAAAGAATGGTGATAAAAAGCTACTGGTTAATTTTTTTTTTTTTTCTTTCTACTTTTCTCCCCTAAGCATCAGTATCATTCATTTACCCACGCTGCTGAAAACCAATTAAAAAAGCATGTAATTCCATGTTTTAAAACATGTTTGTTTCTTGTGGGTTTTCAAAATCTTTAATAGACTTCTGACATTTTCAAATAAGATATGGTTGAATCTGAGGTTTCAAATTTGGAGTAAATTCACTCTGTTCCTTCATATTTTATTATAAACTTAGGTCAAAACAACTTTTCACCAAGTTATGTCTAACAGTAAAAAACTAAAATCTTCAGGCCAGATCTATTTGTAAATTCAAGTGTTTCTTATTATTGTTAATTTAGAATAACAGTAGAATAACAGTACATAGGAACGAGAATTGGTAATATTACTCCATAATATATGAGGGGTTTTTTTTTCTGAAACATTTTTTTATTAAAGTATAGATGATTTACAATGTTGTGTAAGATTCTGGTGTACAGCAAAGTGTTAAGTTATACATATATATTCTTTACCATATTCTGTTTCATTATAAGTTATTACAAGATATTGAATATAGTTCCCTGTACTATATGGTGTATATATATATATAATATTTTATAAATAATGGTTTTTATCTGCTAATCCCAAACTCCTAATTTATCCCTCCCCCCATAAGGGTTGTTTTTTTTTTTTTCTTAACCTTTAACATCTTTGCTTCCTGTATTGTTTTAGTTCATTTTATTGTAGTTAATCAGTATAGTTTTATAGCCATGCAAATGCAAGGTCCAGAGTTAAGCTTTAAAAAACCTTGTCAGGTAAAAAGTTGTCCATTGCTATTGTGGAATATTTGGAAGATTTGTAAAAGAAATTACCTCTTAATAGCATCACTTGAGATGATCTGTGTTGCTGTTTTGTGGATTGCTAAGATAATCAATTTGACTTAATGTTGAAAACTGTAAAAGAACATTGTTGTTGTGTTAGTCACTCAGTCGTGTCCGACTCTTTGTGACCCCATGGACTGTAACCCACCAGGCTCCTCTGTTCATGGGATTCTCCAGGCAACGATACTGGCGTGGGTTGCCATTTCCTTCTCCAAGAAGGAACATTAAGTTTTATTAACCAGAGAATGAAAAGTTTAGAATTCAAAACTAAGGTTTTGAATGCATCTGTTCTGTGCATGTATTTTAACATTACATTTTTTTTTTTTTTAAGATTTTTTTCATGTGGACCATTTTTAAAGTCTTTATTGAATTTGCTACAATACTGCTTCTGTCTTATATGTTTTGGTTTTTTGGCTTGGAGGCATGTGGGATCTTAGCTCCCTGACCAGGGATTGAACTTGCATCCCCTGCATTGGAAAACGAAGTCTTAACCACTGGACCACCAGGGAAGTCCCTAACATTACATTTTGAATATATTCTCTATTTATTTTTCTATAGGATGACGTCTCTTGGCAGCGAAATATTCCTTGGTATGTGTGCAGCATAATCCTGGGTTGTAGACCTTTGCTGAATATTCCTGTAACAAATAGCTACATCTGTGGCACATCTCTTAATTATTTCATACTAGGTAACTTTATAGATGTCTTTACTATGAAATTGCCAAATGTAGAAAGACATCGCTTATTTAAAGATTTACTAGTTACTTAAATAGCTGTGTCTAAATTATTCTAGCTGGGTTTAAATTATTCTTGTAATAGTAATCAAAAGTAGAACAAGAAAATACAAGAAATCTTTATATGTGTAAGAATTTCAGTATCTCAGATTTATCTACATTCATTCATGCAAAAGATATTTGAGTATTTGCCTTTAGTGACGCAAAGTAGAGCAGATAACCACGATGCAGTGTGGTTAGTGCTCTTGTAGAGAATAACACAGAAGATGTTGATGGGAGGTAGGGAATGGAGGTGATGGCGCACATAAGGTGTCATCACAGAAGGCTTCCTAGAAGAGCTGATGCTTAAACTTTGTCTAGAGCTACATGGGTCTGAGACTCATTGGGGCTACGGGACCAGAACAGCAGAGGGAAGCCAAAGAGCAAGGCAATGCTAGGGCTATATGTGAAGTAAGTAGCATTAGAGTGTATCACTAGAACTTTTTAAACCATGGTTTGTTTGATAAATGTAAAAAAAAAAAAAAAAAAAAAAAAAATTCATTCTCAAAAGTTCCATAAAAGATCTTCTCCCCCCAAATCTGTGCATTCTCACAAAAAAAAAAAAAAAAAAAAAACAACTTAGATATACCTTTTCTTTCAGCGGTTTTAATTCAAAAGTTTTCCTTTTCTTACAGTTATAATATTGCATCTGCTTTCCAGACTGAACATACCATTTGTTTCTCCCCAGCTGGCCATCACTACACAGCTTGGTTTAGCTGGATGGGATGCCAGTGGAGAAGGGCACATGACTGAGTACTAGTACTCATCTCACTGAACGAAGGAGTTCACTGAAGACAAGCTGAAAACCAGCATGATTACAGAATTAACATCACAAACACCTCAATTTTACATACTCTGGAAACTTCAGAAGTCAGTTGGTTTTTAGGTTACAATTTTTTTTTCCAGATTGGTCTCTATGAATCTGCTTCTGATTATCCTTATTTACCTAGTAAATATTTGAGCACCTGCTCTGCATCTGAAAGTGAAAGTGAAAGTTGCTCAGTCGTGTCCAACTCTTTTCAACCCCATGGACTATACAGTCCATGGAATTCTCTAGGCCAGAATACTGGAGTGGGTAGCCTTACCCCTCCCCATCTGGTGGGCTACAGTCCGTGGGGTCACAAAGAGTTGGACATGACTGAGCATGCACAAAGAAAGTAAATCTTATATTTTTGGAGTGACTGAAACTCATTCAGTTGTGTCAGACTCTGCCACCCCGTGCACTGTAGCCCGCCAGGCTCCCCTGTCCATGGGATTCTCCAGGCAAGAATACTCGAGTGGGTAGCCATTCCCTCCTACCAGGGATCTTCCTGATCCAGGGATTGAACCCAGGTCTCCCTCATTGCAGGCAAATTCTTTACCATCTGAGCTACTGTTTTATTGGAAGTCAGTGCAAAAAGAGAGTGCTTGCTAGTTTTAGTCTATAACCAGATTTATAACTTTAATTTTTATCAAAGTTCAGGTCCAACTGAACTTAAAAACTGTAGAGACTTACAGTTGACTTACTTCAACAAAGCAAGAAATGTGCTTTTTCTTCTCCATCCTCCTAAAACCGTGGTTCTCTAGGATGATTATGCCCACTGGAAGACATCTGGCAGCGACGAGGCTTTTTTGGTTGTCAGAACTTGGTAAGGAAGTGCTACTGACATGTAGTGGGTGCAAGTCAAAGATGCTACTAAGCATCTTACATACACAGGACTGCCCCCTCCAGCAATCCCCCCTCAGCAAAACAAGTATGCAGCCCCAGATATCAGTAATGCGCAGGAAACCTTGCATCAAACCAAAGGAGTTTCCATAGATAGCTGTGCTGGCAATACAGCCCAGGTTAAAAACGCTGCATCAATTTTTTACACTAATGTTGAATAGAAAGTGAAGAATCCAGAACTCATTTCCAGCTGAATTTTAGGATAAACTTTCCCGTTTTAATACATATGAGGTCACATGCCAAACATTCAACACAAATCGTTGATCCCCAGCTCTATCCAAACTATTCTCCGTTCCTTTTCTCCTGCCACCTGCATTCTGAAGTCTCAGTCTAATGCTTGGGTGCTAGGGTAGTCGTTTGCATTTTGCTCTTGTAACAGAAATGGTGATTTTTATTTCTAAGAACTGATTTATAGCTCTTGAGGTCAGAGAATTTCCATACAGTGAGGTTTTCTCTAGGTGTGCAGCAGTGTCGATAACCGAGGAGACTCAGAAGAATGGCCTTAAGGTTTGTTGAAACGTATTAAAAACTTAATATTCAAATATTGTATAACTCCTCCTGTATGAGGTACCTGGAGACAGAAAGTTTTAATACAGTGGTGTTTGTCAGGGGTTTCAGGGAGGAGGGACTAGGGAGTCACTGTTAAATGAAGGCACCGGATTACATGTTGCAGTGATGAAGAGTTCTGGAAATGGATGTTGGTGATCGTTGCAAAACTGAACATGCTTAATAACACTGAACTAAACATTTTAAAATTATTAAGATGGTAAATTTTACATTATATGCATTTTACCACATATAAAAATAATTTAATGATCATTAAGACAGGGTCAAAGTACAAAAGTGATTAAGAACTTGATTCACAGCCTGATTACCGTAAATGACTCTATGTAAAGATGTTTAGGTAAATAATACATCAGATGATACCCGTGGGGTATCGGAGTAATATAAAAGAACAGACTAAGCAGGTTAAAGCAACTTAGTTTTAATTTTTATTGGAGTATAGTTGCTTTACCGTGGTGTGAGTTTCTGCTGTACAGTAAAGTGAATCAGCTATATATATATACGTATAGCCCTCTTTTTTGAATTTCCTTCCCATGTAGGTCACCACAGAGCACTGAGTAGTTTCCTGTGCTGTACACTAGGTTCTCATGAGTTACCTGTTGTATGGAGCAACTCTTTTCAAAAGTTGTACATTGACATGTGTTGCCACAGAGATTGCAAGAATTCAATCATGGCTTCCTCTCTTGCACTCTCTACTCACTCTGTTCACGCACTGACTTCAGTGATTCTGACTTCAGTGCTGATGTGTTTTTATAAATTTGGCATATGGACTCAGATCCACTTTGTCTTAAGTCCTACCTTCCTTAAGGTTCATACCATAAGTAGATCTGCCACCCTCTGCCTCTCATCACCATCCTCACCTTCTACTGTTGCGTTAGCTACTTGGCATCTGTCCCAGATTTCCTCATCTTCCCAAAAGAGGATAGTAGCAGAGAATACGTTTTACAATGGAGCTGCTGCTCAAGTGCAGAGTCACTATTTCCAACGTTTGGACAACTGCATCTCTCAAAACTTTCCCAATTCCTCATCCGCAGAACAGAAAAAACAGTAGCACTTAGCACATAAGAATACTGTGAGACTAAATGAAATAATGCCTGTTTCTTGGACATAGCCGGAAACTCCACAAGCAAGAGCCCTTACAGCTGCAGGCGGGGCACAGTGATCAGCTGCCACCCTGGGCTGTCGCCGTCTTCCTTCATGCTGAGTCATTTCCCCTCCTTGGATCTGAGCTTCTCCACCGACCGTCATAGACTCAGTATTTCATTTGCTAATTGCAGGGCTTTAAAAAGTTTTGTTTTGTTTTCTTTTTAATTGTAGTAAAAAAAGAAAGCATGTAACATTAAATTTGCCATTGTAGCCATTTTTAAGTATACAGTTCAGTAGTGTTAGGTGCATTCGCATTGTTGTATAACAGATCTCTAGAACTTCATCTTGCAAAACTGAAATTCTGTTCCCAGTAAACAGTAATTCCCTTACCCCTAGCCCTTGGCACCCATCCATCTACTTGTTGTTTCTATGATTCTGACAACTTTAGGTATTTCCATAGAAGTGGAATCATACAGTATGTGTCCTTTGGGGACTGACTTATTAAACACTTAGCATAATATCTCCAAGGTTCATCAGTGTTGTGGCATAGACCAGGATTTCCTTCTTTTTAAGGCTGAATAATATTCCATTGTGTGTATCTACATTTCTTTATCCATTCATCTATCAGTGCAAACTTGCCTTTTGAAATGCTGCATAGGCCCTTTTATTTAAAAAACCATTTGTATATTTGTAACACTGTCTACAACACTTGAACATAGGAAGTCTTAATATTTGTTTTATAAGTGAATACATAAGTAAATTAATTCAGTGAGTCTTTAGAATATCTAAATCTCATAAAAACAGTAAAATTATTCTATGTGTTTTCACATTTTGACTAGCTGCTCTATATTTTAGCATGAAAATGTATAATACTAATTGTTCTTTCGCATGTGTCATGTTTTATGCTGAGTACTTTAAATGCATTAACTTTTTGTTCCAGTCCTACACAACCAGTATTATCATCTTCATCCCCAGTTTACAGAATAGAGACTAAGACTTAGGGAAGTTAATTGATTTGCCCAAGTTGTGTAGCTCAAGCTGTGTTTTAAACTCAGACTAAGGCCAGAGATAGAAAACTTAATCTCTGTGCTATAAATACTCTAGTTATTGTACATGAACACTTGTAAGGTCCCCTCCCAATTTTGTGAATATTGGTGCCCTTTAAGATCTTAAAATCAATAATCATCTATGCATTTCAAATGTACTCCTTATATAGTTTGTATAACTGGTGCATAAAAAGTTTCTAAAAATGCACACATCTCACCTATGGAAGTGCAGAAATTCTCAAAATAAGTAAAAAATAATATCCATAGTCATTAAAGAAGAGGCTGCAATTTCCATATCCTCTGTCGTACTGGAAGCATCGATAAAATGAGGCCTTATGATTCAACCCAAACAGGAAATTCCCCGGCAGTCCAGTGTTTAGGACTGTATGCTTCCAGTGCTGGGGGCCTGGGTTTGATCCCGGATAGGGAACTAAGATTCCACAAGCTCTGTGGTGCGACCAAAAAAGAAAATTTCACCCCAAACATTTGTCTTGGACATGCTTGGTAACCCAGTGTGGCTAGGCAGGGCAGCTGGCTCCAGCCCTACCTAACATCTCACTGAGACTGATACTTGTGATTTCATCATCCTTTCCTCCTGCCCTTCCTCCCTTTGCTTGCCTGTCTTCAAGCCTGGCTGGCGAGAGATGACTCGGGAAGCCATAGTAGCCCTAAGGAGGGATAGCCAGCCCAGACTGGAATACAGGTAGAGTAGGCTCCTACAGGTGTAGTAGGGGAATGTCGCCAAGAAGAGGAGGGAGAGAGGGAAGAGAAGGGGGGATTCATGTAAAGAATGAATATATTGGGAAGACATTTTCTCACACTGTGGGAGTGGATGTAGGTCATTTGACAAGCAAATGAAAAGTGAAGTATGTGTCATAATATACTATATCCTTAATTTTGAATATTTACACATAATGAGGGCTTCCCAGGTAGCTCCAGTATTCTTACCTGGAGAATTCCATGGACAGAGGAGCCCGACAGGCTCCAGTCCTCCGAGTTGCAAAGAGTTGGACACAACTGAGCAACGACTACTATTACTACTGCTACTACTACACATAATGATGGTAATGATAACAGCTAACTTCACCAAAAAGCTGCGTTAACTGTGATTGGGTGGGAGGTATATAGACTATGAAACCTCACCTTCCCTTGAAAGTGAATAGTGTCTAGAACTATGTATCAGAAGACATTGCTAAAGGTTGAAAGTGTGCTTTGGAAAGTGGCAACCTCATGAGAAGGGAGATTAGGACAGAGGACTATGTTTTGTTGGATCATTTTATTATTGTGAATATGTCAATCCCAATCTTCCAGTATATTCATAGTAGAAATTCATCAGTGCAGAAGCCCGGGCCTCACCTCAGACCTACAGAATCAGAATCTGCATTCTGCATTCTTTTTAACAAGCTCCCAGGTAACTCACAGGTGTGTTATGGTTTGTGTTTCATATGCATGTTAATGTATGAGAAGCACTGATCTAGAGGTATGATGATAAATAGCACTGATGTTACTTAGAGCATGTAAAGAACACATAGTTCTTTGATTTCAGAATCCTTTTAGCAATTGTCAAGCAGTTTATGGACACCACTTTAAATCTTTCCAGTTAGCAGCATTTTTGTTTTTTACATTACACGTTCTCATAGGATATATATGCACAAATGTATTAACTACAACCCTGGGAATTCTAGTGCTGCATCCCACAATCACACAGCCTCTAGCAGTAAAACGGATGTTGTATCATGGTGAAGTATCTAGCAGGTTGATTCAGGTTACCCATCAGATTTATTGCTTGAGCAATAAATACTACAAATATAACTCCAGTCCATTTTTAAAAAAGTCATTTATTTAACAAGTGCTTGGGCACCTATTCAAATGTCAGGCATTGTTCTAGGTATTTGTGCACTGAAAACTGGGAAAAAAAATGTCTTCCCTCACAAACTTGTATTCTAGTTGAAGAGAAAAGATAAGGAAAATACAGCATCCTTGAGATTACAATGAAGACTAAGGAAAAAAATCAGGCAGGGGGGATGAAAAAGGTGAGGATGTGTAGGAGTCCTAAAAAGACCAGCAGTAAGACTTCACAGAGCAGAATCTCAAGCAAAGAGGTGAAGGAAGTCAATGTAAAAATTAATGATTTGTCACTCTAAGAAGGAAATAGAAAGTTTTATTCGAGCTACCCTGAGGGTTATGGCCTATGAGACAGACTTTCAGAAAGCTCTGAGGACTGTTCTCATTGGAGGTCAAAGCACAGTTATATAAAAATTTGAGACAAAGGGTTGTTGACAGTTTACATAATCCACCAAGGTGAATGGTGGATTACTGTGACCCCTTACAGGATTGAGAAAGGAATGTACCTCCTAAGGAGTTACCTTGCTGGCACTGGGAGGAAATAGCATTTTGGGGGTGGGTGGCCTTCCTGTGTTTTCTAAAGGGATCTAGTTAATGTGTAATGGAGATGCACAGTGCACACTTGAAGGGGAGTGGATAGTGGCTCAAATGGACCAAGAGAGAATATGTTTAAATATTTTCTCGTCCCACCTTCAAATATATAATTTTACTTTTCAGTAGCAGAATAATGACTTCCAAAGATGTCCAGTCCTAGTTCTGCGAAACTGTGACTATGTTACCTTATATGGCAAAAGAGACTTTGCAGGCGTGATTAAGAATCTTGAGCTGGGGAGGGTACCCTGGATTATCCCGAAAGTGGGCCCTGTGTAATCATCATAAATGAAAGAAGGAGGCGGGAGAGTTGGAGTCAGAGAAGGAGATGTGATGGCCACAGGTTGGATGATGAGAGCCAAGGGGTGCCGGCAGCCTCCCAAAGCTGGAAGAGGCAAGGAACCAGCCTCTCCCTTAGAACCTCCAGAAGATACACAGCCCTGCCAACCCTTTAACTCTAATCCAGTGATACTTGTTTCAGACTTATGACTTCCAGAGCTGTGAGATAATAAATTTGCATCATTTTAATCACCTAGGAATTTGTTACAGTGTATCAGGAAGCTAATACAGGGAGCTGAACCTGTGGTTATACAGACATGCTAACTGCTTCAGCAAACATCTCCAAAATTGCAGTAGCTTGGGAATTCCCTGGCGATCCACTGCAGTGGCCCGTGTTCAACCCCTGGTTGGGAAACTTGAGATCCCGCAATGGTCTTGGCATGGCCAAAAAAAAAAAAAAAAGACTAAAAACAAATGCAGTTGTGAACTTGAACTGAATTCTGGATTAAAGAAAATTAAAGTTCCTTATAATAATTTAAGGACAAATGGAGAGATTTGGAAATGAATAAAATAATATACATTAATGATATATAATAATAGAAAATGAATAACTTCTTTAATTGAAGTTAAAAACTTGGGGAAGTAATGAAGATGTTATAATTCTGTTAGAGAATTTCTTTACTCTTAGAATACATTGTGAAGTATTTACATATGAATGTCATGAAATCTGCAACTTAATTTCACGTTTAAGCAAATAATAAGTAGGTAGATAAAGAGAAAAAACAAATACAATATTAACAATAGTCAGATATCACTAAAGAATACATAGGTGATCATTTTCTGTTCTTTCAAATTTCCTATAAGTTTAAAAAATTATAAATACATAGAGAAAAAATAAGAAAGATTTAAGGTAATTTGGAGAAGCATAATATTAAATTTGCCTAGGAGGAAAAAAATTACCTGTTCTGTTTGTTCGTTTATTTTTTGAGATAAAGGGCATCTGGAAGCATATGGATTACCAGGCCCACACAGTTCTCTAGGTTAAAATGTTTTCAGTCATTCATCATTGAGTCAAATATTCAAGAAACTGCCGTGTGTCTGGGGCATCTCAGCGAAATGACTGACTATAAGCTGTAGAACTGTCCACATTGACATATGGTCAAATAGCATTTCATCCTTTGTTGGTTTTATGACCTAGTCAAAGACACCATGACGGATGTCTGTGCTTGGATTGCCTGCTTATCCAGGGCACAGTAGTCAGCTCATTCTTGCTGATAGGATACATCAGAGACTCTTCAGAGATTACACACAAGAGCAAACACATAATGCTTATCGTGAACTGTGCAGAGTTTCAAGCTCAATCAATGTATTATTTTATCTTCATAACAACTCCATAAAGAACATATACTATTATCTCCATCTTACACATGAAGAAGCTAAGGTAAAGAGGGGCTTTGTAACTAGTCCTAGATCACACAGTAATAATTGGCAGAGTTGGAATTCAAATCCAAATCTAGCTACACCGTCTAACCGACTGTCTCATGTTCAGAAGAGTACCTGACCCTTACTTGTGGTTATGCATTCTTTCAATACAGGTGTTCATATTCTTAGTGACATACTTCCAGTTCTCAAAGTCTGGTTGAAGGGCATTCTCCCATGCAAATACAAAACCAGGAAGGTAACATTCTAATTTTATTTTATTGTTTAGTATTTATTTGGCTGCACCAGGTCTTGTTGCGGCACACAGGATTAGTTTGATCTTTGTTGCATGCTCTTATTTGGGTTCTAGTTCTCTGACCAGGGATTGAACGCAGGCCCCCTGCATTGGGAGCACAGAGTCTTAGCCACAGGACCACCAGGGAAGTTTTAACATTCTCATTTCAAAGGCAAAGGGACTTTTATCAAATCCTACCTAATTATATTGTTATCCAACAACCTCACATGAGCATATTTGTGAACTGTTTCAGGAACAAATTTTGCTAGTTTTCTATCCAGCTGACTTGAAGCATTTCAAATATTTTCCTACATACCTACCTGTTCAGTTCAGTTGCTCAGTCGTGTCCAGCTCTTTGCAACCCCATGGACTGCAGCACACCAGGCTTTCCTGTCCATCACAAACTCCTGGAGCTTGCTCAAACTCATATCCATCAAGTTGGTGATGCCACCCAACCATCTCATCCTCTGTCGTCCCTTTCTCCTCCTGCCTTCAATCTTAGCCAGCATCAGGCTTTTTTCCAACGGGTTAGTTCTCTGCATCAGGTGGCCAAAGTATTGGAGTTTCAGCTTCAGCATCAGCCCTTCCAATGAATATTCAGGACTGATTTCCTTTAGGATGGACTGGTTGGATCTCCTTGCAGTCCAAGGGACTCACAAGAGTCTTCTCCAACACTGCAGTTCAAAAGCATCAATTCTTCGGCACTCAGCTTTCTTTATGGTCCAACTCTCACATCATGACTACTGGAAAAACCTTAGCTTTGACTAGACAGACCTTTGTTGGCAAAGTAATCTCTATGCTTTTTAATATGCTGTCTAGGTTGGTCATACCTTTTCTTCCAAGGAGCAAGCATCTTTTAATTTCATGGCTGCAGTCACCACCTGCAGTGATATTGGAGCCCAAGAAAATAAAGTCTGTCACTGTTTCCATTGTTTCCCCATCTATTTGCCATGAAGTGATGGGACCAGATGCCGTGATCTTAGTGTTTTTGAATGTTATTTTAAGCCAACTTTTTCACTCTCCTCTTTCACTTTCATCAAGAGGCTCTTCAGTTCCTCTTCACTTTCTGCTGTAAGAGTGGTGTCATCTGCATCTCTGAGGTTATTGATATTTCTCCCGGCAATCTTGATTCCAGCTTGTGCTGCATCCAGCCTGGCATTTTGCATGATTTTAATGCATATAAGTTAAATAAGCAGAGTGACAATATACAGCCTTGACGTACTCCTTTCCCAATTTGGAACCAGTCTGTTGTTTCATGTGCGGTTCTAACTGTTGCTTCTTGACCTGCATACAGGTTTCTCAGGAGGCAGGTAAGGTGGTCTGGTATTCCCATCTCTAAGAATTTTCCTCAGTTTGTTATGACCCACACAGTCAAAGGCTTTAGCATAGTCAATGAAGCAGAAGTAGATGTTTTTCTGGAATCCTCTTGCTTTTTCTATGATCCAACGGATGTTATCAATTTGATCTTTGGTTCCTCTGCCTTTCTAAATCTAGCTTGTACACTTGGAAATTCTCAATTCACGTACTGTTGAAGCCTCACTTGGAGAATTTTGAGCATTACTTTGCTAGCATTTGAGATGGGTGCAATTGTGAGGTAGTTTGAGCATTCTTTGGCATTGCCTTTCTTTGGGATTGGAATGAAAACTGACCTTTTCCAGTCCCATGGCCACTGCTGAGTTTCCCAAATTTGCTGGCATATTGAGTTTAGCACTTTAACAGCATCATCTTTTAGGATTTGAAATAGGTCAGCTGGAATTCCATCACCTCCACTATCTTTGTTCAAAGTGATGCTTCCTAAGGCCCACTTGACTTCAGACTCCAGGATGTCTGGCTCTAGGTGAGTGATCACACCATCGTGGTTATCTGGGTCATGAAGATCTTTTTTGTATAGTTTTTTTGTGTATTTTTGTCACCTCTTCTTAATATCTTCTGCTTCTTTTTGGTCCATATCGTTTCTGTCCTTTATTGTGCTCATCTTTGCATGAAACGTTGCCTTGGTATCTCTAATGTTTTTTACAAAAATGGCCACAATTTTCCATTCCCTTCCCTATTAACAGAATCTGAAAAAAGAAAAGTGCATTTTATTATGTTGAAGCATTTTAAGAATCAGCAAGTAAAAATCACCTTTGCTCCTTATCAGCATTTATATCCACATAATTGTGATTTTGCATCGCTTCCTGCTAAGAGGTTGAGTCTGTTTCCCCATCTCTTTGATGAGGGCTGGTCTTATGACTTGCTTTGGCCAAGAGGCTTCAGCAGAAGTGATGTTGCTCTAGTTCTGGACTGATCAAGTCCTTACACTGTCTCTTGGAACCCATTCAACCGCCACAGGCATAAAGCAGGGCTAGTCTGCAGGAGAGTGGGAAGCCATACATTGAAACTCAAGTCAGCCCAGTTGTCCCGGCCAAACCCCAGGTGTAGGAGACAGCCGGCCAAGATCAGCAAAGCCATCCCACGGCGTACTGCAGCGGCATGAGGAAGACTGGCTGAGCTCACAATAGTTGCCCAGCTGAGCTCAGCTAGTTGACCCACAGTAAATGTTGGTTGTTTATGCCAGTAAATTCTGAAATGGCTGGTTGTATAGCAAAACCTGACACTGCAGCTCACTAACTTTTCCAAAACCTCAGTATGTCCCAAAGGGACAGCTAGCACCCCACTGTCTTAATCTCTCCAGGCTACTATGACAAAATACCACAGACTGGGTGGCTTACAAACACCAGGATTTATTTCTCACAGTTCTGGAGGCTGGAAGTCTGAGAACAGGGGTCCAGCATAGACAGGAGAGGGCTGTCTTATGGGTTGCAGACTTCTCACATGGCAGAAGGGGCTAGGGAGCTCTGGGGAACCTTATGAGATCATCACCTCCCAAAGGCCCTGCCTTCTAATACCATCACTTGGAATTTTGAGGGGACACAAGCATTCACTCACTAGCCCCCATGAACCACTTAACGAAGAGTCTGAAAGCACGCATATTTTGAAATGGTTAAGCATAAGCCCAAGACCCATCACACAGAAGCATTTCAAAATCATGCTAACTTGTGAGCATTTGAAAATCATGCTATCTATCATTCATTTTTCTCAAGGAAAAATTAATTGCTGTGCAGAATTCCAACCACGTAGCACTTTTAAATCCAGCGCTCAAATGTGAACATTTCTTAAAGATCTGATTTTCTACATCAGAAGCTTGTCCTTCCTGTTTACCAACTGTCTTCCTGGCCATTAGCTGCCACTGAGTTCTGACTGGATGAAGGCTGTCTAAGAGCAGTTGTTCCTCAGCTGACCCCCAGGGTCCCATCTAACTGAGAGAAAATGGTAGGTATGGGATCACTGACTATGGCGATAGCAGTCCTTTCTATTGAGAGCTGTATCAGCTTCTTCCACCGTTTAACAAGAACAAAGTTTTCTTCAGATGTGGCTAATCTTCACCATTGCTAGCAACATAAAATTCTAGTGGTGAGATTTTAGGTTTTCCTGCAAGAAGTAGCCCTTCGATTTAGTTGCTCTTTTTAATGAAAGTTTCTGTATGGGTATATCCAAAAGACTTACTCCTAGTTTGTGTATTCTTTGGAGTTGTAGTGTATAAAGACCATTTTCACAGTACTTTGTTTAATCTATTTATAGGAACCTTATGTATTAGGGAAGTAAAACTTTTTGTCCGTGATCTAAGTTCTAAATAGTATTTTCCTGTTCTCCTTTGAATTTGCTTATGGCAGTGGGTGCTAGGAAGAAAAGTATAATTTTTAGGTTGTCAAATATTCAGTTTAGTTCAGTTCAGTCGCTCAGTCATGTCCTGACTCTTTGCGACCCCATGAATCGCAGCACACCAGGCCTCCCTGTCCATCACCAACTCCTGGAGTTTACCCAAACCCATGTTTATTGAGTCAAATATTATCCACTTCTTAAAATTTCTAGATTTTGAGTCATAGTTAAAAAATCCTTGTCCTCTCTGAATATCTAAAATTTTATATTTACTTCTAGTGTTTTACAATTTTGCTTTCCATCCTTTCTAATCTTTTTGGAAAAAAACAAAATGAAGCCACTTAGAATTTATTTCAGTATGTTTTTCAGATGGTTAACTTGATTCCCATATCATTTACTGAATGTTCCATTTTCTTCCACTATTTGAGATGCCAGTTTTTATTGCACAGTAAGTTTCCCTATGCATATTGATCTGTTTCTAGATTTTTCGTTCTCTTATCTATCTATTCATTCACCAGTGCACACTCTTTTAAATATTTAGGTTTATAAATATTTTCATTTGAATTTTTCAAATTTGAAGGAGTATTTTTGCTTATTTATTTTCCCATATTAATCTTAGAATCAGCTTGTCCAGTTAAATATTTGTTACTATTTTTATTGGAATCATATTAAGTTTACTGTTAGCTTACAGAGAACCAGCATTATAATACTGGATGTAGTATTTTTAGATTCCCAGGTGCCTTAGTGGTAAAGTGCCAATGTAGGAGACACAGGTTCAATCCCTGGTCCAGAAGATTCCCTGGAGGAGGGCATAGCAACACACTCCAGTATTCTGGTTGGGAAAATCCCATGGACAGAGGAGCCTGGTGGGCTACAGTCCATGGGGTCGCAAAGAGTTGCACACTCCAGAGTGGACACACCCATAGTGTTTTCAGTTTTCAATGTACATTTGTGTTTATCAGAATTAAAAATCTTTGCTCACATAGTTCTTTACACTTCCTAAGTTAGTTCCTAGAAGCCACTTATGTTATTAAATTTTTACTCTCTTCCCATGACATTTTCATATATATGAGCAGATAGTCTATAAACAGTGATAATTTTAACCTTCTTTCCATTTTTATACCTTGAATTTCTGATCTAATTATTCTATTTTAGTGCCTTCAAAAACCTATTAAGTGATAATGATGAATGTGGCTCTTCTGGTTAAAAGTACATCTACCAACTCTTTGACATTCGTCCCTTCATAAGATGGTTTTGCCTCTTTCTCCCTGAGAGCCCTAGACGCCTTTCTCCTCCACGAGAGCCCTGGGCCCTTTCCTCCTTGAGGGCCCGGACTCCTTATCAGCCTGTCTAAGAATTAGCTCTCTCAGGAGGGGCCAGTGCCATGTTTTGAGGACACTCAAGCAGCAAAGGAATCTGCTGTCAGCCTGTTTGTTTAACCTATACACTGAGAACATCATAAGAAATGCCGGAGTGGATGTTACAAGCTGGAATCAAGATAAACGGAGAAACATCAACAACCTCAGATATGCGATGATACACCACTCTAATGGCAGGAAGCCAAGAGGAAGTAAAGAGCCTCTTCTTGATGAGGGTGAAAGAGGAGAGTGAAAGAGCCGGCTTAAGACTAAATATTAAAAAAACTAAGATCATGGCATCCAGCCGCATTACTGCATGGCAAATAGAAGGGGAAAAGATGGAAGTAGTGACAGGTTTCCTCTTCTTGGGCTCCAAAATCACTGTGGATGGTGACTGCAGCCATGAAATCAGAAGACAATTGCTTCTTGGCATGAAAGTGATGACAAACCTAGACAGTATACTGAAAAGTAGAGACATTACTCTGCCAACAAAAGTCTGTATAGTCAAGGCTGTGGTCTTCCCAGTGGTCATGTATGTTTGTGAGAGCTGGACCATAAAGAAAACAGAACGTCAAAGAATTAATGCCTGTGAACTGTGGTGCTGGAGAAGACTGCTGAAAGTCCCTTAGACAGCAAGGAGATCAAAACGGAGATCAACCCTGAATATTCACTGATGCTGAATATTGACTGATGCTGAAGCTGAAGCTCCAGCATTTTGGTCATCTGATGTGAACAGACAACTCACTGGAAAAGTCTCTGATGCTGGGAAAGATGGAGAGCAGAAGAAGAAGGCATCAGAGGATGAGATGGCTGGATGGCATCACAGATCCATTGAACATGAACTTGGGCAAACTCTGGAAGATGGTGAGGGACAGGGAGGCCTGGTGTGCTGCAGTCCATGGGGTAGCAAAGGGTCAGACACGGCTGGGTGACTGAACAACAATAACAAGCAGCCGTGTGGTGGCAGACGTTGAGTCACTGAGGTTTCTGGCCAGCAGTCATGCAAGTGAGCCTGGAAGTGGATCCTCTTGCCTGGTTAAGCCTTCACGACTGCAGCCTGAGCTAATGTCATGACTATGACTTTATAAGAAACGGAACCAGAACAATACAATTAAGCTGCACCTCCCCCCACAACGTGTTGGTGCAGTTTTTGCCTATTGGAGTAGGTTATAAATTGATTCAAAAGACCTACAAAGTTTAAAAATGAATTGTATCAGCTAAGATTGGAAGGGACAGGGACAGTACAACATGAAGAGAGGTGTTCAGACCTCTGCACAACTATGGACAGGAAGCAGCTGAGAAAACAATTTAGCTGTAAATATGGGCTACTTTTTATGGAACTGGAAGGATAACTCAGAAGGTGCAGCCAACAGCCCAGTGGATGGAGAAAAGAGCCACTGAGTATTCCCAGGAAGTCGACAGAGTCCTGATCAAGGAACCGGCAGTGTTTACCCAGTTAGATTTCAGAATTTTTATGGACTAGTAACTACTGTGTGCCTTTTACTGCTGTCCTCTTAGAAGGGAAATGCCTATAGAGGCACAGTCTCCTGTGCATCTCTCATCATTGCTCACTACGGATGTGGGAGTGATTGGTGCAGATCCGCTGTCTTTTTAATTCACAGAACTTCACATGGAGAGGAACCACTTGAATTACACCCAAGAAACTACATCCAAGAGCCTCATCTGCTCCAGGACCTCACAAGATTTTGGAACTTAATGCTGTAATGGAATGAGAACTTTACATGCGCCTGGGGAGGAGATGAGTTTATGCTGCATGTGGAAAGAATGCAAAACATTTGTGGCCAGAGGGTGATTCTGGAAGTTTTAAGACAGGATCCTCAAATGATTTAACTCTCAGCCAATCAATCTGATTCTGTGGCTGCTTGACTGATAGAATACAGTGCAGAATAAAGATTCTATATCAGTTTCTGGTCCCAGGCCTTAAGTGTTAAGGGAAAAAAAAATCAATGACAATTGTTAAAGATGGATGGACCATGATTATAGGTACAGGGACCACTGCAATGGAATTTTGCAGTTGGGGAGACTGGGCTCAACAAGACTGAAGTCAAAGTGTTAGTCACTCAGTCGTGTCCAACTCTTTGCAAGCCCATGGACTGTAGCCCATCAGGCTTCTCTGTCCATGGAATTCTCCAGGCAAGAATACTGGAGTGGGTAGCCATTCCTTTCTCCAAGGGATCTTCCCAACCCAGGGATTGAACTTGGGTCTCCTACATTACAGGGAGTGTCTTTACCATCTGAGTCACCTGGGAAGCCCCAAAATAGATGTAATATCTAGAGCTGTGATGGCCATCTTGGGACATGTGTGCTCAGTCATGTCTGACTCTTTTCAGTGCAAGGAGTATCCCACCAGGCTCCTCTGCCCATGGAATTTTCCAGGCAGTGGGGTGCCATTTCCTACTCCAGGGGATCTTCCCAACTCAAGGATTGAACCTGCATCTTTTGTTTCTCCTGCATTGGCAGATGGATTCTTTACCACTAGCGTCACCTGGAAAGCCCAGGGAGACAGGGCTCAACCCAAATACAGCATGCTAAGTGGGAATTTAGAGCCAAGGAGGAGGGCAGGGATCAGCGGATGGAAAATTACTAACAGGAAACATAAAGGGTAAGGGGGTTTCTGGTTGAACCCACCTAATAGGTTTCTTGTTGAAGGCAAGCGAGAGTGATCAGGTATTACCTAGGTGATGGTGGAGACTAAGGAATCTGATCAGATACAGAAATAAAGGGTTCCTAAAATGACTCGTTCCTGCTAGACCTGAATTTTACAGATGGGACAGGAGAAGATTGGGAGCCTGACTAACGTTCGCTCAAGCAAAGAATCTTTGGCCTAAAACACAAGTAACTTCTCCTGCTTGTCTTTTGGAACTTGCTTTTGGATTCCAGCTGCCGAGCTGTATGGATGTCAAGACCACACGGAAAGCCCACGTGTAGGTATTTCAGCAGCCCAACTGAGGTCCGGGTCCACAGTCAGCATCAGCAATAGTCATGAATATGGGCATCCTTGCCTCGACAGGAAAGACCCTGGATGGGAATACCCCTATGTCCAGTGACCTCCAGAACCATGAACAATAACAAGAGCATAACAGCCCTCTGTTCCTGAGACCGAACCCCTCCTTGAACTCAACTCGCCAAACTGCTCAAGGTAGTTAGTAGTCGAGCTAACTTTCCGGAGCCCTTTCTCGGGAGCATTGATTGGCTTGCACTCACGTCAATCAAGACTTTCCGCCTAACGGGTCGTTGAGCCCCAGACAGGGGGCTGAACAGCCAACAGCTCCCTACTGGCCGAGACTCATAACCACTGTCCCCATCTATAGAGTGGGCAAAACCCAGAAGCTGCCCACAAAGACCGCACGAGGTCAAAGCTCCTCCAGATGTGGGCTTAGGGCGGCTTCCTCCAGTACGGCCCAATGAACTCTTCCTTCTGGCCGCAAATTCAGCCCCAGAACCCGCCCAAGAGGAAGGAGATGTGATTGGTGGCTCAGTACGGAGGCACGGAGACTCACGGGAGCCTCGATCCGGCCCTTGCCGCCATTGCGCAGGCCGCCTGTCAATCAGCCTGCCTTTCGGGCTGTGCGGAAGCGGACGGCCCCTCGGCCCCGCCTCCTCCCGGGCTGGCGCGCGGGGCGGCCGCCGGGCCGCAGAGGCTGGGACCGGCCGTGTGGGCGCGGCTGCACGACGCCGCCCCGCGGTTCCCTCCCGGCGAGGGGTCGGGAGCGCCGCGGAGGCCCGGGCGCGGCGCGGCGGGGCGGGCCCGGGGCGAGCGCGGGGCGGGGCCGCGGCCGGGGCGGGGCCGGGGAGGCGGAAGCGGCGGGCGCGCTCGGGCCGGGGCGGTGGAGAAGCCAGCGTTCGGGCCGGCGGTGCGGCGTCGGCGGGGTTGGCCGGGGGGCGGCGGGGCGCTCGAGCCGGGGCGGGCGGGCCGCGGGCCGGGGGTCAGGCCGGTGGTAGGGTGGCGGGCGGGCTGCGCCCCCGCTCCCGCGCGTTCCCGGGGAGGATGCGGCCGGGGGCCCCCGGGGCGGGGCGGGCGGCGGCGGCGGCAGCGCTAGCGGCGCAGGGGGCGGGCGGCGGCGGCATGAGGCGCGGGGCCGGCGCCCGCGGGAGGGAGGCGCTGCCGGCGGCCCGGCCGCTCCCGCTGCAGCTGCTCGCCGGGCTCGCCGTGCCCCGCCCCGCGGGGCCCCGGCTGCTCTCGTCGCGGCCGCCGCTGGTGACCGTCGCTCGCCGCTCCGCCGGAGGCTTCACCCGCGCCCTCCCCCAGGACGCGGCCCGCGGAGCTCCGGCCCCTGCGCCCCGCTCGCGGAGACCGCGCCGCGCGCGCCGGGGCGGCGGCGAGGCCGGAAGATGGCCTGGGTGCTCAAGATGGACGAGGTGATCGAGTCCGGGCTGGTGCACGACTTCGACGCCAGCCTCTCGGGCATCGGGCAGGAGCTGGGCGCCGGCGCCTACAGCATGAGGTACCAGAGCCCGGGGGCGGGCGGGCGGAAGCCTCCCTCTCCTTGGGAAAGGCCTGCGCGACCCTGGGCCTCCGCCCGCGCCATGGGGCCCCGCGGGCCTCTGCCCAGCGCGCTGGCGGGCGACGGCGGGCGGCCCCGCAGGCTTCGGCCCCGCGGGCCGCTCCCGAGGGCTGCAGTTTTGCTGTAAAACACGCCCCGCTGTTAGGATGACTCGAGCTGGGGGAAGGGGCTACCTCGCCTTGCAAATGATTTACAAGCCACTTAGAGCTGGAATAAGGTGCGCGAAATGGTAGGACTTGTGTTGGGAAACACTCTCCAAGGTTTTGCTATCAGTTCCTACTCTGTTCTACATTGTAGTCTTCCCTGGTAACAAATTTCAATCTCTTGTTATTCCAATAGTAAGTATATCATAACTGGAAGTATCCGCATGGGAGAAATAGCACATTAACTTAGGTTTTGTTTTGTTTTTATTGTCGCAAAGTGAGGTTTTTTTTCACGGGGGGGTGGTTATACCCTCCGAGGCTGTTTCCTTTTGAACAAGGCTTTAGGATGCACTGATTGCCCCACAAAAACACGAGTTTGTTTAGTCTCTGCTCTCTGTACAAGCAACCATTCATTTTGTTTAATTTTGAGAGGTTGAAAGACATTTGCGCTTAGTCTCTTGCCTTGAACCTGAAGAAAAGTCGCTTATTTGTTTTTTCCTACCGGTTTGGTAGCTCTGTATTTTTACTTTGTAGCACTTTTTATGGAAAAACAGTTTGCATACATACGTTCGTCCGATTGAAGTGTAAACTTCAGTGGTTAGGCAGCTTTTCTTTAATGCGTGTAAGTGAGATTTTCCATAGATGGTCTTTAACGCCCCGTGTCTTGAAAGTGCTGTCCAGTTTCTCACTGCAGCTCTAGGGGAAGGACAGGGAGAATGAAAAGTCAAGAAGAAAGACTCTGGGTCAGAGCAGGCCTGGGATGGTAGGGACTACTCCCCAGAATAATTTGGCTTTTCAATCTTCAAGGGAAACTCTGAGCTGAAAGGTGGAGATGGTTTGTAGGGTGTGGAAGCGCCTGGAGGAACGCCTTAGGTCACCAGTCTGTGACCCTGACCAGATCTGTGCAGGTCTTCCTGAACTTGGCACTTACTCTCTCTGTAGCTGTGCAGCCTGAGGGCTCTGGATGAGGTGGCTTATTTTCTAGAAAGTTTAGTCGCTCAGTCGTGTCTGACTCTTTGTGACCCTGTGGATTGTAGACTACCAGGCTTCTCCGTCCACGGGATTTTCCAGGCAAGAGTACTGGAGTGGGTTGCCATTTCCTTCTCCAGAGGATCTTCCCGACCCAGGGATCAAACCCGGGTCTCCCACATTGTAGGTAGACACTTTACCGTCTGAGCCACCAACTGTCTTAGTTGTTGAGGAAATTGAGCTGCTGAAAGTCGTAGGGTCACTCCTGTAGGCAGTACTAGAGGCACTGATTCCCTAGTGGGACACGAGCCATTGCTGCTCCTGGAGACCCTGGACTTGCAGTCAAGGCAGAAGAGAGCAGGTGAGGCAAATTCAGTGTTTATTCTCAATTATGGTTAGTGAAGGTCAGCTGCTGAGAGCTTTGCTTATTGAGGGCTGTTGTGAGCTGTTATTGAGAGACTTTAGATTTCTAGAGTTCTGCTTCAGAACTAGGTTCGTTAGTTGGCCGTTTGTTTTGGCCAACTAATGAACATTTTGTTTGTGGACTAGAAAGAATTTTGATATTACCTTTTTACTACCTTGTTCTTAATGTCTGACATCTTTGTAATTCTGTGTCTTTCAGCAACACTTTCCAGGGGAAACTTTTTTCCAGTGATTGTCTTCAGTTAGTGGTTCCATGGTGTGTGTATTTTACTCTAAATTTTCAAGTATCTTTGAAGGCAAATACCACTTTTAAGGAGTCTGTTTATTTTTTTGGATTTAATTGGGTCCTCAAAAACTGGGAAGAGCCAGGAGACTGCTTGCCTCTTGGAAATTCAAGGCCCTTCGTTTGAAATGCAAACTTTGGCAGATTCCAAAATTGCCTGATCTAGAGAAGGTCTGAAGAAAGCTTGGGGTTGTTGCAGACCTCCTTTGATGGCCCTTGTGCTTCCTACACCCGGCCCTGGAGCTGGGAGTGCCCAAGCCTGTCTGCTCTGCAGGGCAGTGGTCTTCTTAGGCATCAGGGAAGCAGGACATTCCCAAGTTCCAGGGAAGTAAGGCTTGTGATTTTTGTCTATTTCATTTCTTCTCTCAAGTTAGAAGTAAACTTGAGGTACTCAACTTGAAATTACTGGAAAAGCGACTTCTTGATACAAATTTGCTCTGGAGGCAGCTTTGCATTTTTCTTTCAGAGTGAAGTCTGTTTACTGCATGTGCTTTTTGAATGCTTAAATCAAGAGGTATTTCTAAATACTTCTTTTAGAAAATGATTGCTTCAGCTTTGGGGGAAGATAGCATGAAAGGAACTTATGGTTTCTCTCAATAGTCTGACAGTTTTGAAATGTATGTTTGCATTAAACAATGTAGGCTGATAGTATTGGATTATGATGAGGCTAATTTCTGGTAAAATCTTTGCTTCTTCCCTTTTGTTTTCTACACTCCAGTCTGCACTGTGTGTTTTTCTTCTGTGTGTACCCAGTACCCCATTTGTATATAAGGGGTAGGCTGCTGCAGATTCTGTTTGAAATGAGGCAGGTCAGAAATATTTTTTAAAATCTAAGTTCCAGTATCAGGAGTCTAGAGATGGTTAGAGACCTTAGAAGGCTAATAGGCCAGTCCTGTTCTTCTAAGTGAGTAAACCTCAGCTGGTAGATGTTAAAGTGATTGTTAGTAAAGTGATTGTCAGTGGCACAACAGAGGGCTGAGTTTCCCCTCACTGAATGAAGGCCGAAACCCATTGTAACTTGAAATCTGGGTCATACATGTTCTGTGACGTAAGGAGCAGATAACCAAAGGACTCAAAAAAGTAAAACTCTTCTAAGAAGGTCTTTTGGGCCACCTGGTAATTTTCATTCCATCTTAAGGGTTCGCAAAAAATATATAATTTATAGTAAGTTAATTTTCAAGATTTAAGGAGTAATCTGAAAAATAAAAAGAAAAGTGACTTCTTTATGCATAAAAACATTTTTGATACTAAATAATTCCCTTCTCAAAGGGCATTGGCCTGAGCTCTGTAAAACTTCATTATGGTTTAAATCTGTTTCGAAACAAAAGGTGTACTTTACATATGTTCTCAATTGGGAGGTACATTTGTAGTTTATAAATAATTTGCTAAATCAAAACTGGTTTGAGATGAAGACAGATATTCTATACTGATTAAAAGGTTAAAAGGTCAGTTTATAGACCCTTGAAGGAAATGGGAAAATTTCAACTTTGTGATCAGTGTTAATAAAAGATTACTAAGGATATATTTTATTATTTTACAATGTAACTGTTAATAGCTGATGGTTTTCTGTGGGTCTCATGCTAAAGCAGAATGTTCTTGAATGGATGACATTTCTTGAAAGTATAGGAAATTTTCAGAATCAGTGAAATTTGATAAATTTATTATAGTGCTACCTGAGACTACTTCCAGAATTGGCGATAATTTCTATAAAATTCCTCATTTCAAATTTCAGAAACTTTTTCTGGATTTAATATTAAAAGAATTCAGTAAATTGTTGGTAAAAAAAAAAAAATGATACTTCAGGGTATATTGTCCACATTGGACTTTATAATTAGTAACTAAATTATAATCAAATTCACTTAATCAAATAAAATTTATTACTTTAAGGCAGGGATTGGCAAAGCTTTTCTATAAAAGGCCAGATAGCAAATATTTAAGGCTTTGTATTTAAGGCCAGAGGATCTCTGTCACTCTATTTTGTTTGTTTACAACCTTTTAAAAAATATAAAAGCAATTCTTAGGTCATGGTTGGTTGTACAAAAACAGGCCAGCTGGGTTTGGCCTTTGGGCTGTAGCTAGTTGACCCCTGCTCTAAAGGATAGATTCTAATAATATACTTTGATTGCCTTGGAGAAACATTTGCTGAGTATTGAAACCTTATATTCAAAAAGTAATATTTGTGTAAACTAACCATTCACTCAGCTAATTTATACATATCCTATTGTTTGTCCATAGATTTCATTATGTTCAATTTTTAAAATCAGGTTGGTCCCCTCAGTCCCCTAAGAGTAAGTTCGGTACAGTTTGCGTCCTTTATTCAGTGTTGTTTGAAACTTGGTATTTTATTGATATGGTCTCATAATTTGATGTGTTTTATCACAGTAACACTTGCCAGTTTGCCAGGACAGCTTAAATGTTTACTTTTGGTGGAAAGGAAAAAAAGATGCCTGATCCTTTTTTTTTTTGCTGTAGATTCTGTCACTGAATTTAGAAGTTCTGTCCTTTCTGTTTTGCTTGCTTTGGAACATATCTGATAGGTGGATGTGGAACTGTTTTGTGCTGAATCTTGGTAGTAGAGTCTTTCTGTTTTAATCTTTGTGAGTTTATGAGTTAGGATTTACAAGGTAAAAAGATAGTGTAGAGAGCTGACATCTACCCTTTACCCAGCATCTCCTACTTTCATAATCAGAGTACAGTTTTCAAAACTGCCTTGGTACAGAACTGTTAGCTGAAGAACAAAATTTATTTGGATTTCACAGTGTTTTTTTCTGTATTGCCTTTTTTCTGATCCATGTTCTGTCTAGGACCCCATATTGCATTTGTTTTCTATTTCCTTCAATGACAATTCCTTAGGTTTTTCCTTCTCTTTTATGACTCTGATACTTCTGATATGTAGTAACGAGAAATATTACGTTTTTAAACGTGTGACAGTTTTTTTAAGGCAAACGTAGACTATACCTGTGCATACTATTTGGCTTTCAAAGGATGCTTGTCATTTCAGCAGGATGATTTTGAGGGGAGGAGAAGTCTGTTGGTGTCATTTATTATGGATGACTTTGTTTCAGTCTGTCTGAGTAGAATAGCATGCTGTATTGTTTTGTAGTCTGTTCATAATCAGAAACTTTTACATTTTACTAATTTATTTGAGAAAACAATTACAAACCATTGTACATGACCACAAATATATTTTGTTTGAAAACTTTTTTCCAAAACCAAACATGGGAAGAATTGCATTCTCTTATACTTGCAAATTGATTTAATGTCTGGCGTAGTAAAACAGATGGATTCTCTTACCTGCTATTAGAGTATACTGTTTTGGTTGACATAAGTGAATAAAGTTCAGCCTCACATAGATATGTGGCTGGAAAAGGACAGGTTATGTTAATAGCCGTTTCAGATCATTCGGGATATTCTTTGATAGTTACCAGCATACCAGCACTTGACAAGAGGCAGTTTCTTAAAGTTGCAGTGTGGAATCTGAAACTGTGTCAGTGTACTTTTTGTATCGTTACATTAGAATCAGTTGGTCTGTTTTGAACTTGGACTGGGTCTCTGAACCTGTATACTTGTAAATGTGCAAGTATTGGTCATTTGGAAAAGAATCATTTCTCGAGTTTTGCAGATCTTCTCGATGTTCTCATTTTTCACTATGCAATACCGAAAAATCGCATTGCTTAGCATCACCACCGTCTCATCAGAGAGAGCTCGCGGTGGAAGGAGGGTGCAGATTTTGTCATTGGTAACAAATGCTGTCATAGTTGTTTTCCTTGAAATGAAAGGCTCACTTTTAGTTTTGAGGAAATTTCTGTCAAATACTCAGAAATGAATAGTCATAGTTTGTCAATTTTTATTTTAAGTAAAAATGATATTGTGTAAGAGAAGCTGCTTAATCCATTCACAGATCAGTTTCATGAAAACCTTTTCTTTAGAAAACCATTGCACTTAGGTGTGCAACAGAAATACATTATACCTACCCAAGGACCAGTATTTAATAAAGTTAATGTTTTTATACAATGACTGCTTGTGTCGCTTGGTGCTACTGCATTGATTCATGCCAAGGCACCTGCAGTTTTAACCACCTTCGGTTTTGTGCAAATGTCAAGAGTGAAAAAGGCAAATAATGGTTTGGTATTATTCTGAGCATAGCTTTGACCTCCTGAACCTCTGAAAATCTCAGGTTCTCCGGGATTCCAAGACCATACTTTGAGAACCTCTCGTCTAATATGTGCCTAGAGTGTCGATATTTAAAGTATTTTCTACTAAATTAAAAACAAACCCACTCAGAATTCAGAGAGCCCCGCAAAGGGAAGAAATAGGATTTGAAGTTGGGGGTGTGACCTCCACTTCTTTCCACTGCACCTGTTGGCTGCTCACAAGCGAATAACTGAGAAGTCTTCTCAAAGTGGAAGATGATCTTTCTGGATATAAGGAAAATCACATGGGAATGCTGTGTTTTTTTCTTTTTCTTGTTTTATCTTTCTTTTTTTCTCTCTCTCTCTCCTCTGCTGGACCTTGCCGAACTTATTAGTTCTAATAATTGTAGGAGCTCAGATATGCTAGTTGATATCTTTAAATAGTAATGGGTTTGTTTCTTCTCGTGTAATCTTTACATTTCATTTTCTTGCCTTAGTGTGGGGTAAGCCTTAGCCTTCACTGCAGTGTTGTTTGGAAACACCGAGAACTTGAGTCTTTAGTCTACTTACTGATTAGAGACAATGCTTCCAAAGTTTCATAAATAGGTTGTCTCTGTTCTTAGCTGAGATCGAGCCTCAATTTTCTTTCTTTCTTTCTTTTTTTTTTTGTTCCCCTGTCCTTTTAAAAAAACATTAAGGCTGTATCAGCTTCATGTGAGCTGGATAACTTTCTTTTTATGGGCTAAATATTTTTGTGTGCTGTGCTTACTCAGTCGTGTCTGACTCTGCGACCCCACGAACCGGGGCCCGCCAGGCTCCTGGGTCCATGGGGATTCTCCAGGCAAGATTACTGGAGTCGGTTGCCATGTCCTCCTCCAGGGGATCTTCCTGACCCAGTGATCGAACCCAGATCTCCTGCATTGCAGGCAGATTCTTTACCATCTGAGCATGGGATTTAATTTTTTTCCCAAGGTTTTATAAAGCTTTTTATAAAGACAATCTGGATAAGATGATTTTATTTTGTCTTTGCCCACATAGGTGTTTGCCTGTTTACATTTATTTAATGGACATAGGAAATTCACAATTTATCTCAGTTGTGGGAATTTTTTTCCAGTTTTTTTCTTTTTACTGATCTCTCCAATATCTGTGATTACACCATTTCTTTCACTCCATGTGTTTCTCGCGTGTTTTCCTTCTTCCATGACCTATCTCAGACGTTTGTCTCTGTCTAGTATTTTGTGAGAAATCAGATTTTGGGTTTGTTTCTCTTTATTGTGTTTTCTGTTTCATTTCTGTGGTTCCTTCCTGTTGTTCTGATTACCCTGATTATTTTCTGTCTTTCTCCTCTGTTTTTGGTATGCTTGTAATCCATCTGTAGCTATGTATTTATCTGTAAGTTTCTCTCCCAGGTTTTGAAGGCAGCACCTTTGTTTCCATTCAGTTCTCCCCCCCCCCCTTTTTCTAAAGGTAATTAAGTTTTTATTTATTTTTATTTTTGACTGTGCTGTGTCTTCATTGCTGTGTGTGGGCTTTTCTCCGATTGCGGCAAGTGGGGCCTGCCCTCTAGTTGCGGTGTGCAGGCTTCTCATTGCCGTGGCTTCTCTTGCTGTGGAGCACGGGCTCTAGGGTGCTCAGGCCTCAGTAGTTGTGGCACCCGGGGTTCGGCTGCCCTACGGCATGCAGAATCTTCCCAGACCAGGGAATGAACCCCAGGGATTGATCCCCTGCTTTGGCAGGCAGGATTCTTAACCACTGGATCCCCAGGGAGGCCTGTTTTTGTTTTCTTGTTGTAGTCTTTTGTATGTTCTGGATACCAACCTTGACTACACGTATATGTCACAGATAACTCTCTTCCACTCCATGACACCTTCCCATTCTCTTTATGATGGCTTTTAAACAGAAGGTCTTGATTTGGATATGGTCAGATTGACCAGCCTTTTCAATTATAGTCTTTCCCTACTCTGAGGTCATAACAATACTCTTATAGTCTCTTCTGAAGGCTTATTACTTTACATATTACATCTAAGTTGACAATCTCTAGAGTTGTGGTTTTTTTTCTTTCTGTTTTTGGTATTGTATGAGAGGAGGCCAGTTAGTGGCAGCTGTATGAGCCTGCGATTTACCTAATATCTTTGAAAAGACTGTTTATTTCTCACCCTTTTTTTTTTTTTTTTTTTTTGCCATTTGAGAATTTTTATTTGTTTAAAATTAATTTATTTATTTTAATTGGAGGCTAGTTACAATATTGTTGTGGTTTTTGCTATACATTGACATGAATCAGCCATGGGTGTACATGTGTTCCCCATCCTGAACCCCTCCTCCCACCTCCCTCCCCATCCCACCCCTGAGGGTCATCCCAGTGCATCAGCCCTGAGCACCCTGTCTCATGCATCGAACCTGGACTGGCGATCCGCTTCACATATGATAATATACACGTTTCAGCGCTACCCTCTCAAATCATCCCACCCTCGCCTTCTCCCACAGAGTCCAAAAGACTGTTCTTTAAATCTGTGTCTCTCTTGCTGTCTCGCATATAGGGTTATTGTTACCATCTTTCTAAATTCCATATGTATGCGTTACTATATTGTATTGGTGTTTTTCTTTCTGACTGACTTCACTCTGTATAAAAAATAAGGAACGCTTCATGAATTTGCGTGTCATCCTTGCACAGGGGCCATGCTAATCTTCTCTGTATCGTTCCAATTTTAGTATATGTGCTGTCGAAGCGAGCACTATTTCTCACCTCTTTATACTGCCATTCTGTTATAAATCCAGTGCCCATCAGTGTTCTAAATCTGTTGTCCTGTTTGCAGATTCTGGATTCTGTCCTTGTGTTCTTGGGAAATACCCAGCTAGATGATGGTTTGTCATTACACTCTTGAATTTGACTTGTTAATGCTCAGTTTAGGATTTTTGCATCTATATTTATGGCTGACATGAGCTTTTCACTTTCTTTTCTAGTTTTGTTTGTACCTAGTTTTGATGTCACAGTTGCATAAGTCTTCATAAGGAATAAGGTTAATTCCGCGGTTTCTGTCCTGTTGAATACTTTGTATAGGAGCTGCCCCTGAAAGTCCAGTAGCACTCCTCTGTGAAAGTCTTCCCTGGGGGAAAATTTGTAACCACAGTATCAGTCTCTGTAGCATTATTTTTTTTTAAGCCTTTTATGTCTTTGTGATTTTGTTTGCTTTGACTGTGCTGGCTGTTAATTGCTTTGCGTGGTCTTTCTCTAGTTGTGGCCAGCAGGGCTCCCCTTCATTGTGGTGCACGGGCTGCTCATTGCGATGACTTCTCTTGTGTGGAGCACGGGCTCTAGGCGCTGTGGGCTTAGCAGTTGTGGCACATGGACTTAGTTGCTCTGCAGCATGTGGGATCTTCCCGGACCAGTGATGGAACCCGTGTCCCCTGCATTGACAGACAGATTCTTATCCACTGCGCCACCAGGGAAGTCCCGTAAAGTGTTTCATGTCTTAAAGTGTTGGTGTTCCTTTCCTAGAAAACTCTTTATCTTATCCATATTTTCAGATACGTTGCTGTAGTTGTTAGTGATATTCTCATCTTACTAGTTTTTATATCATCAGTTACAGCTTTTTTACTCATCTTTATCAGTGCCTTCTCTTTTCGAGCCATCTCTCCTAGACGTGTATCTCATTTTTTAGGGCACACTGGACACTTTTGTGCACTTGAGTCTTTTATTTTTTTCATTTTTGGCAGTGCTGCGTCTTTGTTGATGTGAGGGCCTTTCTCAGGTTGCGGCGAGCAGGGGCTGCTCTCCAGTCGCGGCGGCGCGGGCTCCTCATGGTGGCTTCTCATCGTGGCTTCTCTTGCGAAGCATGGACTCTAGGGCACGTGGGCTTCAGTAGTTTCGGCATTTCTGCTCAGTGTTTGTGGGACACGGCTTAGTTGCTCCCCAGTATGTGGGGTCTTCCCGGACCAGGAAACCAGGACCTGCATTTTCTGCATTGGATTCTTTACCGTCGAGCCAGGGAAGCCCCCTGCGTTTGGTTCTTGTTTGTCGGGACTAGGAGAAGTCCCAGATTTCCAGGACACTCCTTTTCTTGTGTTCAGCACGGTACTCTGCACTTGCTCATTTCTGTAGCCAGCTCCGCATTCTGACCAGTTCCTAAAATTCTCCCACTTTACTCTCTGGAATTCTCAGTCCATCAGAAAAATCTCCTAAATGGTCAGTGTTACGGATTGAATTGTGTGTCCCCCAAAAAGATATGTTGAAGTCCCAGGCACCTCCCCCCCAACGGTGCCTCAGAATGTGACCTTATTTGGAAATAAGGCCTTCACAAAGGTAATCCAGTTAAAATGAGGTCATCGGGGTGGGCACTAGTTGAAGAGAACTGGTGTCCTTATAGAAAGGGGAAATCTGGACACACACAGACACACCCACGCACAGGGAATACTGAAGACACCCAGGAAGAAGCTGGCCCTGGGCCTGGAGTGCTGTGCCTACAAGTGAGGAGCACCCAGCCTCCGCCACCAAACCCCAGAAGCTGCGGGAGAGGCCTTCCCTCCCGGTGCTCAGCCAACACCTGGATTCATACTTCCGGCCCCTGAACAGTGAGACAGGAAACTGCTGCTGTTTTAAGCCTCTAGTTTCTGGTTCTTTGTTATGACAACCCTAGGAAGCTAGTATAGCCAGCTTTGTCTCTTAATGCTGTCTTCCCCTACCCTACTCTTGAGGAAACCTGCTATCTGAGGACACTCTTCCCCTGAGACCCTCTCAGCTGCTGGGGGCTTATTTTCACAACCCTGCTCTTGCACCAGGAGCCTTCTCACAGCCAGCTCCAACAGTTCTGTCTCCCTCCTTTTCTGCAAGACCCCCGACTTTGAATTTCATGCCACTGATTGTCACCAGGTACTCATTGATTGCAGTCATCTGGTTTGCGAGTCATTTCTTACTTTAAAAATTCAAGATCCTGGCTCACTGTCACGGTGAACACGACTAATCTGTTCATTCATGGTGATTTCAGAAAATATTTAAATGGGCCTTCCAGCAGCCCGACACTTCTGTTCCTTGAGTATCTTTCTTACAGTGACATTATCTCAGCTACTCAATCCGATGGTCATACATTAAACCTTGATTTACCCATTGTGCTTCCCACCTGTAATCTCATTTTCAGAGTTCACCTGCTGTCCCTGCCCTTCACTCCCTCCCTCATTACCCTCCTTCTGCCATCACTGGACCCATTAAAATTTATTAATATAGCCACTGATACTGCTCTCAGATCACAATTTCTCAATCTCTTGAAGAGGCTTCCCCAGTGGCTCAGTGGTAAAGAATCCACCTGCCAATGCAGGAAACTTGAGTTTGAACCATGGGTCAGGAAGATCCCCTGGAGTAGGAAATGGCAACCCACTCCAGTATTCTTGCCTGGGACATCCCATGGACAGAGGAGCCTGGAGGGCTACCGTCCATAGGGTCGCGGAGTCAGACAGGACTGAGCGACGGAGCGTGCACACGCGTACCCTCCTGAGCTCCTGTTTTCTTCCCCAACCAGTTTAAGTTTTCCTGGTCAGTCACTGTAGTTATCCCCCCACGTATACCCTTGTTCTCTTGCCCCCTTTTGCTTTATTGTCCTGTCCTCTTTTTTGAACACAACTGGAACCCGGCTTAAATCTGATGCTTCCTCTCCGTTACTTAGGTAACAGAGGGTGGCTCTAGGGAAGCACTGATTGGGCCGCACTGGAAGTGCACCACCTCCGCTCTCAGGCGCGTCCCTTTGCTGGTTGGTGGTCTCACCTCTGTGCCCTCGTCCAGTCCCTCTCCAGCTCTGCTTAAGGATGGGGTGGCTCCATCTCAGACCCACAGCTCTTCCTCCCAGGGCCTATTTCAGCGGAATTTCCATACTTGGTACTTTACTGAAAAAAGTGGACTTTTGAAACACGAACACACTTACTGGCTTACAAGTTTTCTTGATGTGTTGGGGTGTGCGTTTGAAAATTATTGATCCTACTTTGGTTATTTTGGGTTCTTAAATCAGCGATTTAGTGTTATTTCATTGGCTCTGGGCTTTGCTGGGCCTTTATATCAGATCCTGCCTCTGCCCCATCGTATCCTCTTCTGAGACTTCAGTCTGAAATTTTCTCCTTTTCTCTCTCAACATCTCTGGCACTTTCTGTGCTGCCTTCCAGAGAACTTTTTGATTACATTCCATTTTCCTTATATACTCTTCACTTCTGTGTGATCTTACTGTTAAACATTAGTTCTTTATTTCTTCAAACAAAGTAAGCTTAATTTTATCGTATAGGTTTAGTAATTCTGGCATCTTGAAGTCTTGCGTGGGTATTGGTCTGTGTCCAGTCAGGAAAACAGAATGCACTGAGATATTTCAAGCAGGGAAGGGTTTAGTGAAGTACTTGATTGTTAAAGTGCTAGGAGGGTTCAGGGAGAAGGGCTTGCTGTTGGAGGCATGGCTGCTGCCTGCCGCCTTGAACTTGGCTGTGGCTGTGGCTGCCTGCCTCTGCTCTTTCCCACTCCCTCTTCATTTCCCTTCAGAGCAACCTAACAAGATCCCAGGTCGCAAGATGTCTCATACGTGTAGTCTTCAGACCTCTGACCCTCTGCAGCAGAGGCAGGGAAGCGCTGAGCGCCAGCGGACAGGGTCTGGAGCTGGGCGTATGCCATCTGTTGTCTCTGCTGTTGCTTCTTGCGCCTAAAACTGTGTTTGTCTTTGTGTGCTTGTTTATTTTTGGATACTGGCATTTCAGGATTACTTGGAATAATTCGAATCCTTGTGTCTTTTCATTTGCTTGTCAGATCGCTGGCAGACCCACCTGTCTGGACTATGAGGTTACAAAATCAACTGAATATCAGAACTTTCTTATGGCTCATCCTGGTAGAAATTACGATCTTAAATTGTCTGGAGATCTAGCTTCACTTCAGTAAGATTGAATGTCATCAGTTCAGCAGATATTTGAGCTCCTTTGTGCTAGATGCTGGGTTTGAGTCTGTGAAGAGAAACCAGTTTGGGGGGTAGTTATACTTACGGGGGATACAAATGTAAATCTAGTATAGTGTTGGAAAGTGAAATGCTTTGTGGATAAATAGAGCAGGAAAGGAGCAGCTGGGAGTACCCATGGAGGATTACAGTTGTCACTGAAAAGATGACATTTGAATGCAATGAGCCAGTAGGACATCAGCAGAGTAGGACCGGTGCAAAGGCCCTGGAAGAGTTGAGGAAGGAGTCTGGCGTGACTGAACCAGTTCAGGTACTTCCAAGGACGTTGGTTTCAAAAGTGAGGTGATGGAGAGAGTGCAAAGGAATGAAATGGTCCGACTTCTATTTGAAGAGGCTCACTCTGGCTGCTGTGTTTGTTGGAATGCATTGTCTTTCTAATAAAGTAAAAAGTTAATTGGGGTTGCATTAACAGATGGTCTCTACATGTTTATGTTTATTCAGGAGTTTTTAGCACCTACCAAAAGCATAGTAGGCTATGAAAATAAAAGTATTAGTCACTTAGTCGTGTTCGACTCTTTTCAACCCTGTGGACTGTAGCCCACCAGGCTCCTTTGTCCATGGGATTCTCCAGGCAGTAACATTGTAGTGGGCAGCCAGCCCCTTCTTCAGGGGATCTTCTCAACCCAGGGATTGATCCTGGGTCTCCTGCATTGTAGGAGGATTCTTTACTGTCTGAGCTACCATAACCAAGGGAATATAATGGTGGTAGCCTTCTAGGATCTGAAGCAAATAAAGTTTTATTTACTGTATGTAGCAGTTTATTTATAAATAGCCAATCTTCTGCAGTCTTATGTCTTGTGTATGTAATGATCAACCAAGGCAGTTAGCATTAAGATCTAAAAATTATTCTCCATGTCACTTTTTAGTATGATTAACTAAAGCATGTGATTTATAGCTCTCATCTCATTTTTCTCCTTTCTCACCAAGAGAACGTTTTTGTTGTTTTGACCACACTGCATGGCTTGTGCGATTTTACTTCCCTGACCAGGGGTTGAACCCTGGTCCTCGGCAGTGAGAGCATGGAGTCCTAACCACGGGACCACCAGGAAATGCTCTCACCCAGAGAACTTGAAATGCTCACGTACATGTGAAATAGAATATATGTGTATTTTCATCTACTGTGGAGCTACTTTGACTGCTATAGTTGTTTCATAAAGAGAGCTGCTCTGAGTCTTAAAGTACCATTTGTAAGTTTCCTGAAAAGTTTTTATATCTCTCTGTTCTAGAAGAGGGCTGGAGACCATTGCTAACTATGCGTTCCTTGGTTATACTTTTGACTTATAAGTGTTTTGACATTTTCTAGGTATAAATGAAGGAAAATTAGTGTGTAATTTAGTCCCTGAATAATCAGTCTGGTGCTTTAATAGAAATGCATGTGGGAAGAGGAAATACAGGGTTTCCCTTTCATTTATTTCCACATTTTTTTTAAGTTGAATTTAATTAAAGTGGGCCGGCCAGATGTCTACGTCAGTTAACAGCTCATAAGAACAAATAAGCAGTTCAGACAAGTCTTGGAGATCCTTGTTATAGTAGTTACTCATTTGGATATTTTGCTCTTTTACTTCTTATTGAGAAATGGACATAGAAAAATCATCAGGATATAAATGTACAGCTCAGCAAATTACCTTAAAACAAAACAAAACCCTACCCTTCATATGTTAATGGTGGAAATATAAAATGGTGCAGCCACTTTAAAAAACAGTTTGGCAGTTTCTCAAAAAGGTAGCTAGAGTTAACATATGACCCAGTAATTCTACTTCTAGATATAAATCCAAAGGAATTACACATCTACACAAAACGTATACAAGTGTTCACAGCAGCATATTCATAATCAAAAAATGGAAACAAGTCAAAGGTCCATCATCCGATGGTGGATAATTAGCATATGGTATATTCATACAATGGAATATCATTCAGCCACAAAAAGGAATGACATCCTGATATAGCATAAATGGACCTTGAAAACACACTGAGTGTTAGTAAAAGAAACCAGTCACAAAAGGTCACGTGCTTCTGTCTGCATTATCTGTCTGGACCAGGCAGGTCCATAGAGACAAGCAGGTCAGTGGTTGCTCGGGTGGTGGTGGGTAGGGTGAGGGCATAGGGAGTGGCTGCTAGGGGTATAAGAATTCTTTCTGAGGTGCTGAGGATGTCTTGGAATTAGCTAGCAGTGAAGACTGCACAACTCTGAATATACTGAAAGCCACTGAATCATACACTTTATACGGGTGAATTTTGTGGTATGTAAAAGATAGCCGATTTTTTTTAAAAAGGCAAACCAGATACATTCATGTGTGTTTAACCACCCAAGTTAACAGAATATAGACAGTACCCCAGCAGATCCCCCCCACCCCCTCCTGATCAATGCCCCAAGTTATTCTTGGGGGAAAAAATAGCAGCTGTTTATACTGCTACTGTTTGCTTCTCAGAAGAAGCCATTGTTTTAGACTGAGTGTGAAGCTTTATGCTCTCAGCACTTGGCTAAGCCTAGCAGGGAACTTTTTATAAAGTACCATGTTAGTCAATTGCTTCTTTGTAATTTCATGGTGCCAGGGTGACCTACCTTTCAAAACAGGTGGCTCCGTACTCTTGCTCTTTTTTTAATAGAAATAATGAGTTTTGAATTTTTTGACATAACTTTTTTTTTTTTTTTTTTTTTTTTTTGAGTACCAGATGTATTATTACCCTGATCTCTTTCTCAGTAGTTTGGACTTTGTTAACTATTGATACTGCTTACTTCCATTTAAATATTTCTCAGTTTAAAAGTTTTGCCTAATTACAGCCACCCACCCCTCTCTCTCCCACTGGAGATATGGGTTATTGAAGCTGTCTTTTGGGGGAGCCAGATTAGCATTAATAGTTCTTTTATTCTACATATGGGGGGTGACTGAGTGGCATGCGAAGTTTAGTTCCTTAACTGGGGATCCGAACCCATGCCCCCTGCAGTGGAGGTGCCAAACCCTCACTGCTAGACCACAGGGAAGTCCCTCTTGATAATATCTGTGATCTTAAATTTTAAAAGAAACTACCCTTAAATACTTCTATGTGTTTTTAAGTATTTTAAACCTAGAGTAAGGTCAGTGTTGCTTTTTCTTTTCAGCGATGTCTTGGCATTGCCCATTTTCAAGCAGGAAGATGCTAGCCTTCCGCTGGATGATGAGACCAAACACCCACCCTTCCAGTATGTGATGTGTGCTGCGACATCGCCTGCCGTGAAGCTGCACGACGAGACGCTCACGTACTTGAACCAAGGTTGGTACGGCTGCGTCACACTTTGACGTAAGAGTGCGCAGAAATCCAAAAGGGCCTTTTGGCATCGCAGCCCCGGTTAATGGTAATAATTGAAAATTAGGTTCTTAGACAACTTCAGTTCACAAAAATTGTAGAACTTTTTACTGTGAGCCAACAAAGGAATAGTCTGTGGAAAGTGATTTCATAAAGAGGGTGTGGACCAAGATGTGTTATGGGGTGTTTTCAAGACAAAATCCGAAGGAGAAGGAGGTAGGAAAGGATGTCAGTTATTTTTAGGAACACGGTTTCAGTGTGGAACCTGAGAATGAATCAGAAGTCCAGCTAGCAAGGGACTTGGTCTCCGGCGTGAAGCAGATTTGTGCTGAGAATAGACTGCACCAAGGTTGAGTCTGTGGCTGAAATAAACTGTGTCAAATCTTGTTTCCGCTTAGTGAGAATGCTGTGTTTTGCTGATTTGAAAGTGAGAGTGGGCAGAATAAAAATATAGAGATATGGGGTGATTTACCATTAGAAAGAGTCAAGAATTTCTTTTTGAGGTGCCCTGAGCAGTTGGAGCACTGGCCAGTGTGACTTACCAGTGTGAACAGAAGTACGTGGTTATGTAGGAATTCTTTTGTTGGACACCTACATTCGTTGGATACTGAAAGCTTGAGGGCCTCTTATCTTTCCGCTTGTTTTAATAATTTTATGTAGTCGGCTGTGCTGGTCGCGCCGGGCAGGGGCTGCTCTAGCGGTGCCCGGGCTCTCACTGCGGCGGCCCCGCTTGCTGGGCAGCGCGGGCTGCAGTGCTCACGCTCCCGGAGTTAGGCTTCCTCTGCTCTAGAGCGGTGGTTGTGGAGGAGCCTAGTTGCCTTGTGGCATGTGAGATCTTCCTGGACCAGGGCTCAAGCCTGTGTCTCCTGCACTGGCAGGCTTGTTCTTTAGCACCGAGCCGACAGGGAAGTCCTGGACTCTTGTTCTTAAAAAGAATTGAACATTTTTGTTGTTACAAAAATAGTACATACTCAATGTAGAAAAATTGAATATGTCAAGGGATAAAGCTGAAACTGGATTTTAGTTGCATCCCCCGCAAGAAAAGCAGTTATATCCTAGGTGGGTTTCTTTGTGTGTGTATCTATTTTATTTCAACAAAATGGAAATTAACATCTATTCAGGTAAGAGTTGGGCTTCCCTGGTAGCTCAGCTGGTAAAGAATCCACCTGCAATGCAGGAGACACCGGTTCGAGTCCTGGGTTGGGAAGATGCCCTGGAGAAGGGTTAGGCTACCCACTCCAGCATTCTTGGGCTTCCCTGGGGGCTCAGCCGGTAAAGAAGCCACCTGCAACTCGGGAGACCTGCATTTGATCCCTCGGTTGGGAAGATCCCCTAGAGGAGGGAACAGCTACCCACTCCAGTATTCTGACCTGAAGAATTCTATGGACTGTACAGTCCATGGGGTCGCAAAGAGTCAGACACGACTGAGTGCCTTTCACTTAAGAGTATTTTGTGATTGCTTTTCTGTCCGTAAATAAAATCTCTAATTCCTCAGAGTTTTGGAAAGAGCTATAGATTTTAGACTACTTTAGTTAGTGATTATTGTAAAATGTGGAAGGAAAACTTGGTTTTAAACTTCTGAGTTTTCATTTTACACACAAATTTAGAATTTATGAGGTTTTTCTTCAGGTAGTTCTACTCTGTAGCCTGTGGCGATACTCTTAATTTTGGTATTAATACTATTTTAGGATTCTGATGGGTAGGCATTCAGTTATTTGAGACTTAAAGTTGCATATTTGAAAGAACCTTAATAGTTTCTGCACCCATCTATTTTAGACATAAAAAGATGAGAAGAAACGATCTAGAGGGGAGGACGTTCATTAAGCTTAGTTTCTAATGAGAAAAAAGGAAATAACTGGGATTTCTCTTACTTAGGGAATAGTTGAATAAGTTCATGTGCGTACCATGGGATGAATGAGCACATGGAAACTCACCCTTCTATATAAAGAACTTTGGATGTGTCTATCTTTGGGCCTGGGGGGGTATCCGTAACTTATGACTGTTATTATTAAACTGGATAAAGACATCTCACATTGATAAAAGTTGCAGTCCACCATCTATAGTGATAATGTATTAGACCTACATTCACTGAATGTTTACTGTACATGAAGCAGTGTACTAAATACTATATATGCATTGTCTCACTTCCACAATAACCCAAGAAGTGTTACTGATCCATTATAGATTTTCAAAGCTGAGCTTAGAACAGTTGATAAACTCGCTCAATGTTAGTTTGGTCAAGCTTAGACTTAAACAAATAAATTGTTTATTACTTAAATGGTTGTTATTATTGAAGTATCTATAGTAGTGTGCACAAGTCTTCTGTAGCATGGCATACGATATCTTAGTTCCCTGACCGGGAATTGAATCTCTGCCTCCTGCAGTGGAAGCTCAGACCCCTAACCACTGGACCGCAAAGGGAGTTAGTTCCCCACAAGTCTTAAATGTGTAACTGTACATAGTGTATTCCCCCAAAAGTACTACCTCTGTCCAGTATTTCCATTACCCTAGCAGGTTTCCTTCTGTCCTCCTCCTGGCTGGCCCCTGAGGCTGACCATAATCGATATTAGAAGTGCAGGTGATTTTCTGGGACTTGACTCGGCTCCTTGCACTATTAATGATGAGTATGTTATTGGTTGTAGAATCGTGATAATTTACCTCTTAATTTCTCCCAGCATTTTAAGAAGAAAAGTAGAAAAATGAATTGCATGTATGCTGCATTTTTGAAAACATACATTTGAATAATCATTAAAAATGCATTTGAGTAATCATAAAGAAATTCTACTTTTATACACCTTTTTAAAGAAATTATAACTTTAAACTTACATGAATATCAGTTCTTTCACGGATTTGTCTCCCAACATTTATCGCCTAGCATAACAGTTTGACAAAGGGTCAGCACCCGAGACTTTGTGTGAATCCCTTCAATTGTTCCCGTAGTGGCCGCACCAGTTTACATTCCTGCCAGCAGTGTAGGAGGGCTCCCTCTTCTCCACACCCTCTCCAGCATTTGTTGTCTGTAGACTTTTTGAAGCCATTCTGACTGGTGTGAAGTACCTCATTATAGTTTTGAGTTGCATTTCTGTAATAATTAGCTATGTTGAGCATCTTTTCATATACCTATTGGCCATCTGTATGTCTTCTTTGGAGAAATGTCTTTCAAGGTCTTCTGCACATTTTTCGATTGGGTTGTCTTAGTTGTTGAGTTGTATGAGCTGCTTGTATATTTCGGAGATTTGACCCCTGTTGGTTGCATTATTTGCAGCTATTTTCTCCCATTTTGTAGGTTGTCTTTTCGGGGTTTATTTTTGTAGTTTCCATTGCTGTGCAAAAACTTGTATGTTTGATTAGGTCCCAATTGTTTTTTTTTTTTTTTTTATCGCCTTGGGAGACGTAAGAAAACATTGGTATGATTTATGTCAAAGATGTTTTCCCTGGGTTCTCTTCTAGTTTTATAGTGCCATGTCTTATGTTTAAGTCTAGCCATTTTGAGTTTATTTCTCTGTGGGTTGTGAGGGCGTTTTCTAAACTTCATTGATTTACATGCAGCTGTCCACCTTGCCCAGTACACTTGCTAGAGAGTACACTTGCCCAGTACACTTTTTCCACACTTGGCCTCTTTTGTCAAAGATTAATTGACCGAAAGTATATGGATTTATTTCTGGGTTCTCTGTTCTGTTTCATTGATATATATGTCTGTTTTTGTACCAGTACCACATCGTTTGGATTACCGTAGCTTTGTAGTATTGTCTGAAGGTCTGGGAGAGTTACACCACCTGTCTTCCGGCACCCCCCCACACACACACCTCCCAGGATTGCTTTGGCAACTTTGAGTCTTTCATGGTTCCATGTACATTGTTTTTATTAACCTAGTTGTGTGGAAAATGTCATGGGTGATTTGATAGGGATCACATTAAATCTGAAGATTGCTTTCGGTAGTATTGCCATTTTAACAATATTAATTTTTCTAATCCAAGAGCATGGGATATCTTTCCATTTCTTTGAATTATCTTCAGTCCTTTATTAATGTTTTATAGTTTTCAGCATATAGGTTTTTCACCTTCTTAGCTACATTTATTCCTAAGATTTTTGGATGCAGTTTTAAATGGAATTTTTTCTTTACTTTCTCTAAGATTTCATTGTCGGTGTAAAGAAATGAAGCAGATTTCTGTATATTAATCTTGTACCCACTATCTTGCTGAGTTCATTTATTCTAATAGTTTATATGTGGAGGTTTTAAGCTTCTCTGTATAGACCATCATGTCATCTGCAAATAGAGACAGTTTTACTTCTCTAACTTGGGTATCTTTTATTTTTTTTCTGATTGCTGTGGCAAGTACCTCCAATACTATGTTGAGTAGAAGTGGTGAGAGTAGGCATCCTTGCCTTGTTCTTGAATTTAGCAAGAACGCTTTCAGCTTTTCGCCATTGAGTATGATGTTGGCTGTGGGTTTGTCATCAGTGCCTTTATAACACTGAGATATGTTCCTTCTATGCCCACTTTTGTAAGAGTGTCTGTCGTGAACGGTAGTTAAATGCTTTTTCTGCTTCTTATGTGGCTTTTGTCTTTTGTTGATGTGATGTATCACATTGATTTGCATATATCTGAACCACCCTCCTGACTCTGGAATGAAGTTAACTGAGTCATGATGTGTATTCCTTTTTAATTACAAATTCTGTTTTACTTCTAGTGAAGGTTCTGTACAAGTTTTGTTTCTTGTTTCAGTTTTCGGGGGCTGTATGTTTCTAGAAGCTTGTCCATTTCTTCTGGGTTGTTGACTCTTTGGGCATATGTAATTGGTCATGGTACTCTCTTACGCTGTTTTGTGTGTCTGTGGTGTCAGCTGAGAGCCCTTCTTTTTCATCTGTTGTTTCGTTTATGGGGGTCTTCTCTCTGTACTTCCTGGTGAGCCTTCTCAGAGGCTTGCCACTTTTGTTTAGTCTTTGAAAGAACCAGCTCTTCATTTTCGTGATTCTTTTTTAGTCTGTTTATTTTCTCTGGTCTTGGTTAATTCCTTCTTTCTGCTGATTTGAGGTTTTTTTGTTCTTCTAATTCTTTTAAGTGATAGGTTAGGTTGTTTGAGATTTTTCATGCCCTTTTTTTTTTTTTTTTTTTTTTTTTGAGGAAGACCTGTATTGCTATGAACTTCCCTCTCAGAACTGCTTTCGCTGCATCCCATACATTTTGTATGCTTATATTGTCATAGTCAATTTTCTCTAACTTTCCTGTTTGATTTCATTGTTGACCCACTGTTTTCTTAAGTAGCATGTTGCTTAGTCTGCATGAAATCTTTTTTTTTTCCTTATTTTCATGTGGTTGACTTCTTGCTTCATTCTGTTGCGGTCAGAGAAGATTCTTGACATAATTCTTATACTCTTAAATTTGTTGAGGTTTGTTTTGTGCCCTAGTATGTGGTCAGTTGTAGAGAATATACCATGTGCACTTAAAAGACTGTGTTTTGGGTTTTTTGGATAAAATGTTCTGAAAATAAGCAAGTCTAACTGTTCTAGTGTATAATTGATTTTTTTTAAATCAACTTATTTGATATTGATTTATTTTTATTGATTTTTCTGTCTCTAAGTTATTAATGTCGTTAATAAGTTCATTAATGTCAGTGGGATGTTAAAGTCTCCTGCTAATACTGCATTTCCATAAATTTCTCCCTTTATGTCCATTAGTATTTTATGTATGTGAGTGTTCCTCTATTAGGTGTGTATATCTTGGTGAGTATACAAGTTTTTTCTTATATTGATTCCTTTATTATTATATAGTATGCTTTTAAAGCTTTTTATTATTTTTGTCTGTGCTGGGTCTTCACTGCTGCGTGGGCTTTTCTCTGGCTGCGGCGAGCAGGCCCGAGCCTCTAGTTGCAGTGCATGGGCTTCTCCCTGAGGTCTGGCCTCACTTGCCGCGGGGCATGGGCACCACAGCCTGCAGGCTTCAGCAGTTGTGGTGCACGGGCTCAGTTGCTCCGCAGCATGTGGAATCTTCCTGGATCGGGATTGAACCCTTGTCTCTTGAATTGGCAGGCAGATTCTTGACCGCTGAGCTGCCAGGGAAGCCCTACAGTGTCCTTCTTTATAGCCTCTGTTTTAAAGTCTGTTTTGTGTGATGCGAGTATTGCTACTCTCGCTTTCTTGTCATTTCCGTTTGCATGAAATATCCTTTTCCATCCCCTCGCTTTCAGTCTGTGTGTGTCATCTGCCCTAAGGTGGGTCTCTTGTAGGCTCTTGGTTTTGGGGGGTTTCTGTGGCTGCTGCATGTGGCTTGTGGTGGATCAGTTCCTGATCAGGGACTGGTCCTGGGCCCTCAGCAGTGAGAGCATGGTGTCCTAACCACTGGACCGCCAGGGAATTCCCTGGGCTCTTTGTTTTTCATGCAGTCTGCCACTCGGTCTTTTGATGGGAACATTCAGTCTGTTGGCATTTAAAGTAATCATTGATACATATGTATTTATTGCTGTTTTAAACCTAGTTTTCCAGTTGAAGTATTTTTTCTTTTTGTGGTTTACTGATTTCCTTTTGTGCTTGTTTTCTCTTCTTTTTTGGTTTTTGTGACTCTGTTGTTTGTTTTTAATTTGTGGTTGCCCTGTTTTTCAAGTATGTTAACTCCTTATGTCTGCTTGCTTTACACTGATAGTCATATAGGCTCAAACACATGCTTTTAAAAAAAGAAAAAGAACCTGCATTTTCTTACTCTTCTTCCCTGTATTTTATGATTTTTTTTTTTTTTCTCCAAAATATTTTTATGTAACTGCCCCAGGTCTTAGTTGAGGCATGTGGGATATTTAGTTGTGCCATATGAACTCCTGGTTGCAACATGTAGAATCTAGTTCCCTGACCAGGGATTGAATCCGGGTCCCTGGCAGTGGAGGTGCCAAGTCCTAACCACTAGACCACCCGGGAATTCCCCACATTTTATGATTTTGATGTCCTTTTTTATTTACTGTTTTAAAAATATTTCTTCTTTGGCTGCTCTGGGTCTTAGTTGTGGCATGTGGGATCTTCGTTGTGGCATGTGAACTCTTTAATTGTGGCAGATGGGATTTAGTTTCCTGACCAGGGAGTGAACCCTGGAGCATCGAGTCTTGGCCGCTGGGCCACTAGGGAAGCCCCTGGTATCCTTCTTCATCTTCATCTTGATTCTTCTCCAGTTGCATGTGCTTATCTTCACTTTTATAAGTAGGTGTTTCTTTTTGATCTGTATACTGGCGAATTTAAGTGATGTACTTTCCAGCTGTAATTTCTTCCTTCCTTTATCTTCTTGCTTCTTTTATATTTAGAGAAGGTTTTTCAGTATTTCTTTTAGGATAGGTTTAATATCGCTGTATTCACTTAGTTCTTATCTGAGAAGTTCTATTTTTCTTACCATTCTAAATGATTGTCTTGTTGGGTAGAATATTCTAGGTTGCAGATTTTTCCCTTTAAGACTTTGACTATATTTTGCCACTCCCTTCCAGCCTCCAGTGTTTCTGTGGAGAAATCAGCTGGTAGCTTTTTGGGGGTTCCCTTGTAATGAACTTTTTCTCTTGCTGCCTTTAGAATACTGTATGTCTTGGTGTGAGCCTGTTTGGCTTCATCTTATTTGGGACTCTCTCTGCGTCTTTGTTTTACTTATATCCTCTTACTCTATGAGTGTAGGAGAAACAGTTACCTACTGTGGCCTTGGAGGCCTATTTATATGTGGCAGCGTCTCCGTGTAGCTTGTGTTGGTTTAATTTTTTTTTTTTGGCGTGCAGTTTGTTTTTGGTTTGGATGCTTGCTGGCTCTTTCCTCAGTGTGTGCTGGCTGTCATCCTCTCCCCAGGATCCAACCTCTGAAGCCTGAGCCCCAGCACCCAGCCCAAGTCTGCCCCAGCTGATGAGCATCTCAGGCTGCTGCGTGCTGCTCAGGGCACCAACCCTCTGTGCAGGGCTCTCCCAGTCTTGCCCTGCACAAACCATTTGCTACATTGTCCTCTGAGGCTCCAAAGCTCCCCCTCTGTCCCTGCTGATCTCCTCACCAGGAAGGAGACTTCACAGCGTGTGGAAACCTTTCCTCTTTCATGGCTCCCTCCCAAGAGGGCAGGTCTTATCTAGATCCCTTGTCTTTCTCTGTGTGTGTGCTATCCAGTTATTTGGGATTTCCTTGCCTTTTTGAAAGTCTGAGGTCTTCTGCAAGCATTCAGTAGATGTCCTGTGAGAACTGTTCTGCATGTAGATGTGTTTCTTATGTGTTTGTGAGAGAAGGTGAGCTCTACATCCTCCTCCTCCGCCATCCTGATCTGGTCCCTCAGCAAAGTAAGCTGATCAGACTCACCTTCCAAAGGGAACATTCTCAGTTGTGCATGTACAGTTCTGTTTTTTTACAGAAGCCTTTCCTGAAATATAAAAAGAATCAGGCATAGATGTAGAAAATGAAAATCGAACTTGATTAATTTTTAACTAGGAGTTCCAGCAGAATCCTTTGATTATTTTTTAGCTAACATGTCTGCCCAAGTGGCTCAGCGGTAGAGAGTCCGCCTGCCAATGCAGGAGACACGGGTGTGAATCCTGGGTCGGGAAGAAATCCCCTGGAGGTGGAAGTGGCAACCCATTCCAGTATTCTTGCCTAAGAAATTCCATGAACAGAGAAGCCTAGCAGGCTACAGTCATAGGATCTCAAAGAGCCAGATGTGACTGAGCACAGAGTGGTATTACCCTGAAAAGTTCCTGCAAAGTATGTAAAATGTATCTCAATGACCCATTTTAGTGTAGTATCATCTATGCGTCAGCTTTGATGGTGTTACTGTTAAGTGTTGACATAATTTATTATTTAGTCTCTGGTTTTTAGGAGTTAGATTTTTATGCAGATTTGCTCACAAGTTAATTTTCTTATGTTCAGATTAACTCTTCAGCTCTGCCAAAGGAAAACTGACTTCCCGTGGAAGTGTTGCCTTATTTACCAAAAAAGATACAGTTATTCCTCCAGTTATCCTATTTGATTGACTGTAGTTTTTACAGAGATTTAACCCCAGAGGTTTGATTCCAAATCTAATTTTCTTAGCCACCAAGTCTCTTTACTAGAATAGTTCCACTGCTTTCTAAATTTTTAGTTAATTGTTACCTTTTAAAATTTTAACAGTTTAACTAGATGATTTATATACATGGTTCAAAGTTCAAAAGGTATTAAAGGGAATACAATAAAGCTCTTTTCACAGTTATCTAGTTCTGCTGGCTCAGCCCAGGTAGCGATTGAATTAGAACCCTTTATAGACACCTGTGAAGACTGTAATCTTGTTTTATGACACTCTTTGTATATAAAAACATTGTATTGTTAATATTTTATTTATTGGAATAAATTTATTGGTTCCTGTGGTGACTGAACTAGACTTAAGCATAATTGTGATGAGTATAATGGTCTTGCTGCTAAAAGACTAAAAGATACAATGGAAGGGAGAACTTCCATTCCTAAGGTAGATGGTAGAAGCTAGCATCCCTACTGTTCAATAAATGCCCGGGAGAGATGCACCTCTGCTCCCTAGGGATGTCCTTACATGCCTTATTCAGAAACCCTTTTGTTCCTTTTAAATGTTTCAGGTGGTTACAGTGACTGACGGTTTAAATATTTGTCTGCGTATGGTGGAGTGACAGGTAGAGGGCAGCAGTGAGCAGTTATCATTAGCCATCTCTGGGGCCCGGGCCTGGGTTTAGATCCCATTCTACCTCTTGCTCATTTCAGCAAATTCTTTAATATAATAACCCCCACCTAAGGCAGGTGAGAATTAAATGGAGTTAATACATGAATGCACTTACATAGGAAGCACAACGCTAGCCTGTGCTGTTTTTACTATTATTTATAACTAAGTAGCTTTAATGGCTTCTGGTTGTATTGGAAGCCTATGTTTAATAATCTTGGCTGACATGTTAGTTTCGTGTGGCAGATAAGATGGGCAGTTTTTACAGACCGTTAGAATGCAACCCTGGGACTAGATAGCTGCCTACCAATTCAGAAATTTTGCCAGGTTTGTTAGCAAGTATGATTGCTGTGCTGTGCTTAGACACTCAGTTGGTTCTGACTCTGCAGCCTGCCAGTCTCCTCTGTCCATGAGATTTCCCAGGTAAGAATACTGGAATGGGTTGTCATTTCCTTGCCAACGGGATCTTCCCAACCCAGGGATCGAACCCATGTCTCTTTCGCTTCTTGCATTGGCAGGCACATTCTTTACCACTGTGTCACCTGGAAAGCACCTTATAGCAAAAGGTATTTTGCAGGTGTGATTTAATTAAAACTATTTAAATAGATTATTATGGATTATCCAGTGGCCCAGTGAAATCACAAGGGTCCTTAGAATTGAAAGAAAGAGGCAGGAGAGTCGGGTGTCAGAGGGAGATGAAGATGGAGGGAAGAAGATTGCCACAAACCAATGGATGAAGACTACTTCAAGAAGTAGACAAAGACAAGGAAGTAGCTTTTCCCCTATGGTCTCCAGAAGGAATGTAGCCTGCTGACAGTTTTACTGTAGCCCCCTAGACCCATTTTGGACTTCTTAACTCTAGAACTGTAATAAATTTGTATAATTTTCAAGCCACTGAGTTTGTGGTAATTTGTTACAGCAGCAGAAGGAAGCTAACACACCAGCCAAAGCAAATGTATACTAGGTAGGTAAGCTCCAGAGTGGTGCAGAAATGGGCCACTGTTGTGTATCAGAGCTGTTTCCATGGTGTGGCTGGCATTTTCTCTTCAGACTTTAGACAAAAACACTCTGCATGCTACAGTCCTGCCTCCTAGCTTATCCCTGAAGGCCCAGTCAAAGCTGAGTCTTAAAATGGGCATCTGATGAACCCTGAGCCTTTGCATGTACGCATGTGTGTGTGTGAATGCACATATATGTATATTCAAATGTATAGACTGTACACAAAAGTGTAATGGATGTATATGAAGATAAGTGGATTTGTGGAGCATGTTTGTTATTGGGGCCAGAGCTATCCTAGACTGTTAAAAAGATGTACCATCCTGTTACATAAGTGAATGACTATTAAGTGAATTTTGGTTACTGGTAAAGGATTTGTAATTGAAATAGCTTTATATTCACTTAGTTCTTAATTTTGACATAGACAAGTTATTCCCAGGAGAAGGTCCCAAATGTTTTGTGGTGGAAAGAATATCGACTGAATGGATATTTGTAGCTTTTCACAAAGCCGTGGTTCTCCAATGTTAGCATGCATTGGGATCCCCCAGAGGGCTTATCAAAACATGATTGATAAAGTTTCTGAGTCGGTAGGTCTGGAGGAGGGCCAGAGAATTTGCATTTGTGACAAGTTTCCAAGTGATGTTGATGCTACTGGTCTTGGGACCGTGTTTCACCTTTAAAAAAAAAAACTTATGTATTTGGCTGCTCTGGGTCTTCGTTGTGGAACGCAGAATCTTCAGGCTTGGGTGTAGTCTTGGTCTTAGTCTTGGCTGCAGCATGTGGTCTCTGTAGTTGGGGCATGCGAACTCTTAGTTGCAGCATGTGGGATCTAGTTCCCTGACCAGGGATCGAACCTGGGCCCCCTGAATTGGCAGTGCAGAGTCTTAGCCACTGGACTACCAGGGAAGTACTTCACGTTTTTATTGCTTCAAATATTCAGGTAAATATCTGAACATCCTCTCACTACCACTTCTTATAAATGGGTTTCCTCCGAGGAGGCTTGACACATAGGTGCAGCCATTCTTCAGCTGTAGCTTGGTCATTCCTGCTAGTAGTCTCCCGTCTGGGTCCTGAGCAGCTATTGCTGAAAAATGTTGGTCACTGTATAACACCATAAAGAAAGTAAATTCTGTGTAGTCTTAACTTCACCAGTTGGGTAGAAATTGAAACAAGTTTTCCAACTGTATTGATGCTTTAGAGTGTCAGTTTTTATTGTTGTGAACAATAAAAGAGATTGTAAACTGTGTTGATGTTTTCCTGGTTATGCCTGGGTAGCTGTCCTTCTCAGCTCTTAGGTAACAAGAAGACTTAAAACCTCTGACCTTATGAAGTAAAAACCTGTAGTCCCACTGTGGAGCCTCGAGTGGGGAGCTCTCCATGTGAAGAGCAGCTGGCTCTTCTTTGGGCAGGGATCTGGCTGGAATCGGCCGCCCCTTTTCCAGTGGTCCTGGATGAATCTGTGATGCTTCCCTACCGCGATAACAAGTGAGACTTTGAATCTTAACTTCCTTGATTTATTACAGATCAGCTTATGTTGCTATTGGATCAGGAATATCTGTTCATTTGGAGGCCAGATTCTACTTAGAAAAACCTCTGTTTAATCAACTAGTATTAGGTACTTTGCAAATAAGTCTTAGGTCCTAGGAAATAACACATCTATTGGATTAAAAATACTGAATGACTGAAGCTTCAGTCATTTTTTGTTAGTTTCGTTTTGTGGTGGTGGTTGTTCAGTCAGTAAGTCGTGTGCTACTCTTTGTGACCCCATGGGCTGCAGCACACCAGGCTTCCCTGTCCTTCACTATCTCCCTGAGCTTGGTCAGACTCGTGTCCAAAGTCAGTCATACCATCCAACCATCTCGTCTTCTGTCGCCACCTTCTCCTCCTAGTCTTCCCCATTCTATTGTTTTCCTCTATTTCTTTGCATTGTTCACTTCAGAAGGCTTATCTCTTATCTCTCCTTGCTGTTCTCTGGAACTTTGCATTCAGTTGGGTATATCTTTGGCCTAGTGGTTTTCCCTGCTTTCTTCAATTTGAGCCTGAATTTTGCAATAAGGAGCTGATGATCTGAGCCACAGTCAGCTCCAGGTCTTGTTTTTGCTGACCATATAGAGCTTCTCCATTTTCGGCTGCAAAGAATATAATCAGTCTGATTTTGGTACTGATCATCAGGTGATGTCCACCTGTAGAGTCACCTCTTGTGTTGTTGGAAAAGGGTGTTTGCTATGACCAGTGCGTTCTCTTGGCAAAACTCTGTTAGCCTTTGCCTGGCTTCATTTTGTACACCATGGCCAAACTTGCCTGTAACTTCGGGTATCTTTTGACTTCCTACTTTTGCATTCCAGTCCCCTATGATGAAAAGGACATCTTTTTTTGTTGTTAGTTCTCGGAGGTCTTGTAGGTCTTCATAGAACAGTTCAACTTCATCTTCTTTGGCATTAGTGGTTGGGGCATAAACTTGAATTATTGCGATTTTGAATGGTTCGCCTTGGAAATGAACTGAGATCATTCTGTCATTTTTGAGATTGCACCCAAGTACTGCATTTCAAACCTCTTTTGTTGACTAAGAGGGCTATCCCATTCCTTCTAAGGGATTCTTGCTCACAGTAGTAGATACAATGGTCATCTGAATTAAATTTGCCCATTCCCATCCATTTTAGTTCACTGATTCCTAAAATGTCGACATTCATTCTTGCCATCTCCTGTTTGACCACTTCCAATCTACCTTGATTTATGAACCTAACATTCCAGGTTCCTGTGCAGTATGTATAGTCTCCACAACACCTGAGCACAAGATTCACCCACGGTTGGGTGTTGTTTCCACTTTGGCGCATCCTCTTCGTTCTTTCTGTAGCGTTTTCTCCACTCCGCCCCAGTAATGCTTCATTTCACACTGTAGTAGATTTTCTTAAGGTTAGCTTTTGTTCTTGTTACAGCCTTCTGAATTAGGACCTTAGAAATAAATGCTGTGAACTTAATCCAGGGGGATGTGTCACGTCTTGGGCTCCATGTCGCTCTGGAGTACATGTCCATCTTAGACTCTAGACTCAGAGGCAGTTGGTGATGTGAACTTGTATCAGTTATATTTTTTAATTCTGTCAGTGCTCTTGCTTCTCTAAGCCAAGAAAGGAGTAAAGAAATCTCATTAAAGGTCAATTCAGAAGATAAAGCTAAAAATAAGACGAGTAACTCATGGCATATTTTAGTTTGTCTAACTTTATACTTCCTTGGTAGTGGGACCCTTTTTATATTTCTTTTAGCACCTAGACTAGTGTAAAGCAATGAAACTAACCTAGAAGTTGTGTTATTAAGATAATTATGGGAAGATATCAAATAGAAGAAGAAATTGAACCGATAAAATTCTGGTATCATTGGCTATCCCTCTCAGTGGATTTTGCCATTGAATGGAATTGTTGAGGGGAGGGGTTTCTAAATAGTGAGAGACTCAGGATGAAACTGAAGGAGGAAAGCCAGGACACACTGTCTGTAGTTTCCAAAAGGGAAATCATTTGAAGCATGTTAAGTGTTAGTCTTTTTTAAAAACCTGCTTTTGACTTGAGAAGAATGAAAATCTCTGGTGCTTTAATGCAAGAGCAGCAAATTCGGATCTCTGTCGTGGAAACAGGTGGGACTTGGTATTGAGCACAGAGGTGTCCTAAGGCTGAGGAGGAAAAGCAGTGCAGACGAAGACAGGGCCGTTGAGATTTCTTCCTTTGACCTTCTTCGCTCCTGAGAATTTTGAGATTTTGAAGACCACGGGGCATTCCTGGTGAAAGAAGCTCTCCCTCCCTCCTTGTCCAACCGGTTCACCTCCCGTCTCGCAGGCTGCTCTTTGGCTGGTTGTCAGATTTATAAGTCAGCCTGACTATCTACTTGAATGCCCAGCAGGTCTCTCAGACTTAAATGCACATGATTCCATTTCTTGGTTTTTCCCCTCAGATCTGCTCCTTGCGATCTTCCCCATGTCAGGAAATTCCCTTGCCAAAAACCTGAAGTAGCTCTCAGCTGCTCCTTGTCTCACACCGGAAGATGCACAGGCTCTATCTACCTTCAGAATCTCAAGCGAGTGACCACTGCTTCTGAAGTCATTTCCACCCCTACTGGCTGCAGATGAGAGGGACTATTTCCCTTTAGCTGAGACATCTCAAACAGGAATTCATGCTAACCCGCTAGGTGAAAAGCCATTTTATTGTGACTTTAACTTGGATGTGCCTGGTGGAGGTCAAATGTCTTTTTTTTTTTTTCACATACCATGTTTCTTGTGAATCTTAGTTTTCTGACCAGGAATCTAGCCCAGGGCCTCAGCAATGAGCTTGCCACGTTGTAAGCACTGGACCGCCAGGGAATTGCCAGGGGTATGATGTCTTTTAACATGTTTAAGAACTGTTGGCTTTTCCTTCTCTAGTGTGAACCATGTGTTCACATGATTTACTCATTTTCTGCTAGGAACGTTGGGCATTTGTTAACGATTTGTTAGGAGTTCTTCTCTTTTTGTATAAGAGCTAGCCCCCTATGTGTGATGTGAGGTGCAAATATTCCTCCTCATACTAACCAGAACTGAGTCAAAAGATGCAGTATTTAACTTGTTAACAGGTGCAGGCAGACTGCCTTTCATACTTTTATCAGTTTATATTTCTCCATATCTTATATGCTTATTTCTCCCCCATTTTTACCCACTTCTTTTTTTTTTTAATTAATTGAATATTTTTTGTTGATAATCAGCACAAACATTTTGTTGATTTTTGTGTCCTAAGTTCCTGAGGTTGAGTATAATTTCAGATACATAATGGTGTATTTATCAACGATACCTATACATAATGGTGTATTTATCAACAATACCTATTCATTTGTTTTTTAAAAATTAAAAAAATTTAAATTGAAGTTTAGTTGACTTAGTGTTAATTACTGGTGTTTTGCAGAGTGATACAGTTATACATATATACATTCTTTTTCATTCTTTTCCATTATGATTTATGACAAGATAGATTGAATATAGTTCCCTGGACTATACAGTAAGACCTTGTTGCTTATCCATTCTATATATACTAGTTTGGGCTTCCCATGTGGCTCAGTGGTAAAGAATCTGCCTGCCAAGCAGGAGATGCGCGTTCAATCCCTAGGTCCGGAACATCACCTGGAGAAGGGAATGGCAACCCACTCTAGTATTCTTGCCTGGGAAACTCCAGGGACAGGAACCTGGCGGGCTCCAGTCCATGGGGTCGCACAGACGACACAGTGTCTAAACAGCAGCACAGCAAATACTAGCTCCTGTCTCGAATCCAAAACTTCCAAACCTCCCCCCCCCCCCCATTGTCAGCCTCCAGTCTGCTCTCTGTGTCCATGACTCTGTTCCTGTTTCATAGCTAGTTCTGTTGTTTTTAGATTTTACACATAAGTGATATCATATGGTATCTGTCCTTCTATTTCTGACTGGCTTCATTTAATACGGTAGGGTCTCTGTTTGTGTCCATGTTGCTGCCAGTGGCATTATGTGGCTCCTTTTTTTAACCACTTACTAGTATTCCATTGTATACATACCACATTTTCTTTATCCATTCATCTGTCAATGGACATTTAGGTTGTTTCCATGTCTTCATTATTATGAGTAGTGCTCCTAAGAACATAGGGATGGAATTCTCTTTTTGAATTATAGTTTTGTCTGGATATATGTGCAGGCGTGAGATTGCTGGATCATATGGTAACTCGTAGTTTTCTGAGGAAACTATACTGTTTCCCATAGTGGCTGCACCAGTAGTGTAGGAGGGTTCCCTTTCTTCACTCCCTCCAGCATTTGTTATTTGTAGACTTTTTGATGATGGCCATTCTGACCTGTGTGACCTCACTGTACTGAAGATTTGCGTTTCTCTAATAATTAGTGACACTGAGCATCTTTTCATGTTTTAGTGCCCATCTGTATTTCTTCTTCGGAGAAATCTCTCTAGGTTTTCTTCTGATTTTTCAGCTGTGTTGTGTTTTTATTGTTCAGTTTAATGAACTGTTTGCATATTGAGTTTATTTCTGTGTGTGGTGGTATGGTGTGAATTCTGACTTCATTGATTTACATGTAACTGTCCACTTTCCCAACACCACTTGCCGAAGAGACTTTTCCGCTTGTTGTAATCTGCCCGCTTTGTTGCAGACTGACTGCAGGTGTGTGGGTTTATTTCTGGGTGCTCTCTAGTCTGTTTCATTGATCCGTATGTGTGTTTTTGTGGCAGTACTGTACTAGGCTGTTTACTGTCTGCTGTCTGGAAGAGCTGTGCCTCCTGTTTCGTTTTGTCTTTTTTGTCCTTCAGGATTGCTTCGGCAATTCTGGGTCTTCCACAGTTTCATATACGTTTTTGGATTATTTGTTCTAGTTCTGTGAAAAATGTCATGGGTAATTTGATAAGAATTGCATTAAACCTGTAGACTGCTTTGGGTAGTATGGCCATTTTAACACTATTTATTCTTCCAATCAAGAACATGGGTAGCTTCCATTTCTTTGAATCCTCTTTAATTTCCTGTATTAATGTTTTATAGTTCTCAGCACATAAGTCTTTCATCTCCTTGGTCAGATTTATTCCTACGTATTTTGTGGTTGTGATTTTAAAGGGTACTTTTTTTTACATTCTTTTTCTTTTTCTGATATTTCATTGTTAGTGTAGAAGTGCAACCAGTTTCTGAAAGTTAACCTTGTATTCTGCTACTTTGAGGGCAGGGTGTCACTTATCAGATCTAGTAGTTTTTGTGTGGAATCCTTAGGATTTTCAGTATCATGTCATCTGCGTATAGTGACAATGTTACCTCTTCCCATCCAGTTTGGTTACCTTCTATTTCTTTTTCTTTTCTGATTGCTGTATCAGGGAATTCCAATTCTGAGTTGAATAGAAGTGATGAGAGTGGGCATCCTTGCCTTGTTCCAGTTTTTAGCAGGAATGTTTTCTGCTTTTCACTGAGTTATTATATTGGCTGAGTTATATATATATTGAGTTATTATATTGGCTATGGGTTTGTAATAATAAGTGGTTTTTATTATGTTGAGATATGTTCTATGTATACCCACTTTGGTATACATTTTGTGGGTGTTGAACTTTGTCAGATGGCCTTTCTGCATCTATTGAGACAATCATGTGGATTTTGACTTTTCTTTTTTTAATGTGGTACATTACATTGGTTGATTTGCGTATATTGAACTGTCCTTGTGAGCTTGGGATAAATCCCACTTGGTTATGGTATGTGATCTGTTTTATGTGTTGTTAGATTCAATTTGCTAATACTTTGTTGAGAATTTTTACATCTGTATTCATCCAAGATGCTGGCCTGTAGTTTTCTTTTTTCATGGTATCTTTGTCTGGTTTTGGTATCAGGTTGATGGTGGCCTCATAGAATATCCTTGAGAGTTTTCCCTCCTCTTCAGTCTTTTGGAAGAGTTTGAGAAGGGTTAGTATAGATTCTTCTTTGTATGTTCAGTAGACTTCTCCTGTGAAGACATCTGGTCCTGGACTTTAGTTTGTAGGAAGGTTTGGCTGGGGTGGGGGGTGATGCTGTGCCAGGTCTTCTGCGGTTCTGTGGCATGCGAGAACTGTTTCTGCTGTGGCCTGTAGGATCTTTAGTTGTAGCTTGCTGGATCGTTAGTTACAGTTTGCTGGATCTTTAGTTGTGGCATCCGGGATCTGGTTCCTTGACCAAGGGATTGAACCTGGGGCCGCTCCATTGGGAGCGTGAAGTCTTAGCCGCTGGGCCACCAGGGACGTTCCTGTGGGGAGTTTTTCAGTCTCTGTGTCCTCTATGATAATTATTATTTATTTCCTTCTGATGACTGTAGGTTTTATTTGTTCTCCTTTTTCTAATTCTTTTTAAGCTGTGAGTTAGGTTGTCTGAGATATTTTTTGTCTTCTTCTTGAGGAAGGCCTGTATGGCTATGAACTTCTTTCTAAGAACTCCTTTTGCTGTGTCCTGTAGGTTTTGTGTGGTTGTGTTTTCATTTGCCTCAAGGTATTTTAAAATTTCCCCTTTGATTTCATCCTTGATCTGTTAGGTTTTTTTGTTTTGAATTTTAACTGGAGTATAATTGCTTTACAATGTTGGCCCGTAGATTTTTTAGAAGAGTGTTTTGTCTGCTTTAATTGATTGTGTGTTGCTTTTTTCCCTACCCCCTGTGGTTTATTTCTAGTTTCACAGTGTTATGGTAAGAAAAGATCCTTCATATCTGAAATTTGTTGAGGCTTGCTTTGTGCCCTCATATGGGGTCAATCCTAGAGAATATTCCATGTTCACTGGAATAGAATGTATATTCTGGTTTTTGTTTTTTTTGGATGAAATGTCCTGAAAATATCAATTAAGTCTACCTGTTCTATTGTATCATTTAAGATTTCTGTTGCCTTATTGATTCTCTGTCTTGAGGTCTTTAGCTATTGTATTCTTGTCAGTTTTCCCTTTATGTCTGTTAGTCTTTATGTATTTGGGTGCTCCTTTATTAGGTGCGTATATGTTGACAAGTGTAAAATCTCCTGATTTTGGTTCTTGTATCATTATATAGTGTCCTGTATCTTTAAAGTCTGTGTTCTCTGTGAAGGGCGTTGCAGCCCCCTCCGTGTCTTTTCTGTTTGCCTGAGTATCTTTTTCCATCCTCTCACTGTCCATCTGTGTGTGACCTTTGCCCTAAGTGGGTCTCTTACAGGCAGTATCCAGTCTGCAACTCTGCATCTTTTAATCCATTGACATTTAAGGTAATTATTGATAACTATGTATTTATTGCTACTTTAAACCCATTTTCCCATTGATTTTACAGTTTTTCTGTTTCCTTTTTTTGTTTTCCTTTTTGTGGTTCCATGATTTTCTCTTGTATTACACTTATGTTCCCTTCTTTTTGTTTTTTTTTATGAAGCTGTTTTGTTTTTGATTTGTGCTTACTCTGTTTTTCAAGAATATCAACCCCTTCCTTTATCTCCTTTCCCTAGACTGTTAGTCATATGGGCTCAAAAGATATTCTAGGGGGAAAAAAGTCTACATTCTCTCATTCCCTCCCCACCCCTATTTTATGGTTTTGATGTCTTTTTTTTTTATATCTTCACCACTTCTCTGGTGGCTCAGTTGGTAAAGAATCTGCCAGCAATGCAGGAGACCCGGGTTCAATCCCTCGGTCAGGGAGATCCCCTGGAGAAGGAGATGGCAACCCACTCCGGTATTCTTGCCTGGAGAATTCCATGGACAGAGGAGCCTGGAGGGCTAGAGTCCACGGGGTCACAAAGAGTCAGACACGACTGAACGACTAACACTTTGACTCTGTATCTTCATGTTTATCGTTTTGCTGTTCATTATGGTTATCATCACTTTCACAGAAATGTTTTTAATTTTTTAAAAATGTATGTGCTAGCTTATTTAAGTGATATATTTCCCAGTTGTGGATTTTTCTCTTTCCTATAGATTCTTACTTCTTTACTACTATGTAGAGAAGACTTTTCAATATTTTCTTTAAAATAGGCTAAGCATTGCTGTAGTCTTTTGGTTTTTACTTGACTGAGGAATTCTTCTCTCTCCTATTCTAAATGATGGTCTTCTTGGGTACAGCGTGTCCTAGGTTGCAGATTTTTCCCTTTCAGGACTTTGAATATATCCCTTGTGGCCTGCAGCATTTCTGTATAGAAATCGGCTTGTAGTGTGATGGGAGTTCCCTTGTAATGAACTCTGTTTTTCTCTTGCTGCCTTTGGAGGCTCCTTTTAACCTTGCCATTTGTATTATAATGCGTCATGGTGTAGGTCTCTTCGGGTCCATCTTGTTTGGGGCCCTCCGTGCCTCCTGTGTCTGGGTGTCTGTCCTCTTCTTTAGGTTTGGGAAGTTCTCAGCCATCGTTTCCTCAAATACATTTTCGGCCCCTTTTTCTCTCTCTCCCCTTCCTGGAACCCCTGTCATGCGTAGATGGGCACGCTTTAGATTATCCTACAGGTGGTCTCTTACACTGCTTTCATTTTTTTTTTAATTTGGCTTTCTGGTTGCTGTTCTGATTGGATAGTTTCCATTATTCTACCTTCCAGATCACTTATTATTTCTTCTGAATTATTCGATCTGCTATTCATTGCCTTTAGCTCAGCTTTTGTCTCAGGAAATGAATTTTCTAATTTTTCTTGGCCCCTCTTTATAGTTTCTAGTTCCTTTTCACAATAATCTGCATTTCTATCCATAGCCTTTCATAATTCCTTCAATATTTTCATTACGTCCTTTTTGAACTCAGTGTCTCTTGCTCTTTTAACTAGGAGTGGTTCCTCTGTTTCTCCATTTTACTTATATTCTCTTCATCTGTGAGTTTAGAAAAAAACAATTATCTACTGTGATTTTAGAGAGCTGTTTATATGTGGGGATGTCCCTGTGTTGCTTGTGTGGGTTTATTTAGTACGAGGCCTGTTTTCAATACGGATGCCTGTCGCCTCTTCACTTGGTGTGTGCTGGTTATTATTCCCTTGATAAGAGGGTGTGTAGATGCCAAAACTGCAGTCTGGTCCTGGGGTTCTTGGCAGTGGCAGTGGTTCAGGCACATCCCTGGAGGACGTTGAGCAGTGGAGGCAGCTCACTGCCACTCCTGGATATTCATTTGCCTTTTTAAAAGATCAGTTCAGATCCATTAAGTGTGCTTCAGATTTAACTGTAAAGGGAAAAAAATCTCTCCTGCCATACAGGTGTTTTTTTTAAATCTCTCTCAATGTCTTGAATTAATTTAAAGACTGTTCTTTAGTGGTGTATATGGCAGTTATTTTCCTTTACCAGCCTTGGAGTGATTTGGTTGTATTTTGGTAACTTACTTTTGACCGTATGATCTTACACCCTTTGTATGGTTTTTTGTAAGCCCAGTGTAGTGTGGGTAAGGTATTGGTAGTTTCATCATAAACAGCCTTAGCTTCATATGGACTGGAAGCCCTCTTTAATTACTCCTGATTTTCTATATATCAATTATGCTGTCACTTTTATTATTTAATGATAGTTAATCCAGAAATCTTTTTTAGTAAATCTGGAGCCTATTATTGACTTTTGGCAGCAGCTTATTTTCCTGATTGAATAGACTGGTGCGTGAGAACCTACTTGTGCTTTTTACGGACCAAAACTGAGCAGTGAGAAAATGTCAGTCGGGTTCACCTGACACAAGGAGGACGGCCCCCGGACTAAACTGACCCCCGCTCATACTGACCCCTGTCCGCAAACGCTGCCGGCGCCACGGCTTATAATAGCCGGAGAGTGGAGGACGGCTCCCGGACTAAACCGACCCCCGTCTGCAAACTCTGCCGGCACCACGGCTTATAATAGCCGGAAAGTGGGAACAACCCAGATGCCTGTCAGCTGTTGAATGAGGAAACGAAATGTAATAATTTGGCCATAAATAGGCAAGACTGACATGTAAGTGAGACGGTCAGTCACAGAGGCCACCTGTGTGATTCCATTTATATCAAGTGTCCAAAGCAAGGAAACCCCAAGAGGCAAAAGGCAGACTGATGAGCGCGCGCAGGGGGCCGGGGGTGGGGGGCGAGAAGGGACCTGCTCACAGGCGTGTGTCTGTGAGGATGGAGGTGCTCAAGTTGACAGCAGTGACGGCCACGCAAGTCTGCATATACTGAAAAACTGCACGCTTTAAAAGGGTGAATTTTATGGCATGTAAGTTATATCTCAATAAAGCTGTTAAGAAAAATTGGTTTCAGATAATATGTGTATGTGTAATGAGACTGTAGTGTGAGAGGAAAGTGAAGTGACCAAGGAACTCATCCGTCTTCTGCGAGAGCGGAAGAAGGAGAGGATGTGACTTGCAGGAAAGAGAAAGATTGACCCAAGCTTGCTCCTCTAAGAAATGAACACTGGCTAATTGTGTGTTTGAGAGAGAGCTGAATACACAGGCTTAGATTCTTTATATGGGTTGTTTTTGATACACAGTTTTTACATGTAGGTCAGTCTTACGAAATTCGAATGCTGGATAATCGGAAAATGGGAGATGTGCCTGAAATCACTGGAAAACTGGTAAAGGTAAGGACCTCCATTTAAATTCTGAAAAGATACTGAAACGACTCAAAAAAATAGCAGTTTTGCTGCAAGAGTTTCATCTTTTGTTGCAGGAGTTCATTAACAAATTATTTAATGTCACTTTAAGGAAGTAGCGGGCTTATGGAAACTTAACTTTTTGAGCTATGTTTTGTTTACCCCTCTGTAAAATAGGAATTATAGCAGTTATTGAGGGAAGTAAATATTAAGGCCCTCTGGAAACAAGCTACCATGGAACAGTTAGTTGCAGCTGAGCAAGGGTGAAAAACCCAGTACTAAACAACAAAAACTTTGTTTCTCTTTAAAAGATACCTTAGGGAAGAAGCTAGTATGGAGGCAAGTGTTACTATGATGCTTCTAAAGATCCTTTTATTTTACGTCTTGAAGTTTTTCTTAAGTGAAATTTTATTTCTTCACCCTACTGGCGTATCTGAAGAGTCATTGATTCCAGGCATAGCCAAACCCAGTCCTTTTAGGATTTTCAGACCCACCACTGGCTCCTGCAGTATCACGCATGGTGGATCCTTCTAGTCTTTACTTGTCCCTCACCACACAGTGTAACATCAGAACTCTAGAGCATTACAGGGCAAGGGTTATGGAAGAAGGGAACACTTCAGTGAGGCCAGTGTTAGTGAGAGAGAAGCAGGACTTCGCTCGGTCCTTCCATCTTCCTCCAGGGAGGCCCATCCCTTTTCAGAAGGGCGAGCGTGGGGAGGGGACAGCGGCACTGATGCTGACAAACCTAGCATGTCCCGAAAGCAGCTGTCCGGCGCTGCGGGCCTGAGAGGCTTTGAATATTTAGAGGCACAACGCTCCTCATCCTGGGAGAGGTTCTGGCCCCCGATGGAGCACTGTCTGGCCAACCTGGAGTAAGCGCCCAGGCTTCTCTGACTCCTAGGATTCCCAGCGGACTTTGGGATGGAAGGAGAGGGGTGACTTACCTGTTCTCACACGTGCCCTTTACATGTGGAGTCTGTCATGTCTCTGCTACGTCAGTGAGTTTGGTCCTTTCCCTAGAGGGTGAGTCAGGTGACTGTATATTTTTTAATCATTTGTTGTCCAACTCTTTGTGACCCCATGCACTGCAGCATGCCTGGCTTCCCTGTTCTTCACTGTCTCCTGGAGCTTGCTCCAATTCATGTCCATTGTGTCAGTGATGCCATCCAACCATCTCATCCTCTGTCGTCCCCTTCTCCTCCTGCCCTCAATCTTTCCCAGCATCAGGGTCTTTTCTGAGAGTCAGCTGTTCACATCAGGTGGCCAGAGTATTGGAGTTTCAGCTTCAACATCGGTCCTTCCAGTGGATATTCAGGGTTGATCTCCCTTAGGATGGACTGGTTGGATCTCCCTGCTGTCCAAGGGACTCGCAAGAGTCTTCTCCAACACCACAGTTTCGCACTCAGCCTTCTTCATGGTCCAATTCTGACATCCATACATGACTACTGGAAAAATTACAGCTTTGACTTTACAGACCTGTGTCAGCAAAGTGATATCTCTGCCTTGTAATACACTGTTGGGTTGTCATAGTTTTCCTTCCAAGGAGCAGGTGTCTGTTAATTTCATGGCTGCAGTCACCACTCGCAGTGATTTGGGAGCCCAAAATAAAATCTGTCACTGCTTCCATTTTTTCTGCATCTATTTGCCTTGAAATAATGGGGCCAGATGCCATGATCTTTTTTTTTCTTTTTTTAATGTTAAGCTTCTAGCCAGCTTTTTAAAAATTCCCTCATTTTGCTTTCTCACCTGTGGTAAACACTGACCAGATTCCCCTTTTTACAAAGGTGTCAGCATTGTTCCCAGTAAGCAAGCCCCATTGGGGTGGTTGTACTCTGCTGGACTCCAGTGACAAATAGAGTTTGGTCAAGGAGACTCAGCTCTCATTTTCCAGAGTCCAGGAGGCCTATTATCAGTGTTGAAGATTCTCTCAGCATGATCGGTTCCAGCTCATCAATGTCAGACAAGTATTGGGCGTCCCGGCAAATCTTTGCCAAATTGTACCACACCTGGTTAATATTCAGCCTCAGTTCAGTTCAGTTCAGTCGCTCAGTCGTGTCCGACTCTTTGCGACCCCATGGACTGCAGCACGCCAGGCCTCCCTGTCCATCACCAACTCCTGGAGTTTACCCAAACCCAGGTCCATCGAGTCGGTGATGCCATCCAGCCATCTCATCCTCTGTCGTCCCCTTCTCCTCCTGCCCCCAATCCTTCCCAGCATCAGGGTCTTTTCCAGTGAGTCAACTCTTTGCATGAGGTGGCCAAAGTATTGGAGTTTCAGCTTCAACATCAGTCCTTCCAGTGAACACCCAGGACTGATCTCCTTTAGGATGGACTGGTTGGATCTCCTTGCAGTCCAAGGGACTCGCAAGAGTCTTCTCCAACACCACAGTTCAAAAGCATCAATTCTTCGGCGCTCAGCTTTCTCATCGTCCAACTCTCACATCCATACATGACTACTGGAAAAACCATAGCCTTGACTAGACAGACCTTTGTTGGCAGAGTAATGTCTCTGCTTTTCAATATGCTATCTAGGTTGGTCATAACCTTCCTTCCAAGGAGTAAGCGTCTTTTAATTTCATGGCTGCAATCACCATCAGCAGTGATTTTGGACCAGTAATATGTTATTTAAGGGACGATGTGGGTGAACTCTGTTGTCCTTGTGACAGTCACAGGGTTACTTTTTAAACGGCCATAAATTAGTTTGATCAAGCACTTGAGAAACCACATGTCTGATTTTTGGTGAATGTGAATACAGCCAGTCATATCCTGAGAGCTTGTCTGGGATTCAGAGTCATAGTTAGTTACCATCCTTTTCAACTAGAAGAGCCCCTAGAATACTCTGGAGCCATCTAGAGTTGAATTTCCTGCCCCCATGATCTTTGACTCACTCTTGAGGGGAAGTCTTAGGAATCAAATGTTGCTGAGCAAAGGTGCTTGGGAACCTCTTGATGTGCTTAGAATACTCAGCGTGCTCTCAGCTTATTCTCTCTCTGCCTTGTTGTCAGGGCTCCTTCATCTGTGGCTCGTTCTCCAGGTGCGTTGTCTCGTGTCAGTCAGAACTTCATGGCGGCTCAGATGGTCAAGTCTGCCTGCAGTGCGGGAGACCCGGGTTCCATTCCTGGGTTGGAGGATCTGTGGAGAAGGAAATGGCAACCCCCTCCAGTACTCTTGCCTGGGAAATCCCATAGACAGAGGAGCCTGGCAGGCTAACGTTCATGGGGTCGCAGAGTCGGACGCGACTTCACTTTCCAGAGAACAGCGTTTCCCCTTCCGACCTCATTTGAGAGGTTTCCTTCTATATCCTGTCACATACGTGTGGTCCTCCCTTCGTACTGCTTACTGTGCTGCTTAGTCTGACTCAGAAAGGGGGTTAGTACAGCACTATAAACTAGTATATTCTCATACTATTTTTATCTGAATTCATGGGTTTGATCTGGTTCTTACTAAAATATGAGAGAATCAAGATCATGACATTTTCTGTGCTGCGCTTTTAAATGGTTCCTTTCAAAATACGTATCAGCTTTGGTTTGGACAGCATGTGGTGCTGGGGAGGGCAGGGGCACTGACGGTGATATTTCTGTGTATGGGTAACAAGTTATTTCCTGTTCAATCCAGCAGGGAGTCTGCTGGAAATAAGATTATCTTACTCCATCACAGTCTGAGAAGCAATTACTTATAAATGTGTCAGAAACACTAATTAGTGCAAATATGGTATCTGAATCCATTTTGATGACCTGTGATCCTGTCCCAGAGCTGTGGCAGGTGAGGGAGGCACAGGTGGAGAGTGGAGAATGGCCTGCAGTTTGTGGGGTAGAGGTAAAGCCTGCTCTCGGATGAACCTGAGTGTTTGGAGGAAGTTTGCCTCTGTTCCTGTTTTGTCTCCCTCGCTTACCTCAGATAACCTCACTTGCAGTTTAAATTAATTTTGTATACAGGTTCTCTGTCTCAGGGTGGTGGCAATTCCCCACTCTCACCGCATGCCCTTGACACTTTGGGGGGGTGCTATGCAGCGTGCTGGGGGGTGGGTTCCCTGCCCAGGGATCAAACCCAGGCCCCCTGCATTGGAAGTGCAGAGCCTTAGCCACGGGAGAGCCAGGGTCGTCCCTAATGTTTTCTTTGTAGAAATATAACTCTTGCTAATTTCTTATGGACACAGGCCTTAATTTTGAATTACAATATCACATTTTTTAATAAAAATTTTACCTAAGAAACCATTTTATTTTTGTTATTTGAGTTAGAATTCTTTGCACCAAATATTATTAATTGTACCTATAACCTAGGTATCCAAGAACAAGACAGCTCACTTACAAAATGTGTAAATTAGAGTTTGCTTCTGTATGCTTTTCTGTTATAGGTTAATGTGTAAGAAGTGAATACACTTGTGCTCTTTAGCTGGGACAGTTTAGAAGTGTTCATTTCCCCCACTTTTTCCGTAGAGCATCATAAGAGTTGTCTTCCATGACCGACGACTCCAGTATACGGAGCATCAGCAGCTTGAAGGGTGGAAGTGGAATCGCCCCGGAGACAGACTCCTCGACTTAGGTACACGTGGTGTCGGAAGAGCCCCTGGTGACCCACTCCCCACACCGTGTGTGATTGTGTGGGGAGAGGTTTGATGCCAGCAGATCCTGTGTGACTTGAGTTGTTCTATAGTTAAGAATGAAGTTGGGGTGTGTGTCTGTGTGTGCTTAAAGAAACTGACCCTGAAATCATTTAGATCATTGTTGAGTGACATCACTCCCTCATTTTCTTAATAAAATGAAATAGAAACAAACCATGGTGGGAGAAAGTATGATACACAGTAAATGGGCTTTGAGGCTGAAGTGATTGACCATGGAGAACATTGACGGGAAAAGGGTGGTATAATTTCACTAGCACATAATCGTCTAAGTTGTAACCTTTTAATTAGTTTGTTCCTATGTCACTTCTTTTTAAAATGCAGATATTCCAATGTCCGTGGGAATAATTGACACAAGGACAAATCCAAGCCAGTTAAATGCAGTTGAATTTCTGTGGGATCCTGCAAAACGCACATCTGCTTTCATTCAGGTTTGGAGTTTCACATTATTACAAGCTCGCTAGCCTCGCTGTTCAGAAGGCCGTGGGTGAGACTGAACTCTTGATACAGGATCTTATTTTCCTTAAGTGCTTATTTGTAAACTGTCTTATAATGTCTTTTGTATACACAAACATACACTGTTACATTGGAGTTAATCTACTAAGTTCATCATGTATAGACATTAACATATAGAGACCATCTGATGTGTAAAGCATTATTTAAATTCTGCATTTATCACTGGTAGTAACAATAATCAAAACTTCTTGTCAGAATGCATTTCTCTAGAACAAAACCTATTTTTAAAGGAGATGATTGAAAAAAGTATAGTTTTAAGAAAAACTATACTATAAAAAGTATATTCTAGCTTTGTTTAAAAATATTTTAACACGAAAGTTTCAAACCCCCATAGAAGTAAGAGAAGATAATGAACTGTCTGTGTGCCCGTCTCCCGGCTTCTGCAGATACTGTGATTTCCCCTTTTGTTTCTCGGTGGAATACTGTAAGGCAACCCTCGGGCATTTCATTTGACTTGTGAATGCTCGGTTTGTATCTAAGATATTAGTTTTTGAAAAACAAATACATAGTATTGTTATATGTAAAATAAAGTCAATAGTAATTCTAATATTCAATATATTCAAATTTGTCGGTGGAATTAAAATTTGCTGAGTAGGTGATCTTTATATAGAAAAAGAAGATTGCTTTTAATTGCTGACCAGCCTAAGTAGACTCTGGTTTGTGTGAACTTTACAGAATCTTTAGTATTTTGCATTTGTGGGTCTTCCAAGCAGTGTCCGCCATCAGCTGATAGTCACTAGGGCCGTATTACTTGTTACTGTCTCATATTGTTCATCTGACAGGGTATCTGGTTATGTGGTGAATGAGAGGGGGGATGTATGAGCTGGCCGTATATCTCAGTCTCAGTGTAGAGATCAGTTTACCCTTGAGTTCTTCGAAGAGGAGACGTGTCGCTGTCAGAAATGACTAACGTCTTGTTACTAACACTGTGCGTTACCCTGGAGCTGTCCCCGTGGTGGCACAGGAAGAGGGGGCAGAAGCGGTGGGAAATGCGTACCACCCTCAGGAGCCTCAGATGGATGCAGGTGGAGCTAGGGATGAGCCCTGTGGACTGTGCAATTCCCAGACAAAGTGTCTCAGGCTGATGACATCGGGACAGCAGCGAGGTGGCCAGCTGGCTGGATTTGGGGGTCCTGGCAGTAGAGGGCAAACCCTGGGGCTCTAAGGAATGGGGTGAAGGTGCCTGTGGATTGAGCCACGAGCAGGTTCAGGACCATGGGTCTGGTCTGGGGTGGGGGTTGGGGACAGACTCAGGAAAGCTGCTGTACTGGTCGTGCTCATCATCGGAGTCCGTCCTGCGTTAAAGGTGAGGTGCTGGAAGGGGGCAGTTCAGAAAGGCTCAGCTGGATCTGGGAAAGGAAAGTCATGATTAAGACACTCAGAAATTCCCGACAGATACCTGGCCCACAGGTGGAGTCTGTGTGAAAGGCTCTTGAGTTTACCTGTGGCGGGACTTCTGAAAGGCAGGAGGGCCGAAGGGTGATCAGTGGGCAGGACTCGAAACCATTTCAGCTCGAGTCATCTTCTAGGTACACTGCATCAGCACCGAATTCACGCCCCGGAAGCACGGAGGTGAGAAGGGAGTGCCTTTTAGGATCCAGGTTGACACCTTCAAGCAGAATGAAAATGGTGAATACACAGATCACCTACACTCAGCTAGCTGCCAAATCAAAGTTTTTAAGGTGAGAGCTGGAAAGCAGGCTTTGAGGAAGTGAGGCCTGGCGTTGCTTGTAAAAGGTGTGCGTCTGAGGCCTGATAGATGAAAAAGTCTGCTTTGTTTTTAAGCCAAAAGGTGCAGATAGGAAACAAAAAACGGACCGAGAGAAGATGGAGAAGAGAACCGCGCACGAGAAGGAGAAGTACCAGCCGTCCTATGACACCACGGTCCTCACAGAGGTAATGCGGGTGCCACTCCGGTTCTGAGGAGAAGCCGAGCTGTGCCCTCTGGCACCACCTCTGAGGATGAGTTTTGGCTGCAAAGGGTCCGGGAAGCTCGGGTGGTCAGTGGGCATAATGTTCTTGGTGACGGGGAAAATACTCTGGTTAAATTGGGGGAGTTTAAGTGATTTGTCCCCTGGGTGGGGTCTGGAATGAAGATGCTGAAATCCCTGTCGGATCCCGGAAGCAGACTTACTTTAAAATCCCCGAAGTTGGTTAGAGATTAAGCCGGGGCCCAGAACGTCCGATGTTAGTCACGTCTGGGGTTTTGCATCTTCCTAAAACCTTTGAATCCTGCTGGTCGGACGTTTGTTAACGTTGTTGGCGGAGACATAAACAGGGTGTTAGATCTTTCTCTGTGTAACGAAAAGACATTGATCCCAATCTTTGGTGTTTGTCCAGATGAGGCTTGAGCCTATAATTGAAGATGCAGTTGAACATGAGCAGAAAAAGTCCAGCAAGCGGACTTTGCCAGCAGACTACGGTGATTCTCTGGCAAAGCGAGGCAGTGTAAGGGGCTTCTGCTTCTCTTTTCATTGTGCAAGATCCCTTGTGCAGTGTTAGATATAGGACCGACTTCCACCGAAACGTAAAGCCAAATTCGTTTTTTGATGTCCTTGTCCTGATTGAATTTGCTTTTGTTTAGACTTCCTGCTTTCTGTTGGTTCCTCACTGAGGACAATTTCCTAAATCTAACACTTTAAAACAAAGCTGACCATATTGGGTGGTTTCGGAGGGGGAAAAAAAAAATAAATGGCACCCAGAACTGTGTTCGCTCCCGCCTCCTTGCTGTCCTCTCCCCCGCCTCTCTCCTCTGCACACACTCCCTTTATGAGCACTGACACCGATGGAACATTCTTTTAGTGAAATGGTTATTTCCGGGCAGTTAAAAGGGTTTGTTATCTCACATGTGCAAGCGATAAGAAAATGTCATGGATGTTGAGAGAAATGGTGGCAGCCAGCTCGACGTCAGCGTCCGTGGTGCTGCACGTCCCACTTCCCTGCATGTAGCGCCAGAATGTGTGTCTGCGCTTTGAAAAGCCTGTTGGCAGCACTGGCAGAAAAGCGGCCTTGGACTGCGTTAGCGTTTCCTCTTGGCACCTGCATTGTGACCTTATGCTTCAGGGCATCCTAGGGCGCCATGGTGCTCGCAGCTCTGGTTCCCCACATTGTGTAGTCCAGGGGGCCCTTGGTTGAGTATGAACTTGACCAGCTTAAGGAGAAATAAGGTCTTTATTTCATATCTCATCAAACTGTTGACAGAGGATTATCCTATGGTATTAACTTAGATCAGTTCTATACCTGCAGTAAATGGAATCAGAAAACATTACTTTTTAAAAATAACTGTCATCATCTGCATTTATGGCTGGTGTATTCATCACTGCAGAGTTTGTGCTCTCTGGGTGCCGAAAATAGACTTTCACCCTTACACGTGCATTGGTAATTAACTGTCGACTATGAAAGCCACAGGCACTGTCACAGGATTATTATTTCTGAAGTAAAGCATTGAGTGAAAATATTGTAAATGTTTCTGTACATAGTAAATCTGAAAATGTCCTTCTCTGAGGGGCGAGGGGGCCCACGCACGTTGCATTTTCTTTAAGTGGGGTTTTGGATTCGTATCACAGCTTGTAGGGGACAACTGGACACTCCCTGCCCTCAAACGTCCACCCTCCAGTTTTGTTTTCATTCTCGTTTCCCAGCTGAAGACACAAATGGTTCTCAGTAGACTTTTTTGGGGGAAACCCTGGTAACTCAAGTCACTTTCCCCCTCTTGTTGCAAACTAACTAAAATGAATGGGTTCTGATTATAAATTAAATCTGTTATAGCCCAGAACTAATTTGTAGATAGTAGAACTGTTAAGAATTCATGATACTTAAGTCTGAAGTATGCAAGACGGCAGCAGATCAGTGACCTGTCTGCAGATCAGCTTGTCTTCCGGGTGTGCCCTGCTCGCTGCCCCAGACTGCATTTGGTTTGGTTAAGCCTAGGAGGTAGTTAGAGCTCCTCTTGGAAACCTGTTAAAAACAAGGTACAGTTTAATTCCTTAGAAAAGAAAGTCTGTGGCATTTTGTATATTTCTTCAAGTGCCTGGAAAAGTCAGCCAGCGTTTCTTACAGCTCTCCGGTAGTGACAGGTGGCTTTCAGTAGGAAGATCCAGACTTACCTGCTGAAGCTGCAAGGTGCTGTGTGAGACAGTCCTGCACGAATACAGGCCACGCTGTAGGTTCCCAGGAGCCCACACAGCCGGACCCTCCGCGTCTCCGTTGGTCTTAGCATCTGAGCTGTGTTTCATGGGCTTGGATTTGGGCTGTCGGGGCCTGCAGTCTGCCCGTTGGGTCCTCATTTTCTGTTCCTCCTGGGGAGGGACTTTGTTCACAGGGCACCAAAGGTGCCACCCTGTGAGTCCAGGTCGGGTATTGCTGGAACCTTGCCGAAGCAGTACCAGTGCTTACTTTTAAAGCCAGGGAAGAATGACAAGGTAGAAGAAACTCGGAAAATACTCCTTGGTGTGCCTGGACCCTCCTAGGTCAAGACTAAGAAAAACCTATGAAAAATGCTGGTGGGAGAGTCTTGATGTTTTGTCCAGCTTGGCCACTGAAGAACTTGCAAAATGTGTCTTTTCTAAAAGTAGAGGCCAGTCTGCATTGAGCGCCAGTTTTCCAGTGTTCAGTGAATCAAGTCGCTTAATTATTGGGCAAGTTTTAGATGTCAGTTAACAGCCCTACTTTTCTGATGCTAGAAGAATCTAGACATGTAAAAGTGAAGTAAGTATGTTGATGGAATGACAGCAAATTCGGTGTCTTTGCTGTACTCGCCACCTGCCATGCTGACCTGCAGCTATTAATGGCTTTGTTTCCTCAGTGATATAGGTGGCAGTAGTTACCAAAGCGGATCTGGGGAGACTCGATAGGAAAAGGTCTAAGCTCTTTAGATGTGCGTGTGATGCTGTGTTGTTGGAGTTCGAGCTGGGGAGGATGGTGTAGCAGGAAGATCTGCCACGTAGTGAAGGTGACCGTGAGCATTTGACACCAGCGAGTTAGGAGACGTGTCAGGCGGCTCACAGGGTCTTGTGTTCCTCATACTGTAGGTGCTGAGGAAGTCCTACTTGGTAAGCGGGTAAGAACAAAGGCCCTAGTTTGAAAAGAACGGGCATTGTGAAAATGTCATGGATAGTGAAATTGGTATGACATGCCAACGGTTTGGCACGGCATTGCAGCCAGGTTAGATGTCATTTTTGAAAGTTGATGATAGTTGAAACATCAAGTCTGCAGTCATCTTCCCTGTTTCTGAGGAGATGCCTAATGGGTAGTTGTGAAGAATGTTAAGATTCTGGGACTTCTGTTTTAGTTTTCACCTGTGTTACCGATGGCTGTCAGACATGCTGTTGAGCTCCTGTAACCTTTGGGGAGACTTGGTTTCTATCCTCAAGAGTCCTTCAGACTAGTGGTCTGAAAGTTTTCATCGTAAATTTAAACAGTTGCAAAGGAAATAGTTTTCTGACATAGTGAATATTTCTATGTATGACTTAAGGTGAAGCCAGGACATTACCCTCTAAGTTTGAAAGCTTGGTGGCTCAAATGGTAAAGAATCAGCCTGCAAAGCAGGAGACCCAGGTTTGATCCCTGGGTCGGCAAGATCCCCTGGAGGTGGACATGGCAACCCACTCCAGTATTCTCGCCTGAAAAATTCCATGGTCAGAGGAGCCTGGCAGGCTACAGTCCATGGGGTCGCAGAGTCGGATATGACTGAATGACTAACACTTTTACACTTAACTTCCTGATCTCATGTTTTCTCTCTCATTCCCCTTAAATAATTTTGTCCAAATAAGACATACTTTGATGCCTGAAAAACTTTTAAAAATCACCCTTTTTTTTTTTTTTTACCACAAACTTAATATAAGTTGAAATTTCATTTTAAAAATTTCCTATGACCATATAAAGCTTAAGTCAGTTGAAGAATTTAAAACAACTTATTATTTCTACCAACTTATCAGAACAAAAAATCCATATACATTTTGATGAATAATTGCTAAGTATAAAAATAGAAATGTTATTGGAAATATATTTTGAATGATGAGGATAAAAAATACTTATTGTAAATTTTTTGTAGATAAGAGAAACTTTGTTTAGATACATTTTTCTTTTCAGCAGTGTGTCATTCAGGCCTTGGAACGCCTTCTGAGATACCTGCCAGAAATTCCAGTGATCTCTTTTTTAATATGATCTGATGGATCCATCTCAGTGTCTGTCAGCTGACCAGATGTCTTCCTGAATTATTCTGAAAGCAAAAAGTTGAAAACCCCTTGACATGCAGAATTGTTTCAGTCATGTACTTCCTCATATCCATCCTAGTATCTTTGAATGGTCCTTAGCCTGGTTTTTGGTAGAGTCTCGTACCCTGCCGCCATGGTGAGAGAGGAGGCCTTTTTTTTGTGTCAGTTGGGAGGAGGTGATGACAGTGGACCCTGGAACCCGGGGGTGTGGTCAGTGAGATGGAGCCCCTCCATCCTCAGCACGCGTGACCTCCCTGGCCTGCGCAGCATGTGTTGGCTTCAGCTTTGTCAGTGCTCCTAACTGTATAGGATCTTTGGCTCTGTATTTGGTCAGAACTGTGCCAAGGGCTGAAAAACACTGAAGTCCACTCTGCCCCTTCTAGACGATGTGAACACATAGCTAGATGGCTGCGGGCCGCACCCTCTGCAGTTCTCGTGTTGTGACCCTGGGCGTGTCTCCTCTTACTCGGGGATGACATCCCGCTGAGCGAGGAAGGGCCCGGGGCCGGGGGGCCTGCTCCTTGGGGAGCGGGCGAAGCAGCACCCAGAGGGACAGAGTCACACTCCCTGTCACCACGCGGTGTCAGGTGATGCTTCCGAACCCCTTCTTGCCTCTGCTGTTCTTCAGACCTCGATAGGTGCCTCCTGGGGAGTGGACAAAGAGAAGGTGCCAGTTCTCAAGACCCCAGTGTAGCAATACTTGAGCACACATCTGAAATGCATTTAGGAGAGCTGGTTGCTGTCCCGTCACCTCAGGGCCGTCGGAGAGTAGTCAGGGTCTAGATGCTACAGCAGGTAACACTGTCACTGGCGCGCGCACACACATGCACGCGCGCGCGCACACACACTCAGTCTGACGTGTCTCTGTGAGGTTGCTTGATGAATGTCAGGAGTCTTGTGTTCATGGTCTCGCATTTGGCCAGAGTAGAGAGTGAATTAAAAGACTATTTCTGCCACATCCTGGAGAAGCGAATCATTCATTCATTTCTGTTTCTATCCATAGTGTTCTCCATGGCCCGATACCCCCACAGCCTACGTGAACAACAGCCCGTCCGCGGCACCTGCCTTCACGTCCCCGCAGCAGAGCGCCTGCAGCGTCCCGGACAGGTAGCCGCTGTGCGTGACGGGTGCCGGGGCCCCGCCGCCCCGCTTCTTTAGCGCCCTTTCTCTCCAGTCACGGCAGCCTTTGGGGGTGTGTCTGGGGTACGTGGTAATTAGAAGCAGCCTGTTGCTGAGCAAAATTCTTTTCTTCACCTTCCAGCGTTTTCCTTCCTAGCCCCTGTGCCTCACACAGTCACAACTGTGGAACTCAGGAAAGGGTGTGCTTTCAAGATGCATTCTTTGTGCGATAAAAACATTAATGAGGTTCATGGGTAGAGACAAAAAGACCGAGTTGTTAAGGGGAAACTGACTTGAATAGGTTACGATTGTGTTTATGATAAGGTACATTTGTCTTTGATGCTCACCATGTCAAACAAGGATTATTTTCTGCCCTGTCTCTTCCCTCTCCCAAAGACACTAATATTTTTAAAAAATTAAGTCTTTAAACTTAGAGGAAGGACTGCATTTGTAAAGACTTGCTCTGGTCTTAGAAGTGGGACTAGTGGGCTTTGTTCATCTCCTCTGGCCTGTCAGTAGCACCCCGGTAAGGTACTCGCTCTCAGGACATTCCTTAACTGGGAAGGAACTTAACTTTCATAATTGAGTTAAAACCGTAAAGGAGAGAATTCCCTGTCAGCCCAGCGGTTGGAACTCGGCACTGGTGCTGCAGCCCGTGTCCATGCCCTGGTCAGGAAGGTCTCTCAAATCACGCGGCACAGCCGGAAAAAAGGAAGACGTTCAGTCACGCGGCACAGCCGGAAAAAAGGAAGACGCTCTCATTTGTACGGTCCGTGCTGACAAGGTCGGAGGCAGCTCGGGCTGCTGCAATTAAACACCGCGGACTGAGTGGCTCATAAACAACGGGAGGTCGCTGCTCCTGGTTCTGAAGGCTGGGCGCCCAGGTCCAGGGGCCTGCAGGATGGTTCTGGCCAGCAGTGCTCCCGCGCTAGAGAGCAGAGCGGAGGCGGTGCTCCCACCACCACTCACCACGTCTCCGGTCCCTCTCCTGGGCTCCACCCTCGCGGCTCCATCTACTGCTCATCATGTCCCGAAGGGCTCTCCTCCTAATACTGTCCATCACGCTGCGGGCAGGGTGATTTTTTGAGGCAACATGAACATTTAGTCTAACAGGGTCTGGTGAGAAAAAAAGAGGAAAAAAAAAAAGGCCTTTTCCCTGAGGACATGGATGGATAAGAGGCCACTTGTCTCCGTGTAGGTTATTGTGCTTCGGGAGGAGGCGGTCACTCCTGGACTTGGGACCAGCTTGTTGCCACGGAGGGGGCTGAGCAGTCTGAGAAAGCTAAGAGAGGAGTGGTGAGGTCATGCACACGCCAGCTCCCCAGCTCTCTCCTGGGACCCCACTGTGGCCCCCGCCCTGTTGGGGGTGCTGTGAGATGAGGGAGGGGAAGCCCCATCCAGAGGAGCTCAGGCTCTAGTGAACGGTCGGCATGCTGGACCCGAGGAACTGGGGTGCAGGTGCTGGGAAGGGGCCCAGAAGGCAGATGCACCCCCAGGCGGCTGCGCGTGTTCCTCCCTGGAAACAAGCATGGTGGCGCACGGTGGTTTCTTTTGTTCTCGAGTCTCGCCCTCTTTGATGGCGGATAACTGTACTCATTAAAGGGACATTATTTTCTGTTTTAGCGTAGGCTCGTTGAGATGATTTCTTATACCTCTTTGTTAAAGTAGACTCTTTTTGCTGTTATTTTCCACTGTTTACCTTACCTGATTCGCATATTTCCCCCCTACCTAAAATGAATGAGAATCCTTCATCTTCCTGGCACCCCCAGAAATGGAGCCCTTGTGTTTCCTGAAACTTGACTTTCTTGCTGGAACAGATGGAGAAGCCACAAATTAAACTGTCTTCTGGTATCTTAATCTTTTTTGTTCTTTTGGCCACACCTGTGTGGTTTGTGAGATTTTAGTTCCCAAACCAGGAGTCAAACCGTGGCAGTGAACGCACCAAGTCCTAACAACGAGGCCACCGGGAAGCGCCCTTGTGTCTTGATCTTACCGTCATATTGACTCCCTGGTCGCTGTGCAGATACTCTTTTTGCGTATTTACGTCGCTCTGTCCCACAGTGCTAGTTTCAATTCGCCTCGGATCCTTTAATGTCTTAATTAAAAAATATATATATAACAATCATCCTTTTCTTCCTTCCTTCCTTATCCCCAGCAATTCTTCTTCCCCAAATCATCAGGGAGATGGAATTCCACAGGCCTCTAGTGAAGTAAGTGTCTTTACCCTAACCTGTCATGCATGCAGGGTCCTGCATTGTGAAGCCTCTGACAGAGGTTTGCATCATTGTTCAGGTCACCGAATAGTCACACCTCTGTTCTTTGTGGGTGTTTTAAACTTTAAACCTGTAGGATTTCTGTGTTGTGTTTAAATGTTCTTCTTTATAACATGCCAGTGACTTGGGTGGGGATTTTTTTTTTGTAAGTCTAAATAGTTTCTTCTGTTTAAGTCCATTTTCTTTGTTAATAGCAACTTCAGCCTTCAGCCACGATCCAGGAAACACAGCAGTGGCTGCTCAAAAACAGATTCTCTTCCTACACAAGACTGTTCTCCAATTTTTTAGGTATGTTTGTGTTTGTGTACTCGGACACATACACTGTTTCCTTACTTGTTCCTGTACTATTATTAGCTGTAATTAACCGCTGGAGCAGTAACTGTGTATGGAATCATAAGTTGCCCCAGCCTGTATGGGGAGGTCCTCTGTCCCCCCAGGATCCCCAGTGCTGGCATCTTGCAGACCAGACAGGAACTCGATGCTGTTTCACCAGGTTTACACACCCTTGTTTTTATACAGGTATAAATGGTTATGCACAATTTTTTTCACATTAGTAACTTTATGTAAAATAATTCTGGCCTTGCGTAAGTTGCAGAGATAACACAGATGTTCAGTGCACCCTTTACTCAGTTCGTTACATAATTGTAGTACGATATCAAAACCAGGAGACTGACATTGGTGCCGTGTGGGTACATAGTTCTCTGTTGTTTTTATCACATCTGTAGATTCGTATAACCACCGGAGTCAGGGTACAGAATATTGACATCACCACTGGGGTCTCCCTAAGTACCCAGTACCCCTCTCCCACCATCCCTAATATATGGCAACCATTAATCTGTTTCCTGTCTCCATGATTTTGTCATTTTGAAAATGTTACCTAAATGGAATCATACAGTATGTTACCTTTTCTCCCAGCATAATGCCCTTACATCCATCTAAGATGTTGTATCACTTGTTCCTCTTTATTGCTGTGTAGCATTACAGGGTAGGAATGTACTCAGATACGGCTTTTTAAAAGACATCCGTTTTCTCTTGCCTAGTAAGCTGAGGAAGCATTTAGATGGAGTGTTAGAGGGGGCAGGGCAGCATCTCCTAAACATACGTAGCCCTGGGCCCTTTCCCTACAGAACACTTCCTAAGGTGTCCCGCCAGGCTCCTCCTGGGCCTCAGTCAAGGGGCAGCTGGCTCTCCCAGCCTTTTAAGAGAACAGAACGTCTGTGCAAACCAAAGCCTGGTTTCACAAAGAACATGGTTCCTATCTCATCAGCCCTTTATTGCTGAGCTTGTGCCATGACTACTCCTCGGGTAGCACTCTGTCTCTCTAAAATGAATGTGCTGGGTTTTTTCTCATTTGCTAGCCGAGATCCACTTTCATGATTAAGGAAAGCGTTCTGCCTATGGAAAAACTAAACGTTTCAGTGTGTATTGGGGAGGAGCCTCCTGGATGCTCACAGGGCGGACGGAAGAGCTCTGGACACTGGGAAGGCCCTGCTGGCAGTGCCGGCTTCCCGTTCTGTGAGACGCACACACGTAGTTGTGTGAGTGGTGGTCACTAGGGCTTGGCCTCCTGCCTTCTTCCCCGGTGAGCATCCCCACAGTAGAGAGGTGGGAAGGCGGCTTCCTGCTCTGAGCCCATTGGGCACGGCAGAGAGGACTGTGCAGGGTACCTGCCCAGCCCTGTGTGGATGGAGGGTGTGCTCCCAAGTGGCTCCTCGCCGCTCCTGTTGGCAGAGGCGCATGGGGAAGGCCCCGGGGAGATGACGGCGCCTGGTTCTGCTCATCCGGCTCCATCGGTGCGAGACTCTAACATTCAAGCCCTCATAAGTAGAGAACTCCTTATCTTGTTACATATGTGTGTGGATATTTATCATATGGAAGTCATGCTTTAATCTCGAGGATGTCTTAGTTTCCCCAATAAATTACATCTTGAGCATCAATAAAGGGGGAAAACAGAAGGTTGTAGACACACTCAGACATGAAACAGTCTGCAGCGCTCCTGCAGCACACGACCAGCTCCAAAGACAGAGGACCAGCCTTTGTTAGTCTCATTCTTTGCCACCCCCCCACCTCCCTTTTCTGTTCTACTTTAAAGCAAATGCTGGGCACCATGCCATGTACACACCAAATATTTACAGAGGCAATCTTCAGTATAATATGCACGCATTTGTATGAAAACTGGCTACTGTGGCAGAGCTGTTATTGTTGGACTGGATGTAGCAGGTTATACAGAGGCCTTATCCCAGCTCTGCTGACAACTTGGGTGCCTTTGGGCAGGTCTGACTTCCATTTCTTCCTTTTGTAAATTAAAGATTGGTCTGGGTCATCTCATGGTGAACTGACGGGTCAAGATCACGTTAATCCTCACAAGCACCACTCAGCCGAAGTAGGCAGGCCCGGCAGTCCTGGGCTGGGAACAGTCCGTCCTGTCGGCCATGCTTGTCGCTGTGATTAACCAGCCTCTGGGCTTCCGAGCTCCTCCTCGACACAGGGTGTGCGAGCCAGCCTCCTGTGTCTGAAGGACAGGGGTGTGTGTGTGTGTGTGTGTGTTGTTCACGTAGCTGTGTACACATACGAGAGCCACGATGGTCTGAAGGACCCTGAGCTGGAGACGGATGCCGCCCAGCAGCCTGTCCTGCTGGGTCTCCTCCCAGTTCCTCGAGAAGGTTCTCTCTGTGCTCTTCTCCAGGTGCCGACTTGTTAAAACTGACCAAGGAGGACCTGGTACAAATTTGTGGTGCAGCTGACGGGATTCGGCTCTATAATTCACTGAAGTCAAGGTAAAACAGAGTTTACAAGGAACTGTTGAGCTTGTTCGCGTGGGGACTGTGGGCAGGCTGTGCCGCGCTGGGTCGGCGTGCGCCGGGCTCATGTGGAGACTGTTTTGTGTACACCTTCAGGCAGGCCCAGATACGATGCGGGCACTGCGGGTGAGGGCAGAGGTAGACTGTAAGACTAGAAATGCACATGGGCAGGACTGAGGTCTGCAAGACGACTGGGTTTGTTGCCAAGAAAACAAACTTCTCGTTTAGCTGAGTTCTACAGAATCTATGGTTTTCAAGGTCATGTGACACTACTATACAGCTGTTAAAAACGTAAAGTTCTAATTGTGATTTTAAAATGATAGAAATGTACACTGTGTTGCCTTTTAAGATCCATTTACTATCGTGGCTATTTCTAGACTTGTGGTGTGAGAATTCCATTAAACTGAATTTTACTGATGTTAAATTGCTGACATAATGTTGAAACTTAAATTGACCAGCATCTGACTGAGCATCTCAATGGTTTCGAGTCTGGATCATCAGATTAGACCACCCGTGCTAACCTGTGATGGTTGGTGTGAGGTGTGTGTTTTTACATTCTTACCAGTAAATCATTTCCTATAATGAAGTAACCTTGTCAAGTTCTCCTAAGGAACTAGACCCGAGCCCTCGGGGCTGCCCACGCCCAGCGCCTTGCTGCCGGCTCACAAGCGCCGTCTTCTGGTTGCAGGTCGGTGCGGCCCCGCCTGACCCTCTACGTCTGCCGCGAGCAGCCGGCGCCGCAGGCAGCGCCCTTCTCAGCTGTTCTGGTTTCATCTTAAGAGAACAAGTGCAGGCAGAGCGTGGCAAGCCCTGCCCCGGAGCCTCCTGATGCCCGATCCCTGCGGGGGTCTGGCTCCCTGCAGCGTGCTGCCTCGGTGGGGACCAGGGCTGCGGCACAGCACGTGTTCCGGGCTTCTCTGGAGCCAGCAGCCTCCTGGGCCTGGGAGCCACTTCCTTAGCTTCTCTTGTACTCTTTCACACTGTTCTTAATACTTTGGGGGACACGTAGCTTTTATTCTTTAAGATAAATTTCCAATAGTGGTTTACTGAATCAAAAACTGATCTCTTTGGAGTTCTTTTTATATATTGCTAGAAACACTGGATTTTTTAAAACAACTTTCTTTTGCTATAATTTATATATCATAAAATCCTTCCATTGCAAGTATACAACTCGAGTGTAGTATATCTACAATTTGCAGCCGTTGCCATCATCCGGTGCTCCAAAATGATCCTCCGTGCGCATCTGTACTCTGTTCCTGTTTGCTTTTAATAAAAAAATAACCACAGATATTTTTGTACAGAGGTTAATGTTAATTATATGTGTGTGCATAAGGAGTGTATTATATTTAAATGGGTAGTAAGGGGGAAATACTGGGGGGGGGGGTTTTGTATCTTATTTCTTTAGTACTTTGAAAGGTGTGACCTTCCCACAGATCAGGTGGAAACAGATCAAATATGACAGCTAAAATATTCTTCACATTTTTTATTTCAGTTTATCATGCCATCTACTTGGAAGAAATGGTTGCCTCAGAAGTTGCTCGAAAACTTGCGCTGGTATTTAATATTCCTTTCCACCAAATTAAGCAGGTTTACAGACAGGGTCCCACTGGTATTCACATTCTTGTTAGCGATCAGGTAAGTGGCATGCCCTCTCCTCTTTTACACTGGTGTTTACTTCTGTATGTATTGCTGAAGAGCTGTAGGAAAACCCTGTGGCCTCTTTTGCCAGTACTCCTGAGTCACTTTCAGAGTTGGGAATCAAAACTGGGAGGAATTTATAACCAAGAGTTCAGGTGTCCTGGGTGGTGGGAGGAATACAGATTAAGGAGAACCATGGGTCAGTTCCCACCATCTTTGAACTCTGACATCGGTCACTGGGAGACTCCCGCTTCCTGGGGCTTTGGCCCTTTTTATGTAAAAGTGAGGCTTTTTGAATGGGTTTTCCTATTTGGTGACTGATTTTAAAAAGCAGGTTAGAAGGGCAGTTCTCCCCCATCCCGTGTTCCGTGAGAAGCAAGCAGTAACAGAAGCGTACCTGGCAGGAACTTTTTGTTAGTGTCTCTATCAGAGAGCCCGGTAGGGAGTGCTCCCTGTGGGCCCACGGGTGACTGGCCAGATCGCGGGGACCCTCGTAAGTAAGTGGTCAACACAGGGCGGGCCGTACACTGGGTGTAGACCCTTGTTACCTCACACATCCTTCGTGAATTACTATATTGACTGTTGAGTCCTGTACTTGTGCAGCCATATATACGTTTTTGTATTTTTCTTTCACTAATTTTTTCCTAATCAGTTAAGGCAGTTGGATCTTAATTACACATCTGCTTTATCCTTCTAGATGGTTCAGAACTTTCAAGATGAGAGTTGTTTTTTATTCTCCACAGTAAAAGGTACTTTGCATGTGTATGTGTGTCTTGAAATGCTAGAATCATGAAAGATGGTGTGCCTGAAATCAGCTTTGCAAATGCTGGTTTTACCAATCTTAAGTTTGAAAAACGAATTGAGACACTGTCTAGTGAGAAACAGAAATTAGCAAATAAGAGGAGTCCGTCCTTCTGGATGCCTGGAGAAAAATCCCAGTCCATTCAGCCAGCATTCCACTGAGCCCCTCATGTCAGACACATGCTGTCAGTGCTGGAAAGGTCTTCCCCTGCTCCAGTGGGGAGCGCAAGCCAGAAAAGGTCAACAGATGCACACAGATTACAGACATGGAGTTTAGCTGCCATGAAGGAATGGGTTGAGTGTGGGCGCTCGTGGACACACAGCTGTTAGGCTGTCTCTGAGGAGCAGCCCCCAGGCGGGGCAAGGCTGTCTGCAGAGGAAGGAGCTGGGCTGCTCTGGAGGCCTGCGGGCCTGTGGCTGTCGTGCAGGGGGAGGGCAAGCACAGCAGGAGCCAGGTCTGGGAGGCAGTGTAGTGGTGGCAGCTCAGATTTTATCTGAAATGCACTGCAAACTCAGTGATGTTGTTTGTAAACAAACAAATAATGTGAGTAGGTTTGTCTTTTCTTCCACTCTTGCAACTCTGTAGAGACAGAGAAGGTGGGCGAAGTGGAGGCAGGAGGTATCATCTAGACCAGAGGTGATGGGGTTTGGACGGTGACAGACAGGGCCCTGCTGACCTCCACATGGGAGGGAGGAGCGGTTGTGACTCTTACAGGAGCAACTGCACAGACGGTGGTCACAGTGGAGAGGGAGGTAGTGTTGAGAGTTCTCCGACTCTCTTCCTTTGGGCTGTTGTGCGTGACTTGGGACAGACGGTCGCTGTGCATGTCATCAGAGCAGTGGACAAGAAGGCAGCTGGACCTGGCAAGGTTTCCCACCTCTGCCTAGCAAGCTCAGAGGGCGAGATGAACATTATCACCCTAGTCTTAATCCGCGGTGGAAGGACAGTCTCAGAACTATTTGTGTCAGTCGGTCATTTAATAGTAAAGACTTTCAGAAGGAAAGGAGACTTGTGGACCGTTTGTGTGTGGCAGGTTTTAGTTTTTAAAAGCAGTACTTTTTAATGTAAACAACTTGATTAAATATGTCACAGAATTTGAGACCCATTAAAAAATAAGTTTGTGAAAAGCTGAGATTTCATTTTAGGACATGGAACTGTTGAGTTAATTATACCCACTGGGGCTGGCAGGAGATACCTGGGTTTCAGATGTAAGCCTTCAGCATGTCTTCGGTGATTCAAAGCCATAGAAATCCTTGAGGTTATGGAGGGAGAGAATGTGAAGAGCAGGCCCAGATGGGGCTCAAGAGACTTCCATTTAAAGGGTTAGTTTAATGTCAAGTTATTATGAGAAGAGACTAAGATCTAAATACAGTCTTAGCAGGAAAGCTGCACGTCAAAGAGCAAGATGTCCTGTGTCACTTTTTTCTGGTAAGTTACTCAAAAGAGTAGGGCGCCGCCCCGCCCCCCCCCCCAAGCCAGGGGCTGAGTCGAGGCCTTCACCCTGCTGGGCGTCTCTCAGGCCATCGGGTTACCTGCAGGGGCTGTTTAGACTGTGGATTGACCCACTGTTGTTTTCTTTATGCAGACATGTTAAGACTAGTACCCTTCTCTCAGTTTTTCACTCTCAAAGCCATAGTGTTGAGTCTGCAAAACCGACACCGTCTATGACAAAGGTAGTTCATACAGCGTGTGGCTGCGTCCTGGGACAGCGTTGCGTGTTTCTAGAGTTAGGCATCACAGGGTGCCCCCTCCCGTCTCAGTGTCCTATTTTTAGACGTTTGTCTTGATGAAAAATTTCATTTGTTCCTTGATGAATGCCTGTGCTGCTTCTCGCCATCTCCTGAGAAACACTAGGCCAGCAGGCAAAGCTAGTGATTGTTAATTATTCCAGAGAAGGTGGGTGTAAGCAGCCAGTTTATTCGATGGTCTCTGCTCTGTGCTCAGATAAAGGGCAGAGGGAACGAGGACATGATGTTTTAGGGAGTTGGGGCTGGAGCAGGTTCATCAGCTTTTTCTTCTCTATGATACTTAAAGGTACCCTCTGAACTGGGGTGGGAGGCTGTAGGGTGAGAGCAGCATTTAAGTTTTCAATTTAAGTCTTTTTTTTTTTTTTTAGAGTTATGTTTTTAAGTTTTTTTTAATCAAAGGATACTTGCTTTACAATATTGGTTTCATTTCTGCCATACATCAGTATGAATTAGCTCAATTTAGTCTTGATTCTCCAGCCTGGTTAAAAAAAAAAAAGAGCCTTAACGTCCCTTCCTTTTTCCACAGCTGAAAATGGTGGCGGCGTCCACATCATTCTGAAGTGACGTCTTCTGTAGTCTGAACTCTATTCAGCACCAAATAAAAGTCACGCTTAAAAGTGTGTGAAGACTGAATCCAAGAAGTCTTGGGATTGGATTTTACCGTATGAAATGTTTCATATTGAAAACATAGGATGACCTTCCTCATGAGCTGGACGAGAGGCGCATCTGCTCCGCGTCCCCGCCGGGAGAGAGCACGGGGCCCCGCGCAGGTAGGCCGCCTGCTGCTCGGCCGCGAGGCCAGTCGCACAGGTCCAGCAGCAGCCTCGGCTGTCTTTTTACACTGTATGCGGTTTGGAAGTGAATGTAAAGACGTACTGTGGGCATTTACATTTCTGGGCCAGTGTGGTGTCTGCACCCTGGACCTGATGCTGACCTGAGGGGGGGGACGGGCCGCCGCGGACACGGGCTGATCGGTGGTCGGGGCGAGGCGCGGCGCCGCCTCAGGAAAATCATGTCTGAGGGTGCGCGTCGGCCGTGACCATGCCGGATCGGGAGGAGCCAAGCCAGGAAGACGGGCTTGAAGCAAACTGCATTATCAAGAGTACCTTGGTGAGAGGATCAGTGTAAATCCTAATAGGTACAAAGACTTTTGTGTTTTTGCTTTGTCACAGATTTATTGAAAACCTTTTTTCTTCTGCTTCCATTTTTAGCGTTTGGTTCTGGCAAAAATTTCATTTTTGGCCTGAAAAGATCCCTCACTTGTATAGATCCCAAGCTGGAGAGCTTTCCTTTTTGTCATCTCCCCTTTGTTTTCCTACGACCACATGTTTTCTGTACCAATCACTTGGGAAAGACGTGAGCTCTCTCTCCATCGTTTGAGTTTTGCTTGTCTATTTAGCATTCCTTTTTGAGTCTCAAGATTTATGGAACAATAAATGTCATTTAATGCTGTGTGCTATTTTGAATTCATCAGGTTTTTACAAGTGGGGTTAAAACGAAAGCTCGTCAAACTTGAACTTACACCAAGCAGCGTTGAACATTAGTCTGTCCCAGTGAAACAGGTTAAATTATGGCACCAGCAAATTTGCTACTTTGTTTTTTTTAATAGTAGGATGTACACATTTCAGTATAATAAATGTTTTCCAATTGTTTTTACAAATGTGTGTCTCATTTAAAATCCAAGTTCCTGCCAGTGTCACTTCATGTCAGAGAATCAGGGGTTCACTGTGTGTGTTCTGAGTACACACCAGTCCAGATGGCGTTAGAAGAGCTGGTGGGGGTGTGTGTTCCTTTCAGTTTGCTGTTTTCTCAAAGCAAATGCAACTGAGGACAGGTCATCCAGTGATTGTTCCACATTTTAAAGAGGAAACAAACCTGATTTCTTTAACAGAGGTCCTGCCGTTTTGTAATTGCAGTCCTGTGTCATTCATTCAGCCAGAGTCCAATAGCTGTGAGCGGTTGTGTCCAAGCTCAAAAGAGATAATGTATAGAAGGTCCTGGTCATTTAAATTCTTAAAACGGAAACTAGACTCATAGCTTTCTGCAGCACCCATTTTCCCCATACACAGTGATGTAAATGTGTATTTAAATAACTGCTATCGTATACACACAATTTCTAGATCAGGAGATAATCGAGTATAAATAAGGCTGCAAAATCACCAGGACTAATGCTTTTTCTGATAATCCTCTCAATTGACTTATCTATCGGCCTTCTCTCCCCAGAATGCAACTGAGGTCTTGTATCCTAAATGATTCTAAAACTTTTCACCTAATAGAACCCTGACTCTGTTAGAACTATTGCTGGTCGTGGGGAAATTTCTGTTTTGCTGTTTCTCTTCAGCTTCTCAGGAGCTCTGGGCTTTTAAGTTTGGTTGCTAAGAAGGGTTAGCACAGAGATTCAGTCACAAGTCTGGACAGCCCAGAGTAGAAACCAGATCACCTTATCAGATTCCAGATAACATTAGAATGCCTGAGTTTGGAAGATGGTTTTGGTCAGATATGTCTGCCGCAAGATAAGAGCAATAAAACCCTCTGACTTAAGCACTGCAATGGTTTATTCATTTTTATATAAGTCTCAAAGGTGCCAACACTTTACTGAGCTGAGTTTTAAGTGTGTAAAGTTTTTGAATAGTTCTGGTGTAACTTGATTTCTAAGACTTAAAATAAACTTGGGAAAAAAAATCACACCCATTCTACATGCATCCATTATTTTTACTTGATTATAGTATAGATAACTTGAGCCCTAAATTCTTTTTAAGATCCCCCAGATTCTGTGAGATGACAGCATCAGCTCTGTAACAGAAACACCTTTTGTGCTGCCGCCTGCCCCGGCGCTTACGATCTCGAATCAGGCCGCACAAGCCTGAGCTGCTTCTGTTCAGTCTCTGTCCCCAGGCTGACAGACAGGGGGAGGCCCTGCTCCACCCTTTCTAGAGTCCTCGTTCTTTCTTTGGTGTCTCATGGAAACCTATTACCTTGCCTTCCAAGTAAGTCTCCCAATAGAAAACTGTCAGGCATTGTAAATTTGCAGTATAGTTACTTCAGCAAAGTTGCTATTTTAACCTTCAAAGTGGAAAAGTCCTGCTAATCAAAATGGAATCGTGAATAAAAGGAGGTCATTGGCTTAAGTCTCAGGTAGAAAATCAACAGCTTATTTTTCTGCGCAATTTGTGCTAACACTGATGGTCTGTCTGAGGAATGCTGACCAGGCCGAGGGTGGGCATTGTGTACCTAGGGCAGCAGCACCTCTTCAGAGACCCAGGTTTCCTGCGTGGTCCTGGCTGCACGAAGACCATCCCTGCTCTTTGTTAAGCGACACAAGGCTTTGAATTGATTGCATCACAGCAGAACGAAGGTAACAACTATCACCAGAATCACCAAGGTCCCTGCACAAGTCTTTTACCTGTAAAGGCCCTTCTCACTGGAGAATCAACAGAGCTGGGCGATGGTGGAGCACGTCAGAAAGAGTCCTCTGGAGGGAGGGCCGCCGGGGCCGCCGTCAGAGGATGACGCAGCACCTGCAGAGCCGCTGCCCGCCCCCTCCCACGGCCGTCGGCGGGGTGACGGGAGCGAAGTAGGCGTGGACTTTGACGTGAGGGAGCTGCGCCTGCGAGTGAACAGAAGTGCAGTCATCGTCAGACCTGTGCGTAGTAGGGGAACTACCCACGTAGCTGCAGAGAAGCCCACAGGTCTCCATATAGAGCCTAGCTCAGCCTCCCGTTAGGCAGACAGTCTCAATAGAATCTGTGGTGTGCGCTAAAGCTGCTCCTGCTTCACCCCCCGAAAGCAGCACCTTCTGAAGGTAAGAGGCGGTCCCCGTCCCTGCGCGCAAACCAAGTGGTGACGGGGAGCGCCGAGGCCTGCTGCGGGGTCTCTGTGCAGAGCTCCCTCAACTTCTAAGCATATTCAAGAGCAAGAGCGACGCAGGTGGGCCACCCAGGGAAAGGACGCCACCGTCATGAAGGCTCTTCCCCTGGAAGTGAGCAAAGGTCAAGCCTACGGATAACGCCTTCACTGCTGTTGCCCAGACCCATTCTAGAAGCTGAACCTTCCAGGGTGGACGCTAACTAGGAGACTCTGAAGAAGTCTAAAGAGGTAGTTGGCATAACTCGGCCCCAGACAGAACGGAGGGAATGGACGCTGCTTCTTCGTGCCTGTTGTCGCCTGAGCGGCTCTGCCGGGCGTGGCGGTGGCCCCGCGCTTACCCGCATTCTTTGCCCTGGAGTGACCGGGCAGCCTTCAGGTCAGGCACCAGCAAGAGGCCCCCAGACAGGAGTTTACACCCTCCTCTGGCAAAGTACCACACAGAGGTCACAGAGCTGAACAACAGCCCTGAACTGAAAAATACAGCACAGAGTTTCAAGAACAGACTGGATGAAGCAGATACAAGGATTGGTGACGTGAGCAACGGAGTGAAAATCACCCAATCAGAGCAACAGAAAGGAAAAACCTAGAGACTGTCGAACGGACTTACAGGACAGCAGCAAGTGGGCTAACATTCTCATCATAAGGGATTGTAATTACAATGTGAAAAGTTAAAGACTCTTAAAAGCAGCAAGAGAACAACTTGTTATGTGCAAGGGAATTCCCGTAAGACAATCAGCAGAGTTTTCAGGAGAAATTTTGCAGGCAGGCATGAATGGAGGGGCACAATATAAGTGCTGAAAGAAAGAGGTAAAAAATTCCAACCAAGAATACCAGCAAGGTTATCATTTGGAATTGGAGGAGAAATGGGAATTCCCTGGTGGTCCAGCACTGATCAGGACTCAGGGCTTTCACTGCCAGGGCCCAGGTTCCATCCCTGGTTGGGGAACTAACATGCTTCGAGCCACACGGTGCAGCACGCGCCACACACACACACGAGCCACCTTACAGGAAGTGTTACAGGGACTCTGTGAAGCTAAAAAGGGCACCACTTAGTAACAACATATATGACAGCATAAATCTCACTGGTAAGGGCTATGATAAATCAGGGTGAAAACTAAAACTCTGTAGTATCAAAGTAATACAGCCTTTATTGGCTAACTCTTTACTCTTTAATAGCTAAAATTCTTGGGTAGCTTCCAGGAGCAATGAGCTGCATTAATATTTTGTTAAAGTCTAAAAAACTGGCTCTGGTCCTAAGTGGAAAGCAGCCCCCCGGTATCACTAAAGCCTGCTGATGACATACCCTGCAAGCTGCGAACTGAAGGCACCAGGAGGGTCCTGAACCTCTGCGTGAACTCCTGACTGCATGAACTCACGTTTCTGACTCCATTAACTCCTCTGGGTTCTTCTGAATCTGGAGTTCCCCTTGTTTGCACCCGTTTCCCTTTCAGACAGCCTTCTAGATTTAGGTCTTCTGAGAGGACAAGGCCTGTCCCCCGAGGACCACAGAGCAGTTCCTTGAAGGGAGGAGCGGGGTGTGTACACACACTTGCCTCATTCATATGAAAAGTGAAAAGGACAACCTGGGAACTGAAGTTCAGCAAATGAGGGGTGACCATCACCTGCTCAGCGTGGGTGGTCACGTCCCTCACTGCTTCCTGCTTGCACATCTTTCGTGAAAGGTAAAAACCAGGTTTCACAATTCTGAATCTGTGGAACTTAGCCCCGCCAGCACGGGCTCCTCTCAGCTTCGGGGCTGGGGGAGGGCTCCCTGGGGTGGAAGGAGAGCAGGGCCGGCCCCTCCCCAGGGAGGTGGGCACCAGCTGGTGTCCCACACCACCCGCGCTGCCACTCACCCTCGACTCCACCTGGGGGCCCAGAGGCGTGGCTACCATGTCCGCCCTCAAAGCGGGGAAGCCCCTGGAGGATCCCTTCATAGGCATCCAAACACATCCCGCCCTGCAGTTTCCTGGTGAGGGTAACGTCACCTCCCCTGATGAATGATCCTGTCCCTCTCCAGAGCCTAGGACAAGGTCTGGCGCAAGCGCTCCTCCCGCTCCTCCCGCAAGACATGCCTGTAGCTAAATCTGGATTTCAGCTCACCTGTCTCCCTGCTCTTCTAATAATCCTCCATGCTTTTTTCTCTTTTTCTTTATTTGACGCCCTTATTTTGGGTTTTTCTTATAGTGTCTTTTACTCTTAAGTCCTCTTTCTGGGAGTTGCTTGTATGAATACAGGGGAAAATAGAGAAGATTTCCGTCACTAGAATCCCCGCTGGGGACAACAGTATTTGAATAACATTTCCTGCTGGAGTGGAGCCTGCGCTCCAGGAGCTGGGGAGCTGGTGGGAGTCCAAGACCAGGGTATCTCAGGGTCGGGGAAGGGCAGAGAGCCCTTGGGCAACAGAGGGGGAGGAGGTTAAACCAGAAGAAAGGGCGGGGCTCCTACCCTTCCTCACACCTTGGGGACAAGGGGCAGAGATATCCCATCTGAGGAGCAGATTCTATCAATTAGAAAACCAGATCACAACCAATTTGGGAGTGAAGACACAAGAATTGCAAAACTGTCTGCAGATACAGTAGAAGGAAACCGTTTCGTCAGAAAACCTGGAAACAGGTAGTCCTGACTAGCTCTGAAATCTGACCCCAAACTCCAAAAGCCAGTCCCAGAGCTGTCCAAAGCCTAGCACGCTTGTGCCTGAGGGAGAAGAACCCAGGAGAAATGTGGAAATCAGGGAAACTGGGGGTGAGCAGGGAGAGGAACTCAGGCCAGATGGAGCTTTGATGATGCTATAAAACCTCAGCCCCTGCCAACAGAGCGAGATCAAGGCAGACGGAGCTGGCTTAAGGGCATCTCAGGACAGTGGGTAGACCAGAGCCCAGGGAAACCTTACCATCTGGGCAGCTGTGCAAATTTGGGCACGTCTCTGAAGTGCTCTGTACCTCAGCTTCCTTGCTGATAAAACGGGGTGTCCACAATGCCCGCACAACAGGGCTGTTGGGATCGAGTCTGGGTATCTGGGGGAGCAGGCAGCTGAGTTCACACAACTCGCTGGGCAAACAGGGACTCCAGGCCCCACAGCGGATGGAACATGCATGCGAGGTCAGCGTGCCTGAGCGCAACACTCTTCACCGCTCATTCTGGATCTTTCGGTATACTCACTAATCCCCCCTCCGCATAGATACATGACCCCAGGATGGCCTCATATTAACCATGTTTTCACTCTGACAGGTCGAACAAGAATTTCTGTAAGGACCTGGGTTCCTGTATTAGGTTCATATCCAAAAATGAAAACATAACATGTAGATACTCTACCTCCCAAGTTAGCCCAACTAACAGACCCTTGAAACCAAGGATGACTACACCCTTCCCGACAGGAAGGTTCTTGCTGTCGTGGGGCAGGGTGGTGGGGGAGCTTTCATCCCTGAGAGCTAAGTCCACCACCAAGAGCTGACTCACCAGGGCTTGCAGCTTAGGACAGTGAATGGAGAGCTGGGTGAGCGTGCGGTCGGTTATCTGCAGAAAAACATGCTGCGTCAGTGTGGCTTCTACAGCAGAGCTTAATACCTGACCCTGCTTCTGAATGCAAGAACCAGAAGGGGCAAAAGAGAAGTAAAACCTCATCTCAAGCACACGCGGGCTGGGAGGGCCTCTCCTCACCAGCAACCCACAATCTACTTACTCCCCGAGACTCATCTCAAGCACACGCGGGCTGGGAGCGCCTCTCCTCACCAGCCACCCCCAATCTGCTTACTCCCCGAGACTCATCTCAAGCACACGCGGGCTGGGAGCGCCTCTCCTCACCAGCAACCCCCCAAATCTGCTTACTCCCTGAGTTGTGAAGCTGTTCTCGTCTTTACCCTGGAGCCCCAGGGGGCACAAGGCACAAAGAGGGGCAAGGGGGTCCCCAGGATTCTTCTCTGTGCAGTCACCTCATCACTGGGCACGCAAGCTTTTTTCTCCCAGAAGTTATGTGAAATGAGGGTTTTTTGGTTTTTTTTTAAGTTTGGCAAAAGATGGCGCTATCTTGAACTCCGCTCTGATGACAGAACAGCTCAGAGTTTACACATCGCCCTGACACCTGTGCTGGGGCAAGGAGGATCCAGACCAGAGCGTGCCAGCATCTCTGGGTACACCTGTCTGTCCGTGGCTGTAGGGCGCCCTGCAGGGCTGTCAGGGGTGCACTCACCAGGATGCATTCTTCAAGATCCATTTTCTCCAGATCGTGGCAATTCTGCAAGAGTTCACGAGAGCCCATGAGACACCCCCTGTTCCCAAAGTGACCCAGTGAGCCGGCGCTTCTGAGCAGGCTCCCTCGGAATCATAGTCATGTGGAAGTGGGCATTGGCGGCAGCCGCATGTCCTTTTCTCATCCTGAAAAGGCAGTGTCTACACCTTCCTGGAGGCTCACAGGTCTCAGCGTGTAGATTTTAGCCACGCCCACAGTGCGGCTGGTGGGGGATGCGATAGGAGGCAGAGCCAGCAGCAGCCCCAGGAGGACAGCGGCTCTGGGCGGTAGGGGAGTGTGGAGAGGGGGGCAGAGGCACAGCCCGCCACAGCTGAGGGATGCTGCTGAGAGGCCGAGTCGGGGTCTGTGAGGAAGGGCATCTCCGGCAGGGAGGAGGCTGCTCCCACTGTGGCCCCCCCGACCAAGTGAGAGTGAGGGCCACATACTCCTGGTATAGGACCCCCCCAGCTTCCTGGCCCGAGGAAGAAAATACAGAGCACACCCCCTACCCCCACCAGGACGCTCTTCTACTTGGGGCCTGTCACTTCTGAAGGTCATTTTTTGAACCCTCCAAGTCACTGTGGAGGGAGATGAATGAGGGGTTGGCTTGGTTTGGTAACAGCTGTCTTACCCGAGCTAGAAGCGTAAAGCCCGCATCAGTCAGATGGGAACATCGGGCGGCCTCCAAGATCCTGGGACGCGGAGTGCAGGGGAGACAAAGGAGCAGCTGGTTAACCACGGAAAAGGAGAGCCTGCTTTACAGTGCTGAGTTCATTCCACTCGGACACAAAACAGGCTTAGGGAGTGCCCCCAAAGTCCCACCCCAAACAGGTCAGTAAGTACAGGGATCTTCCCACAGTACTAGCACGCGCTTGCTTGTTTTAGGTGTTACTCCAGCCCGTATGGGCTTTTGAACAATTAAAGTGGATTTTCACTGTCCCTCCGCTCCCATCAGATCACTCACATGTCAAAGTAATAACAGCACGAGGCCAAATGGGTGGGCACAGAGTGATGTCCATCAGGAAACCTAGACTCAGGTTCCCTGGTGCTGGACAGTGTGATGCCCTCCACACAGCCCCAAATGAACCAGCTCACGCACTGTCCCATCCCAATCCATCTGACAAAAGCCAACAACTCAACCGCCGCCTCCACCACCCCCTATTCCACCGGCTGCCAGGCCTTTCTCCTCCTGCGAGAAGCCGTCCCGGTCAGCCCCAGGCCCTGAGGGGCAAAGCCGAAAGCGCAGTGCACTCACTGGAGTCTGGGGCAGTTCAAGGCCAGGGCTGTCAGGGAGGCGTCAGTGAGGCTGCCACAGCCAGACAGGCAGAGCGCCTGCAGCCGCGGGCAGCCCCGGCACAGCTGCACCACGCCGTCGTCCGTGACGCGCTGCGGGAGCCAAGGAGACAGACAGGAAGCTCAAGGACAGACTTGGAGCCTCCCGTCGGCCGACTGGCCGGGGTTAGCCATGACTTAACGTTTCATCTTGATAATGTAATCAAAATAAGGTTAAGTACAGAGAAGACAGGTATTTATGTTTTCTGCACAAACCTGTCATTTCCTTTTATCCACTGAGGCAGCATGAGAGGTGCCATCACTCCCAGTTTATAAGTGAAGGTACAACACTGAGCCTCGCCAGGGACTCTTCAGCTTAGTGACTAGGTCACCGCATCCTTGGTGTCAACAAATAAATCAAGACTCTAATCTCTGCTATTTTTAGGGGACATGTTCATGGCTCTGCATTGGCCTTTTTGTTTAGATTGCTGTTCTTTCATCTGTGGGAAGCGGTGGGTCACAGAGGGACACAGGGTGTGAGATAAGGGAGCGGCACTCCCCCACCCCCCCCAACCGCAGCCTGGAGGGAGAGCATGGGGAAGGCATGTTACTCACGGAGCAGGACTGCAGATTGAGGCTCACGAGCTCGTGGCAGTAATTCTGAATGTGTTTCAGAGCTTCGTCTTCTAGCTGCGTGAACAGAGAGAACAGAAGAGATGGAGCCAGCTGAGGGGACAGTGGGGCCCCGGCTCCCTAGTGACGGGCGTGTCCAACAAGCCCGGCCATGAGGCCCCGGTACCTGTGTGCACCCCCTCAGCAGCAGGGCCCGCAGGCCACGGCAGCCGCGCACCAGCGCCTCGACGCCGTCCTTGGTGATCTGGTCACACCACGACAGGTTGAGGTACTCCAGGTGCCGGCAGCCCTCGCTGCGAGAACAGGAAAGAGAGCCACGCCTGTGCAGCCCATCCCATGGAGAGTTCAGGTACAACTCTGGGCTCAGTGACCCACAAACAGCTCCCGGGAGAGAGACCTCCGTGACCCGAGCCGCCCACTTCCTGCTCCAGGGGACCGTGAGGAAGGTTTCAAACACCAGGATGCTTGGAGCCTTGGGTATTGCTCGTGACCACCACCAACAGGCACACTTACCTGATCCCCTTTAAGGAGCTGTTTGTAATGGACACGCAGGAGGTCAGATCCAGATGTTTCAGCTTGGAACAGAATCGGCTAAGGCTGTAACACGTGCTGGAAAAGGAAGGGCACACTGAAGGTGTTTTCAGCCACCTTTCTCTCCCCTCACTCTCCCATGGCCTATCAGTCACCAAAGTGATTTCTGGTACTTACCCGTCAGTGATTTTTGTGCACCCATTGAGGTTTAAATGTTCAATGTTTCGGCAGTTCTGTGCAAAGGTCCTAAAATGAGAAAACATTTTTAAAACTCCCTGCAAGTTGCAGCCACCAGAGGGCATGTGGAACCATTCACGTTGAGAACAATGCTCTTCAAAGGTTTAATTTATGGTGGAAAGGACACTTACATGAGGTCTACTCTCTTAACAAGTTTCTAAGTGTGTAATATTTAACTGCTGACCATAGCTACCAGCGTCCTTCAAATTCTGATGGTCGCAGGAAGCAGCGGAGGCTCTTGTCACTGCAGAAGTCTGCTGGTGGATTGAGGCAGACTGCTCGGCAGTCAGCATTTCTAAGAAGTTCCCAAGTAATGCCAGTGCTGCTGCTCTGGGGACACCCCTTGGAGAAGCAAAGCCCTAGACAGACTGCGTATCAGCTGGAACTCTTCTGCACTCAGACTCTGGCGGTTACCTGAGAGCAGAGGTCTGGCTCCCTGTTCTCATCTACAGAAAAATCCATTGGCAGCAACTGAAGTGGGTCGGGTCCCTCCTGTGTTGTGCTGTCAGCACTTCCCTGGGCCCTTCCGGGGAAACCATCTCTGGCCACTGATAGAGTCAGTAATCGGTCAGCACCAAGACCCATCCTTTACCGCTGAGGACACCGAGTCATGAAGGGTGATGATCTCAATGATCTGGGGGCTGGCAGCATGGCCAGAAGCAAAGACTTAAACATCCCTTACTCGCCACTTAGTCCTTAACATATACAGCAAGGTCCTGCTTAGGCCATCTGCATTTTCTTGAAATATGGCTTCAGTGTATCTTACAGGCTTGAGTCCTGATGCTTCCACGTAGTACCCAAAAGTCTCCAAAACCTGGCCTCCAACCCCATGTCAATCTTACCTCGTCTTTCTGCTCTGCTGTGCTGTAGGGAAAGGGGACCCAGCTAGAGCCTAGTGAGCTCCCTGATCTGAGTGTATGGAGTCAAATGTCTGATCATGGCTGTCAGAGTGATCAGAGAAGAGTATGAGAATGGAGAGGACTCCAGAGATCTGCAAAGGGTTCCCTCAAGAATTCAGCAGAGCACTAGTCAGCATGTGCAAATCACCCAAAACCAGGGAAGGACTCAACAAGAAGCATTCAGGGGACAAAACCAGAGCTCAGCCAGGGTGAGTAAGAGTACCCATGCCCACGAGACAAGAGTGAAAATGCCATAATGTGTGGGGCACTGGTAGAGTACTGAGAAGTGTCTTGCTTCAGAAGAGCAGTACCTAGAATTTTCCCTAGACTAACCACTGCTTTGGTCCAACCTATTAAAAACAAACAAAAAAAAAAGATCTCCTAGTTCAAAGGAACTATGTCCAAGTAACTCAGCTATGTCTCAGAACAAAACTCAAGTATATTTATCAGAATACAAAAATACTCTGTACCCTAAGTAACATTCACAATGTCTAGCATTGAACAAAAAATTACCATCCATTCAAATAAGAAGAGAAATATATCCATAACGAACAGAAACTTCGATCTATTAAGGCCATCCAGAACTGACACAAAAAATTACCATCCATTCAAATAAGAAGGGAAATATATCCATAACGAAGAGAAACTTTGATCTATTATGGCATCCAGAACTGACACAAAAAATTACCATCCGTTCAAATAAGAAGGGAAATATATCCCTAACGAAGAGAAACTTCGATCTATTACAGCCTCCAGAACTGACACAAGTCCTAGAAACAGCTCGGTGTGCTGCGCTAAGTTATCTCAGTTGTGTCCTGCTCTTACAACCCCACGGACTGCAGCCCACCAGGCTCCTCTGTCCATGGGATTCCCTAGGCAAGAATACTGGAGTGGGCTGCCAACCTCCTCCAGGGGATCTTCCCAACCCAGGGATCGAACTTGCATGTCTTTTACATTTCCTGCACTGGCAGGCGGGTTCTTTACCACTACAGTACACCATCTGGGAAGCCCAGAAAGAGCAGACAAAGGCATTAAAAGTCATCATAATTGTGTTCTGTACAATACACTCCTGTGGAGCTGGAGTGAAGATGTTACTTAAACATCTCATGTCTATTAAGCATGTTACACAGAGACATGAAAGACATAAAGATACAAAATTCAACTTTTAAATATGAAAACCACAATGAGATGAAAATTTACAAATGGGATTAACAGCAGATTAGACACTGTGGAAGAAAAGATCTGTGAATTTAAAACACATAGAAACAGAAAGTATCTAAAAAGAAATATGGAAAGAAAAGAGAGAAAGAACAGAGCATAAAAGAACTGTGGGGTAGCTTCAAACAACCTAATGAACGTGTAACGGAGTCCCTAAAGAACAAGAGATTGCGCGGGGCAGGATAATATCAGAAGGAATAATGGTCAAATGTTTTATGAAAATTATAAACTTACAAATCCTAGAAACTGAAAGAATTCCTAGTACAAGAAACTAGAAGGAAAATCCACCAAGGCGTAAGCTTAACCAAATTGGTAAAAACCAGTAATTAAAAAAAACATTAAACGCACCCAGAGAAATAAGATACACCTCATACAGAGGAATAAAGTAAGTATGACAAGAGAGTTCTCATCGATAGAAAAAAAGAAAACAAAAACTGTCAACACAATTTTATATTCATCAAAACATATTTTTTCAAAACTGAAGAGAAAATAAGTTTCTTTCAGGCAGAAGTGCTGAAAGAATTCATCAGCTCTGCAGTGCAAGAAAAGTTAAAGAGCACCCTTCAGGCAGGAAAAAAACGACGTGGGATGAAAGTCTGTGTTTACAGACAGAAATGAAGGACTGGAAATATTAACGACTTACAGAAAGTCATTTTAGTTACTTACATCTCTTTAAAAACAACTGACTGTTAAAACAAAAATAATAACTATCCAGTGCGGATTTAAGACCCTATTTGGAATCTGAAAGCGTATGGCAATAACAGCATGACAGCTGAGCAAGGGAAAATGGAAGCGAGATGTAATATAATTCAAGGGTAGACTGTAATGACTTTAAAAGGTACAATATAAACTAAAAACAACTCTAGGGTTATAAAATAATGAGTTGTAGCTACTAAGCCCCCCCGAAAGATATAAAATGGAACCTTAAAAAAAAAATCTAAAAGACAGCTTCCACATTAAAAAACTAGAAAGACGGCCAAATGAAACTCAAAATAAAGGAAATAATAAAGACCAGAGAAGAAATCAATGAAGTAGAAAACAAAAACAAGGGGGAAAATGCCATCCAAAACTGGTTCCTCGAGAACATCAAAAAATCAATAACCCCCTACTAGGCTGGGGCTTCCCTGGTGGCCCGGCTAGTAAAGAATCCGCCTGCAATGCAGGAGACCCCAGTTCCATTCCTGGGTTGGGGAGATTCCCTGGAGAAGGGATAGGCTACCCACTGCAGTATTCACTGGCTTCCCTGGTGGCTCAGATGGTAAAGAATCTGCCTGCAATGCAGGAGATCTGGGTTCGATCCCTGCGTTGGGAAGATCCCCTGGAGAAGGAAACAGCTACCCACTCCAGTATTCTTGCCTGGGGAAGTCCCATGGACAGAGGAGCTTGGCAGGCAGGCTTGCAAAGAGTCCATGGGGTCACAAAGAGTCAAACATGACTTAAGCACAGCACAGCTAGGCTGACCAGGAATAAATAGACACATATTACAACTATCAGAGAAATGAAATGGCAACCCACTCCAGTATTCTTGCCTGGAGAATCCCATGGACAAAGGAGCCTGGTGGGCTACAGTCCATGGGGTCACAAAGAGTCAGACATGACTGAGCGACTAACACACACACACTCTTTAAAAATTGGTATTAATGTCAATAAAAATTCAAAGAATATATATATATTGCAATAGGCACTGAAAATCATTGATTTTTATTAGACATAGCAATTACTTTCATATAGTAAAAAAAAAAAAATTACCAAAATCAGGAACAAAGAGAGATCACTACAGATTTTAGATATTAAAATGATAGCAAAAGGGTATTATTCACAACTTTTTTCAAAAACTTCAAGCACTTAGATGAAATGGAGAAAAATCTTTGAAAGGCAAAAACTATACCAAAGCTAACTCAAGAAGGAATAAAAAACCAGAAGAGTTCTATACATATTAAAGAAATAGAATTTATAGTTAAAACCCTTCCATAAAAAACAAGGAGGCGCAATAGGCCTCAATGGTGAATTCTACCAAACCAGATAAGGTAAAAAATACAAATTCTACATAAACTTTTCAAAAAAGATGAAGAGGAGAAACCACATTTCAATTCATTCTGTAAGGCTGTAATTAAAATTATAATTATCACAACCTGATAATTAAACCAGACAAAAACATCACAAGAAAACCACAGAACAACATCCCTCACAAACATGGGTATAAGAAAATAATTTAACACAATTTTTGCAAATAGGATCCAAAAACATGTCAACAATGTAGTACAGGACAAGTCAACAAGGGCCCATCTGACAGGAGGGAGGCTGGCGTAAGACTCAAAACCAACCGAGGTAGGAAGAGGGGGGTCAAGATGGCAGACTGGGAGGACATGCAGCTCACCTTTCCCCATGAACATCCACGTGAGGAATAACTCCCACAGGAAACTTAACTAAAAACTGGTACAACTCCTATGCAAGCAAAGCTACAAGAAAAATACCCACATAACTGGGCGGGACAAAAAAGGCAGGGGGGTGGTGATCAGGTCTGGGACCGATAAGGCAGAGGAAGTCCACACGGTTGGACCCCCTGCCCTGGGAGGCAGCAAGCTGACTCACAATCTGAGCAACCCAGGCCCCCTGGCCTGCTGGGAATCCACCGAGGCAGCCAGAAGGCTGGAGAAGCCCAGGCCGTACTTGTGAGGAGCCTGCGTCCTGGCTCGCCAACAATCAGGGCACAGAGCCTCGCACTGGTGGCTGCTGCCTCAGGCACTTCCCGGTCTGAAGGGGCGAACATCCCAGCCCTGCTCACTGCACAGCCTGCTGGAGACTTGGGTCTAGCTGAAGACTGGGTCGGGCTGGTCAGACGTACACCTGCAGTGGAGTCCAGGCGGAGTCACAGAAGCCTCGGTCAGCGTTCACACCGGGCGGCAGGTCTAGCTGGGAGCACTCAGCGCAGACAGGCCCCGGGCGGCGGTTCACAGCAAGCGTTCTCCAGCCTGAGCACTGTCTCCACCCACTCCACAACGGCAGCTTAACTCGGGGGCAGACAGGTCCCGGGAGGAGGCTGCCTCAATCTCAGGGGGCAGCACAGCCGCTCAACTCCGGCAGCCACGCCGCCCCAGCCCCGAGCCCCAGCCTCCCCACACCACAGCCTCGCACTGGATCTGGGACACACACAACAGAGAAAGCTGGGTGACCCTGGGCTGCCTCAGAGCCGAACTGCCGATGCCTCCACAGCTGGCGCACAGGTTGGCTCTGACCGCACAGCCCTCCCCGGCCTCAGCAATCACCTCCTTTGGTGCAGAACACACACTCAAAACAATGGAGCCTGACGGAACCAGACCCTCAGAACTTCCCTCAGCCGCTAGGGAGCAGGCCCTGCCCTCGACAGGGACAACGATGGAGAGAAGAGCAAGTCCCTCCGCACGTCGAGCGCAGGCTCCAGACGCTACAACCCCCATCACCTCCCTCCAACAGGGAGACGGCAGACAGCACACGCTGAGGAGAGGTGTGGCTGGCGTCCATACCAAAAAACTGCACCTACCAGTCTACGCGTAGATGCTCCCACAGAAAAACAGCCCTTCAAAGCCAAAGTGGACGGTTACTTCTCCTAAATTCACAGACACAGAGAAAGTTAAGTAGAATGAAAAAGCAAACCACTACCAATTTAAACAAGAGAAATCAAACTTCTCTGGTACTGGCAGGTCAGTGGTTAAGAATCTACCCGTCAAAGCAGGGGACAGAGATTCAATCCCTGGTCCACGAAGACGCCACACGCCACAGGGCAACTGAGCCTGTCTGCCACAGCTCCTGAGCAAAGGCGCCGCCAACTGCTGAAGCCCGTGTGCCCTGCAGCCCGTGCTCTGGGACGAGAGGAGCCACTGCCGCAAGAAGCCTGCACACTGCAACCAGGGAGGAGGCCTGCCCTCCACAACCAGAGAAAGCCCGCACGCAGCCACGCAGACCGAGCGCAACCAAAAATACACGAACATTAAAACACAAACGAGAGACAGCTCCGAAAGAATATCTACTGGACTCCAAGTTCAAAAGGGAGGTAATAAAAGTGACACCGGAATTAAGAAAGATGATTGACAGAAATGCAAGGTCACCGTAACGAGGAACTAGAAACTAGAAAGACGGACTGTTCAAAAGCAGACAAAAACCAATTTAGAAATAATGGCTAGCAGACTAAAATGAAACAGAAAAATGAATAAGTGATCTGGAAGACAGAAGTGAAATCAGCCAGTCAGAACAGCGGACAGAAAGACAAATGAAAACAAACTGAAAGCGACATGTGAGGTTTACGCGTTCATATAAAGCATGCCGGTCTACACATAACGGCCGCTCCAGAGGGAGGAGAGAGAAGGGGATGAGAATGCATTGTAAGAAATGATGGGTGATCGGATCAAGATGGTGGAGAGGTAGGACGTGGAGCTCACCTTCTCCCATGAACACATCAAAAATACATCTACGTGTGGAACAATTCTCACAGGACATCTACTGAATCCTGGCAGAAGACCTCTGACTTCCAAAAAGGCAAGAAAATCTCCACACAACTGGATAACACACACAAAAAAGAGAGACAAAGGGATCTAGATAGAACCTGCGCCCCTGGGAGGGAGCTGTGAAAGAGGAAAGGTTTCCACACACTGGGAAGTCTCCTCCCGGGGGGACATCAGTTGGGACAGAGGGGGAACCTTGGCGGGGAATGCAGTAAGCGGTGTGCAGAGGCCAAAGCAGAGAAGGCTGGTGGTGCCTGGCTGCCTCCAGCCTGAGATGCGCACCTGCTGGGGCAGAGGCCCGGCTTCAGAGGGCAGGCCTGGAGGGGACTGCGGGTGGCGGGCTGCGGTGGGCCACAATCGGGAGGGCATGAGAGGAGGGCCCTCCAGAGGGGCAGGGCACCGTTGCTGGGGGCACATGAGGAGGGGGCGGGCCGCCTGAGGAGCAGCTTCCTCTGCAGGCACTCTTAGGGAGCAGGGGTGGGATGAGCCGCACCGCTGCCATCCTGGGTTCCAGAGGCGGGGACAGACCACTGCTGCTGCAGAGGGTCCCATGGCCAGGCACCAACGCCCACCCCGACTTCCTGGGAGCACACGCAACCTGCTACCGAGGGTCCCGCAACCAGGAGCCAACCGCTTTCCCCTGCCTTCCTGGGAATATCCAGGGCTAACAGCCAGCACACACAGAGGAAACAGACCACAAGCATCCAAACCAAAAACAGCCCTCATGCCAAAAAAGTATTAAACCCATACAAGCTAGGCAGGAGCACTCCCACATAAAAACAGCCCTCCAAGACCACAATTGATAAATGTTTCTCCTAAACTCACAGAAAAAGAGAAATACAAGCAAAATGCAGAAGCAGAGGAGCCACTCCCAGTTAAAAGACCAAGAGAAGGAGCAAACAATGAAGCAGACCTCTTCAGTCTAACAGACACCGAGGTCACAAAGGAGAAGATGAAAATCCTGAAGGAATTAAGAAAGGCTATCAACAGAAATGCAGGTTACTGTAGGAAGGAACTGGAAACTATAAGGAGCCAAGAAAAATTTATTTGCTGAGATGACAGCTGAGCTAAAGGCAATGAAGAGCAGAATGAATAAAGTAGAAGAAAGAATAAGTGCTCTGTAAGATAGAATTATGGAAATTACCCAATCAACACATCAGACAGCAAATGAAAAAATAAATACATAAAAGGAATCTAACAGACCTATGGAATAGTCTAAAGTGTGCCGACATATGCCTACCATGGATTACAGAAGGGGAAGAGAGACAAAAGGGGACTGAAAATATACTGAAGAATTATGGCTACAACTTCCCAAACCTAAAGAAGGAAATACATATCCAGATATAGGAAGCGCCTATACCATGACACATTATAATAAAAATAGTAAAAGCTAAAGACAAAATGGGATTCTAAAGACAGCAAGAGAAAAAGTTCATTACAAGGAAACCCCCTAACGCTATGGGCTGATTTCACTACAGAAACACTGTTGGCCAGAAGGGAAGGGCAAAATATATTCAAAGTCTTGAAAGGGAAAATTCTGCAACCTAGAATACTCTAGCTACCCACCAAGATTATCATTTAAAACAGAAGGAAAAAATATTGAAAGATTTTCTTTAAATAGAAAAAAAGCAAGAAGATATAAAAAGGAGGAAATCATAATCAGAAAGTAAATCACTTAAACAAGCCAACATACAGATCAAAAAAACAAAAAAACTATTTGGGAAACCAACAATAAATACAAGGAACAGCAAAAGGAGAAACATGAAGATGTAAAATAGGACACCAAAATCATAAAATACAGGGAAGGAGAGTAAGAAAATGCAGATTCCTTTTTTTTTTTTAAATTTGGAATGTGTTTGAGACTATATGACTATCAGTCTACAGCAAGCAGTTATAAGAAGGCATTAACATACTTAAAAACTGAGCATCCATGAGTCAAAAACTTACAATAAAGCCACAAAAACCACAGAGAAGAGAACACAAGCATAAAATAAAAGGAAAACATCAAACCACAGAAAGAAAAGGAAAACAAAGGAAAAACAAAGAACAAGCTGGAAAACAAGGTTTAACTTGGCAATGAATACATATGTGTCAATAACTACCTTAAATGTCAATGGACTGAATACTCCGATCAAAACCCATAGAGCGGCAGGCTGGATTAAAAAAAAAAAAGCCTACAATCTGCTGCCAACAAGAGACCCACCTTAGGGCGAAGGACACACACAGATTGAAAGCGGGGGGATGGAAAAAGATATTCATGCAAATGGAAATAACGACAAAGCTGGAGTTACACTATTTATACCAAAACAGACTTTAAACCAAAGGCTATAAAGGAAGCTACAGAAGGACACAAAATAATGACAGAGAGATCAATACAAGGAGAGGATTTCACACTGGTCAACATATATACATCTACTAGAGGAGCACCCAAGTACATAAAATAAATGTTAATGGACATAACGGGAGGAACTGATGGGAACTCAGTAATAGTAGGAGACTTCACCACCCCACTGACATCAAGGGACAGATCTTCTAGGCAGAAAATCAATAAGGCAACACAGAACCTACATGATACAATAGAACAGAGAGATTCAATTGATATTTTCAGGACATTCTGTCCAAAAACAAACAAGAAAGAAAGAATACACATTCTTTTCGGGTGCACACGAGACATTCTCTGGGACTGACCATATACTAGGACACAAACCCAACCTCAACACATTTCAGAGTACAGAGATGATTTCAAGCATCTTCTCGGACCACAATGGCACAAAACTGAATCACCCACAGGTCTCACAGGGAACAAAACCTGTGACCTTCCTATAAGCAAAGAGCCAACACATATTCCCCTGCACCTCCATGTGACTGCCAGGCAGGACGAGTGCGGCAGGGCTCAATATTGGAAGAAAAGCTACAGTATCTAGTGCGGGAGCTCGCCACCTAGTCTGTCCAGTCCATGTGTGGGTGGGGATGGACCAAACAAAAATCTGTGAGATGGAGCAAAAACAGTTCTTAGAGGAAGGTTCATAGTGATATAGGCATTCCTCAAGAGATGAAAAGTCTCTAATAGACAACCTAACCTACCACCTAAAAAGAATTAGAAAAAGAAGAACAAAAAAACCTAAGGTCAGCAGGACAGAAATAATAAAAATCAGGGAGGAAATAAAGTAGAGATTAAAAAAAAAACAGAAAAAAAATCAATAAAACCAAGAGTAGTCTTGCAGACATAAAGGTTTTGAACCTCTGTTTTCAAGGAGAAAGAAAAACGTAAAAATAGATTCCAAATGTATGCCATTCTGGAAAAGGCAAAAACTATAGAGACAATGAAAAGATCAATGGTTGCCAGGAGTTTGGGAGAGAGAAGAGATAAACATACAGAGTGTATAAGTTTTTATGAGCAGTGAAAATACTTTGAATGACATTAGAATGACGGATGTCCGTCATCATGCTTCTGTCTAAAATAGAACACCCAACACTATTCACTTCATTAAAGCTAACCCGAAGGAGAACTGTGGACTGTGGTGGGTATGATGGGTCAATACAGTTCATCCTTGGTTTAAAAAAAAAAAAAAAGTACCACCCTGTTAATAATGGTTACGCAAACGAGGGTGTCAAGGGTATATGCAGAATCTCTGTACCTTTATGTCAGTTTTGTTGTAAACCTAAAACTGCTTTTAAAAAAGCTTAAAAAAAAAAGTCTCAAAAAGAATTAATACTCAGGGTAGACATTTTTGGCAAAATTTTTATTTCACTTTTACGTACGTATACATATTATACACGTCTGTTTTTGTTGGACTGATGTAAAACGTATTTTTTTAGACCAAAAAAGTTTGCAGGCCACCGTAGTTAAATTATACTGGCAAATAAAAGAACAAATTAACCTCAAAAAAAAAAAAAAAAAAAAGGAAAAGAAATCAACCAGAAGAAAAGAAATTAAAAAAAAAAACAAAACCCAACCATTACATGGAGACTAAACAATGCTCTACTAAAAAACCAACGGATCAATGAGGAAACCAAAAGGGAAATTAAAAATACCTTGAGACAAACGACAGTGAAAACACAACCATACAAAACTCTATGAGATGTAGCAAAAGCAGTTCTTAGAGCAAAGTTCATAGTGATACAGGCATTCCTCAAAGACAAAAAATCTCTAATAAACAACCTAACTGACCACCTAAAAGAATTAGAAAAAGAAGAACAAAAAAACCTAAGTTCAGGAAGACAGAAATAATAAAGATCAGGGAGGAAATAAAGTAGCAGAAAAAAAATCAATAAAACCAAGAAGAAATGGACAACTTTCTAGAAACTTACAGCACACCAAAACAGAATCAAAAAGAAATCATTTGAACAGACTCATCACTAGGAGTGAAGTAGAATCTGCAGTTTTAAAACTCCCTACAAAAGAAAACAGGAAGACCAGACGGCTTCACAAACTGTTCCAAAAGATTTAGGAGGCGGGAACTCCAAAGACACGCTGTGAAGCCACCATCACCCTGATTGTTGTTGTTTAGTGGATAAATGGTGTCTGACTCTTTGTGACCCCATGGACTGCAGCCTGCCGGGCTCCTCTGTCCATGGGATTTCCCAGGCAAGAATACTGGAGTGAGTTGTCCTTTTCTTCTCCAGGGGATCTTCCCAAGCCATGGATTGAAGCCCCATCTCTTACCTTGAGGGCAGATTCTTTACTGCTAAGCTACCAATGCAAGCCATCACCCTTTCACCAAAACCAAAGATACCACCATAAAAGAAAATTGCAGGACAATACTGTTGATGAATATAGATGTAAAAATCCTCAACAAAATATTAGCAAACCAATTCAACATATAAAAAAAAAAAATCATATGCCATGACCAAGTGGGATTCATCCCAAGTTCATAAGGATGGCTCAACATACACACGAATCAATCAATGTAATACACATCACTAACAAAAGAAAAATAAAAAACCACATGATCATCTCAAGAAACGAGGAATAAGCATCTGACAAAATTCAACATCCATTCATGATAAAACTCTCATGAAAGTGGGTATACAGGAAATGAATCTCAATATAATAAAAGCTATTTATGACAAACCAACAGCCAATGTAATACTCAACAGTAGAAAAGTTGAAAGCCTTCCTGCTAAAATCTGGAACAAGACAAGGATATCCATTCTCACCACTTCTATTCAACATATTAATGGAAGTCCTAGCCTCAATCAGACAAGAGAGAGAAATAAAAGTATCCAATTTGGAAAGGAAGAGGTAAAACACTATGTGCAGATGACATGATACTATATATAGAAAACTCTAAGATTTAGAGTTGGTCTGTAAAGAAGGCAGAGTGACAAAGAATTGATGCTTTCAAATTGTGGTGCTGGAGAAGATCCATGAGAAATGGAAGCCATCTCATGTTCTTGGATTGGAAGAATATTGTTAAAATGGCCATACAACCCAAAGCAATCTAGAGATTTAATGCAGTAACTATCCAATGACCCATGACATTTTTCACAGACCCAGAATAATCTGAAATTTTATACAGAAGAATAAAAGAACCAGAATTGCCACAGCAGAGTTATAAAATCAAAGTAGGAGGCACAACTCCTCCAGATTTCAGACAACACTACAAAGCTACACTAATGAAGACACCATGGTATTGGTACAGAAACAGATCAATGGAAAAGAGAGCACAGAAATCAACCCACACCCCCATGGTCAGCATCTCCTTCTGCTTTACTGACTATGCCAAAGCCCTTGACTGTGCAGATCACAACAAACTGTGGAAATTTCTTCAAGAGATGGGAATACCAGACCACCTGACCTGCCTCCTGAGAAATCTGTGTGCAGGTCAAGAAGCAACAGTGAAAACTGGACATGGAAAAACAGACTGGTTCCAAATCGGGAAAAGAGTACGTCAAGGCTGTATATTGTCACCCTGCTTATTTAACTTACATGCAGAGTACATCATGAGAAATGCTGGACTGGATGAACCACAAGCTGGAATCAAAATAGCCGGGAGAAATATCAATAACCTCAGATATGAAGATGACACCACCCTTATGGCAGAAAGCGAAGAAGAACTAAAGAGCCTCTTGATGAAAGTGAAAGAGGAGAGTGAAAAAGCTGGCTTAAAACTCAACATTCAGAAAACTAACATTATGGCATCTGGTCCCATCACTTCATGGCAAATAGATGGGGAAACAGTGGAAACAGTGGCAGACTTCATTTTTTGGGCTCCAAAATCACTGCAGATGATGACTGCAACCATGAAATTAAAAGATGCTTGCTTCTTGGGAAAAAAGTTATGACCAACCTAGACAGTATATTAAAAAGCAGAGACATTACTTTGCCGACAAAGGTCTGTCTAGTCAAGACTATGGTTTTTCCAGTAGTCATGTATGGATGTATGGATGTGAGAGTTGGATGGTGAAGAAAGCTGAGTGCCAAAGAATTGATGCTTTTGAACTGTGGTGTTGGAGAAGACTCTTGAGAGTCCCTTGGACTGCAAGGAGATCTAACCAGTCCATCCTAAAGGAGATCAGCCCTGGGTGTTCATTGGAAGGACTGATGCTGAAGCTGAAACTCGAATACTTTGGCCACCTGATGTGAAGAACTGACTCATTGGAAAAGACCCTGATGTTGGGAAATATTGAGGGCAGGAGGAAAAGGGGATGACAGAGGATGAGATGGCGGGGATCTCACCAACTCTATGGACGTGAGTTTGAGTAGACTCCGGGAGTTGGTGATGGACAGGGAGGCCTGGCGTGCTGTAGTCCATGGGGTCGCAAAGAGTCGGACACGACTAAGTGACTGAACTGAACTGATGGTCAATTAATTTTTGATAAAGGAGGCAAGAATATAAAATAGGCAAAGTCTCTTCAGGGGTGTTGGGTAAGTTTGACAGCTGCATGTAAATCAATGAAGTTAGAACACACCCTCCCGCCATGCACAAAAATAAACTCAAAATGGCTTAAAGACAAAAACATAAGACACGACACCATAAAAATCCTTGCCAAAATCACAGGCAAAACATTTTCTGACCTAAATGTTTTTCTCAGGTGAGTCTCCCAAGCCAACAGAAATAAAAACAAAGATAAACAGAACCAAATCAATGTCCATGCTTTGGCACAGCAAAGAAAGCCATTATTTAAAAATTGAAAAAAAAAAAAAAAAGAAAAGACAACCTAAGGAATGGGAGAAAAGATTTGCAAATGATGTGACCAGTTCAGTTCAGTTCAGTCGCTCAGTCGTGTCCGACTCTTTGCGACCCCATGAATCGCAGCACGCCAGGCCTCTCTGTCCATCACCAACTCCCGGATATGATGTGACCAACAAGGGCTTAATCTCCAAATTATACAAACAGCTCATATAACTCAACAACAAAAAACAAACAACCCAATCAAAAAATGGGCAGAAGACCTTAATAGACATTTCTCCAAAGAAGACATACAGATGACCAATATGCACATGAAAAGATGCTCAACATCACCAACAATCAGTCAGTTCAGTTGCTCAGTCGTGTCCGATTCTTTGCGACCCCACTGACTGCAGCAGGCCAGGCCTCCCTGTCGTCCATCGCCAACTTCCCGAGCTTGCTCAAACTCATGTCCATCAAGTCGGTGAAGCCATCCAACCATCTCATCCTCTGTCATCCCCTTCTCCTCCTGCCTTCAATCTTTCCCAGCATCAAGGTCTTTTCCAATGAGTCAGTTCTTTGCATCAGGTGGCCAAAGGATTGGAGGTTCAGCATCAGACCTTCCAATGAACATTCAGGACTGATTTCCTTTAGGATGGACTGGTTGGATCTCCTTACAGTCCAATGGACTCGCAAGAGTTTTCTCCAACACCACAGTTCAAAAGCATCAATTCCTTGGTGCTCAGCTTTCTTTATGGTCCAACTCTCACATCCATACATGACTACTGGAAAAACCATTGCTTTGACTAGACAGACCTTTGTTGGCAGCGTAATGTCTCTACTTTTTAATATGCTGTCTAGGTTGGTCATAACTTTTCTTCCAAGGAGCAAACGTCTTTTAATTTCATGGCTGCAGTCACCATCTGCAGTGATTTTGGAGCCCCCCAAAATAAAGTCTCTCACTGTTTCCATTGTTTCCCCATCTATCTGCCATGAAGTGATGGAACTGGATGCCATGATCTTAGTTTTCTGAATGCTGAGTTTCGAGCCAACTTTTTCACTCTCCTCTTTCCCTTTCATCAAGAGGCTCTTCAGTTCTTCTTCACTTTCTGCCATAAGGGTGGTGTCATCTGCATATCTGAGGTTATTGATATTTCTCAGGTATCACCTCACACTGATTCTAGCTTGTGGCTTCAACCAGCCTGGCATTTCACATGATGTACTCTGCATATAAGTTAAATAAGCAGGGTGACGATATATAGCCTTGATGTATTCCTTTCGCAATTTGGAACCAGTCTGTTGTTCATGTCCAGTTCTAACTGTTGCTTCTTGACCTGCACACAGATTTCTCAGGAGGCAGGTAAGAGGTCTGGTATTCCCATCTCTTGAAGAAATTTCCACAGTTTGTTGTGATCCATACAGTCAAAGGCTTTGGTGTAGTCAATAAAGCAGAAGTAGATGTTTTTCTGGAGCTCTCTTGCTTTTTCTAAGATCCAACAGATGTTGGCAATTTCATCTTTGGATCACTAACCATCAGAGAAATGCAAATCAAAACTACAACAAGGTATCACCTCATGCTGGTCAGAATGGCCAGTATCAACAAAGTCTACAAACAATAAATGCTGGAGAGGGTATGGATAAAAGGGTCTACACTGTTGGTGGGAATACAAACTGGTACAACTACTAAAGGAGATGAGTATGGAGGTTCCTTAAAAAACTAAAAATTGAACTACCATGTGACTCAATAATCCTACTCCTGGTCTGTGTATGGGAAAACAATAATTTGAAAAGATATACGGATCCCAGTGTTCATCACAGCGCTATTTACAATAGCCAAGACATGGAAGCAACTTAAATGTCCATTGACAATGGAATAAATAAAATACAATGAAATATTACTCAGGCATAAAAAAGAATGAATTAATGCCATTTGCAGCAACATGGATGGACTTACAGATTATCATACTAGGTGAAGTAAGATAGAGAAATACAAACACCGTATGTTATCACTCATTTATGGAATCTAATTAAAAAAAAGTATACAAATGAACTTATTTACAAAACAGAAAGACTCACAGTTTCAAAGACAAAGTTACAGTTTCCAAAGGGAAGAGAGGGATAAATTTTTTCTTACAAAATGGAAAAAAATTTAAAAAATCAATTATATTTCTATTTACCATCAATGAACGATCAAAATTTGAATTTAAAATGTCATTTACAATAATATTTCATAACACTTATGGATACATAGGACAAAAGATGTGCACAATTTGTACACTGAAAACTCCACAACATACTGAGGGAAATTTAAAAAACACCTAAATATAAGGAGAGATAAGCCAGGCTTATGGGTTGAAAGGCTTCTAAGATGTCAAGTCTCTGCAAACTGATCCATGGATTCACCATCGTCCTAATCAGGATCCCAGCAAGCTTTTTTGTAGAAATTGACAAGATAGTTCCATAATTTATATGGAAATGCAACTAACCTAGTATAGCTAAAACAGGTTTCAAAGATAATTAAGTTCAAGGACTAATAAAGCCTGATTTCAAGACTCATTATAAAGCTATAGTTATCAAGCCAGTGTGGTCTGCTGTAAAGATAGACAATTTGATCAATGGGAGATACTGAGAGTACAGAAATAGTTCCATAATTATTTGGACAAATAATTTTTAACAAAACTGTAAGAGGCAATTTGGTGGGAAATGGGTGGTCACTTTAACACATGGTGCTAAGAACTGAATGTCACAGACCAAAAAAATTAGTATCAACCTACACCTCACAACGTGCACAAAAAATCAAGTCAAAATGGATCACAGGTCTAAACTACAAAACTTCTAGAAACATATGAGAAAATCTTTACGGCCTTGAGTTAGGCAAAGATCTCATATGTAATATCAAAAGCATGATTCATAAGAAAAATACTGATAAACTGAACTACCTCAAAATGAAAAACTTCAAAACACAGTTAAAAGAATGCAAAGGTAAGCCACAGACTGGGAAAAAAAATTTGCAAAACATACCTGATAAAGGATTTATATTCAGAACATATTAAGAACTCTCAAAATTCAATGGTAAGACAATAAACAACCTAACCAAAAAAAAGGCAAAACAACCAACCAACCAAATATGAGAACAGACATTTCAGCAAAGACATAAATGGATAGCAAAAATCACATAAAAAGACATTTAACAGCGTCAGTCATTAGAGAAATGCGAACTAAAACCACGATGAGATACCACACTGTTCACATCCATAGGAATGGCTAAAATGGCAAAGACTGACCCACCAAGTATTGGCAAAGACGTAGAGGAACTGGAAGCATCATACACTTCTGGTGGGAATGTAAAATGGCACAATTTTTCGAGAAACATTTTGGAAGTTTCTTAAAAAGTGAAACACACACCTATCAAATGATCGACTCCATTCTACTCCTAAGAAAAATGATGGCATGCATCTTGCACGAAAACCTTTGTAACGGCTTTGTGTGTACTAGGTGAAAATTGGAAAAACCCAAATGTCCATAAACAGATGAATGAAGAAACTGCATTATATGCCATACAGTGGACCACTACCCATCAATAAAAAGGAATGAAAAACTACTGACACACATAACAACGCTCAAAAACAACCATGTTAAGTTAAAGAGGCCAGGCAAAAAGGAATACATGCTGTATAGTTACATATAACATTTTAGAAAAAGCAAACTAACCTACAGTGACAGAAAGCAGATCGGGGTTTCCTAGAGACAAAGTAGAGAAGGGGGAGAGGAAGGGAGTGATGACAAAGGCCCATGAGGAAAATTCTGTGGGACATGAACACACTCATTATCTTGATTACAATGTTAGTTTCATGGGTATATTCATAACCTAAACTATATCAAATTGTATACTTTAAAGATGCATAGTTCACTGTATCTCAATTAAATCTCAATATTTAAAATCAACAGGACTTCATATCTAATGATGGAGCAGGAGTTACAGAGAACATATATGCAAGGCCCATTAGAATCGAATTTCAATCTACTATAATTACTACTGTATTTCCAGTGCCTAAATCCGTACTTGGTATAGTACAAGCTCAATCAACACTTGTAAACAAATCGAACCCCTCGCACCACCACGAGAATACACATACAAGGGCAGGATACAGGCCATGGCTGGGTCTAGGTGATTACAACCCAAACCTGACAGCACAACAGAATTCCTCTCCACTCACGATTCTTTGACTATGTTTATCATTATTTCTCACAGTAATCTGGCCTCACATGTTAAAAATTTATATAGATACCGATACAGATTTCTGCTCTAAAATTCATGGTGAACCAGTAACATCCTCAGCCTTACAGGACAGTTTTGTTACCCATGGCTCTATTCCAAGTGCCAAGAGGAGAATGTGTTTCTCTGACAGTCCCCACTGACAACTCACATCTTCACATTTATTTTAGTTTCTTTAGTGGAACCACTATCAGATTTACGTTTTCTGGTATAAGTTATCTTAGGACCTATTTGGTACATTTAAGCTTCCTGTTAAAACAGACTCAATCTATTCTACTGATTTACAAAGCTTTTGAAGAAGCAGAAAATTTTTCTGATGATCTGAATTTTTTGATTAAAAAAAAAAAACCCACCTCTGTGTTCCATAACACAGATGGAATGTTTTGATCCTTAGAAGATATCATGAATTGATTTTCTTAGCAATGGTGCAGCAGATGTTTCAATTACAAATTCTAGTATTTGCAATCACTACACATTGTACATTCTCACTGGAGGTCTGTGATTGATTATGCTATGGTTAAGTTTCCAAGAGGCAAAGACCACTCCAAGATCCTAACGGGCAGTGTGTGTGTCCTAATTTAGCCAACCTCAAACAACACTGGAGACCACAAGGGTAAAGACATAACAGGTTTAATTACGTCATGTCTCAAAAAAAGCTCAAAGCACATGTCCTTAACAGTGGAATAATAACATTTCCAATAAAGAATGGCTATCCAGGAAGAGGTGGGCAAGCATTTGGCTAGATGGGGTATATTGCTAATGAGAATAAAGTGAATGTGATAACCATATCCCATTATGGGTAAGCAAAATCCCAGGTTATGGTAAGGAATTTTTTGAAAGAATTATTTTGTTAATTAGTATAATTTATACAACAAGGTAGCCGTGATCATGAGAAGGCACCTAGGAAGATGGGAAAGTGACCAAGAAAGGAGAGGTGAACTGATATAATACGACTGCGTGCCCGGTACTGCGTACACGTGCCTTCCTGTGGCCCCCATGACATGCCCATGAAGGGGCTGTAACTGCCTCTCTCACAGAAGAGAGAACGGACAGCAGAGCAAAGTAGCCTGTCCCACAGCTGCACCCCTGACAACACGGGAGCTCGCGGTTTCCAGTTCAGGCCTGCTGGCGCCAAAATCATGATATTCTCAGTACTCTATGCAAGCTACACAGGAAGATTCCAACAGAAGAAAAGCAAATAATATGCTTGGCTTATTTTTGCTGATGAGAATGCCAGCTGCCAGTCCAAAGAGGACTATTCATGGCTTTGGGAATGGCAGTTTGGGTCACTCCACCAAGTAAGGAACCATGACCAGCTAAGGGGCTTGCTGAAGACAAAGAGAATACAGAATGTGTGGCAGTAGGTAGTTACAAGTGCCAGCTCTGACCACATGACCAATTATAGAGATTACGACTAAAATTGTTGTACTTTCTCCCTATTTTGTTATGAATGTGTGTGTACAGAACAAATATATTTCTTTCTTTCCTCTCTTATCCCCCTTCTGTGTGATATGATGTACTACTTTATATCATAGTATTTAAGTTCTTTCAATTCTGAATTCAAGTATTGAAGGCATCGAGTATCAAGAAGAATGAATATCACTCTAGGACTTCACCTCCTCTTCTGAAGAGGGGCTTAAGTGTATTTTTTGATTGTACACTGGCTAGTTGAATCACATTAGGTGGAATCATGAGTTCATATTGTCTTTATGTGGAGATCAAGTATGGTTTAAGGACATGCCTATGGGTGCAAGTTGACAAGGGGTGAACTCATGATGATTAATTTTATGGTCAACATGACTGGGACACAAGAGTGCCAGTCTGTAACTTGGCCAAACATCACTCTGAGTGTTGTCTGCAAGGGTTTCTGGATGAGATTAGCATCTGAATCAGAAGGCTGAGTAAAGCAGATTGTCCTCCCCAGCATGGATGAACAGAACAAAAAGGGCTGACGGAGAGAGATCTCCTGCCTGACAGCTGAGCCAGACACTCCTCTTTTCTGGCCTTTGGACCTGGCTGAAGTATCAGCTCCTCTTGGGTCTCGAGCCTGCCAGCTTTCAGACTGGAATTCACACACTGGCTCTGCGGGCTCACAGGCCTTCTGACTCAGACTGGAGCTACAGCTCTCCTGGGTCTCCAGCTTGCGGACGGCACATCTTGGAACTTCTCAGCCTCCATCATCACATGACCCAGTTCCTCATAATGAATCTCTATGTTTGTATCTATATACACACACGAAATCTGATTGGCTCTGTTTTTCTGGAGAATCCAGACTAATACAGGGTGGATTCAATATCTTCATCTTGCAAATAAATAAAGTAAATGGTTAAATTGCCAATATTACATTTCGCTGAGTAGCAGAGGTGGGGTTTATAACAAGTTTTTGTGACTCTAAAAGCTGTGTCCTCTACATGATAACCACACCCACAAGGGAGGAAACACTGAAAAGGCCCTTTTGTTTCATTTGTAATACTACCATCCTTACTTTACAAAACAGCTCTCTTGACACTGAACCCTAAGCACCAAGAGTTCACTGGGACACATCAAACCACAGTATTACAGAAGCAATATTCACACAGCCTGGCTAACAATTTAAGTTGAAAATTCAAATTCTCATATTGCTGATGGGTTTATCTATGCTTTCTTGAGTCCTACCTACGTTAATAATTAGTTTTTGAGCCAAAACTCCAGACACCTTTAAAATAAATTTCTGTCAGTGGGAGGGGGAAAAAAAGATTATGACTTGGAAATCCAAGATAAATATCTAAATACTGAATAAAACTGCTAAAATAGCTCCATACCAATGTCTACAAATTGAGCACATCATTCCATTTTCTCCATTTCGAGTTAGTCACACTTACACAAACATCCTATTCTTCCTTCTTTGGAATAGAAGTTTTTATACTGGAATAAAAAAATTATGTTCAGAATTTTCGGTTCCATTGTTTCTAAATAAGAGAAAAAAATAAGCAAATCCTTTTCAAATGCAAATTCCAGTCAGTGACACTGTAACATCCATCAGAGAGTATGCTATAGGTAGGCATTTTAGAAAGAAAGGCGTGACAGAAAAATAAGGCCTAACAGAGGAGCCCTCGGACTTATGACTTTCAGATAAGGCTATTTGGTTCTTTCTCATTTTTGGCCTCACAGGCTCTTTTAATAACCACGAAGACAACAAAATGTTCAGCTTTCAAAGGTATGGAAAATGCCTAAACATCAGGGAAACGACACTTATTCAGGAGACAGCGATGCTCAAGGAGAGGCCCGAGGCACACCTGCCACCTGCATGCACTCTTCTGCCTTTTCTTTGACATTCAGATCATGAAATCCACTGTTCAAGGTATCTACTCGCTCTTTTCTTACTACGTGAGTGACCTTGGTAAGCTATTCAAACTTTTTGTGCCTCAGTTTCTCCCACATGGTGTTTCTGAGAAGGCTAAATTAATACACAAAAAGTACTCAGCAGAGTACCTGGCACACGGTAGATACTCGTAGTACACCAGTCCTGCTCCCTGGCCCTTTCTCTCTTCTCTCAACATATCCACTTTTGTCCCAAACAAGTGAATCTGAGACCATGAGTTTATCCATGGGATGTTTCCCAGGGTGATCACCCAGAGGTCCTATTAGCGTGCACTGTTGGTGGTGGTTTAGTCGCTCAGTTGCGTCCGACTCTTGCGACCCTGTGGACTCTAGCCCGCCAGGCTCCTCTGTCCATGGGATTCTCCAGGCCAGAATGCTGGAGTGGGTTGCCATTTACTTCTCCAGGGGATCTTCCCGACCCAGGAATCAAACCTGGGTCTCCTACATCGCAGGCAGATTCTTCACTGACTGAACAGGAAGGACCAGTTATTTGTCTACAGGAGGCCTCATAGTTGGTTTAGAATCCAACCTGGATACAAAGTGGTAGCCCAAAGCGGGGACTAATTAGTATTAGACTATATTCTTCACAGGTAGCTCTCTACACATGTGGTGAACCATGACCTGGTCTCTCCTTTAGCAGAATGGGGCTTTCCTGGTGTGGGAGACCTGGTTTCGATTCCTGAATTGGCAAGATCCCCTGGAGAAGGAAATGGCAACCCACTCCAGTATTCCCGACTGGAGAATTCCATGGACAGAGGAGCCTGGTGGGCTACAGTCCATGGGGTTGCAAAGAGTCAGACATGACTGAGCAATTAACACTTTCATTTTAGCGGAAGTACTCAAGTATTTCTGCGTTTATACAGCTGCAGTCAGCTAAAATAGTGAAATCAAATAATGCACAAGGCAGTGATATTTACTTGAAATAGCATTTTTTTTCCTTGGCACACTGTGTGGCATGTAGGATCTTAGTTCCCCAACCAGGGAACTGCATTGGATGCACAGAGTCTTAACCACTGGACTGTCAGGGAAGTCCTGAAATAGTATTTTTTAATATCTGAATTGAAAAGCTTTTAATGTGCCTTCCAAAAAGTTGTCGTTTGGAAAAATCAAAGAAAATTGAAGAGATGATAAAAAAAAAAAAACACCCACAGGAAAAAAAGTTTACAATTCTTTTTTAAAACAATGACTCTCCTTTGCTCAGAAGAAATGACCACAATTTTTGGAATTTAATATTCTCCTTAACATCGCTAAGTAAACACAATGAACAAAGCTCTATAGATTATCAGTTTGAAGGGAAATATATGTCAGCATGTTTGGGAGGGGCACTGTCGTAATCATTAAGTCTGGAAGGAGTTTTAAAGAATTCCTGATTCAGGGACCAGAGTTCAAGCCAAGAACTAGAGTTTATCTTTCCAGGGAGCTTGAGAAAACCTGAGGCCCCTGCCCCTTTCCAAGCTCAGAGCACAGCAACCTGCATGGAGACTGAGTGTGGTCAACCTTGTGCTCAGACCTGCCTCCTGCAGAGGCGTCTGCTTCATTGGTTTACATGGGTCCAGGACAGGCATCACCGACTCAGTGGACATGAGTTTGAGCAAACTCCGGGAGACGGTGAAGGACAGGGAAGCCTGGCAGGCTGCAGTCCATGGGGTTGCAGAGAGTCGGACACGACTGAGCGACTGAACAACAGCAGAGAGACAGGCAAACAGCAAGTGACCAGAGGAGGAGGTGAAGGGCTCCACATCCGGCCATTAGTTCTTGCTAACACTATCTCACTGTTAAATATATTTCCTTATCTATTAAAAAAGACACAAAATATACGATAAAAACATGTGAACATGCTACATGAGTAACTGATTTAAAACACAATTCCACTACACTGAGTTGACTAAACTAGAAACCAGTAAGGTTTCACTAACAACGGGCAGATAATAAACCTCAGCATCTCCGGACCCTTAGAACAGTCCTCTGGACAGTTACTCTGTGCAGTGCTCTCTATTACCCCCGTTTCTTTTTGGTTAGAAATGCATATTTAATATTAAAGTTGTTTTAAGAAAAAGTTTCTCATTTGATCTGGTTTACCATTCTTTTTTTTTATTAATAGTTTATTAATAGCTTCTTTATTAGTTTAAACGGCAGATATAATCAAAGGACTCAGAAGAAAAGTGACATTATATTACTAACTGTTTGCCAGGTTGAATCTTTAACCTAGGGAGCTTTGCATATTTTTTTACATTTCATATTTGGTTAATTTGACACAAATTAGAACTCCCAGCTCTAGAAAGGCTCAACTGCATTCAAATTAAGCAGGAAAATATCTAATTGCTATTGCCTAAGAATTCATAAGCACTGTGCTCTCAAGTGGGTGAATAAGCAGTATTGAATAGTGTTGTTCTTCAGTCACTTAGTTGCTAAGTCATGTCCAACTCTTTTCGTGACCCCATGGACTATAGCCCACTTGGCTCCTGTGTCCATGGGATTTTCCAAGCAAGAATACTGGAGTGGGATGCCATTTCCTTCTTCAGGCGGTTTACCATTCTTAAATGAAGACATTTACATATTTCCAGGTAAATACACCAGAAAGCTGGAATTATAAAGGCTCTGAAGACTACTCCCCTTCCTTATTTTATAAATAATAAAGCCAAGGCACTGAGAGAGCACAGTGCCGTAAGTGGCTGAGCTGGAGGGACATCTCTATCTCCAGCCTCCCTCCTGGGCTCGCGCTTCTGCCATTTCTCCATTCCTATTGCTGAACTAGAATTCTCAGCGGAGTTTTCAGATCAATAAATATTTGTCAAGAGTCTCCTAAGACTAAAGCATTGAGACAAGCTTTAACGACACAGGTGTGAGGCTGTGAAAAGCTGAATGGTAAAGCTCAGACTGTAAACAAGAATAAGAGGTAAAGTAAAATCCTGTTACTGATAAAAGCAAAAAGCAAAACAAAACAGGATTTTGGTCTTGAAGCATGCAAATACCTTCCAGGTGTTTTTCTTCTCTATTCCACCTTGGCGGCTTAATATTAAATCTCAACGCAGCAAATAAAAGGGCAGGAAAGAGTGAGCACTTGACTTCTCTTTTAAAAAATCTTTAGTCTAAAACAGGTCAACTTACCTCTACATCTGTTTGAAAGTTGAAAAGGTCTATTCTTTGCCAGTTGCTCCCATCCAGGGCTAAGATGTTCCAAGCCTGGGAGGTTGGGAGGGATTAGGGTGAAAAAGATAAATTTACTGAGATTATTAAAGTCTTGATTCAACTTTTCTATATCCAAACATTTATTGATAGATATTAAGTCGATAATCAAATGTGGAATTATGATAATACTGTTATGTTAAATATAAAAGATGACATTTTAATTTTTAACTGTTTACTTGAGTGAAAACTCACCCTCATTCTAATAAAACTTTTTTTAATTAATTTATTTATTTCTTTTAACTGGAGGCTAATTACTTTACATGATTATTTCTTGATTACAAATCTGGTTAATACTCTACCTTGGAAATCTGTGCACATCGGCACAAAGTTACTATATCCAAGAAGGAAAATATTCTAGGAAGAAAGGGGAAAAAGCACAAAGATGAGATGGTATTAACATTTTAGAATATCTATAGTTGAAAGATAAAATCTAGTGTGCTGTCTGCATATTAATAACTTTTTCAAGATTTCGCAATTTATAATGCACAAGTGCACTATAATTTTACCTCACTATTGTGAAACATTAAATATTTGCACATTCCAAAGTTGTTCTAGAAACACTACGCAAGTTCCCTTACACCAGAACTTATGAAACTTTTATTTCTCTTGTTCTAAATCACAGACACGGGACAGCAGATCATAACTTTTCTAGTCAAAGAGCAGTCTCACCTGCCAGACACTGAGCCCAGTGAGGACGTGCCCCTGACACAACTGCAGACCCCCCTCCTGGCAGGAGACGCACCCAACAGGCTCAGGTGCCTGAGGCTCAGACAACATGGCCAAGAAAAGCTCCGCGATAAAACCCACCTGCTTCCTATGTATTTGTTCACAGGGCAGAAAGATGGAGCTCATTACCTGGAAAGGACTATAAATGACCAGTTTTTCCTAAACAAAAGCCAAGAAGCTATGGAAGACAGGAAAGATGGGGAAAAAGAAGAGAAGAGAGAAGTAAACTGAAGCCTAGAGGACACTGTCAGCGTGGCAGGGCCGGCGAGCGCGCCTGACACCCTCGCAGCAGAGCTGAGTTGCTGCTGATAGCGCAGGATAATAGCTGCATGTGCCCCGGCGCTCAGCAGTCACAGCTGAAAACAAAGGGCAGCTTTCCTGGGAGAGCAAGAGTGAATGGCGCTGCAGTCAGGTACAACAGGGTCTCATTCCCCACAGCACCGGAAGTTAAGCAGGACAGTCTGTGCCTGGGGGTGTGGAAGAGGGAGGAAAGAGAGATGGCAAACAGCCACCTGTAAAGTCCTTTAACATTCTTCACAGGTAAACGCAGCAGTGAGTTGAAACTCCACGGGCGTGGGGAAGGTAGCAGATTCACAAACCACCAGAGCGTCGCACCTACAGTAAAGCTCCCACCAGCAGCAGCACAGGGCCTGCGATGGTGCAGATGCTGCCCTCCCATGTAGACTGCTATCATTTTGTAGCGAAGAGCACAGGACAGAAGCATAAGGGCTATGCTAATCTTAGACAATTCAATGGGACCCTGTACACAGGAAAATGCTGCTGGGGAAAAATGTGCGCCGAATATATATATACACATATAAAAAACATATTTCAGGCTGTCTGTACACCTACAACATGTCTTGCCCCACCAGCTCAAATGTCTGTGTTCTGTGCCATAGGACCATTCCACCGTGAGCCACAGCTGATCATGAGCTCACTGAAAGGCCAAGGACCCGAGAAAGAGACATGGGAATGCTACAGTAGGATCATGTTTCACAGCAGCATCCGTTCTACACTACAAGCTGAAGGTAGAAAGGGGTTAGCTAAGTTTCCCTTGAAAACATTCCTCAACAATGTGCCACCTTGAAGACCACACACTCTACCATCTCTCAGTTACAATAACGATACTGATAACCGTGTGCTTGAAAGTTATATGCTTTCCAGTAGTCATGTATGGATGTGAGAGTTGGACGGTGAAGAAAGCTGAGCGCCGAAGAATTGATGCTTTCGAACTGCGGTGCTGGAGAAGACTCTTGAGAGTCCCTTGGACAGCAAGGAGATCCAACCAGTCCATCCTAAAGGAGATCAGTCCTGAGTGTTCATTGGAAGGACTGATGTGGAAGCTGAAACTCCAATACTTCGGCCACCTCATGCGACGAGTTGACACACTGGAAAGACCCTGATGCTGGGAAGGACTGGGGACAGGAGGAGAAGCGGATGACAGAGGATGAGATGGCTGAATGGCATCACTGACTCGATGGACATGAGTTTGGGTACACTCCGGGAGTTGGTAATGGACACGGAGGCCTGGCGTGCTGAGATTCATGGGGTTGCAAAAAGCTGGACACGACTGAGCAACTGAACTGAACTGAGCCACTGTTTACGTTAGTCATTTAATTGATACAACAATGCTATGAGGTGCTATTATGCTCTCCATTTTACACATAAGAACACTGAGCATCTCCCAAGGCCACACAGATAGAAAGAGCAGAGCCAGAATTTGAACCCAGAAGGCGATGGCACCCCACTCCTGTACTCTTGCCTGGAAAATCCCATGGACGGAGGAGCCTGGTGGGCTGCAGTCCATGGGGTTGCAAAGAGTCGGACACGACTGAATGACTTCACTTTCACTTTCATGCACTGGAGAAGGAAATGGCAACCCACTCCAGTGTCCCTGCCTGGAGAATCCCAGGGACGGGGGAGCCTGGTGGGCTGCTGTCCATGGGGTCGCACAGAGTCGGACATGACTGAAGTGACTTGCCAGCAGCAGCAGCAGCAGCACCAGCAGTGTAGCTTGACAGCCCATGGCCATGATGCTACACAAAGCTACAGCTACTGTCCCGCAGGATTAGACTGGATGCTCTTCAGCTGCACAGCAGATGAGGCAGCCTGTGCTGAGTAAGCATGCTGTATGGAAAATGCATCTATAAAAGCTAGACTCACACTAACTCACACAAGATGCTCACACATTCAGACTCAAGTGAGAGCCAGCAGCAGGACATAAGTTTACGCTCTTATCTCATGGTCACTACCCAACTACAGTTGCCGGATGAAGTAGATTGCCTTCACCGTTTATCTTATCCTCCCACACCACAGTTACATGTAGTTGCATTTGCATACGTAGGCATGCTGCAACTCCAAACTGCCCAGGAAGCCAAATTCCTGAATCGTGTTTCAATGAATAAAATGAATGCCCTGAAATGACAGAGCCTGGAACACTGGCAACAGAAACAGAGTTAGCTCAAGGGGTAAGTGTCTTAAAAGAAGAGGTTAAATACTGAATTTGTATCAAACTTCAAAACCTAACACTTTCCTTTTTTAAATGGAAACTTGGGCTTGCTTCCATGAAAAGATAGTTCCTATCGACTTAAATACACAAAGTAACTATGAACAATTTCAAAACTTTTTGGAAATTGCTTCCTACCTCAAATGTGATAACCATCCTTCATTAGGAGAGCACTGAAAGGACAACCTGGTTACAAATAAATACATACAGGGGTATACAGGAGTGGATGTATTTCTGCTCCGCTGGCCTGTCTGCCTCTGTGGCAGTAAAACTGTTTTAATTATGAAGCTTAAAGATCTTGACGTCTAGTAACTTCAGTCCTTCAACTTTGTTTTTCTTCATCAAGATTATCTTGGTTATTCTTGGCTACTTTCAGTTTTTTAATTTCCGCTTGTGTTTTAGAATCAGCATATCAAATTTCACACAAAAAAATTAGTTTACTGGGATTATGCTGCATTTATAGACACTCTGGGGAAAATTTTACAGTAATAAGTCTTCCAACTCACTAACATGCTATATACTCCATTATTTATTTAGGACTTCTTTAATATCTCATAGTAATTTTCGTATTTCTCCACATAGATGCTCTGTTCATTTTTAGATTTGCTCTCCCCTCCCGGCTATTTGATGTTGTTACTATTAAAATGGGATTTTAAAAATGTCATTTTCTAATTGTTGCTGATATACAGTTAATTTTCATATATTACCTTGCATATAGGAACATTTCCAAATTCATGTATATATTCTAAGGATTTTCTACAAACAAAATCAATACACTTGAGAATAATGAAAATTTTCTTTCTTCCTTTTCAATAATCATACTTTTTATTCTTTTTCCTGCCTTACTGAAGTGGCTGTGATTGTCTCTAGTACCAACAGTGATAAGGAAAGACATCTTTTTCTCATTTCCATCTCAGAAAAAGCTGTCATTCTTTAATCATTCATTACTGGATGATTACTACAGGGCTTCCCCTTGCCTTTTCAATTTTCTAAAGTTACTCTGTTATGCCCTATAAAATATGTTTTGGACATGTGTAACATACATGGTTTTAACAGCACTTCTTTAACATATGCTTATTTCCTCTTTTAAAAATTTATTAAATACAGGAGCAGATAGTAGAGTTCCCATACATTACTGCCATCCTGAGAAAGATGCACACACACACACACACACACACACACACACACACACACACACACACACACAGAGTTTCCCCTACTATTAACATCCTGCATTAGTGTGGTAACAATATAATTAATGAAGTTATATTGATACATTGTCATTAACTAAAGTCCGTAGTTTATGACAGTTTACTCTCTGCATTGTACAGTTCTGTGGCTTCTGACAAATGTATGATGAAACACATCCACCACTATAGTATCATATAGAATAGTTTACCCCTAAAAATCACCTGTGCTTGTCCTGTTAATCCCATCTGTCTTCCTCACGAATCTCTGGCAACCACTGATCCTTTTAATGTCGCCAGGGTCTTGCCTTTTCCAGAGTGTCATATAACTGCAATCACACAGTATGTAACTGCTGAGATTAGCTTTCTTCATCATACATATGTCTCTGTATCTTTTAGTCAGACAATAGCTAATCACTTTTTATTCCTGAATAATATTCCACTGTATGGCTATATCATTGTTTATCATCGATCATTCATATAAGGATGTCCTGGTTGCTTCCAGTTTTGAGTGATTATGAATAATATGGCTATAAATATGTGTACACAGGAGAATGTTTTCCACTCAGTTGGAGCATGAGTGCTAGATATGTCATTTTATGCTTAGCTATGTAAGAGACTGCTGACTGTCTTCCAAAGTTGCTATACTGTTTTGAATCACCAGCAATGAAGGAGCGTTCCTATTGCTCTGAATCTTGCCAACATCTGATAGGTTTTTAAATTTTACCATTCTATTACATGTACAGCAATATCTCATTTTAGCTTTCAATTCCCGAATGATATTATGATATCAAGTATCTTTTCATATGCGCATTGCATCTGTTTATCTTCTCTGGTGAGGTGTCTGTTCAGATCTTTTGCCCATTCTTTAAACTGATTATTTCCTTACTGGATTTTAAGCGCTCTTGGTATATTGTGGACATCAGTTCTTTAGCTGACATATATTTTCTCCCAATCTGTGGCTTGCGTTTTCATTCTATTAACAATGTCCTTCTCAGAGAAGTTTTAATAAAGTCCAACTTATCAATTTTGTCTTTCATGGATCATGCTTTTGATATTGCATCTAGAACTCACTGTCAAACCAAAGGTCACCTACTATTCTCCGATGCTCCCTTCTAGAAGTTTTATAGTTTCAGGTTTTACATTTAGACTTACGATTCAACTTGGAGTTGATTTTTGTGAAAGCTGTAAGGTCTATTATTCCAATGCCATTTGTTGAAAAGAAGATGTATCTTCTCCATTAAACTGGTTTTCTCCTTTGTCACAGATCAGTTGACTTTGTGCGGCTCCGTTTCTGGGCTCTGTATTCTGCTCCACTGATCCGTTGACTCTTTCACCAATACCACACTGAATTGATTACTAAAGCTTTAAACTAAGTCTCTGTAAGTCAGTAGTGTTAGTCCTCAAACTTTGTTCTCCAGGAGTATATTGGCCTTTCAGAGTCTTTTGCCTCTCTGTATAAACTTTAGAATGGATTTGTCAATACCCACAAAATAACTCAGTGGTATTTTATCAGAATTGTGTTGATTCTATAGATCAAGTTGGGAAGAACTGACATTTTAACAATATTGAGTCTTCTTATCCGTGAATATGTAACATCTGTTCACTTCTTCATACCTTCTTTGATCTCTTTCACTGGAGTTTTGGAGTTTTCATCATATAGATCTTTTGACAGATTTATACTTAAGTATTTCATTTTCTGAGTCTCACGTAAATGGTATTGTTTTTAATTTCAATTTGGAGTCGTTCACTGCTTCTAAACACCATGAGAAATAGCAATAGGAAAGCAGTTATCTTTTGCATATTAACCTTGTATCCTACAATGTTATATAATTGCTTATTAATTACAGGAATATTTTGTCAATTCTTTGGAATTTTCTATGTATACAATCATGTCATCTACAAACAAAACCAGCTTTATTTCTTCCTTCCCAATGTATACCTTTTCTTTTCTTATCTAATTATATTAGGTAGGATTTCCAGTAGTATTATGATGGACAGGAATGGTAAGAGGGGACATCATTTTCTGGTTTCTGATCTCACGTATAAAGCATCCAGTTTCTCACCATTAAACATAGTGTTACCTTCAAGGGTTGTGGTATAAATATTCTTGAGGAAGTTCCCTTCTATTTTTGGTTTTATGAGAGTTTTAATTATGAATGAGTGTTAAAATTTGCCAAATACTTTTTCTGCATCTACTGATACGACCATATGATTTTTTTGTTAGATCACAGATGTGATAGGTTATCTTGATTTCTGAATGTTGAAGAATCTCTGCCTGTCTGAAATAAATCCCACTTAGTTATAGTACATAATTCATTGTATACACTGTTCAATTTGAGTTGCTAATATTTTGGTGAAGACTTTTGCATCTACATTCATGACGGAAATTGTTCTGTACTTTTCCTTTCCCTTTAAAACATTTTTTGTTTCTTTTCATTTTTGCTGCGCTGGGGCTTTCTTGCTGCACATGGGCTTTTTCCAGTGGCAGCGAGTGGGGGCTACGTCCTAGTTGTGGTGTGCAGGCTTCTCACTGAGGGGGCTTCTCTTATCGCAGAGCTCAGGGTTCCGGGAGTACAGGCTCAGTGGTGCACAGGCGCAGGCGCCCTGCAGCATGTGGGATCTTTCTGGACCAGGGAGTGAACCCATGTCCCCTGCACTGGCACGCAGATTCTTAACCACTGGACCACAGGAAGTCCTGTACTTTTCCTTTCTATAACATCTTTATTTGGTTTTAGTATTAGGCTAATGCCAGCTTCACAGAATGAGTTAGGAATTATTCTGCTCCTATTTATGACAATGTTGAGAATTGGTATCATTTCTTGTGTTCAGTAGCGTTCACCAATGAAACCATCTGGGTCTGACATAGTAATAACATATGTGTAATTATATCTGAAATACTTGAGAGTACATTGCAGACACAATGTTCATTTACCCCTAAGATACTCAAATGTTTACTAAAAACAAGGTCATTTTATTTTTCAAAAACACAATAGAGTTAACAACACAAGGAAGTTAACATGGATACAACACTGTAATCTATGCTGCTGCTGCTAAGTCACTTCAGTCGTGCCCGACTCTGTGCGGCCCCATAGACGGCAACCCACCAGGCTCCCCCGTCCCTGGGATTCTCCAGGCAAGAACACTGGAGCGGGTTGCCATTTCCTTCTCCAATGCAGGAAAGTGAAAAGCGAAAGTGAAGTCGCTCAGTCGTGTCCGACTCTTAGCGACACCATGGACTAGACGGTATTAAAAAACCTGTCAGTTGTCCCATTAATGGCCCTTAAAAGAATATCTTTTTTCCCTGGCCCAGGATCACGTACTGCATTTATCTGTCATGTCTCTTCAGTCGCTTCTAAACTGAAACGCTTTCTCAGTTTTATCTTTCATGAGTTTGCTGTTTGTAAAGCACAAAGGCCTCTGCCTGTTGTGCATCTAATGTTTCTCACGGTCACACTCACGTTGCACACTCTCTGTTAGGAATGCCACAGCAGCGACTCCGTGCTCTTGTGCGTCACATCAGGAGGCATCTGGTGTCCGTTTGTGCTGTTACTGGTGATGCCTACTTCCATCACTTGGTCATGATTTCTGCCAGAGTGCTCTATTATAAAGTTACCATTTTCCCCTTTGTAATTAATATGTATCTTGTGGGAGATTATTTGAAATTATGAAAATATTTTGTTCCCTAAATGTCATACCTTCACATATCTCATTATTTTGAAAACTGGTAAATTAACAGAAAGAATGTCAAGGGATTATCCTGCCTTTCCTATATAAACTATAGCACTATGTAATCAAAAAGAAGTGAAGGTAAGCAACACTTTGTAAAAGCATTCCAATTAATAAATGAAGAAAAAGAATCAGAGTATCATCATCTTGTAACCCCAATAAGTTAGTAATCTGGACAATAAGCATATACAAATGTTAGCAACTGACAAAAACAGAAAATCAGAAAATACGCGATTCCTAATAAAACAACGCACCGCCCCATAGTCTCACATTCACCACATAGTCAAAGGGATTGAACCTGAATCTGAAAAAACCTCTGATCCTGCTGTCAATTTCCAAGAAATAAAAACAAAGGAAACATGCTGAAATTGTACCATGAGGACGCAATTAGCAAAACCCAGATGGTGCAAACTGCTACATGTCAAATAATCCAAGTTATTCAACAGATAAAATGTATGGAACAGAAAAGAGATGGACAAGAAACCTGTTGATTATCAGACTCTTGAAGATTTCTTAAATGGGCAAGACTAGCTTTTCCCCAACCCCAGCTCAGTCTGATGGCTTCCACAAAGAAGGGTGACAAGAAAAAAAAAAAGGGCTGGTCCGCGATGGCGGAGACCAGAGGATACACTATCAATGTTCACAAGTGCATCCCTGGAATGGGTCTTTAGCAGCATGATCCTCGGTCACTCAAAGAAACCCAGGAATCCGCCATGAAGGAGACGGGAACTCCACACGTGCGTGTTGACACCAGGTTCAATAAAGCTCTCTGGGCCAAAGGAATAAGGAATGCCCCACACTGCATGCACGTGCGGTTGTCCAGAGAACATAATGAAGACGCAGATTCAACAAACAGGCTCTATACACTGGTTACGATGTTATCTGTCACCACTTTTTAAAATCTAAAGACAGTTACTGTGGATGAGAACTAACTGCCAATTGTCGAATGGAGTTACAGAACCACCAAAGAAAACCAAACACATGGGCAAGACTAAATCATAATGACGAGGGATGCAGACACGGGTGATAAATCTACAGAGAAATGAAACAGAGTGACAGCTATAAAAGTCAAGAAAGCGTTACTCCTGGAGAGGGAAGCAGTCATGTTTGGATGGGAAACGGACGTGCTTCTTTGGTGACTGAAAAAGTTTTATTTATTGACCGAGGTAATGGCTACTAGGGTCTTTGTCTAATAATTGTGTTCTGTATGGTTCTCTAACTATATATTATACTTTACAATAAAAAATGCCTTAAGAAAAAATGATATATAAGTCAAAGAAGCAATAATGGAAATTGATAAATATTTGAAACTGAACAGTAAACAAACAAAAACCACTAAACTTCAAACCTTATGGGATTCAACAAAAACAGAGCTTTGAGACTATTGCCCAAAGAGCTTCCCTATTATTAGATAAGCGAGCTGACAATTCATGACCTAAATGTCAAAATTATGGAAGCTAAGGAAAACACGATTAGCCCAAAGAAAGGAAAAAAGGGGGGGGGGGGAGGATTTAAAAAGCTGGAAGGGAAATTTGTTTTAAAAAAAGAAAACAAAGAAAAAACAGAAAAAAAGTACACCAATGTCATCAAAAAGATAAACCAAGTGTTGGTGAGGATGTGGGGAAAAGGGAACCTTTGTACACTGTTGGCAGGAATGTAAATTAGTTCAGCCACCTCAGAAAACAATATGAAAGATTCCTGGAAAATTTTTAAATAGCATTACCATATGATCCAGCAATTCCATTTCTGAATCTATGACATGGAAACAGGATACTAAAGAGATATACGCACTCCCACGTCTACTGCAGCATCATCTACTACAGCCAAGATATGGGGACAACCTAAGTGCCTGTCAACACACTCACAGAGAAAGATGCGGCATGTTGGTACAGCAGAGTATTATTCAGCCATGAGAAAGAAGAAAATCTTGCCATCTGTGACAACACAGTTTCCGAGGACACTGCTAAGATAAGTCAGAGAAAGGCAAACACGGTACAATATCACTTATATGCGGGCCCAAAATGAAAACCAAACTCAAAAAAAGACATGGCTACCAGGGTCTGGGGGTGGGGGAATAGAACAGATATTGTTTTAAGGGTACAAATTTGCAACTAGTATATAAATAAGTCCTAGAGATCTAATCAACAATATAGTGATGATAGATAACAACCCTGTAATAAAACACCAAACTTTCTAAGAGACTAGATCCTAATTATTCCCCCCAAATAAATGGTAATTACATGATGTGCAGAGGTGCTAGCTAACACTACAATGGCAATCACATTACAATATATGAATGGACCCGATCAACATGTTGTACACCTTCAATTTATACAGTTATATGTTGAATATATATATCTTTTAAACTGTGACAACCTCTGGAAACACTGGCTTTATCAAGAGCTGTAAAAATGTTCTCCTCATTTAATCCAGTAATTTCATTTCAGGAAGTTATCATAAAGAAATAATTCAACAAAAGAAACATTTTTAAGTGGTTATTTCAGCTTTATCTACAATTTTAAAAAGCAACAAAAAGGTTAAGTAAATCATTACTTATCAACTTCATGGAATATTAAGCAGCCATTGAAGCAGTAATTATGAAAAGTATTTGGTAACAGGGAAGCATAATCATTAGGGAAAAGCTCAGAGGAAAATGCTATGTTCTATGCACTTTCAAATAAGCACAAATAAACATATACATGGGCCGTGAGAAGAAACTAAACTACAAGGTTTCCCAAATACAGTATGGTTTTTGGAAGTTTTTTTTCTCTGCTCTGAACGTTCTCACACAGACACACATATGCCTAAAAAATACACTTTCGTAAGTATACATTCACAGATAATCCACAGATACCTAAGACAAGCCCAGCCACTACACATACATACATATATGCTAACTGGCATAAAAACAGATACACAGATCAATTAAATAACAAAGGGTCCAGGAACAAACCCATACATATATGGTCAATTCATTTACGACAAAGGACCCAAGATACACAATGGGGAAAGAGCAGCCTCTTCAATAAATGGTGCTAGGAAAACTGGACAGCCACATGCAAAAGAATGGAACTGGACCACCGTCTTATAACCACAAAAATTAAAATGGATGAAAGACTGAGACATACGACCTAAAACCATACAACTCCCAGAAGAAAACATAGGTAGTGACCTTCTTGACCGAGAGCTTAGAAATGATTTTTTTGGTTTGACACCCAAAGCAAAGGCAACCAAAGCTAAAATAAACAAAGGAACTACATTAGACTAGAAAGCTTCTGCACAACAAAGGAAACCATCAACAAAATGAAAAGGCAACCTACTGACTAGGAGAAAATATTTGCAAACCATATACAATACACAAAGAACTCATACAACCCAACAGCAAAAACACCCAAAGAATTACATTTAAACATGGGTAGAGGATCCAAGTAGAAATTTTTCCAAAGAAGACACAAAAATGGCCAAGAGGCACTTGGAAAAGGTGCTCCACAAGACTAGTCCTCAGTGTAACGCAAATCAAAATCACAGTGAGATAACACCTCACACCTGCTGGAATGGCTGTGAGGATTCGGAGAAAAAGGAAACCTTGGGCACTATTATGGGAGTGTGAATCGGTGCAGCCACTGTGGGTAACAGTATGGCAGCTCCTCAAAAATTCAAAAACACAACCACCATATGATCCAGCAATTCTACTCGGGGATATTTATCTGGAGAAAATGAAAGCATAACCCAAAAGATATACACGCTACCATGTTCACTGCAGCATTACTTAGAATAGCTAAGATACAGAATCAACTTAACTGCCTGTCTATCAATGGATGAACAAATTAAAAAATGTGGGGACCTCCCTCGTGGTCAGTGGCTAAGACTGCATGATCCCAATGCAGGGGGCCCGCGTTTGATCCCTGGTCAGGGAACTAGATCCCACATGCCATAACGAGAAAAGATGCTGGGTGCTGCAACTAAGACCCAGCACAGCCAAAGAAGCAAAACAAAAAATGTGAGATGTGGTGTGATAGAAGAAAATTATTCAGCCATAAAAAAGAATGAAAACCGCCATTTGTGAGAAAACAGACAGACCTTGAGGGTATTATGCTAAGTGAAATAAGTCACAGAGAGAAAAACAAATACCTTATGATCTCACTTATATGTGGAATCTTGAAAAAAACCAAAAACACACCTGAGCGCAAAGACACAGAGAGCAGATGTGTGGCTGCCAGAGGCGCAGGGGTGAGCGGGATGGGTGAGCAGGGCCAAAAGGCGCAACTCCACTTACAAAGAAAATGTTACGGGGGTGTAATACGCAGCATGGTAATTACAGGTAATAATACTGTATTCCATATTTAAAAGTTGCTGAGAGAGTAAATCTTAAAAGTTCTCATCGTAAGAAAAAAGTTTTGTAACTATGTGTGGTGACAGATGTTAACGAGACTTAATGTGGTGATCATTTTGCAGTATGTGCAAATATCAAATCATTATATTGGACACCTGTGTCAACTATATATATATATATATATATATATATACACACATATATATATATGTAAAACCTAAATTTTTTAAAGATGAGATTTACTGTATCATGCAACATAAAGTCCAGGACAAACACAAGAAATTATGAAGTGTGTAAAGAACCTATACACACACTCAAGAAAGAGAGAACAGGGTCCTGAACTTCGAGAAAGCCTTGGGCTGAACTAGGTGAAAGACGGGGTGAACAAAAGACTGGCGCCTTCTCTACAAATAACCAATACCGGAGCAGGCGTGCAGGAAACGGAGCCCTCCTACACTGCTGGCGGAACTGTGAGTTGGTGCAGCTACGGTGGGAAACCGTACGGAAGTTCCTCACAAAACTAGAAACAGAGTGACCATATGATCCAGCAATCCAACTCCTGGGCATATATCCAGACAAAAGTAGAATTCAAAAAGGCACACGTACACCTATGCTCACAGCAGTACTGTGCACAATAACCAAGACATGAAGACAACCTGAATTATGTACATTGACAGGTGAATGGATAAAGAAGATGTGGTACAGAGATACAAAGAAAGACTACTCAGCCATAAAAAAGAATGAAATGATGCCATTCGCCATAACACGGATGCAAACAGAGACTACCAAACTGAGTCAGAAAGAGGAAGACAAATGCCACGTGACATCACATATGTGGAATCGAAAGTTTGACACAAATGAACCTATCTATGCACAGAAACAGAATCGGGGACATAGGGGACAGACTTGTGGTTGCCAGGGGGGAGATGGGCAGGAGAGGGTGAGATTAGGAGTGTGGGATCAGCACATGCAAACTATTATATACAGAACGGATAAACAACAAGGTCCCACCACAAAGCAGAGGTAACTCTAGTCAATATCCTGTGATAAACCACAATAGAAAAGAACATGAAAAAGAATGTACATACTCTTTTCTATTATGGTTTATCATTCCCCTGGAGGAGAAAATGCCAACCCACTCTGGTATTCTTGCTTGGATAATCTCATGGACAGAGGAGCCTGGCGGGCTACAGTCCATGGTGTTGCAAAGCATATACAACTGAATATATATATATATATATGTGTGTGTGTGTGTGTACATACGTATACTTATATATAAATAAACTGAATCTCTTTGCTGTACAGCAGTAATTAACACAACACTGTAGTTCAACTACACACCAATAAAAAATAAATTAAGACTGGCACTTCCAAGAAAGCAGAATGACTATGGGAGAGAACAAATTAAAGGACATTTTCAGGGTCTGGAAGTAAATCAGCTATCAGAGTTTACAAGAAAGTTGGAAAAGAGTGAGAGATGAAATACAGTAAGAAACAGTAAGTGCAAAGTTCTGGGAGAATAAGTCTTAACAATTTACATGGACTTTACAGTAAAGGCAACAGGGAAAGTTTTAAGCAGGAGAGAAGCAAAATTAGTAAGATAAAAAAGAAGTTAAAAAGTAGAAAACTGCAATAATAATCATAGTGAATAAAATACTCATTTTAATCATTAAAACCCGCAATTGTCCTCTTACAAAGATTATTGAGACAATACTTGAAAAAACTGGATGAAAAAATGTCGAGGATACAGGAATATTAGAAACAGGAATGGGGGGGCTTCCCTGGTGGTCCGGTGGTTCAGAATCTTCCTTGCAATGCAGGGGACACCGATTCGATCGCTGGTCCAGGAAGATCCCACGTGCTTCAGAGCAACTAAGCAAGTGCGCCACAGCTACTGAAGCCCAGGCTCCGCAGTAAGAGAAGCCATGGCAATAAGCCCACGCGCCGCAACCAGCAAACAGCCTCCCACTCTCCACAACTAAAGAAATCCCAGGAGCGGCAACAAAGACCCAACACAGACTATGAATAAATAAAAACAGGAAAGGGAAGGAAAACTCCTACAAACCAATAATAAACAACAGGCAAAATACTGTTTTTTTTTAATAGGCAATAGGCAAAAAATATATACATGCATCTCACCCAAGAAGAAATACATGTGATGACAAATGTATAAACGATGCTTAACATCATTAGAATTCAGGGAAATTCAAATCAACAGCACAATGAGATGTCAGTCTATACTTAAGACACATACAGCATTTTGGAAAAGAACAACTCAACTGAGTCTCTTATCCATTGTCTATATGAATGCAAATTGATAAGACTTTGGAAAAACAAATATTACTATATGAAGTTAAATATCTGTACAGCCTGAGAGGGAAACAGGCAGGAAGCCTAAGGGGTCTCCAAACGGAGGAAACAGGCTGCAAGTATCAGACGTTTTTTCTCTCTCTCTTAAGCGGCAGGAGGAGACAAACTACAAGTGTCAGATTTTTTCCCTTCTCTATACACAATTAAAAGGAGGTTTCTCTTAAAATGCTGTGTTACCATTAAGACACCTAGTTTCACCTGGTAATTTTTCTCAAACCTTGACTAACCAATGCGTTTTCTTACAGAAATGTTTTTCTTAAGCTTTGTTAATGAACTATGTATGTACCCTAGTCTTTCTTCAAGTCTGTTCCTCTTAAGACTCAGAACCAATAAGGGCTCAACAAACCAGTATGTTTTACTCATACATTGTTCTCCTGATCTATGTTAATGAAACTACGCATTTACTTAGAAACCTGCCTCTCTTCAAGATTCATGTCCATCATTTTATGGCCTGGGATGACTCACCTGGTGCCAATATTATCTCAATGCATGTTGTGGGTGAGGGGCCTGGTGCCACTCTGAATTTTGAGACATTTCCTTTCTCTAATTAGCAGCCTGCTGATAGGTATATAACATACTGCTAAAGGCTAGCAGGGGCGCACTCTTTCAGCCCCCTTCTGATGTCTATGTCAGAAGCTTTCTCTATCTCTTTTATTAATAAAATTTTATCACACAAAAGCTCTGAGCAATCAAGCCTCGTCACTGGCCCCCGGTTGAATTCCTCTCCTCCGGAGGCCAAGAATCCTGGGTCTTTCACAGCTCAACAACAACCTTCCAAGCCTATGACCTCTAGCAATTCAACTCAATATATTTTTTGACCATTTGTATTTCCTCCTTTGTTCAGACCCTCTTCAAATTTTTCCAAGAGCTGATCCATCTGTTTCTTAATAATTTTTAAGAATTTGTGTATATGTTGAAGAAGACAGCCTTCTCTTATAATGTGTATTTGAATTATTTCATCTGCCACTATGCTGCTTATATTTGGCATGGTATATTTTGCCATATTTTACTACTCACAGAATCAAATTTCCCAATCTTTTCTGTTGTAACTACTGAATTCACAGCTTTTAAATTAACAGTTCTCTAACATAACTTTCCAGGGATAACGCTCTAGAGTAGAATGCCCTAGTTTCACCCTTACCTGTGGAGTTCTATTCATGTTTCATGCCACCCCAATGCACATTTAAAAATCCAAAGGCATCATCAAAGTTTTAATTGTAAGCATAACCCCAACCTAGACTGAGGGCAATTTGCCTCTGCCATGATTTGGACTTAGATGCTAACCCTAAAATAATACATAATAGTATACAGAGGGAAGGGCCTTTAAGCGTCTGCATCTAATTTCAACATACATTAATTCAGCCCTGAAGAGACTCATACAAGGTAAAACAACAACAATAAACATGAACAAACCAAAAGGAAAAGAAAAAAAAAAAAAACACACACAACTCTTTAACAAAAAGAAAAATCTGCATAGATGTTTAAACCTGTATTTGAAGTTCTGTAACTACTCATTAGTCACTCGGTCGTGTCCAACTCTGCAACCCCATGCACTGTAGCCTGCCAGGCTCCTCTGTTCATGGAATTCTCCAGGCAGAAATATTGGAGTGGGTTGCCATTCCCTTCTCCAGGGGATCTTCCTGACCCAGAGACCGAACCCAGGTCTCCTGCATTGCAGGCGGATTCTTTACCATCTGAGCCACCAGGGAGGCCCAATTTGCAGTATGTACCCCTAAAACAGCATCTTACCTGTTTGGTTGCCTTCGAATATATATAAAGGCATCACAGACAGCAGAAAGTAACAGTCCTTGAAAAAGTCCATGGAGTACTACAACCAGCCAGCAGGCAAGAATGCCCATTCAATGATGCCCCAAAGGGGAATGAGCCCTTTAGTGCACTGCTCCCCAGGGTCCCTTGATTACAGATAGGCATTGGGATGTAACTTAATAATTACAACAAAACCCACAATTATTTTCACTCATGGAACTGGCTTATACATTTTAGAAAAGGGAAATTTGAAAATTTAAGTGCTAGTTATTTTATAATTTTCCCTAGCAAACTAGTAAAACTGCCAAATTATATGTAATTATGTAGTTGATTCCATTTGCCAAAATTATTAGGCTCAGCTCTTCCATTTGGGGCAATCAATCCTTCTTCATCAAGCCCACAAACACATTCAGGACTTAATTTTGTCATGGATCCACATACATTTTAAAAGGAAAGAAAATTACACAGATAATGGTGATTTGGTTTTTAAAAATAGGTCTAACAAGGTTTCTTTCGTTATTATTCACTACTAACAAGAGCCACGTCTTCTCAAAATGTTTTAAAATATTTACTGCATGTAGCACTCCCTATTCCTATGAAGCTGTTTACATGCATTTTCATTTCATCACTAAAATCTGAAAACAACCACATATGTGTGTGTGTGTTAGTCGCTCAGTCATGTCCTACTCTTTGCAACTCCATGGACTGTAACCCACCAGGCTCCTCTGTCCATGGAATTCTCCAGGCAAGAATACTGGAGTGGGTTGCCATGCCCTCCTCCAGGGGATTTTCCCAGCCCAGGGATCAAACCAGATCTCCCACACTGCAAGCGGATTCTTTACTGTTTGAGCTACCTGGGAAGCCCATAAGAGAAGTAAAAACTTAAGGTCAAACAAATTAATCTTACAGTTTGAAACCTGAATTGTGGGCCAATACTTGCTCACGCCAGACTGCTTTTCTCAAAAGAGGAATGGTTCTTTCCAAGAGACTGCCTTCTTGATAATACGAAATAATTATCAGTTGTCATAATTACCACCACTACTCTGCTCAAGCGCCAAAAGTTGTCAGTTTCATGTCAGATGGTAGTGTGCAATTTCGACTGAGATTAAATTAGTGCAAGTTGATGAAATGGAGCACGAGGCCATATTAACTTGCATAATGACCAGGTCCTTGACTGAGATCGTTAGCAGTAGCATAGCCTGCTTTTATCAACTGTTTGTATTAAAACTAACTGTACTGCCAACAGCATTTATTAAGTATTCAAACATCCAAAATGGATATTATATAATAATAAAACATTTATTTAACATTTATTAAATGCCAGGTGCTCAGAGCTACCAACAACCCCTTAAAGTAAGAACTATTACTATTACAGATATGGGAAATTAGGCCTGGAGAGTGAAGTCACTTTAAGGTCACACAAGCAGTATATGGGGAGAGTAGAAATCTCAAGCAAGTCAAGCTCCAAAAGTAATATATCCAATAACAATGAAGACAAGTATAAGCAAGGACAACCCAACTCACCAACAGATACAGAGATTATAACAAACTATACATTTCCATTATTATAAGCATTATATAACTGACTCCAGGAACAGCAAAATTACAAGCTGTTTGTTGAACTGTGTGTGTGGGAAGGGTAGAGGGAGAACTTTAACATCCTTAATTTATAAGTGAAAGCAGGACAGAAAGAGCAAAATTGGCAATGCTTGTTAAGTAACAAACTACAAATGGGTAGCAGAAGGAGTCTGTGAATTAACAATATTGAGGGGTCTTAAAACTAGAAATAAGATGATCAGGTTAAAAAAACTCAAGATTTTTCTGACTGGATTCAGAGTGATATAAAGTGATGCAGAGTACATAATTCTAGGTTATGCCTGTCAATGGCTGCAGAGAGTAAGCTCAGACTTCACTGGATATGGTCAGTAATGGAAGCAAGCAGAGAATTTAAGAGGGTAGTAACAGATGCAGTAAAAAATGGCAGAGGAGAAAATGACCTTGGTGGCAAGTAAATAAGATTATCATAAAGTCAAAGAATTCACACCTATTGATGAAGACGGAAAGTAAATAGGAATTCAGTAAGAACAAGAACAACAGTCTGCTGTGTCACAAAGATGTTCACAATATGAAGTAAAAATGTAAGCCGAAGACAGGCTGAACGTATGAAGACATCATTGAACTTAATTAGCAAAAGCAATCAACACTTAGGCTCCATGAGGTGGGGACTCTGTAGCACTCATTCACTTTGTGTGGTATTAATGTACAATAAAGATGTCTGCTTTGGCAACCTGGCTCAAACTCTTCTTCAAACTTTTGCTTAAAAAGGGTAGCTGGGAAAGGAAAAGCTATTACTACTGAGAATAGAAAATCTGAGAGTAAAATGAGAGAAATGATTTAAAGGCCAACAAAAATTAAAATCCGGCTAGAGTTAGGTCTGAGACCCAAGAGTCAGAGAAGGCCTACCGTGGCAGTCCTTTAAATTTTAACTTCCCCTTCCAGACTCCAAAATAAGGAAAGAAGTGGGAATGCAAATCTACGAATAAACGTGTTATGAACATTCGCTCTCAAATGACAATTCTTTTTTAAAAAACGATCTGTGTACGAGCCTTAGATTCAAACACTGCAGCTCCGGGGTTTCTGAAAGCTGGGTCCATCATGGATGCTTAAAAGAATCAAGATTTCTAAAACAGCAGTTCAGTAATCACACCAGCACAGAAAGTTATATAATTCCAAAGCGCTCGCCACCCCAACTCCTCCTCCCTTTTGGTCAATAGGTAGAAACAGTACCATGGCTGAGTCCTGTGTAAGAGCTAATTCTACCAGAAGGGAAAAAAATATTAAGTTAGCAGCCTTGAGTCACAAAGAGCAGCAGTACTCAGAAGGGTGGAGTTTAATCACACTCCAGTGCTGACTGACTAATGTGGGTCGGCCTGAAGCTGGTTGTGAGTCCCCTGGGGTATAAATGACATATTCACATTAAGGTTTGATGTCTGTGCTAGGAAAGTGTTCAGACCAAGAGTGAAGCGCTGCACAACTCTGGGAACCGCCACTCACCCTGAGGTCTGTTGCGGAGGGCACCCCTGCAGCGGCATGGTCACAGCCGGCCCACCCGCACCACACTGGTTCTAACAGCTCACTGGGCTTGACCAGGACCTTGCGGGTTTATATGATAAACATAGCATTCCCTCCTTGTTACCACTTTCGGAGCTTTAAAATGGTCATTATAGCCAAAGAATATTCTCTCTTAGCCAAGCAAATATTTATTTTGTTGAAATAAAACATAATTGATGTATCTTTCATATGATTCTGCCATGACTTAATTTTCTTCTTTATTAACTGAGCAGAATGAGCTCATGGCAACACCTGATGACTAATGAAATGCCATCCTGAAGCCCTTAAAATGTGATCATCACCCCAAGACACTAAGTTCACCCCATTCCTGACTCAAGAACAGGAGTCTAAAACCCTGAGGTGGCTGCATTTACAGAGCCAACTCCAATATGTAAACAAAACACACATACTCATCCCCCACATGTTAAAATGAGATTAAGCACAGGCAGGGAATGGAGTCAGCTGGTCAACTTCTTACTGTACGTCAGCATCTCCCCCCAAAATTTCCAAGGATTATTAAAAGAGTTCCAAGGTCAGTAAGTTTGAAATGCCACAGTTATTCATCTGGGAGCATCACCATGCATATTAGCCTATTAAGGCTCCAAGAGGGCATGCAGTAAAGAAACTGGTTTTGTTTACCTTGTGTTTCCCATACTTATTGATCACAAAACCTGTTTTTTGTTTTGCTTTGTGAAACATTACTGATATGAAAAGCTTGGGAAATGCCACTGATAAGATTATCATGTAATCATGTATTAACTGTTTGTTAACAATTAAAATATAACATCCAAAACTAAAATAAGGTTTCCTTGATGCCGAGTATGAAAGGAGACGCAGTCTCTGAGGATCAACGAGTGCAAAATGCCAAGCAACATACCATTACCTGTATATTCTGTAATGCTAAAAATAAAGGGCACAAAGCCTGTTCTATAGTACTGTCACTCAGCACATAAGTCTCATAAGATGGATAACATCAATATTTGGGCTGACACCATTTTAAGTGCTCAGTAAGAACACGTAGTATAATTATTTTAAAATCAATTTATCAGAAAACATCTAAATGTCTATAACTTCAGGAGCTCACAGCCTTCATAACCTCTCCTTGTGTTACTGATACATTGAGATAATCTACTGATGCCCAAACAGTGTCACCTACTGAAGATTATCACAATACTTACCACATTACAAAAAGAATCCAGACCAGTGCTACGTACATACTTAGTACATTCTGGATTAGACCAAGTAAAATTTAACAACAAGCTGAAGAGCATTCTATAAAACAGAAACAGAAAGTCAGTTAGGCTAATTCTGTCTGTTTTTCTAAGCTGTGGACTCACAGTGGGAAAGGAGACTGTCTTGGAACTTGATGACCGAATCATACACAAAATCTTTAAAGTTTACCTACACTTACCTCAAAAGAAGTTCTTTGGGTAACTTTTTGTTAATAAGGCCTTCATCATTATTTGAGAAAACCTAAAAGAAAAAAAAGTGAAATTATTAAAATGTTCCTCAATCAATCAAAAAAAAGTTACATATTTTGTAGATCAAAATGGCCCCAAGGAAGCTCAGGAAGGAAGGGATATAATTATGACTGATTCAGACTGCTGTAGAGAAGAAACCAACACAAAACTGTAAATCAATCTTCCACCAATTAAAAAAAGAATTTAAATGGCCCCAATCACCATCCCATAATTACGATGACACCAATTTCATGAAGTATTCTTCAATATTGACAGACATAAAAACAGTTTATATTCTACACCATTTAATGAGAGCGGCAAACATTTAGAGAAGAGTTAACACACAGTCATTTCTATACCACATTGTATTAGAGGTTCCAGGCAAGGCTATTCAGCAAAGAAAATAAATAAAAGGCATGCTGACTGAAAAGGAAGAAATAAAACAACTTCTATTTACAGATGACATGATCTTGTACACTGAAAATTCTAGAAAAAAGACATAAAAAGCTATTAATCACGGAATTCAGCAAGGTTGAAAGATTTACCATACAAATGTACCATGCATTTATACAGAAATCATTTGTATTTCCATACATTAGCAATATAATCTCATTTATAAGAGCGTAAGACAAAACCTATTTAGGAGTACGTTTAAGTAAAGAAGTATCTGATATTATATATTGAAAACTTAGACTAAACGCTGTTGTGAGTAATTAGACTTAAACTGAAACACATGTTCATGAACTAGAAGCTTTAACAGTGCTGAGTTAGCAACGCTTCTCAGCTTTGTACCTATTCATCTTGGGGTCTGCCAACTACGTCCAGTCTGCTGTTATGCCCATCAAATGAATACTTAACTTCTAACATGGTACTATCACTTCTGCATTCCCAGTTAGGTCTTTTTATAGTCTTCCATTTTCCTCTTAAAATTTTCTAACTGTTCATCCATTCCAACCGTTCAGCACCTGGCCCGTCGCCGCCTCAGTTTCTCTAGCTCGTCTCCTAACCAGGGGTCACGCTTTTTATTTCTTTCCATGTCTCATAATTTGTTATTCCACAGCAAATAATTGTGAGTAAAAACCCCTGAACTTTACAAAGATCAATGAAACCAAGAGCTGTTTCTTTGAAAAAATTGACAGAAGGGGAGGAGAGACCAGCCAAGATGGCAAAGCGGAAAGACGGTGAGCTTACCTCCTCTCACAAGCACACCAAGATCACAACCACCCATGAAAAAGACCAGGACCTACCAGAAAATAATCTGTAACTAAAGACATAAAGAAGGAACTACAACAAGACAGGTAGGAGGGAGCAATATAACCAGGTCCCTCACCACAGAGATGACAACCCACAAACTGGAGAGTAATTATATTGCAGAGTTCTCCCACAGGAGTGAGTGCTGAGCGCCACATCAGGCTCCACAGCCCTGGGGTCAGGCAGCAAGAAGACAAACCCCCAGAGAGTCTGGCTGTGAAGGTCAGTGGGGCTTAGCCTCGGGAGTCCCAAGGACTGAGGGAGACAGAGACTAGGCTCTAAAAGGAGCACACAAACTCTGCCATGTTCTAGAACCCAGGGCAAAAGCAGTCATTTGACAGGAGCCAGGACCAGCCCTACCTACGGGCCTTAGGGAGTCTCTTGGAGAGGTGGGGCAAGGTGGGCTGTGGTTCATCCTGGGGACAAAGGCACTGGCAGAGGCCATTCGTGGGAGCTCCTTCTGTTAGCTGAACACCGGCAGTGGCAGGCCCCACTGAGGAACCTGGCCCGTCCAACAGCCTGTAGGCACCAGTGCAGGGACACCTGAGGCAAAGCAACTAGACAGGACACAGCCCCACCTATCAGCAGACAGGCTGCCTAAAACTTCCTGAGACCAGTTACCTCTAGACACAGCCTTGCCCATCACAAGGACAGGACCCAGCTTCACCCTGCAATGGGCAGGCACCAGCCAAACTGTCTAGGAATCTGCTCTAGGCTCTGGACAAGCCGCACCTACCAGGGGGCAGACACTAGATGCAAGAGAGCCACAGTCTGCAGAGCCAGCCTGCCCACAGCAGGCCAGACCCTATCCTGGGACCAGCTGGCCCTGACCCTTCCTACTAGCAGGTCAGCACGGCCTCAAAATGCCCCTGACCCCATATCTAACTGTGTCCGGAAACACCTCCCACACCACCCCCAACACATCAGTTATTAGACACAAGCTCTGTGATCCCTGGGCACTACAGTCAGACTCCAGGACCTGATTCTGACCATAAGTAGTCCGGCATTAAACCCAAAACCTGGTTTCACCCACCAGTAGTAAATGGACAACAGCACCCGAGTTTTCTGGACCCTAACCGCACCGACCCACCAGTGAACAAGCGCTAGCCCCAGGCCTCCTGGGTGCTGCAGTCAGCTGCCTCGTGACTGGGCCCCACCAACCTGTAGCTCCAACAGCCTCTTCATAAAGCATGGGCTGCTTACCAACTAGGGTAGAGGCCAAACAAGCCCAGCAGACTGCCCACACAGTCAGCCTGCCACAACAGGACGACCCACACAGCCCTCACAGGGGAAACCTCTAGAGCATACAGGTTGGTGACAACACAGGGCATCTTGTACAGAACAGTTTCTCCAAGGTCAAGATATGTATTAACCTACCAGACACATGAAAATATAAATAGCAACTTAGGCAAAATGAGGTGACCGAGAAACATGTTCCAGATGAAGGAACATGATAAAACCCCAGAAGAACTTAGTGAAGTGGAAACAGGCAATCCACCCAAAAAAGAGTTCAGGGTAATGACTGTAAAGATGATCAAAGAACTCAGGGGAATAATGGATGCACAGAACAAGAAGTTTAAAATATTTAGCAAAGAGAAAATATATATTCAAAAAGACAGAGATGAAGAATACAATAGCTGAAATGAAAATATACTAGAAGGAAAACCACAATTCTAAAAGACACATGTACCCCAATGTTCACTGCAGCAATATCTACAACAGCAGGACACGGAAGCCACCTGGATGTACACTTACAAGTGAATGGATAAAGAAGATGTGATGCATACATACAGTGGATTATTACTCAGCCATAAAAAGGAATGAATTTGAGTTGGATTTAGTGAGGTGGATGAACCTAGAGCCTCTTATGCAGAGTGCAGTAAGTCAGAAAAACATGTATCACATATTAACACACATATATGGAATCTACCAGGTTGGTACAAAAGTAATTTCAGTTTTGCATTGTTGAACTTTGCCATTAGATATTGGAATTCATTCTTGTATAAATGTGGTTATGTTATACATCATTTTAACGCACAATGCACAATTCTTGCTTTATGCTTTTTGCTAATGAATTATTACTTGCTGTTTATGTTATATGTATTTTAGACCTACAGTAATGATGTTAGAGAAACAGCAAATTCAAGCAATTTTCTTATTTGAGTTCAAAATGGGTTATAAAGCAGCGGAGACAACTTGCAATATCAACAATGCATCTAGACCAGGAACTGCTAATGAACATACAGTGCAATGGCGGTTCAAGAAGTTTTGCAAAGGAGACGAGAGTCTTGAAGATGAGAAGTGTGGTGGCTGGTCATTAGAAGTTGACAATGATCAACAGAGGATCATCAAAGCTGATCTTCTTACAACTACACAGGAAGTAGCCCAAGAACTCAACATCAACCATTCTACAATCATTTGGCATTTGAAGCAAAATGGAAAAGTGAAAAAGCTTAATAAGTGGATGCCTCATAAGTTGACCACAAATTTAAAAAAAAATCATTTTTTAAAGTGTCACCTTCTCTTATTCTATGCAACAACAATGAATCATTTCTTGATCTGATTGTGATATGTGATGAAAAGTGGATTTTATATGACAACCAGCTCAGTGGCTGGACCAAAAAGCTCCAAAGCACTTCCCAAAGCCAAACTTGCACCAAAAAATGGGTCATGGTCTCTGTTTGGTGGTCTGATGCCCGTCTGATCCACTATAGTTTTCTGAATCCCGGTGAAACCATTACATCTGAGAAGTATGCTCAGCAAACTAGTGAGATACATGAAAAATTGCAACGCCTGCTGTTGGCACTGGTCAACAGAATGGAACTCATTCTTCTCCACAACAATGCCTGACCACATGTCACATAATGAACACGTTGCAAGTTGAACGAATTGTGCTATAAAGTTTTGCCTCATCTGCCATATTCACCTGACCTTTCACCAACTGACTACCACTTCTGCAAGCATCTCAACAGCTTTTTTCAGGGAAAACACTTCCACAACCAGGAGGATGCAGAAAAAGCTTTCCAAGAGTTTGTCGTATCTGGAAGCACAGATTTTTTTATGCTACAGGAATAAACAAACATTTCTCATTTGCAAAAATGTCTTGATTGTCATGGTTCCTATTTTGACTGATAAAGATGTGTTTGAGCCTAGTTATGATGATCTAAAATTCAGGATCTGAAACCATAATTACTTTTGCACCAACCTAACAGAAAAATCGTACTGATGAGCCTAGTAGAGGAGGGACATGTGGACATAGTGGGGGAAGGTGAGGGTGGGACAAACTGAGAAAGTAGCCTTGACATATACACATTATCTGTGTAAAATAGTTAGTAGGAAGTTGCTCTGTAACACAGGGAGCCCAACCTGGCACTCTGTGGTGACCTAGAGGGGTAGGATTGGGGGGAGCACAGTGGCGCGGCGGAGGCTCAAAAGAAAGAGGATATATACGTAATCATGAGAGATTCACATCATACAGCAGAAACCAACACATTGTAAAGCAATTTTCTACCAATTAATGTCTTTTTTTAATTTTTAAAAAGAAAAATATATTAGAAGGAATCAACAGTAGACTAAAACATACAGAACAATGGATCAGCAAGCTGGAAGACAGCAGTGGAAATCATGGCCACTGAACGGAAATTTTTTTTTTAAATGAAGACAGCCTAAGAGACCTCTGGGACAATATCAAGAACGCTAATATTCACATTATAGGGGTCCCAAAGGAGAAGAAAAAAAAAGGCTGAACATACCTGAAGAAATAATAGCTGATAACGTCCATAAACTGGGAAAGGAGACACTTACCCCAGCTCAGGAAGGGCAGAGAGTGCCATACAGGACAAACCCAAAGAAGAACACACCGAGACACATTGCAATTAAAATGACAAAAATTAAAGATAAAGAGAGAATCTTAAAAGCAGCAAGGGTAAAGCAGGGGCGCTCCCATAAGGTTATCACCTGATTTTCCAGCAGAGACTCTGCTGGCCAGAAGAGTGATATATTTTAAATGATGAAATTGAAGAACCTACAACCAAGAATACCCAGAAAGGCTCTCCTTCAGATTTGATAGAAAGAACAAAAGTTTTATCAACAAGCAAAAGTTAAGAGAGTTCAGCACCACCAAACCAGCTTTATATCAAATACTAAAGGCACTACTCAAGGTGAAAAGAGAAAGGCCCCAATTGGAAACATGAAAACTACAAAATGAAAAAGGTCACCAGTAAAGGCACACATACAGCACTCCTGAGCCTGTGTGCCACAACTAGAAAGTCCGTGCACTGCAACGGGAGAGTCCGCGTGATGCAAAGAAAATCCTGCATGCCACAACTAAGACCCAGTGCAGCCAAATAAATTTTTTTTAAAGGAAATATACGAACATAACACTAAAGACAGTCATCAAATAACAAGAACAAAAGAAAAAGATAAAACAACCCCGAAACAATGAACAAAATGGCAGTAAGAACATCTGCATCAATAATTATCTTAACTGCAACAGACTGTATGTTTCAATCAAAAGACACAGAGGGGCTGAATGGATACAAAACCAAAACCCTTATTTATGCTGCCCCCAAGAGACTTGCTTCCGATCTAAAGACACACAAAGACTGAAACCCAGGGGATAGAAAAGGTATTCCATGCAGATAGAAATCAAAACAAAGCTGGAGTAGCAATACTTAGACGGGGCAAAGCAAACATCCTCAAAAGAGAGCCTGTTATAAAGACAGAGAAGGATACTACACAATGATCAAGGAATCAATCCAAGAACAAAACAGTGGCTCAGCTGGTAAGGAACCCGCCTGCAATGCGGGAGACCTGGCTTTGATCCCTGGGTTGGGAAGATCCCCTGGAGAAGGGAAAGGCTACCCACTCCAGTATTCTGGCCTGGAGAATTCCATGGACGGTATAGTCCATGGGGTCGCAAAGAGTCGGACACAACTGAGCAACTTTCATGTCAAACTTCATAAACATATATGTTCCCAACATAGGAGCACCTTAATACATAAATCAAATATTAGCAGACATTAAAAAAGAAATCAACACTAACATAATAATAGTAGGGAACGTTAACACCCCATGTATATCAATGATCATCCAGGGAGAAAATCAATACGGAAACACTGGCCTTAAATGACATGTTAGACGTGATAGACTTAACTGACATATACAGAGCATTCCACCCCAAAGCAGCAGAATACACAGTCTTTCAAGTGCACAAGGAACATTCTCCAGGACAGATCACATGTTAAGGCCACAAAACAAGCCTCAGTAAATTTAAGAAAAGTGAGATAACACCAAGTATCTTTTCCAACCACAATGCTATGGGACTAGAAATCAACTACAAGGAATAAAAAAACAGAAACACAACGTGCTATGAAACAACCAATGGGCCATTAAAGGAAACAAAGAGAAGATCAAGAGACAAATGCAAATAAAAACACAAGGATCCAAACCCTGGCAGGAGGCACAAGCAGTTCTAGGAGGGAAATTGAAAGCACCGCGAGTTTACCTCAAGCAACCTAACCTTCCACCTAAAGGAGCTAGAAAACAAAGACTAAACAAAACCCAAAGTTAGTAGAAGGAAAGAAATCACGAAGATCACAGCGGAAATAAATGAAACAGACTTTAAAAAATCAGAAAAGATCAACGTAACTAAAATCTGGTTCTTGGCAAATGTAAACAAAATCGATAAGCCTTTAGCCAAATTCATCAAGAAAAAAAATCAATACATCAGAAATGAAAACGAAGTTACAAATGACACCACAGAAATACAAAAGATCGCAAGAGGCTAATACAACAACTCTATGCCAATAAAATGAAAAACCTAGAAGAAATGGTCAAGTTCTTATAAACGGACACTCTCCCAAGACTGAACAGGAAGAAACAGAAAATATGAATAGACAAATTACCAGTAATGAAACTGAATTAGTAACTTAGAAATTATCAACAACGAAAAGTCCAGACCAGGGGATTCCCAGTGGTCAGGTCTGTGCTTTCACTGCCAAGGCCTAGGTTCAATCCCTCGTTAGTAGCTAAGTTCCCACAAGCCATGTGATGCAGCGGGGGGCAGGGGGCTGTGGAGTTCAGGACTAGATGGCTTCACAGGTGAATTTTACAAAACGTTTAGGGAAAAGTTTACTAACACCCATCCTTAAACAATTCTCACACACACACACACACAATATGCAGAGGAAAGAACACTTACAAACTCATTCTATGAGGCACTCATCACCCTGATACTAGAACCAAAGATACAAAAAAAGAAACTCACAGGCCAATATCACTGATGAACATAAATGCAAAAATCTTCAACACATGATACATTAGCAAACTGATTCCAACAATACACTAAAAGAATCATACACCATAATCAAGTGGGATTTATCCCAGGGATGTAAGGACTTTTCAGTATCTGAAAAATCAATGTAATACACCAGATTAACAAGCTGAAGAATAAAAACCATATGATTATTGCAATAATCACAGGAAAAGCTTTTAACAAAATTCAACATTAATTTATGATCAAAATTCCCCCAAAAGTGGGCAGAGAGGGAACATATATCAACATAATAAAGGCCACATAAGACAAATCCACAGTTAACATCACACTCAATGGTGAAAAGCTGAAAACATTTTCTTTAAGATCAGAAACAAAACAAAGATGCCCACTCTCAATACTTTTATTCAACAGAGTAATGGCAGTCCTAGCCACAGCAATCAGACAAGAAGAAGAAATATATCCAAAATGGTAAGGAAGAAATAAAATCGTCACTGTTTGTAGATAACATGATACTATATGTAGAAAATCTGAAAGATGCCACCAGAAAACAACTAAAGCTTATCAACGAATCTGGTAAATCTGCAGAATATAAATCAAGATATAGAAATCTGTTGCATTTATATGCACTAACAACAAACTATAAAAGAAGTTAAGGAATCAATCACCTTTCAGTTCAGTTCAGTTCAGTCCCTCAGTCATGTCTGACTCTTTGCGACCACATGAATCGCAGCACACCAGGCCTCTCCGTCCATCACCAACTCCCGGAGTCTACCCAAACCCATGTCCATTGAGTCGGTGATGCCATCCAACCATCTCATCCTCTGTCGTCCCCTTCTCCTCCTGCCCCCAATCCCACCTGGCATTAGGGTCTTTTCCAATGAGTCAACTCTTGGCATGAGGTGGCCAAAGTATTGGAGTTTCACCTTCAACATCAGTCCTTCCAATGAACACCCAGGACGGATCTCCTTGCAGTCCAAGGGACTCTCAAGAGTCTTCTCCAACACCACAGTTCAAAAGCATCAATTCTGTGGCACTCAGCTTTCTTCACCATCCAACTCTCACATCCATACATGACCACTGGAAAAACCATAGCCTTGACTAGATGGACTTTTGTTGGCAAAGCAATGTCTCTGCTTTTAAATATGCTATCTAGGTTGGCCATAACCTTCCTTCCAAGGAGTAAGTGTCTTTTAATTTCATGGCTGCAATCACCATCAGCAGTGATCTTGGAGCCCAAACAAATAAAGTCTGACACTGTTTCCACTGTTTCCCCATCTATTTCCCATGAAGTGACGGGACCGGATGCCATGATCTTAGTTTTCTGAACGTTGAGCTTTAAGCCAACTTTTTCATTCTCCTCTTTCACTTTCATCAAGAAGCTCTTTAGTTCTTCTTCACTTTCTGCCATAAGGGTGGTGTCATCTGAGTATCTGAGGTTATTGATATTTCTCCCAGCAATCTTGATTCCAGCTTGTGTTTCTTCCAGCCCAGCGTTTCTCATGATGTACTCTGCATATAAGTTAAATAAGCAGGGTGACAATATACAGCCTTGATGTACTCCTTCTCCTATTTGGAACCAGTTTGTTGTTTCCTGTCCAGTTCTAACTGTTGCTTCCTGATCTGCATACAGGTTTCTCAAGAGACAGGTCAGATGGTCTGGTATTCCCATCTCTTTCAGACTTTTCCACAGTTTATTGTGATCCACACAGTCAAAGGCTTTGGCATAGTCAATAAAGCAGAAATAGATGTTTTTCTGGAACTCTCTTGCTTCTTCAATGATCCAGCGGATGTTGGCAATTTGATCTCTGGTTCCTCTGCCTTTTCTAAAACCAGCTTGAACATCTGGAAGTTCACGGTTCACATATTTACCTTTACCATCTTTACATCTTTACAATCACCTTTACCATCTTTACAATCACGTTTACCATCTCATAAAAAAAATTAGGTAACTATGAATAAACCTAAGGAGGTAAAAGAGCTGTACTTGGAAAGTCTATAGAAGACTATGAAACTATAAGAAGAAACTGAAGACGACACAGAGAGATGAAAAAATGCGTCGTGGGAAGACCCCCTAGAGAAGGAAATGGCACCCCACTCCAGTACTCTTGCCTGGAAAATTCCATGGACAGAGGAGCCTTGTAGGCTACAGTCCATGGGGTCGCAAGGAGTCGGACAGAACTGAGCAACTTCACTTCAGTTACTTCTTCATACAGGAAGAATTAGTATTGGTAAAGTGACCATACTATACAAGACAATCTACAGATTGAATACAACCCCTATCAAAATATATCAGGGAATTTTTCATAGAACTGCAAAAAATAATCTCAGAATTTGCACGGGAACATAAACACACAAATAGCCGAAACTATCCTGGGAAAGAACAGAACTGGAGGATTCAAGCTCCCTGACTTCTGACTATACTACAAAGCTATCAATACAATCACCAAAACAGTATAGCACTGGCAGAAAAACATACACACAGATCAATGGAACAGAAAAGAAAGCCAGAAGTAAACCCACACACTTATGGGTCAATTAATCTACGACAAAGGAAGAATATACCATGGAAAAAAAGATAGTCTTTTCAATAAATGGTGCTGAGAAAATTGAACCTGCAAGAGAATGAAAGTGGACCCCTGTCCTACACCATACACAAAAATTAACTTAGAATGGATGATAAGCTTTGAATGTAAGATTTGAAGAAAACTCCTAGAAAAAAAATAAAACTCCTAGAAATAAAAAAAAAAAAAAAAAAAAGGCTGCAAGCTCTTGACATAAGTTATGGAGATGATTTTGGACTTGACACCAAAAGATAAGGCCACGAAAGCAAAAAATACATCGGACCACATCAAACTAAAATGCTCTGTGCAGCAAAGAAAACCACCAACAAACTAAAAATACAATCTATGAATGATTCTGCAAAACACATGTAATAAGAAGTTAATATTCAACAAGAAATCTAATGAAAAAATGGGCAGAGGATCTATACAGATATCTTTCCAAAGACACATATATGGCCAACAGGAACATGAAAAGGCCCTCAACATCACTATCATCAGGCAAATATTGATACAAATCAAAATGAGATACCACCTGATACCTATCAGAATACATATTATTAAAGAGACAACAAATAACAAGCAGTGTGAATGTGGAAGAAAGGGAACCCTCATGCCCAGCCGGTGGGAATCTAAATTGATGCAGTCACTGTAGAAAACAGTATGGAGTTTCCCAAAAAAATTAAAAAGAGAGCTACCCTATGATCCAAGAATTCCACTTTTAGGTATTTTTCTGAAGAAAACAAAAACAATAATTTGAAGAGATAGGGGCTCCTATGTTCATTGAAGCATTATGTACAAAAGTCAAGACACGTAAATAGATTGCCTGTTGACACATGAATAGATAAGGAAATATGGTAGATACATACAGTGGAATATCATTCAGCCATTTAAAAACAGGACATTTTGACACTTGCAACAACACGGAAGGATTTTGAGGGCACTATGCCAATTGAAACGCCACACAGTGAAAGACAAATACTTTGAAAGATAAATGATCTGACTTAGGTGTGTAATCTTTTTTAAAAAATGAACTCATAGACAACAGATTTATGATTCCAGAGATGCGGAATGGGAGGGTGGACAAAATGGCTGAAGACAGTCAAAAGGCACAAATTTCCAGCTACAAAATGAATAAACCCTGAGCATGTAACATACAGCATGGTAATTATAGTTAATAATGCTGTTTGGCATATCTGAAAGTGCTAGGAGAGTAGATCTTAAAAATTCTCATCACAAGACAAAAATTCTATAACTATGTATGGTGACAGATGTTAACCAGACTTATTACAGTGATCATTTTGCAATACATACAAATTTCAAATCATTATGTTGTACAAATCATTATGTATGTTATTATGTCAACTATACCTGAAGTTTTTTAAAGTATAATCATTTCCCTCCATAAAGAAAAGCTCCTTCTCCAATTAGGCCGCTTAGAGTGAAGGCAGCGGGCACTGAAGCCTTTCAATTTCTAGTTGATCTGGCTTTCAATTTTGTTATAGCTAGTTAGATTCAGTTCAAGATCACCTTTAAATTTTTGTTAGGATGCAATCAGAAATGCACCTTCATAAGTTGGGATCTGAGCACTGGTAAACTTCACAGATCTCTTTGAGCTTTGCAACCCAGGTGCTAGCTTTCTGAAAGCTGAGAGCCCTGTCTGCTTTACACTCTGGCTGGCAGCTGGGGAGCTGGCTCTGCTGTGGCACCCTCTGCTGTCCCTGCCTCATGGAGATCTCTCTCTCTGCCTCTATCTGCCATCTGAAAGCCTGCTGCCTCCCTGACTGGAAACCTGGATAGCCACAGAGGGACATTTCTCAGCTCTCCTGCTGCCACCGTCCATGGTAGCCCCGCCTTGTCCTTGGGGAAAGCCCCTAGTGCCTCAGAGATTTCTGTTGATTCTCCTGCCCTGACCCTGGCCCTCAGCAGGCATCGTCCACCTCAGGAAGGTCCTGCACTCTCTTCCCTTGGCCCCAGCGTCCAGCGCCTGTCTACATCCATGCACTCAGCGAAGACCCAAGGGAGAGAGAGATGGGTGCTGCCTTGCTCTGCGGCTGGGGCTCCTCAGGATTCCAGCTGTCACTCCAGCCCACGAGCAGTCAGTAAAGTTGACCGACTTCTCCAAGAGCTGTCTATAGCTGACTCTTCTTCCTCCTGCCGACCGCACCACAGATAAAAATACCTGTGTCTCCTTCTTTCTGGGAAGGGCACGTTACATCCTGAATTTTAACTGATTTACATTTCTTTGTGACCTCAACTCTCTAGAGGGTTTTTAGAGAACTTCAATCTATTAGCTTCTCAACCTTTTCCCATCATTAGGGTAGAAACAGCAATGTCTAATTTTTGCAACTTTCAACATCCTAACAGTGGAAGTCTTTATTATCTGTTCTGACAGAAGAAAGACTTGGAGCAGATAAATGACTTACCCAAGGTTTAGAACTAAAAACACAAAAAAGAAATAAAAACTACAATATAAACTTGGATCTCCCGACTCCAGGTCAAGGGTTCTTTGTACTGGAGAATAGGCAGCAAAGGCTACTTAACTCGGAGGCAGGCAACCGACCTCGCAGCCCCCCTAGCCTGTCAATGAAAGGACGGTACTAAAACACTCAGCCTCCTCCAAGCTGCCACTTCACGGTTCAATCAGGTTTGCATTTCAGAAGTACCCCACTGTTTCTGAAAACACAACTGTGTGTCTCTGGATATCCTTCACTTCAGATGCTTAATAAGGATCACAAACTTATCAAGCCCAAAACCAACTCCTTTCTTCATCCCCTGCTAAATTTACTCCTCCCGTAGTCTTCATCTCAGCAACTGACAACGTGCTCCTCTTGTGCAGACTCAGATCATCGAACCATTATTCATTTGCCTTTCTATTGCACAGCCAACCCGATGGATGACTGAACCAAAGAAGTCTTCTCTGGTTTCCTTTGTTCTTGTCCTTTCTCCCCTCACTCCGACCTCATGTATATTCTCCACAGAGCAGACAGAATGGTCCTTTTAGGAAATGAAGTGTCATACTCTGCGGTTCTCCTTAAACCCTATCAATCATTTCCTCTTCCCTCAAACGGAAAGGCAAACTCCTTTAAATGGCTTGTACGTCTTAAGCAATCTGGTCTCCCTGACTAACCTGGTCTTCCCTCTTGCCAAGCTCATCTTACTCCACTCCAGGTTGTTTTCCTTGCCGTTCCTCCAATACACCAGACAGTGCCTCGCGACCTCTGCATCTGTATTCCTTCCTGAAATGGTCTTTCTCCTAAGCATTCGCATGACACATCCTCTGCTCAAATGTCACCTTCTCAGAGACACCTTCCCTTCCACCAACATAAAGAGTAAGTTCCGGGACTTCCCTGGTGGTCCAGCGGCTAGGACTCCGAGTTGCCAGCGCAGGGGGCCCAGGTGTGATCCCTGGTCGGGGAACTAGATCGCACATGCTACAAATAAGAGTTAGCTTGTCCCACCTAAAGAGCCTGCAGGCCACAGCTAAGACTCAGCACGGCCAAAAGCAAGTCCTCCCTCCTCTCATCCACTCACCCATCCTCAAAACTTCCTCTTATTCAGCTTTTTCTCCAAAGCCCTTCTCACCACCTTATCTATATGCTTACTATCTGTCTCCCCACTACTAGAATGTAAACTCCACGAGGCCAAAGCCTTCCCTGTTTCATTCACTGTTGTGTACCCACTGCCTGGAACAGACTGGCACATACTGAGATACACAAATATCTGTTGGACAGAAAACCATGGGACAGAAAATTTAATGGAAAGACACAATTACAGGGGCCACAGTGAGAACTGGAAAAGCTGCACGCCAGGTACCAGGCACAGTCTTTAGTTTGGGAAGCTCTCCTAACTACACCATGTGATGGCAAAGAGACCAAAACTGCAAAATCTACTTTATTCTGCTTCTCAACACCTCTGAGAATTCCTAACCACAGGCAAATACAGAAAGAAAACATTGAAATGACAAAATCAGTGGAAAAATTCTATGTAATCCAACAGCCTAAATAGTTTTGTAATCCAACATATATTTTGATCCATATGAATTAAAGTTTAAAGCTTTCTGATGTCTTTTTGTAACAATTTTAGAATACATAACTAAAATAAATGAAAACTATGCTGGGAGAGATTGAAGGCAGGAGAAGGGGATGACAGAGGATGAGATGGTTGGATGACATCACTAACTCAATGGACGTGAGTCTGAGCAAGCTCTGGGAATTGGTGATAGACAGGGAAGCCTGCGTGCTGCAGTCCATGGAGTTGCAAAGAGTTGGACATGACTGAGCAACTGAACTGGATTATTAGGAAAAAACCTCAGAAAATAAAATTTTACTTTTAAAAATAGTCTCATGCTTCAAGTCTAATGTCTCAGGTCAGTCTCCCAGGGCAGCAGAAATAAGAACACAAACAAACAAGTGAGGCCAATCAAACTCACAAGCTTTTGCACAGCAAAGAAACCATAAGCAAAATGAAAAGACAATCCACGGAACAAGAGAAGATATTCGCAAATGCTGCAACCAACAAGGGCTTAATCTCCCAAACACACAAACACCCCACTGAAAAGTGGGCAGAAGACCTTAACAGACATTTCCCAAAAAAAGACATACAAATGGCCGACAGACACATGAAAAGATGCTCAATATCGTTAATTATAAATGCAAACCAAAAATACAACAAGGGATCAACTCATACAGGTCAGAATGGCCTTCATCAAAAAATCTACAAATAACAAATGCTGGAGAAGGTGTGGAGAAAACGAAACTCTCCTACACTGCTGGAGAAAACGTAAGTTGATGCAGCCACTATGGAAAACAGTATGGATATCTCCTCAGAAAACTAAAAAGAGAATTACCATATCATCCAAGAATCCCACTTCCTGGGCATGTACCCAGATAAAACTGTAATTCAAAAGATATATGTACCAATATGTTCATAGCAGCATTATTTACAGTGGCCAAGACACAGAAACCCCTAAAAATCCATTTACAGATGAATGGATAAAGGTGTGGTACATGTACACAATGGACTACTACTCAGTCATAGCAAAGAACGAGATAATGCCATTTCAGCAACATGGATGGACCTGGCGATTATCTACTAAGTGACATAAATCAGAGAAAGATAAATACCACATGATTTCACTTCTATGTGGAACCTAAAACACGACACAAATGAACCTGTTCGGGAAACAGACACAGACGCATGGACGTAAGAGAAGCAACGTGTGGATGCCACAGGGAGGGGCTGAGAGAGGGCTGGGGTTAGCACGTGTGTGCTTATACACAGAGAAGGATAAACAACAAGGTCCTACAGTACAGCACAGGCAACCGGATCCAGTCTCTTGGGATAAACCATAATGAAAAAGAATATTTAAAAAAACAATGTGTGTGTGTGTATAACGGAGTCACACTGGCACAACACTGTAAATCAACTATACTTCAATTAAAAAAAAAAAAAGCCGGTCTTTGTGATTCACAGAAAGCAGGTGCCAATTTCTGAACACAAACTGAGACGACAGGAAAAACTGTAAACGCTGTGACAGCCATGAGTATGCGCCCTAATCCAGTGATCTGTCATCACTGATTCCCTTCACTTCATCTGTGTGAAACAGAAGAAAAGGCAGAGGAGAGAAGGCTAGGCATGCCTACTCTGTTCAATAGTGTGCAGCTGAGTGCCAGGCACAAAAGACAAATATTCAGACTGCGCAAAACATTAAAATCCAAATAAGAGAGAAAACTCATTTCCTAACAGAGAAATAGCATATATTTGGAGGGAACACAGAACCATACATTATAGCATAATCCAACGTTTACATAAGCAGGCTCTGAGACAAGATGCCTGGTTTTGAAATCTGACTGGGTGACTGGGGCAAGTTACTTTACCTCTCTGTGCCTCATTTCCTCATCTCTAAAATGTGGAAACGGTATGTTCCGTGTAAGGTTGTTGTGATGGTTACTTAAGACACATAGAGTGCTTATAAAAATGTCTCACGCATAAAATGTACATAATAAATGTCAGCTGTCATTTACCATTTAAAGGCAATAGAAACAAGTGGCTTAATTGAATTCTTTTTTCTTTTTTCTGCACGGCATGTGGATCTTAGGGCTTTCCTGGTGGCTTAGCAGTAAAGAATCCACCTGCCAATGCCAGAGAAATGGGTTCAATTCCGGTGTTGGGAAGATCTGGAGAAGGAAATGGCAACCCACTCCAGTACTCTTGCCTGGAAAATCCCAAGGATAGAGGGGCGTGGTGGGCTACAGTCCATGGGGTCAAAACTGAGCAACTAAACTTCTTGGTTCCTCGACCACAGATCAAACCCACATCTCCTGCATTGGAAGCCATGGAGTCTTAACCACTAGACTGCCAGGAAGTCCCTGAAGAAAAATTCACATGCAAAGTCATAAATATCAAATGCTAAAGCGGTATGTTTAGATTCAAGCATTTAAGGTAAGGGTCGCAAAGAGCCGGACACGACTGAGCGACTGAACTGAACTGAATGTTAATATATGGAATACATTTGGGGGATTATAGAAGCAGCCTCCTTATCCTCCCTCTACACTAACCACTCCCCTTTTACCCTGGAGCCTAGGCATCAGGTTACCACTCACTTAAATTCCTCCCGAGAATTAAATTCTTAATGCTTAAAGATAAAAACCAAAGCATTTCTAAGTTTAGCAAAGCAACCAGTAGTACACAAGTACAGTAAGATGCTTTTATTTTAGAGTACATAAAAGTCTAAAATTTACAACAGTGAATCAAGGTGGACTGTGGGTCAGGATGGAACAGGTGGAAGAAAAAGAAGAAAAGGAGGAATATGAGTGCTCAGAGAGAAAGCTGTGAAACTGTAACTCCTGAATGTTCACCCTTGCTAGACTTCTAAGAGCTTTTCTCACGGATTACATGTAAAAAGTAAGACGCTGCAACATTTACAACACTTAGATTTTTATAAATTCATTGCCTGAAACTCTTCTGGCTCCATTAATTTTCACTTAAAGCAACTCAGAATTGAAACATGCAGGGACTAAAGAAGGCACTGCTGTTACTTGTGGGGGATCGGGTATTTTTTTCCTGCTATCAACAGGTCACACAGCTGGCAGTTGTTTTTTCCAGGGTCAATGAGATACAGATCATCCACGTTCTCTTAGTAGCTTAGTTACTAAGACAAGACACAGCCAGCCAAGACTCCAAAGGGCAGCATCTCTCTCTAGAAGCCTTACCGGCACTTGGGGATCACCGGGCACTCTCAGTTTATCAGCTCTTCCACTAACCCCTGCAAGTAAGCAGCAAATCTAGGCAACAGTACTAACAGTTACAAAAACCGATTCTCAGAACTAAGCGTTTTCTATTTCCCACCCCCACCCTCTCGCAAATACTCGACACCAAAGGTGTGTCCCCAAGCTCTGCTCTGCTTGCACACCTTTTGGAGGCTTCTGGAGAATTCATACCTTCGGTTGGCAATTCCCTAAATTTTGCCTATTCAAGCCAATACCTGAGCCGAGTCTTCGAGTTAGGTCTTAAAAAACCAGCTTAATGGGGACCAGGTGGGATGCCCAGTCTCAAGTTTATTGAATAAAGGTAATGATTTAAAGGGTTTACCACGCACTAATTAGGAATTAAATCCGAGTGAGGGTGCTGCACTCAGAAAAAAACGCCACATTTATGCTCCATTTTTAAAAAGGAGTGAGGAATCTCCAAAATTACAAATTCAAATTTCCACATGTTATAGAAACCTGTCAGAATGATGAATTTCAAAGAAATACCTATTTGTACGTAATTGCATAAAAAAGAGACAGGAAGCACGTAGATTGCAATATAGTATTTATATGACTATACATGCTACAGGATATTCATACAAATCCTTTTTTCCCCCCTAACCACACCCTCTCTGAGTGGCTTATCTGGCTCGCTGGGGCGAAACAGCATGACGCTCTCCGGCGGCCGGCCGGGTCTGGGTCCACGCAGTGACCCCGGCCCCGGCGGGCTTCCCCCTCCCGCGGGCCCGCCCAGCCCTGCCCTGCCCTGCCCGGCAGCCCCGCAGGCCTCGGCCCGGCCTTTCGGCGACCCCCGCGCCGCCCGCCCAGACCGGCAGGCGGCCGCGCGGAGACACAGCTCGGGCGGGGAAGGGCCTGGCGGCCGGGCTGCGAGGGCCCCAAACTCACCATGGCCGAAGAACCGCGAGCGCGCCCACAGCCCCGAGTCACAAGGCGCCGGCAACGCCCGTTGTCCTGGTGACGACAGCTGGGCGCCCCGCCCCGTCCCCTAGGTGGGCTCGGAGGCGGCCATTGGCTGCCTGTGAGCACGTGACGATAAGGGGCGGGGCCTTTGGACCACCCCTCCGCGCCCCGACACCTCGGTCTTGGGCGGGGCCTCACTGCCTTTGCTCCTTTGCATATGGTACCTCAACACCCTAGTCACCTTGATACCCCTCATCTTACAGATAAACCAGCCTCAGACTGCTGGGAAAGACTTCTTTGAATTTATCCTATTTAAAAAACGCATTAACACAGGTAACACATTATTATTGGAGACACTAAACAATAACGAATTAAGAAGAATAAAACCACGCCAAATCCCAACACCTGGTGTAACCAATGTTTTCTCCAGTCTATCTGCTTCCAAGCCTATCTGCATTCCAACAAAATGTATATTATATATAATACGCTGTATTCTTGGAAATGGAGGCAAGCCCTATGCACTTTTATAATCTACTTTTTTCAATTAAAAAGTATCCTTGCATGCTAATTCATGTCATAACATTTATGGTACATTAATTTATTAAATCATTCTGCAACTTGTTGGATGCTTTTAATACGGTTGAAGGGAACTTTACTAGCCCATTAAGTCTATGAAGAGACATACTCTACAGCTGATTTGACATCACCCCTTGAATGTCTAATAGACATCCCACACTTAATACAGTCCCAGTAAGACTTCTGATCCAAGTTTCTTACTTTCCCTAAACAAATGGACAACTATAGTCCTCAACAATCAAAACCAAAAAGCCCTGTGAAGGAGAAGAGAATCTGTAGAGATGGAAAGTAGATCGCTAGTTGTTTACAGCTGGGGGAGGAGTGGTGGAGGTAGGAGATAATAACTGAAGGGTACCAGATTTCTTTTTGTACCATTATACCTGTTACTGTGGGCAGGAATCCCTTAGAAAAAATGGAGTAGCCATCATAGTCAGCAAAAGAATCCGAAATGCAGTACTTGGATGCATTTTCAAAAACGACAGAATGATCTCTCTTCATTTCCAAGGCAAACCATTCAATATCACAGTAATTCAAGTCTTTGCCCCAACCAGTAATGCTGAAGAAGCTGAAGTTGAACGGTTCTATGCAGACCTACAAGACCTTCTAGAACTAACACCTAAAAAAGATGTCCTTTTCATTATAGGGGACTGGAATGCAAAAGCAGGAAATCAAGAAATACCTGTAATAACAGGCAATTTGGCCTTGGAGTACAGAATGAAGTAGGGCAAAGGCTAATAGAATTTTGTCAAGAGAACGCACTGGTCATAGCAAACACCCTCTTCCAACAACACAGGAGAAGACTCTACACATGGACACCACCAGATAGTCAATACAAAAATCAGATTGATTATATTCTTTGCAGCCAAAGATGGAGAAGCTCTATACAGTCAGCAAAAACAAGACTGGGAGCTGACTGTGGCTCAGATCATGAACTCTTTATTGTCAAATTCAGACTGAAATTGAAGAAAATAGGGAAAACCATTAGACCATCCAGGTATGACCTAAATCAAATCCCTTATGCTTATACAGTGGAAGTGAGAAATAGATTCAAGGGATTAGATCTGATAGAGTGCTTAAAGAACTACGGACAGAGGTTCGTGACATTGTACAGGAGGCAGGATCAAGACCATCCGCAAGAAAAATAAATGCAAAAAGGCAAAATGGTTGACTAAGGAGACCTTACAAATAGCTATGAAAAGAAGAAAAGCGAAAGGCAAAGGAGAAAAGGAAAGATATATCCATTTGAATGCAGAGTTCCAGAGAATAGCAAGGAGAGATAAGAAAGCCTTCCTCAGTGATTGATGCAAAGAAATAGAGGAAAATAATAGAATGGGAAAGACTAGAGATCTCTTCAAGAAAATTAGAGATACCAAGGGGACATTTCATGCAAAGATGGGCACAGTAAAGGACAGAAATGGTATGGACCTAACAGAAGCAGAAGATATTAAGAAGAGGTGGCAAGAATAAACAGAAGAACTATACAAAAAAGATCTTCATGACCCAGACAACCACGATGGTGTGATCACTCACTCAGAGCCAGACATCCTGGAATGCAAAGTCAAGTGGGCCTTAGGAAGCATCACTATGAACAAAGCTAGTGAAGGTGATGGAATTCCAGTTGAGCTATTTCAAATCCTCAAAGATGATGCTGTGAAAGTGCTGCACTCAATAGGACAGCAAATTTGGAAAACTCAGCAGTGGCCACAGGACTGGAAAAGGTCAGTTTTCATTCCAATCCCAAAGAAAGGCAATGCCAAAGAATGCTCAAACTACCCCACAATTGCACTCATCTCACACGCTAGCAAAGTAATGGTCAAAATTCTCCAAGCCAGGTTTCATCAGTGCGTGAACCATGAACTTCCAGATGTTCAAGCTGGTTTTAGAAAAGGCAGAGGAACCAGAGATCAAGTTGCCAACATCCGTTGGATCATCAAAAAAGTGAGAGTGCTCCAGAAAAACATCTACTTCTGTTTTATTGACTATGCCAAAGCCTTTGACTGTGTGGATCACAACAAACTGTAGAAAATTCTTCAAGAGATGGGAATACCAGACCACCTGACCTGCCTCTTGAGAATTCTGTATGCATGTCAGGAAGCAACAGTTAGAACTGGACATGGGACAATAGACTGGTTCCAAATAGAAAATGGAGTATGTCAAGCCTGTATATTGTCACCCTGCTTATTTAACTTATATGCAGAGTACATCATGAGAAATGCTGGGCTGGATGAAGCACAAGCTGGAATCAAGATTGCAGGGAGAAGTATCAATAACTTCAGATGTGCAGATGACCCCACCCTTATGGCAGAAAACGAAGAAGAACTAAAGAGCCTCTTAATGAAAGTGAAAGACGAGGGTGAAAAAGTTGACTTAAAACTCAACATTCAGAAAACTAAGATCATGGCATCCAGTCCCATCACTTCATGGCAAATAGATGGGCAAACAGTGGAAACAATGACAGACTTCATTTTGGGGGGCTCCAAAATCACTGCAGATTGTGACTGCAGCCATGAAATTAAAAGATGCTTGCTCCTTGGAAGAAACGTTATGATCAACCTAGACAGCATATTAAAATGCAGAGACATTACTTTGCCAACAAAGGTCCGTCTAGTCAAAGCTACAGTCTTTCCAGTAGTCATGTATGGATGTGAGAGCTGGACTATCAAGAAAGCTGAGCACCAAAGAATTGGTGCTCTTGGAGATCCAAGAGAGACGCTTTTCATGTTCATGAAAAGACCCTGCTGCTGGGAAAGATTGAGGACAAGAGGAGAAAGGGGTGACAGAGGATGAGATGGTGGGATGGCATCACTGACTCAGTGGCCATGAGTTTGAGCAAACTCAGGGACAGTGAAGGTTAGGGAAGCCTGGTGCGCTACAGTTCATGGAGTCTCAAAGAGTTAGATGTGACTTAGCTACTGAACATCAGTTGACCACTTAAAATTGGACATATTTAAGGTGTACAGTGTTATGATTTGATATGTGTATACATTGTGAAATAATGACCACAATTCAGTTGATTAACATATCCATTACCTCATATAATTACCACTGTTTTCCCTTTCTTCCTTCCTTTCTTTCTTTCTCTCTTTCTTCCTCGTGGCGAGAACTCCTAAGATCTACCTTCTAAGACAATGTCAATATGCAATACAACATTGTTAGCTATATTCACATTGTTATACATTAGCTATCCAGAACTTACTCATCTTGTGTAACTGAAATTTTGTACCCTTTGTCCACTATCTCCCCATTTCCCTCTACCTGCAGCCCCTGATAACCACCATTCCACTCTCTGATTCTGTGTGTATGACTATTTTAGAATACACTTATAAGTGAGATCATGCAGTAGGTGTCTTTCTGTGTCTGGTTTCTTTCAACTAGCACAATGTCCTCGAGGTGCATCCATGTTGTCACAAATGGTAAGACTTCCTTCTTTTTAAACACTGCATAATAGTCCATTGTATAGTATATAGATTTCCCTTTCTAAAAGTTTATATGAATGTATTCACACAATAATTGAGCTTCTGTTTTAATGGCTGGGTTCTTTTAGCACAACATTTTCAAGATTCATCCAAGTTGTAGCATCTATCAGTATTTCATTCCTTTTTATAGTCAAATAATAGTCCTTGAAAGGATATATATCACACAGTTTTGCTTATTCATTTGGCCACTGATGGACATTTCAGTTGTTTCCATCTTTTGGCTATTGTGAATAACGCTGCTATGAATATCTATGAACATGTTTTTATACAGACACATGTTTTTATGTCTATTGGGTGTATATCTAGGGTGTATATCTAGGAGTAAAATTTCTGGGTCACATGGTAACTGTGTTTCAGCATTTGATGAACTGCCAGACTATATTCCAAAGAGCCTGCACCATTCTATATTCCCACCAGTAGCATGTAAGGATATCAATTACTTCACCAGCCCGTCACATGTTGAAGAAAAAAGTAGTAATAATTAAAGTAGTTTAAGACAATTAAAAAATAAGCTGCAGATTGGGATAATATATTTGCAAAACACATATTTGATAAAGGACTTGTATCCAAAATACAAAGAACTTTTAAAGCTCAACAATAAAAAAACAAACAACTCAATTTAAAAATGATCAAAAGATCTGAATAGACACTTCAACAAAAATGATATAGAGATGGCAAACAGCATATGAAAAGATGATTAAGGCCAAGGTGGCCATGATGGCAGGGTAGGAAGACCCTAAGCTTACCTCCTCCCATGGGCAAACCAAAACCACAACTATTTACACAGCCATGAAATTAAAAGATGCTTACTCCTTGGAAGGAAGGTTATGGCCAACCTAGATAGCATATTTAAAAGCAGAGACATTACTTTGCCAACAAAGGTCCATCTAGTCAAGGCTATGGTTTTTCCAGTGGTCATGTATGGATGTGAGAGTTGGACGGTGAAGAAAGCTGAGCGCCACAGAATTGATGCTTTTGAACTGTGGTGTTGGAGAAGACTCTTGAGAGTCCCTTGGACTGCAAGGAGATCCAACCAGTCCATCCTAAAGAAGATCAGTCCTGGGTGTTCATTGGAAGGACTGATGTTGAAGCTGAAACTCCAATACTTTGGCCACCTCATGCGAAGAGTTGACTCACTGGAAAACACCCTAATGCTGGGAAGGATTGGGGGCAGGAGGAGAAGGGGATGACAGAGGATGAGATGGCTGGATGGCATCACCAACTCGATGGACATGGGTTTGGGTAAACTCTGGGAGTTGGTGATGGACAGGGAGGCCTGGCATGCTGCAGTTCACGGGGTCTCAAAGAGTCGGACATGACTGAGCGACTGAACTGACCTGAACTGATCTATAAGAACAAACTAAAGACTAGCAAGAAAGATTTTCACAACAGAAGGACCCACAATGAGACAGATAAGAGGGGCAGAGATGCAGTATAGTCAAGACCCATATCCTCGGGTAAGTGACCCACAAATGGGAGAATAATTACAATTGCAGAGGTTCTCCCCAAGGAGCCAGGGGTCCTAGCCTCAGATTGGGCTCACTAGCCTGGGGTCCTCCACCAGGAAGACAAGCTCCCAGAACATCTGGCTTTGAAGGCCAATGGAGCTTGCAGAAGAGAGCCAGAGAACTGTAAGGAACAAAGACTCTGCTCTTAAAGGGCACAAATAAAATCTCACACATTCCAGGTCTCAACTGAGAGGCAGTAATTTGAAAGGAGCCTGGGTCAGATCCTGAAACTGAAAACAATTTCAGGAAATCAGTCCTGAATATTCATTGGAAGGACGGATGCTGAAGCTGAACCTCCAACACTTTGGCCACCTGATGCGAAAAAATGACTCACTGGAAAAGACCCTGAAGCTGGGAGAGATTGAAGGCGGGAGGAGAAGGGGACAACAGAGGATGAGATGGTTGGATGGCATCACCGACTTGATGGACATGAGTTTGAGTAAGCTCCAGGAGTTGCTGATGGATAGGGAAGCCTGGCGTGCTGCAGTCCATGGGGTGGCAAAGAGTTGGACATAACAGCAACTGAACTGAACTAGGTCAGATCCATTTGCTTACTTTGGAGAACCTCCCAAACAGGCAGAAAGCATCTGAGAGATTTTGGGGAGCTTGTCCTACCATGAGACACTGATGCTGTCAAGCACCATTATGGAGTCCTCCCTTTAGCCTATCATCTCCAGGGGTTACCCACCCACCAGCAGGCTGGCAACAGAGATGGAGCCCCCTGGATTCCAAACAGCCAAAGCAATCTTGAGGAAGAAGAACAAAGCTGTAGGAATCACACACCCTGATTTCAAACTACACTACAAAGCTACAACGATGAAAACAGTGTGGTACCAGAAGAAATACAGACACACTGATTAATGAAACAGAATAGAGCGCCCAGAGTTGAACCCACACTTATATGGGCAATTAATAACTTGCCCTACAACGAAGGAGTCAAAAATATACAACGTGCCTAGTTGTAACTTTCTTTGTATTTATCCCATGTGACTTTGTATGTCTTCAAGTATCTGTGGCTTGATATCTTTTATCAGCTCAGAAAAACTCTCAGCCATAATCTCTTAGAATATGCCCCATCCTTCCTCTCCTTTCCTTCTTGCACTTAAGGTATCATATGACTGATCTTCACCCAGAATTTTCTATATCTATTACTTCTTTATTTTATATTTTTCCTTTTGTCTCTTTATGCTTCCTTCTAAATATTTTCTTCCAAAATACCTTTCAGTTCACTAAATCTCCCTATCAGAGTTTAGTTTGCTGTTAAAAACATTCATTGAGCTTTTTTTGGTCGCACGGGTTCTTGGTTGCTGCATGCCGGCTTTCTCTAGTGCTGAGTGGAGCCAGTCTTGGTTGCAGTGCACAGGCTCCCCACTGTGGTGTACTCTCCTGTTGCAGAGCACAGGCTCCAGGCGTGTGGGCCTCAGCAGGTGCAGCACACAGGCTCAGTAGTTGCGGTGTGTGGCTCTAGGACACTCGGGCTTCGGGGTTGTGGCACACAGGCTCAGTAGTTGCTAGAGCATGGGCTCAGAAGTTGTGGTGCACGAGCTTAGTTGTTCCATGGCCTGTGGAATCCTCTTGGACCAGGGATCGAAACTGTGTCCCCTGCATTGGCAGGGAGACTCTCATTTACTGCACCACCAGGGAAGACTCTCAGTGAGCTTTTAATTTCAATTTTTAGTTGCAGACTTCACCTTTTTTAATTTTTATAGTTTCTAGTACTCTGACATATTTCTCACAGTTGTCTTTTATCTCTCTGAATATAACGAATAGATATTTTAAGCCCTGAATCTGATAGCTCCAATATCTGGTTTCTCTTCTTCTCTTCTTACCATCTGTTTTTTCTGCTGGTTTTCATTATTATTTCCTTTTCATCCCTCATGCGCCTGTTTTGTTTTAATTATAGATCAGATATCTACTTGCAAAGTTGTCTGTAGACTAATTTGTTCCCCAGAATGATATATTCTTCCCCTAGAGAACATACATTTATTTCTGGTAGGCACACACACGCCCAAGTAACATGAGTTAACTTTAAAGCAAATTCATGACTGAAGGCCAGACACTGTAAAACTCTAAGAGGAAAACATAGAACACTCTTTGACATAAATAGCAGCAAGATTTTCTTTGACCTTCCTCCTACAGCAAAGAAAATAAAAACAAAAATAAACAAATGGTACCTAATTAAAAGCTTTTTCACAGCAAAGGAAACCATAAACAACATGAAAAGACAACACTCAGAATGGACAAAACATTTGCAAATGAAGCAACTGGGAAGGGATTACTCTCCAAAATATACAAACAGCTCCTGCAGCTCGATATCAAAATAACAAACAATCCAATCAAAAAATGGGAAGCCTTAAATAGACATTTCTCCAAAGATATATAGATGGCCAACAGACACAGGAAAAGATGCTCAACATGCTAATTATTAGTGAAATGTAAATCAAAGCTACAACGAGGTATCACCTTACACCAGTCAGAATGGCCATCATCAAAAAATTTACAAACAATAAATGCTGGAGAGGGTATGGAGAAAAGGGAGCCCAAGTACCCTGTTGGTGAGAGTGTAAATTGATACAGTCACTATGCACAACAGTATGGAGAGTCCTTAAAAAACTAAAAACAGAACTACCATATGAACCAGCAAACCCGTTTCTGGGCATGTACCCAGAGAAAACCATAATTCAGAGATTCATGCACCTCAGTGTTCACTGCAGCACGATTTGCACTAACCAAGACATGGAAATGACCTAAATGTCCATTAACCCAGGAATGAATAAAGAAGATCCCCTGTATAGATACACAATTGAATATTACTCAGCCATTAAAAGGAACAAAACTGTGCCATCTGCAGAGATGTGAACTGACCTATAGACTGCCATACAGAGTGAAGTAAGTCAGAAAGAGAAAAACAAATATCAGATATTAATGCATATCAGTTTAGTCCAGTCACTTAGTCGTGTCCAACTCTTTGTGACCCCACGGACTGCAGCACACCAGGCCTCCCTGTCCATCACCAACTTCCCCAGCTTGCTCAAGTTTATGTCCATCAAGTCGGTGATGCCACCCAACCATCTCATCCTCTGTCGTCCCCTTCTTCTCCCACCTTCAATCTTTCCCAGCATCACGGTCTTTTCAAATGAGTCAGTTCTTTGCATCAGGGGCCCAAAGGATTGGAGCTTCAGCTTCAGCATCAGTCCTTCCAATGAATATTCAGACCTGATTTCCTTTACGATTGACTGGTTTGATCTCCTTACAGTCCAAAGGACTCTCAAGAGTCTTCTCCAATACCACAGTTCAAAAGTATCAGTTCTTCAGTGCTCAGCTTTCTTTATACTCCAATTCTCATATCCATCCATGACTACTGGAAAAACCATAGCTTTGATTAGACAGTACTTTATTGGCAAAGTAATGTCTCTGCATTTTAATATGATGTCTAGGTTGGTCATAGCTTTTCTTCCAAGGAGCAAGCATCTTTTAATTTCATGGCTGCAGTCACTATCTACAGTGATTTTGGAGCCCAAGAAATTAAAGTCTCTCACTGTTTCCATTGTTTCCCCATCTATTTGCCACAAATTGATGGGAGTGGATGCCATGATCTTAGTTTTTTGAATGTTGAGTTTTAAGCCAACTTTTTCACTCTCCTCTTTCACTTTCATCACGAGGCTCTTTAGTTCCTCTTCGCTTTCTGCCATAAGGGTGGTGTCATCTGCATACCTGAGGTTATTGATATTTCCCCCTGCAATCTTGATTCCAGCTTGTGCTTCATCCAGCCCAGTGTTTCTCACGGTATACTCGCATATAAGTTAAATAAATAGGGTGACAATATACAGCCTTGATGTACTCCTTTCCCAATTTGGAACAAGTCTGTTGTTCCATATCTGGTTCTAACTGTTGCTTCTTGACCTGCATACAGATTTCTAAGGAGGCAGGTCAGGTGGTCTGGTATTCATCTCTTGAAGAATTTTCCACAGTTTGTTGTGATCCACACAGTCAAAGGCTTTGGCATAGTCAATAAAGAAGAAGTAGGTGTTTTTCTGAAACTCTCTTGCTTTTTTGATGATCCAATGGCTGTTGGAAATTTGAGCTCTGGTTCCTCTGCCTTTTCTAAAACCAGATTGAGCATCTGGAAGTTCTCGGTTCACGTATTGTTGGAGCCTGGCTTGGAGAATTTTGAGCATTACTTTGCTAGCATGTGAGATGAATGCAATTGTGCTGTAGTTTGAACAGTTTTGGAATTGCTTTTCTTTGGGATTGGAATGAAAACTGACCTTTTCCAGTCCTGTGGCCACTGCTGAGTTTTCCAAATTTGCTGTCCTATTGAGTGCAGCACTTTCACAGCATCATCTTTGAGGATTTGAAGTAGCTCAACTGGAATTCCATCACCTTCACTAGCTTTGTTCATAGTGATGCCTCCTAAGGCCCACTTGACTTTGCATTCCAGGATGTCTGGCTCTAAGTGAGTGATCACACCATCGTGGTTGTCTGGGTCATGAAGATCTTTTTTGTATAGTTCTTCTGTGTATTCTTGCCACCTCTAAAAATTAATTTAAAAAATTCATTGAAGAAATTACTATTTAGGTCTTCTGCTCATTTTTTGATTGCGATGTTTGTTTTGATGCTGTTAAGCATCATGAGGTATTTATAAATTTTGGAAACTAATCCCTTGTCAGTCATATCATTTGCAAATATTTTCTCCCAATTTGTGAGTTTTCTTTTTGTTTTGTTTATTGTTTCCTTTGCTGTGCAAAAGCTTTTGAGTCTAAGTAGGTCCCATTTGTTTATTTTTGTTTTATTTCAATTATTCTTGGAAGCGGACTGAAAAAGATATTACTGTGATTTATGTCCGAGAGTGTTCTGCCTATGTTCAACCAATGATTGCTATGTTCAACCCAATCAACAAATGGGAAGAAGACCTAAATGGACATTTCTCCAAAGAAGACATACAGATGGCCAAGAGGCACATGAAAATTTGCTCAACAGTGCTAATTATCAGAGAAATGTAAATCAAAACTACAATGAGGTGTCACCTCACACCAATCAGAATGACTACCATAAAAAAAAAAATCCACAAACAATAAATGCTGAAGAGGGTGTGAAGAGAAGGTAACCCTCCTGCACTGTTGGTAGGAATGTAAATTGGTGCACTGATTATAGAGAACAGTATGGAGGTCCCTCAAAAAACTGAAAACAGAGCCACCATATGACCCTGCAATCCCATCCCTGGGCAAATACCAAAGGAAAACATGATCTGAAAGGATACATACACCCCAATGTTCATGGCAGCACTGTTTACAGTAACCAAGATATGGAGGCAACCTAAATGTCCACCAAGAGAGGAATGATAAAGAAGATGTGACAAATACATACAAAGTAATATTACTTAGTCATTAAAAAGAATGAAATAATTCCATTTGCAGCAACATGGATGGACCTAGAGATTGTCATACTGAGTGAAATAAGTTAGAGAAGGAGAAATCTAGTCTGACATCCTTTTTATATGGAATCTAAAAAATTCTACAAATGAATTTACTTAACAAAACAGAAAGAGACTCAGAGAATGAACTTTTATGGCTGACAGGGGGAAGAGATAACTAGGGAGTTTGGGACATGTGCACACTGCTATAGTCAAAACAGACAACCAACAGGGACCTACTATATAGCACATGGAGCTCTGCTCGATGTTATGTGGCAGCCTGGATGGGAGGACAGTTTGGGGGAGATGCATACATGTATATGTACGGCTGAGTCCCTTCACTGTTCACCTGAAACTATCACAACGTTGTTAATCGGCTATACCCCGATACAAAATATAAGTTTAAGAGAAAAATTCATGACTGAGATTATTCAAAGCTGAGTTGCAATCTCTGCAAGAACCAGCCTTTTTTTTGTATAACTTTATCACTAATGTGGAGCATCGAGGTCCCAACACAAAGCAAAGCAACACCCCTTCTTGGTTGCACTGTGTTCTTTTCCATTCCCTTAGCCTGACAGGGCTATCAAAACAACCACTCAGTTTCTCATCCTCTCAGCAGCCCCCTCTAAAATGAGTAAATAATCCCCCCGAAGGAAAGAAGTTCTAATCCCTAAGATAACTCTGAGCACCTGCTTTTTCACAGATCCTGGTCTAACAATTATTCACTATCTTATTAGATGAGCAATCCTTTTATCAAAATTTGCACAGGTTTTTAAATGTCCCTTACCCTCAGAAAGAAATTTATCTATTTCATTTCACCATTACCAGAAGTGAAAATTTCCTTAAACCTTTTCTTCTCAGTAGATATAGATTTAGATATTCCTTGGTAGCTCAGAAGGTAAAGAATCTGCCTGCAGTGCAAGAGACCTGGGTTCGATCCCTGGGTTGGGAAGAAGGGCATGGATCCTTCTTCTCCAAGGGATCCCCTGGAGAAGGACATGGCAACCCACTCCAGTATTCTTGCCTGGAGAATCCCCATGGACAGAGAAGCCTGGTGGGCTTCAGTCCATGGGGTCTCAAAGAGTCAGACACAACTGAGCGACTAAGCACAGCACGGCACATAGATAGTATAGACGTAAATAGAGAGAACTAGAGAGCTATAATACAGATATACAGATATAATATATTGATGGAATTGTTGAGTGTGTTTTCATCTTTCACAAGAGTAGCATCATAATGTATACTCAGTAAACTTCTTTGTTTTCTCCACAGTACATTTTGGACTTCCATTTTAGAACATATAGATTTTCCTCATTCTCTTTCAGTAGTACCCACTGAACTCTTTTTTTTTTTTTTCATTTTTTTTTTCCTCCATTGAACTCTTAACAGTGGATATCGCTAGAAGGTTGAGGGTTTGTCTTTGATAGAATCAGCAGTCAAAGGGTACTCTGGCTTTTATACAACATTTTTTAGATAAGTCAATGAATTCATTTTGACTTGTGAAATTTAAAATTTGATAAAGTATTAGAGTTATACTGGTGAAAAGCACATTTTGGAATAAAACCAGAAGACCTTTGGGTAAGAGAGTATCATTCTGTCAGACAATTTCTCTGGCATTTACAGATAATTTTTTACACAGTTTCTGTAGCAGCTTTTCCTCTGCAGTATTTCAAAAGATCCTATTCCTTCATTTTTTCCCCAATACTTTGGTCAACATCACCATCTAACCAATCCATATGTTGCCCTCTGTTCATGTAACAGAATCTTTTCCCTGACACACTGAGTTATTTTTTTCATCTTTTCCCCTTTTGCTTCTGTAGGCACACATTGTGCATTTTTGGTGAGCCTGGAGAAGCTGAAGTGAAGAATTTGTTTATTTTTTCATGTGAATGAAGATAAAATTCCATAAAAACCAAGTTCAAATAGCTACAGAGCAAACCTTTTATTTGCTCATTTAGTCTTACACAGACTATTTGGCAGGGCCCTCTTAAAAGTCAGTAGACAGGAAAATATGCTGTCTTAAAATATAATGTAACAAAAAACAGTGGGCTTTTAATTATTCTCCCAAGGCTATTCCTACCTTTTAAAAATAAATTAAAGCAAGCCTGATCACCTTTTAAAGGATGGAACGCCAAGTTAATAGGCACTAAGACAGCCGATGGCATGCCCAGCAATGCAAGAGGCACATAATGCAAGTCTTCCCTGAACAGAGATGCTCTTCTGGTATTAATTCAATGTCTGGTGGGTCCCCCGGGCTCTAGGCCTCTGCAGCATCTTCACGTGCTCCAGCTTCCCTCTCTTGATCATACCCAGCAGCATCCCTAGATTTCAGCTGTCAACCTCCTCCAACTTGAATGTTCCTCTCAACTTCTTGTTTCCCCATCACTTGTTTATTGAATGAATAAGTGAGAGCAAAGCAATCTGCCCTTGTTCACAGTACTATCAAGTAGCAGAATGCACTTTTTTCTCTTTTCAGCACTCTGTTACCCGCTTAGCAGGGAATACAGGAGAAACACAAAACAACTTTCCTCCACTACCTGGGTCCAAGTCAATTTAGTTAAGTGCCTGGAAAATTGTCATGTGTACATTCCTATTGTTATTTGGACATGATTTAACCTAATTATTGATGATTTGCCAACTCCTCAGTGAGTAGTTTTAGATTCCAGTACATAATACTAAAAAGAGAAAATATTTGCCCACAGCTTGATACATATCTTCAGACAGTAAACGGAGGCTCAAAATGAATAAAAATATATATTTAAAGTACATGAATTGGCATACTGAACAAAGGTGACACATGGATTGTGATCAAAACACAAGTTTGTTTTTACCTTTCACTGTCCCTTTGAACATTATTTCATGGGGATAATCATCCCTGCCCCCAAATTCCCAGTGAGTCCATGGATTTTTTTTCTCACTTCAAGGTTAACAGTCCCACTACCACTTAAATTTGAAGATACAGTTTTGTTTCAGAAATTGGTACTAGACACTTAGCAATAGACATGCATGACTTTGTTTGGCATTAGGTCTTCCTCCTCCACCTGTGTGGGCTCCCGGGTCCTTTGTGGCACATCACTATCTGGGGACCCCTTAGAGCTCTTTTTACAGCCCTTGGGCAGCTTACATAAACCTCTGTCCTCTTCCTGCGGGGGGTCTCTTACTGTTTCCAGATAGCCTTGTGTGGCAGGACCAAGACATACCCACCCAACTCTCTTTCCAGCAGAATACACAGTTTAGTCCCATGCTCTGACAAATTTGGGGAGTGTAGGGGTACGGATTCTGGTCTGGCCAGCAGGAGGCATTCTAAACAAAGAAAACCACCATGCATGAGGAAAGGGACCATTGGATTCAAAGAGAATAACAGAAGTCTCCTTAGAAGCCACCTCTTCATTGCTTGGCTCTACTGAACAGGAAATGGAGTGCAAAGGAATGATTAACCCAATAGGCTGATGACAGACTAAGAGAAGAAACCAAGCATCTTGGACTCTTCTATCACACTACTTCTCAAAGAAATATTTTCAATATCTCTGTCTTTGCTGTACTTCAGCAAAAAGCAAAAATCAACATATGGGCTAAGATAAGAGATATTTAACATGTCACATTGTTGGGTTGGGTTTTCCTGTCTTCTCACCATGTCCCATGTACATGATGACCATTCTTCTGGAAATGAAGGCCTGGACGCATTGCTTGACAAGTACAGATATACCGATGGGTACAACAGGACAGTCTACTGTTATTACATGAACTATCTGAAGGAGATCTGGGAGAACAGTCCCTAGAAGAGCAGACTGAGAGATCCACAGGGAATTCAGCAGAGATAGTCAGTTTGCCCTGCTTTCCCAGAGCAAAAGGACAGAGCTCAGTGGTTACTCTGTGACCTTTAAAAAAATGAGAATCTTACTGTTAGACATGATAGAAGCCTGAGAATACTTATCTTCCTGCTCCTATAAATTAGTCTTGCTCAATTCACTTATGCAATTCAACGCCAAGCTGGATGAAGCACAAGCTGGAATCGAGATTGCAGGGAGAAATATCAATAACCTCAGATATGTAGATGACACCACCCTTATGGCAGAAAGCGAAGAGGAACTAAAGAGCCTCCTGATGCAAGTGAAAGAGAAGAGTGAAAAAGTTGGCTTTAAACTCAACATTCAAAAAACTAAGATCATGGCATCTGGTCCCATCACTTGATGGCAAATAGATGGGGAAACAGTGGAAACAGTGACAGACTTTATTTTCTTGGGCTCCAAAATCACTGTAGATGGTGACTGCAGCCATGAAATTAAAAGATGTTGCTCCTTGGAAGAAAAGTCATAACCAACCTAGACAGCATACTAAAATGCAGAGACATTACTTTGCCAACAAAGGTCCGTCCAGTCAAAACTATGGTTTTTCCAGTGGTCATGTATGGATGTGAGAGTTGGACTCTAAAGAAAGCTGAGCGCAGAAGAATTGATGCTTTTGAACTGTGGTGTTGGAGAAGACTCTTGAAAGTCCTTTGGACTGCAAGGAGATCAAACCAGTCCATCCTAAAGGAAATCAGTCCTGAATATTCATTGGAAGTACTGATGTTGAAGCTGAAACTCCAATCCTTTGGCCACCTGATGCAAAGAACTGACTCCTTTGAAAAGACCCTGATGCTGGGAAAGATTGAAGGCAGGAGGAGAAGGGCATGACAGAGGATGAGATGGTTGGATGGCATCACTGACTTGATGGACATGAGTTTGAGTAAGCTCCGGGAGTTGGTGATGGACAGGGAAGCCTGGTGTGCTGCAGTTCATGAGGTCGCAAAGAGTCGGACATGACTGAGCGACCGAACTGAATTCACCTACCCTTTATTGAGCACCCACTCTGTCCCATGTACTGAGTTAGAAAGTGAAAGTGAAGTCGCTCAGTCGTGTCCGACTCTTTGTGATCCCACGGACAGCAGCCTACCAGGCTCCTCCATCCAAGGAATTTTCCAGGCAAGAGTACTGGAGTGGGTTGCCATTTCCTTCTCCAGGGGATTTTCCCGAGCCAGGGAACGAACCCGGGTCTCCTGCAATGCAGGCAGACACTTTACCATCGGAGCCACCTGGGAAACCCACTGAGTTAGAAGCAGATCCCTAATATCTGCAGATACCTAATAAGACACAGAGCAATGCAAGTGGCTAAGGCACCATGCACGTAGAAACTATTATGGATAATCATTCTTTCTGTAGAAAGGTTTTTTATTTACAAATTCCAGTCTCAAAAACCCTGTATGTTAGGTGGCACTTTCATCTCTATTTTATACGTAAAGAATCTGAGGCCCAGAGATGTAAAGAGATATATTCATTTAGTTGTAAAAGTCAGACTGAAACTCAGATGCCTTTTCATAGGTGTCCCTCTCAATGGTATTTGCATCTCAATAAGGATCAAAGACTTCAGTGAATGATGCAGAATTCAAATTGGGGATTGCAGGAGATATCAGGGAGCCTGGAGCCCTCCCAAAAAAGCCATCACAGAAGGAAGGTACAGGTAATACCAACAGGAAATCAGCCTTGTCCTGAGGGACAGCACTGAAGCGCCACCCCTTGGCTGCCCTGAAATGCCTTCCTGCCCCGTCCAAAGCCTGTCTTCCTTCAGAATCAGGTCTTCAGAATTGCTTTCTGAGTTCTCATTCATACTTTTCATTAGATTAAGTGCAAACACTCTGAGTAAACAAAATAAAATTTCCTGACCATTGGCAGCCTGCTGCTAACTGTGATACCCTGGACGATTTTCTTTTAGTTAATATTTCAATTGCTGAAAACGGTGGTGGGGGGAGGGGTTTGGTAGGGACTTGGCTCCAGCTGCAAATCAAGTTCAGACCCCAGAGGAACTTGAAAGAACTCCCAGCACCCACAATGGCTCTTCAGTGTAGCCTGTGTTTACTCAGGACCCAGCCCACAACCTCGGTAGCCCTGGAGGCAGCCTGCCTGTAAATGCTACATTGTGCAGTGATTTTTCGGTTACGTGGCTTCAGACTGGAGGCAGATGATTTGCAAGATGGCTTTGGATCCATCAAGTCTGAAATCTACATTGGCAGATGTATATTGCTTTTGAGCCTCATTTATTTATCTTTCTGCTCATTGAAGCTTAATTAAATGCCTACTAGCTATCAGAGATAGAAGAACATAAGTGGACTTGGTCACAGCCCTAAAAAGAAGACGCTAAGAAGAGATTCATGCAGTCCCTTGGAAAATGCACTGTTTTACTGAGAGCATTACCCTGACCCTTGATCTGCTCTCTCCTTGGATGAGTTAACCCCTGGAGCTGGGTGTACAATGAATTCATCAGACAGAGGTTGAGAGCCTACCATGACCCAGGTACTTTCCAAGGCAGCAGAGATAAAACCAGAGAAAAGACGTGGTGTCTGTCATCAGGGACATTCAGACGAGTGGGAGAGAGATCTATAGGACAATCACTCCATTAAAGATCCATCAACTTCCCTGGTGGTCCAGTGGTCTAGACACTGTGCTTCCACTGCAGGGGGCAAAGGTTCAATCCCTGATTAGAGAACCAAGACCCCATACGCCGCATGGCATGGTGAAACAAATAAATTAACTAAATCAAAATTTTTAACCAACTGTACAGCACAGGTAACTCTACTCAATGCTCTGTGGTGACCTAAGTGGGAAGGAAATCCAAGAAAGAGGGGATATATGTATATATGTGACTCATTGACTTTGCCATAAAGCAGAAACTAACACAACACTGTCAAGCAACTATACTCCAATTAAAAAATAAAAGCCATGGGCTTCCCTGGTGGTTCAATGGTAAGGAATTTGCCTGCTATTGCAGGGGACACAAGTTCAATCCCTGGTCCAGTACGATCCCACAGGCCATGGAGCAACTGAGGCCGTGGAGCAACTAAACCTCTGCATCACAACTAATGAGCCTGTGCTCTGCAACAAGAGAAGCCATTGCAATGAGAAGGCCAGGCACCACAACCAAGAGCAGCCCCCACTTGCTGCAACTAGGAAAAGCTGCATGCAGCAGTGAAGACCCAGCACAGCCAAAAAATAAAAAATCCATGATACTGAGACAACTGTTCAGGGTACACTGGGAGCATAAAAGAGAGAACAGTGAGTGGGGAGACTGGACTAGCCCAACAGAAGACTTCCCAGAGGAGATGATGCTAGTATTGAGTCAAGAAAGATGAATATGCGGTCAAGCAGGTGGGCTGAGGGAAGCAGACTGCCCGCAATACCATGGGAAGTATGGACTCGTTCATTTATCAGACATTTGTTGAGTATTTATTATGTGCCAGGCACTGGGATAAGGGCTGTGGAGACCTTGGGATACAGAGATAGTGAGCCACGGCCCCTACTCTCTGGAAACTTATTCTCCAGAGAAAGGAAATAACCCATAAACAGCATCACAACACACTGACCTATGCGGTATAGTCACAAGGAGCTGGAGAAGTTACTTATGGTTTCTTGTTCACACCTGCACATACAATGCAGCAAAAGCATTTAAACTACATACTCAGTGCTCCAAAACAGGAGTCCTCAGTCTCTATTTTCTGCACAATTTTCATATTAACCTAACTTATAAGGTCCCACACTCCTGACCTGCTGGTGGCATGGTGGGCACCTTACAGGCCACAGAAAAACTGCTTAGTAAACTGAGTGGCTGGTGGGGCTTTGAATACTTTTCCCACCATGACTAGAGACCATAAAGAGTGAGCTGCCCCTCACTCCACGTGTCTGAGCACACTTGATTTATATCACTGATCATTCCGCATACTGTGCTTGAAAGGGAGAGGTTGGTCACAAGGCATCAGAGAACGATCAGGGAAAATGAGATGGGTCACTGCTTATCATTCATGTTTAATCATGTTTTCAAGTGAGAAATACACATGCATCTCAACCACTACTAGATGAAAATATACAGAAGCGAGGAGTGCAAAACTGAGGACTGCCATTGTGGCTTATGTTAATTCTAGTGTTAATAATATTTCTCTAGAAAATGAAAACTCTGGGTCAGATGTGAAACTGGATGGCACTCTGTGACAACAGGTGTAAAAAGGAGATATAAACCAGGACTTTTTGTCATTCAATCTTTCTTTCTTGTTTGCCAGAGCAAAAGCCAGAAAATATTGCTAGCTTATCTTCAAACTAATCAGGGGCTGATGCCAATTGCATTGCTCTAGCGGGTATATTCTCATTACTAGAATAAATATGGGCTTTGGCACCCGTTATGTTATTAACCCACTAAATGGTTCATTTTTCATTCCTTCAGCTGCAAGAATAGCAGCACGTTTTCACTGTTTATGTCAGGGCTGTATCTTGAGAGAAATTGCTAGCCATGTATACTATATCATGAATAAGAAGATACAAAGGTTATCCAGCAAAGAAATCATAAACAGTACAAAAAGACAACCGACCGCCTGGGAGAAAACATCTGCAAATGGTGCAACACGGCTTGATTTTCAAAATAAACAACAGCTCACATAACTCCACAACAAAAAAATAAGCAACCCAATTGAAAAATGGGCAGAGACCTGAAGAGACATTTCTCTGAAGGAAACATACAGATGGCCAACAGGCACATGAAAAGATGCTCCACATTGCTAGTTATTAGAGAAATGCAGACCACAACTACAATGAGGTACCACCTCACACCAGTCAGAATGATCATCAGAAAAAAATCTACAAACAACAAATGCTGGAGAAGGTGTGGAGAAAAGGGAACCCTTCTGCACTGTTGGTGGGAATGTAACTTGGTGCAGCCACTATGGAAAAGAGCTTGGAGGTTCTGCATAAAACTGAAATTAGAGTCGCCATATGATGCAGCAATCCCACTCCTGGGCGTATACCTGGACAAAACTCTAACTCAAAAAGATACACGGGGGACTCCACTGGTGGCCCAGTGGCTAAGACTCTGATCTCTCAGTGCTGGGACCCTGGGTTTGATCCCTGGTTGGGGAACTAGATCCCACATGCCACAACTAAGACCCTGTGCAGCCAAATGAGTAAATAAACACAAACATTTAAAAATATACATACATGGGATCTTCCTGGTGCCTACTGATGAAAAATGCAACTGCCAGTGTAGAGGACCGGGTTCAATTTCTTGTCTGGGAAGATCCCACATGCTGCAGAGCAATTAAGCCCATGCAGCACAAATACTGAAGCCTATTGGCCCCAGAACCCGTGCTCTGCAAGAGAAGCCACACACAGCGATGAGAAGCCCACACACTGCAACCATGAGTAGCCCCTGCTTGCTGCAACTAGAGAAAGCCTGCACACAGCAACAAAGACCCAGAGAAGCCGAAAATCGAGTAAATTATTTTTTAAAAGGTACATGCACCCTTGTGTTCAGAGCAGCACTATTTACAACAGCCAAGACATGGAAACTACCTAAAAGTCCATCAGCAGATGAATGGATAAAGAAGATTTGGTACGGACTTCCCTGGTGGTCCAGTGGTTAAGAATCTGCGCTCCCACTGCTAAGGGCATGGGTTTGATTCCTGGTGAGGGAAGTCTCCCATGCCGTAAAATGTGGCCAAAACAATTTTTAAAAGATGTGGTATACATACACAATGGAATAGTACTCAGTCATAAAAAGTGAAATAATGCCACTTGCAGCAACATGGATGGACCTAGAGATGATCACACTAAGGTAAGTAAGTTAAAAAGAGAAAGACAGATATCATATAATATCAATCATAGGTGGAATCTAAAATATGACACAAAGTAACTTATCTACAAAACAGAAACAGACACACAGACATAGAGAAAGGCTGTGGGGTGGGAGGGGGAATGGATTGGGAGTTTGGGATTAGCAGATACAAACTGTTATATATAGCATGGATAAACTACAAAGTCCTACTGCAGAGCACAGGGAATTATACTCAATATCTTGTAATAACCTGTAACAGAAAAGAACCTGAAAAAAACATATATATATACACACACATATAACTGAATATATAGTCACATGTATATATACATGTATAACTGGAGAAGAGAATGGCAAACCAGTATCCTTGCCTCAAGAACACCCTGAACAGTAAGAAAAGGCAAAGAGATATTACAGCAGAAGATGAGCCCCCCAGGTCAGAAGGTGTCCCATATGCTACTGGGAAAGAGCAGAAGGTAATTACTAATCGCTCCAGAGAGAAGGACACGGATGGGCCAAAGCGGAAGCGATGCTCAGGTGTGCGTGTGACGGGTGGTGACAGTAACGCCCGATGCTGTAAAGAACCACATTGCACAGAAACCTGGAATGTTAGGTCCGTGAATCAAGATAAACTGGAAGCAGTCAGGCAGTAGATGGCAAGAGCGAACATCATCAACATCTTAGGAATCGGTAAACTAAAATGGACTGGAATGGGTGAATTTAATTCAGATGACCATTATACTACTACTGCGGGCAAGAATCTCATAGAAGAAATGGAGTAGCCCTCATAGTCAACAGAAGAATCTGAAATGCAGTACTTAGGTACAACAGTGGAAAAACAATGGATGATCTCAGTTCATTTCCAAGGAAAACCATCACAGTAATCCAAGTCTATGCCCCAACCACTAACGCCAAAGTAACTGAAGTTGACTGGTTCCATAAAAACCTACAAGACTTTCTAGAACTAACACCAAGAAAAAGATGTCCTTTTCATCATAGAAGACTGGAATGCAAAAAGTAGGAAGTCAAGAGATACCTGGAGTAACAGGCAAGTGTGGCCTTGGAGTACAAAATGAAGCAGGGAAAAGGCTAACAGTGTTGTCAAGAGAAAGCACTGGTTATAGCCAACACCCTCTTCCAACAACACAAGAGATGACTACACATGAATACCACCAAATGGTCAATACCGAAATCAGATTGATTATATTCTTTGTAGCAGAAGAGGGAGAAGCTCTATGCTGTCAGCAAAAACAAGACCTGGAACTGACCATGGCTCAGATCATCAGCTCCTTATGGCCAAATTCAGGCTTAAATTGAAGAGAGTAGGGAAAACCACTAGGCCATTCAGGTATGACCTAAATCAAATCCCTTATGACTATACAGTGGAGGTGACAGATAGATTCAAGGGATTAGATCTGGTGGACAGAGTGCCTGAAAAACTATGGATGGAGGTTCATAACACTGTACAGGAGGCAGTGACCAAAAGTATACCAAAGAAAAAGAAATGCAAGAAGGTAAAGTAGTTGTCTGAGGAGGCTTTACAAACAGCTGAGGAAAGAAGAGAAGCAAAAGGCAAGGGACAAAGGAAAGATATACCCGACTGAATGCAGAGTTCCAGGGAATAGCGAGGAGAGACAAGAAAGCCTTCTTAAACGAACAACACAAAAAATATAGAAAACCAGTAGAATGGGAAAGACTAGAGATCTCTTCAATAAAATTGGAGATATCAAGGGAGCGTTACATGCAAAGATATGTACGATAAAGGACAGAAACAGTAAGGACCTAAGAGAAGCAGAAGAAAGTAAGACGAGGTGGCAAGAATACACAGATGAACTATACAAAAAAGGTCTTAATGACCCAGATAACCACAATGGTGTTGTCACTCACCTAAATCCAGATGCCCTAGAGTATGAAGTCAAGTGGGCCTTAGAAAGCACTACTATGAACATAGCTATTGGAGGTGACGGAATTTCAGCAGAGCTATTTCAAATCCTAAAAGATGATGTTAAAGTGCTGCACTCAACAAGTCAGCATATTTGGAAGACTCAGCAGCGGCCACAGGACTGGAAAAGGTCACTTTTCATTCCAATCCCAAAGAAGGGCAATGCCAAAGAATGTTCAAACTACTGTACAATTGCACTCATCTCACTCGTTAGCAAGGTTGTGCTCAAAATCCTTCAAGCTAGGCTTCAGCAGTACGTGAACTGAGAACTTCCACATGCTCAAGCTAGGTTTAGAAAAAGCAGAGGAACCAGAGATCAAACTGCCAACATTTGTTGCATCATAAATAAAGCAAAGAAGTTCCAAAAAACATCTATTTCTGCTTCATTGACTATGTGAAAGCCTTTCATCGTGTGTGGATGACAAGCAACTGTGGAAAATTCTTAAAGAGATGAGAATACCAGACCACCTTACCTGTCTCCTGAGAAACCTGTATGTAGGTCAAGAAGTAACAGCTAGAACTGAAGATGGAACAATGGACTGGTTCCAAATTGGGAAAGGAGTACGACAAGGCTGTATATTGTCACCTTGCTTATTTAACTTATATGCAGAGTACATCATGCAAAATGCCAGGCTGGATGAATCACAAGCTGGAATCAAGATTGCTGGGAGAAATAACAACCTCAGATATGCAAATGATACCACCCTAATGGCAGAAATCGAAGAAGAACTATAGAGCCTCTTGATGAAAGTGAAAGAGGAGAGTGAAAAGCTGGCTTAAAACTCAACATTCAAAAAAAAACTAAGATTGTGGCATCTGGTCTCATCACTTTATGGCAAACAGAAGAGGAAAAAGTGGAAGCAGTGACAGATTTTATTTTCTTGGGCTCCAAAATCACTTAGGTGACTGCAGCCATGAATTTTCTTGGAAAGAAAGCTATGACAAACCTAGACAGTGTCTTAAAAAGCAGAGAAATCACTTTGCTGAAAAAGGTCCATACAGTCAAAGCTATGATTTTTCCAGTAGTCATATATGGATGTGAGAGTTGGACCATAAAGAAGGTTGAGAGCCAAAGAATTGATGGTTTCAAATCGTGATGCTGCAGAAGACTCTTGAGAGTCCCTTAGATACCAAGGAGATCAAACCAGTCAATCCTAAAGGAAATTAACCCTAAATACTCATTGGCAGGGTTGATGCTAAAGCTGAAGCTCCAATACTTTGGTCACCTGATGCAAAGAGCTGACTCATTAGAAAAGACCCTGATGCTAGTCAAGATGGAAGGCAAAAGAAGAGCGCCACAGAGGATGAGACGGTTAGACAGCATTGCTGACTCAAAGGACCCGGATTTGAGCAAATCCCAAAAAGATAGTGAAGGACAGGGGAGCCCGCCGCACTGCAGTCCATGGGGTCACAAAGAGTCAGACACGGCTCACCACCAAACAACAACATAACTGAATCACTTTGCTGTAGACTTGAAAGTAACACAACATTGTAAGTTAACCAGACATCATTTTTTTTTTTCTTTTCGGCCTGGACTGGTTGACCACTTGAGTATGAGACTTCAACTGGTCTCATGAATGAGGCATTTTGAATCAGATGCAGAGTTCCAGTGTTCAACGGAAGTGGTGTGTACAAGAGTAGGCCTGGAAGGAACAAACAACTTACACGAGCAGCTGGCTCAGGTTCCCAGGGCACCTGCTTCTGCTGCTTTGCCATCTCTACCTCAACCCACATCTATGGACTCACGGGCCGTTTCACACAACAGAGGGGAAAATCTGGGCTTCCTCTACCCTTGAGTGTCCATGATGTGGCACTAGTATTCTCCACTCTGGTGCAGAAATAAAAACAGTAGTAACATAAAAGGACAAATATTGTATGATTCCAGTTATTTGAGGTTCCTAGAATAGTAAAATTCATAGAGACAGAAGGTAGGACAGCAGTGGCAAGGAGCTAGGGGTAGGGAGTGGAGGAACAGGATTTCTTGTTTAATGGGTTCAAAGCTTCAGCTGGGGGCAATGAAAGAGTTCTGGAGATGAGCAGGAGTGATGGCTGCACAACAGGGTGAAGGCATTTAATGCCACAGAACCGTACACTTAAAAATGATTAAAGTGGTAAGTTTCATGTTATATATATTTTACCACAATGAAAAACACAGTCGCAAAAGAAAATTCTCCCAACATGTGGGACTTTGGTTTACATAAAAGGAGAGATGGCCTTATCCATGGATCTGCACTGGTTTATGGATAATACCTAAAACAGCTGGTCAGAAAATTGAAACGTTCAATGCTGAAAAACTGATAATAAGACCTCGGTATGGACCTCTTGAAATGAATAGCCTGGGAATGTGTACAGAGCCTGTGGCCCTGGGACACCAGTGGAGACAACCAGGTGCCTCCTGGTAGTCCAGCGGGCCCCGTGGGGGACTGAGCCTGTTCTCTGGTCGTCAGGTGCCTCTGTCTCCAGCCATATCTGTGCTTGTGTAACGGAAGCATGCATGTCGGGGCTGTGTTGGCAGAGATGGAACCCAGGCAATAGTGCAGCAACACAAACTTCTCTTCTTCCTTAGATGTGAGCTGGTTACCACCACTGCTCCGTGTCCAGCATGCCAACAGGCAGAGGCTACAATGAGTCCCCACACAGCATCAATTCCCTCGCTGGCCCCTCTTGATGGTTATGTGGGAGAAAAGCTTATATTGGATCCCTTTTCTCACAGGGGTCATAGTTATGAATATTCGTCCTCATTGGGACAGATGCTTAATCTAGATATGATTTTGCCTTCTTTGCCTGCCTTGCTTCTTCTGGCATGATATCGTCAACTCAGAATGCCTCATTGATGGCCATGGAATCACACAGTACATCATCTATAACCAAGAAACTGACTCTGCCACAAAGGCAGTAGGGAATGGAGTCATGTCCTTGAGTCTTATTCTACGTGGCTCACCTAGAAAGAGATGGCTTGATTAAAAGGTAAGGTCACAGGGTATTAGCTGAGCTAACACTCTAAAGTGGTTCGGGCACTCGCCCAGGATACGGAATATGCCTTAAACCAGTCGCCAATGCATGGTGTCATTTCTCTTATGGACAATACACCAAGAACCAAGGAGTGGAAGTCGGAATGAGCTTCCTTCTACTGCATATAATAAATCACCTATCAAAATTCCCCAAACCATCCCTACAACCTTTAGACTGGTGAACTGGAAGGGTTGGGTAGGCAAGGGAGATGTATTTCCATGAGGAACACACAGGCGTGCGCCAGTAAGTTGGAAACTCAAACTGCTCTCCGCAGACAGAGGAGGTCCCTCTACTGGCTAGTGATTGGTCCCGATGACCAAGGGGGTCACTGCTACCCGATGGGGGAAAGGATGACTATGTCTAGATCCCCGGAATCTGTCCAATAGCAACAGTCAGTGAGAAACCATGGCAAACTAATAAAGGTGGGTCCTCAGCAGGAATGAAGGTTTGGATCTCTCCTATCAGTTAAAAAAAATCATGTTGGCCAAGAGGCTCAGAGGGCAGAAGGGCAATATTGCAATGATTATCAAATGACACCTCTTGGCCAGTTGTGGGACTGAGGACTGTACTATCTACATTTAATGATAAGTGTTTACTTTTTTCTCTGTATGTAAGACAGCACTAATGTGTAAATAAGGAGTGATGGTGGTTAAATATTATTGTTTAGCTCCGAGTGAGAGTCTGATTGAATGGACATATTCCAAGATCATATAGAAACTGATAGAACTTTGTGTTTCCCCCTGTTTTGTTCCCAATTATGTTCATGCAAATGAAAGGAAAAAATGGATGGACTGTGCTGGTTGATTTCCAACTGCCTCTCTGGATCCACTCTGCACCCACTCTACACCCACTCTGAACCCACTCTGCCTGACTCTGCACCCACTCTGCCTGACTCTGCCCCCACTCTGCCTGACTCTGCCCCCACTCTGCACCCACTCTGCCTGACTCTGCAGGCACATTACCTGGGAGGATGACTGCTGGGGACCGTGGCACCCGTGCTCCTTTGCCTTTCAGCTGTCAAATGGGACAGCCACCAGGGGGCATCAGGGGGACTTCGAAGGGTAGAAGGAGAGAGAGATTGGGGTATTTCTCCCCCACTCCCTCCCTACCAGACCACTGGCAGCGACTATGTTCCTCTACCTGTGGTTAACCTCTCCTTTCATGACCATGTTCCTGCTTGGTTTTGATAACACCTCCACCTCCCCTCACACCTTCAGACCTCAAGGTGGTACCTCTTCCTGCTGTTGATAATCTCAAGAGCTTTAACATCCCTTACTGGTTCTCTCAACCCTGCCCAGTTCTCTGTCTGTGGTCCTTTCATTAAACTCTCTTCTGTTAAACCTATTTATTTTTCAGGGCAAGAACTGAACTCATTATTTTTGAAATGGTTGTTATTAAGGTATAAATAACATTCAACACAAGGCACAGAGTTTAAGTGTACAGTTTAGTGACAAAGTATATACACTCGGGTGACCATCATCCCCATCAGATATAGAATGCTCTCATTTCATCAGAAGCTCTGTATGGGCCCACCTCCTCAAAGTGACCACACTATTGTTTTCACCATAGAGTAGTCCTGCCCCTTTGTGAACTTCACATAAAAATGGAATCATGCAGGGACTTGCCTGGTGGTCCCCTGTACAGTATGAGATCTTTTGCTAAATCTTCTTTCACTCATCATATTTTTGAGATTCATCCATGTGATTGAGTGCATCAATATTTACTTCCTCTTTCTGATGAAGGGTATTCTATTGCATAAACATGATGCAGTTTGTTTTTCTATTCATCAATGGATGACATGTGGGTTGCTTCCAGTTTTTAGTTATTGTGACTAAAGCTGCTATGAAATTTGGGTATAAATCTTCTTGTGGACATTCACTTTTTTTTTTTTTTTTGGATATACACCCAGGAGTGGAATTCTCTGTCTTTGGGGAGATGTATTTTAACTTTATATGAAATAACCAAACAGTTCTCTAAAACAATTGTACCAATTAAACCTTTAGAGCATGCTATCTCTCCAAATTAGGCCAGGCCAAGACAGGCCTGAATACAGACAAACTTGAAAATGTCATTCGGATTCGCTAGTAATATCTAATTGACTATTCTAAACAACGGCGGTAGGCACAGTTCCCGAAGCAATCAAAGCGCAGCTCCTCCTACAGGTGCCTCCTGTCCCCTCCCCACCGTTCTCAGCGATCACCAGGCGTCATGAGGCCCCCTCCAGCCCCGACGTGTGAATCCTCACCCCTCAGCTTACCAGCTGCTAGACGATGAACGGTTAAGTAAATTCAGTTACACTTACACGCGAATGGCTGTCAGGCCTTCTAGGGAAAAGGAGGCTCGCTAGTCCGCGTCTGTCACTCCTCGGAATGAGGTTGGCCAGTTAGTTGTCTTTAAAAAAAAAAAAAAAAAAATTCTTCTACTCCAGGAGGACTCCAGCTGCAAAGTCAAGAGGCAGAGGACAGAGTTAGGCATCCGATTTTTCCCGGTCCTCCTGGAGGGGCTAGGCCTCTCAAGACTGCGTCCCCCTTTCTCAGAGGGTCCCCAGGCAGGCGGGGATTCCCTGAAGCCGGTGCTCCGGTCTCCCGCCTCCTCAAGCCCTTCCCCTTCGTCCGGGAGGCGCCCTGGGAGCCTGCCGCCCGCCCGGCGCAGCCTCCTTTGGCACCGAGACCTCCAGGTACCCAGCGCGAAGGCGGAGCCGGGCTGCCGCCGCCTCCCCGGCGCCGCAGACGGGACCCCCGGGAGTGTGGGCCCCCCCGCGCTGCGGCTCCGGCGTCCCCAGCCTCCCAGGCCCGCTGCGCTCCTCCCTCTGCGCGCGGGGGGCTCAGCCTGCGACGCGCGAGCGGAGCGCGGCGCGCGGAGCCGAGGGGCGCGCGCGGGGCAGCAGCGCGGGCAGCGGGATCTCAGCGCGCTCAGAGCCCGCGCTCCAGCTGCGGGCCCACGGACGCCCGCACCATGGCTGCCGAGGGACCCGGCCCCGGCGCCCGGCTCTGGGCGGCCGCGCTGCTCCTTCTCGGCCTGCCGCGCCTCTCCATGCCGGCGAATGGTGAGTGTCCGTGGAGTGTCCACCACGAGGCGGCGGGCCCCGGATGGCTCATAGGGTCTGGGGGTGGGGGGGTAAAGCTAAGCTCGCCCGGGGTGCCCCCTGGGCCGAGCCCAGAGCACGGCCAGCTGGGGCGAGAACGAGGCGAGCGGCCGTCCTGCGACCCTGCGTCCCCCCTCCCGGCCCATCGAGTCGCCGCGAGCCGAAACGCGCCCTGGAGCCCCTCAACCACCCCTTCCCGCGGGGCGCGCACCAGAGAAAGCCTGTGCTTTGATCTCACAGCCCTGCCGCTAGCTTTCCAAGATCTCCTTGAAAAGCCTTCAAAATGAAATCACATCTAGGGTGCCTGGAACCTCCGCTGCAGAGATACGATTTCCCGCGTCTATTAAATGTGCTCCTAATGGCAACACCGGTGATTACAAGACTCCCTCGGAGTTTTGGCTTGGTCCAGGAAGAGCTGAATGATGAGAGGAAATCAGCTAGGCGAAAGAGAGAGGACAATATACTGGGGAGAGAGGATGGCACGTGCAAAGGCCCTGTGAGTGGCAGGGGAAATGGGATAAATGATAGAGTGGCTAGAGTGCAAAGTTCAAGGTGAAGCTGTCCTTCCGCAAGAAGCTGGAGAAATGGGTAAGAACCAGATTATTGCAGAGTTTTGAGAATTGACCCATCTTTTTGTTCGTTTGTCGAACCTGAATTCAGCTTTCAATACTTCTCTTAAATTAGCAGAATCACAACCTTAGATCAGTTCAGTTTCAAAAAGCTAATTTAGCTGTCTTTTGATTTTGGAACAAAATCCCCGTTGACTTGTGCAGAAGGATATGATGAAAAAGAAGCCATCAGTTCTCACATCCATGAGGGGTTTCTAGTAAATCAAGCTTGGGACAAGTTAGGTTGATGAAGGAAAAAAACCCTCAGGATTCAGGATTCAGGATGCTTTGTATGTCTTAAAATGTCATCACTATTTAGCAAACAATACTGGGTGAAAGGAGATTTGACAAAAAAGCAGCAAGGTGGTTAGGGAAAGGAGAAAGCCAGAGGAAAACCTCCAGGTATTATCTTAGAAGTTTTGTCCTAAGTGCCAGATTGTAGGACTCTTTGCTCATAATTAAAGTGAGTGTATGATTTCTCCATATCCTCAAAGAGAGTGTGAGAGGAAAAAAACACTGTTAACTTTGAAGGCTTCCAGTGAACACTGTTAATTTTTAATTAATATAAAATTCATGTACAATTTGCCATTTAAAAATGCACAATTCAAGTGTTTTTTAATATAGTCATTATGTTTTACAACCATCACCACCCTCTAATTTTTGCATATCTTCATCACCCCAAAAGAAATCCCATCCCTATTAGCAGCTAATCCACTCTTAGTTCTTTGCTGTAGTAGTTTTTGGCCTGACATTGAGTCATGAAAAATTAAGCTGATTTTAAAGAATGCAACTAGAATAAATTGGAGCTAGTACTAACTTTTGAACAATGTATAGTATTGTACCCATTTTATTTCCTTTTAAAGAAATATCCTGCAGTTCATGAGACTTTAGTTTCACCCCATTATAACTGCTTAAGTGGAATGCCAGATGGATATGGAGCAATATGGCTTGATTTGGATCATAGAAAATTTAAGACAGAAATATCGACAAGGAGAAAGCAGCAAGCATTGCTGTGGTTCAGTTGCTAAGTTGTGTCCGACTCGTTGCCACCCCACGGACTGAAGCACACCAGGTTCCTCTGTCCTTCGCCACCCCCCTTTGCTTGTTAATGCTTGCCAGAAATTGCCTCCATTTCTCCTTTTTCTCCTTTCCTTCTCCCTTCTTCCCCGATGGCGAACTATAGGTACCTTTGCTTTCAAGAAACTCCATTTGCTGAGCTCCAGCTTTTATAATAGAGCCATTGAAGAATTAGAATCTATTTATGAAAGGAATCTTTTCTTTACTAAATATATGCTTAACTACCACCACTTTTCACACTTAGGGATTTGTGTTCTACAGTGATGGAAGGAGGAAGATGAAATGTGCAGCTAAACTGATGTGTTAGGACATTTGAAGAGAGAATTTGGTGTTATTAAAAATTCCATAGACCTATTAAAAAAGAAGTCAAACTCAAATGGCAAACATTTAGTTTTCCATTGGACTAATTAGATATGTATCTTATATATAAAAGAGACCTGCTACTGTAACTTTAAAATACTTTTGAAACTGAAAAAATCTTCTCATTAACTGGATGCAAATTAACTGTGTTTGGGTAATGATTGCAGGAAAAGATCATTAATTCAACAGATAATTTGAGTGTCTACCATATGCTAGGTTACTGCCCTTGCTATTGAGGATAGAATGGCAAGGAGAAAAAGGTCCTTGTTATCAGGAAGCTTAAAATCCAATAGGGGAGTTTGTCCCTGGTGGCTAAGACTCCATGCTCCCATTGCAGGGTCCCAGGTTCAATCCCTCGTCAGGGAACTAGATCCCACGTGGTGCAACTCAAGATCCCTCGTGCTGCAGCTAAAAAATTCCACATGCTGCAACTAAGCTGTGGCCCAGCAAAAGAAAAAAAAAATCCAGTGGGGGAAGAGACTCATTAAGCAAATAATTATGTGAACAAAATGTGAAATTGCAGTTCTGATAAGATTAAAGGACGGAAGTACTATGACAGCATGTATTAGGAGATTTTTCATTTGGTGTAGGAGGATCTGAAAGATGAGCAAGAACTGACCAGGCAAAGATGAGGAAGAAAAAGGATCTGAATAGAAAATGATGCACAAAGAAACTGTGAGTCACAGAGAAAATGTGACATGTGGTAAGAAACAGAGTTCTGGAGTCTGGAGTCCAAGGTGGAAGTAGTTTGAGATGATGCTAGGAGAACTGAACATGGGGCCAAGTTTTGTTTTTATCGCCAAACAGAAAGGAAACCACTGAATGGCTTCCAGTAGTAGAGTGACTGATCAGGTTTGCCTTTTGGGAAGGCCGTCCTGAGAAAAGATAGATAGGAATGGATAGGACCAGGGCAAGACTGGATGTGGAGGGACCACACAGGATGGTACTTCACTTGTCCAGGTGAGAGAGGCTGGAGGTGGAGAGAAGGCTGGGGTGAACCGAAAGGGTCTGGACTGAAGAGAAAAACGTGAGTCATCCATGTCAAGATGGTCTGTGAAATGCTGTGTGTAAATGGAATCCTAGGGAAAGATTTTATAGCAAGATGACCTACATTAGTTTCTCCACCGATTCATTGAAGTATAAATACTGAACTAGTTCTAGTAGTTTTTTAGTGGATTCCTTAGGATTTTCTACATTCCAAGATTATGTCATTTGCAGATATATTTTTCTTCTTTCCAATCTGGATGCTTTTTATTTCATTTTCTTGCCTAACTGCCTGGGAGAGAACTGCCAGTACAATGTTGAATAGACGTGGCAAGAGTGGATAATCCTTGTTGACAAGGATCGTAGCAGAAGTGTTCACCATCAAGTGTAATGTTAGCTATGGGATTTTTGTAGATGCTTTTATCAAGTTGAAGAAGTTCTTCTTCATTCCTAGTTTGCTGAATGCTTTTATCATGAAAAGGTACTGAATTTTGTCAAGTGCCTTTCTGCATATATTGAGATGATCATGTAGTTTTTGTCCTTTATTCTATTGATAAGTTGTATTACATAATTGATTTAGGGGTGTAAGTCAACCTTGTATTCCTGGGATAGATCCCATTTAGTCATCCTGTATAATTCTTTTTTTTTTTTTTTTTTTAATTCTGCTGGACTTGGTTTGCTAGTATTTTTGTTGAGGATTTTTGTGTCTATATTTATGAGAGATAATGGCCTATAATTTTCTTTTCTTGTGTCTTTTGTCTGGTTTTGGCATTAGGGCAATGGTGGCCTTGTAGATAAAGTTGGGAGGTGTTGCTCTCTGCTGTTCTATTTTTTTGTTTTTATATTCTAACCATTTTTTAAATTGAAGTATAGTTAATTTACAATGTTGTGTTAGTTTCAGGTATAGAGCAAAGTGATTCACTTTTTAATATTCTTTTCCATTATAGGTTATTACAATATATTGAATATAGCTCCCTGTGTTATATAGTAGGTTCTTGTTGTTAATCAGTCTTATATATAGTAGTGCATATATATTAATCCCAAACTCCTAATTTGTCTTCCCCCTCATCCTCTTTGGTAACCATATAAGTTTGTTTTTGGTGTCTGTGAGTCTATTTTTGTTTTGTAAATAAGTTCATTTATATCATATTTTTAGATCCCACACGTAAGTGACATCATATGATGTTTGTCTTTCTCTCTCTGACTCACTTCACTTAGTATGATCAGCTCTAGGTCCATCCATGTTGCTGCAAATGGCATTATTTCATTCTTTTTTACAGCTGAGTAATATTCACATTTTCCATCTTTTTGGTCATTTTACTACATTTTGGATGATGTCTTCTGATTTCTTTTTCAAGGATAAGTTGTTCATATGTGTCTGATATGCAGTCAAAAACATTTATTACATTTTAAATTTTCATTTTTTAAAAACATTTCTAGATTTCCTATTTTGTTCTTTTTCAAGTCAGCTTAGCAACTTTTTATAGCTTCCTATTCTTTGCAGATATTTTCAAATTTGTTACTTCTCCCAAAATGGTAATCCTCATTGTCTTACAATCTGTGCCTGTTAGTACCAGTATTGGACTTATCTGTAGGTCAGTGGCTGTTACGTGTTGACTCTGTTGCTTCTCACTCACAGTGCCTTATTTCCTTGTACACTTGGCTGTGTTTTACTGTGGTGCTCACTGCCTTTGAAAAATCGTTTGCGTGGGATTTCCTGAAGCATAAGATAAAGATTTTCTTTTTCTCCTCCAGAGAGGAGTTACATTTGTTCCTATGAGGTGTCTGGATAAATGTTAGTTTCAGGCCACTTTAGGCTACATCCATGGCTTGAAGTATTTTAGACATCATATTTTTTGTTAGGACTACAGTTCTCAACGAAGATTAGCATTTGGGTTCCTAGCACCAAGATGATTCATCCAACAGTCTTCAGAATGAGGGGAGGGGATATAGTTTATCCTTGTCCACTCTTTTATCTTGAGAGTTTAACGTTTCAGACTCTCAGATTCATGTGTGCATATAGCAGTGCTGGAGCAGGGAAGAGAGGTATATCAGATTTCTTACATCATATGAACCCTTGACTTTCACTTTTATCTCTGGGGTTTGACCATCAAAACCTGTGTCTAATTTCATAGCCGTTTTTTTCCAGATACACAAATGCTATTAATACAAAAGTGTCTTGAGGGTGCAATGCTTGCTTCTTCAGGTAGGGCTACCAAGTATTAATATAGTTATTCAGGTAATTTGCTGCACACTGGCACCATGTCTGAGGGAACTCCAGTCACCTACAGGTATGTTTATTGTGAAAAGTTTTTGCATTTTTTTATTATAGCTTTTGGTTCCAAAGCTGGGAAGATTACTGTGTTCGTGGTAATAACTTTGCAGTAGATGACAGTTAAGTTTCTTATTTGATTAAAATCAATATTTTATGTTAATTTTGCTGACAGAAGTGACATGTGACATTTTAGGTGGGCCTTTTCTCCCCTGCCGTTACCTTAGATTTGACAGGGCCCCTACTTTGTCCCTTCAAGAGGTTGCTGGGGACCCCAGCACTTCCTCCTGCACCATGGTCTTCTTGCCTAAAGCTGTCTTTTGCTTTTAGACTCAGCTTTCACCTCTCCCTGAGTTCACATCCTATTCTGCCCATCTCTCATATGTTTCTTGAGGCCTGCTTTTTGCCCATCGATTGATGGAGTGCAGGCAGCCGGGGTGCCAGAGACGAGGCTACTGCTCTCTTGTCCAGTGGGGAGAAATGCAGCAAACACGCGCGCACTCCTTGTGGGACGCGACGATGTCCCGAGAGAGGAGGGAAGCAACCTGCTGGGTGTGAGGTCACACTTCGGGGCAGGGCAGCAGAGGAGGGCAGAGCTGAGGCTGAATCAGGGCCTCGGATACCAAGTGACCCCACCCAGGGGAACCTAGGGCACTGAGCCTTAGCATACGGTGTTTGCAAAATACCTTTTTATTTATTTTTATTCAGTATTTTAATTTTTATATAATTTTGAAGGTCACTTTCCATTTACAGGTGAGTGATCACACCATCATGGTTATCTGGGTCGTGAAGATCATTTTTGTATAGGTCTTCTGTGTATTCTTGCCACCTCTTCTTAATATCTTCTGCTTCTGTTAGGTCCATACCATTTCTGTCCTTTATTGTGCCCGTCTTTGCATGAAATTTTCCTTGGTATCTCTGATTTTCTTGAGAGATCTCTAGTCTTTCCCATTCTATGGGTTTCCTCTGTTTCTCTGCACTGATCACTGAGGAAGGCTTTCTTACCTCTCCTTGCTATTCTCTGGAACTCTGCATTCAGATGGGTATAACTTTCCTTTTCTCCTTTGCCTTTAGCTTCTCTTCTTTTCTCAGCTATTTTTAATACCTCCTCAGATGACCATTTTGCCTTTTTGCATTTCTTTTTCTTTTTCTTGGGGATGGTCTTGATGAGTGCCTCCAGTACAATGTCACGAACCTCCATCCATAGTTCTTCAAGCACTCTATTAGATCAAATCCCTTGAATCTGTCACTCCCACTGTATAATCGTTAAGGAATTTTAATTAAGGTCATACCTGAATGATCCAGTGGTTTTCCCTACTTTCTTCAATTTCAGTCTGCATTTTGCAATAAGGAGTTCATGATCTGAGCCACAGTCAGCTCCTGGTCTTGTTTTTGCTGACTATATAGAGCTTCTCCATCTTTGGCTGCAAAGAATATAATCAATCTGATTTCGGTATTGACCATCTGGTGATGTCCATATGTATAATCACCTCTTGTGTTGTTGGAAGAAAGTTTTTGCTATGACCAGTTCATTCTCTTGGCAAAACTCTGTTAGCCTTTTCCCTGCTTCATTCTGTACTCCAAGGCCAAACTTGCCTGCTACTCCAGATTTCTCTAAACTTCCTACTTTTGCATTTCAGTCACCTATAATGAAAAGGACATCTTTTTTGGGTGTTAGTTCTAGAAGGTCTTGTAGGTCTTCATTGAACTGTTCAACTTCAGCTTTTTCAGCATTACTGGTTGAGGCATAGACTTGGATTACTGTGATATTGAATGGTTTGCCTTGGAAGCAAACAGAGATCCTTCTGTTGTTTTTGAGATTGCACCCAAGTACTGCATTTCAGACTCTTTTGTTGACTATGAGGGCTACTCCATTTCTTCTAAGGGATTCTTGCCCACAGTAGTAGATATAATGGTCATCTGAATAAAATTTGCCCATTCCAGTCCATTTTAGTTCACTGATTCCTAAAATGTCGATGTTCACTCTTGCCATCTCCTGCTTGACCACTTCCAATTTACCTTGATTCATGGACTTAACTTTTCAGGTTCCTATGCAGTATTATTCTTTACAGCATTGGACTTAACTTCCATCATTAGTCACATCCACAACTGGGTGTTGTTTTCGCTTTGGCTCTGTCTCTTCATTCTTTCTGGAGTTATTTCTCCACTGATCTCCAATAGCATATTGGGCACCTACCAACCTGGGGAGTTCATCTTTCAGTGTCATATCTTTTTGCCTGTTCATACTGTTCATGGGGTTCTCAAGGCACACAGGGAAGTGGTTTGCATTCCCTTCTCCAGCGGACCACGTTTTGTCAGAAACATTTTCGCCAGACATCCTGGAATGTGAAGTCAAGTGGGCCTTAGAAAGCACTACTACGAACATAGCTATTGAAGGTGATGGAATTTCAGCTGAGCTATTTCAAATCCTAAAATATGATGCTGTTAAAGTGCTGCACTCAATATAACAGAAAAATTAACTCAGCAGTGGCCACAGGACTGGAAAAGGTCAGTTTTCATTCCAATCCCAAAGAAAGGCAATGCCAAAGAATGCGCAAACTACCACACAACTGCACTCATCTCACACGATAGCAAAGTAATGCTCAAAATCCTTCAAGGGAGGCTTCAACAGTATGTGAACTGAGAACTTCCAGATCTTCAAGCTGGATTTAGAAAATGCAGAGGAAGCAGAGATCAAATTCCATTGGATCATAGAAAAAACAAGAGAGTTCCGGAAAAACATCTACTTCTGTTTTATGACTACACCAAAGCCTTTGACTGTGTGGATCACAATAAACTGTGGAAAATTCTTCAAGAGATGAATACCAGACCACCTGACCTGCCTCCTGAGAAACCTGTATGCAGGTCAAGAAGCAACAGTTAGAACTGGACATGGAACAACAGACTGGTTCCAAATTGGGAAAGGAGTATGTCAAGGCTGTATATTGTCACCCTACTTATTTAACTTATATGCAAGTACATCATGAGAAACCCTGGGCTGGATGAAGCACAAGCTGAAATCAAGATTGCAGGGAGAATATCAATAACCTCAGATACACAGAAGACACCACCATTATGGCAGAAAGTGAAGATGAACTAAAGAGCCTCTTGATGAAAATGAAAGAGGAAGGTGAAAAAGTTGGTTTAAAACTCCACATTGAAAAAATTAAGATCATGGCATTTGGTCCCATCACTTCATGGCAAATAGATGGGGAAACAGTGGAAACAGTGAGAGACTTTATTTTCTTGGGCTCCAAAATCACTGAAGATGGTGACTGCAGCCATGGAATTAAAAAACGCTTGCTCCTTGGAAGAAACACTATGACCAACCTAGACAGCATTTAAAAAGCAGGGACATTACTATGCTGACAAAGATCCTCCTAGTCAAAGCTATGGTTTTCCCGTAGTCATGTATGGATGTGAGGGTTGGACTATAAAGAAAGCTGAGCGCTGAAGAATTTGAATGCTGATGCTTTTGAACTGTGGTATTGGAGAAGACTCTTGAGAATCCCTTGGACTGCAAGGAGATCCAGCCAGTCCATCCTAAAGGAAATCAGTCCTGAATATTCATTGGAAGGACTGATGCTGAAGCAGAAACTCCAATACTTTGGCCACCTGATGTGAAGAACTGACTCATTGGAAAAGACCCTGATGCTGGGGGAGATTGAAGGTGGGGGAAGAAGGGGATGACAGAGGATGAGATGGTTGAATGACGTCACTGACTGGATGGACGTGAGTCTGAGCAAGTTCCGGGAATTGGTGATGGACAAGGAAGCCTGGAGTGCTGCAGTCCATGGTCTTCCATTTACGAATATTACAAAATACTGGCTGTATTCCCTGTGTTGTGCAACACATCCTTGAGCCTGTCGTACGCTCAGTAGTTTGTACCTCCCCCACCCCCGTATTTCCCCTCCCCCTTTCATTCCCCTACTACTCTGCTCTCTGTATCTGTGAGTCTGCTGCTTTGTTGTCATATTCACTAGTTTGTTGTATTTTTTAGATTCCACATTTAAGTGATATTGTACAGTATGTGTCTTTGTCTGACATATTTCCCTTAGCATAATGCTCTCGAAGTCCACCCGTGTTGCTACAAATGGCAAAATTTCATTCTTTTTTATGGATCAATAGTATGCCATTGTGTATATCTCTCTATCCATTCATCTACTGATATACAGTTAGGGTGTTTCCTTGTCTTGGCAAGGAAATTGCCAAGCATTGTAAATAATGCCGCTAAGCATCTTTTTAAACGGAAGATCTGAAGGACTTATCCAGATAAACATGCCAGAGCAAATAGTTAATTTTTTTTAAGAGTAAAAAGTTGTCATTGTCATTGTTGGTCCCAGGGATGAGTGCACTTCGGTAGTTGCTGTGCTTCAGTCTTGAAGCAAGTGGGAGAGACTACAGTCCTGACAGGTGTTTGCCCGGGGCGAATCTGCTGAGGTTCAATTCCCTTGGATCCTGGAATCAGCCTGTGTCTGTGCTTGTCCTCACACAGGGAAGCTCTTCGTGCTGGAGTCTCAGAATGGCTCTCAGGGCCTGGCACTGGAGGCCGCGCAGCTTTTCTGCAAGAGCAGAGGTGCTCACCTGGCGTCTGCAGATGAGCTGCGGAGGGTGGTCCGGGACTGCGCCTTAGCGGTGTGCACCACGGGCTGGCTGGCGGACGGCACCCTAGGGTAAGTCAGGCCAGCTGGGGCCCTCTCCTTCCAACTCACCCCCCTACCCCATCAGGGCTGATTTGGTGGCTCAATAATTGTTCTACTGAGGCACCAGGATAGACAAGAGTGCAGTGGGCTGTGGCTTGCAGTATACTTTTTGTTTTGAGTTCTCATATAAAAATATATTTCTGGAGTTCTGTCGCAGTCTTTTCCCCCTTGCTTTGTTATTTTGAATTGCCTTTTAGGTTACAAAAATAATACATGCTCATCAAGATTTCAGATAATTCATATATATAAAATACAAAGTGAGTTTCTCTCTTCTTCCCTACCTCAGAGGTAATGACCCTTAACTGTTTGACATATGTTCTTTACCTCTTTTTCTCTGTGGATGTCCATCTGCACCCATGAGAAAAGAGGAACATGGCATGGAGGTTTTAAAATATAATTACAAACTCTTTCATATTACTCCCATTGAGAAGTGGGGTCAATGTCCTTTCCCTTAGTATTTTGTTTGTTTTTATATCACTCCTTATTTTTTTGGCCTACGGGATCTTCATTCCCCACCCAGGGATCAAACCCTTGCCTCCTGCAGTAGAAGCGCAGGGTCTTAACCACTGGACTGTGGGGGAAGTCCCAGTGTCCTCTGCCTTTGAATGAGGGACAGCAGAGAATTGCCTCGACTAGTAGAACACAGTGGGAGTGATACTCTGAGGCTAGGTCAGAAAAAGCCACTCTCAGATTTCTGGGGACACTTACTTCTGAGATGCTACCACTGAGGAGTCCTAGCAAGCCCAGGCCACATGGAAACGCCCTGTGTGTGTACTCTCACCAGTAGCCCCAAGTGATTTCCAAACCACTAGCAAGCATTAACTGCCTCTGGGTGATTCCAACCCCCCGCTATTGAGTGAGCCAGCCCAGCCTTAGATGAGTCTCCCCAGCTCAGCCTTAGACATTGTATAGCAGAGACAAGCCTTTCCCATCGTGCCCTATCTGAATTCCTGACCCCTGGAATCCTTGTGGAGAAATAATTCTGTGGTTGGCTAGGAGAAAACATCCCATTAGTGCTGCTAACTGCTCTGTTTATTAGTCATAAACAGAGAGGGCAGGAGCCATTCCACTTTTTCCTTCATGCCACAGGAATGTGAGAGAACAAATGGGCTCCAAGAGCTACTTGACCCTGAAGATGTCTGGCTGGGAAATGGCCATAGAAAACATAGACAACCATGCTGAGTCACATCCCCAAAGGTGAAGCAGCAATTGAATAAAGAGAACAACTGAAACTACCTCCAAAACTTTTCAGTGAGTCTGGAATTGTGACTCTCTCTGCCTCGTATTTTACTTCCAAGGTCTTAAATAAACAAAACATGACCAGTAATAATACGTGTTTCCCAAGTGTAGTTAAGTATGGATACTTTTAATAACTGTTACTATCACTGAATCAGATAATCAAGGTATTCAGAGATTCTAAAGAGCCAGCTTGGAGCCAGGCTTAGGTCTCCTAGGCATTACAAATCAAAACTAAGTCATTAGAAAGGTTTATCTTCTCTGGGTTTGCTGTAACATGTTAAAACATATTACATAGGGGATCTCTACCTTGCTTAGATGATATTTCTTTATACAATAAACACGCTTATTTGATGTATTTACTAAATGACATATTAAAATAGTTTTCCATGTTAATATTTCTGGAACCAAGAAGTATCTGACCATTAGCAGTACATTTTACTGTGGGTCCATCTCCCTTCCCCACCAAAAACTGACACAGTGCAAGGACTTCCCTGGAGGTCCAGTGGCTAGGATTCCACGTCCTAATGTGGAGCCCTCAGCTTCAATCCCTGGTCAAAGAATTAGATCCCAGATGCTGCAACTAATAAAAATAAAAATAAAAAATCCTGCATGCCACAATGAAAATCAAAGATCTCACATGTCACAGTTAAGACTCGGTGCACCCAAATAAAATAAATAAATAAATATTGTTTAAAACTTCTCTAGAGGAAAACAATATTATCCTAGATTATTTCTACAAACTATGCTAGCAAATAAAAGACTTGTCACATAGTATAAAATAATCAGTCACATGGGGAGGCACCAGTCACATGGGGTCAGTTTTCGTTCCAGTCCCAAAGAAAGGCAATGCCAAAGAATGCTCAAACTACTGCACAATTGCACTCATCTCACACACTATCGAAGTAATGCTCAAAATTCTCCAAGTCAGGCTTCAACAGTACGTGAACCGTGAACTTCCAGATGTTCAAGCTGGATTTAGAAAAGGCAGAGGAACCAGAGAACAAATTGCCAACATCCACTGAGTCATAGGAAAAGCAAGCGAGTTCCAGAAAAAACATCTACTTCTGCTTCATTCACTACACCAAAGCCTCTGGCTGTGTGGATCACAACAAACTGTGGAAAATTCTTCAAGAGATAGGAATACCAGACCACCTTACCTACCTCCTGAGAAATCTGTGTGCAGGTCAAGAAGCAACATTTAGAACTGGACATGGAACAACAGACTGGTTCCAAATAGGGGAAGGAGTACGTCAAGGCTGTATATTGTCACCCTGCTTATTTCACTTATATGCAGGGTACATCATGAGAAATGCTGGACTGGATGAAGCACAAGCTGGAATCAAGATTGCCGGGTGAAACATCAATAACCTCAGATATGCAGATTACACCACCCTTATGGCAGAAAGTGAAGAACTAAAGAGCCTCTTGATGAAAGTGAAAGAGGAAAGTGAAAAAGTTGGCTTAAAACTCAACATTCAGAAAACTAAAATCATGGCATCTGGTCCCATCACTTCATGGGAAATAGATGGGGAAACAGTGGAAACAGTGAGAGACTTTATTCTTTGCTCCAAAATCACTGAAGATGATGACTGCAGCCATGAAATTAAAAGACACTTGCTCCTTGGAAGAAACGCTATGACCAACCTAGACAGCATATTAAAAAGCAGAGACATTACTTTGCTGACAAAGGTCCATCTACTCAGAGCTATGGTTTTTCCAGTAGTCATGTATGGATGTGAGAGTTGGACCATAAAGCAGGCTAAGCACCGAAGAATTGATGCTTTTGAACTGTGGTGTTGGAGAAGACTCTTGAGAGTCCCTTGGACTGCAAGGAGATCCAACCAGTCCATCCTAAAGGAGATCAGTCCTGAATATTCATTGGAAGGACTGATGTTGAAGCTGAAACTCCAATACTTTGGCCACCTGATGTGAAGAACTGACTCATCTGAAGATCCTGATGCTGGGAAAGATTGAAGTTGGGAGGAGAAGGGGACGACAGAAGATGAGATGGCTGGGTGCCATCACCGACTGAATGGACGTGAGTTTGAGTAAACTCCAGGAGTTGGTGATGGACAGGGAAGCCTGGGGTGCTGCAGTCCATGGGGTCACAAAGAGTCAGACACGACTGAGCGACTGAACTGAACTGGGGAGACAAGGCAACAGTAATAAAAATAGCCAGTAGAAATTCTAGATGTTAACATTGGCAGATGCAGACTTTAAAATAACTCTTTAAAATGTGCAAAATACAAAGGATAAAAAGGAGAATTTTGGCAGAAGACTGAAAACTATGAAAATAACCAAATAAAAACTCTAGAAAGGAAAAATACAATAGCTGAAATTAAGAACTTAATGGCTAAATCTAACAGCTGATTTTAAGAGTCAAAGAGAAAATTAATGAACTGGAAGATATTTTAGAAGAAAATGTCCAGAATAAAGAACAGAAGAAAAAGGATGAAAATATAGAAGAAAGAGTACAAAGCAAAGAAGAGGCATGTAACTGGAATTCCAAAAGGAGAAGAGAAACATGATGAAGCAAAAGTAATATGAGATTTAGCCACAACTGTGGAAAAATACTCACACACCAATTTAAGAAGCCCTATGAAGCCCAATCAGGATAAATAAGAGTTTCACAACTTGGAACAAAATAGTAAAACTGGTAAGAATCAAATATGAAGAAAAACTGTTAACGGTAATAAGGAAAAGAAAGAGTACCGTCAAAGGAGCGACAATAGAGTGACAGTGAGAGCCCCAAGACCACTGAAGGATGCCTTCAGAGTGCTGAACGGAAATACCAGCAAGCTGGAATCCTATACCCAGTGAGAGTGTCTTCAGAGAATAAAGGCAACATAAAGGACTTTCAGACAGACAAAAGCTGAGAGAATCCATTACAGATGATCTGCACTAAATGAAACCCTGAAGCATGTTCTTCTGGCAGGAGGAAGATAATTGGAGGTGGACAACTGGAGACGCAGGAAAGAACTGAGTGGTAAAAGTAAATATAGGGGTGAACTGAAATTACATACAGATGGTCCCTGACTTACGGTGGTTCAGCTTACAACTTTTTAACTTTATGATGGAACAAGAGTATTATGCTTTCAACAGAAATGGTTCTTCAAGTTGTGAATTTTTATCTCCTTCTAGGCTAGTGAGATACTATCTGATACTTTTTTGTGATGTGGGGCAGTAGCAGTAAGCTGCAGCTCCCAGTCAGCCATGCGATTGTGAGAATAAAACACTGATACACTTACAGCCATTCTGTGGTGAGACGACCATTCAGCCTTTTCACTTTCAGTATAGCATTCAACAAATTACATGAGACATTCAATGCTTTATTGTAAAGTAGACTGTTAGATGATCTTACCCAACGATAGGCTGATGTAAATGTTTAGAGCATGTTTAAGGTAGCCTAGGCTAAGCTCTGATGTTCAGTAGGCTATGTGTATTATATGCATTTTTGACTTATCATATTTTCAACTTATTACAAGTTCTGGGGGATATAACCCCATTGTAAGTTGAGGAAGATCTATAATTATATAAACCAATAATAGTAATACTAAACACTAAAAAATGGCATATAAGTCAGGAAGTGTTTGAAGTATGTTAATTCATAGTATTTTAAGTTGTGTTGTTGGGAAAGAGGGTAAAAGAAACATTAAATTTTAATAAATCAGAGAAGCATGTTATAACCTCTGGAGTAACCACTAAAAGAATTATAAAAGGACATGTAACTTTCAAACCAATAAAGAAGAGGTTGCTGAAAAAGAATTCAAACAATCAAGATCTGGAAAAGAAAAGAGAGGAAGAAAGGAAGGCAGGGCTGATAGAAGTATGGCAGATTTAAATTCAAAGAAATATGTGATTAAATTAAGCGAATGTGATGCTCTGATTAGAAAACAAGGACCATCACCTCCCGACCTGTTGGTGGGAATGTAAGTGAGTATAGCCACTCTGGAGAGCAGTGTGGAGGTCCCGTAAAAAAGCGAAAACAGAGCTGCCATGTGATCTAGCAATCCCACTCCTGGGCGTATATCCCGAGAAAACCGCAATTTGAAAATCACATACACCCTAATGTTCACTGCAACACTGTTCACAATAGTCAGGACACAAATGCAATATAAATGTCCGTCAACAGAGGAATGAGTAAAGAAGTGGTACATATAGGCAATGGAATACTACTCAGTCATAAAAAAGAAACAGTACCTTTGGCAGCAATATGAGTGGACCTAGAGATGATCATACTAAGTGAAATAAGTACAAGAGAGGAAGACAAATATCATATGATATCACTCATATGTGGAGTCTAATTTAAAAAAGATAACAGGACTTCCCTGGTGGTCCAGTGGTTAAGAATCTGCCTGCCAATGCAAGAGACATGGCTTCAATTCCTGGTCCAGGAAGATTCCACATGCTGCAGGGCAACTAAGCCTGTGTGCCACGACTACTGAGCCCATGTGCCTCAACCACTGATTCCACGCTCTCAAGAGCCTGTGCTCCACAACAAGAGAAGCCACTGCAATAAGAAGCCCATGCATTGCGAATAGAGAGTAGCCCCCACTCTCCACAACTAGAGAGAGCCTCCGTGCAGCAACAAAGAGCCAGTGCAGCCGAAAATAAATAAAAATTTAAAAGATACAAATGAACTTATTTACAAAACATAAACGGACTCAGCTGCAGCTCTTTCCTTTCTACCTCCATCACCCATTCATTCACCTCTGTGCCCAGATAGCTACTGATCAGCTTTCTGACACCTGAGGTTAATTTGTATTTCATATAAATGGAGTCATACAGCATATGCTCTTTTTCTGACTCCTTTCACTCAAAAATTATTTTGATATTCATCTATATTTTATGTTATTAATGGTTCTTTCTTTTTTACTGCTAAATAATATTTGACTGCATCAAGTATGCTGCAATTTATTTATCCATTCACTTCCTGATAGGCATTTGGGTTGTTTCCATTTTTGCTCTGTTGTGAACATTTATGTACTAGTTTTTCTATGAACATGTGTTTTCATTTATGTGGGAAGTTACACAGATGTGCTCTGTCTACATCATATGGCACAAATGAAAAAAGAAAACAAGATCCATTAGGTGGATTTTAAAAAATTCTATTTGTTGATTTAAGTGGTACCCCTTAACAAATCATGGGACAAAAACAAATTATAATGGAAATTGATATATATGTAGAAATGAATGATATTAAAGTATAACAGGGACTTCTCTGGAAGTCCAGCTGTTAAGACTCTGTGCTCCTAATCCAGGGGGCATGGGTTCCATCCCTCTTGGAACTAAGGTCCTACATGCCACACAGTGTGCCCCCCCCAAATATATATATATATATATATGTGTGTGTGTGTGTGTGTGTGTGTGTATAAATATATGTGTATATATATACACACACATACACATATGTGCACACCCATACACGCACACACATATAAAGCATATCCAAACTCATGGGATGCTACTAGAGCTATACCTGGAGGAAAATGCATTAAATGCTTTAACAAAAACATTAAATGCTTATGTTAGAAAAGGAAAGCATCTGAAGGTTCAGGAACTAATAACGATCTATCTTAAGAAATCTGAAAAGAACAGCAAAACAAACCCATCCCCCCAAAAGAAGGGAACTAATAAAGAGCAGAATTTTATGAAATAAAAACCAAGCATATACTGGAAGAGATCAGCAATGTATTATATCTGAAACTTGAATCAATATATGTGACCTGAACTCAAGCATCACCTACAACTTCCTGCTTTTAGACCGATCTCTGGGAAGAGTATTAATACTTTCAGCCAAAACTCCTGAATCAAAAAAATATCTGCTGATTCAGAGCTGATAGCAGAAAAGAATTCTTTCCCAGCTTTGGTTAGCTCTTCTAACCACTGTCTTCTTTGTCTGTTTCAGGACAACTGTGTGCAGCAAGGGGAGGGGTGAACAGCAAACCATGCGAGCTGTCGATGTGCGAGTTGAAAGCAGCCCTGTTCCTGGTGGTACATACAACGCACTGTGTATTAAGGATGAAGGTCAGTGCCAGAGCCTCTGTAAAGGTTTTGGAGGGTGTGCTCGTGGGGGTTGAGCTTTAGGTTGTGTTCTATTAGAAGCCAACTTTACGAGGAGGATTCACTGAACATCATGAATCAGGAAGTCTTCTGAAGAAAAGCCAGCAGGCCAGTGGGGAAGTGGACAGGGAAAGGAAGGGGGCCAGCAGAGGCGGGCACTAAGCAAAGTCCACAGTGGCTGGGAGGCGGGTGGAGGTGGGGAGTAACTCTGGCGCGGTCCCGCAGGGGGTCTCTGGAGACAGTGACCACAGGTCATCATGGGGTTCCTGATCAGGAGTGAGAGAGCCGGGCTATTTATACCACTGCTTTTCCCAGTCATTGGTTAAGGACTTCAGGGAGGTGTAAACTCCCAGACTCTTCTGGATTTCAGTGTGTTCAGGCAAAGGGTTCCAATAGGAAAGCCAACCTCCAACAAAGATGCACAGATGCCTACCTAGAGCCCCTGTCCATGGATCCCTGACAGCATCTGCTACAGCTGCTGGTACTGCTTGCCCTTCAATCTGCCTTCCTGGTGGAAATTTTTCTACAAAGAAAAAAAAAAAACAAACTTTTTCCTTGAAAAGAAATGTATAGGATTTAGGAAACTGCTCCTAGAAAGAAAAATTCGACTTTCTTATGGGAAATCAGCTGAATGATGAGGAGAAAACCATAAAGGAGTCTCGAGGGCAGCGTATCACAAGCACACCTTCACTGTCAGAAATTCATGCCACTGAAAGGGAACGTCCGTGCGCAGCGGGAGAAAGCAAGCTGCTCACTCATCAGTCATAGACATCACCACAGGTACTGCCTGGCTGCGCAGTGTTCTCATCTGGGAAGTTTTAAGAAATACTGAGGCCTGGGTGCCAGCCCTGGAGATTCAGATACAAATGCTGTGGACGTTGGGGCTTTTTAAAGCTTCCCCAGGGCTTCCCAGCTGGCTCTAGTGGTAAAGAACCTGCCTGGCAGTGCAGATGTTAAGAGATGTGGGTTCAATCCCTGGGTCGGGAAGATCCCCTGGAGGAGGACATGGCAACTCACCCCAGTATTTTTGCCTGGAGAATCCCATGGATAGAGGAGCTTGACAGGTCGCATAGAGTCGGACACAACTGAAGCGACTTAGCATGCACGCACGCACTCAGTGGTTATAAGACGTAACCCAGTTGGAGAAATACTTCACTAATGCAGTTTCCCAAAGCTCTTTGATGGTGAGCAATACCAGATGAACATATTAGAAATACAAACCCTCAGGCTGCCTCCCAGAGGCACCAAATCCCAGTCTTCAGGGAAGGGGGTCAGAGGAGCTGACAAAGCAAAGAGCCACAGTGCGGATTTCCCTAGTGGTCCAGTGGCTGAGACTCAGCACTCTCAATGCGGGGGGCCCCAGCTGGATCCCTGGTCAGGGAACTAGGTCCTACATGCCACAACTAAGAGTTCACATGCCAAAATTAAAGATCCTGTGTGTCGCAACCAAGACCTAGAGCAGCCAAATAAATAAATACATATATATATATATTTTTAGAAAAGAGCCACAGTGAACCCTACCGCCCTGGCTGGTGCCTGTTAGATGCATCTTGGTGGTAGATCGCTCTGCTGCTATGGCATCTCCCTCCAGAAAAAGGTTCTACGTCTGTTGATTGCAGTCAAATCACAGAGCGACGTGCCTGTCCCCTGGAAAGGCCTGGGGAGAACGATACCCGTGGATTGTTTTTAAACCGCACAAGTGAATGAAAATGATCCTTTGAATCTCGAACCTATGCAGAGGTTCAGATCCCTGAGGGAGACAGGACAGAGCTAAAAGAAAACCAGCGTGGCCTTCTTTCTTTCGTGATCTCAATGGACATGCAGGGCTTCTGAGTCTGAGCTCTTTCCCCTGATGAACAAGGGGTATCTGCTATCCTTTGCTGTGGAACATACCATCCGTAAATGTAGTGGCTTAAAGCAACCACCCTTTGTTTAGTTCACTGTTTGGGGGGTGGGGAGACAGCAATCTGTGCTTCTCTGCTGGGCTCAGCCGGGCTGATTCCTGAGTCCACCATCAGCTGCTGGGTGGGGGCCTTGCTTCTGGACATTGGCTGGCTGTTGACTGGGTGATGGGGGCCACTGATCATCCAACCATGTGTTCCTCACCATCCAAAAGGAAATCCTGGGCCTTCCACCTCACAGGCTTCAAACAGGTTGTGTGTCTGTGAGTGCATGCCTCTCTGTCCACAGCTGTAGTACACCAAGAAGCCAGAGGTTGGAGATATCTGTTCACATCTTACAAGGCACCAAGTTAAAACGCACGAGCGTGACTCTAAAACCGGATTCTTGTCAAACCGATGAGATGTGTCTGCTGATATCTTGCACTCTGAGGAGTACAACTTGATTTCAGTAGCACTCCTGCCAAAACTGCACACCTTGAATCTGGTCATGAAGAGACAGTAACCAGACTCAAGTTGAAAACAACCGGCCTACACTCTTTCCAAAATGTCAAGGGCGAGAAAGATAAAGAAAGGCCGGGCGACTGTTTTGAATTAAATTAGACTAAAAAGACTTGACAACAAAATGCAGTCTGTGATCTCGGATCAGCAGAAATAGCTGTAATTGATGAAGTCTGACTGTGGATTATGAATTAGATAGTAGTATTGTGTCAGTGTTTAAGCGCTCTAATTTCGGTAACTATACTGCAGTTATGCAAGAGAATATCCTTCTTCTTGGAAACGTGTACTAAGGTTTTTGGGGACAAAGGGACATCACATCTACAAATCATTCTCAAGTGGTTGAGAAAGGAATTACAGATACACATATATACATATTTGTACATGTATACATACTCAACCATGCAGCCATGAAATTAAAAGATGCTTGCTCCTTGGAAGGAAAGCTATGAGAAACCTAGACAGCGTCTTAAAAAGCAGAGACATCACTTTGCCGATCAAGGTCCGTATAGTCAAAGCTCTGGTTTTTCCAGTAGTCATGTATGGATGTGAGAGTTGGGCCATAAAGAAGGTTCAACACCGAAGAATGGATGCTTTTGAATTGCGGTGCTGGAGAAGACTCTTGAGAGTCCTTGGGACAGCAGGAAGATCAAACCAGTCAACCCTAAAGGAAATCAACCCTGAATATTCATTGGAAGAACTGATGCTATAGCTGAAGCTCCAAAACTCTGGCCACCTGATGCAAAGAGGTGACCCAATGGAAAAGACCCTGATACTGGAAAGATTGAAGGCAGAAGGAGAGGGCGGCAGCAGAGGATGTGACAGTTAGATAGCGTCACCAACTCAATGTTCATGAATTTGAGCAAACCCCAGGAGATGGTGGAGGATAGAGGAGACTGACCTGCTGCAATCCATGGGGTCACAAAGAGTTGGACACGACTTAGCAACTGAACAACAACAAAGCCTACACGTATATGTATGTGTGTATGTACATATGATGTATATTTTCTCTCTATATAGATATCTATATACATATCTATGTCTATCTAGAGAATGATGAAGCAAATGGCACAAAATGAAAACGCATCAGTAAATCTGGGTAAAGCATTTATGAGAGTCCCTTATTCTCAGAATTTTTCTGTAACTCTCCAATTATACATAAACGGAAATTTCCCTTCAAAAGGTCTACACACTCCTTCCCAAAGGACACAAACAACAGGGAAGCACAAAACAAAGCGAAACCAAGAAACAAACGGAAGCAAATCCATGACGCCGCCAGCTTGTGTGAGGACTGCTGTCATCTAGCAGAGCGAGCCCTGCTCCAGGGCAATTTTCTGGAGCCTAGCCTGCCCACCCCCATCACCTCCCGACCAACAGGGAGAGGCTTAGGTGGGAAAATCTGGGGTCTTGTTCCAACAGCGCCTGACCTCTGAGGAGGCTGCCGATGGGCGACGAAGGGGGCCCAGGGATGCATGCTGAGGCCGGATTGGGGTCAGAGGGCTGCGGTCTCGTGGGCTTTCCAGGAAAGCAGGATGGGTTCCCCAAGTGTTCCTCCGAGAGCTCTGTCCCTGATCCTCTGCCTTTGGCCCTTTAGAAAGAGCATGTAAACCGCTCCCACATGGCCCCCCACTTTCCCCCGGCTGGGACCTTGTAGACAGTCAACAAGAGATTATCATACTAAGCAAGGTAAGTCACACAGAGAGAGACGAATACCATATGCTATCACTCATATGTGGAATCTAAACTTTGATACAAATGAACTTATTCACAAAACAGAAACAGATTCTCAGACACAGAAAACAAACCAATGGTTACCAAAGGGGAAAAGGGATGGGAGGGGTAAATTAGGGGTTATTAAGCACATACAGACTAGTACCTGTGTGTTTGTATATATATGTGTGTATACATCACTGAATCACTTGGCTGCACACCAGAAACTAACACCGCATTGTAAGTCAACTAGGCTGCAGTTAGAAACAAAAAATCAAAAACAAAACAAGGGAAATCGGTGTGCCGAAGGAAGGTGGCGGGAAGCTGAGAAGAGGCCCCTGGGGAGTGCACGTGAGGTCCGGTCCAGCAGGCCCCGGGTGCAGCATCGCCTCTAAAGGTTGCCTTTTTCCTAAAGATGCTTCGCAACACTTAGCCCTAGGCTGCCACTTCTTCTCAGCAAGACAGGGAGAATGAAGGGTGCTAGCTCCAAAAAACGGCAGACATGTGCCTCACAAGCCCAGAAGGAAAACAGAGCCTGTAGCATGTGCAGGCAGCTTCCTCCTGTGTGTCTTTTTTTGAAATAAAGTTCACCATGAATGTAGATGTTTCTGTTTCTAGTATTTTTGTTTCACTGACAGTGAATTTCCAGCCCTGTGGTGATCTCACTTAAACTAATAAGAGAAGTTATTTTTAACCAACTGGATGCTGATTAAATGAGTGGCCTCCACTTGGGTTCTGTGGCTTTGCTTCTCTTGGCAGCTTGTTTGTGGGGTCAACGGTGTGGGGTCTGGAGGATTCGAGTCCCCTCTTGCCTTCTCCCTGTTGCACCCCAAGGCTTACTTGGGGTGTGCTTCTGTTTCTTCCCCTCCAAGGTAGGGCTGGCCTGGCTGCTCTCTCCACCAGCCCACCTCATTCTCTTAGCACTGTGTTCCACCCTCCCCAGCACACGCTACTCCAGCCTGTATTTCCCATAAAAACAGAAATGGAACGATCTCTTCTTTTATGTCTTCAGACAGAGAACTGAATGCTCACCTCTCAGGGCAAGCAAGAATATTTGAGAACAGCTAATTCCCAGGTCTGCCTGCAGGAGGGGCTGTGCCTCCAGGTGGGCTTTGGGGAAATTCTCCAATGGTGATGGGAGACTGAGACCCAAAAATTGCAGTACTTTGAGCAGCTGATAGAACTTATCCAGTTTAGGGTCTCCCAAAGGAATGTGGAAAATTCTGTACTCATTACCAGTTGGCACTGGCCAATTGTTTATTTATCTAGGGTAATGCAAAGCAGTGCTCAGACTTACAGGTGCTTTCAATACGTAGATAGACATACAGACACACAGACTGTTGGATGGCTGGATAGATGGCTGGATGGTTGAGTGGACAGAGAGATAGATGAATGGATGGATAAATGAATAGATAGATGATAGGCAGATAGATGAATGGATAAATTGAAGATAGATGGATTGTTGGATGGATGGATAGATGAATGGATGAGTAGATGGATGACAGGTAGACAGACAGCTGGATGGGTGGATAGATGGATAGATGGACAGATATAGAGGACTTCTTCACCTTCAAGGAGTTGACAGTGTATAATGACAAGTAAGAGATGAGTGACACAAAGGAGGAGGATAATTAGGGAGACTTCCTGAGGTGGCGGCCGTTAAGGTGGAATTTCATGGGAATTACGGTTAGGGGAAGGCGAAGAGGACACCGCACACAGAGACGGCTGGAGCATGGGCTAGAGAGACCCTGCAGACAGAGAGAACAGTGGCTCTAGGGAGACGAGCTCTGGGTGAGCCCTTGGCCCAGTGCTTCAGAGAATGAACTGGGTTTGGAACATCCCTGAGGGCTCGAGTGACTGCTCGGCAAGTCTGAGGAGGCTGCAGAGGGCAGCCCAGATGATCCTACCATAGTAAGGAGTCCCAGCTTGATCTATAGATTCAATGCAATCTCAGTCATAATTCTAAGCAAGTTACTTCGTGGATATGAACAAACTAATTCTGTAATTTGTAAGGAGAGACAAAGACCCAGAATAGCTCACTCGTTATTGAAGAACAAGGTTGAAGGCCTGACATGAAAACTTCAAGACTTGCATAAAGATGCAGAAGCCAATACAGTGTGGTACTGGTGAAAGAAAAGACAAACATTAATGGAAACCAATGGCCCAGAAATAGACCCCCATAAATGTAGTTGACTGATCTTTGACAAAGGAGCAAAAGCTATACAATGGAGCAAAAACAGTCTTTTGAATATAGATGCTGGGACAACTGAATATCCACATGCAAAAGAAAAGAATCTAGACCCAGACCTTACACCCTTCACAAAATTTAACTCAAAGTGGATCACAGACCTAAATGTAAAATGGAAAACTACAAAACTCTTAGAAGATAATGCAGGTGAAAACCTAGAGACCATGTGTATGGTGATGGCTTTTTCAATACAACACCAATGGTACAATCCATGAAAGAAGTAATTGATAAGCTGGACTCCCTTAAAATTAAAAACTTATGCTTTGCAAAAGACTATTAAGAAAATGAAAAGCCAAGCCACAGACTATGGAAGTTATTTGCAAAAGACATATCTACTAAAGACTATCATGCAAAATATACAAAGTGAAGTGAAAGTCATTCAGTCGTGTCCAACTCTTTGTGACCCCATACACTGTACAGTCCTTGGAATTCTCCAGGCCAGAATGCTGGAGTGGGTAGCTGTTCCCCTTCTCCAGGGGACTTTCCCAACCCAGGGATCGAACCTAGGTTTCCCGAATTGCAGGCGGATTCTTTACCAGCTGAGCTCCCTGGGAAGCCCTAAAATATACAAAGAACTCTTGAAATTCAATATTAAGAAAATGAACAACTCGATTACAAAATACACAAAAGGCATTTCCCTGATGGTCCAGTGATTAAGACTACGTGCTCCCAATGCAGGAGGCATGAGTTCAATCCCTGGTCAGGGAACTGGATCCCACCTGCTGCAATTCAAACCCAGTGCAGCCAGATAAATAAAAAATGAATATTAAAAAAATTCACAAAAGACCCAGACAGATACCTCACTAAAGAAGATATACAGATGGCAAGCAAGCATATGAAAAATTGCTCCATGACATTTGTCATAAGGAAAGGCAAATTTAAACAAGGAGATACAACTGCACAGCTAGTAGAATGGCCAAAATTCAGAACACCGATGACACCAGACACTGGCAAGGATGTGGAGCAACAGGAACTCTCATTCCTTGCTAATGGGAATGCAAACTGATACATCCACTTTGGAAGACAGTTTGGCAGTTTCTCACCAAGCTAAACATCTTTTACCATGTGATCCAGCAGTCACAGTCCTTGATATTTACCCAAATTAGCTGAAAACTTTGTTGTTTAGTTGCTCAGTCGTGTCCGACTCTCTCTGTAACCTCATGGACTGTAGCCCACCAGGCTCCTCTGTCCATGGGATTCTCCAGGCAAGAATACTAGAGTGGGTTGCCATTTCCTGCTCCAGGAGATCCTCCCAGTTCACGGATAGAAGCCACGTCTCCCCCGTCTCCTGCACTGCAGGTGGATTTTCTACTGCTGAGCCGTGAGGAAAGGCCAGCTGAACACTTAACTTCACACAAAAACCTGTACATGAATGTTTATAGCATTTTTGACAATTTTCATAATTTGACAATTTCGTAATTCATCTTTTGATTTCAGTCAGACAGGACTAAGCACACACACACATAGATATAGATGCACAGACATACACACATATATAATTGTCTCTGTGTGTGCTGTAACATAAATGTTGTTGTTTAGTCACTGAGTCATGTCTGACTCTTTGAAACCCCATGGACTGCAGCCCACCAGGCTCCTGTGTCCAAGGGATTTCCTAGGCAAGAATACTGGAGTGGAGTGCCATTTCCTACTCCAAGGGATCTTCCCAACCCAGGGATTGAATCTGCTTCTCTTAGTCTCCTGCATTGGCAGAAGGGTTCTTTAATGCTAGTGCTCCCTGGGAAACCCTTTTTATCTGTATCTGCATTTATTTGTAAAAAAACAAACCGGTAGCAGTGTTATCATCAGGGTCAAGGTTGGGGGAAGGGAGAGGCAACCTCTATTCTATAGTCTGTAACAGTTCGGTATTTGTCAAAGAGCATCTACCATTTATGTAAATAAGGCAAAAAGGAACTTGCTGCTGGGCATTGCCTCTGGTCATGTTGCCTGGCAGTTTAAAAATACAAAGCTATATTGGAGCACACACAATTCAGTCAGCAAGTATTGAGTGCTTCATCTGTGCCAGGCACTCTACCAGGTGTGGGGGACGCCAGGGTGAAGGCATCTCCGTTTAGGGTGCAGGCAGCACCCATGAGGGAAGAGGGGGTCGCTTTCTCAGTTTTTTCTCTCAGGCTGAAAAGGTTCTGCAGAGTTTGGGGAAACTTACTGTGATTCCTTGTCCTCAGAGAAGCCGTGTGGAGATCCGCCCTCCTTCCCACACACCATCCTGCAAGGCCGCACCGGCTTGGAGATGGGGGACGAGTTGCTGTATGTGTGCGCCCCGGGCCACGTGACTGGCCGCCGCGAGACGGCCTTCACCCTGCTTTGCAACAGCTGCGGGGAGTGGTTCGGGCTGGTCCAGGCCTGCGGGAAAGGTAAGCAGGAAAGCAACTCCGTGAGCGCTGTGCGGATGGCTCCCCGGCTGCCTTGTTCTACCGCCTGCGCTGCCCCATGCGTCTGATTGAAATTATATGGTGGTGGTGGTTTAGTAGCGAAGTGGTGTCCAACTCTCGCGACCTCGTGGGCTGTATCCTGCCAGGCTCCTCTGTCCATGGGATTCTCCAGGCAAGAACACTGGTCGGGGTTGCCATTTCCTCCTCCAGGGGATCTTCCCAACCCAGGGATCGAACTCAAGTCTCCTGCATTGGCAGGCGGATTCTTTACCACTGAGCCAGCAGGGAAGCCTGAATGAAATTATAGCTGAGGCTAAAAAGACTCCTGGTGGGCAGAGCTCCTGAAACCTGATCTGACTCCCCATTCCCTCATCAGCATTTACCTGGAGGGTGAGTCTTCTGCATTCTACCTACCCCTGCCCAGCCCCTTGGGCATTCTCCCAGGGAATTAAATTTCTCTCTCTCTCCTGTGACTCCTACACCCTGAACCTCATGCCAACCCTGCGTTGCTCCCTGACCTCACAGGTCTCCTCTCTCCCCAGGACTCCTTCAGGGCCACCTTCCTGATGCCCCATGATATCTGAGTACCAAGCGGAAGTTGGCTCTATAGAGGGGGAGGACTCCAGCACCATGATGCTACTGAATGTATAGGGCAGTTTGTCCCCAGGATGTCCAGCAGATCATGCGGTAGAACTGTGATGAGACTAGGGTGCTGTCCTGTCTGTGAGCTTCACTCATGGCCTGAGCTGTGTTTGCTGTGTTCATTGCAGTTTACTGTCCATAGTGTGAACACACTGCCCACTGCTTCTGCTGGTGGTCACTTGCCTTGTTCTCATGTTCTGATCGTCACAAACTTACGCTGCCATGATCTTTGCCATCTACATCATTCATTTCGCACCTGAACACCTTTCTGTTGGTTTTTGGGAGAGGCGTCACTGCCCATGGGATAGGTGGGTGTCCAGCTTCTGTGGACGCTGCCAGAGAGTTTTCTAAAGTGTTTGGACCATTTTCTGCTCCCACCAGCTGTGTGGAAGAGTTCTGCGTCAGCATCCTCGCCAAGCTTCAGGACCGTGAGGCTTTTTACCGTTCTGCTAAGCTGGTGACTGCTCTGTCAGATCCATTTCTCTACCCAAGCACTTATCGCATGCTAATGGAGCATGATCAGTGTCTCCTCGGAAGAACTTCTGTCCCAGATGTTTGCCATTTCTCTAATTGACTTGATTAGGCATCTTCCTGGTGGCTCAGATGGTAAAGAATCCGCCTACAACGCAGGAGGCCCCAGGTTCAACGCCTGGGTAGGGAAGATCCCCTGGAGTAGGGCATGGCAACCCACTCCAGTATTCTTGTCTGGAGAATCCCATGGACAGAGAGGAGCCTGGCGGGCTACTCCAGTCCGACTCCAAGAGTTGGACACGGCTGAGGGACTAACACACACACATATAATATAGGATTTCTTCTTTACATAAAACTTTATGTGTTAAAATGTTCTCTCTCACTCCGTGGCTTGTGTTTTTCCCCTCGGAGTGTTTTTTGATGAACACTGAGATTTTGTTGTTGCTGTCTCAAACTCTCTGTGTGCAGCTTAAATTTTTTTCTGTGTGTAATTTTTAAACAGATTTTTGGTTTTTTAGTTATTATAAATTGACAGTTTTTGGTAAAGTGCAATAAAAATGAATTTGCATAAAGCTAAAGCAAAGATATTCCAAATATAAATAAAAATAGACATAAAATTCCCCCATCAAATTGTTACAAAAACTTCTAAAAGCTTCCTACTTGCTTGTCACATACTCGTAACAAAGTGACAGACTGGGACAAATCCTTGAAACACAATTTGAGCCATTTCCCAGCACTTTCCTCTGTTGCCGGTGTCTTGTGGCAGGCAGGAGCTCCACCAGGCCTAATGGATTCACCTGTCCGAGAAAAATCAGGCTGAAAACCTGACTTCCTGTTTGTGGAGCGTGTCACCTCAAAACAGACCCGAACTCACCCCGAGGAGTCAGTGAGCTGGCTGCATTTCTGACGCTGCATCATCCCACGAGCCACACCCACCACACTCAAACCGGCTGTTTACTGGCCCCAGCAGGATGAGAACTAAATGCAGGTCTTGTGTGTCTGAAACGGTGTTTCTTTTCTCACCGCAAAGCAGAGTTGTTGGAGCTTTCAGCTGCTGGTCAGGAATTTTGATTTCTACACTTGCCTGAATATACAGACCGTTAACAGTTTTCAGTATCTGTGTCATTGTAAGTGTGTGTTACAAGACCACTGTCACCAGGGATTCGACTCCACCTTTACATGTATTTTTCCAATGAACTTTTTTGATTAAGGAACTTTTTCAAATTGGAGAGGAGTCATCTTGGGGAGGGTGGACCAAACGGGATTTTGGAGTTGGACGGGTCTGAGTGTGAACAACAACATGCCTTATACGACTGACCAGCCATTCATTCATTCACTCTCTCCCCTGCCCTTCATCTGGCAGGGTCTGAGCTACTGTGTAATCAAGATTGAGCAAAACTGTCCCAACCCTAAAGGTAACTAGTAAACTGAGTGCCTTAGAAGAGACAGAAAAGCCACAGATGGTGAGGTAAAAGGGAAGCTGGAAAACGAGGTTTCACAGAAGGTGAAACTTTAAAGGAAGTATATGTTCCCAGGTGGAAGAAGTGCTCAAAGGATATACAGATCCAATCCAAGGAAGCTAAAAAGTGTACACTGGCTTCAAAGTATAAGAAGATTCTGGAAGCCTCCTGTTTTCCACGCGTCTCTGAGGCATGGAACGCACCTAGGCAGCACCGCAGTGAACACAGAACAAGCTGCAGGGAGGAAGAGGGTGGAGGCAGACAACTACTGCTGCTCACCAGGAGGGCCGGCTGGGGCGCAAAGCAGGGGGGCTGGAGGGGGATCAGGCGCCCAGAGAGGGGCGAGGTTGTTTTGTTTTGTCTTCCTGCTCGCTGCTGTTATTCTAAGATGGTAAGTACCTCACTCAGAACACGACCAGTGTTATGGTCTGAGCCCAGTGGAGCCCGATCTTTTGGCCACCTGTTGCGAAGAGCCGACTCATTGGAAAAGACCCTGATGCTGGGAAGGATTGAGGGCGGGAAGAGAACGGGGCAACAGAGAATGAGATGGTTGGATGGCCTCACTGACTCAATGGACGTAAGTCTGAGCAAGCTCTGGGAGATGGTGAAGGACAGGGAAGCCTGGTGTGTTGCAGTCCGTGGGGCTGCAAAGAGTTGGACACAACTGAGAGACTAAACAGCAACGTGAAGGGACCTTCTTTCCCTTTCACTGTTGTGCTGATGGAGGAGGGTATTAGGCCCCCTCACTGAAGGATGTAGAGAGTTGTGTGATGCTGGCCTTGTCTCCTTGTGCATGATTGACTCTATCCCCCTGTACAACAGAGAGTCAAAGGCAGGCAGTGGCTCTAGCTGTCTAATACTTGGGTGAGAAATTAGTTGCCACCAGCAGGCGTCTCAGATTCTGGAGACAGCAGCTGATCCTTCCAGAAAGGCATGGCCCGTGTAGCTTTATGACTCAAGGGAGACCCTGTGGGCAATCAGCTGGTGACTTTCTAACGTGTGGCTCCCAGGCACTCCAGACCTGTGGCCCTGCTGTCTCACCTCCCCAGGGAGCACCTGTCACCTCTGCCCTGGGCTCAGCCACTCCCCTCCCTACACATCAGAGCCCCCACCGCAGAGCATTTCCTGCTGTTCCCTGTGAGCTGCTGGAGCCTGCTCCAAGCCCTCTGGCAGAACTGCTCCAGAGGTTCCTGCCCTTTCTTCCCCTCACAACCTCTCCAGACTCAGAGAGCCTCAAGGCTCGGGAACCTTGGAGGTCAAGTGTTAAAAGAACTTGGAGCTCAGATGACTTTGGTCTCAGAGATTCTAGGCGCTTGGAGGCTCTGGGCTACTATGAAGACTGTCTCACTCAAATCTGTCATTGTGTGGGCATGTTGAAGACTTGAGTTAGATTCTCTAAAAGCAGAGCCTATTCACCTGCAGATGGCTTGTCGAGGGCGAGTAAGGGAGGCAGGGAAGTTGAGAGGGGAGGAATTAAGGATGCAGTCTCAGGTGGATTCCGGCTTTGCCTGATCTCTTGGGGAGCTAGGGAGCATGACTTGCACCGCAGGGTTGGTCCCACTTGGAAGCAAGGGGATGGGCCTGAGTTCCTCTGTTCTAGTCTGTCATTGGCTGCAGCAAAATGAAAGTGCTAGTCACTCAGCTGTGTCCAACCCTGTGCTACCCTATGGACTATAGCCTGCCAGGCTCCTCTGCCCATGGAATTTTTCAGGCAAGGATACTGGAGTGGGTTGCCATTCCTTTCTCCAGGGTATCTTCCTGACCCAGGGAATCGAACCCGGGTCTCCTGAACTGCAGGCATCAGGTGGCTTGCAATTAAGGCTCCCATTCCTCCAAGGGCAGTGCTCTGGAGGAAGGGCAGCTGTTGCTTATTAAAGCATCAGTTCAGTAGAGCAGACATTTCAAAAAAATTTTTTAGATCCACTAGTAATGTGGGGACTGCCTGAACGAGCACGATGAAATTTAAACTCTGTAATGGTGGTCACCGACTCGATGGACATGAGTCTGAGCAAGCTCTGGGAGTTGGTGATGGTCAGGGAAGCCTGGCGTGCTGCAGTCCATGTAGTCACAGAGTCAGACATGACTGAGTGACCGAACTGAACTAAATGGTGAGCAGGTGTGAATGCACAGGGGTACATCCACCCAGAGGGGTCAGACAGTGGCTGGTGCAGGAGGGCACCTCAGCCACACACCAGCCACCCAGGTTGTACGTTCACTGTGACATTAAGGTCCAGCCTCAAGTGGTGGCGGTGAGGTCTCTCACTGAAGCACAGGGACTTCTGCCTTGACCATCAACCTGAAGGGTGGGGGCTTCTTTAACTGCCGTTTCTCTAGTTTTGGGTCCTAGAGTCCAGGGCTGGGTCTGGCCATTTTGTTTTCCCTTCTATGTAAATCCACACATCTTCTTCTTGGTTTACATTCCCAGTTGGGCAGCACAAAACATCCGTCCTACCTCTCCAATGTTCTCAGTGTTAGTTGCTCAGTTGTGTCTGACTCTTTGTGACCCCAGGGGCTGTACCACCAGGCTCCTCTGTCCGTGGAATTCTGCAAGCAAGAATATTGCAGTGGGTTACCATTCTCTTCTCCAGGGGATCTTCCCAACCCAGGGATCAAATCCGGGTCTCCTGCACTGCAGGCTACATTCTTTACCAGTAGGGCCACCAGGGAAGCCCAGTGTTCCCAGTGCTACGTGCTCAGTATCTGGCTATAATTGGTTATTGCCCTCATCACAGAAAAGTCCTGCTGCTTTGCTCTTTACCTGTGTGTGCAGATTTCCATGTTATGTTGGGTTGTCCTTGGGCTTTTTATTATACCGAGTCCCATACAGTCTTCAAAGCCATAGCCATCTCTGGCCACTTGTACCCTAGGGACAGTCTCTGACCTCCCACCACTCCAAGCGGCTGCCCCTGGCCACATGATCCCAGTGCCATGCAGATTCCAGGGCACAGTGCCTGCTCCCTACTTGCTGTCCTGGTCACTTGTTGCCTCTGACACCTCTGCCCTATGGTTTCCCTGGCGGCTCCTGCTGTCTCCTGACTCAGCACCCTGTGGCCCCGTGGCCTCTGCAGGGTAGCACAGGATAGACACCCCAGGATGGGAGAGACTCATAGACCCTTGCTCTCTGATTTACCCCGTGTTTCTCCTTTAAAGGTGGCTTCCCTGGTGACTCAGACGGTAAAGAATCTGCCTGCAGTGCAGAAGACCCAGGTTCCATCTCTGAATTGGGAAGATCCCCTGGAGAAGGGAATGGCAACCCACTCCAGTATTCTTGCCGGGAGAATCCTATGGACAGAGGAGCCCAGCGGGCTACAGTCCATGGGGTCACAAAAAGTGCAACACGACTGAGTGACTAACACTTCACTTCTCCTCTAAAACTTGCCCTGACAAAGGGTATCTGCTAAGACAGGCTCTGAAAAGCCTTTGAGATCTTCCACCCCAAGCTCCATGGTTCTGTTTGTGCATTCTGGTCTGTGGTATCAGGAAAGTGAGCAACCCCAAGCTTGACCTCAGTCTTCCAGCCCGACCACCTCTGAGTCCCACAACAGATAGACAACGGTTCTCGTCCCCTCCCTGGTCTGCTGCACCTGTGGCAACAAGACTCGTTCCCCCGTTGGGCACTGAGAAGAGAGCTCAATGCCAAACCTGTCCCATGTTATCTCTGTCTTGGGAGTTGTCTTTTGTTTTTGTTTTGTTTTTTGACAACTCTCTTGAGGCTTAATTTGCATACAAGAAACAGTACCCATTTAAAATATAAAAGTCCTGGTGGTTCAGTGGCTAAGGTACCATGCTCCCAAGGCAGGGGGCCTGGGTTTGATCTGGAGTCAGAGAACTAGATCCCACATGCTGCAACTAAGACCCGGCCTAGCTAAATAAGGGAAACCACCAGCAGAACCAAATTGCAGAATATTTCCATCCTCCCCAAGCCTCCTCATGCTGCTTTCTGATAGAGGAGTTTTATATGCTTTATCCTAGCTCATCTCACAAGTCTGAGTAGAAACAGCCACCTCCTGTTGACAGATGGGACAACTGAGGGACAGAGAGGCTCGGTAACTTCCCATGCCAGCCAGCCAGAAAGCAGAGCCAAGATGTAAAACCAGGCACTCTCACTCTGGCATCTGTGTCATGTCCATGTGCTTCTCTGGGGCCTCTAAAAGCGTGAGGGCAGAGCAGGGCTTGCTTTGCAAACGAGCTGTTCTCTCACCAAGTTTCTTTGCTATTTTCTCTCATTTCTGAAGCCCTTCTTTTGTTTTCTTAAATTAACTTCAATTTCTGTTTTCCTCCATCTTCTAGACTTCCTTCATAGAATAAAAGCCAGAGACTGAACTGAATTTAGAATTTCCTTGTCAATATTGCCATATTTGTTCAGAAGTTCATTGAACCAGTGGTTATTTCTGGCTTGTCTGGCTGCCTTTTTTCAAAATTACTATTTTTAAAGTCTGTGTAGCCAAGACCAGAGGGGAAAAAAAGAAGGCATGTGTGGGCTTCCAGAAACGCAACATGAAAAAGCATGAAAAGTGGCAGCATTGGAGAGCCCAGAGTTCTGGGCTCCGGCTTGTACACTCCTGCCCTGGATAAAGGCACGGTCTGGGTGCCCCTTTTTACCCCGATTCCTGTTGATCTGTTGTCTTCTGTTTTCCTAAAGTAACAGTCAATTATAAACACAGGGGGAGGGATTTGATTTTTGCCAAGAGAGCCCATGAAGTTTACATTTCCTGGACCCGTTGGTCTAAACCAGAAGGCCGGGTATTGGGCAGACCAGGTTTCAAGAGAGTGTGGGGAAGGGGTCACAGTTGCTGGATGGTTCCAGAGAGCTCAGACGGGAAAGCAGAGAGGCGAGAGAAATAGCACCTCAACAGGCAAAGAGCTGGTGTTCCCCATCGTGATGGCAGAATGTAACTTGGGGTTGACATTCGGTGAGTAACAAACTTTACCGTTACTCAGGAGGGGAAAAACAGCCTTGGGTTACTTTGTCATGAGTAGACTCTGTAAAAACAGTTGCTGTCTGTGTCTTCACTTGAGGTTTTGGTGTGGCTGAGGCTCTGACATAATGAGAGCCTGTTTCTGAGCCAGACCTTGACCTGAGAGCCTGGGCAGACAGGAGGGGCTTGGCTCTGAGCACCGGGCTGCTGTCCAGGGATGCTCTAGGCCCAGAGAGCTCTGAGGGCAGAATCTCCAGATGGACAGATAGATACACACAGAGCTCAGAGTGACCGTAAGGGTCCAGGTCAAGGCAGGCCCACCAGGCAGGAGTGGGCTTATTGTGGTCACTCAGTCGCTAAGTTGTGTCCCACTCCTTGCGACCCCATGGACTGCACCATGTCAAGCTTCCCTGTCCTTCACAGTCTCCTGGAGTTTGCTCCAATTCACATCCATTGAGTCAATGATGCCATCCAACCATCTCATCTCAAATCCCCAGCTCTAACATCATACACTAGGCCAGTAAGAAGGGCGGGTAGAGGAGAACACGGCTCCTTTCCTGCCCATATTCCAGGTGCCTTTTGACTTCTTAAGCTCATAGGGTGGGTTACACGGGAAAAGGAATTTAGCTGAGATTGTGTCCAGTACTAGGACTGAGAGGTTGTTTAGCATTCTTTGCTACTGTCATGAACCAAATAATGATGACAGCCAGTTCCGAGCAGGGGAGAAACAGGGAGGACCCCTGAAATAAATGGTTTTAGGCAGCTGCTAGGAACGTCCCCCCGAACCCCCTCCCGGGGCCAACGAACCATGAGCAGCGGCTCCTTGAATCCACCTCGTAGCGTCATCATGGCGGCAGCTCTGTGCGTGGAAAACCCGGGGAGCCAGATATCGCGAGAGTGCAGCCTCACGTGGGCACCAAAATCTGTTATCTAAAGTGGGTCCAGGTGCTGGCAGTTCCCAAGCCAGTAAAGAAACGGTTGGTGGGAAGGTAAGTTTGCTTGATTTTGGAGGCCGGCAATTAGGGGTAGGGTGTTGTCCAAAGGCTGACTCCTCCCCCAACCCCCACCACCGACAACCAGTGGGCAAGAGCTTTTAAAGGGGAGTTTGGGAGGCATGGAGGCAGAAGGAGGGAGCTGCATGCAGAAACAGCGCAGTGAGCTCTGAGTCTTCTTGATTGCTTTAAGTACCGTTGATCTTCATTTCCCGGGTTGGTTGGTTCCCGTTTCTTTGAGGCCAGTTCTCAGAATTGTGGCACCTTATGTTAGGCTACCTCTGGCCTTTATGTAGTTAACTTCTTCCACCTGGTGGGGATTTCAGTGTCTACAAAATAGCCTTCATCGAGCGGTAGTAGTAACATCAAAGATCATGGATCGCGCTTCCCTGGTGGTCTAGTGGTTGAGTCCACCTTGCAGTGCCTGGGACACCGGTTCGATCCCTGACCAGGGAGGATCCCACGTGCTGTGGAGCAACTAAGCCGGTGCGCAGCTACTGTGCCTCTGATTTAGAGCCCGGTACCTGCAACCACTGAAGCCTGTGTGCCTAGAGCCCGTGTTCTGCAACAAGAGAAGCCACAACAATGAAAAGCCTGTGCACCGCAACTACAGAGCAGACCCTGCTCTCTGCAACCAGAGAAAGCCCTCATGCAGTGAGGAAGACCCACCATAACCAAAAAATAAATAAATCTTAGAAAAAATCGTGGATCACCATAACAAATATAATGAGGAAAAGTAAAATAAATGGGCAAATGAGTGTTTTAAAAGATACATATTTAGTTAAACATGCAATTATATCACTTACATGAAATCTAGAAAATGAAACGAGCTAGTGAATAAAACAAAATAGAAGCTGACTGGAACTTCCTTGGCGGTCCAGTGGTTAAGACCGTGCACTTCCACTGCAGGGGACACAGGTTCAGTGCTGGCTGCAGAATGAAGATCTCACATGCCGTGCAGTGTGGCAAAAAAAAAAAAAAAGCCAACTCACAGATAATGGGAAACGAATAGTTACCAGTGGGGAGAGGGGAGTGGGGTGAGCAGCGTAGGGGGAGGGGATAAAAAATGAAATCTTTATCACAGAATTTTATGGACTCGTGTGTAAAACTGTTGAAAATTGTAGAGCACTATAGAATTTAAAGAATCTTTCATTCCATTAAAAAGTTTGGAAAACCATACATCCAAATCATAAGAGAACAGGTTAATAAATGATCATAAAATAAAAGCAATTTAGCCACCCCACAGGTCAAGAAGTTGAATGCTGCCAGGGTCCCCAGAAGAATGTGCTCTTGTGCAGGATCTCATGGCGGTGAGAGTCCGTGGCGTGTCTGCCAGGTGAGAGTCCGTGGCGTGTCTGCCAGGTGAGAGTCCGTGGCGTGTCTGCCACAATGTGTGTTGCCTTTTCTGCAGTTCGTGGCCATTTGCAGGATATCCAGCTTCTGGTTATTATGAACATGCTTGCGCATGTCTTTTGGTGCCCACGTGCACACACTTAGGAGGAGAACTGCTGTATGTCACATCCACTGGAAAAGGGAGAGGCTACCCACTCCAGGATTCTTGGGTTTCCCTTGTGGCTCAGCTGGTAAAGAATCTGCCTGCAATGCAGGAGACCTGGGTTCGATCCCTGGGTTGGGAAGATCCCCTGGAGAAGGGAAAGGCTACCCACTCCAGTATTCCGGCCTGGAAAATTTCATGGACTGTTTAGTCCATAGGGTCCCAAAGAGTCGGACACGCCTCGGTGACTTTCACTTTCCACTTTCATATCCTTGTTAACACTAGAGACAGTCGGTCTGTTTAATTTCAGCCATTCTGGTGCTAGATAATGGAATCTCACTCTGGCTGTGATTAGCATTTCTCTGTTACTAATGAGGTTAAGCATCTTCACACGTGTATAATGACTATTTAGTTTTTTTTTTTTTTCAGCCGTGCTGCATGGCATGTGGGATCTTAGTTCTCCAGCCAGGGAACAAACCTGTGCCCCCTGTAGTGGAAATTTCGTCTTAACCCCTGGACCACCAGGGAACTCCCAATACCTTTTCTGTGATATGCTGATTCAAGTATCTTGCCAACGTATCTACCATTTGTCTGCCTATTTATTATTGATTTGTAAGAGTTCTTTATAACTTCTGCAACCCTCCAGAGGTTATATGTGCTGCAGTTATCTTCAAATCTGTGGCAGGCATTTGAATGCTCTTCATGGTGGCTTTTGACGAACAGAAGTTCTTAAAGTTAATGTAACTTGATTGTCTGTCTTTGTGCCAATACCAAACACAGTCTTTGAAAGTACTCCAGTTTTATAGTAAATCTTAAAATCTTGTAGCATACGTGCTACAGCATTTCTCTTTTTTCCTTGTCTCTTCTTGGCCCTTTGCATTTCCATAAATTTTAGCATCAGCTTGTCAGTGTCTGAGATTTTTATTCAGTTCAGTTCAGTTCAGTCGCTCAGTCGTGTCCGACTCTTTGCGACCTCATGAACCACAGCACGCCAGACGTCCCTGTCCATCACTAAGTCCCGGAGTCTACCCAAACCCCTGTCCATTGAGTCAGTGATGCCATCCAACCATCTTATCCTCTGTCGTCCCCTTCTCCTCCTGCCCTCAATCTTTCCCAGCATCAGGGTCTTTTCAAATGATTAATTGGGGCAGACTGACAGCTTAACAATTAAACTTCCATTATACTAACGTGGGATAGCCCTTCACTACTTAAGTCATCTTTTAATTTTGCTCAGAAATACTTTGTACCATTCCATGTACAAATCTTACACATCTTTTGTTAGATTTATTCCTAGGAATTTGGGGGTGGTAGTGGTTATGCAACGACAGTCGGGCTTTCCAGGTGGCACAGTGGGAAAGAATCTGCCTGCTAATGCAGGAGATGATCCCCTGGAGTAGACAATGGCAACCCACTCCAATATTCTTGCCTGGAAAATTCCACGGACAGAGGAGCCTGGTGGGCTACAGTCCATGGGGTCACAAAGAGTCAGACACAACTAAAAGACGGCACACACATGCTATGGCAAACAGTATCTTCTAATTTTTTTTCTGTTTATTGCTGGTATATCGAGACACAGTTGGTGTTTTATGTGGCCTGTAGAACCAGTGTCCTTGATAAACTCATCTGTTAATTCTAACAGTTTGTATGTAGGTTCTTTGGGTTTATCTGTGATACAGTCATAGCGTCTAAGAATAACAGTTTCATTCCATTTGTTCCAGCCCCTGTGCTTTTTATTCCCTTTCTGTGTTCCATGCTGGCTCTGTGCCTTGGGCCTCATGAGGCTTTTCCCTCTTTCCTTCCAGATGATGCAGAGGTACATATTGACTATGAAGATAATTTCCCTGATGATAGATCCGTGTCATTCAGAGAGCTCATGGAGGACTCCCGCACAGAGGCAGAGGAGGACAGGAGTCAGGAAGAACCCTCTGAGGAGGCTCCAAAACAGGACCATCTGGTCTCTATGCCTGTGGCAAGAGAAGACAGAGCCCAGGACACAGGCTTTGTGCCAACCACAGGCCTGCTGGGCGCTGGGAGCCCTGTCCCCACAGAGCTTCCCGGATCCCAAGGCAGTGGGAAGGACATGTTCTGGTCTCCTGCTGGGACCTTCCGCAAGCCTGAGTGGGAAAAGGAGATGGATGATGACACCAAAAAGCACCTTCCTGCTGGAGACCACCACAGGGGCACCACGTTGGCCCCAGGGGAGCCGGAAACCAGGGTCATCTATCACAGCACTGATGGTCCCCCGGGGCCCTCTCTGGGCAGGAATGACAGCAAGGCCGGTGACGCAATGGTGAGCAGCAGCGATGAGTCCTGGTTAGATGGCTACCCTGTGACTGACGGGGCTTGGAGGCAGACAGAGGCAGGAGAGGAGGAAGACGAGGAAGAGGAGGACAAAGGAGATGGATCAGTAGGGCTGGAAGAAGGCATCCTGATTACGCCCAGCCAGCCTGCCCTTGCGGAAGGGAAGCAGTCCAGGAGCACCACCCTCACACCCAGTGAGGACGTGACTTCACTTCTTCCCTCTCAAACAGTAGATGGAGAAGCTTTGGCTCTCAGACCCGTGAATGTGTCTGAAACTGAAGGTCCTGGCAAAGGGGCTGGGGATTTGACTGGAAATCAGTCAGCCCTTCCCTGGGGATATGCCACAGAGAAGCCTCCCACGTCCACCCTGCCCTATGAACTCACCAGGTCTACCCTGGAGACCGTGACAACCGCCGTCCAGAAGACGCCCAGCCTTACTCCCTCAACTGTCGTGGTGGCCACGCAGACTCCACTGGAGACCACTGCCCCTGTCGTCCAGGATACCTTCCCATACCTGCTGTCGGAGGACTTCCTGGGACAGGAGGTCCCCGGCCCGGGTGCAAGGGAGGAGCTTCTTCCAACCTTGGAGCCCTGCGCCGGGGGCAAGTGTTCCAGCCTCGGCAGAGGCCCCATCATTGCCACGATCGTCACGGTTCTGTGCCTGCTGCTGTTCCTGGCAGGCGTGGGGGCTGTGTGGGGCTACCGAAGGTGCCAGCACAAGAGCTCTGTGTACAAGCTGAATGTTGGCCAGCGGCAGGCCCGGCACTACCATCAACATATTGAGATGGAGAAGGTCTAGCCACCTTGGGGTAGAGGGGCTTCCCCGAAGCCCCCTTGGGAGGAAAATAAACTGTGACACATCACAGTGAGAAACACTGCCATTTCACTAGCGCATGAGACAGGTGGAGTGGGGCTGCTCTTCTCTCCCTCAGTCTTCGTTTTCTAGGCTGAGAAGCGGGTCTGGAAGCAGCTGGCAGGGCAGGGAGGCTTGGGCGGGGTCATCACACGTCAGCAGCCCCTGGACCACCTGTTCTGGGACCTGTTGCCCTAACCCCAGACCTGTGCTTTGGCCCTAATTCCAGCTGGAGGTCAAAACTCACCTCTTCATCATACTATCGTCTTCTTCTTTTATTTTTTTAAAGAAAGAAATGAGTCTGCAGCCTGAAATTTTCGAAATAGGCGTGACAGTATTTGAGAGCAACGCTATTTTGGATCAGGTATTTAATTGTTGGGAGTGGGAGAGGGAAGAAAAACAATGAGTTATTTCCTTTTAATGTTGTGATGTTGCTGAGGGCAAATGAGCCAAGATCCAGGACATAGCCTAGAAGCTCTGAGATTTTTTCAAAATTGTTTATTGCAATTGGAAAGAATTTACAACTGACATTTGTTGGGGGGAGGGGAGGAGGGTGGGACACACATCCAAACTGTTCCCTCTGTCCTGTGAATCCAACAAGGTTAGCTTTGTACCGGTAAGCACCATTTCCTCTCAGAAGCAGTGGCCTGGTTGTCCTTGACCAGTCTGTGCCTAGGAATGTCTTAGAGTTTTTGCCAGGACTAACAAAACTCAGTCCTTGGCTTCCTCTCTCAGGATTAACCATTTCTCTGAACGCCAGGAAGAAAGAATGACCTAGGAGGGAAAAAATGTTTAAAGAGGGCGAAGGACTAGAATATCAAGCACGGGTACCTACTTGATGGAGAAGCAGAGGAATTACAAAGGAATATGAAGTGATACCCTGTTGTGATGACTGTGAGCTGTCTGGAAACAGCCTGAGGGCATCACAGGCTTCCCCGGCTGGTGAGCATCCAGTTCACGGCGTCCCAGGCACTTTATGGTGACTCGGCCCGCATCACTTCTGACGGCAGTCCTCAGACCAGCGGCGTAGACGTCACCTGGGAACCTGCTGGAGATGCAAGTCCTCTGATTCCACCCTGGATGAAGGGGAGGCCCGAGGGGTGGGGCCCAGCCGCGGGTGTGCGTGCTCAGTCATGTCTGACTCTTTGCAACCACATGGGCCGTAGCCCACTAGGCTCCTCTGTCCGTGGGATTCTCCTGGCGAGAATCTTGGAGTGGGTTGCCATTTCCTCCTCCTGGGGATCTTCCCAACCCAGGGATCAAACCTGTATCTCCTGGGGCTCCTGCGTGGGTAGGTGGATTCTTGACCGCTGAGCCACCTGGGAAGCCCATTTATTGATTTGGTGTCATCTAAATTAATGTAAAAACGCACGTAGAAAGGGAATGATTAAAACAGTGTAAACTCTTCCATTGTATATCATTATGCATGTTTTGAGGTTGCCAAATGTTCAATGAAAACTTGGGGGTGGCGGATGGGCGAGGATCCATTAACACAAAGCTTCTGAGATATTTAAAACAAATAATTATTTCCCCAAATAGTTACTTAGCGTATTTTATATCTGGGTTACATCACAATTGTTGTTGTTCAGTCGCTAAGTCGAGTCTGACTCTTTGCGACCCCGTGAACTGCAGTATGCTAGACTTCCCTGTCCTTCACTATCTCCCAGAGTTTGCTTAAATTCATGTCCATTGAGTCATTGATGCCATGCAAGCATCTCATCCTCTGTCTCCCTCTCCTCCTGCCTTCAATCTTTCTCAGCATCAGGGTCTTTTCCAGTGAGTCAGTTCTTTGCATCAGTGGCCAAAGGATTGGAGCTTCAGTTTCAGCATCAGTCCTTCCAATAAATATTCGGGACTGATTTCCTTTAGGATTGACTGGTTTGATCTCCTTGCAGTCCAAGGGACTCTCAAGAGTCTTCTCCAACACCACAGTTCAAAAGCATTGATTCTTTAGCTCTCACAATAAGATTTAAAAAAAAAAAAAAAAGGATTCTCTAGTAATCTTGAAAGTAATGTCTTAATACTTGCTGGATCTAATACCAGCCTTTCTAAGCCTAATTCTCAGCCACATGACTTCCTGCAGCAGGATTTTAGGGCGTCTGCTGAGCTCCTACCTCCTCTTCCATCTTCCTGACACCAACCGTAGACCATGCTTCTCACTACAACAAAAAGCCCAGGATCTTGCTCCTCAAAGTGTGGTTCCCAGGCCAGCAGTACAGACACCACTTAGGAGCTTGTTAGAGATGCAGAATCTGGGACTTCCCTGGTGGCCCAGTGGTTAAGAATCTGCCTGCCAGTGCAGGGAACATGGGTTTGATCCCTGGTTCGGGAAGATCCCACAGGCCACGAGGCAATTAAGCCTGTGCTCTAGAGCATACTCACACCCTTCTCGTCCAGAGGATTGTCCTCAGCGTAATGGGAGCTCCCTCACCCAGGAGTCAGCCTCCCCACCCCCACTCCCACTGGCTGGGCAGCCTGCGTGCAGCCAGTGACTAATGGACATGCTCACACGGAAGGTCGGCCTCCTTGCCTCCAGGTGGGAGAGCTCCCGTGAGATCAGGCTGAGGCTGGTCTCCAGTGACCACACCCTTGCCAGCTCCTTCCTGCTCCCCTTCTCCTGAGAGCACTCCATCACTCACACAAGGCTTTGCTTCAAGAGATCTGGACCTGGACTTACCTGGTGGTCCAGTAGGTAAGAATCCACCTGCCAATGCGGGAGATACACGGGCTCGATCCCTGATCCAGGAAGATCCCACATGCCCCTGAACAACTTAAGCCCTTGCACCACAACTATTGAAGCCCGCACGCTTTAGAGTCCATGCTCAGGAACAAGAGAAGCCCGCACACCGCAATGAAGACTAGCCTCCGCTTGCTGCAACTAGAGAAAGCCCGTGGGCAGCAACGAAGACCCAGCACAACCAAAAATTTAAAAATATTTACTAATAATAACTTTTTAAAAAGCGATCTGGACCTAAGATGTCCGCTGATGGGTAAACTCTTACTTCCTACTCCCTCCCATTCCTGCTCAACCCCAACTTTTCCACTGTATCCTCCGGAATTCCTGGGCTGACATCAACAGAATCCCCGTCCTCCCCCTCCTCTTCCAGTAGCTGAGGTGTGAGTTCTCTATGCGGTGAATCTACTTTTGCCCTAACTGGTTCCTTACTCTTCCCACCTGCCTCCTTCTGCACTTTTCTTTCTCCTCGCTTGTCCTTGGGTGACAGGCACGGAGCACGGTAGCTGTCGGCTGTCATGCTTGGATCGGTCCTTGTTCGAAACAGTAAATACTTTGTTACTTCTCAGACCTTGGCAGCAAGGGACCAGCTCATTGGATCCAAAGCAAGCCCTAGATTCCCAGTGTTATCCCTTCGTGGGATCCCAGGTATCTGAAAAAGAGCCTTAACTTGGGGGGAGGAATGAGCCTGCATCTCCTGAAGGATCCGGGCGGGTAAGGACCACACCCCTCTCTGTCAGTCAACAGTCTTTGGGGTCAGGACTTTGCTTCAGTAGATGCACATCAGAAACCTCACAGACCTGAGAAAACAGCTGATGAGACGCATCCTAGGAATTCCCAGGTGGTCCAGTGGTTAGGACTCTGCATTTTTGTTGCCTAGGGCAGAGTTTCGATCCCTGGTGGGGGAACTAAGACCCTAAGATCCCACAGGAAGCTCAGTGTGGCAAAAATAAACGCAAACAAACAAAATACCACACAACACATGTCCTAGAAGGACTGGGTGTGATCAAGACAGTCCCACCACTGGACAGAGAAAGAAAATAGTCGTAAAGCGAAGTAAAACATTTAATGTGATTTCTTTAAAAAAGCTTTGTTTCCAACCATTTTCCAAGTTCTAATTTTCCAAAGAGTGAGACCATACCCACTACCCTGATCCAAGGAGGGAGGTGGAAAAGACATCGGTGACAACTTTTCAGTGTGGCCTGCTGACCACAACTCTACAGCAGGCCATCTTGGATCTGTGGGTACAACTGAGAAACTGCTTCAGTGTGGTGGCCTGGGTGGGAGGGGAGTTTTGGGGAGAATGGATACATGTATATGTACGGCTGGGTCCCTTCACTGTTCACCTGAAACTGTCACAACATTGTTAATCGGCTGTACCCCTGTACAAAATAAAAGAAGTTTTTAAAAATCAATGAAAAATAAAGGCCAAAAAAAAGAAATTGCTTCATTTCCTCCCACTCTTTTTCTTGCAAAAGCAGGCACCATCATCTTACTCTATCAGCTCCAAGAAGGTAGCCAGCCAACTCACTCACTCAACAAGACACCCAAGCCAGATCTGGGAGGTAGAGTGGGGGGATTCTTGACTCTGCTGCCTGCCTCTGGGAAGATGCTGCAACAGTGGCCGCTCCCGACTTGGGTTTCTGGGTAGGAGAGGGTCAGTGAGGACGAAGTGGGCTGTCGTGGTGGGATCCCCCTCGAGGAGATGCCCCGGGGACTGGGCAGCGGGCACAGGAAGTCCTTGCACAAAACCTTTGGCCAAGGCTTGCTTAAGGTCCCTTCCCTTCCCAACCCCCTCCCTCTCCTTGTATATAGTTTAAACTCTCCACACTAGGTCATTCAAGCCTGGAGTCCCCAGAAAAAAGAAGTCGCTGTTTGGGGGATGGCAGATGGTCAAGAGTTGGGACAGCTGCGATGAAGGATTAGTTGTGGCTTTTTCTCGGAGCCTCGCTACAAACTGTCTTGCCGTTCCATGTGCAAACACTATTAAATGAGAATGTTTTCTCTGGCTCCAGTCCACCTTCTCCCCACAGTTTAAGTATTGAATTTTTTTTTTTTAACCGAAGTAGCTTAGGTTTACAGCTCACATTTAAAACTTAAAAAACGTTATTTCCATCCATGTTGGCAGAAACGGGCCACTGTTGATTCCACCGGCAGTCATAATAAACCCTTTCCCACTGACAATCGAACAAATCATTTTCTGTTTGCTGCTGAGTTTGGTTCAATAAAATTTTTGTACTCTTAAAATTCCCTTAGTAAGGACTCCTAAAAGCAACATTTCCTAAGGCGGCCTCTGTGGGTGATGGCCTCAGTGGTTCTGGACCCCAGAGGTGAGCCTGACAGGTTAGTGGCGGTAATTAGAAAGCCTCAAACTCAGAAGGACATTACTGCGTTGAATACGTTGGTATGTGCAACATTTCCATTAGTTGCTTTTAATTCTCTGTGTACACCCAAACCTCCCCCCATCCTTCCCTGAACATTAACATGGGTGCAGGGGGTGCCTTTAGACCCTCCCCAGTGGGGGTCCTTGTGCCTGGGCTGCCTGAAAGGCGTTGGGGCTGGACAGACTCCACTGCCCCATGGTGGGCAGCCTCCGTGGGCAGAGACCTAGCTGGTACCCACTGGGCTTAGCACAGGTGGGTCAGAGGGCAAGCCAGACATCTTAGCCTTGGTCTGGAAACTCCCACACAGCTTACAAATGTGCTTCTTTTCTTCCCCAGCAAACAGCTGGCCAGACGAATGCTGAGCCCACAAGGTCTCAATCCAGGATTCTTCTAGGCTCTTCCAAGAAAACCCATTCAGGGAGGTACTGGGCTAAGGTCGCTGAGTGCAGCTGGGTTTTCATGATACATTTGGAAGAATTGGCCAACCTTTTTCTTTTTTCAAAAAATTGGTTTGGTTTCTTTTGAAATAAAAAATTAGTAACTTGGCTCCACAGCCTTCAATCAAAGCAAAGGGCTGACAGTATTGATCCCACTGTCCCCAGGATGGGGGTGGGAGGGGCTTTCAGCCCCCAGTGGAAAGAAGACAACCTCAGATACCGCTTGCAATGTGGGAGACCTGGGTGCAGTCCCTGGGTCGGGAAGGTCCCCTGGAGACGGAAATGGCTACCCACTCCAGTATTCTTGCCTGCAGAATTCCATGGACAGAGGAGCCTGGCGGGCTATAATCCATGGGGTCGCAAAAGAGTTGGACATGACTGAGTGGCTTTCAGATAGTGAACTTGAACCTCTGCCCACACCAGGCAACCCTGTGGAGATATCCTCACCCCCAGAGAGTCCCCCGGAATCTGAGGAGGACCAGAGGGGGCCCTGGGGGACAGAGAAGTGGAGAGTCAAGCCTCCTTGCCTGTCCTCACGCAACTGCAGAGAGCTGAAGACTGGAGCTTCGAGGACAGTCAAGCGTCTGTGGGCCCAGAGCCTCCCCTGATGGGATCCTGGCGAAGGGCGTCCATGCCCAAGGTCCTCGACTCTGCTTTATAAGCCCACCCTGGGACCCCTCCCCACTGGATCCCTGACTTAGGCTCTGCTAACCAACTGACCTGAGAAAACTCTCAAATCATATTTGCAGCCTGAACCCGGCATCCCAGCCTAGATGCTGCAGGCACCGACTGCCTGACTCACCAACCACCCACCTCCCCATCTCAGTCAATGGCAACTCAATCCTTCCCGTGAGTCAGGCTCCAAACCTTCAGGTTACCACCAGCGCCTCTCTTTTCTCTAATGCTCTATGGTCAACCTGTCAGCAACTGTGATTGGCCCTGCTTTCAAATCCATGACGTGACCACTTCTCACCATCCCCCCTGCTATGGCCGGGGTCGCGCCTGCATCCCCCTGCCTGGATCTCTGTAGCCATCCCCCGATGGACATTCCCGAGTCTCCCCTCGAGTGCTGCCAGGTTTCTCACGGTATGGCAGCAGGCAGGCGCCCTGTAAAATGCCAGGGAGCCCCGGCTCTGCTCTGCTCCACGGCTCCCACTCCACTCAGGGCAGAAGCCAAGGGCCTTACTTACGTTGTCTGTCAAGGCTGAGCCATCCCCCCTGCCAGCCACACACTTACAGCAGCTTCCACTCTGCCCCGGGCCCTCGCCTCCCCTGGGCTCTTTGCTGTCCCCTGACTGCACAAGCACGTCCCCGCCACTGGGCGCCACACACGCTGCCCCCTCTGCCTGGAAGGTCCTGAGACCCGCTTCCCCCGGCCTCTGCTCTGCTGCCACGTTCTCAGTGACGGCCTCCCCGACCACCCCATTTAAACCACAGCAGGGCACTACAAGCCGGGACGACCCAGAGGGATGGGGTGGGGAGGGGGGCGGGAGGGGGTTCAGGATGGGAGGACACGTGTGCACCCATGGGCGAGTCATGTCGATGGGTGGCAAAAACCACCACAATGTTGTAAAGAAATTATCCTCCAATTAAAATAAATAAATTAATTCAAAACAAAACAAAACACTGCAGCCTTGGGACTTCCCTGGGGGTTCAGTGGTTCAGACTCCACACTTCCAATGCCAGGGCTGTGATCCCCGGTGGGGGGACTAAGATCCCACATACAGCACCACCAAAAAATTAAAAACCAGACAAACAACCCTGCAGCCTCATCTCCAAGCTTCCCTACCCCTCACTGCTTTATTTTTCTCCATAGCAATGATCACCCTCCGATGCCTTGTATATATTTATTCTTGTTTACCTGTTGTCTGTCTTTCCTTGTAGAGTGTAGGCTCTATGAGGACAGGTTTGGTTTTTTTTTTTCTGTTTTTCTGTGCAGTGTCTCCAGCGCCCAGATCAAGGCCTAACACGTAGTAGGTGCTCAGTAAATATTTGTCAAAGAGTGAATGAAACTAGATTCCCTCTCCTTCCTTCCATTTCCAACTCTGAGACTAACGGCTGAGCACTGTCCTCAAAGGGGGTCGACCGGCCACTGGAAGACTTCTGACACGTAAAAGTATCAGGCAAAAGTCACATGTCTGTTCTCAATGCTGTTGCCCCAGCTCCTTTTTCAACAGGTGCCAGAATTGATGCAGGTCAGATGGTGTGCAGACCATTAAGAAGAGAAGCTTAGCCTTTGTCCTCACCATCTTTGCTGGATCAGGGGATGGGGAGAAAGGAAACCAAAATGGGGGAAAGCAGAAAGGCCAGAGTAGGTTTTTATAACTACCATCTTTTAGGAGTATTTTTCTTATTTAAAAAATAATACTGATTTTCTGGGGGGAAAAAATCCATGGAAAACTGTCCTTCTAATCAAAATGGTGAGAAAGGCAGGTATAAAAATGGAGAAGGCAGGTGTGAAGACGGGGAGGCAGGTGTAATCATGGGGATGTGGGAGTGAAGCTGGAGAGGCAGGTATGAAGACAGAGGGGCAGGTGTGAAAGGTGGGGGAGGCAGGTGTGGGCACAGGGAGTGCAGGCTCACCCCTTGTTAGCTGTAGTGAGAGACGGGGGCTTCCCTTACACTTCACAGAGTGAAGAGAGGGCTCTGAGGTATCAACAGCTTGGACTATTAGGAAAAGGAAGGCAAAGAATCGTGTTTTCTAAACATGGAAGGGTCGGCTCTCTGGCTTCTGGGGCTAGCTGGTCTCCTCCAACTCCAGCAGGTCATCCACGTATTCCAGGACCTCTCCCTGCAAGAGCAACAAGACACCTCTGTTAGGCGGCTACCTGACCTTCAAAGTGTTGGTGAACAGAGACTGTTTCCAAGAGGCTGCTGCCACCCACCCCCGGGACTGGAGCAGCCTTTTCCCTGCTGCCCTCGGGCCCAGAGGATCTGACTTCTTCTGGGGGAGACATGGCTTCCATATCATGTGAACTTGGCGTCAAGTGCTCCGAGACCCCCACAGATGGCATGTGAAGTGGGGGGCCCAGCACCCTAACCCTAACCCTTTTCTGAGCATCCCTCCCTCACCCCTACCCCCTCCCATCAGAAGTTACCCCACAGGGAGACCTTCTGTCTGTGCTCCTACTGCCTTGATTACCAGACCATGAGCTTTTCAAGGGACCAGCACCTGGGCTCAGGGTCCTTCCCAGAGCCTGGCACACACAGGTCTCAGTAAACCTACTAGAGGAAAGATGGCTGACTGTGTGGACACGTGTTACTGCTGCTGCAGCTGAAGCCGCCACGCCACTCAGATGAAACACGCTTGGGTGCCGGGGACCCACCTGCCCGCCTTCTGTCAGGACAGGAACCTACCTGCTCCCTCCTTCTGTCCCTGCTTTAAGCCTCAACCTGAAACAGCCCAGCACTTTCTGATCTTCTTTGCATTGGTTTCTCTCCCACAACACACTTGACCACCCGCACCCAAGCCCTTTACTGCAGAGAAAGAGTGAATAACCGACAAGCTCTCCTGCCCTGGGGTCAGCCCAGGCTGACCTGCGTAGCTCCTCCTTTGCCCCTCAGCTCCTTCCCCAAGAGCGCTCCCTCAGTCAGTCACTCCAGCAAATTCTAATCTACTTCTTTGTCAACTACAAATGGGCATTCGCCACGGGCACTTGCCATCTACCACCACAAGGATTAAATCAGGTGCTGCTATAGCTACTGACCTTCAACACTTCCTGAGAAGAGTTCAGGGCGGAGAGCAGAAATGAAGCACTCTATGCTCTGGGAAAAACTGGCAGAACAGGGCTTCAGATGGTTAAGATTTTATGAGCCAATTTTATGAGCCCAATTCTTATATCTCTTCATTTCTAGAAAAGCACTAAAATCCTTCATGGTGACTGAAGACTAGCAGAAAGCTTCTGTGAAAAATCTGTGCTTGACTGCATGTACTCCCACTTCACCACAATCACATTTATACTGACCCTCCCCTTGGCTTCATTATAGCGTTTCTCAGAGCTATCTGAGATGCTGTCACCCGGGTTATAGTCCTCATTTTGTCCCCAACAGAACTTAACTCTCAACTCTAATGCTGTGCAGTTTTTAAAAGTTAACATCTTTTAGACTTTCCCAGAGCAAACAATTATCCGAACCTGAAACCTGAAACATCTGTTGCAGCTTGCTTTATAAACTTGCTGAAATGGTAACGGGGCCTCCGCAAAATTTTTAACCAGTGTGCAAACTTCCAGGTGTCCTTACACACATTTCAAGCCCAGAAAGCTATGAAGAACAACACCACAAATATCAGTAGACTATATTGATGCTTTGTTTCAAGGTAGCATTTGGTCCTTTGAAATTTTTAAGGCTTAACTAAGAATTTTATTGTGTTAGTTACAGTTTATTTCAAATTATGACTTGCCATCATTTGATATATAATTTAAAAAATAGGTCATTTTTTAGAAATTATTTCACAATTCTAAAGCCTTGATTAATAACCTAATTACCCTAGGATCTTCAGTGGAGCCCTGTTATCCTGAGAGTACCAAGTTCAAGAATCCTAGGAACTGTGAAGCCTGGAAGAAGCCTGGTCAGTTCACTAGATGATTACTAGGCAGCTGTGTAACTTTCAGTAAGTCACGCTACCTTTCTGAGTTTGTTTCCTCATCTGTGACATGAAAGAGCTTTATTGTCTCATAAAGGGCCTCTTCTTGCTCTAATACTTGTGATTTTTCTATGTCTACTCACAGATAAACATGATCTTACACACAGAAACTCCTGAGGAATACATACACACCAAAAAAAGATTAGAACTGATAAACAAGTTCAATCAGCTTACAAGATTACACTATCAATATACAAAAACCAACAGCATGTCTATATACCAGCAAGACACAACGAGAAAAAAAAAGAAAAGAAAACAGTTCCATTTGCAACAGGGCTTCCCTGGTAGCTCAGCTGGTGAAGAATCTGCCTGCAATGCAAGAGACCTGGATTCGATCCCTGGGTTGGGAAGATCCCCTAGAGAAGGGAATGGTTACCCACCCCAGTATTCTTGGGCTTCCCTGGTGGCTCAGCTGGTGAAGAATCTGCCTGCAATGCAGGAGACCTGGATTCGATCCCTGGGTTGGGAAGATCCCCTAGAGAAGGGAATGGCTACCCACTCCAGTATTCTTGGGCTTCCTTGGTGGCTCAGCTGGTGAAGAATCTGCCTGCAATGCAGGAGACCTGGATTCGATCCCTGGGTTGGGAAGATCCCCTAGAGAAGGGAATGGCTGCCCACTCCAGTATTCTGGCCTGGAGAATTCCATGGACTGTATAGTCCATGGGGTCGCAAGAGTCGGCCACGACTGAGCAACTTTCACTTCACTTCCATTTGCAACAGCACCCAGAATAACAAAATTTGAGAAAACATTATTGAAGGAAGTTATTTTCCAGGCGAGAATGCTGGAGTGGATTACCATTTCCTTCTCCAGGGAAACTGAGGGACCAAAACCCAAGGACCAAACCTCAGTCTCCTGCACTGCAGGCAGATTCTTTACCAACTGAGCTACCAGGGAAGCTCCTCAAAGGAAGTTAAAGAAGACCTAAGTAAAGAGAAAGCTATCCCATGTTCATAGATCAGAATATTTGATATTGTTAAGATGTCAACAGTACCCAAAGCAATTTTCAGATTCAGCACAGTTCCTATCAAAATTCAGTTTTGCAGAAACTGGCAAACTGATCCCACATCTCATATGGAAATGTAAGGGACCCAGAACAGCCAAAACAATCTGGAAAAAGAAAATGAAGTTGGAAGACTCAGATTATCCAATGTCAAAACGTAATACAAAGCTACAGTATTTAAATCAGTGCAGTACTGAACTTCCCTGGTGGGCCAGTGGTTAACAATCTGCCTGCTAATGCAGCAGACAAGGGTTTGATTCGTGGTCCAGGAAGACCCCACATGCTGCAAAGCAACTAAGCCTGTGCACCACAGCTACTGAAGCCCACAAGCCTAGAGCCCATGCTCCGCAACAAGAGAGGCCCGTACCCCACAACTAGAGTAGCCCCTGCTTGCTGCAACTAGAGAAAGCCCACACACAGCAACAAAGGCTCAGTGCAGCCAAAAGCTAAATAAATAAAATTTAGAATACATACAGAAATAAATGTGTTACGTTTACAAAAACAATAAAAACAAAACAGTGCAGTACCAGCATAAGGAGAGAAATCTAGATCAATGGATAGAGCGGAGAGTCCAGGAATGAATCTTCACATTTAGCATCAACCGATTTTCCTATGAAGGTACCCAGACAACTGAATAGGGAGAGTCTTTTCAACAAACAGTACTGGGACAACAGCATTTCCACATGCAAAAGAATGCAATTGGATCACTGCCTCATATACGAAAAATTAACAAAAAATAGATTATAGATCAAAATGAAAGCTAAAACTATAAAAACTTCAGGAAAAAAAGATAGTATATTTTAGTGATGGATGAGTTTCTTAGACGTGACACCAAAACACAAGTAACAAGAAAAAAATTGGTAAGTTGGATTTCATCAGAATCTGAAACATCTGAGCTTCAAGAGTAAAGTGAAAAGATAACCAACAGATTGAGAGAAAATGTTTGCAATTAATGTATCTGACAGAGGACTTTATAACCAGAATATATAAAGAACTCTTACAACTCAACAAAGAAAAGACAAATACCCCATTTGAAAATGGGCAAAGGAAAACAAAAACACTCCTCTCTTAAAAAAAAGTGGGCAAAGGGTTTGAATAGAATCAACCCTTCTCCAAAGAAATACACAAACGGCTAGTAAGCGTGCAAAAAGATGCTCAACATCATCAGTCAATAGGGAAATGCGAATGACCACCACAATGAGGTACCACTTCATACTCACACTTAATAAAACAGACACACACACACACAAAGAAAGGCAGACGCCACAAATGTTGATTAAGATGAACCAGATCAGAACTTTCCTACACTGCTGGTGGGAAATGCAAACTGGTTCAGCCACTTTGGAAAACAGCCTGGCAGTTCCTTACCAAGACAAACACAGAGTTACCATGGGACCCAGCCATTGCATTCTTAAGTATACAAGAATCGAAAATTTTTACCCAAACAAAAATGTGTACACAAATGTACACAGTTATCATTATTCCAAGTAGCCAAAGAGTGGAAACAACCCAAGCGTCCATCAGTCAAGAAACAAACACCGTGTGGCGTCCGTACAGTAGAATAATATTCAGCAGTGAAAAGGAATTTTTTTCATGTCACGTGATGCGTGTTACAACACAGCTAAACTTGGAAAACATTATCCTCAGTGAAAGGAGCTAACCACAAAAACCAAAATCCATTTGATTCCACTCATAGGAAACGTCCAGAACAGGCAAATTCAGAGACAGAAAGAAGGTTAGTGGTTGCCGGAGGCTGGGGGCACAGGTTGTGTGGACAGAGGGGGAAAGGTGTAATGTGACGACTTACAGGTTTCGGCTTTCATTTGGGTGAGGAAAACGTTCTCAAATCTGACGGTAGGATGAATGTACAACTTGATGAATATACTAAAAGCCACTGAATTGTACACTTTAGAAAGGAAAATTGTATGGTATGTAAGTAATAGCTCACATACCATTTTTTCGTTCTAGAAAAATGTAACAAGGGAAACTGCTCATATCAATGTTAAATGGAAAAGCCCTGATATATAATTGCCATCAAGTTAATGGTGAATATATTAATATATTGGAAATATATGGAAAAAACTGGAAGCATGAACACCAAAATCTCAATAGTAGTATGCCTTTAGATAATCAGGAACCCAATCCATCCCTCTTTTCCTGAATATACTTTTCTCTACTTCTTAAACCACAGCGGCCAAGCTAGTTTGTGTCTGGCCTGGGTTCCTTCCTTTTCAGCATCCTTGTGATCTTATCCCAGGATCTGCCTCCAGAGAACCCAACCCAAGACACAAGGCATATGTGTCACTTCCTACTCTGTAAAGCACTTCCATGTCCAAAGTGGTATTTTCTTCTTCCAACCCTGCAAGGTCAACGTTATCAGCTGCATTTAAATACACAAAAGAATTGAGGCTCAGGGCAGCTAAATGCACGGCGGTGGTCCATCCAACTCATGTGAATTTGTCCACAAAAAACAAATTTCATGATGACATTTTACTTACAGGTGCTTCACTGAAAACTGGGGCCGTGGAAAGAACAGACGTGGAGGCTTGGGACTCTGGGTCTGGCCAAGCAGCTTCCAGACTTTCCTGTCCCCTGGGGTTCCTCTTCTATGAAGTGAAAGGTTAGCTGAGAACAAGCCCTCAGCTGTCTTCCAACTCTGGTGGCTGGTGAGTCCTCAGCTGTCTTAGAAACCATTTCATGGTCTGTTCCAAACACATCTCTCTAAACATTACCCCTGCACGCATGCTCGGTCAGTCGTGTTCGACTTTTTGCGAACTGTAGTTCTCCAGCTCCTTTGTCCATGGGATTCTCCATGCAAGAATACTGTCATGGGTTGCCATGTCCTCCTCCATGGAATCTTCCCAATCCAAGGTTTGAACCTGCATCTCTTACATCTCCTGCACTGGCAGGCAGGGTCTTTATCCACTAAGCCACCTGGGAAGCCCAAACGCTAACCCCAATGATGGCTCTTCTGTGACTAGACTGCCCCAACACAGAATGACTGCCCCATAACCAGCAGGGGGTCTCCATCAGTAAAGGAATCAGCTGAGTGAGACTTAACCAGGAATTTCAAGAAAATCCCAGAGAAGGATAAAATGCTTAACTCATAAAAAGACACAGACACAGACACAGACACAGACACAGACACACACACACAAAACTGACAGAAAAATTGGGATGTGGGTTTCCCAGAGTCTTCAGAGTGCAGAGTAATTGAATATTCACTATTTTTATAAAGTTAAAAAATGAAGCTTGCTGCTCAGACACAAAAAGGAATGCAATTATCCCATTTGCAGAGACATGAATGGATGTAGAGATTTTCATACTAAGTAAGTCAGAAAGAAAAAAACAAATATCATATATTAATTCATATATGTGGAATCTAACAAATGGTACAGATGAACCTATTTGCAAAGCAGAAATAGAGACACAGACATAGAGAACACACGTACAGACACCAAGGGGGAAAGGGCGAGGTGGGAGGAATCGGGAGGTTGAGATTGACATATATACACTGTTGATACTATGTATAAAATAGAGACCTAGTGACAACCTACTGCACAACACAAGGAACTCTACTCACTGCTCTGTGAGGACCTAAACGGGCAGGAAATCCAAAAAATAGGGGATGAATGTATATATATGGCTGATTCACTATACTCCAATATAAAATTTTTTAAAAAATGATGCCTGGGAGCTTCCCTGGTGGCTCAGTGGTAAAGAATCCACCTGCCAATGCAGGAGACATGGATTTGATCCCTGATCCGGGAAGATCCCACATGTCATGGGACAACTAAGTCCATGTGCCACAACTATTAAGCCTGTGCTCTAGAGCCCCAGAGCCTCAACTACTGTCCTAGAGTCCATGCTCCGATACAAGAGAAGCCACCACAGTGAGAAGCCCGCTCACCACAACTAGAGAAAAGCCTACACAGCAACGAAGATTCAGCACAGCCTCAAATAAATAAACGGGCAAATAAATAAAACAAAAACGATGCCTGGACGGCTCCTGTGACGGGTGACTAGAGGATGGCTCCGAACTCTGCCAGGAAACGTGGTGCTTCAGCCTGGGTTTCCTAGAAGCCCTTCTTGTCCAGGTCAGTCCACCGACGTGTTAAAACACTCACAGAAACCGTGTTTCCCAAGGCCTCTTCTGGATCTCATTTCAGGAATGACAGGGCCTCCCAGTGATTTTTAACAAAGATGCGAGGAATATTTTCTCTTAGTCAGCTGTGTGCAAAACGTGAAAGCTCACCTCATCGTCATCCATGAGATTTTCCTTAGCAAAGTCATACAGCTCTTTCTGGAGTACGGTCACGTTAAAGAATTGGACTGCTTCCTGTTCAGACACAAACAGAGAACAGTGTATACAACCAACCATTTAACAGGAGAACTGGGGTGTAGGGGGAACAGGGGATCGGGGTTTCTTTGGTGAGGGGATGATGAAAATGCGCAAAATTAAACAGTGGTAACAGCCATGCAGAACTGTGAATATGCGAAAACCTCTGAATTGTGCACTTCAAACGCATGAACTTTCAACTATATGAATTACATCTCAATTTGAAAAACAGTGGCCAACCCTGAGCAAATGAAAGAGAAATGTACGTGTGTGTGTCTGAACAGTGAGGTTGAAGGAAGATGTATGTACAGCAAACCAGGACAGCAGGCACAAATCTCAGTGAAAATACAACTTCAGGGCACATGAGAAAAGATCCTCTGAAAGTGATAAATAATCCACAAGTTTCCCTGAACATGTGCAAAACTGTGTGTGTGCATCAGGGGAATGAAATGATGACCCATCCATAAACAACCCTGCCACGGAGTTAATTACGAAAAAAAAATATGGTATGAGTAACAAGGGAAGCACTCATGATGAAATTCTTAGGAAAAACAAAGCAAGTTGTAAAACCGTATATAGGATCCCATTTTTGTAAAAATAAAGAATTACATGCTGTATATACAGCAAACATACAGCTTTACCACAGCGTGAGACAGAGAAAACATAAAATCGAGAGGCAGTGTCGATTCCTAACTGAAATGTTTCTGTAATGCCTGAAATGTCAGGAGGGTTTACCGATTGAGAGAAGAGAACAAAGGGGTAAAGGGTTAAAAAACAGAACAGCGACAGAAGCAAGGTGAGACCCCTTGTTTCCGAAACGGCCTTCTAGACGAGAGAGCGGAAACGCGGTGGCCGGCGCTCCGGCGCTCACCGGTCTGGGCTGGAAATGCTCGTCCGCCAGCGCCCACTTGTCCCTGTGGTACTGATAGTACACCAGGTTCTGCCGCATGACCTTGTCGCTCTGGTCAAAGAGCAGGTAGCTGACCGCACAGGGCGCCGCGTTCTTCAGGTCGTTCACTGCGGGCCGAAGAGGGAAAACGGGAAGTCAGCCCGCCCCGCGGGCGCCACCCTCCGGTGAAGAGCAGCCTCCCGGAGAAAGACCACCAAGCCCTCCAAGCCCCTCCGACGGGACGCCTGCAGGGACGGCAAAGAAACTCGGGGATGAGCGGACCTCCAGGGGAAAGTGGGACCCGTTTGTGAAAATGACAGACGTTCCTCGGTACACCCAGGCCAAGGCAGAAGTGACCAGTCACCCCGCGCCAGGCCGCCGTGACCTGGGCTGCTGTCACGTCCCTGGGGCCTGAGCAGGCCGGGTCTGGAGGCTGGACTCTCACGGGGCTGACGGAGGATGCGCAAGTAAATGAGGCCCCCTTGGACCTGTACTGCCCGCTCCGCTCTTGATGGGGCCACAATCTCCAGATCCAGGCGGGCCCACAAGAAGCCCAGGGCACCCAAAGATGTGTGGATCCTCCTGGGGTTAGAAGAGCCTCGTAAAGTCACCTGGTCGCCCCTCCTCGTGTCCTGGCGCTGGGTTCCCACCTCCGCCCTCCCTCCTGAGAGTCCCCCCACCTACGGAGGAGGTGCTCCCTCCGCAGAGTGGTTTTCCAGGTGCTGAGAGTTCTCCGTAGCGGGAAAGGGAAAGGGAAGAAGGAATGAGACACTGGACCCTGGGCGTTTCTTCTGGCACATTCCCCTCTCCTTGACTACCCAGGAACAGGACTTCCCCAAGGCTCTGGCTGCCCAGGTAACCAGACCTGGGTGTGAAGTAGTGCTGCCGCCTTGTGGCCGTTTCCCATAACTACAACTTTCAAACCCCCGCTTAAGGACATTTCCTGTTCATCAACCCTGCAAGGACTGGAAATGACACCTACCTTCAAGAAATGTACGGCAGTAGGCTACGAAAAAATATTCAACATGGGGCTGACTTTCAAAAAGCCAACTTCAAAAGGTAAATTTCATTCACACTGTTTTTTAAAAAGTAATGGAAAAGCTGCTCCATATGACTCAGTTTAGTTCAGTCACTCAGTCATCTCTTTGCGACCCCATGGACTGCAGCACGTCAGGCTTCCCTATCCATCATCAACTCCAGGAGCTTGCTCAGACTCATAGCTACTATTATATGTATGTGACATATATCCATGTGACTACTATTAGAGAAATGCAAGTCAAAAATGCAAGGAAGAATCACCCCACACCCGTCAGCATGGCCATCAGCAAATGGTCTGTATACAAACAACAAATGCGGAGACAGAGTTGCAGCAAAGGGAATCCTCCAACCAGCTTGTTGCGACTGTAAATTGGGTATCAGGCACTCTGGAGAACAGTGTGAAAGTTCATTAAACAAACTACCAATAGAGTAGCATATGATTGGGCCACCCCAGTCCTGAGCAAGTAACAGGAGAAAAACAGAATTCCAAGAGACAAGTGCACCCCAGTACTTAATGCAGCCCTGATTACAACAGGCAAGACATGGAAGTCACCACAGTGTCCTTCGACAGATGAACGGAAAAAGAAGAGATGCCACGTGTTTACAACAGACTATTACTCAGCCATACAAAGGATGAAATGATGCCACTGGCAGCCACACTGACAGACCTAGACATGATCATACCAAGTGAAGTAAGTCAGACTGGGAAAGACAAATAGTATACGAGATCACTTAGATTTGGAATCTAGAAAATAATAAGAATTAATTCATTTATGCAACAAAAAGAGACTCACAGAGTTGGAAAACAAACTTATGATCCACAAAGGGGAAATTAGGGTGGAAGGGATGAATTAGGAGGTTAGGATTAACAGATACACTCTTTTATATATAAAACAGATAATCGAGAGGGACCTACTATACACCACAGGGAACTCCGTGAAACACGCTGTAAAACTACAGGGAAAGGATCTGAAAAACAATACATCCATGTGTGTGCATAACTGAACCAATTTGCTGTACAGCTACAACAAACACCATAGTATAAATTAGTTCTATTTCAGTTCTATTTTAAATTTTTAAAAATTACATTAAAAAAAAACCAGTGCCTACCATATTGCCCTCAGGCTGTGGGGACCTGGGCTGGTGTCACATCCTTGCACCCTGAGAGGCTTGGGTCTCAAGACTGGACTCTCATGGGGCTGAGGGAGCTGAGAATTACATGCCATCAAAGCAGCGCCCCTTGGACCTGTAAGGAGTGGTCCCCTCTGGATGGGACCACAATCTCCTGATGCAGGCGGGCTCTTCAGAAGCTACATGAAGCCAAGGGCACCCAACGACTGGTGGGCCCTCAGGCTGGAAGAGCTTCCAAAAGCCAACAGGTCTCCTGGACGTGTCCTGGTGAGGGAACTCAGCACCAGCCTCAGACGACAGCACCCTCAGCGGAGTGGCTTTGCAGGGGCTGGGATTTCTCCGTGGGGTGAAGGGGAAGGAGGGGTAGGAGGAAGGAGACACAGGCCCTTAACCATTTCTCCTGGCACATTCCATTCTCCTTGACAACCCAAGAACTGACTTGCCGGATGCTCTGTCTGCCCAGGTGACCAGATCTGCACATGAGGTGGTGCTGCCTCCTTGTGGTCATTTCCCATTACTACAACTTTAAAACAGGCTTTTACCGACACTGCGAAATCAAGTGCGCTTTAGGAAGCATCACTACAAACAAAGCTAGTGGAGGTGATGAAATTCCAGCTGAGCTATTTCAAATCCTAAAAGATGATGCTGTGAAAGTGCTGCACTCAATAGGACAGCATATTTGGAAAACAGCAGTGGCCACAGGACTGGGAAAGGTCAGTTTTCATTCCAATCCCAAAGAAAGGCAATGCCAAAGAATGTTGAAACTACTGCACAATTGCACACATCTCACATGCTAGCAAAGTAATGGTCAAAATTCTCTAAGACAGGCTTCAACAGTACATGAACCGAGAATTTCCAGATATTCAAGCTGGATTTAGAAAAGGCAGAGGAACCAGAGATCAAATTGCCAACATCCATTGGATCATAGAAAAAAGAGAGAGTTCCAGAAAAACATCTGCTTCATTAACTACACCAAAGCCTTTGACTGTATGGATCACAACAAACTGTGGAAAATTCTTCAAGAGATGGGAATACCAAACTACCTCACCTGCCTCCTGAGAAATCTGTTATGCAGGCTGAGAAGCAACAGTTAGAACCAGATATGGAACAACGGACTGGTTCCAACTTGAGAAAGGAGTATGTCAAGGCTGTATATTGTCACCCTGCTGATTTAACTTATATGCAGAGTACATCATGAGCAATGCTGGGCTGGATGAAGCACAAGCTGGAATCAAGATTGCCGGGAGAAATATCAATAACCTCAGATATGCAGATGACACCACCCTTATGGCAGAAAGCAAAGAGGAACTAAAGAGCCTCTTGATGAAAGTGAAAGAGGAGGGTGAAAAAACTGGCTTAAAACTCAACATTCAAAAAACTAAGATCATGGCATCTGGTCCCATCACTTCATGGGAAACAGGTAGGGAAACAATGGAAACAGAGACTTTATTTTGGGGGGCTCCAAAATCACTGCAGATGGTGACTGCAGCCATGAAATTAAAAGATGTTTGTTCCTTGGAAGAAAAGCTATGGCCAACCTAGACAGCATATTAAAAAGCAGAGACATTACTTTGCTGACAAAGGTCCACCTAGTCAAAGCTATGGTTTTTCCAGTAGTCATGTATGGATGTGAGAGTTAGACCATAAAGAAAGCTGAGTGCCAAAGAATCGATGCTTTTGAAATGTGGTGTTGGAGAAGACTCTTGAGAGTCCCTTGGACTGCAAGGAGATCAAACCAGTCCATCCTAAAGGAAATCCACCCTGAATATTCATTGGAAGTACTAATGTTGAAGCTGAAGCTCCAATACTTTGGCCACCTGATGCAAAGAACTGACTCATTGGAAAAGACCCTGACGCTGGGAAAGATTGAAGGCAGGAGGAGAAGGGGATGACAGAGGATGAGATTGTTGGATGACATCACCAACTCGATGGACCTGAGTTTGAGCAAGCTCCGGAAGTTGGTGATAGGGAAGCCTGGCGTGCTGCAGTCCATGGAGTTGCAAAGAGTCAAACATGACTGAGCAACTGAACTGAACTTGCCTTCAAAAATCCTGCAGGGCTGAAAATGACACTTGCCTTCAAGAAATGCCCCAGGGAAGGTCAGGAAAAAAAATGCAAAAGGGGCCAACTTTTAAGAAGTCAATTTAAAGATGTAAATTTCAATCACACTATTTGAAAAGAAAAAACAAACAAACAAAAAAAAACAGTGGTAAAAGTGCTCCACAAAGCTATTATTAGAAAAATGCAAATCAGAACTGCAAGAAGGTAACAGCTCACACCAGTCAGAATGGCCATCAGCAAAACATCTATACAGAGTAAATATGGAGACAGGGTGGAGCAAAGGGAACCCTGCTATGCTGTTGCTGGGAATGTAAATTGGTAACCAGCACCCTGGAGAACAGTGTGGAGGTTCTATCAAAACTGAAAGTAGAGCAGGGAGGAGGACCCATGCCGCTCCTGGGAGTATAATCTGAGAAAACGAAATTTCAAAAGACACGTGCAGCCCAGCGTTCAGCACAGCACTGCTCACCACACTCAAGGCGTGGAAGCCGGTGCCGCGCCCGTCGACAGGTGAGCAGGAAAAGATGCGGCACAGGTATACCATGGAACACCACTCAGCCAAAAGAGAGATACCGCGATCCCACTGGGAGCCATATGGATGGACCCAGACATGATCGTATGCGGTGACGTCAATCAGACTGAGAAATACACATATCATATGAGATCACCTACAGGTGGAATCTGAAAACTGATACAAACAAATTCATATCTGTAAAACAAAGACGCTCACAGAGTTATGAAACAAACATATGATGCCCAAAGAGGAAATTAGGGCAGGAGGGATGAATTAGGAGGTTGGGATTAACATATACACTCTCACATACATAAAACAGATAATCTAGAAGGACCTCACAGGGAACTGTGCTCAACACTCTGTAATATAAGGGAAAAGGAACAACAACAACAAAAATATATCCACAACTGAATCAAGATGCTGTATACCTAAAACATATTCAATAGTAAAATTCTACTCCATCTAAGATAAAATATTTAAAAACCCAGTGCCTGCCATGTTCCCCCAGGGCCTCTGGGACCTGAGCAGGTCTGAAGACTGGACTCTCATGGGGCTAAGGGAGCTGGGAACTATGTGCCAGCAAAGCAGCGCCCCTTGGATCTGTAGTGCCTGGAATCCTAACGATTAGACCATAATCTCCAGATCCAGGTGGGCTCATTAAAAGCCACACGAAGCCCAGGGCACCCAAATATTGGTGAACCTTTCAAGCTGCAAGAGCTCGGAAAAGTCACCTGATCCCTCTCCATGTCCTGGTGCAGGGTTCCTACCACCAGCCTCCAACGACAGCACCCTTAGCGCAGCGGTTTTTCAGGGGCTGGGATTTCTCCGTGGGGTAAAAGGGTTAGGGAAGAAGGAATGAAACACAAGTGCTGGGAGTTTCTTCTGGCACATTCCACCCTCCTTGACAACTCGGGAACACGACTTTCCTGAGGCTCTGGCTGCCCAGGTAACCAGACTTGGGTGTGAAGAAGTGCTGCCTCCTTGTGGCCGGTTCTCTTTACTACAGCTTTAAAACATAGGCTTCTGGACACTTGGACTTCAACTAACCCCGCGGGGCTGCAAATGACACCCGCCCTCAAGAAATGCCCTGAGATAGATCACGGGGAAAAAAGTGAAAACAAGGTCGACTTTCAAGAAGCCTGCTTCAAAATGTAAATTTAACTCATACCGTTTGAAACAATGACGTATAAAAAAGATGCAATGCTCTAAATGGCTATTACTAGACAAATGTCAATCACAACTACGAGGAGGTACCAACACACACCAGTCAGGATGGTTATCACCAAAACATCTACAAGCAGTAAATTCGGAGACAGGATGGAGGAAAGAGAACCTTCTTACAAGGTCTTGTGAATGTGAATTGGTAACAGGAACTCTGGAGAGCACCGTGAGGTCTTTCAAAACTATTGAATAAAAATAGAGTGGGCATATGATTTGGCCACCCCACTCCTGTACAAGTGGAGAAAACTGAATTTCAAAAGACATGTGCACCCCAACATTCAGGGCAGCCCTGCTTATCACACCCCAGGAATGGAATGGAAGCCACAGCAGTGCCCATCGTTAGATGAACAGGAAACGATGTGGCCCATGTATACAATGGAATGCTACTCAGCCATTAGAAAGGAGAGATGGTGAAGGACAACGAAGCCTGGTGTAGCGAAGTCTGCAGTCCATGGAGTCACAAAGAGTCGGACACGACTGAGCAACCGAACAACAATAAGAAAGGATGAAATGACACCACTGGCAGGCATCTGGATGGACCTAGACATGGTCACACTAAGTGAAGTAACTTGGACTGAGAAAGATGAAGATCGTATGAGATCAGTTACAGTTGGAATCCAAAAACTGACAGAAATGAATTCATTTAGGTAACACCAGGAGACTCAGAGTTTCAAAACAAACATGATTTCCAAAGGGCAAATTAGTGTGGGAAGGATGAATTAGGAGGTTGGGATTAATAGATACACTCTCATATATATAATACAGAGGGTCAAAAAGGACCTCCTGTATAGCCAAGGGAACTGTGCAACACGCTAACAACCCTCAAGGGAAAAGGATACAAAAAACAACACATCTACGTGTATGTGTATCACTGACTCAAGTTGCTGTACACCTTCAAACACAACAGCATCAGTTCAGTTCAGTTCAGTCGCTCAGTCGTGTCCGACTCTTTGTGACCCCGTGAATCGCAGCACGCCAGGCCTCCCTGTCCATCACCAACTCCCAGAGTCCACCCAAACCCATGTCCATTGAGTCGGTGATGCCATCCAGCCATCTCTTCCTCTGTCGTCCCCTTTTCCTCCTGCCCTCAATCCTTCCCAGCATTAGGGTCTTTTCGAATGAATCAACTCTTCACATGAGGTAGCCAAAGTATTGGAGTTTCAGCTTCAACATCAGCCCTTCCAATGAACACCCAGGACTGATATCCTTTAGGATGGACTGGTTGGATCTCCTTGAACTCCAAGGGACTCTCAAGAGTCTTCTCCAACACCACAGTTCAAAAGCATCAATTCTTCGGTGCTCAGATTTCTTCACCGTCCAACTCTCACATCCATCCATGACTACTGGAAAAACCATAGCCTTAACTAGACAGACCTTTGTTGGCAAAGTAATGTCTCTGCTTTTTAATATACTGTCTAGGTTGGTCATAACTTTCCTTCCAAGGAGTAAGCATCTTTTAATTTCATGGCTGCAATCACCATCTGCAGTGATTTTGGAGCCCCCCAAAATAAAGTCTGACACTGTTTCCACTGTTTCCCCATCTATTTCCATGAAGTGATGGGACCAGATGCCATGATCTTAGTTTTCACATAAACTAAAAATTAAATAAAAAAGGAAAAGCAGTGCCTACCATATTGCCCTCAGGCTGTGGGGACCCGGGCTGGTGTCACATCCCTGCACCCTGAGAAGCTTGGGTCTCAAAAGTGGACTCTCATGGGGCTGAGGGAGCTGAGAACTACGTGCCATCAAAGCAGTGCCCCTTGGGCCTGTAGGGCCTGATCCCCTCCGGATGGGACCACAATCTCCAGATGCAGGCAGGCTCTTCAGAAGCTACATGAAGCCCAGGGCACCCAACGACTGGTGGAACTTCTGGGCTGAAAGAGCTTGCAAAAGCCAGCAGGTCTCCTGGATGTGTCCTGGTGAGGGAACTCAGCACTAGTCTCAGATGGCAGCACCCTCAGCAGAGTGGTTTTACAGGGGCTGGGATTTCTCCGTGGGGTGAAGGGGAAGAAGGGATAGAATGAATGAGACACAGGCCCCTGGGCATCTCTTCTCCCACACTGTGCTCTCCTTGACAACCCAGGAACAGACTTGCCCGAGGCTGTGTCTGCCCAGGTAACCAGACGTGGGCGTGAAGTAGTGCTGCCACCTTGTGGCCTTTTCCCACAACTACAACTTATTCAATTTAAAAAACCCTCGTTGATGGACTTTCTATTCACTAACCGTGTGGGGCTGGAAATGACACTTGTCCTCGAGAAATGCCCTGGGGTAGGGCAAAAAAAATCAAAACATGGCCAACTTTCAAAAATCCAGTTAATAGAGGTACCTTTCACTCAGATGGTTTGAAAAGATTAAAAAAAACAACAACAGTGGAAAAGATGCTCCACAAGGTTATCGTTAGAGAAATGCAAATGTGAACTGCAAGGAGATATCACTCACACCAGTCGGGATGGCCATCAGCAAAACGTCTAGAAACAATAAATGTGGGGACAGCGTGGAACACAGAGAACCCCCCTACGCTGCTGTCTGGAATGTAAATTGGTAACAGGCACTCTGGAGAACAGTATGGAGTTTCTTCAAAACCCTAAAAACAGAGCTGGCATATGATCCCACCGTCCCACTCCTGCGTGAATAACCGGAGAAAACCAGAATTCTGAAACACACATGCACCCCTATGTTTAGTGCAGCCCTGTTTACAACTGCCAAGACATGGACCCCATCACAGTGTCCACTGACAGACGAACATAAAAAGCTGTGGCACAGGTATACAAGGGAATATTACTCGGCCATGAAAAAGGGTGAAATGGTGCCATTGGTAGCCACGTGGATGGACCTAGACATGATCAAACTAGTGAAGGAAGTCTAATTGAGAAAGACAAACATCATATGAGATTGCTGACAGTTAGAATCTAAAAATTCATACAAATGAATTAATTTGTGCGACACAAAGAGACTCACAGAATTAAAAAACAAACTTACAATCCCCAAAGAAGAAATTAGGGTGGTAGTGATGAATTAGGATGTTGGGATTAACAGATACACAAAAAGGACCTACTGTAGAGTACACAGAAGCCTGCCCAACATTCTGTAACAACTTGTATGGGAAAAGGATCTGAAAAACAGTACATCCATATGTATACATAACTGAATCAAGTTGCTATACAGCTAAAACACAACACTATAAGTCTAAAAAAAAAAAGCAGTGCTTACCACATTCCCCTCGGGCCTTGGGACCTGGCTTGGCGTCACATCCCTGGGGCCTAAGCAGGCTTTGGTCTCATGGTTGAACTCTCATGGGGCTGAAGGAGCTGGGGAGGATGAGCCAAAGAGCCTTTGGACCTGTGGTGCCAAGTCTGCTCCAGATGGGACCAAAATCCAGATTCAGCCAACCCCTTGAAAAGCTGCTCCAAGTCCAGTGCACCCAAAGATCGGTGGACCCGCTGGGCTGGAAGAGCTTGAAAAAGTCTCCACAAGTCTCGGTGGTTGGTTCCCGACTCCAGCCTCCTTCAATTAGTTGTCCCATCTCTGGACAACAGCACCCTCAGCTTAACCCTTTTGCAGGGGCTGGGATTTCTTCGTGGTGTGCAAGGTCAGTGGGAAGAAGGAATGAGACACAAGCCTCAGGCCAACTCTCCTATATTCAGATCTCCTACCAGGAAAACTGGTAGGCTCTGGCTGCCCAGGTAACCCGACTTGGGTGTGAAGAAGTGCTGCCACCTTGTGGCCACTTCCCATAACTACAACTTTAAAACCCTTAATTATGGACACTTCCTGGGCTTCCTTGGTGGCTCAGAGGATAAAAAATCTGCCTGCAAGGCAGGAGACTGGGGTTCAGTTCCTCGATTGGGAAGATCTGCTGGGGAAGGGAATGGCAACCCACTCCAGTATTCTTGCCTGGAGAATTCTATGGACAGAGGAATCTGACGGGCTATAGTCCATGCGGTTGCAAAGAGTCAGACGCGGCTGAGCAACTAACACACACACATGGACACTTGCTATTCCCAAATCTGTGGGGCTGGAAATGACATCTGCCCTCAAGAAATTCCCTGGTGTAGGTCTCGGAAAAGGAATTCAAAACAGGGCTGACTTTCAAGAAGCCAATTTTAAGAGTTACATTTCACTCACAGTGCTTATCTATATTTCCAAAAACAAAGGTTTCTTGCAGAGTAGCAATAAATGCTGAAAATCTTGTGGGTTTTTTTGGCCATTATGTCCTTGTCACAGTTTCTGATATGCCCGGTGGTTTTTAGAGCAAGTAAAGGTTTCAGAGGAGTGACCATGAGTTGCCAGAGGCTGGACGCAGGACAGAGCTGAACTCGTGTTCTGGCATGTTGCCACTGAACCCAGCCTGCTCCGTGGGTGGAAAACCCAAGTTTCAATGTCCATCACAATTAGCTCAGTGAAGTGCTGGCACAGCCTCTCATGAAAGTGAAACAAAAATACCAGCTGTATTTTCATCCCACAGAACATGTAGAAAGCAAACTCAGGATTGGCAATGTGTTGATAAATGTTTGAGTTGGGTGACAGTCACCCCTAGTTCATTGGGCTTCTCTGGTAGAGAACCTGCCTGCCAATGCAGGAGAGATAACAGACCAGGTTTTATCCCTGGGTTAGGAAGATCCCTTGGAGGAGGGCACGGCAACCCACTCCAGAATTTTGCTTGAGAATCCCATGGACAGAGGAGCCTGGCGGGCTACAGTCCATAGGGAAGCAACTTAGGACGCGCCCCTGGTTTATTATACCATCCTTTCTAATATGTTTCTCAATTTTCAGAAGTTAAAAAAAAAAGCACATAATTGTCTGTAATTCTCATTAAAACAAGATCTTTCAAAGTGTGGATAAACACAAGCCAGTAGTTAAATCTGGGGTCGGGTGAGAAGAAGCAGGAAGATTAGAATGGGTGATGTGCTGGATGTTTTTCTGTATATCTCTATGATGTTTAGTTTATTGCACTAAACCTATACTACAAGCCATTTTAGGAAAAACAAACACTTACCTTAAACCAGGTACTTATTTTTTAAAAGATGGCTCTTCGTAAGCAAAGACACTGTCTGGTAGAAGACCACCCCTCCACACTAGAATGCAGTTAACAAATATTTGCTGGAACATGCTGTGAGCTCGGGGCTGCCCGGTAGGGAAGCATGTTCACACATTATATAGAAGTAGACTGTTGTCCTCTGTGCTAAAGAATCCTTTACTAGACAGTTCATGCCAGGCTGACAGTGGCAAATAAACTCACCCTTCCCTCCATGAAAGGGGACATGAGAAAGACACTTCTTTAAAACACACCTCGACCTTCTGTTGATCTCAGAAATGTCCCAACGAAGAGACATTTTGGGCCATTTCATTCCACATTTAGATGAGGTTCAGGCTGCTGAAGATCAGGTTCACTGCTGAGAGAGGCCAGTTACCTTTCTCAGAAAAACATGGTATAAATGTCAGTATCAGAGACTTTTCAGGAACAAAGGAACCATCTTGATTAGCAGCAAAAGTTTAAATGTTTTAGTTAAAAAATTAAAATAGAGAAAGAGAGAGGGAATGAAGCAAAATTTTTCTCTTTCCCTTTTTTCCCTTTTTTGACCTTCAACAGGCAAGGCCTCTGGTGTGTCCTGGAGAGGAGACGAGGTGGGATTAACAGGTAGGTGGGCAGGTGTCTGGTGTGGGCAGAGGGAACTCAACAATGAACAAGATGTTCACAGCCGAGGAGGAGGGCTGTGGAAGCCAAAGTCAGCTGTCAGTCCTCCAGGACATCCCTGAGGCCCCATGACCAGCCACCCCTGAGTTTGAAAGACAGCCTCGGGGAAGCTAGCCAGACACCTGCCCATGGACTAGATCAAGAGAGCAGAGTCTTTCCCATAGCAAATGACCCTAGCAACCGAGCATGCTCATAACTGAACGGCCAGGGGACACGCTGCTCAAGCAAGTGGCCCCCGGCAGCCTTGGTTACAGGGAAAGAAGGGAGGTGGGAACTTTGGGCTTTGAAGTCTGAATTCCTTTCTCTCTCCTATGTGAGCCCTTTGTCCACCTTGAAGGTTCTGACTGAGAAACTCCAAGTTCAAGGCAGGATCAACTGCAATGATCTTAGGGTTAACAGTCTGAAAAGGTCAATGATGTGGAGGAAGGGAAATGATATATATAGTGGTGGGGGTTTAATCTCTCAGTTGTGTCTGACTCTTCTACAACCCCACGGATGGTAGCCCACCAGGCTCCTCTGTCCGTGGGATTTTCCAGGCAAGAATACTGGAGTGGGTTGCCATTTCCTCCTCCAGGGAATCTTTCCCACTCAGGGATAGCAACTGCATCTCTTGCATCTCCTGCATTGCAGACAAATTCTTTACCACTGAGCCATCAGGGAAGCCATTGGGAATTCCTAAAAGGAATTCCCGTGCAGTCCAGTGGTTAGGACTCCACATTTCCACTACAGGGTGTTCCATTCCTGGCCAGGGAACTAGGATCCTGCAAGCTGCATGGAGCAAAAAAAAAAAAAAAAAAAGATTAATAAACAAAAACACCAGTTATATAGAGTTTGCCCTGTGCCAGTGTGTGAATTCCATAAGCATTCCACGTCTACCAACTCATTTAGTCCTCAAGACAATCTTACAAGGTTAGTACTCTCCACTGAGGCAGAAGCTGAGTCTTAGTACCTTGCCCAGATTTCCTAGAAGATGAGTACTTACATTTATAATAAGCGAACTGCAAATAATGATACATGGTAGCCACAAATTTCTCCACCGGATATCCTCCGATGACGGGGGTGAGGTTCTCCTCACACTGTATTTTGCATTCCAGGACCTCCACATAATGATCTGAAAGAACATACAGATTTTCAGGCAGTGTATTCATTCTTTTCTTTATGCCACTTCTGCCCCACCCCCCAAGACAATTAAGGCAAAAATGACCATGACGAAATGATAAAAGTGAAGTATTTGCACCACTTGTGACTTCCCTGGTGGCTCAGACAGTAAAGCGTCTGCCTACAACGCGGGAGACCCGGGTTTGGTCCCAGGGCGGGGAAGATCCTCTGGAGAAGGCAATGGCACCCCACTCCAGTACTCTGGCCTGGAAAATCCCATGGGAGGAGCCTGGTAGGCTGCAGTCCATGGGGTCGCAAAGAGTCGGACACGACTGAGCGACTTCACTTCACTTCACTTCACTTCAAAATAATGTAAGCTATTAAATTGGCAAAATGTTTAAAAGTTGAAAACACCCAGTGTTAGGAGAGAATATTGAGAGTCACAGTATCATATTTTGTTGGTAGGAGCAAAAATGGAACAATTTTTTTGGAGAACAATTTGACAAAATTTATCAAAGGTTAAAATACACATATTCTCTAAGCCAGTAGTCTCCTTCTGGGGAAATTTTTTTTAGACTTGGGCACACATAAGCAAACAAACTTGGAAGTAACCAAAATGCCAATCAGTAGGATGGTGATTAAGAAGTTATGGTACATACAGACAACAGAATCCACACAGGTTTTAAAAGAGAGTAGGTAGACCTAAACACAGTCACATAGAAAGATGTGAAAGGCTACATTTCCCAGCCCTCTGCAGTTCAGCTGGGGCCATATGACTGAGCCAATGAAATGTGGACGGTTAACAACTGATGGATAGTACTTCTGGGGCTGGTCCCTAAATCTAGCGTGGTCCTCAGCCCTTCCCTTTCCTCCTTTCAGAGTCCAGCATGATGGTACACATTTTGCCAGCAAGACTGTGGAGGAGTAGGCAGTCTCCCTGGTTGGTAGGAATATAAAATAGTACCTTAAAATACCAAAAAATTTACTGAAACATTCACCCTGAACCATCAATCCCACTGATGTTGACTTCGCAAACACATTTCCACACTTAGCAAACAACAACAAAAAAGAAACCCACTAAAATTCCCCAGTACAGTAGTAGATGTAATAGCAAAAGATTGAAAGAAAGTGAAAGTCGCTCAGTAGTATCCGACTCTTTGCGACCCCATGGACTATACAGTCCGTGGAATTCTCCAGGCCAGAATACTGGAGTGGGTAGCCTTTCCCTTCTCCAGGGGATCTTCCCAACCCAGGGATCAAACCCAGGTCTCCCGCATTGTTGGTGGATTCTTTACCAGCTGAGCCACCAGGGAAGCCCAAGCAAAAGATTGGAGGAGCCCAAATGTCTATCAGATGGTTGAATAAACAGTAGCACACTCCTCCCCAGACCCTCAACGGAGCACTCAGCAGTAATGAGAAGAATGGTTTTATATTCACATAACCTTTATAGGAAAAATAGATTCAGGCAAGAATTCTCAATACTGTGCTAAACCAGTGCATGGTCAGGGGTGAGGGGGTAGAGAACAGAGAATCTGATGGACAGCAAGTTATCCTAGACCAGAAGCATCTGTCCATAAATTATTAATTTCAATAGTAATTATATTGGGGAACTGGAAAGCACCTCTCTTTCTAGTCAGCACGTAACTGAGAAAGCAGGAGACGTTTTTCACACTATATCCCTTTGTCTTTCACATGCTATAGTATGTGCTTATATTAACTATCAAAAATAAAGTTTGAGATTAAGTATTAATACAGGGTAACCCCCTCAGGTGAGACACTATTTCACTGGTTGAGAGGTGAGAACACCTGGGTCTAAATCCTAGCCCTTCCCCAGAGGACAAGAAGCACTGGACTTGGGAGGTGGGGGAAAAAATTAGGAGTTTGGGATTAAGAGATACACACTGCCATGTGTAAAATAGGTAAACAACAAAGACCTACTGTATATATAGGGGGGCTTCCCCAGTGGCTCAGCTGGTAAAAAACTCTCCTGCCAATGCAGGAGAGGCAAGAAACAAGGGTTTGATCCCTGGGTCGGGAAGGTCCCCAGGAGAAAGAAATGGCAACCCACTCCAGTATTCTTGCCTGGAGAATCCCATGGACAGAGGGACCTGGCGGGCTACAGTTCATGGGGTCACAAACAGTCAGACAAGACTGAGCAGGCACACCACACACTGTATACACAGCACAAGGAACCCTGCCTGATATCTTGTAATAACCTATAACGGAAATTATATCTGAAAAAATGTGTATGGATATATATATATATATATATATGTGTGTGTGTGTGTGTATGTATATGTATAACTGAATCACTTTGCTGTACACTTGAAACTAACACAACATTGCAAATTAACTATACCTCAATTTTTTTTTGCCAAGCCAGGAGTCTTGTTTTCTGACCAGGGATTGAACCTGTGCCCTTAGCAGTGAAAAATGCTGAGTCCTAACCATTGGACCACTGGGGAAGTCCTGGGAATTAGTGTTTAATGGGTACAGAGTTTCAGTCTGAGACGATGAACAAGTTCTGGAGATGGATGGTAATGATGGCCACACAGCCATGTGAAAGATTAAGAAACTAACCAAGTGCAATGTGTGGACTTTATTTTGAACCTGATTCAAACCAACAAATTATAAATTTAAGGGACACACACATATTTATGCCATTTCTAAGACGATTGGGACACTGGATATTTGATGATGAGATCAAGGAACTGTTGTTATAATTCTTTAAGGTATAATAGTTGGGTGGTTATGTTAAAAAAAAAAAGAATTCTTATCTTTTAGAGGTTATCTGTTGAAACGTGACAAACAAAATGAGGGAACAGCTGGGATTTGCTTTAAAATAACGTAAGAGGGAAGAGAGGGGTTTCAGATGACAGTCTGCCATGAGCTGACATGAGCTGACAGTTGACCATAGCGAAGCTGAGTCATGGCCAAGTGGGCTTTCTTCACACTTCGATATTTCGTATTTGTCTGAAATATTCCACAATCAAAACGTTTTGTTAAGAAAAATGAAGGTACTCTGTAGAAAAAGAGTCTCACAAGCAAAAAGATACTAAAAAAAAAACAACAAACAACCACCCTGGATTCAATAACTGTAAAAGAGCTGCCCACCTCAGGGCTTCTGAGAGCCATCACTCATCACACGGCACAGAGACTCCAAGAGGCAGACAAGCCTCAGGCCAATTTCAGACTTATCTGACCTGGGGCCCCTTCCTGCAAGGGGCAGTTTGAGGGTCTGTGTTTCCAAACCACTTAGAGACATCTCTTGGCCATTTCCTATTCTCTGGAGCATTGCTGCCCACTAATGGTTAAAGAAAATCCCTAGGGCTATTTATGTGTTTTCAATTTTCTTTTTGTTTTTTTGGCCAAGCCTGAAGGAATGGAGGATCTTAGTTCCTTGATCAGGATCAGAACTGAACTGATGCCCCCTGCAGGGGAAGCTCAGAGTCTTAACCATTGGACCACCAGCGAAGTCCTCAATTTTCTTTCTTCACTCTTTCTTGTGCTTTCCAAACTTCTTAAAATAAGCATGCATTATTTTATCATCAGAAAATGTTTTCTTTTTTCCCAAAAGTTACCTTGTGTGTGTGTGTTAGTCACTCAGTCGTGTCTGACTCTTTGTGACCCCATGGACTGTAGCCTGCCAGGCTCCTCTGCCCATGGAATTCTCCAGGCAACAGTACTGGAGTGGGTTGCCATTTCATTCTCCAGGGGATCTGTCTGACCCCGGGGATCAAATCTGGGTCTCCTCCATTGCAGGCAGATTCTTTACCGTCTGAGCCATCAAAGTTATCTTAGTGATCACTAATTAGGGTTCATTATACTCTTCATTGTTGGAGAAGGAAATGGCTACCCACTCCAGTATTCTTGCCTGGGAATTTCCACGGACAGAGGAGCCTGGTGGGCTACAGTGCACGGAGTCACAAAGAGTCAGACATGACTAAGCGATTGAGCATGCAGACTCTGCATGCTGAAAAATTGCCATAATCAAAGTTATCTCCCTAAGCTGAGGTGTGAGATGCTTTGGGGCTCAATTTTGTTTTTCTACAAGCCTGTGGGAATCTGCAGTCAAGCAGGACTGATGAGACAGACCTTCTCCGCAGGCCCGTGTCTGGACACCATATTCACTGTTCCTCTAGAAGCTCCAGCCAAGTCAGAGGCTAATGCATGTCTGTGTCAGCCACCTCAGTTACCCACTCTTATTTAAGCTCAAAAGTTCCTCAGAGGCCACCCGAGTCACCTAGAAGGCATGTAGAACTCGCAGGGGCAGCTGTGTCCTTTATGTCGAGGATACAACCCACTACCAACCTGCGATGGAAAGATAGAAATCCTTGAAGTCCCTGATCTCCCGGGAGCCCTCGCAGGCAGCAAGACACTCATAGAAGGCCTTGAAGAAGTCAGGAAGGGCCAGCTCCATGTCGGTGATGCACGTCCTCCAGTTCTCGCCATTGTACGCCCGCACAGCTCGGATGAACAGGCTCTGGAATCATCGAAAAGTCTACAAATAAAAAATGCTGGAGAGGGTGTGGAGAAAAGGGAGGGATGTCGATTGGGCAGCCACTATGGAGAGCAGTATGATGTATGCAGGTTCCTTAAAAACTAAAAGTAGAGCTACCACGTGATCCTGCCATCCCACTCCTGGACATATGTTCAGAAAAAATGAAGACTAATCCCCAAAGATGCATACACCACTATAGCAGCACTGTTTACAATAACCAAGACGTGGAAGCAACCTAAATGTCCATCAACAGATGAATGGATAAAGATGTGGTACATATATACATATATAAAAAAGAATGAAATAATGCCATTAGCAGCCACGTCGATGGACCTAGAGATGATCATGCTGAGTGAAGTCAGACAGAGAAAGACAAATGAGCTTATATACAAAACAGAAATAGAATCACAGACAGAAAACCAAACTTATGGTTACCAAGGGGGAAAGGGACCAGGAGGGATAAACGGGGAATTTGGGGTTAACAGTTATATATTACTATGTATATCGGGCTGGGCAAAAAGTTCATTTGGGTTTTTCTATAAGATCTTATAAAATATAAAATGGATAAACAAGGATCTATTGTATAGCACAGGGAACTATACTCAATATGTTGTAATAACTTATAATAGAAAAGAATCTGAATATATATATGTATACATGTATATATTTACATATATATATGGACATGTATGTATGACTGAATCACTCTTCTATACACCTGACACATTATAAATCAATCAAAAGCAAAACAAAAAAACAGGCTCTGGAAAGCCGAGAGAAGTCAAGGAAGGTCCAGATGTGGAGAGAGACAGACTTGTCGTCCCAAAAGGAATGAGATTATCATGAAGCTTGAGTCTCATTAACTCTGCAGAAACCATGCTCACTTTTTTTTTTTTAATTAAAAAAAATCTTTTTACAATGTTGTGCTGGTTTCTGCCATACAATAAGGCAAATCAGACCTAATTATACATATGTCCTCTCCTTCTCTAGCCTCCCTCCCTCCCCAACTCCAGGTCATCACAGAGCGTCAGACTGGGCTCCCTGTGCTACACCCCAACGTCTTCCCAGCTAGGAAGACAATCAGTGACGTACCTATATCTAGATTTTTCTACCCTGTTCACAGGCACAGTTATTTTATTTAATTCAAAAACTAGTAGATGCTTGATAATAAAATCAAGTTTGAATCAAGGAAAAGAGGAAAACACCAGTGACAGAAACCGGAACAGTGGCTGCCAGGGGTCAGGGGCAAAGGCATGACTGCAAAGGGGTATGGGGGAAATTTAAAACAATTTTTTTTTTATGCAGGAACTTTTTAGGGGAGAAGAAAATGTCTGTATGATTGTGGTGGTAGCTGTATGACTGCACACATTTGTCAAAACTCATTGATTTATACACTTAAAATTAGAAGATTAGTTTTAAATAAATAATACCTCCATAAAGTTGATTTTAAAAATCAATTCAAGGAAAAGATATAAGCTAAATCAAGTGTCAGACACCCCTTGCCCTAACAACAAAGTATGAACTAGGAGTGTCCGCATGTCTGCACAGGTTCCTAGGTAGGACAGCCACATGCCAGCCAGTGGAAACATCAAGGAATTCCTGCTACCTGTTGCCTCTACCGGGTACCAGGAACAACTAGGGCGAGGAAGCAGTTTCATCTTCACAAGAAGTAAGTAGAGATCTTGGATGCATGCAGAAACCTGCTAACTTGGAGGGGCCAGGACAGGTCTTAAAAATACATGTGGCTCTCCACTGGGAGTTTTGTTTTCAGCTGCTCTGGATGGGGGGTATTTGAGGGTCACCCCTGGGACCTGGAATTTTCACCCACCTTAAAGCCTAAGGTTAGGAAGGTGGATCTCCTTATATATCCTGGGCAGGCAGCATCCCCTGGAAGCAAGACAGGCAAAGAACTGAAGCTTTGCCTGGAGATGGATGAGGGGGGGTGAGAGGAAGGGGGGTGTTGGGGCAGGGGAAGCAGAAACACCAGACCGCTGGCTCTGCAGAAATGGCAGGATGGCAGCAGAAAGAAAGCCCTGCAGAGGGACTTCCCTGGTGGTCCAGTGTTTAAGAACCTGCCTTCCAATGCAGGGAACATGAGTTCGATCCCTGGTCAGGGAACTAAGATCCCACAGGGCTCAGAGCCTAAACCCGCGTGCCACAACTACCGAGCCTGCATGCCCCAGAGCCTGCGAGCTACAACTTAAGATCCCCACGCAGCCAAATAAATAAAATAGAAAAGAAAACAAAGAAAGCCCTACAGAGAGAGGATGCCCCTAAGCCCAGTGCAATGGCCACATGCACACAAACTCTTTTCCCCAAACCCAATGAACAATCACAGGGAAGAAAGTAAAAAGGGATCAATTCTTCTTATGGGAGATCAGGAAAGGAGCAAGCAGTAGACAAGAGATTTCAACAACTCTTGGAAAAACAGAAAGCCGAACAATCAAAGAGGAGGATCCTCAAGGGAGCTGAGCTACGCAACCCATAGGTACCTGCAGGCCCCAGGGACCACGGAGGCTGGCCCGAGGTGGGGGATGGAAAGCTGGGCTGAACATCTAAACCTAGCTGTTGGAGCCTGGCTTCCCCTGACAGCAGCCATCTGCTCCCCTAAGGGGTCACACCTTCCAAAGCCACTCCTCCTCAGAGACTGGGGGTCTGTCCTGGAGATTCTACCCATAAAGGCCGAGGGGCCAGGGGGCGAGCACAGCAGTTAAGTTGAGGTGAGGGCTGAAACCCAGGAACAGGTGAGGTCTCCAACTCAGCCGTGAGATCGCCACCCCTCTCCCCAGACTGGCTCTCAGACACTCCGCCAGTCCTGCAGAAGGCTGGGGAAATCTTCCCTGGAAACCAGATGGGCTCCAGAAAAGAGACTTGGCCCACTATGTTTGAGGGTCACCACCAGTGAAAAAGTGAGCTTGCAGTCTGGACCCATGATGGGAAACCCTAGAGTCAGACCTGAGGATCTAACAGCTCCCATGGGTACTTCTAACACATCCCTCTGTTTTCAACCCCTGCTGCTGCTCCACTGGTACCTACACACCTGGAGCCCAAACTCGACGGCCCAAACAACAGTAAGTGCTCTGGACTCTTCCTCTGCTTACTGTCCTCACTCCTTCTCATCAGAGTTCCCCTCTGCAGATGCACAGACTTCAATATCCTGTAATCTGCTGAGTCTGTCCTCCTAGAACCTATATTCCCTTTCCATCTTGAGATACATGCTGTGTGTGTGTATAAAAATACATGTTTCCTAGTTTCATTAGAGATGAAGACCCATTTCCAAGACCCATTTTTATACCATCTTAAAACTGAATGATCAAATGACGATATTTCTAAAATGTAGCATTTAAAGGAAAAACAGTGACTTTAAAATCACCATGCAAAGTAAAATTGCATTCTTAAGTGGATCAACTTGGTGTTAAAAAGGCAATCATTTTTTCTTTTTCAAAATTTTTTGGCCATACCCCACAGCATGTGGAATCCAGTTCCCTGACCAGCGATCAAACCTACAGCCCCTGCATTAGCAGCACGAGGTCTTAACCACTAGACCAGCAGGAAAATCCCAAGGCAATCATTTCTATTGTCATAATACTCATTAATGAGAAGGCAATGGCAACCCACTCCAGTCCTCTTGCCTGGAAACTCCCATGGACGGAGGGGCCTGGTAGGCTGCAGTCTGTGGGGTCGAGAAGAGTTGGACACAACTGAGCGACTTCACTTTCACTTTTCACTCTCATGCATTGGAGAAGGAAATGGCAACCCATTCCAGTGTTCTTGCCTATAGAATCCCAGGGACAGGGGAGCCTGGTGGGCTGCTGTCTATGGGGTCACACAGAGTCGGACACGACTGAAGTGACTTAGCAGCAGCAATACTCATTAAATGTCATCAAAAATCACCATCAGTCCTTCAGTGTCAATAGCTGTTCACTAAGATACACTTCTTCAAAAATTCACATTGCAACTAACCACTGTGTAAAAATCCAAATATACCTCGTATGACTTGGTTTCCAAGTCTTTAATGTAGTCCTCGGCATCGGGCAGGCTCTTGTAATAAGCCATGTTTCTCTTCATCATCTCGTCATCAGGATGCTTCAGTAGAAAGGTGTGAGCAGCTGCAATGGCTTTCGGAAGATTATTTGCCTAAAGTACAGAGAGGAGAGACAAGAGCTACTCAATGGCTGGTGAGCGAGATTTCTGTAAAACAAGAATGTCTGTTCAGTCCTTAGGCAATTTTGTGTTTCTACACAATGCTTCCAGCTAAGTGCTCAGTGATTTCCAAGGCCCAGCATACCTGGTCCAGCCACTCTGCATGAGCATTCATTACCTGTGGGTGAGCCAACGGACCCTCTGTGCCTGTCCCGATCTACTCTGCCGTCTTCACCCTCCCCTGCCCAGGAGGCTGGCCTACGGGCTATCCTTGTGGACTCCCTTGCCCTCCAGCTTTCAGTGGGTTCAGCCCCAACAGGCGCCCAACAGGAGACTGAAGGAAGAGAAGAGAATAGGGCTGGGCTGTTTTCGTCCTGGCTCCTTCCCTGCAAGGTCGCTCCCTTAATTCAAGGTCACAGCCCTTCTCAGTGGAGGGTCTCTCCATCTAGTCTCTCTCCATTCATGTTACCCCTTCTGGCCTGAGAGGTGGGTCACACACCCCTGTCACCAGCTTTTGTAAGTAACCGCCTTATTTATAATTGTTCCTCCAGTTACCCAGTATGACTATATCGCATCTTTTCTGCCAGAACCTTGACGGATAGATCAGTATTTTCTCGGGTCTCTCACAGAACCTCTGTTTCATCTTCTCGAGGACCCCCACCACCTCCTCATTCACCCATCTTGCTGAGAGCCTCTGCAGTAGGTGCTCTTCTAGGAAGGGAGTCCTGGGGTGTTGGGAGGAAGCTCCCTGCCTGTACATGCAAGTGAGTCCTCCCTTTCCCCATAACCTCAATCAGGAGACTCTTTTAAATATATTTATATATATGAAAGTGAAAGTCGTTCAGTCATGTGCGACTCCTGGCAACCCCATAGACTATACAGTCCATGGAATTCTCCAGGCCAGAATACTGGAATGGGTAGCCTTCTCCACGGTATCTTCCCAACCCAGGGATCGAATCCAGGTCTCCCGCCTTGCAGGCGGATTCTTTACCAGCTGAGCCACCAGGGAAGCCCAAGAATACTGGAGTGGGTAGCCTATCCCTTCTCCAAGGGAACTTCCCAACCCAGGAATCGAACCGGGGTCCCCTGCATTGCAGGCAGATTCTTTACCAGCTGAGTTATCAAGGTATGTATTTATCAGGGTATATAAATATATATATTTATTTAATGAATTTATTTGGCTGTGCTGGGTCTTAGCTGCAGCATGTGGGGTCTAGGTTCCTAACCAGGGATCAAACCCAGGCTCTCTATATTGGGAGTGAGGAGTCTTAACCACTGGACCATGAGCCTCTTTTACGTCATCCTGTCTCCTGCATTCCTAGCACCTGGCAGAGGTCCTAGGACAAGGCAGGACTCGGTAAGTACCAGTGACTTGGACAGGACATCACGACTACATAATATTTTCATGAAATTAATTCATGTTTCCCTCTCTTTTCCCCTCTCTCTCTTCTCCCCATTTGGTGGTGATCAGCTGATTCTGAGTCTCACTGCCTCAGAGGAGGTCAGGACACAGAAGTATGACCAAAGCCCTTGTACTCCTTAGAGAACTTGGCAAGTACGTGAAAAAGAGGAAACTGAGGGAGGGAACTGCAGGAAGAAGCTGACTGGCCTGGAAGAAGAAGACAGAGGAAGGATTTCCCTGTCGGTTCAGGACCTGAGGTTCCACTTCGGGGGATATGGGTTCAATCCCTGGTTGGGGAACTAAGATCCAGTATGCCATGCCACATAGCTAAAAAAAAAAAAAAAAAAAACCAAGGAGGAGAAAGAGGAATCCTCTAGGCTAGAAAAAACTCCCTCCTTGGGGTCTGCAGGGGCAGCAAGGTCTGTGGCCCTTGATCCCCAGGTTTGGTACCTGCAGGCAGAGTCCAGAAGTCTTCAGGGAGGAATGAGGTGCTGTGGGGCGAGTGAAAAGGCGTGCAGAAAGGAAGAGGGGCACCTCCTTGTGTGGGCACACGAGCAGCGAACAGAGGGCCCCCTCCCCCACCACGGATGTCATGGCCCCTCTGTGCCCTGAAATCACAGCGCAACCTGGGGGAAGGAAGGAGGACCCATACACGGGCAGGGAGACTCCTTCAGCCAATCCAGAGGGACCCTCGGGGGCAGGAATTAGGGAATTCTGGATGGGGAGAGAAAATAAAGGGGTAATTGGCACGGTCTGGATTTCTGAGAATCAAAGGGCAGCAAACAGCCTGGGCAGAAACGGCCCCAGAAACGAGAGCCTAGTCATTTGGAGATAATGGCAGAGGCTGCCCTGGAGTGGTGATAAGGACAGACTTCCAGATGTCCGTGCTGATGTCTGGGAATGCCAGCTGGTGTCCTGGAGTGGGACTGTCTCCCTCCTCCCCACCCCGCCGGCCCCCTTGCCTCCTCTTCGGCCCCTTCGTCCCCCTAACCCCGCTAGACTGTGGAACAGCATAGCCCTAACCACCTGACCACCGTGGAATTCCGTTTACTGACTTTAAGTAAGTGACTGTCACAAGACCTGTAAAGGGTTTTGAAGAGAAGTTATGAATTTACTAGCCTTTGCGGATGCCACGATGGACGGACGAAACCCCTGCCTTCCGGTTACCCTGAATTAAATGTTCCTCCCCTTTTGCGTCGTTTCACATTCATCCGTATTTTAAAGGAATCAGAGCTTCCATTATTCTCCAGGTTTAAAAACAGAACGTTTCCCCCTTGATTATGTGACTCAAATTTGGCTCAGACTGTATGTGCCAAAAGCTCTACAAAAAAGAGGATTAAACGAGTCTTTCAGCGTAAAAATATAGTGCTTGTATGAGTCAGCCACCATTTCTGCGTTCTGGAAATGCATTAATCTTATCCCCAGTCTATTTTAAAACTTTTTTTTTTTTTTTATTACTAGGACAAACAGTCACAAATCTGATACTTTAAAGCTGTGGCAGGCATAGAAATAACCGTTTTTCTCTTTAGGGTTTTGTGCTATTTTATGGCCCACATGAACGCAACATACACGTGGATCCATTTCAGAGAAATATGAAAAGCATATCTTACAGCCCAAAGACAGAGTTTACCAAATCGTTTTCCAATAAAGTGGAAACAGCTTTAAGAGGGATCTCTTGGCAAAACCCATTGAAGACCCGCCAAGCTAAAGCCTCTTTAACCAGTTAACAGGGAATTCAGCCCATTCTTAAAACTTCGGGGTCCCCGGTGTAAGGACCTAGAGGGTAGACAGCTGCAATTTGTGGCTATTTTTAGCCAGCAATCACAGACGGAATGCAAGCAGCCACAAAAAGCAGGCAGACAACCGCAATGCACTGCAGGGGAGAGACAGCCAGCGGGGAGCGCCAGCCCCGAGGACTCGCGGCGCCTAGGTTCTCCTCCGGGCAGGGAGTGTCCTTCCAAGGAGCCCTGCCCTTTTCTGGCCTTAGGTTCCTCTGTGAAAGAGACTGGCCGGCCCCGCAGGTCCTCTTCCGCCCTCCTCACTTGAGAAGATCGGTTTTGATGGTATCTACCAAAAACGGAAGTCTGTCTTCAAATAACACTGCGCTAGTCGTTAGATATACATCCTCTGCCTCAGAACCACCCTTCAGTTAAAGTATTTTCCATCTTTATTTATGAAATAGAATACGGGGAAGAAGATTTGAAGGCCTCCCTTAGCGACGCTGAGTGCGAAAGAACTAGGTCAAGAAGGGGCGGTGGAACCGGGCCCAGGACGCAGGCACCAGGCAGGGGTCTAGAGGCGGGGCCTAGGCGAGGGCGTGGCTTAGGCGCGGGGCGGGCCCAGGGCGTGGTGGGCGGGGCCTGGGCGTGGGGCGGGGCGGGCGGACTTGCCTTGAAGTAGGCGAACTGCAGGAACTTGTAGGGCTCTCGGCGCTGGAAGTCCGCCAGTACTTCGCGGCTGGGCTGCGACTGGCGGAAGGCCGGCAGGCCCTGCTTGCAGCGTTTGAGACAGTGCGCGCGGCGCAGCAGGCCCCCGAAGAGGCGCAACTCCGGGTAGCGCGCGAGGCCGGCGGCGGGCTCGGGCTGCGGCGCCGCGCTGCAGTTGCGGTGGCAGAAGGCCTCGCTGTCCCGTAGCAGGCGGTGCAGCCGCAGGCTGATCTCCAAGTAGCCCACGCTTTCCGCCCAGTGCTCGCTGCTGTACTGGTCCAGCGCGTGCCGGTAGGCCGATTCAAGCGGCATCAGCTCGTCCCGCGGGAAGCTGCGGAAGCTGTAGCGCTCGTATTGGGCGCGCCCCGAGTGCAGCGCGCACACCGCGCATAGCAGCACCAGCAGCGCTGCGGCCGCCGGGCGCCCCGGCTCCATCGCTCCAGGCGGAAGGAAGGAAAGAGAGGAGAACGAAGGAAAGGAAAAGGGAGCCGAACGCTGAAGAGGCGGAGACGCCAGCCTCAGGCCCGCCCCGTCCGGCCGCCCCACCCCACTCAGCCGGGGGGTCCAGGCGAAGCTGCCCGTACGAGGCGGGTGTCCTAGGGAGGCGCGCTGCCTTCTAGTTTCTGCGTGTCTAACCCGTGATCCCGGCTCGGCTGATCGCTCCTTTAGAGAAGGCGGTCTGCAAGCCAGACGCGGCCCTGATGGATCAGCGCTGCTTAGACTTTAGAATCACTTAGAGGACTTTTGAAAAACGCAGATTCACAAGTGACTCCAGACTTTCCCTTTCAACAAATCTGGCTGAGATAGGGATCTGAGGGTTTGCAGTTCTAACCAGCAGCCTAGTGAGGCTAATGCTGCAGGTCCACGGCCTACACTTTGATGACCGCGAACGACCTTACATTTCAGTGAGAGAGAGAGACAGTGCATATATAAAATTAATAAGGATGTCGATGGCATTTTGTAAACTATTGAGCTAATCAAGTTGAAGATGTACACACCTTATGATTGCGATTCCAAGCTTCTGAATACGCTCGAGAAACGTGTATGTGTGCATCAAAAGATGTGTATGAAATGTTAAAGGCAGTACTGTTATTATTATTAAATTTTTTGGCCGCACCGCGCGACTTGCAGGGATCTTAGTTCCCAGACCACGGATCAAACCCCCGACCCAGCCGAGGGAGCGCCAAGTCCTAACCAGTGGACTGCCAGTGATTAAGTCCTAGCATTGTAATTTTAATTACTTAAATTTTTTATTTTTAAATAATTTACAGAAAATTTGCAAAGATAGTACATACAACTCCTATATATCCTTTATACACATTCACAAATTAATAACTTATGCCACATTTCTTTTCTCTATTTTTTTCTGAATCATTTGAGAGAAGGTTGCATACATCAGGCCACTTACCCTATAATCTTTTAGTATGTATGTCCTAGGAACCGAAACTCTGTGTGTGTGCTCAGTCGTGTCTGACTCTTTGCAACCCCGTGGACTGTAGCACGCCAGGCTATGTCCATAGGATTCTCCAGGCAAAAACCCTGGAGTGGGTTGCCATTTCCTTCTCCAGGGGATCTTCCTGACCCAGGAATTGAACCCGTGTCTCCTGCATTGACAGGCGGATTCTTTACCACTGTCCCTCCTGGGAACAAAACTACAATGCTCAAATTCATTAATGATCAAATTCACTAACCTATATCCCCTATTTCAGTTTTGTCAGCTAATAATGTCTTTTATGGGCTTCCCTGGTGGCTCCTCAATAAAGACTGCCTGCAATGCAGGAGTTGTGGGAGATGCACTGGTAGCTCAGTGGTAAAAAAAAAAAAAAAAATCTGCCTCCCAATGCAGGAGACATAAGAGATGTGGATTCAATCTCAACTACTGCTGCAACTAAACAACAATAATGTCTTTTATAGCACGTTTTCCCCCTGGGCAGGATGCATCCAGTATCATGCACTGTATCTAGTTGTCTATTCTATCTAATGTTCTAGAATCTGAACCTTCAGATTTTATTGTTATGCTACTGATACTAAGAGTACAGGCCAAAACAACAGTGAGATCCACTACACACCTATTAGAATGGCCAAAATTCAAAATACTGACAGCACCAAATGCTGACAAGGATGCAGAGCAACAAGAACTCGGTTCATCTCTGGTGGGAATGTAAAATGGTACAGTTACTTTGGAAAGACAGTCTGGCAGTTTCTACCAAACTAAAAATACCCTGCCATACCATCCAGCAAAATTACATTCACTGGTATTGACTGAACTAAGGTGAAAACGTCTATTCATACAGAAACCTACACATGAATGTTTATAGCAGCTTTTTACATAATGGCTAAAACTTGGAAGCAAACAAGATGTCCTTCAACGGGTGATCAATGAACTGTGGTACATTCACATCCAGACAATAGAATATTACTCAGCACTAAAAAGAAATGAGCTATCATGCCACAAAAAGACAAAAACTTAAATACATTTGACTACGTAAAAGAAGGTTATATTTGAAAAGGCTTATATACTGTATGATTCCAACTATACATGACGTTATGTTTGGGGGTTTTATTTATTTGTTTTTTTGTTGGCTGCACCACGCTGCTTGTGGGATTTTAGCTCCCCGACCAGGGATTGAACCTGGGCCCTCAGCAGTGAGAATGGGGAGTCCTAACCAATGGACCAGCAGGGAATTCCCCCAACTATATGCCATTCTGGAAAAGGCAAAACTTTGAGAACAGTAAAAGGATCACTGATTGCCAGGTGTTACGGGGAGAGAGAGTAACAGGCACAGCACAGAGGATTTTAGGGCAGCCGAGACTATTGCGTGTGATGCTATAATGGTGGGTGGATACCGTTATACACTTCTCCAAACCCAAAGAATATGCAGTAACAAGAGTGGACCCTAATGTAAGTCATGGACTTTGGGTGATTATATTGAATCAAAGTAGCTTCATTGGTTGTACTAAGTGTACCAGTCTGGTGTGGGATTCTGATAGTGGGAGAGGCTGTGTGTATGTAGCAGTGGAGGGTAAATGGAAAACCTCTGTGCCTTTCATTCAATGTTGCTGCAAACCTAAAACTGCTCTAAAAATTAAAGTCTATTTTAAAAAAGAATACAAGGGTCTTCCCTGGTGGCTCAGTGGTAAAGAATCTGCCTGCCAATGCAGGAGACACGGGTTCGATTCCTGGTCCCAGAAGATTCCACATGCCTCTGAGTAACTAAGCCCATGCGCCACAACTACTGAGCCTGTGCTCTAGGACTCGGGAGCTGCAACTATTGAGCCCACGGGCCGCTTAGAGCCCATGCTCTGCAACAAAAGCCTGAACCCCGCAACTAGAGAGTAGCCTCTGCGACAAGAAAAGCCTGCACAGCATGGACGACCTAGCACAGCCGAAAGTAAATAAAATTACTTTTAAGAATACAGGCCAGTTATTTTATAAACAGTCCTTCACTGAGGTTTCCCTGCTGTTTCTTCATGATTAGATTCAGATTAAGGTCTTTGGACTAGAACAGGGGTCCCCAGCGCCCGGGCAACAGACTGATACTGGTCAGTGGTCTGTTAGGAACCGGGCCACAACAGGAGCTGAGCGAAGCTTCATCTGTATTTGTAGCCGCTCCCCATCGCTCTCCCATCAGCCCTAGATGGGACCGTCTAGTTGCAGGAAAACAAGCTCAGGGCTCCCACTGATTCTGCATTATAGTGAGTTGTAGAATTATTTCATTGTCTATCACAACGTAATAATAATAGAAATAAAGTGCACAGTAAATGTAATGCACTTGAATCATCCCCAAACCATTCCCCCCACCCACCCTCCCATGCCCCAGTCCATGGAAAAATTGTCTTCCATGATACTGGTCCCTGGTGCCAAAAAGGTTGGGGACCGCTGGACTAGAATACAGTCTTTCTCAGATGTCACTGGAGGAACACACTGTCAGCCCCTTATCACTGATGCTAATGGTGATTACCTTGTTAAGGTTGTATCCATTTTCTCCACTTCATTTTTTTTCTTTTGTATTTAGTAAGTGTTTGGGGTATGATACAGCAGCACAGTTCCTAATAGTAGAAAGCAGAAATAACCTGTGTAAAAACAAAAGAGGATTTTTTTTGTTTGTTTTTTTAGAGAGAAGAAGCACATGTAGGAGAAAATTTTACAGCGGGGAATAATAAAAGAATTACAGCTATACATAACAACACAGTTTAGCCTTAAAAAGAAT